>CM043119.1:58943029-60207907 GCA_023701765.1 Hylyphantes graminicola
TTCCTCTTGTTCTGCTTGGTTTACGTACAGCTGTGCGCGAGGACTGGAATCATTCGTCAGCCGAATTGCTTTATGGACAGACTTTAAGGTTACCTGGGCAGTTTTTTGAACCAGTTTCAAATCCTATATCCCAGACGGATTTTATACGTGGCTTATCGGAGAGTTTTAACAAATTACGACCTCTAGATACAAAAAGCCGAGATAACCGTTTGATTTACATTCCTAAAGCACTTAAAGACTGTACTCATGCTTTTGTACGCCATGACGCAGTACGTAAACCTTTGCAACCCCCATATGATGGTCCTTTTCTGGTATTAAAACGCAAACCTAAATATTATTTCTTACAGATTGGTGCCAATAGTAAATGGATATCAATTGATCGCCTGAAGCCAGCCTTCCTCTCTGATCCTCCAGCAAATTGTAATGAACTTCCGTCTCCCAGCAAAAAATGTATATGTAACAAGGAGCGGTAGGAGGGTCCAGTTCCGTATCTAGAAGGATACTTAGGAGGGGAGTGCTGTGGCGGATCTAGTTTTATGTAAATTATTGTTGTTTACCTGCACCTGCAACTGATACTACACTTGTAACTGTAACTGATTGCAATGTATATATACCATGACTATTTCTGTAAACACGCTCTTGAAACTTTAACCTTAATATGATTTAATTTGTTCACGTGTAGCTACCTTTTATTTTTACGTTATGTTATGTTTGGAAATAAATTAAAGTTGTGTTTTTCGTTAACTGCTTGGTGCCTGGTTTATTACAACTAAAGAACATTCTCTGCGGATAGGATAGCAGGCCGTCCTATCTAGCAAAAATTCAACACCCAATCTTCCGTATCGTGGTAAACTGCAGAATACTCAACTGCGTCTTAGGCCATTTTTGCTCTGAAATAATCAATGTATTGGCTCACTTTATATTGAGCATATTTATTAAGTGCTTACAAAAATGGTTTAAGTCAATGTTGAAGATACTGCAGTTTGCTTCTCCACCACATCAATGTAAGCTTCCCCCAATTTGCAGGGCTGATAGTAGTTAGTCCTTACACGTTGAGTTTCTAAATCACGGATTCTATCTGGGATTGAAAAGTTAGTTTTAATTGAGGTAATGAGATTATTAAGATTGCTATGGTTGCTAATTCTTGGAAGAATTGCAATTGAGATCGGCTAAAAGTCATAATCAAAGGATAAAATGCTTCTTATATTATTGACTTTTGGTGTCTAATACGTTAGTTCTGGCCCGTCCGTGGCCGAGTGGTTAAGGCATCCGCCCTCAGGATTCAGCCAACTCAAGAGTGCGGGGGTTCGAATCCCACCTACTGCCAGTCATCCTATAAATCTGATATCTGTACTGGGAACGAGTAGAAAATCCAACTCGTGACGGATGGGCCCGAGTACACTGGGACAGACGTGCTCCTTAAATCTGTGGAGTCCTAAGTCCCGACGGCTTCAGCGTATGATGTCGCTCGAAGTTCCGTTGGGTTCCGTTGCCCGCTCAGATGTCGACCTCGTCACTTGACCAGGGCTCTAAATTACGAGGCGTTATTGGCTGTGTGAATGCTCCCAATGGAGGCTAGAAATAGGCAGCTGGAACCGATTACACTACATACACTACACTTACGTTAGTTGGGCTGTGAGGCGCCTTGTGGTCAGAGTAGCGATCGACGGATCGGAAGGTACCGCGATCGATCGAACCTGGTCGCTGAAAACTCACCGAGTATATGTGGAGTACGTGCTCGTTAAATTTGTTGGGTCCGAAAGTCCTTGTGGGCGTGGGCGGTCATTGCGCAGTGCTTTCCCACGGTACACGGGTATTTCCTGGACTATTTTCCCTCCCCCTTCAGGACATGTCTAAATTGTGGAGGTGGGCGACAGATGTTGCCATCTGTCGACAGACAGATGGCACATCATAGTCATATGTGTTTGTGTGTGTCTTGTGTTGTCCTACTTGACGATGGTTTATAAGCGGGTCCTTGCGACCAAGCACACAAGCCTGAAAAATATATAAAAAACCATTCCAAAAAATTCTGTCTTATATTGATTGTATTTATATATATAAAAAAAACTTAATTTTGTTCATTTCCATTTATTATGGCTACTCCAATTAATATGGCCACTACGTAGTTGAGGCAGTGAAAAAAAAATTTAGAATTAACAACTATTCAGTGGTTGCATTTACCAGGCTTCTTTTTAAATTTTTTTGTTAAATGTAATACGTATAAACATTAAGACTTTAAAAACCTTTAAGAAACAAATTTTAACACAAAATATTTAGCAAAAAATATAACAATACGTAAGAATCAATTTTATTTACTGTAATATAGGAAATGTAGCAAAATGTTCGAGAAACTCAGATTTAGTAGATGTTTTATTAGTGAGACATCACAAACTTTAATTGAAAACAAATACTTAATTGAAAACTCTGAATTGCAAGACGTTAATCAATATTGGCACAGAACGTACTCAAATCTTAACAATTTAAGGCGCCCTAATTCATACTTCAGTGAAAGTTTTCTCAAGGGTATACTGAATTATTGTTAATTATTAACAGAACTCAAAATTCATATTTGCCTAATATCTATTACATAATGTTATCTCAGAGCTTTTAATTACTTTTTAGTTTGTCTTCACTATCAATAATTAGATAATTTTGAAGAGCATAATTACAATTAAAACTTTCAAATATTTTCTAGTACCATCAATTATTCAGAAAATAAATTTTTTCTCTCTTCAATGTCTAATTGGTGAAACGTATGTAATATTTCAATTTAACGCTACTTTAATTTGAAAAATGTCTAAATGCAAACAACGAAACTGATGCATAGAATTCACGCTCTTTTAACTTGCCAATAAGTTTAAAGGAACTTGGGAATTCAAAGTCCCATGCTTTCTTTGTGCAAATGAATAGTAAAGTTTCAAAATAGATCGAGTCGGTAAAAGGATTTCCGTATAGGCTTCGTATTCGCGTTAAATGTACTTAGAAAGATGCGCTGATGTAATTTTTTCTAAAACTTTAGCCTCTTTTACAATTGGTGATTAAAATGTAATTTATTGCTAATATATAGATGTAGAAACCGCAAAATGCTATGTCAAATCCCAATGCACAAATAGCTTGCAATTGTATGCAAGTATTTACATATAACTGTTTCGGTGGGCTGAAACATTTTTTTAGCCTCATTACTGTGGTCATAAACAGTTTAGCATTTTCCTTAAAAATATTCGAAATTCCATATTTTTTTGTAAAGATATTTTTTAAACATGTATATAATTCTTTCAGTTTATTTTATGTATTTATAATATATTCAATTATGTAATTACAGCACTGTTTAGTATTTTGATTTTAATAAACTGTGATTTTTGAACTTATTCCAATTGAATGTTTAGCAATGAATATAGCGTGTGTGAAAGATTATCAATTTTAATATTAAATAACCTTTTGTTCAATTAACTTACATTTTTACCAAACTAAATGTAATGCGCGATGAGTTTAGCCAGCACTTAAATTAGAAAAAATAACTATTAAGTGATTGCTGTAAAAACATTTCTTAGGAAAGAGAATACTTTTTTTTTTTGCTTTCCTTCAGAACGTTTGGTTTTACATAAGACTCCGGAAATGTGCTGTAAAAGGACACTTTCCTAACTTACCTGCCCAGAAATACAGAACATATTCGTACATAACTTATATTAAAATATATAACTTACACAAACATTTTCTATATTACTTTGCCATTTCAAAAATCTAAGTTTTTTTTTTGTAAGGATATTTTCTAGCAACCAATTTTAATTCCAGAAATATTTAGCAATATAACAAATTCTTCTTTAGGGATCCAAAACTAATCTAATTCATATAAACTAAAAAAAATTTGGTTAATGAAAATTATCTTGATTATAAATGATATTTTAATTAAAAGTAATCCACTAACAGATATTTACTTAAAGATATATACAGAAATACAGTAATACAGAATATCTTTTATTTCCTACTTGAAAAGATAATATCCAATAACAAAATTACTTTTTTCTTTAGTTAATTAAACCCAACTAATCAGTTTTGAAAGCAATATCACAATAAATTGGGATCTAGACGGTTAATTAACTAATTTAAAAGTTTTACTCTTTCTTATTAGAAATTTTTTTCAAAGAAATTATTTCAAAATATAAGTGTTGTTTGCAGAGACTCAAACTATCTGATTACTTTGTGTCTAAACAATTATTATTGTAGAAATTACATTAGGCATAAAAGTACTTATTTTAATGCACTTTTTGCATTCTTGCACTTAATTTCAAAGCGACACCGTATAACTATGTGCCCCAGTTCCTTTCAAAATACAAATAATAATAATTTTTATTAATATTAGTATTACTAAAAAATGGCTATAAACATTAACAAAAGTGTACAATATGCGTTTAGCATTACTAATTTACTCTGTAAAGAAAATATTTTGCCTGAACTATTACTATACATACGGGGGCTGGGGAACCCAGTCGGTTAGGCACTCGCCCAGCATGCGAAATGTCCCAGGTTTTTGCCGGGCATCGCCAAAATGACTGAAGACATATAAACGGCCCGTGCAACCAAAAATGTCCGACGAATGTCTGCGTACGATGTCGCTCTTAACGGTTGCGTTAGGTGCCTATTCAGGTGTCGGCTTGTCACTTTACTGTGGTTCTAAAATATGACACCCATCGCCAATAGTCCTCTTGTAGCTCTAGTGCGACGATATTTAAACCTAACCTAACCATGCATACGCGATTTATATTAGACTAAATAACTATCTCACTAATTAAGAAATTATTATACTTTAATAATAAATTCATACTAAATAAACTCAATGACAACGCATAATTAACTTTTTTATATAATGTTAGTTTAACACATCTAAATTCAATATCAAATACTATTAATGTGTTTGTCGAACATCTTAACATGGTTAAGTATTTATTTTGATAAACTTCAGGAAAATTATAAAACATTTTATTGGATAAAATTAAATTAAAACTAGTTAAAATTATACACTGCTAATTTATAGTAAAAATCATTATATAGTTAAAAAATAGTTTTAGTTTTAAATTAAATGAAATCTAGCTTATGAATTGTTTAATTAAGTGAATAATTTTTAAGGTACGGGTGTTGATATATATTCAAAGCTAATAATTATCAAATGGGACTTTCATACTAATGTATCGATTCAGTTTTAAAATTTTAAATAAATTTTATATCTTACATGCATAAATACCAAGCGAAACAATGTTTTTGTGATGCAAGTCCTTCAAATTGAAACCGAATGTGAGACTGGTCATATTTGATTTACTAGTACTTCTGAAACAAGGAATTGCTTAATTAACCAACAAAATAAAAATATCCTTCCTTGGTCAGCAGACTTCTGTAAGAAAAATGGTTTTTGGTTTCTAAAAGTTTTAGAGAATAAATTACTAAAGTAAAGAAACAAATAAACTAATAATATATATATTATTTTTCGTGCAATGCTATTAATTTTATTAATGCTTAATTTCGAGAAAAATTTAAACATAAATTAAGTAGTTTCCTATACTAAACAACATCAATTAATAGAATTTTATAATAAAAACAATGAACTTAATGTAAAATTACAAATAAACCCCTGAAAGAAAACTTAATGGAGCATTTACTCAAATTTTAATGCAGAATTAATAATTCTATATTATATTTTAAGAAAGCATTTCAAAAATATCTGAATTTATTTCTAACTGATTGCTGTTATTGTTTTTGATTGGCTCACTACATCATAAATAATTGGACATTAAATATTAGGATATTTCTTATACTTTTTAAAACATTTAATGACAAAAGATCGACAAAACTTCGTTAAAGTTGTCTTCTAAGTGCCGATTATTTTATCTGAAGAATATGTTATACTATTTGGAATGAGAAAAAATAAACCCTTTCCCTGAAAATTATTTTTACAATTAGAAAGCAGTTATTTTTTAAATTTAAGTTCATTCCAAATGATTCACAATAAGCATTCTTCAGTTCGCTTTGTCATTTTGTTGTCCAATGTCTTTTTTTAAAAAAAAATATCACTTTCATCATCGTCAAAACATAGAAATTTTACGTAATATCCCTTCATACTACTGGTAAAAGAGCTAAACTTTATGTATTATTTATAAATAATAAACATAAAATGCCTGCCTTAGCAAAATATTTTTATTGTTTTTTTGTTAACAAAAATAGCATAAATATTGTCACATAAATAATGACACATTTATTGATATTTTTTGTGTGTGTGTTGAAACAATAAACTAATCTGTCTTTATAAGTTTTTAAGATGATATAAATGTACATTAGGTTTCAAAATTGTTTTTCAATTTAAAAAAAAAATTAAAAAATAAATTATGAAATAACATATTTTAATGAAACTTAACAAAAAAAATAAAAGGATAACGTTTATTTATTATAAATAAAATAAATTTTAAAATAAAACTTCTTTAAGAAAACCGTTTCATTACTGTAGCTCTTAACTTAAACTTAGTAAATAATTGAAGTTTTTGCATTTAGAACTAACAGGCTCATTTTTTTATTTATACAATTACTAAAAATGATTCTTACAATAAAGACGTGGTCAACATTTTAGAGTTAGCATACATGTATTTTAGCGGTTACAAGAATAAAGAATTAAAGTTATAATTATTTGTTTAACTCGTTCAAAATATCTTACAATCCAGGATTAGGCAAATCGTTACTACTTAATTCCAAATTCATATAAATACCTATAAATTGTCAGTAAATTCACAAAAAGACAAATTTTTTCAGACGTGAAGCATTTGTGAGTCTTTTATTTTTTCTTTATTTTTTCAAAGAGGCTACTTTTTCGGCAAATCAAGCTTTTACATACTCAAAATGTCTCCCATAATTGAAGGCCATGTTTTTATAAATGATAATACGAAAAGGAAATTTAAATTTGCCATTATTAACGAATGTGTTTCGGTGATTTTCACACATTCTTTATTGAAAAAAATAGTGATCTCCAGTTCCTAGGAAATTCTTAACAAAATTTGTACACAAAAAAATAAGGATCATAAAATTAATCAATACTTTTTAGTAAAGAAAATAACATTAAACAACTGAACTCTAAAATAATTGCTGATTACATACTTAAAAAATGCTTTTAAAAAAAAAATTAAGGGAATAATAAAAAAACAATACTGTTTTCGGTGAAATTTGCTTGAAGAAAGTATCACACAAAAAATATTGGGATATTCATTTATGCACATATTCTAAGTTAATTAACATTTCAATTGTCATAATTACATTAAGTTTTTATTCGCCTAAAAGGCATTTACTGTGCATTTTTAAAAAAAGCAACTTATTTTATGTATTAGTAATATTGTCTTTTGTTAGGTTTGCGTTCATTGTTTTAACTAAAGAAAAATTCGAAAAATCATAAACTAATTCAGTATGTTAAATTTTACTTAAAATAAAACCTTATTAACCCTTTTTTTCTTATTAATAAAACTACTGTTTGAAAAATGCTATTTTATCCACGGTAAACAAAGTTATTGAATTTTAATTACTTAATTTAATTTTGTATCGTGGCATTATTTCTAGATGACGCTTCGGGTTATAACATTTTTTTGCATTCAAATCCGTTTCTTTAGAAACGCTTACTTAAAAGAATATGTAAAAAATGGGATATACAAGCAAATACTTTCACCCATTGTGCTTTTAATTATAAATATTCATGTTTTTATCCGTTATCAAATTATAAAAGATTATAAAATTAATTAAATAAATTAAGTTCAAAGTTTATAATAGAAAAATTACTTTTTAGCCAAAGGGAAAATCTGCTTACATTCAAAACAAAAAAGTAACTTTAAATAAAGGAATATAGCTTTCAAGATAAAATAAAAATTACTTGCCTTTTTTTTATTTTTCGTTTGTTTACAAAATGCAAACATTGACAAGCGTCTTTTCGAAAGCTAATAGTTTAAGTGTAAAATTGTTAAAAAGAAACATTTTTTTCACATTCATTAAATTCAAATTTGCTTTAATGATCTCAAAAATATTTATGAAGTGCAAAATCAAATATGTATTAAACAAACAATTTTTATTGTTATTTAAACATGCTTTTTCTAATAAATTGCTTTGGGGTATCTTAGAAAAATGCGTTGAAGGTTTTCTCAATTTTTTTATCGGTAAAATATTTATTTTTGAAATTTGATGTAGCTAGGTTATTTTAGGTAATGAATGCATGCGCATATATTTATGATAAAACAATGTTTTCTGGTGCGTGGGAGGAACATTTAATGCTTTTTGGAAGAATTTATTTTAAAGATTCTAGCAATTTAATTTCCCAGTGAATTTTGAAAAGTGTTTTTTGCAAGGCAAAAGGTCAAATACTCGAGACTTGTTATCAGTGCAGGTAGACGTGCCCCAGATAGAGAAAGGAAAGAAGCTGTTAGAAGCATGGAATCACCAAAGACAAAGAATCTTCTAACAAGTGCGTTGGGATTATGTAACTTATACAGGCAGTACACTCCTAAATTTACAAGGATTACCCAGCCACTAACGGACATAAATTAAAAGAAAGTTTCAGACAAGATTCCACCTAGCAAAGGAGCTGGAGGTGTGTTCCAGGAGTTGAAGATAGCGTTATTTTCAATTGCAGAGTTACAAGTACCGAATACCGAGAAACCTTCTTACTTACATGCCTTCTTATTTACCTACCTTCCTTGTTCTTTTCAGGTGGCAGTTGGATGCTGTCTAGGTCAACTGGATTGGCAAGGAAACGTTTACCTTATAGTCTTTCGAAGCCAGAAGTTGAATCAAACCCATCAAAAGTGGTACACAATTGAATGCGAAACCTTTGCTATTATTTGGACATTGAAGATATTTGAAAACTATATGTGTGATGCAATGATCTACTTGGAATGGAATGGAATGCAAATGCGCCCTCTAGAAGGGAGAGTGTAGGCTTTATAGCCCATTACCCAGCTCGCCAGAAGGGACAGTCACAGGAGACACACAAAGAAAGGACGACACAAACACATAGACAAATAACAACATTTATTGACAAGTACAAATATCCATGCCTGACCGGGATTCGAACCCGACCTCAGCAGCTCCAAAGGCTAGAACACTAACCCTTCAGCCACCGAGGCGGCAATGATCTACTTACTGAAGGATCATAATAATTGGCTGGTGTCCCTCACGAGTGCTTCTCCTCAAAGTGAAAGGTTGCAGAGACGGACCTAAACGATTCAAACGACTCGACATCACAGCAAGCAACTTTAAAAGATCAAAACTGGGCAATGCGGTTGCATTATCAAGACTGTAACTGTAATAGTACTAAATAGTAATGCATGTGTAGACAGTTATTTTACCTTAAAGAGTTATAATTTTATAATGAAAAGTGCGATTCTTTATATATCTTGACCATATTGGATCTTCGATCATATATGATATTAGGGGGAGGTTTAAGAGTCACTTTTAGATATTAACGCATAATTGTGAAAATGGAAGAAATGTTTACAAAAAATACATAGTTTCATGAATAGTTTCTGTGGCATCTGTAGTTTTTGTAGAAAATGGAAAATATTAGTTTTCTAATTTGTGAGTTAATGAAATTAAAGTAGTTAATGAAAAGAAATAATTGTTTTTTAAAGTTTATTGAATCCCAGCATCGACATTTCAAACTAATTTCTAAAATGCACGAAAAAACAACTTAGTGAAATACCAGCGTTTCTTTCAAAAGAACTTACAGTTGTTTTAAGATAACGAATTAAAGGTAGAATTTACTTTTAAAATTTTTGAAAATACATTACAGACAGTTTCAGAACGAAAACAAATTGCACTCGCGCTAAAAATACATCTATTTATAGCACCCCAAATTTTTCAATGGAAACATGTATACTTACTCCTTATCAGTCACGTAACTCAAAAATACATCCTATATTTAAAACTGAATGTACTAGGAAAGTTCCATAAGAGTTATTGCAGAAATATTTAGTTGATTAATAACCTCTTTGCTTGACAGAATAGGGCGATCCTCTTAGGATAAAAATAAATGTGCATATTTTAGTCATAAAACAATGCGAAAACTCTTAAAAGATTATTTATCATTTTTCTATTACGTTTTTTTTTTCAAAATTTTTAACATTCCATATCACCTTGAATTGCCTTAAAACTCAATCTTCTCCTGCGTTTGTGTGTAATTCGTACGAATGTCTGTTTTACAAAAGATGTTTCCTTAGTTTGAAAAATTAACTTACCACGAAATAAGAATTCTTTATTTTGACAGACGAAAGCATTTACTACATTTTATGTTTTGAAAATTAAAAACAGTTTTATCTTCCAAAATTCTGGCATTTAAAAATGTTTTTGTTTTTTGTTGTTATTGTACTTTTAGTGAATTACTTAAGCCATACAAAAATATTAATTTTATAATTTTATTAATTGTATTATAAAGATATTTAAGTAAGCAAATACTCTTGTTTGTATTGTTCTCTGCATCAAAACACTAGTGTTCTACACTTTTTTTTCCCCTGAAACGTGATAAAGTAGGCATTTACGACACATCTTACGTTGCTAAATAAATAAGTTTGAGAAAAATACACTTCTTTTACCAAAGTTCTACTTCAGACATGTCTGGGTTGTTTAAGTATTATTTTCAAGTATTCTTAGACTGGTGATTTGTCCTATTTCCCTTATAGTGTTTCATAGAAAACTGATGAAGTAACCCGTTACATAGAAAACTAATACCATATTTAACGAGAAAAAAATGACACTTCGTTTTAGTCAGCATGAGTTAGCATGATAAACGTGTCTGTATTCCTTGTTCCATGCATAATTTCTTCAATTTGACAATACAAATCGTGTTTAAAATAAAATGTTTAAAAAACCTTTCGAAACAAAGCATTAATGAAAATTTAAGCAACTGATACGGGGACAATTAATTCTAAATTATTTATCAATTGAAAATAATCTTACTAAATAAAATGCAAAAGAATTCTTTTTTATATCATTAAAACTTATCAGCATTTTTTTTTATCTCGCTTGGGTGCAGTTTCTTTAAAAAAAACCTCCACAAAAATTGTAACTGTTGCGAAATTCTTTAACGAAGTTCCAATTACGTACGCAACATCGCAATCCATAGAATGCGCTTTGAAAATAAATTTAAATAGTTGTTGCATAATGAAAAACTTGTATCTTTGACGATAAAAAAACATTAAAAATTGTTCTTTTACGCGGAACATTCGAGCTTTGGTAAGCTTTTTTGTGAATAAAATTTATCAAAGTATTGTTTTTTTTATTTGCTTCTTTACAGTAACAGTAATGAAACTTGTTTTTTCAACTCTTTGATGAATGTAATAAATTACACGGGTATTAATTCTAATTTAGAGTTTTATTTAAATCGTTCATAACATAACAACTAAACAGTATTTTAATATGCGGGTGACACAATTTCCATGTATTAGCAGATGTTGCAGAGGCGAATTGTTCACTAACATGCAACTAAATCAATTTTGGTGAAAAAAAAAGTTCTGGCGATTAAATACTTTTCGACTAATTCTGATTAAGCACTTCAGTGACGTCAAACTTTCCTTCCATGCAAGTGTTTGGGAGAGCTTCTCTGGCCTTGCACGTTGAGTATACCGCACTCTAAAATATGAATACTCAAAAACGACGAAATTTTCCTTAATTTTGACGATTCCATTACTGGCAAATGCTCCGAGTTTTCGTTTCCTCACAGTGAGGAAATTTGAATCGTTATTTTTAAGAGGATTTGAATGTCGCTTAATCTAAAGAAATGTTTCGTCATTTTGAGCATGTGAGTACAACAATGAGATTCAATTTCCTCAAAATCAGATACAGAATCGTCAAATCACGATCTTAAAAGCGAATATTCGCGTTTACTTAAAAGTCACGTGATAGTTCGACGAAACAATCCTCAAAATTAACGAAATGAAGCTTGAGGATTCCTGAATCGTCAAAAATGAAAATGTTATTTCTGAGAGTGCGTGACTTTAACACCGTCTCTACTTAGTCAGTACAACGTTTTTCAACCATTTAAAAAAATATTATTTGTTCAGCAAATTTACCTACATAATCTGCCATATCCACAGCTATTAGCGCAATTGAGCAAACTTTTAAGTTGAATCCACTTCAACTGCTAAAATCCCGGTCAGGCATGGATGTTTGTGACTGTCAATAAATGTTGTTATTTGTCTATGTGTTATTCATTTCTTTGTGACTGTAAAATTTATTTCTGTGTTTGTCCCACTTGGCGAAAGCTTATAAGCGGTTCTCTGAACAAGCACACAAGCTGAAATATATATGTATCATACCATACCATACCATACCATATCAACTGCTATTTTTTTTAGCTATTCATTACTTCCCATGGCCATATTAGGACAGATCCATAAAAATACGACATAAAGGAGAAATATTTGGATGCGTTTTATCATTGCATTTTTTTATAAAAAGTCCAGGGATAGATAAAGAATGACCGAAGAGTCATCTGAGCTCTCGAATACGCCCTTACTGAAACAAAAACATCCAGAAAACAAAGGAAAAGTTAAAATTTATTCATCGGATTTTTCAAGTGTGTGTTTTCCGTTTCTATTCAATTTTCGTACCGCATTCATCTCACCAAAACCTGTTCGCCTTCTTACAGACAGGGTAGCGTAAGGTAAAGTGACAAATACAGCTCCGTACTTTTATTTCCAAGCAAATAAATGCCCAATCTTCATACGAGCTAAACAAAATATCAAATCGATCGAAGGTTATGTACCATTTAATCTGCTATAGGATATTAAGCTTATGTTATTGTCCCTCTAGTTCAGTGGTTCCCAACCTGGGGGCGATCGCCCCCAAGTGGGCGATTTGTGTTATCAAGGGGGCAATAAATAGCTTGGGGGCGATAGGAGGGCGATGAGTATTCAAAGGGGGGAAATTAAAATATACTGTACTATTAGTACATTAAAACCACATTCCAATTTTTTTTTATCACCATGACAATTTCAAACTGACATTCTTACAAGCTTTGAGGATTTCACCAAATGAAAAATTTCTTATTATATTGTTGATCCATTCCCTTTCGATTCTGTGGGTTGTGGATAACCTTAATAACTCTTTGTAGACGGAGTTTGTAGATCTGAAGTATGGTTGTGAGGTGAAACACATTTCAAGTAGAGAGGTTATGAGTTAGAATGCGTGAAACTTATTTACACTGAATCTAAACTGTGGTAAAAAGTTGAACTACCTCTCATCTCGTTCCGTCAATGTATTTAGTTAAAAAAAAGGGTTAGTTCTGTTATCCAGCTCCTCCCTAAGCAAAGATATTAATTGAACATTTGCCTCAAAGACCTGCGCATGAACTTGAAATAAGATAGAATAAAAAAGTTTTCAACAATCATTTTTTTTTCTTTAATTTTTATTGTCAGCTCTCTCAAATTTTCCAGAATTGAGTTTAAGGATCTTTAGGTTAATTATTTCACTTTTATTCCTTGAAAAAATCTAAATAAAAATAGAAAAAAATAAACATTATATTTTTTTCGATTTTATTTAAGAGTAACCGGATAAAGCTGCTTTGGTTATTTTTATATATCTTAGTAAGTGTTTGCAATTATAAAATTGCCTTATTAGTTACACTTTAACTCAGATTATATTTGGACAAATTATAAAAATTAAAGGGGGGCGATATGTGTAAGTCAACTTAAAGAAGGGGGCGATGTTACAGAAAAGGTTGGGAACCACTGCTCTAGTTATATCTAAGTATGAAATCTATCTATATATCTAGTTATCTATCTATGTATCTAGTTATATCTAAGTATGAAATCTATCTATATATCTTGTTATCTATCTATGTATCTAGTTATATCTAAGTATGAAATCAAGTTTTATTATAACTTTAAATTCCAAAATAAAAAATACGCTATAAAATGCACGCATAAGTGTCTTCGTAATTTATTTAAACATAAAAAATTTTAAGCATCATTTTTATTATTATTCCATAATTATATCTCAACTTTCGAGATTAAATTATGGAAATTGAGATATTTTTATTTGGTATTAGTGTTCAGAGTATGGACAAAAGCATTTGTTGAAGAGCTTCTATTTAACGTACCTTTTGATAATTCATTTTCTTTTATTGCAGAAGATTAGATAAAAAGTGATTTTGGTGGAAAATCTAACAAAGTACTATTATGTATGAATTAAAACATTATAAAGCTAAATTAAAACAATAACGCATCAAATAAAACTTAAAATACAAAATAGTTATTCAATGTCACTTCATCACTAATAAAAGCATAATTTTAAAAGCATTAATTACAATATCATTCACATTTCTTCCAGTATCGACAATTATTTTGTGAATTGATTTTTACACTCTCCAATTAATAATTGGTTGAATATGTTAATTTAGCTTCACGGTATCTTTAAAACTTCCGGAATACAAATAACGAAACAGACCACAGAGAATTTCCGCTCTTTAGCTAGAGATTTACCAATTAATATCAAAGGAATGTCAGAATTCAAGGTGCCATGCTAATTCAAACTAAACTAAACAGACTTGAATTGATATATGTTTAGCGTCATTTCTAACCAAGAAAAAGCTCACATTTTTATTTAAAAATATGCATAAATAATGCTTTTGAGAATTTTTTACACGACGCAAAAATATTGTTTCGTTTCTTTTTATAATAATAATAATACATTTGAAATATAATTAAGTAATATAAATAATAATTAATGAGTTTTTATTTTTACAATATTAGATCATTTAGTGCATTTTAAAACTGTTCAAAGCTATTTCATTATCATTAGAATTTTTAAAGGTGAAATAAAACAAATTAGGTAGAAATCACTATAGAAGAACAACAAAAAATCAGTTATTCAGCTGATATTTATATTTTTTATATAACCTTTTCATATTTCATTTGAAATACAATTAATGTTGAATTCACTAAAATTAATTTTTTTAAAAAAAAACAATGTTTCGAATTGGTAAAAATAATGTGCACTAGATAAGTACTAGATAATGTACAAAAATTTGTACTTTTAACTATGAATTTTATATTTACTAGTAATAAAAGAGTAAATGAGACCCTTTTTAATATTAAAAACCAATGAAATGTAATTTTAACGAATTTTTTTTGACAAAATGTAAATGGCATTGCATACATACTGAGATCGGGGCTACAAACATACTTTCAATAAAGTATGTATTCAAATTAATTCAATTTATAGTTTCTAGTATCATGAAATCGCAATCGCAATGATAATTCACAAATTATAGCTTAAATATAAATAATCGCAATGATTTATATTTCAGCTATTATTTTAACGCTCTATCTTCACATAGTATTACTATTTAGACTTCACTTTGTACTTAGTCAAGTACATGTATATAAAATAGAACATCAATTTTATGCACGAAAACCTTATTAACTGCCTTGATCTAATATTTGGGGACTTATGTGGCGTATAAATCATGTTCTAATCTTAGACCTTAAGATATGTCTTTATAGTATTTTCAACTGTGATAATAATTTTTTTATGTTGCCCGTCCCAGTCTATAGAGTTAAAAAATAATTTTAAAATAGTATTATACTCAAACACTAAATTCTTTAGATGACCAAAAAAATACCTCTTGCTTATTTGACCATTTCCAGCTATTTTAGTATGAGTGAGAACTTATTTATTGAGAAAATAAAATTCCATCAATAAGTTTCCAGCCATTCAATCGTGCCTACCGTTATCATAAGTGTTTATCGGTCGTATGTCCAGTACAGTTAAGTGATCTCGGATTGTTACGTATTACTTTTTATAAAATTACAATATAAATTAGGTGGGGGGGGGGGGATTTGGCTATTTTGTTGGGTGATAATTAGGATTTTTTTTATTTATTTAATAATATAAAAATAATTTTCTTTTACAAATGTCAACTTTGAAGAATTTTACAAAATCAGATACTTTACATAAAGTATGCCGCCCTTTGTGCAATAACGTGCGCATTGGCAATCCTAAAAGAGTTATCCGCATAGTCAAGTGACTTTGTCCCAAGCCACGTGGTTTAGCAATAATAAGACATGACGTATAGATAATTTGTCGCTAAATGTAATAGAGTCAAGTGGGGTAAGTGTGATAGGGTTTCTGCATTTTTCATTAAGAAAATTCGTTCTCTGCTTCAAGTAAATTCCAAATCCTAAAATTGGTAGTGAATTATTATAAGAAACATACATACGTAGAAAAGAAATTATATGTTTGAATTCCAATTTTAAGTGTACAAAATTTGCATTTCAAAATCCATTGCTGTTTTATCACACTTACCCCACATAGGAAAACCCACATAAAAAGAACACAGTTGCACTTAAATTCAAAAGCTCAAAACTTTCTTTAAACAAAAAATAAGGTCAATATTTCTTTTTAGTTTAATTATAAGTGGTCTAATGTTATATATTGCAAACTTTCAGATTTTTAGAATGATTTCCAAAGTTACAAGAGCTGTTTATCACACTTACCCCCAATCACACTTACTCCACTTGACCCTACGTTAAATGAAAAAAGGGAAGTTGGGCAAGGATAAGAAAATAAATTGTAGAGTCACAAGAAATATGCTACTTTTGGCAGCTGTTGTAGCACTTTTAATAAAAAAGAAACATTCATTGTTTTTTAATTATAGTCGATCTGATCAATCTATATGGAACAAAAGATTAATTAGAGTATTTACCGAGTAATTTTAATCATAAAGATTATCCTTTAATTATAAAATAGAATATCTTAGCACACGATGGTTTAATATTTTCATAACTGAAGATGTATTTATTTAATTTTATCTAAATTGTGTACGTCTAGTAATAATTCAGGTATAATATATTGTTCACGAAAACCTTTTAACCCTTTAGTCCCAAAGACAAATTGTAATCATCATACTTGATTTGTTTTTCTGATCGTCTTTAACCATTTATGATATCAAAAATCACATCATTTGATTTTCCAAACTTTTTGTATTAGAAAATATTTTTCATTAATCCCAATAGACGTCAGCCTTATTTTTTTTGTAATTATGATCCGAAAAATGATGATGCCATATGACACCATTGAGACTGAAAGGGTTAAGGGGGAATGGGCGTGCAGGACCGGGGGTCTCCAAACTCAAGTGCCTCAATGTTAATCCAATGGGAAAAAATTATTTTAGCTGCCACATTTCTCCAGCTGTATTGAATATTTTTACAAGCGGATTTTTTAATGTGATAAATGTAGCTGACTTACAGGTCTCTATCTTCCCACTTTTTGAAATTAGTACGAATATTTTTTTTAATATTCAATAAATTATTTTACACAAAATATTCGAAGCAATTTCAAAAAGTGGAAAGATAGAGACCTGTAAGTTAGCTACATTTATCACATAAAAAAATCCGCTTGTAAAAATATTCAATACAGCCGGAGAAATGTGGCAGCGAAAATAATTTTTTCCCATTGGATTAACATTGAGGCACTTGAGTTTGGAGACCCCCGGTCCTGCACGCCCATTCCCCCTTAAGGGTTTAACTGCAAAACTGACATTCTGCAAAGTATAAAGAAAACGGACCATATGTTTCAATCTCACTTGAGTGCGTGTTTGAAACTAAACCCTTTGTTTATAAACTATTTATTTACCTCAGGGAACTTTTAAATATCGTACTGTCCTAATCTTTTAGCATTGAATAAAAAAAAAATTTCCCTTTATAGAAAAAAAAATCAAATATCTCACACATAGTATTAAGCGCTGCAATGGACACTTACGTCATTGAACAAAATATTTGAAACCTTATATTTAAGTTTAAGATTCTTTTTAACGTAAAACAGCTGTTACTTTTGGCCCTAATATTTGATAAGAAGGCATTTTTATTCTTCACTGTTTTCGCAGACCAAAATTATGTACCATTCATAAAAAAAGTTTGCAAACTCAGTGTAGCTAAACAAAAATATTTATTTGACACATAATCCTCCTACGTGACGATACAGAGTAACCTCAAAAAGAAAAATAGTTGTGTAAATTTTCTGTTTTTATACATATTTTCTGTTTTCCTTGAACAAATAATAGCAGTTACTGCTAGGTAAAGAACTTTAAAAGACCTATTCTTCAGTAATGTGTTTTGGTTCTTTGAAATTTATTCCTTTTTTTACAGGATATACTTCTTACTGGAATAGTTTTTTCGACATTACAATTTATCTATATCACTTATAAATAATGTCATTAACTTTTTTGTTTAAAAGAGGTTGCTAATTGTATATATAATTGTATAAAAGGGTCTCATTTACTCTTTTTTTATTACTAATAAACCTAAAATTCATAGTTACATGAAAACAATTTTAATAGTTTTTTTGGGTATTTTAAATGAATAAGTAAATAATAATTTCATTATTAAAATGTGTTTTTATACATTTCATTCTGATATTTGAATTTGTGGAACACAAATATGTAAATTGATCTTATAATTTTTAAGATCAATGTAGATCACGTTTGTATCAGAAGTTTTTACATTCATTCTAAAATTGTTGAAGAATAATTGTGTACTAAACACATTTTAATGAGCATTTTATAAAAGCGCAAAGAGAAATGTCATTTATTAATTAATAAGTCGTATTCATTTACTGATGAAATGTTTGCAGAAAGTTTGTCGTAGAGTTAATCAAGCTTTCTCTAAATTTATTCCTTTAATTAAACAGAAATTTTACTGAAAATTTTTCCGCAAGAATCTTTCCGTTATTGAACGAATTGTTTCCTTTTTTTAATGACTCGAAATTTTGCGCTTGTGTATTGGTCAGGATTATAAATGGTGTTAATTCACTGAAATATTCCAGCAGCAAAATAACTAGTAAAATTCCGTGAAATAAAGAATTTTTAAGAATGTAATTACCGTTAATATACCTTATTATCGAAAATAATGTTAAATACCTAATTATGCGTAGTTTTAATATAAACATGTAAGATTATTTGGGTTACAATAATCCCTTGAGTTCGTCATGTTTAGCAGTTTTAAATATATAAAATTGGCTATTCAGAATATCGGTTTATTAAGTTAAAATAACATTTCTAGCCAAGCCAATCTGCTTCAGTTAAATTGAAAATGTACAAGAATTAAATTCCAACCAACTTTTAACTCCATTCAAAACGATGGAATAGCTTACAAATGGATATTCTAATTGTTTCTAAGAATCATGATATCCAAGAACAATTCTCAGCTTATCAAGAAAATGATTATGCTAACACACTTTGACATAAGATTCTTTAAGATTTGAAATAAATGTTAAAGAATTCTAAAAGTACGAAAGTTAATGGAGGAGTATTACTATTAAAGATACGTGACTTAACGCAACTGATTTGGTATTCACCAAACTTTTCTAAAACACCTTCAAACGCGTTATAGTTAGCGTTATAGCAGTTTCAAAAATTGGTTAAGTTAGTTTTGAATAATCGTCTACTAGAGAAATTGGCTTCATAATTTAGAACCAAAGTCAAGTGACATAAAAAATGTGAAAAAATGTTCGGTTGAATAAAAACTAAATATTTGAATAGCTTATTTTAAAATGAGTGACCGATGCAGGTGAATAAAATTTTGCTAAGATTCCTTTTAGTTAATATACTATTGTCTGTTTTCTTTGTTTCTAAGATTTGTTTAATAAAAAAATCTTTATTTTCTCATAAAACTATTGTTGTGTTTGTGGCAAATTTTTTGGCATAAACTAAAATTGCACTACCAGCATAAAATATATAATGATACAATATCTGCTTATTTTATATATAATTTTGCCGTTACCATACCAAGTCAGTGTTAAAAAAGCGATCTTGGTATTATGTGCTATTTGAGTAAATTTCAAATGATCAAATGAACTCCTATCACAGAAATTCAACTTTACATCACAAAATATAATTGTAACACTAATTTTACTATCCAAAACGATGACTAATTACTGCTTGGCACATGTCTGTCATTATTCATTAAATTTCTCACATGGTATGCAAGCACATTTATTAAATGTATATTAATGCTGTCCGGATTTATTTGATTCAGTAAGAAACTAGATTTTAAACCTGCATTATTGCAGTGCATGTTGTGTGGAAGTGGCATTAACGTTTATTAATCAAAACATTTCCTTGAGAATTTCCTAAATGCATACCAACTCTTGCGAAAATTAATTGGACTGCCCACTTTTGAAAGTTAAGTAAATTTTGGAAGTCAATTTAAATATGACAAGCTTAATTAGTAAATTCTCAAGGTACTGTTAACTGTATTGCAACCTCGTCCAGTTCAGCTTTTATTTAATTAAGTCAAATTCTTGGTACCTGATTTAGGTTTCGAATAAACTACAAATTCCAGATGTAATGATACTTATTAACTGATTATTTGAAAGTAAATACTATTCCTACTTCATTTGCAGTAGCCAGTCAATCACCATTAACATTGATGCTACCTTAAAATTACATCTAACTGTCACCATTACCGGAACTTCTGACGTCACCATCCTACTTTGTTTCGGTCTGATTCTTATTGGACCTGATTTAGCTACTTAACTAATTAATTGATGCCACTCATGATATTTATCCAGCTTTTGATCATTATTTTAAGTACCGTCGAATGGAGTAATTTTGTTCCTTAACATTGGCCCAAGCTTTGCAAGCTGTAAACATATGCTTAAATACTCTACTTAAAATGTTCTTGCATTTTTCAATTTGTGAAACCTCTGCCTTGACGTATGAGGAAAAAATTGTTTAAGAAGAAAGTCAGTCTTGGAGTTTTATGCTTGGGGCAAGTTACACCTTTCGACTGCACCTTTTCTTAACCTCTTGCGACTTGACGTCCCCATTTGGGCATATTTTTAAAACCTTCCCACAAACAATTACCATATTAATTAGTTTCAAAATTGACTTAGTCCGGTAGAAGAAGATCCAAGTTATTAGTCATTTATTTATATTAAAAAATGAAGTTGAACGAGGGTCAATACGATATGAAAGGCCTTAAAAAGTTATTTTAATTTTATTTTCCAAACTTTTCACAAAGTTCATTTAGTAGTTCATTTTAAAAGCATTTTGCATTAAAAACAATGATAAAATTATTCGTTAACTACAAAAAAGTGATACGGCCTTTTTTGTTGCATTTATAGCACAAAAAATGTGTATTTTTAGAGTTTAAAGCGTGTCCCTAAGTAACAATTAAACATAATTTTTTTAAAAAAAATTCTTTGTAAAATATACTTTTTATCATATATTTGTATGAAAAGTATGTTTAGATTAGGAATATACGTGTAGGAGTTTTGCTCGGGCCTTAAGAGGGTAAACAGACATCGTTTTATCTATATAGGCGTACTTGTAAAGCAACTCCTTATTACTTTGTCAACAGTTTCTTAAAAAATTTCCGATGTAACATTTTTTTAATAAATGCTAATCTTTCTTAAGTATTGGCTCATATTATTTCTTATGTAATGGTTCATAAAAAAGTACTTAATAATAATAGTGTAAAATATGTTGCAATTGAGTATTATTACATTGCCTTGAACTTGAATATATTACTTTGTTTCTTTTAAAAATAACTGGTTTAAATATTTTTACAACACCAGGTAAATTCTAGTCAATATAAAGATATAAAGTGCAATTTTCGCAATAATTAATTTAATAAACATTATTTAAACTAACAGTAAGTACGAAATTAAAAAAAAAAGTTTATTGAACAAGAGTGAAAAACTGTATCTTAATACTCTCAACAAAAAGTTATAAAAAGTACTTGAATGACTTATAGTTTTATCCATTTTTCCCGTAACATAAATACAAATTTGATTACATAATTCTTTTGATAAATATATCTCTTATGCACTTATGCGTAAAAATAATAGCTCAGAATTTTTCCCCAAAATCTAAGCATTTGATTCCTTTAAATATTAATCAAGAAATCAATCCGAAGTCAAAGAACTCTTAGCTGTATTCATCAAGCGGTATTTTTTACTGGTCGATTAATTTCTTGCATCACGCAAACATAATACATGGGACGGTAGCCAAACAATTCAATTAGCAATATTTCGTTCCAATCATCGCAGCTCAAACTATGGTTTCGAATGCTTTTATTGAATGTTATCACTTTTCTGGAAATTACCATTAAGTAGTTCATGATGCATACGACGAATGCTCTTGGCGCAAAAAAGCATTTGCCTATCGATTCTCTAAAAAGCCTCCATTAATAAATGCCTTATTATTTATGTTCAGTAAACAAAATATTTGGACAAGTAGTGTTAAGTTGTAAATCTCAATTAATTACACCAGTAGGGTGGTTTTTACCTTAATATTACACAAAGCTATTTTTCCCAAACCACTTTTAACATTAGAACTTACCTCACAATATTTATTATAGTCAAAAATATATTCAGCTAATGTTCTAGTAGAGTACTAATTGCTAAATATTGGCTGCTCTAAAAAGGAGAAAATTAACATGTATTTTTCCAGAGATTGAGTTAAAATAGCAAATAAAAAAAATAAAAAATGAAATTTAAATATAAATATGTCATAAAAGAAAATAATAACTTTTAATTTCTAAGCATTAATACCTTTTGTATGTAATAATTTTGTAAGGCATGCATTGTTCTTGTATTCTGGATATGCAAACATTTACTTAAAGAAATATGCAGAAAAAATATTTTTACATTAGTTCAACGCTATTAAAGCAATACATAAAATTACTAAATAAATATTTAATTTAAGATAACATTACAAAACTGCAAACAAACACAAATATTTAAAAGAACCCGAAAGCCTGAAATTAGACAATATGTAACTAATGCGCTTTTAAAAATATTTTTTAGCTATAAATCTATACAAAGATATAGAAACTAAGCTTATTTAAATAATCAAAAAATATTTATTCAAGCAAAGGAACAATATGTTTTGATTTGAAACGAGATTTACTTTGAAATAAAAACCTAGAGCTTTCGAAACAAGTTATGAAAAAAAGTTCTCTATTTCCCATTTCTTAAAAACAATTACAAAAAGAATTTTGCATTTTTAAATCCTGAATAATTTTAATTTCAAGCTGTTAAATTAAAAATAATACCTTTCTACTTTTAAAAGTGCTAGTTGCGTTAATATTATAAAATACAAAAAACATGCATGAGGATTAATTTTTATTTTATTATTTAAAAATATTTTTTTGCAATAAATAGCCTATGGATGTTTTACAGAAATGTGTTAAAATACTTCTCATTATTTAATATGTAAAAAAATATTTTAAAATGTTATGCAATCATCATCAGACAAATTTTCCTTTGTTATACATCTGCGTTTCAATAAAAAAAATAATAGCGTTAATTAAAATTTGGTTTAAAATAATTAATCTAATCAGCGTATATTTATATTTTTTTAAATAGCGTTTTTATGTCAAGTAATGTTTCAACACACATTGTTTTTATCTTTAAATAAAAACAAATTAAGTTCATTTCGTGAATAGCAAAATGTAAAAGTTAGAAAAACCGTTATGTCGCTTTTCCAGTTAGGTAGTCTAATGAGCAAGTATACTTCTTTAAATTTTCATTGTATTCTTCAGCATATTATACCATAAGTGGCACCAAAAAAATTATTTTTTGTCTAGATACTCAAAAAGAATTCAACAACATTACACTTGAGTGTCTTGTTATTTGCAATTACCTTTCTATTGAATATAAGGTAATGAGAGTATTACGATGGGGGTGAAAATCCATACTGAAGATTTGGTGTTAAATAAAAGATTTGGGTGGTGCTAATTCTAAAGATATATGTTTTGAACATTGATCCATCTGTCCGTAAGAAAAAACTCCACAACTAGAACGAAAAGAGCTATGGGCTTCAAAATTTGGAAAGACGAGTTCCTACACTGTTAAAAAAAATTACTGAATTTGAAGGAAAAAGCCCGGCAGCTGAGTTGCCGGGCTTTTCCCGTTCCGTTAAGTATTTTCCCGTTACGAAGTTCCGTTTCTTATTTCTCCGTTATTAAAATTTTCCATTTTGAATTTTCCCGTATATTTACAGAAGTCCCGTTTCTTATTTCTCCGTTATTAAAATTTTCCATTTTGTACAGGGTGGCCCAAAAGTAGCCTAACAGTTAATGTTGTACTATTGGTAAGAACTTCGGCTTATTTAGAACAGGTATTTGACATAGTCGTGCTTAGTTTTGTTGGTTGGCTAAAATAAAGTCGTAACTAAAACTAAGCACGACTATGTCAAATACCTGTTCTAAATAAGCCAAAGTTCTTACCAATGGTACAACATTAACTGTTAAACTACTTTTGGGCAATCCTGTATTTCCCCTCGTATCCACCGTAGAATATAAAAATGAATTTAAAACCAGTCCATTATCTACAGTATAATATAATTGTCAAAATTACATATTTTTTTCAACTATAATATATAATTAAACTATTTTAAAAGGCAACAAACTCTTAGATATTAAATTATAGTGATTTAACACATTGACTTTACATATTAAAATTACTTTGAAAGAAAAACAGCAAGTTTCAAAAATGTAATGCATCATAATACAAAAAATTAAATTTATCTTTCAATGTAAAATGTTCTTGGTTAATAACCAGAATTTAAGACACAAATTATTCATTGTAAAAATAATACTTTTAACCATAAAGAAGTAGAGATTAAAGTTTTTCATACTGTTTTTCTTTTTTAGCAAGTAATAACTAAATAATTTTATAATAATATATATGTATCGGTTGAATAAGAAACCAAAGCAATTTACAGAAAAAAATTTTATTTCAACAGAAAAAAGTATTACATTTACACTTACCTTGATTAAATTTTTAAACAAAATAATCCAAACATTTCCAACAAAAAATGTAGTTTCACAATTTCCAACACACATATTTTAAAAACACTTTGAGCTTGTATATGAAAAAGATTGAACATTACGTCTGTGAAAAACATCGAAAGTGAGAATATCGAACCAAGCAATGCGACGATGGGACACTTACCTTAATAATTTTAACATAATAATCCAAATAATTCCAACAAAAAATGTAGTTTCACTATTTCCAGCACACATATTTTTAAAATACACTTTGCGTGGCATTAAGTTTGAAATTCTAGCATATTTAAGTGATAAGACCTCGAAATAATACAGCGAAAACCACGGTTTCCTTTTGTAGAAAACGAAAGTAATGAGCAGATGCTTGACACCCGGCTTTTCACTGCAGTATAACTTCGAACATGTTTATTTTCTTTTCTTCAGTTAGACATCATCTGTAGTCATAATAGTTCTGTACAACAAATTCTAAATCCGATTTCAGCTGCCGGTAAAAAGTCGTAACAAAATTTATGTTTTAAAATCATCCTCTTTAAGTTGGCTCGAAACATTATCTCACAACTTTTTACAATTTTTAATATGTCTTTTAATCCATATTCTATCACATGCTGATTCTGTCGAGATCATCGAGAGAAAACGAAAAAAAGAATTATTCTTTTTGCATAAAAGAGGAGTTGAGCAGTACCATGCAATCTTCAAAAGTTTTTCCAAACGATTTACAAATATTTAAAGTTGCTTTAAAAAACTATTTTTAATTATTTAATGTGTTCTAATCGTATTTTCAGCAAGAACTGTTTGCTTTACATATTGCTTGCATTTTTATTATACGATTTTTATCAAACTGTTTGATAGAAGTTTGCGAAAACAAAGCATTCTTTGACTGCGCTAAAGCTCAATTCAAACACGTAGTGTAAATTGGACTGAAAAGCAGCTGCAATAGTAAACAATAGTTATAATTTTGTTCTATCTTTACAATACTTACATATTCTAATAAAGACAATCAGTTTTGCTATTAAAAACATGCAATTTATGTTCTGAAAGGCAAAATTTAAAATTCGAGTTGCTTGTATCCGTGCTATGGATTTTTATGTTTAGGCCTAAACTTCAATAAGCCGCCATTGTTTGTAACACTTCGCGTCTAAAAACGGGAAAATTCCGTTTCCGCTCTTTACGGATATTTTCGGTTCGGTTTACGGACATTTCCCGTTTTTAGAAGAAGAAAAACCGTTTTCAGAAGAAACAAACCCGTTTTCAGTAGTTACCGGAAAGTTCCGTTAAAATCAGTAATTTTCTCTCCTGAAATTTCAGGTTTTTTTTAACAGTGTAGTATCTGTCAAACGATTACCATTAAATGTATTGATTTATAAAAGAAAGTCTTATATTTTTGCTCATCCATTGGTTTTATTTGGTTTTGTTAGGAAGGAGCCACCTAAAGTCACCACAGGTGGTTTCTGTTCTCCTAGACAAAGTCCTAATAACCTAAGTGGCACGGCATACCCCGTTTAAAAATTCAGTTTTAGTTTAAAGAGGACGGAACTGCCTTATTTGGTGAAAAGAATATTTCTCCGACACTTGAAAACTACAAGTTGTCATTACTCTTGTTCACATGTATGACAATGAAATCGCCATCTAGAAGGGAGAAGCATAGGCTTTATAGCCCGTTACTCTACTCGCCAGAAGTGACACAGTCTTAGGAGACACACAAATAAAGGACGACACAATCACATAGACAAATACATAACAACATTTATCAAAAAACACAAACATTCATGCCTTACCGGGATTTGAACACGAACCCAGAAGCTCCAAAGGCTAGCTCCCTAACCGTTGTGCTGCCGGTTGGGCCTTTTTCACGACCAAGTAGAAGTGCAAAATTATAATTGATATCTACAATTTAACTTTAACATTAGTAAAAGCCTATTTCATGCATTTTCATTTACTAAAAAGGAGCATCTTAATGCAATTAATCCCAAAAGAACTTACAGTAGTTTTAAGATAATAAATTGAAAGTAAGTAATTAAACATTTACTATCCTAAAAGTTTCAAAAACAGATTTATGTCTGATTCAGGATGAAAACAAATTGCAATCGCTGCAAAAGTACACCTATTTATAACTTCCCAACTTTTCGATGAAGATATATACGTACTTCATGAGTCACGTAACTTAAAATTACACCCTATACTTAAAACTAAATGTAAAAGCTGAGTTCAATAAGTGCTATCCCAGAATATTTAGTTGAAAAATAACCTCTTTGCGTGACAAAATAAAGAGATCCCACAAGATAAAAATAGATGTGCATATTTTATTCATAAACATGACCGGAAATGCATAAAACGTTATAAATCTTTTATTTAATGTGTTTTCTATCACAAATTTTAACCCTCCTTATCAAGTCGAGTTTCCTTAAAAATCAATCATTTTCATGCTTCTGTGGGAAATCATACAAATTTATGCTTTACAAGAGATATTTTTTAGGTTTGAATGATTAAATCTGGCATAAAATATGAATACCTTGTTTTAAACACTGCAAATATTTATAACTGTTTATGTTGAGACATTTAAAAATAAATAGTATTAAATACTAATGTTTTTTTTAAATTTTGATATTTATTAAACATATTTTTTTTTGTTTTAACACTTTAAGTAATTAAATCACAAATGAATATTAATAATAGAATAGTTAAGATAATATTTTTTACGTATGCAACTATATACAATATGTACTTAAAATTTGTTATCGAAAAAGTTATTTATTTCATAGAAAAATGACTGTTTGCAAATATATTAAATACAGCTAGAGCAATAAGTTCAGAAGTACCCCCCCCCCCCCTCAGAAAAATACAGAGAGAAGCCTTGGGAAAGTAAGGAGATTAAGAACTTGAAGAGATAATTATCATCGAATATAATTTTTTAAAAATCTTGAAATCAATATACAATAAAGAATTTTGATTAATTTAATTATTTTTTATATGAGGCCTGGAACACTTCAAACATTTATTAAATTTCATGTTGAGGGAATTAAAATGAAATATAAAGCACACTTCATTTATCAAAATATGGATATTATTATTTTTTTAAGCTGAAATACTTCACTTTAATTAATTCTAAATTGTTCTAAAATTTAATTATTCCAAATTGTGCAAAAAACTTTATTTTAAAAATACGAATTTATACAAAATACAGTTCATAAGTTATCATAGACACAATTATTTATTTAAAAAATTTTTTTTAAAGAAATCAAAAAATATCTTATATTTAGTATTTGATCAGTGAATGTAGTATACTTTTCCATTCATATCATAACGTTTTAGTATGAGTATTTCTATATAATGAACATAGATAAAATGAACTACCTAAAACATTAAAACTATTTTTCTCTATTAATAAAATTTTTAATCGCATATTTTTATTAGAATGGAATTTTTATTCAAATATCAATGAGTAATCATCATAATCATTTCTCTATCTATCTCTCTCCCAATTATCATAATAATACACAACAAATATAAATATAATAGTAACAATTGAAGAGCTTAGTGAAAGAACGTGATAAGTGACAAAAAGGGGAAAGCGAAAAAATGAGCTTTAAAGTTTTTCGTTTGCACTTAAATCCATTAAAAACGGTACTTGCAAAAGGTAAGAAATACACTTAATTTTAAGTTAATGAAATAGAGAAAGCTTGTGTTATCTTTAGAGGAATAATATGCGCATTGTTAAAAAATCTCAGATTTTTAGAAAATATCACTCAGCACGCTCTTACACTAAGCTGTAAAAATATAATAAATGCAAGTATTTTTCTTCAATTTTCGATTTTGTTTTTCCAAATATAATTTTATTTATCTTACATTCCTAAAATGAAAAACAAAATTAGGAAATTGATGCTGCACAAATCATTTTTTTTATAAAAAGGTGAACAATATTCCTTCAACTTTTTTTCAGATAAAAACAAGTAGTCTATACTTTTAGTTTGTTATGAAACGTGAGTAAGTGGGTATTTGCGGTTCATCTTAAGAAATCGAACACTCTCTTGACTATATTGAAAAAATCGAAAACCAATAAATTATGATCATAAATAAAAATTATCCTTCAATTTGTACCGTAGTATGAACATGTCGAGTTTTAATATTTGAATGAACATGATGAATATCTTTGATTTTCAATGCATAATTTAACGAAACAATATTTGAACTCATTTAATAGAAAATTAAATTATATAGTTAATCAAGCCAGCTACACTTATCATATTAAAAAGACCTTTTGAAAAAAAAATATTAAATACAGTTGTGGTAATTAACTTCAATATTTTTTTTTTATTTCATAAACTAGCAAATTTATACCCGTACTTCGCACGGATTAAATAAATATCAAATCGATCCAAGTACGTGTACCATATAACCTGTTATAAAATCATAAACTTAAGTTATTCTCTTCCCACTCGTTAGCAAGTAAAAATCTCAATTCATTGCCCTAATATTCTAAAATCAGAAATACGCTGTAAAATGTACTCATAAATGTCATCACAATTCCCTCATAAATACATAAAACCTTTGAATTCTTTTGGCTCGTTTTGGTAAATAATTTGGCGAGAAAATAGATATAGCTACAAACACACCCATTATACGGCTCTAACACAACGACCTTAGCATATCCAACCAGCTTATAAATTATTTAAAAAACATTTTGCCCATTTGGCGAGTTTTAATTAATAATTTGGCGAGATTGGCAACATATTTGGCGAAACAATAAAGACATAATACCCTTATATGCAGCTCTAGTGCGATGGCTTAATTAACCATCATAGTTCAGTAATAGCTTAACAAACATTTTGCTCATTGGCGAGTTTTAATCAATGAATTGGCGAGATTGGCAACGTATTTGGCGAAAAAGTAAAGACATAAAACCCTAATATGCAGCTCGTGCGATGACCTTTATTAACCATCATTGTTCAGTAATAGCTTAACAAACCATTTGCCCATTTGGCGAGTTTTTATTATAATTTGGCGGAATTGGCAACGTATTTGGTGGAACAATAAAGACCTAACGGCAGCTCTAGGACTTATAGGTTAACTACACAGTTATTGCCTGAACATGCATATTTGTAATCAACAGAACCATCATTGACGAAATCATCAACTAAACCCATAGCAAATCCAGGAATCAAGACTTGTCGGAAATACGTCACTTGAAACATATCAATTATTTTCAAATAATGAATTTAGTTTCTGAAAGTTATGGCAACACCATAAAATAAACATTTTCAATTTTATTTATTTTCGTTGAAAGTTTTATTTAATTGTTTCTTCAGATGGCATCAGGAAAGCAAAGAAATCGTCGGATTTGAGCGAAAGTGGTGTAGTTTTCCCAGAAAATTCGAATTTTCTCTAAAAATAGAACACTTTGAACTCTGAAAGTTCTTATTTTGTAACTCAAGTAGGAACTACGCATTTGTGCCAAGTTACGAGTCAAACAAATGTCTAGTTTGTGAGTTTCGGAGAGACATACATACACACACACATACAAAACTTCATTTTTTTTATTATAAATACAAAAGGAAGCTTAAGCTTAGAAACGCCGACTTCTGAAAATGAGAATTTCAAAATGAGAATATCTCAAAAGAATGAGTACATTATTCTCAAAAATTGAAAACCCATTTTAAACAGTGTACACTCTTAAAACAAAAGAGTGAAATCCACTCCTTTTGGGGGAGTGCATTTTCGACACCAAAATTAGTGAAAATCAACTCAGACTGAGTTAAAATCGCTCGTTTGTTTTAAGAGTGTATGTAATGCTTATGTAAAGAGTTGAATTCTCAAAATATGTTTTTTACAAACAAATACTTTATTGATCCAGAACAAACATTACAGAAAAAAAATTTAGTCACAAGGGGGTAAAACATTAACCCCGTACCCCGTATATGTGACTAAAATAATCATAAATTATAACTAATGAGACACATAAGTTAATAACTTAAAAAACACACAAATTAAATTAAAATACATAAATATACACAAGAGAAAAAACAAAAATGTGGCAATGATATATGATCAAAACAAATTTAATGTTTGCCCCTTATGTTTTTCAATATTCTCTTATTAATTCAATATTAGCGGCTCAGTGGCTGATAGGTCTAACGCTTCCACCTCATCAGCCCAAGATCGTGGGTTCGAGTCCCGGCTGAGTCGTCGGATTTTCTGAATGGGAAAATCCTGAGCACGCATGTAATATGATTATGTCGCATGTAAAAGATCCCTGGAGGGCCCATTTGGCTTGGGTTCTCTCGGAAAAATTGAATCTGGGCATACTTTAACATCCACATAACTCAGATTCATTGTAATCTGTGCGTCAAAATTGGTAGCGAGAGCCGCCTAGATGGTGCCACAAAAAAGTGGCTCTCAGTTCTGGGGAATATGCCAAGTCTGCAAAGGCTTGACCACTAATATTGCAACCCTATTGGATAAAAAATCTATATTATTACCAAGGGCAGCTATTATGATATTTTACACATGTTCTCATTCTATTCTGAAAATAATATTCTAAAAGTTAAATAAATTAAAAATCTCACACTTGATCAGTCCCGACCTCCCAAAATTAAGCATTAAGATATTCTTATTTTATTATGTGATTAATTTCACCTGTAGGCTCGAGAGGACTTATGCTTTCAACTAAGGAGAAAAAAAAGGCTTTCCTTTCGATAAGATACCATAAAGCTTTTTTCTCCTACTTTCATTGTTGTGTTATTTGTATACTTTTATCATACAAATTCGAAATGTTCCCAAATGTTAAAAACGAATGTCTAAAAAATCATTCAAGGAATGGTAGGAATGAATATTTTAACATCCCCGTATAAGTGGGTAATTAATTTTAAATTGTTTATCAATTAAAAAGTTTCAGCCTAATTAAAATACAAAAGAATACTTGTTGTCTACTCTTTAAGGGGGGATCATAGTAAACAAAAACCAAAAAATCGAATTTTTGAAACCAATATTTTCTGATAGATGGAAACCCAATCTATCGAATGAGACCAATTTTGTATAGATCGGTTAATTATTTCTTATAAAAAATTAAAATTATAAAAATAAACAAATGTACCACGCCCCCTTTGAATTACTAATTGTATGCTTGTATTATTTATGTATTACATTATAAAATATGATTTTTTTGTGTTGATATTTAAAAACCAACCACTGGCTCAATGTAAAAAAAAATTCCCGACGATTTACATGAAATTCGGTTAACAAGAAATGTTTCGGTGGTCATTTCGAGTTCGTGTTAACGGGATCGACTGTATTTGTTTTTCGCGTTTTACTCAAAACTATAATTTTCAACACTTAGGTACACTTTTCTCCAAACCTATCGAATATTTTTTAATAATTTTTTTTGTGTGTTATAAAACCATTTTAGATCTATTTAAGTCACCTAATTTAGTCTTACAAATTAAAATAAATATTTTATTATTTTACACTTTTCTTCGTTGAAAATCAGAATTTTTATGAATGTTGAATATAATGTTTTAAAAATAGAATTTAAAAATTATTTTAGGCAAAAAAAATAGGTGACTTGATTAGATCTAAAATGGTTTTATAACACACAAAAGAAATTATTCAGAAATATTTAATAGATTTGGAGAAAAGTGTACCGAAAAAGTACTTGTATTTTTGAAAATTCGTAATTGTATGTTTCAAAAGATGTCTTTTTTCAAAAATAATAATTTTCGAAAATAAGATTCTTAGGAGTAAATATAATAATAAAAGTACAATTTATAATTTGATACAATTTTTTTTATTGTACCATCATTTTTAAATGATTTAGAGCCTTTCGAAATCAATACTAAGAATTGGTCATTTTTGCTGTCGTTTACTATGATCCCCCCTTAAATTGTAGTTTTTTTATCATTCACTGGGGTACAATCTGGAAAAAAAGACCAACATCTGGAAAGGTATATGTTGCAAAGTTTTTTTTAGTGCAGTTTCGCTTTGGAAGATGTCTTAAAAGAGATATTGCTTAATGAAAATCCTGTTTCTTTGATGAGAACAAGAAAACTCAAGAGAATTTGTACTATTAAGAAAAACGTTTGTGTTTTAGATACGTTTTTCGGTTTTTTTTTTTTTTAAGAGTGAGGAGAAAGCCTTATGAAAGTTTTACTTTTTATTTGTTTGATTAGTGTGGAAATACATGTTTTTGTAAGATTAATACAATAATATACCTGACCAACTTATTTAACCCGTTTAAGAAGACTTTGTGAACACAAACAATACAACTTCATTTCCTGTTTAAAAAAAATAACTGCTAATTTTTTTTTGTTTTTCTTATAAACTTATTTCGTGCACATAAGTTGTTCAGAGGTCTTCATATGCCGTGCATTTTGTTTAGTTAGGATATTAATAAATAATTTATTTTTAGATTGGTAAATTTTCTTGCCAAACATAGTTAAAGGGTAAATTAAACATGTTATTCAAATCGTGTCAGTGCAACTAAACAATAGTTCTGTTGCGTATTACAAGATTTCGTTAATTTTTTTTTAAAAAAAAATAGCAGCAATAAGAAAAAGGAAAATTTTAAAGCAAGGGTAACATCTGGAATAAAAACTTTTTTTAAAACTATATTTAATACTGCAGAAACCTAAGAAGATTTAAGTGTACTAGAGAAATTTTACGAATATATGAACCTTCATGCAATAATCAATTTCATGATGAGCCTTGCCTGCATTTTTCTAGCTTACTATAGTATTGGTGTAATTTAGATTGTATCATGCAACTTCTTAACGATTACATCATACAACTACTATATCTTCAAATTTATCACAGTGTATGCAAAAAAAAGACATATTTTTTATAATTACAAACGAGATAACCACGAACACTTTTGTGTGTACATCCTTTCGGTACATTATATACCTAAGCAGAACCAATAATGTATAATAGAAAGAATATAAACATTCAAACACTTTACTTAAAAAACAATAAACTAGCAGTTAAAAGTTGCAATACAGTAGCATCGTTTTTTCTTCTTATTCAAGTCAAAATTTATTTTCTTCATCGTCAAAGCATCTTATTCAAGTCAAGGTTTGTCAATAACATTTCTTTCAAAACTGATTAAATTTGTTTGAATAACCGAAACATGAATAATTTATTTCTCTTTCCAAATTAGAAATATCTTTGCTATTGATGTTTTCTCAATTAAAAGCATAGTGTGCAGCATAGTAAAGTATCTGTGCATTATCAAACTTCTATTTACTATACCATTAGATTTCTTTGAAATAACTTCCTTTATACTTTAAATAAATTTTTCCTAATTTTAAATTCAATACACATAAATTTGTTCAGGGTTAAAACCATAGAAAAAATTCATGATGGCAAGGAGAGTTAATTAAATGCACCTTATACCGAATCTTTAAATTTGCATAGATTAATTGAGTTTGGAATCAAACCGAATCTTCAAGTTGGAAAGAAATTCGAATGAATACATACAAAAAGTTCAGAAATGTAGAATAGAATTCATAGTAATGCATTTTTAAAATAAAAAAAACAATCCTTTAAAAATATTTTTGAAGCGTCCTGTGCGCTTAAGGCGCCTTAGTTTGTTAGTTAGGTCTCGGTTAATAGCATAAACTTCCTAACATTCAGAAACTTTTTTACTACGTTTACCACGTAATTTTATTTGCCCTCGAGTATCTACAGCGTTAACTTTGTCTAACCAACCAAACCAAACCATGAGCTAACACTATCATATTCTGATAACGTAATGCAGGTCTAATTAACAGCACTGACGTCATTTCACGGGACGCCATTGCCACGCGTGCTGTAAACTAGCAGAACATGCCATCACTGACGTTTGGTATGAAACATTTTGCGGTTTCCACGTCGTGGCTTTTAATTAAATTTATCCAAAGAAAGCATGGTCGCCATGATTCCTTGAATTCCTTTAATATTAATTGGCGAAACTCAAGATCAAAAGTGGGAGAATTCTCTGGTTCAGTATTCCGAATTCAATTTGGTGTAGCATTGTGCTGAGTTGAAATATGCGAGATGCTTCCTCGCTTATATATAATACAAATTATTAGAATAATTGGTGGATCTTAGAAAAATTTCCGACGAAATTAACTTCGTAAGTTTTATTACAATAAGTGATAAGGGGAATACAAACTTTGAGTTTAATGAGGAACTCTACTTAGACTCAAATCGTTGTAACAATTAGTAAAGATAGTCATGATTAAAGTTTTAACTAAAAGTCCTTAAGATATGGTTAAGTTATTAATTTTTGCCCACAAATACGTCACATTGTTATTAAAATTTACATTTTTGGCAGGTAGTAAGGCAATTGTAAGATTATTACCTGGTTGACACTTTTCTTTAAATTAATATTTAATAATAATTACACAGTTATATTATAGTTAATACTTAATTTCAATAAGATTCGAAGGCGATTTTTCTAAGGTGTATAGCCGATCAGAAGCAATTTTAGGTAACTAGAATTTTACTCATAACTTATTGTACAAAAACATACTAAAATTCCATCGAAAAACAAGTAAGTATTAACCCTTTCAGTCCCAAAAATTTACTACACTACAGAAACATCTGATATTCACAAAATAAGCTTATTTTAGGTCAAATATACGAATTCCATAAGAAAAAAAAATCATTTAAATTTTTTATATGGTTTTTGAAACAATGCCAAAATTCTTTAACTGCGGAAAACAACTAAATAAAATATATATATATTACCTAAAAACACTTCGGGTTATATATTTTAAGTAATCTGACCATATTATTATAAAAAATTTAGTAATTATTTTAACCGAAATAGTTTAAATTGTGTTTTAAATACGCGGAACTGAAGTGAAGTTATCAAAAATCAGGAGAAACGCTTGTTGACTATTTTCTAAATAAAAAAAATAGTAGTTCCGACTTCTATTGAGATTAAAGTAAAATTTTGTCTGATAGAAAAAAGTGTGAAGAATCGAATGATGTGTGTTTGGATGTCATAGCGGGACATAAACATTTTGAAAAAAAATATTGAAAGTGATGATGCCAAATGGCATCACTGGGACTGAAAGGGTTAAAGCAACAAATAAGTAGACAATTTTAGTTCCGCTAGAACTTTTTGCTTCATTTTTAGAATTATTTTTTAGGTAATTTTATTCACTTATTTTGGGGAAAGAGACAGTTTAAAAGTTCTTAAAGCAGTAGCAGGGTGTGGTCCCCATTAAGATTGATGGGAGGAAATTTGTGACTTCTTGGAAAACAAACCTGAAAAAGACTTCTTCCTATATTCCTGATTTGTGAGTTTTCAGCCCCATGGAAGGAACTTTAGCCAATTACAAAGAATTGGGGAGCGTCCCATCATGAGGGACGAGTCAACCAATCAAATTTTTAATTTTGTTCATCAGTATCAAAGCTGTTAGATCACATTGCCAGACATTTTGATTACATATTCCGCGGGAATTTTTTCGAGATTTTATGATTTTTATGCAATGCATTCATAATCCACGGATGTTACAATTGTTTTATTTTACTATGCTCATTAGTAGACAATTAATAAATGTTTTCTTAACTGTTATAGGAAAAATTTTTATTTTAGTTACTAATTTTGGTAGACTTGATTGGTAGATTTTATTTTGAAAATTAATTGTATTTGGATAGGTTAGAGTCGTGAAACCTGTATTTTATACAGAATGCAGTACACAACTATTTGATCCCCACATCACGACAACTGTTACATTTTATAAAAAAATTTTGGAGGTTAGGATAGGCTGTTCCGGCTGCCTACTTCTAGCTTTCAAAAAAATTCAGCACAGCAAAATAAAGCTTCTTAATTTAGAACCGCGGTCAAGTGACTAAATAGACCCCCCTAAGCTGGCAATTTGATTTCGAACAACATCGTACGCAAACGCCATCGAGACTTTAGATTCCACACATTTAAATAGCTCATCTGTCCCAGTGTACTCGGGGAACCCCATATGAATTTTGAGACACCTGCTGATACGAAATAACAAAACAATGGAAGTTGTAGTTTTTAATTATTTTGTTAAAGGTAAAAAAAAAAAATTACATTTTCGTCAAACTTCCTTCTCCCATTTTTCATTTCCCGGAAAGTGTAATAATTCGGTTTCCCGTATTAAGATTTGCCATTCGGAACCAACAAAGATTACTAAACAAACATTGAATTTTATTCAAATATTTGAACTTAAGATTTCCTCCAATCACTTAGAAAGTTTAATGGTTTTCTTCCGAATTTAATTCAAAATTAAAAAATCTACATAATGAAACAAACGGAACTATATTTTGCTTTGAATTAAAATGCCCCTGGCTTACCAAAGATTGAAATGCTGATGGAGACGGCTATTGAAATAAAAAGTAATGAATACATTTAATGATATATACAAAGGCTTTCTTAAAAATTGTGAAACCCTTTGATAATAAATTTTAATTGATATTTACCTTTACGCTTATAATTGTGTGGGTTTCCAAGTATCAGAGTTGTTTCCGAATTCTACTTTTCGTTTAAACATCAATTCAAAGATATTCAAAGATATAAGCAAATTGTAATTTTTGTTCAAAGGCACCGTTTACAATTGGCACATTTTAAAATCAATGAATAGATGCATTTTTTTAAAAGACACTACAGTTTAATTCTAATGAAAAACGATTTGATTGGTCGATGCGATGACGTCAAACTCTTAAGCTTATTTACTTACCAAATTTGGCTCAGTGCGTTTAATCTTCACAAAAAACATTTCAAAGAACTGAATTAGTGATTCATTCACTGTTAACTAATTTAATTTTTTTTAAGTTTCATACTGCAAAAAATTAATTAGAACAACCGAGAAGATATTTTAGTTAAAAGGTCCCGACCAGCGGGGAGAGTGCACAAGACGAAAAAGGGAAGATGCATCGGCTGTTTTTACCATAGAGTTAGGAAGGAGAGCAGAGGGATCGATCCAGAGACATTAAATAGAAAGGACTGCGCATTGGCAAAACCTAAAGTGACAACCTAACTTACACAGTCACATGACTGTGTCGCGTTTGGCTCGCATGTATAGCGAGTTTACCATTTGGTGAATTTTTCCACAACTACCTGAACACATGAGGCCGACAATAATGGTATGATAACAAAGCTTGGAAAGGAACAAGAATGAATCGTTAATTTTTTAAAGAACTTCTTAATAGTTATCAATCAGGTTAATCCTTTGCTTTTGTACGTATATTGAAAATTACTTGAACAATTGAATTAGGGTCAAGTGGGGTAAGTGTGATAGGGTTTCTGCATTTTTCATTAAGAAAATTCGTTCTCTGCTTCAAGTAATTTCCAAATCCTAAAATTGATAGTGAATTATTATAAGAAACATACATATGTAGAAAAAAAATTATATGTTTGAATTCCAATTTTAAGTGTACAAAATTTGCATTTCAAAACCATTGCTGTTTTATCACACTTACCCCACATAGGAAAACCCACATAAAAAGAAGACAGTTGCACTTAAATTCAAAAGCTCAAAACTTTCTTTAAACAAAAAATAAGGTCAATATTTCTTTTCAGTTTAATTATAAGTGGTTTAATGTTATATATTGCAAATTTTCAGATTTTTAGAATGATTTCCAAAGTTACAAGAGCTGTTTATCACACTTACCCTCAATCACACTTACCCCACTTGACCCTACGTGGACTCTGTATAAAAAATTTATTTAAAAGAACATTAAGTTGGTTTTTGTAGAGTGTTGCTGTAATATAAGTTGATGATTGACATGGTGAATATTTTCCGCCGTCATAACTTTCGTTCTAATGGTCCGATATGAAAAAAAAATCAAATAGGTCTTTTTGAAATATTGTTTTTTCCTTTATTTCACCTGGAATATACCCATCTTTCTAAAACGCATCAATATATTCCAAATTCAACAAATGTTCGACTGTTTAACCCTTTCAGCCCCAAAAATTTACTACACTACAGAAACATCTGATATTCACAAAATAAGCTTATTTTAGGTCAAAAATAAGAGTTCCATAAGAAAAAAAATTCCATTTCATTTTTATATGGTTTTTTTATAAAAAGAAAGGACTGCGCATTGGCAAACCTAAAGTGACAACCTAACTTACACAGTCACATGACTGTGTCGCGTTTGGCTCGCATGTATAGCGAGTTTACCATTTGGCGAATTTTTCCACAACTACCTTAACACATGTGGCCGACAATAATGGTATGATAACGAAGCTTGGAAAGGAACAAGAATGAATCGTTAATTTTTTTAAGAACTTCTTAATAGTTATCAATCAGGTTATTCCTTTGCTTTTGTACGTATATTGAAAATTACTTGAACAATTGAATTAGAGTCAAGTGGGGTAAGTGTGATAGGGTTTCTGCATTTTTCATTAAGAAAATTCGTTCTCTGCTTCAAGTAAATTCCAAATCCTAAAATTGGTAGTGAATTATTATAAGAAACATACATATGTAGAAAAAATTATATGTTTGAATTCCAATTTTAAGTGTACAAAATTTGCATTTTAAAACCATTGCTGTTTTATCACACTTACCCCACATAGGAAAACCCTCATAAAAAGAAGACAGTTGCACTAAAATTCAAAAGCTCAAAACTTTCTTTAAACAAAAAATAAGGTCAATATTTCTTTTTAGTTTAATTATAAGTGGTCTAATGTTATATATTGCAAACTTTCAGATTTTTAGAATGATTTCCAAAGTTACAAGAGCTGTTTATCACACTTACCCGCAATCACACTTACCCCACTTGACCCTACGTGGACTCTGTATAAAAAATTAATTTAAAAGAACATTAAGTAGGTTTTTGTAGAGTGTTGCTGTAATATAAGTTGATGATTGACATGGTGAATATTTTCAGCCGTCGTAACTTTCGTTCTAATGGTCCGATATGAAAAAAAAAATCAAATAGGTCTTTTTGAAATATTGCTTTTTCCTTTATTTCACCTGGAATATACCCATCTTTTTAAAACGCATCAATATATTCCAAATTCAACAAATGTTCGACTTTTTATCCCTTTCAGTCCCAAAAATTTACTACACTACAGAAACATCTGATATTCACAAAATAAGCTTATTTTAGGTCAAAAATAAGAGTTCCATAAGAAAAAATTCACTTTGATTTTTTATATGGTTTTGAAATAATGCCAAAATTTTGTAACTGTGGAAAACAACAAAATATATATATATATATATATATATATATATATATATATATATATATATATATATATATATATATATATATATATATATATATTAGGTAATGTATATATATATATATATATATATATATATATATATATATATATATATATATATATATATATATATATATATATATATATACATTACCTAAAAACACTTCGAGTTATATATTTTAAGGTATCTGGCCATATTATTAAAAAAATAGTAATTATTTTAACCGAAATAGTTTAATTTGTGTTTTAAATATGTGGTACTGAAGTGAACTTTCAAAAATCAGGTGAAACACTTGTTAGCTATTTTCTAAATAAAAAAAAGTAGTAGTGTTGACTTCTATTGAGAATAATGTAAAATATTGTCGAATCGAACAAAGTATGAGGAATCGAATGATGTGTGTTAGGATGTCATAACGGGACATTAACATTTGGAAAAAAATATTGAAAAAGATGATTTCAAATGGCATCACTGGGACTGAAAGGGTTCAATATAGCTAACTCAAAAACTACGATTGCAAAAACAAGTTTTTTTTTTTACCAAATTGTACCAAAAATATTCAACTTCTAAGCTGTCAATTTCCAGACCATTAATTTAATTGACTTGGTCCAAAAGGATTAATTATAATTTGAATTCTAACAACGTTGACTTAAGCATGTATATGATTCTTCAGTATGAAAGAGCTTTTAGAATAAATTTCCTCGATAGAAAGTATAGTTTATAAAGAACATATAGTTAACAAAGAACACAATTACTAAAAGTATGCAGAACTAAATAAATTTCACCCGTGAAAGTGTGACAAATCCTTTTTTATACACATTTTTTCAATTAGGAATTGCACAAGCATTTGGCATATTGCACAAAACGTTACTGAATTAAGAGTATAACATCAACAATTGTTTACATGCTCACAGATTAAAAGAATGCGATTAAATATTTATTATAAAAGCCAGAAGAAAAAAATAAGAAATATGCGCAAAAAATCGTCTGCAAAAACATTTTAAAAAACACCTAGAGAAACCCACGTGACTTGGATATAGATGCAAGTCACTACTTTGGCTTGCCAGGTGATATTCAGGTCTGGCGACAATTTGGAATAGTTCGTAACGAAACGGTAGCGTTAAGTTGCCATATGTAGCAACCTTTCGCCTTTTGGCGATTTGTGATCTTTGGGACATTATGCTAATTTGCATGGGATGGCGGTTTTTGAGCAAAAACTGGTGTTCCGGTTTGTCGTTTTTTCCCCTAAAGAACCGGTTTCCGGTTCAGACCGGCCGAATAGAAAAAGTTTTTTTTTTTGTCAAAACCGGGGCCAAGACTCCGGTTAAAAAAAAACGGTTTCAGTTTTCCATCCCTAAGCTGCTTTACTAGTGAAGAGCAGTCCATTCTATTTAATGTCTTTGGGTCTATCAATTCAAATTTATTGAAGCAGGGTTGTCAGGTTTTTCGAGCTTCTGCTCATAACAAACCGGCATTGAGGTAGCCCAAGATGCGCCGCTTTAGCCGTTTTTGCAGCTACCGCGCATAACATAGTAACCGAAACTATGGAAACTATCACTGAGTATCCCAAGATGCACCACTCTAGCCTGCTTCTTTTCTGCGTTACTACACACATACATATAGACCACTCTATTCTCTTTCCTAACTCTATGGTTTTTACGATCAGTGGCCGGAAACTCAAGACCGATGCCAACAGTTGAAAAATAAGCTAGTTTCCGTGAGACTGCTCCAGGGCATCACGTAGCTCTAGCGCTAAGAAACTTTTTCTACCAAAGCCACGGAACGCAAGCTGAAGCAGCCCTGGCACAAAACAAGCACACCACCACACTTACTTTCAGCGTTTCTGACGTTTCTGATTGGCTGAAGCCGCGTAAGTCACGTGGCTTTCAAGCGTACGACAATTACAATTTTATATTATATAGAGAAATAAGAAAATCGTCTCTTGACCAGGTTTCTAAATTACGAAGCTTAATTGGCTGTGTTGGACGTAATTGGCCATAATTGGCTACGCCTTATAATTTAGATGCCTAGAGGAGTAATTTAGGATTTTTAAATTGGAATTTAGAAGATTTTTTTATGATTCCAATATTTTTTCCCCTTCTTGATTAGTAAGTATCTCAGTTTTTGTTGCATTCGGATTATTCATTAAAGCTACAGACCACTCCGAATAGCGAGCGTTATTTCATAACCACCCTGTATATAATACATATTATTAGAATAATTGGTGGGATCTTAAAAATTTCCAACGAAATTTACTTAGAAAGTTGCATTACAATAAGTGATAAAGGGAATACAAACTTTGAATTCAATGAGGAACTACTTAGTCTCAAATCGTTGTAACAATTAGTAAAAATAGTCATGATTAAAGTTTTAACTAAAAGTCCTTAAGATACGGTTAAGTAATTAATTTTTGCCTACAAATCCGTCACCTTGTTATTAAATTTTACATTTTTGGCAGGTAGTAAGGCAATTGTAAGATTATTACCTGGTTGACACTTTTCTTTAAGTCAATATTTAATAATAATTACACAGTTATATTATAGTTAATACTTAATTTCAATAAGATTCAAAGGCGATTTTTCTAAATTGTATAACCGATCAGAAGCAATTTTAGGTAACTAGAATTTTACTCATAACTTATTGTACAAAAACCTACTAAAATTCCATCGAAAAACAAGTAATTATTAAAGCAACAAATAAGTAGACAATTTTAGATCCTCTAGAACTTTTTGCTTCATTTTTAGAATTATTTTTTAGGTAATTTTATTCACTTATTTTGGGATTCCTGATTTGAGAGTTTTCAGCCCCATGGAAGGAACTTTAGCCAATTACAAAGAATTAGGGAGCGTCCCATCATGAGGGACGAGTCAACCAATCAAATTTTTAATTTTGTTCATCAGTATCAAAGCTGTTAGATCACATTGCCAGACATTTCGATTACATATTCCGCGGGAATTTTTTCGAGATTTTATGATCTTTATGCAATGCATTCATAATCCACGGATGTTACAATTGTTTTATTTTACTATGCTCATTAGTAGACAATTAATAAATGTTTTCTTAACTGTTATAGGAAATTTTTTTATTTTAGTTACTAATTTTGGTAGACTTGATTGGTAGATTTTATTTTGAAAATTAATTGTATTTGGATAGGTTAGAGTCGTGAAACCTGTATTTTATACAGAACGCAGTACACCACTATTTGATCCCCACATCACGACAACTGTTACATTTTATGAAAAAATTTTGGAGGTTAGGATAGGCTGTTCCGGCTGCCTACTTCTAGCTTTCAAAAAAATTCAGCACAGCAAAATAAAGCTTCTTAATTTAGAACCGCGGTCAAGTGACTAAATAGACCCCCCTAAGCTGGCAATTTGATTTCGAACAACATCGTACGCAAACGCCATCGAGACTTTAGATTCCACACATTTAAATAGCTCATCTGTCCCAGTGTACTCGGGGTACCCCATATGAATTTTGAGACACCTGCTGATACGAAATAATAAAACAATGGAAGTTGTAGTTTTTAATTATCTTGTTAAAGGTAAAAAAAAATAATTACATTTTCGTCAAACTTCCTTCTCCCATTTTTCATTTCCCGGAAAGTGTAATAATTCGGTTTCCCGTATTAAGATTTGCCATTCGGAACCAACAAAGATTACTAAACAAACATTGAATTCTATTCAAATATTTGAACTTAAGATTTCCTCCAATCACTTAGAAAGTTTAATGGTTTTCTTCCGAATTTAATTCAAAATTAAAAAATCTACATAATAAAACAAACGGAACTATATTTTGCTTTGAATTAAAATGCCCCTGGCTTACCAAAGATTGAAATGCTGATGGAGACGGCTATTGAAATAAAAAGTAATGAATACATTTAATGATATATACAAAGGCTTTCTTAAAAATTGTGAAACCCTTTGATAACAAATTTTAATTGATATTTACCTTTACGGTTATAATTGTGTGGGTTTCCAAGTATCAGAGTTGTTTCCGAATTCTACTTTTCGTTTAAACATCAATTCAAAGATATTCAAAGATATAAGCAAATTGTAATTTTTGTTCAAAGGCACCGTTTACAATTGGCACATTTTAAAATCAATGAATAGAAGCATTTTTTTAAAGACACTACAGTTTAATTCTAATGAATTTATAAATTTTATGGGGTATTCTTACCTTTCATAGGATAAAATCGATGTTTATGAAAAACTATTTACGTTACCCTTACACCTTTTAAATAAATTTTGTCTCTAAGTACATTATTAAGAATCCATTGTCTGAAATAAATACATAGAAATAAAATAAACACTAAAAAGCAAGTTTTAATTTAACTGACTAATACCATAGACTTAATAACTCACAAAATAGTACTTAAGTATATTTTACTTTCTGTTAATAGCGCAATTTTAAACTAAAAATAATTGTGTTCAAACAATAAATGCATTCTCATAAGATATCGAGAAAAGCATACATGTCAAGGATTTGTTAATTAATGCATTTCCTAATGCATTATTTATATGCTCTTACAAGGTTTTTCCTTAAAACATTTTCAGGTAAACAGCTTCTTTAAATGCTACAAATTTCAGCTTCTTTAATTTTTTTTTCTAAATTTCTTTGAAGTGGTACTTAAGATTAGAATAACAATGTGATGCGCCCTTTATAAATATACTGCAAAATCGCTTTTCTAGGTTTAAACTATTTTTAATCTGTTTTATAGAGCCAACATGATTGGGGCGACTGATGGTTCCTTTTTATTTTTCGTTTTTACGTTACTCGGCGATAAGTTTAAATATATATGCGCATTTTATTAAAAAAATTAGAAAAAACATTTAAAAGGTTGAAGTTTATCTGAACCAAAAGGTTAAAACCTAAGAAAGTTCTTCGTATCTTCACGTGATATAGATTTTTGTTATTTGTTTTAAAAAAGAAGAATACATTAAAATAACTGAATATTCACTACTTGTTGTGAATCATTATAATCAATGTAATCATCAAATGTTTGAACTAAAGATTTCGTCCAATTAATAAGAAATAATTAAATAGAATGGAATGCTTACTTATGGCTCAGAAACCTGGGCCATGACAAAATCGCAGGAAAATAGACTGGCTGTCTTTGAAAGAAAGGTTTTGAGAAAAATTATGGGTGCAGTTAACATCAATGGCATATGGAGGCACAGATATAACAATGAACTATATAGGTTATATAGGGAAGCAGATATCATCAACATCATAAAAGTCAGTCGGATGAAATTTGCTGGACATCTGTGCAGAATGAACCGAGACTCTTTAACATCTAGAGTCTTCCACTATAAGCCAATCGGCACCAGGGCAAGAGGGAGGCCCAAACTTAGATGGATTGACTGCGTATACGAAGATTTCAGAACGATTAAAGTGCAAAACTGGAGGTCGGCTTCCAAAACAAGATCAGAATGGAAGAAGATTCTGAGGAAGGCCCTGGCCCACAAAGGGCTGTCGAGCCAATAAAGAAGAAGAAGAATTAAATAGAAAGCATTCGATCCCTGAAGAGTTATTAAATGATTTTCTTTCGAAGTAAATTCAAAATTTAAAAATGTATGAATATTACAAACGGAAATATACTTTGATTTGAATGAAATGCCCCTAGCTTCCAAAATACTGAAATGCAGATGGAAACGACAATTGACATGAAAAGTAATGAATACAACTAAAGATTTCACCAAAGGAATTTTACAAATTTTTGAAACCCTTTGATGAGAAATTTTAATTGTTGTTACCTTTACTGTTTTAATTGTGTGTTTATTTTCTAAACATCAAAGCTGTTTCCAAATTCTACTTTTAGTTTAAACATCAATGCTTAGATATTTATGCAATTAGTTCAAAAAGACCGTTTAAATTAAATTTAAAACAAAAATCAATGAATAGAAGCATTCTTCTTAGATACACATTAGTTAAATTCTAATAAATTAATGTTGCAGAAGTTTTAGGGGTATTCTTACATTTTCTAAGATAAAATCGATGATTATGAAAAAAATATTTACGCTACCATAACACCTTTAAAATTAAGTTTGTCTCGAATTACATTATGAAGAAACAATTCTCAAAAAAAAAATACATAAAATTCAAATAATCACTAAAAAGAACCATTTAAACATTTAAATTAAATATCCTATACACCATTACTCACTAATATAACTTTAGTATACGTTAAGTAACTATTATTTTACTTTCTATTAAAACATTTTTAAACTACAAATGATTGTGTTTAACCAATACCTGTATTTTCGTAAGATATTGAAAAAAGCATGCATGTCCAGAATTTGTTAATTAATGCATTTCCTACTGAATTATTTATATGCTCTTACAAGGATTTTCCTTCAAACATTTTCAGGTAAACAGCTTCTTGCAAATTTCTGGGTTTTTTAACCAAGTTTCTTTGAAGTGTACTTAAGATTTGAATAACAATGTGATGCGCCCTTTTAACTAAACTGCAAAATCTATTTTCTAGGCTTAAACTTCTTTTAAATCTCTGTTTTATAGAGTAGACATGATTGGGTCGATTGAAGACTCCTATTTATTCTTCGTTTCTATGTTATTTGGCTGCTAAATTTAAATATGTATATACATGCGCATTATAGAAATAATAAAAATATTTCAAAGGTTAAAGTTTATCTGAACTTGAAGGTCAGAATCTAAGCACATTTAAATAGATTTGTATATTTATTTTAAAAAAACGAATGATATGAAATAACTGAATATTCAATACTTATTATTAGTCATTATGTTTAGATAATTTGAATAATTTAATAAATTAAAAGATTTCTTCTTTTAAATGACCAAACCCCTCATTAAATATGTTTTAACAAAATCTTTATTTAACATCATCATCATTATGATTTTTCCTGTATTACTTGATTATTTTCAACCCTATTTTTCAAACACAACCGACAATTTTGTGAATGCTATTACCACTTTCATTTCCAAATAAATACGTTAAATTTAATATATTAAATTATTCCTTCGTGTATCTTTATTTTTTCCTATATAATTTGTATATTTGCATGACCTTCATCTATTTAGGAAAACTTATGACTTATGACCTTCTTGGTGGGGGGCAAGTTCGCCAAACACTGCGACCTTAGGTCTATTGTATTCAACCCCAGAAGTGACACAATCACAAGCGACACACAAAGAAAGAGACGACACAACATATAAACTTAAGAAGATAGTCAATTTTGGAACGGAGAGTAGAGTTAATGGATAAATGATGAGGTTGAGTATTATATTTATTTTTCAGAATATAAGTTTCTCAAGCATGGATATTTTTTTACGTGTAATAAGTGCAACTCAGTATAGTTGTTTGTTATACACCTATTTTACGCTGAAAAATATAATCTTCCCATCAATTAGTAGACACATGTCATTTTACTTTAACCCATTGAATAGTGTTATTTATACATAATTGCATTTTTTCAACTAAATAATTATTTGAGTTTCAAACACTGAAAATTTGTACACTGCGTTTTTTACTTTACTAAAAGGCCGTTAAATGATGGCGAAATTATTTAATAAATATATTGAAAGGCTCAGTTTTGTGTATTGTAATGCATTCATCGCAGCCACCCTCCATTCGTTTGAGTCTCATAAAAGTATAATTTATTTTTAAATTATATTCATAAATATCAATGTATTTAGTTATTTACCAGTTAGATACCAGTAGATATTCAAAATCCAGATTTCGTTATCTCATTATGATTAGTTAAATCCTGTAGTTAAAAGTCTTTTTTTTAATATGCGTTAGAAAATATTCTGTTAAGAAAAGAATTTTCCTTTTCCAATTTTTTATTTTATGCTAAATACATTTTTAGTTTACAAAATAATGGGCTAGTTAAAAAGAAAAAAAAATAGTAAACACCATGTAACAAAAAAGCGACTTTTGTTCCTGTATTATCGATAAATTCAGTACTCAGCTAGGAGTTTTTCGTAGTCTAAAGTTATTCTATATGCTAATATTTTCGTAACTTTGGGAATTATTACTCGTTTACTAAGCAAAATTCTAACATGTAATTACAAAACTTTTAAAAGTGTAAATATATGGTTTTGGATTTTATGGAGCTCGTAATATAAGTTAACCTAAAAACAAACAGTAAAAATAACATATATTTAAGTTTGAAATAAACAAAAAAAACTTGGGGGTTACGCTTTTTCTCGATTTATATGATGCAAATAAATAAAACCGAATACTAAAATTAAGTTAAAAGAGCTAAAGTCCTCAATGAAATCATAGAAAAACAGCAAATAAGTTTACGCTGTGTTAAACATAAATAAACTCGTTTTAGTTTTTGTATAAAAATTTGATGCTAATGGTCAATTTCGAACCCGACGATGAAATAATGTAAAATTGGTTTAGTAACTTTGAATTTCGGCAGAATTCATAAATTTGTAATTGATGGGATTTAGTAGCAGATAGCAACTTGTAGATTGAGAAAGACTTTTATTTAACATCATTAGAACAATCAATTTAAGTTATGGAATTAATTAAGAAGTTTAGGGCGATTTACTGGACCAATGGTCCCGCCATTAGGGATAGTTTACTAGCGTGGCTACTCTTAGAGAGCAGGATTCAAAAGATAAGTAAGACAGTTCGCTTCGAACGAAGCACAGTTCAGTTTGGCGGAGGGATACTTAGGAGAGTTCACTTCACAGTCAGGGGACAGGCAAGTTATTGGTGATACTCCATCAAACCCCCGCTCAACGATGAGTTGCCTGTCTGTTTATGTAAGTCCCATGAGTTGACAACAATACTTATGCTTGGGTGCACACAATGATTTGGTCAAAACATCAGCTGGCATGTCGTTCGTATTTAAATAAACAACATTTATATCACCCTTTTCGTAAATTTCGCGCACAAAGTGATGACGGACGTCAATATGCTTTGTTCGTGCATGAAACACTGGGTTGTGCACTAGCTTTTGTGCAGACTGATTATCACTGAACACTATTGTCGGGTCACAAACGCATGATGAGCATAATTCACTAAAAAATCTTCTTAGATGGACCACTTCTTTCGATGTTTCTGACAGTGCCATGTATTCAGCTTCAGTTGTTGACAAGGCCACTGTTCGCTGCTTTCTTGCTTCCCATGTAACGGCACTACCAGCGTACTTGCAGATGAATCCGGTGAAACTTCTTCTATCGGAAGTGCAGAAAGCAAAATTTGCATCAGCATATGCAGTGAGGGGTTCACCCGTCTTCTTGAATTCGATGCCTTGATCCCTGGTGAGTTTCAGGTATCTGAGGATTCTCTTCGCTGCTTGCCAATGGAGCTTTCCAGGATTGTTGTTGAATTGGCTGAGGAAGTTGACACTGTGGGTGATGTCGGGTCTGGTAGCTACTGAGAGGTACATCAGTGATCCGATCAGGGACTGGTAAGGGATGTCTTTCATCTCAGATCTTTCAGCATCGGTCTTTGGGCTCATGTCAGCTGTTAATCTTTGATTCGGGTCCAAAGGTGTTGACACGGTCTTCGCATCTTCCATGTTGAACTTTCTAAGCAGGTCATCAATGTATTTTGTCTGCGTCATCTTTAATTTTCCTTGGTCTTGTGAAAATTCAATTCCTAGGCAATAATGTAGACGTCCCAAATCCTTCATTTTAAATGATGAAGCTAGCTTATCCCGTATGGAGTGATAGCTTTTTTCTGAATCGGTGAAACACAACAAATCATCCACGAAAACACACACAATGATCTCTTGGGTGGCTGTATTTAATTTATAAATGCAAGGGTCTGATTGAAGAGCACTAAAACCAAGCGAGTTAAGCTTTTCATGTAATTTCTTGTACCACTGCCGACCCGATTGCTTTAGCCCATAAAGCGATCTATTCAACAGGCAAACTTTATTTGGTTCTTCGAAACCTTCAGGTAGCTCCATGAAAACGGTTTCATCAATGTCGCCGTTGATATACGCTGTCACAAAATCCAGTTGATATGCTTTCAGATCTTTTTCGACAGCATAGGATATCACAGCGCGAATTGAAGATAGTCGAGAGACCGGGGAAAAGCTGTCTTCATAATCACCTGGCTTTTGGAAACAGCCCTTGGCGACAAGTCGGGCCTTCAACTTATCCACCGTGCCATCTTGTTTAAACTTTGTCTTCAATACCCATTTGGATGGGATTATTTTTTCATTCTTTGGTCTTTCTACGAGCTTCCAAGCTTCTTGAATCTTGTTGTTGAAGTGAGTGATATTCTTCCTCCATCGCTGCAATCCAGTCATCCTTTTGTTTACTTTGTACGGCTTCGGCGAAGCTGGGGGATGTCAACACGACTTCTCCGCTCCCGCTCGCCGGCGATGTAAACATGGCGCTATTGGCGGTCGCCAACTTAGCGTAGTGATACAGCTTCCTTGGTCGCCCTGGATTCATCGTCCTCTCTTTCCGCGGGCGCCCGGCAACCCTTCGGAGCTTTTCTGCGCCATCCGGTTCTGGTTTCTCCTCCTCTCCTGAAGTGACGTCGTCGTCGCCAAGGGACTGCTCATCTCTCATTGGTTGATGGTCGGCTGGCGGCGGGGACATGGTCTCAGGATCGGGTTCTCCGTGAGTGCCGGCAGCTGGATCTGGATCTTCGCTGGGGAAATCGTACCATTGCTCATCTTCTTCTAAAGTTGGATTCATTTCTTCAATGAACTTAGCATCTCGACTTACGATGACAGTTCTTGTTTTGGGATCGAAAAAGCGATAGGCTTTCGCTTCGTCGGAGTATCGAATAAAGATTACTTCATGTGATCTTGGTTCAAATTTGGACTTTTTAGGTTTGTTTAACACAAATGCTTTTTGTCCGAAAATTTTGAAGTAAGATGCTGATGGCTTTCTGTCGAAGAATAGTTCGTATGGGGTCTTGTTTTCGGCTACGCCTTTGGTTGGACATCGATTTCTGATGTGAGCGCTGGTTCGAACGGCTTCGGCCCAAAAACTTGAATCAAGGTTTGCTTGGGAGAGTAGACATCTCGCTGTGGAGCAAAAAATCTTGTTCTTGACCTCTGCAACTCCGTTTTGTTGTTGACTGTAGGGAGCAGATTTTTCTCGGCGTATACCTTCTTGGCTTAAGAATTGGTCGAATTCTTTACCTACGTATTCCAGGCCGTTGTCTGTTCGTAAAACCTTGATCTTCTTACCCGTACGATTTTCATTGCAGGCTTTATACTTCAGAAATGCATCTTTTGCTTCATCTTTGTTCTTTAGGAAGAATATTTCGGTGTACCTTGATTTGTCATCGATGAATGTCACAAAATATCGCGATCCGCCAAGTGAGGGAATCTTCATAGGACCACACAAGTCCGAATGTACAAGTTCGAGGATATCTTTTGCAACAAATTTAGACTTTTTCGGATAAGGGGTGGCACATTGCTTACTTTGAATGCAGATTTTGCAGTCCTTAATAGAGTCATTGTTGTTTTTGAAAGATAGTCCTTTGATCATATTTTGTGATCGTAACTTCTTCAGATCGTTCATGTTTAGGTGACCGAATTTTTGATGCCAGATTTCTAATTCGGTGACGACAGCTGCCCTTTCTTCGATTGGTTCGACAAAATAAAGATTTCCTTTTCTTTCAGCTCGGAGCAATGTAGAACCATCTTCTGAAAGTACTTTAGCTTCGTGAGCGTCGAATACTACGATTCGATTGTCACGGGTACACTTCGAAGTTGACAGCAGGTTTGTTTTGAGTTCAGGAACGCATAGGACATTTTCTAGCTTCAATGTCCTTGTACCATATTCTTCATCTGGAACAGTTATTCTGGCGGATCCTTTACCCGTTATTTTAGCGGGTTTGTCGTCTGCTAACGTTATATAAGAGTCCGCTTGTGATGTAAATTCGACGAACATGGAGTTATCGAAAATCATGTGACTCGTCGTTCCGCTGTCAAGGATAAATTTGTTACTTCGCCCGGAGCATACGGCGACTGCTTCTTCTGGCGTGGAATTATTTTTTTCTTGCTCCTTCGTTGCCATGGCGACGACAGGTGTTGAGCTTTCCTTTTGATTGGGATAGTTCTTTTTGTTCATTTCTCGCTGGCGTTTGTAGCAGACGTCATATTTATGACCCTTTTTCGAGCAATAAGAACACACGATGTTTTTATTTTGCTGTTTTTTATCATTCTGTTTTTGATTCCAACTGGATTTCGAATGCGAGTTGAATCTTTTTGAAGATAAATAGGCGTTTGGGATATCTTGTTGACTTTCCCCGCCTCGTCGGGATTCCGATTCTTCTAAGATTTTGATTTTTAGTGCGTCGGGAGCTGGGAGAGTGTCTCTTGACTCGATCGCTCACCGGAAGTTTTCGAAACTGTCTGGAATGCTGTACAGTAAAAGTATAGAAAGTAGGTCGTCGACGATTGATATATCCATTTCTTGTAGTTTATCGACCGTCACGAAGAAGCTGTTTATGTGGTCGGACATATTTTCTGACGAGGACATCTTCTTAAACAGAAGTTGTTTCAAGAGCGTCGCTTTCTTCGCAGGACCTTTCGATGAGTAAACATCTTTAAGTTTATCCCAGACTTCTTTAGAAGTGGAGCACTGCTTTATATGACACAATTCGCTCGGGCACATGGACAGGATAATGTCGGCTCTGGCCTTTTGGTCGTCGGAAATCCATTTGGCGATCTTCTCGGCATCGGTTTCCGGTTTTGGTTCCGCTCCAGTGACAAAGTTCCAATGATCGTTTTTAACCAGGATGGCCTCGATTTGTAGTTTCCAAGTATCGTAATTGTCCTTTCCAAGTTTTTGGATGTTTGACTGATTCGATGACATTCTTCTATTCGTTGAAGACAGGAAACGGGGGAAAAGTTCGAGAAGCCGGCCTTTCGTTATACAAAGTCTCTAAGCCTCGTGTTAGGCCTCGTACGTCACCGCGCAGTGGTTAGGCTTGCTGGTCCCATGACCTTTGATGGGATTTAGTAGCAGATAGCAACGTGTAGATTGAGAAAGACTTTTATTTAACATCATTAGAACAATCAATTTAAGTTATGGAATTAATTAAGAAGTTTAGGGCGATTTACTGGACCAATGGCCCCGCCATTAGGGATAGTTTACTAGCGTGGCTACTCTTAGAGAGCAGGATTCAAAAGATAAGTAAGACAGTTCGCTTCGAACGAAGCACAGTTCAGTTTGGCGGAGGGATACTTAGGAGAGTTCACTTCACAGTCAGGGGACAGGCAAGTTATTGGTGATACTCCATCAGTAATTGAATAGATCAATTTATGAAAAATGTCACTAAATATTTGGTAAACACGTAAAACAGAAAATATTTAATTTGGTCTGAAAAATAAATTTTGGAAAATAAAAAAGAAATTTACCAAACCATGTTCTATTAAAGACTAACTATTTTACACCTAAAACAATTTTAGTTTTTTTTTTATATTAACTTTTTATAATTTTTAATTCAATGTATTTTTGGTTTAGTCTATGTGAAAGTAATCGAGAGTTGGACAAAAAGATTCGACTCAAGTCAACAATTGATAATGTATAATTAAACAGTAATGGTAACATTAAAAGTCGAATTGAATAAGATATGCTTGATTATAAATATAAATCACTTTTGTTAATAGCTTTATGGGATAAAACCAAAACTATGGTCGTTTTTATAATTTGTTCAATTGTTTTCTGTTAATGAATTACTTTCATGAAAAATTTAAGCATTTTTACTTAATTCAGAACTTTAATAAGTCAACTACATTTTAAGGGTTGCATCACTTGACAGATTTACATCAACTACATGGACAAACTTACATTAACCATTTGAGTCCCAGTGATGCCTTTTGGTATCATCATGTTTCTGATCATAATTTAAAAATAAATAATAATAGGGCTGGCATCTATTGGCATAATTTAAAAATATTTTCCAATAGAATAATTGTTGAAGAATCAAATGATGTGCTTTTTGATATCATAAATGGCTATAGACGATCAGAAAAATTCTAAAATAATGATGCCAAATTGTCATTGGATCTGAAAGGGTTAAATACACTTACACACTAAATCAACTACATTGGAAAACTGTATAGTGCCGCCAAATCGAATGATATAAGTGCAACCTCAAATGTCAGTTATTTTCAAAAATTCCCAACAAACCAAGTTCTTCTCATTATCGATGTATCTTAACTTGTACCCATTTAGTTTCATGGCTCCTTTAGTCGAAAGAACAGAATAAAAACTTTTAATTCGATAAATAAGCCCTTCCGTAATTACTTTTATTTCCTTCAGCAATAATTACATTCATGAATTCCTTGAGGTAATGTAAAAAACAAGTAGTCTTAACACTTTTCCTTTTCATTTAAGAGTTTATCTCTTGACTGAAAATAAATTTAATTAAAACTTTTAAATTGAATTTGTGAGACAATTTTTTAAAAAAAAAACTTTTCTATTAAGTTTATCAAAAAAGTAGAAATACCGAAATATCATTCTTATTATATACTAGCAAATGAAAGCCCGTTCTCCGCACGGACAAGTAAAAAAAGTTGAAATCGCTGCAACTACATGTACCATATAATCCATTCTAGGATAATAAACTTAGATTATTGTTTGTCATTATTAAGTACTAGCTGAACTACCCGGTGTTGCACGGGTTGGAAGAAAAATAAATACCAAATCGATCCAAGTATTTGTACCATACTGCCATTTAATCTGTTTTTTTTTTGGATAATAAACTTATGTTACTTTTCCCGTTCGTTATAAAGTACAGAATCCCGTTACTTATATGACCATAAAAATTCAAATTTTAAAAATGCTATAAAATTAACGGATAATGCCATAGTAATTTCCCGAATAAAAACATTTTAGCTCATTTGGCATGTTTGAAAAATTTGGCGAGGAAAATATATAGCTACCAATAACACACCCATTCAGCTTTGGCGCAATGACCATCGCACAACCAACCAGCTAATAAAGAAAAAAGGTCATTTTTTGTAATAACTTGGCGAGTTTATCAAAGTATTTGGCGAAAAAAGAAAGACATAAAATCCTAATATGCATCTGTAGTGCGATAGCCTTCAAAAAACAACATAGTTTAGAATAAGCTTCAAAATAAATTATATGCATTTAAGATTTAAATAGATCAACCTTTAGAAATTGCCAATGCAATTGCTATTTTCGCCAAAGGTTGCTATAATACCAATTTGTCAGGGTTGGCGTAAAATTGCCGGCAACGATTCTTCAAATAAATATTAGTTAAATATCAATTTATAGCTTAATCGTAAATGATAAAAATATAAAATGTTTAGCTTATGACCTTGGCGATCAAGTTTATAAAAACCAACAACAACGTTAGGGATTATAAAAATTGGTAGCGCTTTTTGAGATCCGCTGTCGTTGGAGGAAACCTTCCAGTTTATATAGACGTCCATGATAATTATTTATTAAAATATCGAGTTAAAAATAATATATATTGCGTTGATACAGATTAAAGAATGATATTAAATGAAAGTTTACTACTTAAAATGATAGTAACTAAATCTTTAAAATGAAAATAATAATATATTTGTAAGTTTTGAAGAATAAAGTATTTTCTTTTTTACATTTGAACTATTTTTGAAGTTTATTTTAATTTCATCTACTGAATGGCAACGCGAAAGAAAAATGTTCATCGGATTTGAGCCAAAGTGGTGTAGTTTTTCCAGAAAATTCGAATTTTCTCTAAAAATAGAACATTTTGAGCTCTGAAAGTTCTTATTTTGTAACTCAAGTATGAACTACGCATTTGAGCCAAGTTACGAGTCAAACAAATGTCTAGTTTGTGAGTTTCGGAGAGACATACATACACACACACACACACACACAAAACTTCATTTTTATTATTATAGATAAAAACATGTGACTTAAACTACCTTAAAAATTCAAAATAGAAAAAAAAAATACTAAAATGAGCGAATAAAAGTCATCGTAATTTCCCTCATACACATATACAACCTTTTAGCTCATTTGGCGTGTTTTTGGCACGAATTTGGCAAGAAAAGAGATATTACTACTTATACTAAATTAAATATTAAATTCAATCTAATAATGCCAAAATCCTCCAATAAAGGGACCCCACGTTTTACTTAGTTGTACTTTGGAGAAGCCGCCCCGGTGGCTCAATCGTTAAGATGCTGGCCATTGGAGCTGCTGGGGTCGGGTTTGAATCACGGTCAGGCATGGATGTTTGTGACAGTCAATAAATGTTGTTATTTGTCTATGTGTTATTCCTTTCTTTGTGACTGTAAAAATTCCACTTGATTAACACTTGACGAAAGCTTATAAGCTGTTCTCTGAACAAGCACGCAAGCTGGAATACATATGTACAGCTGTGGAAATAAAAAAGTACCCACTTGAGGTTATTTCATCCGTTAGTCGCCCTATAGAATCGGACCTTTTTGAGATTGTGTACAATTAACATTCTGATTTAATTGCACGATCAAAATTTGCATAAGGGGCCGTCTTCATATTAAAAATATTACGAACTTTGAAATTTCCAATGTCAACACCCACTTTTAATAACTTAGAAATGTTAAGCACTCTTGAAAACCCTTAAATCTAAGTTTTTGTTACATATGGATGAATATTTGACGAGTTATTTAATCGAATCACTTGTGGACCTTTTGGGGACCATTTCTAAAATGACAAGCAAGCATGCATGCAAGGTCGTCTTTATTTATCAATCACAAGTAATCTTATACACAGTCCCCTAAAGGGTAATTAAAAAGTATTTTGTGATTTACTCAGCAAATTATGAATAAATTTTTAAAAAAATTGGGATTTCGCTTAAACTTCCTGTCTTAAATTTATTTCTTTAAAAATATTATGAGGTTTCTATTCATATTTTTTTAAAAAATTAATATGATAATTATTTAAAAATATAAAAAATGTTTTAAATACCCCATTATTGAATGCATTTTGTTTGGGTTATTATAATTTCTTTTCAGTAAAAAAATCGTTTCATTATCTTAATTATTTATAGATTGCGATAGTTTTTTATGTGCAACTCATTTAACATTATGGGACCTTAACTTTGCACGTCTCTAACTCCCCTAATAATGCTTAAAAACTAACAAAATTTGGCATTTCGTATAAACATAGGTCATCGATTTGAAATATGGACTCAAAAAGGGGTGTTACTATTGGAAATTTTAAAGTTAGCAACATTTTTAATATGAAGATGGCCCCTTATGCAAATTTTGTTTCATGCAATTAATGCAGAATGTTAATTGTTCAAAATGTCAAAAAGGTCCGATTCTATAGGATGACTAACTGCCAAAATAACCACTAGTGGGTACTTTTTTATTTCCACAGCTGTACACTGCTCAAAACAATTAGGGGAGCACTTTTTAATTCCAACTTTAACTTCATTCCCAACTTTTTAATTTTTATCCTATATATCTGAAATTTGTTTAATAGGTTCACTATGCATTCGAAATGAAATAGTAAAAAACAGGAGAAAAAATCTTAGGTTTTTAATACTTAAATTTAAAGGGGGGAAATGGAATAATAACTTTTTAATAAATTATAACAATAATGTTTTCAAAACTTTTTTTGTTAGAAATAGTTGAAATATATTTTTAAACATCTAAAAAATGCAAGCATGAAAAATTTAGGGTCAATTTATTTCCTAAAACTGTTTTAAAGAGAAATTTATTTTACCATATTTTTCAAATTTTCATTTATATTAAAAAAATATATTAAATTCTTCAAAATGCGTTATTCTTCCATATAATGATGTATCTAACGATACATAAGTTGCGAATTTAACTTAGTCAGAAAAAAATCACAAGCTGATGATTCCCAATGGAATCATTGGGAGCGAAAGGGTTTAAAACATGTGCTCCCCTAATTGTTTTGAGCAGTGTACAGCTGTGGAAATAAAAAAGTACCCACTTGAGGTTATTTCCTCCGTTATTCATCCTAAAGAATCGGACCTTTTTGATATTGTGAACAATTAACATTCTGAGTTAATTGCATTATGTTGGAGCCAAGTAATTCTCCTTGTTTAAATTGTTTCGGTCAAGAACTGCTTAACTGTAACCGCAGTGTATGTACTGCGGCTTATGTAAATTTAAGTGATAACCTTGTATATAAAAACCCTGATTGTGTGATCAATAAAGTCTTCTTCTTCTGTTCTCGTCAAAATATGTGTCGCTAGTTACTATTTCTCAGTTATGTTTAGCTCTAACCTCCAACAGGTTACGGGCCGCTTTGCGTGTTTGAGGAGACAGTTGCGAATTTAAGTAAAATTCTAAAATTTAAAGATTAAACTAAACGTAACTTATATCAAGAAATATTTTGTAAGAGATAAGTTGTCTTGGACTATGGCTGACTTCGCATCAACCGTATCTTTCCTTCGACTAGACGGCACTAATTACGTCCGATGGAAACAAGACATGAAAGCCCTCCTGATGGATAGAGGATGTTGGGAATTTGTGACTGGTAAAGAAGAGGATCTTGCCGTAGACTCTACTGCTCGTGAGAAGCGGGACTACAATCTTCGGAGAACAAGAGCGTATACTACGATTTACCAAGGCATCGAATCAAAGTTTCAGACGTTGATATCCCAAACCACGGATGGAAAAGAAGCATGGGAAGCATTAGAATCAAATTTTGAGCCTAAAAGTAAAGCCAGACTAGCAACACTACTGGACGAGTTCAACGAGCTACGATTTGACCCAGAGGAGGAAACTGTTGGGATTTTCTGCAAAAGAGTATACGAGAAGAAGGTTCAGATAGACGAAGCTGGATTCAAAATACCCGATCTCTTGGTGTGTTTCCAGATGATTCGAAGACTACCCACCGAATACGACAGTGTAGTACAGACTCTGTATCGATTAGAAGATGACAAGTTCAAGTTTGATGAAGTGCAACGAGAACTGGTGACAGAATCTGGGAGAATAAAGCTGAAACAAAAGGATGAACTATCCGATACCATCATTGCAGACGCCTATCTTTCAAACTCCAGTAAGAAGTCAAGATCTTACAAGAAGAATATCCCAAGATCAAGCAACCAAAATGCTAGTGGTCGCTTACTGGAACCCTCCACGACTTCAAGAGAAGAAAAAGGTTATTACGAAAATGACCGACGTCAAAGAATGGGGCCGTGCTCGTACAGCAAAATGAAGAACCATACAGAAGACCGGTGCTTCAAGAAGAAGAAAGGACAGACATTCTACAGTGAAACAGAAGATAGTGCAAGTCCAGGAGCATTTAACACTGACGGTAGATTGGTTGAGTTTCTGGTGGACTCTGCTGCAACTACGCATTTCTGCAACGATCGAAATCTGTTCCAGAACTTCAAGCAGCTGCCGCCGACGAAAGCTCTAATCGGAGATAAGAATTCTACCTCTCTAGTGACTGGAATGGGCGACATTCCGCTGATCGTAAAAGACGTCTCGGGTAACGTAAATATGAATCTTGTTAATGTGTTGTACGCCCCAAATATGAGACGTAATCTAATCGGAAAGAGCAAATATGGATCTTGCTGGGTTTACAGTAGAATGGGGACATTCAAAAATGGTTATTTATAAACCAAATGGTAAATATTTCCTAACTGTTAAAGTTAAAAATAAATTGTATGTAATATATGCATTTCCTAAAGTTCAAAAACCTAATGTAAATTCTGCTATGCATGCTAAGTTAGATAGCGAATTACTACATCGTAGGTTTTGTCACGTTAACTATCCTCTATTAAAGCAAATGAGTGCTGAGGAAAGCGTAAAAGGTTTAGAAAATTTAAAGTTAACTAAAACAAATAAAAATTGTGAAACTTGTATAGTGTCAAAATCAAATCGAACCTCATTTAAAAGAAATCATGTTTATGAGCGTGAAACTACAGAATGCCTCGAAAGAGTACATTGTGATGTTTGGGGACCCTCACCCGTTAACTCTTTAGGCGGTAATAAATATTTCTTAACAATCGTTGACGATTATTCGCGTAAAGTGGATGTTTTTGTAATCAAAAAGAAAAGTGAAGTCTTTAATTGTTTCAAACTATATTTGGCACGTTCTGAGCGTGAACTTAACAAAAAGATAAAAACTGTAGTAAGCGATAATGGCATGGAATTCGTGCATAAAGAATTCGAGCAATTCCTAGATGAATTGGGTATTAAAGCCGAACGGACATCCGTTTATTCACCGAAAATGAACGGATTAGCCGAAAACTTTAATTACGCTGCTTTAAACGGGATAAGATCGTTATTGCAAGACAGCGGATTAAAACCTAGTTTTTGGGCTGAAGCGTTACAAACTTTTGTTTATGTTAGAAACCGATGCACACATAAACTAACTGAAGGTAAAACTCCAATAGAAATTTGGAAAGGATTTAAACCATCCATTAAACACCTAAAAGTGTTTGGATCATTGGCGTATGTACATGTACCTAAAGTTAACAGAAATAAACTCCAACCTAAAGCAAAATTGGGGATTTTGATTGGTTATGCAGTTAAACGTAAAGGATATAGAGTATATCTCCCTAATGAACGAACTGTAATTGAAACAATACACGTTCGAGTAGATGAAAGTAAAAATGGGGTGAAATCATTATTTGGGAAATCAAAAGTGCAAAGTAATGTAATTTTTCAAGTGGATAACTATCAGATTTCTAATGACAGTGAACCGGAACCTGATAAACCAACGCCTCTCAATATTAATCAGTGGCGTAGAGTTGAAAGTCCCAGAAATCGAAGTAACAAGATTTACGTTAATTATTATCTCCCAAATAGTGAGATTAAACTTAAATCACTTAACGATGTGAAAGAATATTGTCGTAAAAATAAAATACCCTTTGACCCTAAAAACTTTGACTTTAAAGCAAGTGTAGTAAAAGAAAAACCTAAAAGTGATGAAAATTCGTGTTTAAGTGATTCTGACGAATCTTTGCATGAAATCTTTAACGAAACGTACTTAACTGAAATCCCGCAAAACTTTCATGAAACACAAACGTCTCCTGATAAAAATAGTTGGGACGCGTCCATGAAAGCGGAGTTGGACGTTATGCGCGAAAGAAAAGTATGGGAATTGGTTGACCCACCACCAAATGCAAAAATCATTGGTAGTAGGTGGATTTTTTCAATCAAGAAAGACGACAAAAACAATGTCAAAAGATTCAAGAGTAGATTGGTTGCGAGAGGATTTACACGAATCAAGACTATTTCGATGTGTATTCACCTATTGTAATTTTTTCTCTAATCAAATTTCTCTTTGTATTATTAGTGTCTATGCTAGGTTGGTTGCATGCCCAGTTAGACGTGAGAGCTGCTTACTTATATGGGAACCTAGACCAAGAGGTTTTCATGAGCCAACCTGAGGGACATGTAGCAAGAGGTGAAAAACATAAGGTTTGTCTACTTAAGAAAGCCATATACGGCTTGCACCAAAGTGGTCGACAGTGGCATAATACTTTGGAAGAAATTCTGAAAGACCTAGGATTTGAGAAACTGGACTGGTGTCATTGTACCTATATGTCAAACAATAATATTGTCTTAACTGTCGATGTAGATGATATGGTCTGTTTTGGTAAAGATCAAAATGTTTTAAGTAATGCTATTAATTTAATTAAAAGTAAATTGGATATTGTAGAGTTAGGAAAAGTTAAATATCTTTTGGGTGTAAATTTTGAAGAAATTAATGGGAATACTTACTTGCATCAAGGAACTTATATCGATAAATTAAAAGTTAAATTTAAAGACTTGCCAAAAAGTAATCCAAGCTTACCTTTTAAGGTTGGTTATAGTTTGCCTGCTAGAGTAAGTGTAATTGAAGAAAATGATATTATGAAAACTTTTCCTTATCGTTCGCTAATAGGTTGTCTATCATTTCTAGCTAATCGTTCTAGACCAGATATTGCTTATTCGGTTAATACCATGGCACAATTTTGTAATGGTTATAATTTTGAACATTGGCTAGTTGTTGTAGATATTCTAAATTATGTGTTTTCCACTAAGGATTATAAAATTAATTTGTCTTGCATTGATAATTCTTTGTTTTGTGCATATTCGGATGCCAATTGGGCATGTAAGACAAATGATAGACATTCGATTAGTGGATATATTGTTTATTTTTGTGGTGTTCCTATAACTTGGAAGTCGAGCAAGCAAAAGTGCATAGCACTGAGTTCAATGGAAAGTGAATTTATTGCTTTGACCGAGAGTGTCAAAGAACTGATTTGGTATATACGTGTTTCTGATCAAATTTATTTTACAGATATGCTTCCAATTCAATACTGTGATAATCAAGCATCGATTTACTTTACCAAAAATGGACAAGAAAGTAATAAAACGAAGCACATTGATGTAAAATTCCAATTTGTAAGGCAATTGTTAAAAGATAAAGTTTTTGATTTGAAATATGTCAATACTTCAAAGAATTTTGCAGATTTTCTTACTAAGCCTTTAATGAAAACGAAATTTCAATCTGTGTTAATTGATGTTTGTAAATTTAGTAAATGAGTAATTATTTCTTGACCGATGGGGCCGTATGTTGGAGCCAAGTAATTCTCCTTGTTTAAATTGTTTCGGTCAAGAACTGCTTAACTGTAACCGCAGTGTATGTACTGCGGCTTATGTAAATTTAAGTGATAACCTTGTATATAAAAACCCTGATTGTGTGATCAATAAAGTCTTCTTCTTCTGTTCTCGTCAAAATATGTGTCGCTAGTTACTATTTCTCAGTTATGTTTAGCTCTAACCTCCAACACATTACACAAAATTTGCATAAGGGGCCATCTTCATATTAAAAATGTTACTAACTTTAAAATTTCCAATAGCAACACCCCTTTTTGAATCCATATTTCAAATCTCTGACCTATGTTAATACGAAATGCCAAATTTTGTTAGTTTTTAAGCATTATTAGAGGAGTTACAGACGTGCAAAGTTTAGGTCCCATAATGTTAAATGAGTTGCACATAAAAAATTATCCCGATCTATAAATAATTAAGATAATGAAACGAATTTTTTACTGAAAAGAAATTATAATAACCCAAACAAAATGCATTAAATATTGGGGTATTTAAAACAATTTTTATATTTTTAAATAATTATTATATTGATTTTTTAAAAAAATATGAATAGAAACTCCTTAATATTTTTTAAGAAATAAATTTAAGACAAGGAGTTTAAGCGAAATCCCAATTTTTAAAAATGTTTATTCATAATTTGCTGAGTAAATCACAAAATACTTTATAATTACCCTTTAGGGGACTGTGTATAAGATTACGTGTGTAATTGATAAATAAAGACGGCTTTGCATGCATGCTTGCTTGTCATTTTAGAGATGGACCCCAAAAGGCCCGCAAGTGATTCGATTGAATAACTCGTCAAATATTCATCCAAATGTAACAAAAACTTAGATTTAAGGGTTTTCAAGAGTGCTTAACATTTCTAAGTTATTAAAATTGGGTGTGCTATTGGAAATTTCAGCTGTACCTACCATACATTGGAGAATGTGAGCTTTGAAACTACACCCTACTTCATGTCTTATAATATAAATTCTAGATATTGTGTAAGTTGTACTAATGTTCTATAATAATAAAAGAAAGAGTCTGTGTGTATGTCTTTGGATCGTAAAAGACCAACTTAGACGGCTCCAAAAGAAAATCGAAATTTTTAATATAGATTCCTTTTAATACCAACGTGTGCACCTGAGGCAGATTTTTTTCATGTTTGTTCTATTTTTAAAGAAAATTTGAATTTTCTGAAAAAAGTACACGACTTTCACTCAAATTGGACATTTTTTTTATTATTTCATGCTGCCATTGGCTGAAAAAATTAAAATAAAGTTTTACGAAAATATTTAAAATTCAGACCAGTTTTCTTTCTAGAATATTATTTATTGTTTATTTGATAATTTCTTTATTGATTGTTCTATTGACTGCATGTATGAGTATGAGCATTTAAGCAATACATGCATAGTAAGGCTATTACTAAACTATGACGGTTGTTCAAGGTCATCCCACTAAAGCTCTATATTAGGATTTTACGTCTTCATTTTTAGCCAAATACTTTTCCAAACTCTCCAAGTTATTACAAAAAAAATGAGCAAAATAATTTATAAACTGGTTGATTGTTCAAAGGTCATCGCACTAGAGCTGAATGTTTGTGATTGTAGCTACTTGAATAGTACGCGGGAAGAACCGATTGATTTATTGGGCTGACGCCCGCAATTGTCTACTTGGCGGACATTGGTGGCAGAAATCCGGTTTTCTCTCTTTCTTTTTCGCTTGGTCCAAGCGCCAGGATCGTCAATCGCCTGAATCTTGGTAGCTAGGAACCACAGAGCTAGTAGTTAAAGTATTTGAGTGGCATATCACGTGACCTACAACACTGGCTTCATTGTATCTTCTGGGAGCTCCTTGCGTGTCGCGTCGTTAGCATTGGAGGTCACGTGATCTACCACTCTATTACTTTAACTATGATCTCTGTGGTATTAACTGGTTTCCTTAAAGTTTAGGCGATCACTCGCTTTCATCGCTAAAGTGGCCTGCTAAGGAAACTTCTCTCCAAAATCAATCGGTTTTTCCCGTGTTCTCTTCATATCTTTTCCTCGCCAAATTAGCAAAAACGCGCTAAATGAGCTAAAAGGATTTTATGTTTTATGTGAGAAATAACAGTTTTATTTATCCGTGAATTTTATAGCGTATTTCTTAATTTTTAATTTCAAGGTAAGATAAGTAACCTGATTCTACACTCCAGCAGAAACAATAAACATAAGCTTATTGTCCTATAATGGATTAAATGATACATATACTAGGATCGATTACAATTTTTTAGTCCATGCTAAGAACGGGTATTTATTTGCTAGTTAGGTAATAAGTAATAAGTATAAAAGAAAAGTATACTTATTTGTAAAATATCGTAATAAGTATACTTGTTTATAATATATCGTAAAAGTATAGGACTTAAATCTAAGTACTATTAGCTTACAGCTTTCGTATTTATTAATCTTATATAAAAGGCATTTTAAATTGTGTCTGCTGATTATTTAGTTTTTCTAATTTGCAACATTAAAATATCGTATATTATTTTATTTCAAAAATTCATTTACACGTTATATAATAAAGTGAATAAATTATGTATATTGAAACTGGTAGCATAAAACATGTTGGTGACTTTAGGTTTCCTTAACAGACTTAAATTGTCTCCTTAAATTGTCAGCTGCTGTTTTTTTTTGTTACAATTTTCTAGATACCTTTTTAATAACTAATTGCACAGATCAGTCGCAACCAAGCTTTGTAAGGGGTAGATACATATATATTCCCGCTTGTGTGCTTGAACAGGTGCCAGCATTATAAGCCTGCGACAAGCAAGACAGACACAGAAAGATTTTTTTACTGTCCCTAGGGAAAGGAAGTTCACCCAGGGCGTAGGCGGGAATCGAACCCACACCCGTTACAGCGTCCGAGCTCGGTAGTTAGGGGCCGCGCAACGATTAAAAATAGCCATTTCTCCTTAATATGTCGACATTACTTTTATTTAAATTTTCTTTTTTAATCTTTTAGATCATTTATAACATAAAAGCAAAGAGAAGAGATTCAAACCAAAAAAAAAACTAAATAATTCACAAATGAATCAGTAGTCATCTGCATTTTATTAAGGAAAATTCTTTTTCCTTTATTCCGAGACTCCTGTTACATAGATCTCCAATTTTTGGAATATGATTCAAGTGCAATCAAATTCTTTTTTTAAAAAAAAGCATGGATATTTTATTTCTCGTGAAAGTCTCCCCTTCCGTGCACTGTAAAAAGAATCAGTATTTCTCAAAGAATTTTCAATTTTTGTTCTTGATTCATCGTCAGTAATTTTATTATAAAATACTTAATTCGATTCAAAATATATGAAAAAAAATTATTATTTAACCCTCTAAGGCATACCGTTACCGTTTGGTAACAAGTAACATAACCCTCTTTATTCTATTAAATTAGAGCTCCTCCTAGACAAATCTGTGTTTTTTTCATCTATTACATTTCATTTTAAAGTTTTAGTTTCTAATAATCCTCATAGATGACAGTAGTAAAAGTGCATTCAAAATTAAAGAGTGAAGTTATTAACTTTTGTGAAATTACGTTTTTGGCAGTATTCAAAGAATAATACATAATATTTGTACTAAATACTAATAAATTGTTTTGAAAAATTAATCATAGTTAAAAAGGGTTATTTTGAAATAATTTTAATAGTTTTCTAGTCATTATTATCAAATTTGGAATTTTGCAGTTGGTTTTTGTCATATAGAATTTTTTTTAAAAATTGAAATTATTTAAATTTTAATACAGTTAAATTTTTTTTAGTATTTTTCCTATAATGTGTGAGTATTAAAGATACATATATATTTTTTGGGGATGAAAATAAAAATTCATGCAATAGAGGGCTAAAATATTCAATGTACGTTTGCATTTATTTTGAATATATATATCTCGACTCTCGGTACATGAATAAAATAAATAGTGATTATCAATGTACTGAACTAAATTCCATCTGCACAACAGCCCATTACTGGGCCAAGGCCTGCCGTACCGATTTCAGCTTTCGTGACCTAGGGCTATGGGGTGCTAAGCATATGTCCCGGTAAGGTGGTCAGCCTGACTTGGAACCACCAGTGTTTAATATGCTTGATACCCATGTTATCGGCCCACTTAAAGGATGAAAGGATGGGTCAACCTCGCCCAATCCGGGATTCGACCCCCGGGCCTGTGGCGTGGCAATGAGAAGCACTACCACTAAGCCACTAGGCCTCAATCACAATGGATTAATACTGGATTATCTATGTACATTGTAAAATTTTTAGATCATATTCTAGAAGGTGTTAACAAAAATTAGATATTTTAAGATTCATTGACAATAAATTTCATAGAAAGTAATGGTTAGTCCCAAAAACCTAAAGTATTAGATTTGAAATCATACTATTGAAAAGCAGATAAAATTTTAACCCCTTTTTATCAGAAGTAAAAGTAAAAAACAAAACAATATCAGCATTAATAAACAATTTTATTGAAAAAAAAAATTGTGTAACGGTTGTATATTTTTCTTAATGAAAAAGTTGCAATGATAATTCTAATATAAATTTCGCCATACACATTATATTATTTAAATAAGTAAGTAAGATTGTGTATGATACAAATTTTTTCTTAACTTAAACAATTCAAACAGACATCTGATTAATTGTAATTTTTCTATTAAAATGTGAAATATCGGATAAAAATCCAGGTTCAAACAAGTTCTTATCTTAGCATGTAGTTAAGCTGCAATACCTATATTTTCGTATACATTTCAGAAAAATATGCAGGCTGGGGAGCCAAGTTGGTTAAGACATTAGCCTTGCATGCAAAAGGTCACAGGTTTGGGTTCGGACATCGCCAAAATAACTGTCGACCTATAAAAGGCCCGTGAAGACAAAATGTATGACAAATACATTTAATACTCAATGCAGAGGGAGTGCATGGTAAATATGTTTTAAAGTCCCAAGGCCGAGTACAATATCACCCTTAACGGTGGCATAGGGAGCCTACTCAGTGTCGGGTCGTCACTTGACATTGGTTCTGAATTACGACGTCCGTCGACAATAGCCCTCGCGTAGCTTTAGTGCGACCACTATTAAAGCTAACTTAACAAGAACCATAAGCTTTTGTAATAAAAAAAAACATCTAAACCTTAATAAAATACTACAAATTTTCATAAAAAAAGTAAATGACCAAAAATGCAATTCGACATATCGTCTATATGAAGAGCTCAAGTGCAAAACAAGTTAAATCACTTTTTGGAAAAAATTGAGTTGGTTAGCTTTTTATACAGGTATTGTAGCAAATTATCCACCAACATTTTGATTTGCACAAAAAAGTTAAATCGTATGTTTATATATGCATACGATTATAATCACTCATAATCATCAATACGTATATAATCTGTATGAAAAGCTAACCAATTCAGTTTTTTCCAAAAAGTGATTTTACTTGTTTTGCACTCTTGAGCTCTTCATATATAATACTTTCTGATCTAAAAGAATTACATCACAAACTCTTTGATCCTAATGTAAAGGAAGTAATTTCATCGTTTATCCCATTTCGGTACGAAAGTTGTAGCACTGTGAGGAAAAGTAAGATCAGTATTAGAAATATCTTCACGTTTTTGGACGCATATTTTTTCACAGGATCTTGTTGTTCTTGAGAACTTGGATGCGTGACTTGTTGCCAGATTTTTCTCTCGGAGAGTTACACCCTGACTTTTACTTATATTGTTAACGTACCTCAGATTTGGCGCAAGCGTCCAACACGTCTGCTAACTTTTTTACTTATAACAGTGTTGTTACTGATTGATAAAATACCAATCAAATGTTAATTAAAGATTATTTTGAAGAGTTATCAGATTAGGTTAGGTTAGGTTAAGTTTGAATTATCGTCGCACTAGAGAAGAGTTATCAGGCATAAAAGTTCTAAATTACTCTAAGGGACTATGTCACCATAACTTATGATATTTATGAATGAAATTATTAAAATAAACAAAAGTTCCGAAATAAATAAATAAACCCGTTGAATTTCAAACCCAGCCCGAAAGTTTTTGTGCTAGAAAAAAACATTGCTAAAAAAATCATGGGGGTTACCGAGTATACAGGGACAAACGTGCTCGTTGACCCCTTCAGTCCCAGTGACAATTCGGTATCATTATTTTATATTTATTTTTCTAAACGTTTATAGCCATTTATGATGTCAAAAAGAACATCATTCGATTCTTCAAACTTTTTCCATTTGAAAACATTTTTTATTATTCCAAATAGATGTCAGCCGTATTATTTTTAAAATTATGATCAGAAACATGATGATGCCAAATGGCATCACTGGGAGTGAAAGGGCTAAATTTGTAAGTACCAAACTGACTAGGCTTTTGTGGAATCAACAAAATAATTGGAAGAATAACTAGCAATTGGAATTTTAAAAGTGGAGAAATTGTGTTTTTTGAGAGCTCATAATTAAAATTTGCAGTTTAGCGCTAAAAACCTCTGCCTTCTTATTTAATTTAATTATCTCTACTGAGATTTATCAATTGATATCATTCAGAATTTGAAAGGCATTTCGTCATTTTTAGGAATGAGTTTTCTTTTATAGCTTTATCAACCAAATATCGTATGCGAGATATCATATCAAAAAAGAAATTTGCCATCGATCATGTTCACTCACCCCCAGAAGTTCATTTCCTTTCGTGTATTCAATTGATCGTGATTTAGTTCTATTGAATGATTTCGTGTCGATTCATCTAAAAATACTGTGATAATGCTGACGTGCAGCAAGATTTGTCGACTTATGCGTGATTTACCATCTGGTAAAATCTAAAAAATCTGAAAAGAAAATAAATACGAATAATTAACATTACATGCGGTAAAAGGTGTTTACAATTCTTTTATAGTAGGTTGGGTTTGAATAGCTGGTTTATTGATTCGCTCGATGCTTGCTTATACCGCACACCAAACGTAGTATTTTTTTAGCATGCATCTGACTTGTATATGGACTCTACACAGCCAATAAACACCTCATAATTAAGAACCCAATGACTTGTGCGGGAACCCAATGGACGCTAACGCCATCGGGACTTTGGACTCCATACATTCAAAGAACATGAGTATCTCAGTATACTCGTATTTTTTAGTTGAATGTTAGCTGCACATTTCCGTCTGTAGAAAGTCTATACCTTGCTATTTACTAAGCAAGTGACAGGTAGATAATAGACTAGCTTCTCATCTAGAAGGCTCTTGGTTCTGACTGCAGCCATACTATAAACGTACTCATCCAGTAAAAAATAATTAATGTGGCCCTATAAATAACTGTATTCACCGAGTTCATTTGATAATTCATGCTGGAGTCTTGTCGATAAGGTATAATAATTAAAAGCCAAGTAATTTATACTGAATGAAAACTTTAAATTAAGTTTTCTTCCTTAAGATGTTTCTTGAGCCATTGACACGAATAATAACCAAATAACCATCTTACTATTCTTTAGTTATACTAAATTATAAAAAAAATAAATTTGACTCTTTTGATAGATCCAAATTTTTTAAAAAAATTTCGTTTAATAAAATTCTGCTTGAATAAAACAAGTTTGATACATGGTTTTCGGCAAGCAAAAGCTTGCATTAGATACTCTTTTTACTCGATCCACGGGAGTTATCTAATTTTCTTTTAAACATACTATTACATAAAACAAGCAAGTATATATCTAAAATAATATAATAGGGTTACTTAACCATCTGTTATAAAGCTTTTTGTTATTCGATGTTAATGTATAGAAAAGGGCTGCTTTTAACACGAACTCTTTATTAAAATTGTGTGTGACCTTTTTCTATCATTAGTTGAAACAATAATTATTCACAAATTACATCCTGGGGCTGATCTGGAACTGATGGGTAACATTAATTCGCAAACCACCATCACAAGACTCATCACCGGACATACAGGGTGGTTATAAAATAACGCTCGTTATTCGGAGTGGTCTGTAGCTTTAATGAATAATCCAAATGCAAAAACTTTGAGACACACTAACTAATGAAGAAGAGGGGAAAAAGAATGGAATCATAAAAAACAAACTCGTCTCTTGACCAGGGTTCTAAATTACGAGGCGTAATTGGATCTGTTGGCCGTAATAAGCCATAATTGGCTAGATCTCGTAATTTAGAACCTTGGTCAAGAGACAAGTATCTATTTTATGATTCCATTCTCTATCGAAAAAAAGAAACTTGTCTCTTGACCAGGGTTCTAACTTACGAGGCATTATTAGCTGGGTTGGCCATAATTGACAATGCCTCATAATTTAGAACCCTGGTCAAGAGACGAGTTTTTTTTATGATTATTCCTTTTTATGATTATTTTTTAGGATTCTATCATTTTTATGATTCCATTCTTTTTTCCTCCTTCTTGATTAGTAAGTGTCTCGATTTTTTATGCATTTGGATTATTCATTCGAGCTACAGACCACTCCGAATAGCGAGCGTTATTTTATAACCACCCTGTACCTCGCGCACACTTACATTCGTTCAGGACAAAAGGTGTACCCTGTGTGCCTGAAGTGTAATAACAACCAAGCTTCGGTTAAACTAAAGAATCGTGGAAAGATTGGCGGCTGTTTTGAAAATGTCGCCAATTCGAAATGATAACAAAACCCGGCACTTGCCGAGATGGTTGCTGTCTCGTGAAATACTCGTCATATCACACCAAAAATACTACTTATAATTTCAAAATGGCCGACTTAAAACAACGGGAAATTCATAAAATTGCAGACCAGATTTATAAAAAAAATGGAGCGATAAAATGCCGAAGAATTGATTTTAAACATCATTTATTCTTCTAAAGTTGATTATAGTGATTTTTTTTTTCATTTAATATTTAATAAAGTAAACGATTAACATATTTTCGGGAAAGAAGCATTTGGGATACATAAAGTGTTGTTAAATAATACTGAATATATCTTAGTTTTTTTTCAAAATGTATCAAATGTTTTAACTGATTTCATGAACAGAACAATAATCAAATTTATACCATTTTATTAAACTTATGTTTTAATTAAATTTATAAACACACACACACTTTATAAATCTTCCAAAATCAGATGTTTTTTCTAAATAATGTATGAAATTTAAAAAATACATAAGAATCTAAAAAAGAATTCAAACAACAGATTTAATTTTATTCTTGAATTTTATTAATCCATTGTAGTTATTGAAAGTTAAAAGTTTTGTAATGATTTCCAGGAATAAAAGCATAAGTACTTAAAAATTCATTAACCATACTGCACTTAACATATTCTAGTGACATAAAAAAAAATTCTGAAAGTTAAGTAAAAAAAAAAAGAAATATATGAAAAGATATTAGTAAAAAATGACAAGTTCCAGCATTCATGGCATCGTTAATTAAACAATACAAAACTCCTCACTGTTTTAAAAACGGAAGTTAATTGGGTAATTAGCATAAATATTTTATTCAATTTAACTGCGGATGCAGGGGTAATTTAATGATAATGAATTTAATGAAACAATGCGAAGTTGCTCTCTTAAGTTTAAATTGTTATGTGTTTAACAAAAGGAAGATGAGTTATGCGCTTTGGAGGCATAACATTTGAGAAAATAAAATTTTAAAAGTTTGAAAAGAAAATTACTCGTTTTTTACTCAAGTAAAATTATGTCGTATTTGAAGGTAAATAAATTACAGCACTACTTAAAAAAAACATTTATCTATTCTAAAAAACCTAATTTTTAACGTAAAAAGTAGGATTAGAAACAATATTTTTTTTTATAAATATGTCCTAATAAGAGGAAATATCTCCATAGATAATTTTAATTGTCAGCACAATGTATTTTAAGATTTCTAAATAAATAATTTAACACATATGTATTAACTTGGTCTCCTTACGGTAAAAGAAAGAGAGGCCGACCAAGACTAACGTGTAATTTGTATGGTATGTAATGGTGCATATATATTCCAGCTTGTGTGCTTGTTCAGAGAACCGCTTATAAGCTTTCGTCAAGTGGGACAGGCACAGAAATAATTTTTACAGTCACAAAGAAATGAATAACACATAGACAAATAACAAAATTTATTGACGGTCACAATCATCCATGCCTGACCGGGGTTCGAACCCGTCTCCAGCAGCTCCAAAGGCTAGAGCTCTAACGATTGCGCCACCGAGGCGGCAAGAATTTGTCATGTGGAACATTTACCAGAGCGAAATATTACGATTTATTTTAACTCGCATTGTCTATGAAAGAGTTGAAGAGGTCATTTGAAAAAAGCTGTAATTGATAAAAAGGGGAAAACGAGAAAATGAGCCTTGAAGTTTTTAATTTGTACTTAGATAAGTTTAAAAAGATACTTGTAAATTTTAAAAAAATACTTAACTTTAGATTTATAAAAAAGGAAAAACCTTTTATCTTTAAAAGAAGCAATAACCTGCTCTTTGACACAATACACGAAAATCTCAATTTTTTTCGAAAATGCCACTTAACACGATCTTCAACTAAGCTCTTCAATTCAATAAAAAAAATTGTGCGCTCGGGGTAGCAATTACAGCAATTTTTTTACCCTCTTTTCCACAGAATTTTTTGGAGTTACCAATAAGCGAACTTCTTATTATTATCTATGATAGCGAATAATATTTCGGTGAATATAATTATCTTACATTTTGAAATCCATCCACATTGCAGTTTTTTTATTAGAAACTCATACTAGGATCCCGTATCATGCTTTTAAAACATTATTCAACAATTTCTTTTACGTTTATTTTCTTTAAAGTACTACATTAATGACTTGCGTGTATTCATTTTTTTTAATGAATTAATCATAAGAACAAAAAATGCTTACTTTGGTCTCCATAGAGTACTTTGAAAGCAATATTTTATGCAATTCTTCAATTAATCACATAAATTCCCTAAGCTGGCAAGAAAGCGTATATTTAAACACGAAAACTAAGATGGCTGTTTTCTCCCGAAGGTACAGTTATTCTTTAATGAGTTTTTCTATGGCATGTTTGCATGTGTTTCATGTAGCTGCTTACTTAGAAAATATTTATAATTTTTTATTACTTTCTACAATTGCAAATGTTTAGTTAAACAATTTTCGTTTAAATTTTGGCTATTATGTTTATGGTAAAAAATATTAATTATTGTTACAATTATATTATTCTTATTTAAATCATTATATTAGTTTATTTACTGATGTCGCCCTTAACGGTTACGTTGGGTGCCTATTCAGGTGTTGGCTCGTCACCTGACTGTGGTTCTAAAATACGACGCCCGTCGCCAATAGCCCTCGTGTAGCTCTAGTGTGACGATAATTCAAACTTAACCTAACTTAATTTATTTACTCTTACTTTACCTCTAAGCATAACCTAGTAATAGCCTCATTAAAGGTACCGCTCCCTTTATAACGTAAAAAACGAGTAAAGTTATGAGAAAGAATGAATTTTAAATGTAATAAACCATTAAAATATATATTATATGCTCATATTATTAATTAAAGTTAAACGATAATTAAAGTTGGATAATATTGAAAATTGTCATTTTCAAACATTTATTTTTTTGTGAAACACATATTCTGAAAGAATTTGAGACAATAAATGTTTTTTATAGATTTCGTTGACTACAAATACCTACCTACTCTTACTTTTCAGCATAACCTAGTAATATCTTCATTGAAGGGACCGCGCCTTTTATAACGTGTAACGTTATAGGAAAGAATGAATATTAAATGCAATAAATCATGTAAAATATATATTATATATGCTTATATTAATAATTAAAGTTAAACATAATTAAAGTTGGATTATATTGAAAATTAATATTTTCAAACATTTATTTTTTTGTGAAACAAATATTCCGAAAGAATTTCAGACAATAAATGTTTTTATAGATTTCTTCACCTAAAAACACACATTTATAGGATATCAAACCTACTTCCAACTTGAATATGTATTGCAATGTCAAATCCGAATATCTATCTACATGGGATTTAAAAAACCTACTATTTGATGGCTTGTAAGCGTCGTAAAATGTTTCAGTGCCGCTTTATTTATTCAAACTTCGATGCAAGAAATAAGTATCTTTACTGCGTTATCTTGAATTTTAAAGAAAGAATCATACAAACATAAAACTCTTCAACTGCGCAAACATGACTTCCAAGCTTCTTATTTCTATCATAGGTAGCAATGTAAGATGGAGCGAAAAATATAGCCCTAAGAACCTGAAGATTGACTTTGAAGTAACATTAGATAATGAAAGTTAAGGGAAATGAATTTCCCCTTTTAAAACTACCTTCAAGAAAGTAGGTTTAACTTTGTTGACTTATCTTCCTTTTAAAATGTTTGGTCAACTGTGTAATAAAATATTCTTTTAAGTAGCACGGAATAGAAGTTTTTTCGAAATTAGGGAAGTAAAATTTAAGAATTTCTTTCTTTAAATGTTATTTGCATGCTAAAATGAAATTAGTATTTTGTACTATCTCAATCAAAATGAAATTTCATGTGTCTTAAATTTGAAATCATTGGCTTAATAAAAAAGTAATGCATTTAAAAACTAAAAGTAATAAAAGTAATCAACAAATAAGCAAATATATACTCATTCAATGTTACTGCCGACCATTCAATGTTATCGCAACGTTTAGAGAGCTAGCCTTTGGAGCCTATGGGACATGTCTAAATTGTGGAGGTGGCGATAGATAGCAGCATCTGTCTCGTATGTGTGTTGTATCTGTCCTACTTGACAAGGTTTATAAGCGCGTCTCTGACCAAGCACACAAGCCTGAAAATATATGTCTACCAACCAACCATCCAATCAATGTTACAGAAATAGCAACAACAAAAAATTTATGTTGGATTTTAGCCACCAAATAATATATTTTTATAAAAAATTTAAAGCATTTAAAAACTCAATTCAGAAAAAATATTTATTTTTTTACAAAGATTTACTGAAAAATTTACATCTAACTAGTGAGTTTGGTTATGAAAATAAAAAATCAATTTAACATTTTTCACCATATTTTTATTCTCTCTTTAGATACAGTGCATAAAAAATACTTTTTTATTTAATTGTGAGTATTTAAACCTACCTGTCATTGTTAATATTTTTATTCTACTCAAAAATAATAAAGTTGATAATATTTGCCCAATTAACAAGTCAACCAGAATTATGTGATAAGAAAATTTCTTCTTTCACTGAAATCCATTTAACTTACTTAGGCTACAGTCGCATTATTCGCTTCATTGATTTCCTCATTATATATACAATGCCATTTTAATTATTTACTTGGATTATTAATAACAGATAATGGCATTATTCAATTAATGAGTCAGTTTAGCTGATTACGCCTAGATTTTTTCTTTCAATAAAAATATTTACAATTGTTTATTGTAGATTTACTAAGACTGTCATTAAACGTTTGGCTTAATAAAATAGTTAATGAGGCTTCAAATAATTCAATGCCGATGCTTTTTTAACTTTTTTTAATGTACTGTCAAAGATTAAATTTTAGAATATTTACTTCAATAAAGCTGTGTAATCGGTAAGATTTTTTTTTCAATTAACATTGTCATACATATATTGTAGTAAATGTGTACAAAACGGTCTCAAACAGATAAATTTCTTAAATTGAAAAATATATTTTGATGCATCAAAACTTATTTAAAAATTATATTTTTAATAATTTTAATTTTTGCAAAGTTTGACTCGTATTTTTAAGTTTTTTTTTTCTTTTTCATACTTTTATTGACGATTTATCATTTTAAGCAATAATATATTTTTTCCTATTGTTTTAAAACTTTGTAAAAAATACTTGAGGGGTCAAATAGCATTTAAAAACTGCACATATTCAATATTTTCATCGAGGTTGCTATACTGAGTCTATTATAATGTTTGATTTTTTTTTTCTAAATACAAGGTGAGTTCGAAAAGTTCGGTGATTGGTTTTTCACCAGGCTTATACAGGGTGGCATAAAAGTAGTCTTGCAGCTAGTTAGATATTCAGTTTCATTATACAGCAACAGTTATTTTTAGAAAGGATGCCTGCTTGTTCTTTCAGTTGATTGCGCAGTACCTCACAAAATGTAATCAGGATCGTCAACAAGAAGGCCTCGTAACGGAGCGGTACTGTTTAAGGCTCAGATGGTCTATCATGCGTTGTAACGTTGATCTAGGGATAATCAGCTCCCGAGACGCTTGTCGAGTGGACTTCTTTTTATGTTTATGAATTGTTTGCTACACCCAGTCTCTGCATGTTCATACTTTCAGATGGTCTTAAGGATACACCGTCGGTGCTCCTCTCTCAGATTCCAAGCAGTGGTTTGCACTTAGAAACAAAAGCACAAATTTTCCAACAGCACAAATCATTTTACAGGATAGCTGTCAGATAGCGAGATTCGAAATTTTATGCTCTGGAAAATTTATTTGCTTTTTCCTCAAGCATCAAATAAATATTCCGAAGCTATCTCGAAACTAAACCAAACGATGTACACGAATCTCTACTCTCTGCGACTTTATTTTAGCCAGCGATGAGTTGTGGGTCTTTATTTTAGCCAGCCAGCAAAACTAAGCACGACCAAGTCAAATACCTGTTCTAAATAACCCAAAGTTCTTACCAATGGTAATTAACTGACTACTTTTTGGTCATCCTGTATTAAATTGAAGAATAGAGTTTAAAAAATCAAACAGTATAATTGTTAAAGGTCAGGTTACTTATTCTAAACAAAAAAAGTCTTATTCTCTTGTTTAATAATTTTGTCATATTCTTTTGTCTTATTATTTATTTTTCAATAAAAAAATGTAAAAAACTGCCCCCCCCCCCATACTTTGTAAATATAGGGAGAAGAATAGCGCTGAGAAATTGCGCATTCCTCTATTTTTACCCACCCCTTTCACTGATATTGTTCCTCAAAATGTGAACAGTTTTAAAAGGCAGTTTAAGGGCCCATCCATCAATTTTTGAGGCCACATTGGGGGTCTTGTCTTGCATCATTTGGTTTGACATCTCTTCAAGCTGAAGGCGATTATTTTCTTATATGAAAGGTGTTGAGACGTGAAATGACGCGTATTCTTTCATGACCTCCGGTGTCATAATTGGGTGTGGTAGAATGAATGTAAGACTACGGTTTAAGGCCTTTTATGAAAGAAGTGTTTCTGAGAGGTATAACCGATATTATTGTTTCTCTAAATTGTTTAGATTTACTTGGATATTATAATTGAGTTTTATCATTTAAAAAAAGAGATTTTGATCCATTTAAAAAATCTTGATTTTATAGTTAAACTTGATTAAAAGTAAGTTAATTTGCGAATAGGATAAACTATGCAATACATCCAGACAATATTTGTAACCTTAATAAAAGGTTAAGTAATTAGTCTTTAGGTAAATGTGTAATGTACTATTATTTAAAGGGTGCAGTCGCAAAACTTACTTTCTGATCTCCAAAACATAACTCATATACAGGGTGGTATTGATCAACGTGAGGTTTCCAGGACCTTCTAGAGAGGAAAGTATTGGACGAAACCTAACCAAGTTTGATGAGCATGCATAGTAGACCATGGGATTTTGATATCCTTAAAAAAAAAGTTGCACCATAAAAAAAAGAAACTCGTCTATTGCCCAGGGTTCTAAATTGCGAGGCGTAATTGGCTGTGTTGGCCGTAAATGGCCATAATTGGCTACGCCACGTAATTTACCATCCTGGTGGTGAGAGACGAGACACTTACTAATCAAGAAGGGGGAAAAGAATAGAATCATAAAAAAAAGAAACTAGTCTCTTCACCAGGGTTCTAGATTACGAGGCGTAATTGGCTGTGTTGGCCGTAAATGGCCATAATTGGCTACGCCTCGTAATTTAGAACCCTGATCAAGAGACGAGTTTCTTTTTTTATGGTGCAACTTTTTTTTTAAGGAAATCAAAATCCCATGGTCTAGTATGCATGCTCATAAAATTTGGTTAGGTTTCGTCCAATACTTTACTCGCTATAGAGGGCTTCTGAACACCTCTCGTTAATTAATCACCACCCTGTATATCGCTAGTTTGACCCGTTCTTGACGACTTCGTCTATTTGAACTTATCATCACCAAAAATCCAAAATAAATGGAACGAACCCTTTGACTTAGTTATACTTTTAAGAACAATATTTTTCCAACTCTTTCCTTCATTTCATATTTTTAATTGCTTTTCGGTCAACCGTCTATGAGTCATATTTGTAACCATCGATGTTTGAAACAAGATTGCAAGACTTCAGATAAATATCGATTGAGTATTGGAAAACAGTACTAAATTTATCTTAATCACGTTTGCCCCGTCTCTAAATGTGGTGTAATTTTCAAGCACATGTGCTTGAGTCACGACCCAGTTTGAATTCCTGACTGGTAAAAATATAATCATGGATCATGATGGTAGGTGCAATCAGAAACTATTAAATTATTCTGTAGAATTATATCCACCAAAAAAACTTCGTAAAAGTAAACAAACGCCTATCTCAAAAAAAAAAAAACCTTTTTATTTTATATAAAAAGTCATTATGAGAATTGTGGCTAAAAAAGCCGTTATATAAAATGAATGCCAATCTCTTGTGTAAAACTTCCTGGTCATAATAAATAGTATAATTTAAGTTTTGCTGCTATAAAAAAATTGCACTGTTTGAGGTTGGTGCCCATCTTAACCACCCTCTATATCTCTATATAAATGTATGGAGATCATACATTTGTTAAAGTTTTTTTTAAAGTATCCTTCGTTATTCTGATTTAGTAATTCAAGTTCACTTGCGTGATTCAATTTTTTTAGTGGGATTAAGATGGGCACCAACCTCAAACAGTGCAATTTTTTTATAGCGGCAAAACTTAAATTATACTATTTATTATGACCAGGAAGTTTTACGCAAGAGATTGGCATTCATTTTATATAACGGCTTTTTTAGCCACAATTCTCATAATGACTTTTTATATAAAATAAAAAGGTTTTTTTTTTTTTGAGATAGGCGTTTGTTTACTTTTACGAAGTTTTTTTGGTGGATATCAGTAGCTTTTTTAATTTATTTTATGAGATTCTTTTTAAGGTCGGGAGGAATATGGAATGTTGTATAACCACCGGGAACAATGCCGAAGGGAAGCTAAAATGGTTCAGCATCAATATTGTAAATGGTGAAAGTGAACTGCACTTCGATGAAATTAAATTAAAACGTCATCGACATCTAGAAATAAATTTCTAGATGACTTTTTTTCTCTAATGGTGCTGAAACGCTGGCGTACAAGCCTTTGCAGACTCGGCATATTCCCCAGAACTGAAAGCCATTTTTTGTGGCACCGTCTAGGCGACTCTCACTACCAATGACGCCCAGATTACAATGAATCTGTACTCTCTGTGGATGCCGAGATTTAGTTTTTCCGAGAGAACCCAGGCTAACTTGGCCCTCCAGGGATCTTTTACATGCCACATAAGCATTTGACATGCGCGCCCAGAATTTTCCCATCCAGAAAATCCGACGACTCAGCCGGGGCTCGAACCCGTGATCAAGAGGCGGACGCGTTTAACTTCTCAGTCACTGAGCCGCTTAGATGACGTTTTTTTCCCGATCATTGTTTTCAACGCATTTCGAGCTTACATCGCAGTTTTTATTTTTTGTTTACCGCAACCGTCTGTTATGCCTTGTTTCATACACTTTTGAAGGCATATTTATTTCAATTTTCTATTATTAAAACTAAAAAAAATATAATTCAACGAAAAACAATAACCAAGTACAATTCTTTTTAAAAAAAACTAATTTTTTAACCTTTATAAAACCTTAAACCTTTATATTAAAAAAAAATTAATTTCTTGAATGGTATTGGCAACTGAATATGGCAACTAAATAGGCGAATATGATTGTTTACATTCATAAATCAATTAGTCCATCCATTCATTAACTCGCGTTAATCTTAAGTTTTCTAATAAAAATGCCAAAAAGTTTAAATGATGCATTTCGTTTATTAATTAGACATTTTTTTCAATCTGTTTATTTAGATATTTGGTTAATCATATTTTACAAGCTGTTATAATCCCTCCAATAGTTAACGGCGCTACTAACTGCTCTTCGTCGAAATATAGCAAACCTTTGCGCGTTTTAGGAGATACATGGCCGCTAGGATGGCTTGTTTATCGTGCAACCATACCGCCAAAGGTAATATAGATTTTAATTAATTAAAAATAGAAAGAAGTGTTTTTGAAACTTCAAACTTGCGCAGAATGTGAATTGGGGCATTCTTAATCGTTTAGTAAAAACCGCTTCGAGATTCATGGACTAGTAATGGCTGTAGGTTTCAGCAAAAATTAGGTCAAAATTTGACTAAAACTGCTCGAAAGATTTCATTTTCGAAAATTTCCATAATTTTTTTCGCCGCTGTTTTTTATTCTAGAATAACCAATTTTTTTTTATTTAAAGTAATCTACGAAACCTGTCTACTGTATTTTTTAAGTTGTTCTATTAACTTTAGTTTTGCTGGTAAAAAATAAAATCGATTTCGCTGTTAACATAGCGAAATATTTCCTGTATATATACATAACTGCCGTTTGCCCTTGGCGTCATTTTGAGATTGGCGGGCGGAACGACCGTTCCGTCTGATATATATATTTATTTTTTTGTTTTCCACTTTTAAAAATTTTTGGCATTGCTTCAAAAACCATATAAAAATTTGAATGATTTTTTTTCTTACGGAATTCGTATATTTGACCTAAAATATACTTATTTTGTGAATATCAAATGTTTCTGTAGCGTAATGAATTTTTGGGACTGAAAGGGTTAAAACACTAATTTCGTTTAATGTCTAACTTATTTGAATATTATTTGAGAAAATTTGTCAATTTTATCAGAATGAAAAGTGTATTTGTTTAAATTGTATTCAGATCATTTTGTATGTAAATATTACCTTACAAGAGTTTCCAACTAACGGACCAACAGCGCTTTTCCCTCTGCCTTTTTACTCTTTGTTTTTCCCAAGTTAGGTTGGCACGGAGTGTAAGTACACACAAATAATTTTAAATAGCAACGCGAGAAAAGGGAATCTTACGAATATAGGGAAATTTCTTCACATACAAAAAATGCCTTGTTTCTTAATAAATCCTATTTTTTCCTTGCCTCTTGAGAACATGTGTATGCTGAGTATTACAATGTTTGACAGTTTTAGATCTAAGCATTTTGTAGCATTAGTAATTACAATACGCCGCTTCGGTGGCTGAATGGTTAGTGTACTAGCAATTGGAGCTGCTGGGGTCGCGTTCGAATCCCGGTCAGGCATGGATGTTTGTGACAGTCAATAAATATTGTTATTTGTCTATGTGTTATTCATTTCTTTGTGACTGTAAAATTTCTTTCTGTGTCTGTCCCACTTGACGAAAGCTTATAAGCGGTTCTCTGAACAAGCATACAAGCTGGAATATATATGTATCATAGCATACCATAAGTACAATCCCCCAAAAACACTTCGTTAAAGTAAACAAACGCCAATCTCAAAAAAAAAAAAAAAAAACTATGAATTTATTTTATAACAAAAAAATTCATGACAGTTGTCGCTAAAAAGCCGTGATATAAAATGAATGCCAATCTCTTATTTAAAACTTTTCGGTCGTAATAAATAGAATAATTTAAGTTTCGCTGTCAAAAAAAAAATTGCAATGTTTGAGGTTGGTGCACCCATCTTAACCACTCTCTATACCTTTATATAAATGTATTGTGATCATATTATTGTTAAAGGTTTTTTTTTAAAAGTATCCTTCGTTATTTTGATTTAGTAATTCAAGTTCTATTACGTGATTTAATTTTTTAGGGGGATTAAGATGGGCACCAACCTCAAACAGCGCAATTTTTTTTATGACAGAGAAATTTAAATTATTCTATTTATTACGACCGAAAAGTTTTAAATAAGAGATTGGCATTCATTTTATATCACGGCTTTTTAGCGACAACTGTCATGAATTTTTTTGTTATAAAATAAATGCATAGTTTTTTTTTTTTTTTTTTTTTGAGATTGGCGTTTGTTTACTTTAACGAAGTGTTTTTGGGGGATATCAGTCGCTTTTTTTTTTAATTTATTTTATGATATGCTTTTTAAGGTAGGGTGGATTGCCAACATGTTTTATGAACAAGTTCAAAGGATGTAAAGTTGTAAAGGCAATATGTATAAAATAAAATAAATAATTTCCATGGTTAATCAACAATGCCGAATTGAAGTTAAAAAGGTTAAGCATCCATATGAAATATTGCAATTGGTGAAAGTGAACAGCAACATCGTTGGAATTCACTTGGCCGCTGGCATCTTTAACGAAAATGATAATTATTGAATGTTTCACCTAATCCCGGTCCCCCCCCCCCCTTTTTCACTTTAATCCTTTAAAGTCCGGCAAAGCGAAAGTTATCTTCTTCATATAGGCATTCAGATTTTCCAAAGCTCGATTTTTAGAAACTATTTACTTACTTCTAGACCTCAATGTCGTCTTTTGCTATAAGCTCAACGACAGTTTCGGGGATCATTTCAAGCATTTTTCTGTTGATGTGTTCAGTTTGCGCCTTTGATAGCCAAATTGTCAATTGGGCGGTAGTCAAATTGTCTTCTTTGGTAGCTGCTGCATGTATTGGCACAACTCTTACAATTTATCGCTCCTCGATTCGCCTTTGAACTTTCTTTTCTTTTTTTTTTTATTTTCGATTCTTTAACGCTATTTGAAATTGGTTGGTAAGAACTCTTCCCTGTTTCACCTGTTAACTGAACAATTGGAACAGTTTTAATAACCGAATCTTCATAATCGTAACGTTTCTGCTTGTTATTTTCAGGAACAGTTTCTGGATGAAGTTTTATTGCCGATACATTGTTTTCGACACATTTCGTTATTACATCGCAGCTTTTATTTTCGTGTACCACATCCGTCTCTAATGCCTAGTTTTGTTCACTTTTGTAGGCATATTTAACTTCAATTTTCTTTTATAAAACTAGAAAGTATCTTGAATATTCAAGAAAAAACAATAACCGAATACAATTATTAGGTTACGGTTATGTGTTATATTACAAACATTTAATAACAGCTCATGTTAAAAAAATGTAACTTTAATTATAAAATATTACTTTGGCATAATAAAATATTCCTCAATAAATTTTAGAAAAAAAATCATTTCTTTTCACAAAAAAATAAGCAAAGATTACTTTGACATAATTAAATATTCCTCAATAATTTTTAGGCTTAAAATATATTTTTTACTTTTTATGAAAAAAAACCCAACAAAACTATTTTTTGAATGGTATTGGTAACTGAATATGGCAACCAAATAGGCAAATATGACTGTTTACATTTCTAGTCAATCGATCTATCCATTAACTCGAGTTATTCATAAGTTTTCTAAATAAAAACGCCAAAAAGTTTAAATGAAGCATTCCGTTTATTAATTAGAATTTTTTTTTCAATCTGTCCATTCAGATATTAGATTAATCATATATTTTAGAAGCTGTTATAATAACTAAATAGTTAACAGCGCTGTTATGTCGCTCAACGATGAAAATACTGTAAACCTTGGCTCGTTTTCGGAGGTACTTGGCCGCTAGGAAGGCTTGTTTATCGCGCATTCATACAGCCAAAGGTAATATAGATTTTAATTAATTAAAAATAGAAATAATTATTTTTGAAACTTCAAACCTATGAAAGGGGCTGAATTGCGGCATTCTCAATCGTTTAGTAAAAACCGCTTTCAGATTCATGGTCTTGTAAAGGCTGTAGGTCACTTCAAAAATTAGGTCAAAATTTGACTAAAACTGCTCGAAAGATTTCATTTTCGAAAATTTCAATATTTTTTTTCTCCGCTGTTTTTGACTCTAGAATAACCAATTTATTTTCATTTAAAGTAATCTACGAAACCTCTTTACTGTATTTTTTTTATTGCTCTACGAAGTTTAGTTTGCCTGGTAGAAAATAAAATCAATTTCGCTGTTAACATAGCAAAATGTTTTCTGTATATATACATAACTGCCGTTTAGCCCTTGGCGTCATTTTGAGATTGGCGGGCGGAACGACCGTTCCGTCTGATTTATAACACCATCTGCAATCAAATCAAAGACTCGGAAACGTCATTGAATTAGTTTTGTTTTCTAAAGTACAAGCTTATTAAGAGAAATACAATAGAGAGGATATATATCGGGAATGAAAATTAGTCTTAATGGATTTTAAACTTGATTTAATTGAATAAAACGCATCTTGATTATTTTGACATTTCTTATTATGCTTATTACAATCAGGTTCCATTTCCAACAATTTTATAAGCTGTCCACTCAACACTACATATATAAAACAAAATTTAAAAAAAAAATAAGCGTTTAAAGCATACATAATAGTGTAAAAAAAACTATGTTATGTGTTTATCTTTAAAAGAACAAGGCAAATATACAACAACAACAACTAACCTACTAACAAAACGTACTATGTTAAAATCTAAAATAAATTTTGTAAAGCTAAGTAGTAAGTTAATAGATGTTCAGTAACATCGGATTACTGCCGTATTGATAAAGTGGAGGATTATAGAAGAATTTATACATTGTTCTTATCTTCTACACTTTGAGGGGGATTTGTTTGCAACACCAGTTTAATAGTCAATATTACGATAAGTACCTATCATAAATCCTACTTGCTCTCTACCAAATCTTTACTTTCAATGTTACGCTATTTTATAGGAAATACTTCAATTTTAACAACACCTCGTTTAATCATTTCTGAAACCTTTGAGAAGATATTTTGTGAAAGATGATTTAATTTCAATAATTTGAAAATAAATGTGTTAAATGAAATGCATATTTATTGCATTTATTTATCTTTTTGCTTCACTTGATATAAATAAAACTTCTAAGCCCTTTCCAATTAATTTTTTAAATATCTTTTTCACACGTCACCATTTTAAAATGTCATGACTCAGTATTTGCTGTTTACCTAAATAAACATAATATAAATCGATCTAAATCTGTTGCAGAAAAATATGTTTTTGGAAACCGATTATCTTAAATCTTCGGTTATACCGGTCTTGTTTAATTTTACTGAAAATACTAAGCACAGCTACATAGCCTACCCGGTAGCACAACGGTTAGGGGGCCAGCCTTTGGAGTTTCAGGTTCGAAACCCAGTAGGGCATGGATGTTTGTGTTTGTCAATAAATGTTATTCTATGTCTATGTGTTTGTGTCGTCCTTTTTTATATGTGTGTCTCTTGTGTCTGTGTCACTTCTGGCGAGTGGCGCAACGGGCAATAAAGCCTATAATATTCCCTTCTAGAGGGCGCATGCCAAGTTAAGTTAATCACAGCTACATTCATCAGAATCATATATTTTAAGTATAAAAGGAAAAAATTAAATTGCAGATTTTTGATGTTCTACAATATTTAAATAATACAAAAAGTATGAAATCGTATACAGTAGGACGGAAGTTGAAGGGTACTGACAAAACAGCCCTAAAAAAAGTGCAAAGAGTTGGTCTTTGATGTCTAAATTTTTAAACAAATAATTAGCTTTGTAATCATACACTTGGAATTTAAGTTGAAAGACGGACAGACAGACGACATTACGAGGTCAATACCCCATTCCCCATTTCATAATTCATTTAACATGCAAAACAAGAGGCAAAATCATACTCAGCTTAAAAAAATAGATACATTTATCCAAATCATTTGAGCAAATAAATATTTTACCAGCATCACAACTTAATTCCCTAAATGAAATAGAATTATCCATCGATATACATTAATTTATCTTCTTGCAACCTGGCTTCCCCATTTGGGGACATTTTTTCAAAAAAATCCCCACAAACAATTAACACGTTTATTAGTTCCTAAATTGACCTAGTCAGATAGAAAAAGATCCAAATATCAGTTTTTAGCCTTTGATTACAAGTATCAGTCATTTATTTCTATTAAAAAATGAAACTGAGCGAGGGTCAATTTCAATTTTAATTTTCGTTTCTAACTTTTCCAAAAGTTCTTTTAGTAGTTAATTTTAAAGGCAGTTTGCATAAAAATGTTTAAATAATCTTTTAACCACAAATAAGTGATACAGCCTTTTTGTTGCATTTATAGCACAATTTTTTTTTATTTTAGAGTTAAAGGCGTGTCCCTAGGTAACTATAACTTTTTTTTAATATTTGTTTGCAAAGCATAATTTTTTTCATATATTTATATAAAAACTATATTTTTATTAAGAATATACGTGTAGGATTTGGCTCGGGTCTTAAGAGGTTAAATAAACCTTATTTATCCCCATTCTTATATATATCCCAATAAATGAAGGAATTCCCAATAAATGAATATCTAAACTTCCGAAAGACATTCTTCCACAGAAAAATGCAATATCGTTGGCCAACAAAGTCCAAATATTTCCATCGCAAGAACTCCACTTACCTTTGATAGTGGACCAACTGACCTTTTTCATGGTTTCCTTTAATCTTCTCAATGGATCGGTGGATCATAAAAGTAGGGAAGGATTGTAAAAGAACCGACCCTGTTGCTTTTATGTCTGGTATCAAAGGAGACACAGTTCGTATTTTTACCCAAAAATTCCAGAAAAACTATCGAAAGGTCTACTTTAAACTACTTTATGTCCATTGTTTTTAGTGTTTCCTTTCCTGTTAAGTATGGTGCACTACTTTGTTCATAAATTTGAAGTTTTTAGGAGGTACTTGAGCGGTAGTACTATGTTTTTGACTTGTAAGATCTAAAATCGATTGCTAGTTGTCCTACATTTAAAACGCTAAAATGTTTCAAGCACTTCAAAAATAAAATCCGGGGAAATAAATATACACTCTTAAAATGAACGACCGATTTTAACTCAGTCTGAGTTAATTTTCACTCCTCCAGTCTAGAAAATGCTCTTCTCCTAGAGGAGTGGATCCTTTGTGCGTTAAACCTCCGAGAGGATCACTCCAAACGAGTGATTTTAACTCAGGGTGAGTTAATATCAGTTTTTCCGTGTCATCAGTCTGAGTTAATATTCACTCCTTTGAAGTGTCGAAAATGCACTTCTACTACTGGAGTGGATTTCACTCTTTTGTTTTAAGAGTGTATACTAATACTTTTAAAATTTGTCGTATTGAAGCGATGTCTGGTTGAATGGAAATTTCAAGCTATTCAAAATGAAGTGTTGAGGCACTGAAATGGCCCAGAAAACTGGTCAAATTCTTAAGTTTCTAAACAAATACTCAGTTTCGCTCCATTATATGTGTTTTAAAAGGAAAACTACTAGGCCGTGCCATTGACAATCTAATGTTTCTCAAAAGCTAATGCCTCTGACTTCTATTTAATTAACAGGGTCTATGTAATAAGAATTGCTTCTCGGTTTCGCTTGAAAGCTAAGTTGTAATGTAAAGTTTACAATTAAGCACAAGCACACAATTTGCGCTGAATATACTCTCAATTTATTTTAAAATACTCTTTAAAGCTTTCCTTCCTAAAGGGAAATATATTCTTATTAGCAGATTAATTTTGAAACCAGCCCTAATTATTTAATCAATTATGGTGGTAAATACATTTCTTTAATTCACTAGTTGTCCAACTATTACATAAACTAGCATAGCAGTTGCCAAAACGTGTCATTTCTTTATTAATAAATAATTAGATAAACATATGTTGCCTTACACAATCTAACACTATTAGCTGTTTTGGATGAGGAGTTCAATTAAGTAATTAATTAATGCAATTAACATAAATTAATTGAATTTTTAGATATGATCTGTATGGTAACATATAGAGAATTGCTTCGAAGTATTAAATATGCTTTGGCTGAGCAAGCACGGACAAACATTGAAGCATAGGAAAATGTTTAGATATTTACAGCCCGTTACTGCTGCCATCTGTAGTGTGTAAATAATTACTAAAATTTGCTTTAATTATAACTAATTAATATGTTTGAAATTATACTTATTAATTATTTTAATGGCAAAATAACTTTATTCTGCATTTTTTGGATTGGAATTATATAGAGATCTATTACCATAGAAGACCCTTAACTTAGGGACGAATTTTCAAAACTACCTGAATTGCTTGATTTAAAAAGTGCTACTGAAATGTGAAAATATTTTTAGCAAACTAAAAGACGTATTTAAAACAAACATAACTTAAGAGAGCAAACTATTTTTTTAAAAAATTATATACTTCCTTATTTCAATAAAATATTCAAAGCCAATTTTTTTTTTAATTTTACAAAAATTTAATAGATAGTGTTGCTAATAAATTTATATTAGTTCATTTGTAAGCTGTTATGTACTTTAAATTTTGTAACTTATTTATTCGTTGACTGTGTTACTAAGAAACAAAAATGATAAAATATGGTGTAAATGTAAACTTGTCAAAATTATATGAACGACAAATGTACTTGATGTACAATAATTACTTTAAGTAATTCCAAATGTACTTAAGAGCACTTATCTCCAAGTTTATTTAATTGGGGAAAATGAATCACTAGTTTATCTGCTTACCATTACTCTTGTGTTTATAATTGATGGTTATGAATTATTCAATCTGAACTATTTGTTTAATGTAGCACTTATGCTACTCTACTAATTTCGACATACACTAAAATTCATATGAAAAATTACTTTTTTGTCTAATAAATAGATACTTTCGATTTTTTGTGTATGTGTATTGTTATGATCCCATAACTAGAAATCGAAATTACGTTCATGTTTGGAATGTATATATCCTTATACTGATAAAAAAATTGGTTTAAAAATTACTTTCATTGCATTTTATTTTTTTATACTTAAGTGATTCATCACCAATTAGTTTATTTCATTATAACACATTGTTAACATAGCAGAGAAAGTGATAAAGTAGGTTATTTTTGATAATGAGGACCAAGAATTAATAGTAATGACCGTATAACATTGATATTCACAGCTGTCTATAAAGAATAGTAACCGGTTATTTTAACAACAGTTTTAACTCTTTACTATATTTTACAAACCCCAATTTATTAAGATTTCCAAAAGAATTCTGAAATTAGCTCATCAGAAGTCATTCTATTATGATTAGACATTCCCTTATGTCACATACAAGATTAGACAATGCATTCTTCGAAAGGCTCACGAAGGCTCAAAAGCACTCTGGAATTCTTAATGGAAGTTCGATGTACTTGATACATGTATCCTTGAATGTGTCAAGTTTACGTCAGTTTGTCTGCAAGATATGTATTAGAGATGTATTAAATGCCAGAAAATATAGAGAAGTGTACGTCGAATAAGCATTCTCTTACGATATGTATGCTTAGAATCACTTTCTTACACTCTAAAAAATGAATGCTCAAAAACGACGAAATTTTCCTTAATTTTGACGCTTCCATTACTGGCAAATGCTCCGAGTTTTCGTTTCCTCAAAGTGAGGAAATTTGAGTCGATGTGAGGATTTATGAGGATAATATTTTATTGAGGATATATTTTTATGAGGATTTGAATGTCGTCTAATCTAAAGAAGTATTTCGTCATTTTTGAGCATGTGAGTACAACAATGAGATTCTGTTTCCTCAAAATCAAGATACAGAATCATCAAATCACTATCGTAAAAGTGAGGATTCGCTTTTACTCAAAAGTCACGCGATAGTTTGACGAAACAGTCCTCAAAATTAACGAAATGAGGCTTGAGGATTCATGAATCCTCAAAAATGAAAGTATTATTTCTGAGAATGTAGATATATAAAATCCTAATTGCAGTAAATTTATTAATTATTTTTAATACTATGAAGTATATTAAGATATTTCCGACTGATTTTCATAAAATATAAAGGAACAAAATATCATCCAATTTAAAGGTTATAATTTATGTACTATAAAAAATACACATTGAGGTAATGGCTGAAAATAGTGTATATTTAGAACGAATCTATTTTTAAAGTGCATTTTCACTCAATTATTATTATAAAAGTTAAAAATAATGTGTTAAGCATCCTTCTATTTGAATTACGAAGAAAATATGAAATACTAATCGGGGTTTTTTTTCCATATAGTAATATCTGTGCGCCTTAAATAGCATTTAAAATGTGCGTAATATAAAGGTACCAAAACAAAAGGTAAAAGTACCAAAACACTAGCGGAATAATCATTTGAAATTAAATGCATTTTATGTGTTTAAGAAAATGTTTACTAATGCAAAAATATATAATTTTCACCATTCGAATTTTGTTCCAATATACAATGTGTGCCAATACTTACCTATCTTTAACTTTAAGGTACCAATAATAACCCTTTTTCACCAACTTTGAAATACAATCTGCAGACAAAAAATATCGAAAAACAATCAAAGTACCTTCAATCGTAGCAAGAAACTTGTTTTCTTATCAAAATATGACTTTTAAGGGGTAGGGGTAGATACATATATATTCAAGCTTGTGCGCTTGACCCGCATTATAAGCCTTCGTCAAGTAAGACAGACACAGAAATAATTTTTACTGTCACAGAGAAAGAAAGTACACCCAGGGCGAAGGCGGGAATATAACCCGCGCCATTGACATCGAGCAGACTGCTAGCGTAATGGTCCAAACCACTCGGCCATCCGGGCCCATGACTTTTAAGAGAATCTAAGCAAAATTTCACTTGAAGAAGACGGGGTAATGCGAGGAACGTCTTTAAAATAAGAAAAAATACTACAAAATACGGGACAGTTATCACTTATAGACAAGTATGTTATGGTAGGTACATATATATATTCCAGCTTGTGTGCTTGTTCAGAGAACAGCTTATAAGCTTTCGTCAAGTGGGACCGACACAGAAAGAATTTTTACAGTCTCAAAGAAAGGAATAACTCATAGACAAATAACAACATTTATTGACGGTCACAAACATTCATGCCTGACCGGCATTCGAGCCCGTCCCCAGCAGCTCCAAAGGCTAGCGTCCTAACGATTGCGCCACCGGTGCGACTAAACAAGTATGATTAAATTATTCAAAGATACTTTTTCATATCAAACTAGGACAACTCGTATCTAGTGTGTTATATTTGAAGTGAGTTAATAAGCCTGAATTGTTTCTACAATGCATATAGTGAATAGTTTTGAAATCATGAGGCATTAAAAAAAAACCTGCATAATTATAATTCAAATTAACATGTTTTTCTCTTTGAATAATGTAAAATTCGGATTAAAGAAAAATGTTAAAAAAAAAAGTATAATTATCTAAAGATGGGTACAAATAATAACAATCTAAAGTGAAAGAAAATTGGCAGAAATATAAACTTATTTTCACTGCATAATAATAAAAATTAAATTTCTAACTGAAAATGCAATTTCTTTAAATCTTTTAAAGTTACATTTTTGTTTAAGAGACTAAAATGACTCCTTCCTATTTCAAATTTCAACATGTAGTAAATCTTTAAACAACATGTGTATGTGCTGGAAAACCTCATTGTCAGGAGAAGAGTTAAAATCTACTGTATCCCTCAGAGGTTTAAACCAATATCCAATATATATTCCTTTTTGCTATGGTGTCTACATTCCATATGGAATAAATTAACTCAAAAGTAAGGAACATTTCCCAAATGTCACAAGAATGGAGCCAGAAACACAGATATTTCACTTCTCATAAAACATTTCCAATATGCAAGATTTCTTATTGTGGGGAAAATAGTCGAAACTTGCACAGTACAAAGTCACATAAAAAGGGTTTATGTCAGAAACGGACTACCAGAAATCAGAAATAAAACGAGGCGGAACCGTTCAACGGGGAAGCGTGTAAAATTGCTTCACTACAGGGCAATAGGATATTTGAAATAGCAAGTTATATCTCAGAAATGTGCGATTTGGGTTATTGTTATTTTTTCAGTGTATTTGTTTTTAAACCTTTTTAGTTGCCGGCCCGCTGGCGCAATGGTTAACGTGTTAGCCCTTAAGCTGGAAAGCTCGGGTTTGGGTCCCGGTCATGGCATGGATGTTTGTGTCCGTCAATAAATGTTGTTATTTGTCTAAGTGTTTGCGTCGTCTCTTTCTTTGTGTGTCTCTTGTGATTGTGTCATTTATGGGGTCGAATATAATCGACCTAAGGTCACAGTGTTCGGCGAACTTGCCCCCCACCAAGAAAGTCATAAACCTTTGGAGTTGCATACAGGGTACAGTGTAGATACAGATACATTCCGGCTTGTGTGCTTGATCAAAGACACTCTTATGTATGTATTTGTCAAGTAAGACAGACACAGAAAGTATTTTTACTGTCACAGAGAAATGAAAGTACACCAAGGCGAATGCGGAAATCGAACCCTCAGCCGTTACAGCGCGTATGCTAATAGCATTATGGTCCAAACCACTCGGCCATCCGGGCCTCTTTGACGTTGGTAACTGCCCTAATTCCCACAATAGTGCGATATAGAGGTGTTAAAGGCGAATGAGCTCGAATAACCACTGGTTTTAAAACCAAAGTAGGTCTGTGTTAATCAAATTGGGAAAAAAATTCTAATCCACGTTTCTTCGGCTGCATTGAATGATATTTACAAACAGTATTTTTATACGATAAAAGTAGGTATTCACATGCTGACGATGTCCGTCTATCTGTCTGTCCGTACAACCCGTTTCAAAATCGGTTCTACCCGTTGAATCTTAAAATTCCCTTTTATACGTTAAAACGATATAATCTTTGATACCCAACTTTCTTTCTTTTTGTATGTCTGATTGTATGTCCGTGTGCTCTTTGATGGCAAATTTCTCATTGAATTAGCATTCTAATTATTTTTTGTTATTTAAATCATTGTTGCCATAACAACAATAGTATCAGAAACCTTATTTAATATTACCTAATGAAGGAAAACTTATCTTTGTTTTAAATGATTTTGGATTGATGTGTGTTAAAATGTAGCGCAATGTAATTCTTTGATTGTTCAGCATTTGTTTACAAAGTGGTAAGGCATAATATTCTTCGGATAAAAATGATATTATTTTTAAATTAGATGTCTTATATTTTAGTGCCGTTTAAAGCAGTTTCGTGGTGTGTTTTATTAAAAAATATTTTCGTTGAACTGCTAATAAATCAAGCAAACGATTATTATTCAATTTGTGAAAATTACTGAAAATAGCTAATTATGACTTTTAAAAGTTTAAATTTCAACTTGATGTTGTGTTTGGAAATTATTTTTCTTATTTGTATAAATACTGGGCAAAAGCGGTTCTGTTTGACAGTAACTGTTTCAAACTTACTTATTTTTCTTATAATAAGTTCAGTAAGTATTAAGTAACAGGAAAGTATTCCATTATAGTTTTTTAAGAAGTTCTTGTTCTTAAAATGTGTTTATTTACCCCCCCCCCCTCCTTTAAAAAAAAAGAAACAATTAATTTAACATCAACAAACGAAATGTAGCAATTGATGTGCATCCAACCTAAAAGACGAAAAAGAAACTTTTATTATTTTCAAAAACGGAATACATTGGCCCCCGGGTACTTCCAGACAACACATAAATTTATACAATCGAAATCATAAAGGAAAATTAAAAGCAATATTTCGGATTATACCCAACAATACTAGAATGAGAAAAAAATAATAACGAAACAAAAACTAACAAAATCTGGCAAATAATCGGACACACGAGATACACAAACATATTACAGAACTGTAAAATACATAACTTCACTGTTGGTTTTACAAAGCAAATCACAACATATAGATAATTACGTGATATAATTTATTTTTTTAATTATACCATAGAATTGAAATCAGTTCAGGCAGAGAGTTAACAAATTTTGGTGCTAAATACATAAAGCATTGTGGAAGATTTCTTTAAAATAAATACAGAAACATTCCTATTTTGACAAAACACGGGTTGACAAATGACAGTGATTGCGCCCTCTAAAAGGGAGAGTGTAGGCTTTATAGCCCATTACCCAGCTCGCGAGAAGAGACAGTCACACGAGACACACAAAGAAGGACAACACAAACACATAGACAAATAACAACATTTATTGACAGGCACAAACATCCATGCCATTACCGGGATTCGAACCCGAGCCCGGCAGTTCCAAGGGCTAGTACACTAACCACTGCGAAGGCGGGCTTGCGACAAAACACGGGTTACATAGATCAAAATATTCCGTTCTTGATCAGCATTTGCCATAACATCAACATATCAAAAAGATAAGAGTTGGGAAAAAAAGCGGCAATCCGACCACCGCCGCTTTGTTTCTTACTGATATTTCAAGACCGAATTCCGGTTTTCACTTCAAGGAGCAATTTCGATTCTATCTTTTGGTATTTTAAGGTGGTAGAATTTTCCTGTCCTGATCTTATGAAATTCAATCTTACAGCGAAATTCCGAACATTTGAAACGTTATTCCATCAATAGGAAGAATTTCGTTGGCGATTGTAGATCGAGAAAAAATGTATTAGATATTTTATTTAGCTGTGGAATGCATTTTTATATGTTTTTCAGCCTTATTTCATTCAACAAGTGTATAAATACTTTTATCAATAACCGTCTCATATTTCTGTCAATTTTCATACTTTTAATTAAATGTTTGGTTTTTACTTTCGTAAACACCAAAAACAGGGATATGAGATTAAAAACACTGTATATTAAGGCGGTACCCAGAACATTATTTTTGGAAAAAATTACATAAACTTGTAGATTATAGTGATTTTTTATATAATGTTCACTCTAACTAAATATTTTCTAGCAATAAAAACAAATGTTTACAAGTAGTTTTTCATTTACCGTCAGTGCGGGTAACTTTGGCCAAAATCATAGGTTTTTTTACAAAAGAAGATAAATTTAACTACAAAAACGATTTAAACACTTTAAAATCATTATGCATTCTAAGTATTGTACTTTTAGGAATAATTTTCAAGCATTTTTGTTAAATTTTATAAATTAATAAAAAATTGGTATTAATTAAAAAAATTCGGACACTGTTAGGAGCCGGGCGGGTAACTTTGGCCACCCATGAAATACATAAAAAAGCACACTTTTTAACATCCTTAACGGCTGTATTAACGAATTAAATAGCAATATTAAAACTTTTAACTTAAAATAATAAAGTTATAAGACGTATAGTTATTAAAAATGACATATAACTTAACATTTACATTGCAGTGCATCTTGGAATGGCATTACACAATGAATACTAGTATTTTTTTCGCTTAAAATAAAAATTCTATTTTAATAAGGGAAAAAGAACTCTTTTGAAGCAAGATGTAATAACAAATATATTCATATAAAGCAAACGATTTTATTATAAAAGGGGAAAAAATAATGTATTCATAATTAGGAATCTGAAAATGTTTACCTTTCGACATTTACGATTTTGAGTGGTATACGTTTCTTGCATTCTATCTTTATCTTTTTTTTATGTTTAAAGTCGTTTTATTAAAAAAAAATATCTAAAAAATGAGTAATCATAAAAGTAAGAATTTTTCAAAGATAGTTAAAAAGAATACACTTTTACGTAAATTTTTTAAAGTGCAAAGTTCCAAAAATAAATATTTACACCTGTGGCCAAAGTTACCCGCATTCATTGGCAAAAGCTACCCAATTACCAATATTTAAATACAGCATAAAAAGTATTCAATTTAGAATAAAACAAATGGTGTAATATTCTTCCCCATAAATAAAAGAATCGAATAGAGTGTTTTATTTAAAGATTTTCAATATTTTTTTAAGTGTTCCAGACAAAAGTTGGAAGAGATAGATTTTTGTAATTTTATGCTTGTAAGAATGAAAACAGAATTTGTAATATTGCCAGAATTAGAATGAGAATTTTTTTTACATGAAATGAAAGGAGATGTTTCCACCTTTCCAAAAATGTCAAACAATTTAAGATGAGATCATTTTATGAAGAGAAATTAAGAAACGAATCTTTTTCCGACGCGTGGCCAAAGTTACCCTCCGTGGCCAAAGTTACCCGCTTTGACGGTATTTAAAAAAAGTCAAAATTTTGAACTTTTTAAAAAACGCTACTCCTTTTTCAATTTTGAGAATAACTCCACCAATCATTTATAGTTTGTTTTTAATACTATTCGTTCAAGAACCGTGAATGGATTTTTGAATGTGAGCTGCAGTTAAAAAGTAACATGCATTTATACTGAAAATTACAAAAAATTAAAACTTATGGAATTCAGTATTTTAAAAAAATAACTATACTTAGTTTACCTTATTCCATACACAATTTTGTGCACTATATATGTAAGAACACAGGTTAAAAGTTTCGAAATTCTAACTTAATTAGCAAGAGAAAATTCTTGGGGATTTATTAAACTATATTAAAAATAGCAGCAATCTGAAACCAGAACCAATGTATAACTTCTAAAGCGTTCCACCTTTTAAAACTGCTGGGTGGAGGAAGTAAATTAAATTCAGTCTTACCATGTTAGCTAGCAATTAAGAAAAACAATTTTTTCAAGTGATTCTTCTACTTGCCAAATGTAATTTGAATTGTTGTCAATTTTAAAAAAAATAAAGAGAATTTTTTTTAAATAAATTACTTAAATGTTTTAAGCGATTAATTTGTGTTTCAAAAAACATTATTTGTTTATATTCAACAATACATCCCTTTTCCAAAGTTTCTGCCTAATTTATCTTATGAAATATAAAAAGTTGTGAGTGTTTGTTAGTTAACTGTAGACTCTTAAACTCGACATCCGCTTCCCTCTTAGCTTTGCATACGTGTGCAGTTCACCTAAAGTTAGTTTTTTGTACTTTCGGAACTTAATATGTTTTATGTCAGGAAGATATTTTGATTTAAGTTATCCAAAAGTTTATTTTTCTCAAATGGGGATGCAACATTGGCAGTCAAGACTTTGCAGACTAGGCATATTCCCCAGAACTAAGAGCCATTTTTGTGTCACCATGTAAAAGACTCTCGCAACCAATTTTGACGCTCAGATTGCAATGAATCTGAGCACTCTGTGGATGTTCAAGAATGTCGAGATTTAATTTTGCTGAGAGAACCGCCAAATGGACCTTCCTGTGATCTTTTACATGCCACTTAATCATATGACATGCGGGCTCAAGATTTTACCATCCAGAACATCCGACGACTCAGTACATCCGGGGCTCGAACCCGCGATCTTAGGCTTACGAGTAATCCAAAAGTGGAAAGAGCTATCCCACTTTCGCTTAAACTCGCCGCCTCGGTGGCTGAATGGTTAGTGTAGGGGAGACCGGGGCACAATGGACCACTTTTTCATTTTTTTTGCTATAAGTACAAAAATATTCATCCCACTTGTTTAGAAAAAGGTATATACATTACATATATATCCTTGCTTAAAAATACATTACCAAAAAATATAATTTCAATTACTTTTTTCTGAATTCACTTTTTTATTACAAGTGAGAAAGTGGTCCATTGTACCCCAGGTTCGGGGTACAATGGACCATATCTCGGGGTACAATGGACCATGGTATTTTTTGCAGAAAAAAATTATCTGCCCTTTTTTAAAGATTAACATACATATAAAATAAGGATTTATTTGAATTTTAAGTATCCAATTGCATTAAAACTTCTTTTAGTGAGAGAACTATCAGATATTACTGGTTTTTCCCCCCTCCCCTTTGAAATTTTTTGTTTATCTTCTGCATGTGCAAGGATCAGTTAGTTTTGGCACTGTTCCTTCACTAGTCTTTCTAGTTCTGTTATGTGGCAAATCGGAAAAAAATTATTAAAAGTATTAAATTTTATCTTCAAAATTATAAGATCACTTCAAAGTAAAATCACTTTTTTATTACTATACAAAACAACACCAAAAGTGCAGGGAAAAACTGTGGATCAAAGAATCTTCGTTTTTATGCGAGATTAATGTTTTAATATTTTAAGTCTTCCCTTAATCAATGTGGTTGAAAATTTTACTAACAAAATTTCAGTTTTGTGCATTTTACAAATTCTGAGAAAATTTGTTACTTAATTATTTATAACTACAACATTTTTGTTAGTAAAAAAATCAACAGTAATCAAAAATTAATTACGAAAATTTTGATGTTATACTTGTACTTCTGTTTTAAATAACTTGACACTCTAGTATCACATTCAATTAAAAAAAAAACTTTTCTCGTTCAAAACACTTATTGTTTGAAGTCATAATACAAAAATTAAAACATCAGTTGACTAATAATTTGTTACTTCTTGTTTAAAAAAACAAAAACAAGCACTTTCGTAGACGAGGGGAAAATCTATTACATTCAGAAGTAAATATTAAAATTCATATTAAAATATTTTACTATTATAGCAAATTTAACTTTAAATAATTAGGAAGGACTTGCATCAATATTTTTTTATTTTATTTTGAAACTAAAAGTATTTCTAAAGTTGCATGGGGTACAATGGACCATGGTCCACTGTACCCCAGATTTTGTGGTCCATAGTGCCCCATATTGTAGTTGAACAAAAAACAAAATTAAAATATGCTGTATTATGATTTCAGAAATTTATTTATTGATTATATAGAAAGACAAATATCTTGCCTTTCAACTATGCTAAGCCACTTTGTCCAACTAATGTTACTTTAATGGTGAGAAGATAATTTCTAGGAGAGAGCTTTTTTACTTTCACCTGGTTAATACGCATCAAGAATAAAAAATGGCAAATGTGTGAGCTAATAACATGGTTTTTCATAATAACCATATCAAGACTGTTATGTCATTTATTACTTATAATACGAACTAATTTGGAAAATATAGAAAATAAATAATAGGGGGTGGTCCATTGTGCCCCTAGGTCCATTGTGCCCCGGTCTCCCCTACTGGCCTTTGGAGCTGCTGAGGTCGGGTTCAAATCAAGGTCAGGCATGGATATTTGTCTATGTGTTTGTGTCGTCCTTTCTTTGTGTGTCTCCTGTGACTGTTCCTTCTGGCGAGCGGGGTAATGGGCTACATAGCCTACGCCCTTCCCTTCTAGAGGGCGCATTTGCATTCCATTCCATTTGCTTAAACTCGAACATTTTTCACTTTCGTGGTGCCATCAGCTGAAGAAATCAATTCAATCCATTATCAAATTAAACTGATAAAAAAATAACTAACATTAAAAATGTTTTTTTTTCTTTGGAAACCCCGAATATTTTTCACTATAATTGTTTCGATAAATGCTTGCAAACCAATAGTTTTCATGCTAAAACACTGTCAGGTTGTATTACGTTTAGTAAAAAATCTATCAAAGTATTCTGTTGGAGTTCTATCTTCTGTTCCACGTTCCAGATTCCTGATGAATAAAGCAGCCAACAATGAACGACAGTTTTTACCAAGTCCGTGAAAGACAGTTACTGATAGAAACGACACCTTGGTAGTCTGTTTTGTGACGATAAGTTGTGAAGAAGGACAGGCAAATAAAAATAATAAAACTTATTTTTATTCAGAAATGGGGACATTCAACAGTCAGTTGAAATCAATTTCTAGGCAGTGAGTTTGGTAAATTTTAATAAAAATGTTTTAAATAATACTTTTTAACAACTTAATAATATTTTTACATTTAATAATCGCTCTACAACATTATTTATTTTAATAATCGTTCGACATTTTCATTTATTTTAATAATCGTTCGACAACTTTATTTTGATAATAGTTCAATTGAACTTATGAAGATCGTTCATCTTGACTACGTAAAATTAAAATTTAAATATGGGAATTTCACTGTTCTTTGTTGTTGTAGTAAAAAATTTATGACGACTGTTAAATAGGACGCGATACAAGCCAAAATAATCATATAGGCGACTGTAAATTGAACGATCAAAACAGAGGAAAAATTTGAAATGGTTTCCTTTACATAGAATCCACAAATCCAATTAGTGTAGGAATACTTATTTTAAATTATAATATAACGATCGACAAACATATATTATTTTTTCTCTTTATCTTTTTTCAACATTATTTGTTATTTAAGCAAATAATCATTTTTGTCATACTATATTGACAAAATAATTTACACCGATACTTTAAAAATAATTTACAATCAATTATAAATATATATTACTCGCATTCATTGTGCTTCAATAAGAAAATTCATCGATAAGAACTACGATAAAGTGAATCATCATCAAAACTTCATTAGTTAAGAATTTTAATGATTTCCATGCAAAAACAAATTTCACGCCTGAACAATTTTAAAACGAGTTACAATCTTTCCACCTAAATGGCTACCCTTTTTAGCAAATTATATTTTAAATTCTTCAAAATAAATGACAGTTTTATTGCCGTTACATAGATAGGCTCATTTCGAAAACGAAATTCTTTTATGTTTTTTAAATGAATTCTTGAAAATAAAACTAGAGACTGCCCTTCGACATGACTGAATTCAACAAGCACATGAAAAACTAGATACTACAATCAATCTACTACTTATAATAATTAAAAATCTGTTATTTTCAAACAAAAGCTATTGACTAGTTCTGTTATTTTTTAAACATTAAAAATTATCTGGATTTTCATGCGTGTTATTGTGTACTTTATTTAAAATATTGTAAGGGAGAGTGGGGGCTAATGGTGAGTGGCACAAATGGCAAAAAGTGGAGAAAATGTACTTTAAAAAAAAAAATTTCACACTACAACATTGTAATCATTAGACTTCACATTTTAGCAATCCCAAATTAGAGATTAAAAGCATTTGTTGAAGTGGAGAGAATAATTGTTGTTTCGGAGAATCCACAGTAAGTTAAAAGTGTATATTTTTTTACACTTTTAAAGTATTAAATAAAAATTTTCATGAACTCAACTATAGTTTTCGGTAGAAGACATATCACAGAGTAAAATATCGTGTCAAATACAGTGGCGAAATACACTTAGTTCCGTGATGGATCATTTATAACTAGGGGGTCTAATGAGACATCAAGTGTGGGGTAAAATGGGACGCGAAAAAACTAGCTTTGTATGAAGAATCTGTAATCTTCTCTTGAAGAATCTAGATTAATATCTAATTTCTTATTCAGTAAAGATGCCAAAATCTTTGAAAATCTTGTTGAACTTATGTCGGGGTATAATAATTGAAAGTTCAAGTAGCTTTATCGAGTTTGTATTTTCCATCAGCAATTTTATTAATTTTTATCTAAATAGAGCTTGGTGACGATAAATTATTTGCTGTTGGTAAAATTTGCTAGAAACAAAACAATTATTTATAATGTTGGATTAATTTCTGTAATACAAAGCGATGAGATCGTGGCAGCACAGACAACCTATTAGAAGATAAAGACTGTCATTTTAAATTCCCGTACCTTGAAAAAGAAAACAAATTTGGGAAGAATTTTAGGCGATTTAGTTGTAAAACTTTCATTTCCAGTGATTCAACAAAAATTATGGGAAAATATTTGACCTTGAGTTTTAACTTTTATATTTCACCTTTCAATGGGAATTAATTGTTTAAAAATGATTTAATTTCATTATGTAAATGACTTTTAAAGTTTTATTGCTTTAAATGCTTTAAAATTTTATTTTCATGTAATCTTCTGATTGTTTTTAATTTTTTTTGAAATTTTAATTTAGGCAACATTTACTTTATCTCATTAGCCCTGCACCATGTCTCATTAGACTCCACATGTGGGGGCTAATGGCACATATACATGTTTGTTTAAAATACTCAGAAGCTAGACTATGGTAATGTTTTAACATCTGTCGAATGACTATTTAAGTAAACGAATATTCAGTTTGTCATATTGTAAAAAAGAAATCTAAATTATTGTATTTTTGCTGAAATACAATAATTATTTCAGCAAAAATAATTATATGAAAATTGTATAACGATAAGTTCTAAAAGAACTAGTGGTTCAAAAAAATAAGTCCCGTTCGCCCCCACTCTCCCCTTTATTTTATAAATATCTGCAATCGTTTTTAAATTCGAGAGCATTCGCTTTTCGAATTTTGAATGTTTAAATGTTGAATCTTTTTGAGAATGTTCTTTATTTACGGGAACTCTGAATGTAAGTTAACATCATTATAAATAACAAGTTAAATAAGACTGACCGTGAAAATGATCAGGGACTTAAGTCCAGCAGAAAAACAAGCAATCTTGCCAATAGTGGAATAAAAGCCCGAGTGCTTTTGTCTCAGTTCTAGCATGATAATTGTAAATAACTGGAATGTAAGTTTAACACTTGTAGTTGTTGAATTTCTTTCCGCCATGCTTTTATTTTGTCGCCAAAAAGCAATGCCAAGTTTGTAATTTTAATTGGAATAAGGTATTATTTATATTTAGTATCATTAATTTTCTTTTTCATCGAGATTTATTTTGTCTGCGTTATTCATTCAAAAAAGTTTTAGCCCAAAACTTCTAGAAGTTAATTTGATTTGGCGACAAATCTTAATGTTTTTGTAAACACTGGAGTTCTTAAGACATGTTGCAAACATAATTCGTATTCTTGTTGAAAATTTTTCTCATCAGCAAACACTTATTAGAAATGGGGAATGAACGCCATCCATGTGTAAAATTGAATTGTTTAAAATGCCCCCGGAAAAAATTGATAGCGATGATTTTAATGCACTTAAAAAGTCAAAAAGCGAGTCTTACTTTATAAAAATCAATTGGTAACGCTGAAAAATCAATGTTAACTTTTCATTCTTATGGCAATAAAAAGTTATTTTTTAAGTAATAAGTGCTGAACATTTGCAAAAGAGTATTATAGATTATTTAGAGAGACGTCAAGCATTGAAAACTGTAGTCTATACTTATTATACACAATGTTTTGTGAACATTTTAATTCGCCCTTATTAGTTTAGTTCAATGCATGTAAACACTATTTATCTTTCGGAATTAATTCTTTTGCTTACATTTTTTTTTAATTTTTAAGTGAAAAGACTGATTTAGAATGTTTGAAACGAAGTAAAATTTTTTAAAAATACACTCAAAACACCGTTACAATAATACTGGCTTTATCTAAATGCGCTCAAATTGTAATTAAAATTAATTGCTCAAGTTGTTAATATTTTTTTCTAAAATTTAGGACTGATAGGATTTAAGTGATGTGGACTGATAGGATAAGACTGATTTGGAATATTTGCTTATGCGAAGGAAAAAAACGTTTTTAAAAATACACAGTTAAAAATGCTGAAATTTCACAACAATCCTGGCACAATCTGAATAAACCAAATTATATGAGGAACTTTCCTAAAAAAGACGTGTAACTTTGAAGGTAACGGTATACAAGCATGTAAGATGTAATACTGCTACAAAGCTAAAACAAGTCAGCCACCAATACTAACTTCGCCTAGAAATAAATAAGGTACTCAAAGGAATTCCAAATACAAAAAGCAAGTCAGAAAAAAATTATAATTGGGTTGGTGAATGCAACAAGGAGTCGAAAGCTGAGTGAAAAAAAAGCATTCCTATTCCAGACTTTTGCAATCCTATTTTCTTCCGCGGTTCGAATATTGCCTGCAACCTTTTAGCTGTTTTAGGGCAAAAAAGAACATAGAGAACCTCCAAGGAATTTGCTTCTAAACAAAAAAGGTTTCCGTGAGTTTTTTTTTTTTATTATTTTTCACATGATGTAAAACTCCGTGGTTGAGATTTCATTGTTTTATTTACGAATGCAATTTTCCTTCGACTGACAGAATTTTTTTTTATGTACTGTGCGTATCGAAATTCAAAAACCTTGGAATTTTTGAGGTTTTGTTTTTAAATGTCGAGAGAGTTAACAACAAAATATTTTTTTTAAAAAAAGTAGCTAGCATAATAGCATGTAAAATAAAAAGATAAAACTATCCGAATTTTTTTGTCAATAATATAATTAAATGTGGTGCAAACAATTAAAAATACATAATCAAATAAAGACTTTTTTCCTAGAAAGTAATTATCTAGAATCCTGATTTTTTGAACACCCAATGTAAAATTAAAAATAAAGTTTTATAATAAATATCTTCCAGGGTATGTGCAAATTTAAAATTCCTTAATGGTAATTATTTTAATACAATTTCTTCAGTTTACAAAAAAATCTAGAAAACTATTTTAAAACTTAAGGGGGTTCAGTACCCCAAAATCGGTGAAAAAAAATAATGGCTTAAAATACTATTACAACCTTTATTAATAATGTCACAAAGATCAAGACGATTGGAAAAGTATTTTTGACATTAAAAGCCATTTTATTTAACCCTGTCCTTACTGAAACAGCCCATAACGGCCGAACGACAAAGGATTCGATAATGTAATTCCCATCAAATATTACGAGGAAGCAAAAATCCTTCGTAAGGAAATGGGTTAAGAATTAAAACTTTAAACGCGTTTTCCTCAGAACTTGATTTTTTGAACTTCGATGTGCCTTTTCTCAAAAACTATGCTATGTTTTCTCGTAAACTTTTTTTATATGATGTAATACATAGTATAGATTAAACTGAGGTTATAAATTTTAACAAAACTAAAGTGAAAAAAAATTTATGGGGCAAAAAAGTGAAAAATTTCATGATTTTTTGGATACTTTAAAACTTATTTCATTTTGAAAAAAATCTAACAGTTATTTAAAAAAAAACCTTTTAACCTCAAATTAATATATAAGATTGGTATAACTAACACAGAAAATTTTAAGATGATCTGATCAGTAGTTATTGTGAAAAGGTACATTGCAATCGGCCAATTTAACATTACCGATATACAACATACCGGGAGCTCGGAAAAGGGAACGAATGTGGCGTATTAAGAGTAGGCAGATTTTTATAGACTCTATTTTGATAAAATAATGCATCTAATGTTGTTGCTATACTCGGAATTTTAATTCAAGTAGTTAGGCCAAGTCCGAATTTCAATTGCTGCGGGTTTTTTCTTATCTTATAATTTTTTATTTTTATAATTATTGATTTATAATTTTATCTTTACTAAAATTGCGAAAAAAAATATTATTTTTGTTTCTATTTTTAAACAGTCATAAATCAGTTCGTTTTTTTTAATTGATTTTCGTTCCACAAATTCATTCAAATAATAATTATGCAATCTCACAGTTAATGCTTAAAGTCGAATACCACTTTTTATTTCAGACGTTTTATATGAAACCGATTGAAAATAAGAATTCTTGTCATTTTGAAAACATTGCTCTTTTTTACATTTTTTTTTTTTTTTTTTGGTATCTTATGTTATTGCTTGGATACAACAGATGACCTTACTAAGCAATATGATAACTGAATGTATACATTTTTTGCCTAATCTATTTTTTTATTCGGAAAAATTGTATAACGATAAGTTCTAAAAGAACTAATATAGCCTACTTTCCTGTTACTTACTGAATTTCGTTTCGCACAACTAGTAATTTTGTAACAATAACCTTCACCTAGAGCCGCTTCTACACAACATTTATGGATATTCCCAAAACAATGCCAGAAACAGAGCTGTAGTTTAAATTTTAAAAGGCAAAGTCAACTATTTCCATTCAATTTCTTTCACAGGTAAAATTCATGACATCTGTCGTCTGCTTAATATATTTGAATACTATTGCATTTTTGAATTGTTTTAAATGATGTTTGGACCTCTCTCCCCCCCCCCCCCCCCCCCCGCGCATTTCCTACTCTTGTAATCCACGTGGTATATAATATGGCACAATGGGGGTATCTTTTGTCTTTTAAATAAATAAAATAAAAGAGGAATTTTGTAAAATTGCTCTAGGATCACATTGCTCTAGAAACATTTTTTATTCTTAATGAGTATTAGTACAAAAATTTGTAAAAACCTGATATTTAAAAAAATATTTATCATTAGCAAAACTAGAAACTATTTCTAACCTTACTAAGAAAAAATAGAAACGTAAATTAAAAGTAACCAGGTTTTTATGCAAAAAAATATTATGCCTTGCCACTTTCTTAGTATACAAATCAAGGAATCATATTGTGCAAAATTTTATGACGTGTCATTCCAAATTGATTCATGACAAAAATAAATTGATAAAATATCAATTTTAAATAAATATCTACTCATGCGCTATTGCTGATTCGGCAACAACAATTTAAATGACAAAAAAGAATTTTTAATGGTATTTATATTTTTAATTTGTAAGCCTTGTGCCAACGGATGCTACTCCAACCCTCTTGCCCTCCAGGCTATGGCCTGAAGGCACACGACAACAACATTTGTAATTTGTCGACGGTCAGTAGACAATTGTCCTTCCGCATATACATACAGAAGGGCAAAAATTAAGCTAAAAGAATGGTTTATGATGTCATGACGGTCAAACAAAAAGAAATTTACTAAGATCTGACGGGTAGAACTGATTTTTGAAGGGGAAATCTGACAGACGGACATCGTCTGTATGTCAATGCCAAATTTTTCATTTTTTTTTTCGTATTGAAAAAAGAAAAATAGATTCAAAAAGCTATAAGTACGTATAAAAGTAGATTTTATTCACTGGATATTTTCGTTTGTCTCTCCGTACTCTTCTTTTCTTTTGTTAGATAGGTATGTCAGCAAATGTGCATCCTTTACACATTTTGTCCGTCTGTACAATTACAGTATCAATAACAGAGTGGAACCCTTAAATTATTTTAAATAAATATATTTAGAGAACATTTATTTTTTACACTAATCAGTTTAAAATGACGTCATAATAAGAATCAAAGAAGCACATTTCGATTAGTTGCTTGTTATTATTTGTATACTATGAAAGAGGCACCCAGAGTTTCATCATTTCACATAAAAAGCTGGTTAGTTTATATTAACACATAAATTAGATTATTATATTATACTTATTATTTTAAGGGCGTCAAACAGCGTATTCTTTGTGTTTTACATCTTTGTAGTGATTTTATCTTAAGTGTTCAAAAATCACCCAGTTATTTGAAGAGGATATAATTTTTGCATGTAGTTGTATTATTATTATATTTTTTTTGGGAAATTATTAATCATTGCTCAAAAAATTACAATGTTGTGTACTAACTGCATCGAAACTCTCTTTACGACGAGAACTTTTATTACAGGACAAATCACAAAAAGTACAGACAAATACACGTAGATTTTTCTGTAGCTTCACGACAAGATGTTTAGCAGTCAATTTCTTTTTTAATTCTGACAAACGCGTCGCCAAAGCGAACGCCCGAATTATTCCACACTCTTTTCAGTTCAGTTCGCAAAACAAAATAAATCATAACAAAAAATAATTATATACAAGAAATGTACACGTCACTACAGACTCCTCCCTTCCCGGAGAAAAACTTTTCTCGAAGAGGAAAGTTTTCAGTCAACTGTTCAGAGTCTCAGTTCAAAATCACAGTACAGTCACTCGTGTAAAGTTGTAGCGCAGTCACTCGTTCGAAGTCAAAGTCACAGCACTGTTACTCGTTCAAAGTTCGGAAAAACACACCATAGTCCTATGTTCTACTATTTACCATAGTCCTATGTACCAACTTAACTGAACTCCAGTGCCTGTACTAAGTAAATTTAAGTTAAATATTAATTAAATTCTACTATAAATCATATATGTTAACAAATAAAGAAATAGAATATAGTTTACAAATCATATATGTTAACAAGGAAATTATATACAATACAGTTTACACAATCATATATGTTAGCAGGGAAAAATGTAGAATATAATATACAATATCATGTTATGTGTACAATATCATGGTATGTTATATACAATATCATGTATGAAATATGACAATGGCTGCAAGTATTTTTGCTTCCCTGACTTAGATAGCCTAATATTTAAGAAACAGTCTCAAAATTTCGGACAGTTCAAAAGAGTTTGAGTTCAGATGAAGCCTAGGAACACACACACACGAGGAGGAGCACACACATATGACTTTCGCCTTTCTAAGAAACTTTACGACTTAGTTCGTGTCTGTCAGTTCCAGGTCCTACGCAATGCACAGATGACTTGTTTGGCTTAGAAGGCTTCTTCTTGGCTTTTTTCCTGAAGTATAACTCCTGATTTTTTGGCATATATCTGGACTTAGAGATTGAGTTACCTTTAGCTTCTTGAGGGTATGTTTTCAGTTTTTCGCCCTTTTGTGGCTCTTCAATAAACTCTTTTGGAGATGAACTCACAAATCGAAGCTCAGAATGTAGGGAATGTGCCATAGGCAAAACCTCTCCTACCTCCGTCGGCTCTCCAACGCTTTCCTGGTCTGGAACATCTTCCGGAACCTTTTGTTGCACGTCTGGGCGCTGAGACTTATCTACGGACGTTTTCTTTTGAGCTCGATTTTGAACTGCATTCAAAATGTGAATCTTGACAAACTTACTCTGCTCGGCCTCTTCAAACAGTGCAGCTGTTTTATTTCCCAATAGATACATTCCTTTGTCTAAAGAGTTTCTTAGAACAGCAGCTTTAGTAACAATGTGGCCTAATTCGCATTCCAATTCCACCTCGGCTAATGGCAAACATTTCATCTCCTCTTCTAATGGAGTTTTGATCCACACATTCTCATTTGTAAACATAGAGGGTTTGACATATTTTTGGCAGATCAAGTCGACGGTCGAGCCGGTATCCCGGAGTATTGGCATTTCCACTCCATTTACCTTCCCTCGACTGATGTATGGTGCCAGTCCTTCTTCATTTATAGAAGTAACATTAGAGGCCACATATTCGACTTTCTTCAATTTATCGCACTGGGGCCTTAAATGCGTAGTAGATCCACACTCAAAGCAGCGACGTTGAGGTCGTCTTTCGAACTCCTCTTCGTTGTTGGTTGCCAGCTGTGGATTTTTTCTTTCCCACTGGGTTTTCTTCACTTCTTCTGCAGGTTCCTTGAATTGATAATTCGCCTGTGATTTATTTGTCTTCTGTGGGGATTCTTTCTTCCTAAAACTCTCTCGAATGCTCTCATACTCATCTATGGTTTCTACCAGTTCGTAGGGAGTCTTCATTTTTATCCATCTATCTAGAAAATGTTCTCTAATATCGTCTGGAACCCTGAACTTTATTTGTTCGGTTATCAACAAATCTTTTAGCCGTTGGAAAGTAGATATTTCCAAATCTTCAATCCACTCTGTGAAATAACATGACAACTCATGAGCGTAATTTCTCCACAGTTTTTCGGGAGTCTTCCGATGGCGATAAAAGCACTGCTTAAGTTTTTCACTGTTTAGCTTATATCTTTTTAAGATGAGGCTCTTTACAAATTCATAGTTATTTGCATTTTCAGGTGGTTCTCTGGCCAAAAGATTAGATATTTCAGCAGGTAGCACACCTAACAGGTAAGCAGTCCAATCATCTTTCGGAACTTGCGCCATTTCAGCTTTCCTTTCGAAATTTATGAGATAAAGGCCCATTTCATCTAGCTTCTCGTCAAACTTAGGAGTTATCTGGGTCAATTGAATCTTCGGACTACTTCTTGCCAAATCTCTATTCGTTTGCGGCAAGGACTCACTTTGAGTTAACTCCAGACGTCTCAACTCCAATTCATGTTGCATCTTCTCCTTAGCCAATCTTTCTTGTCTATCATTATCTTCTTTCCTTATTCTTTCTTGTCTATCTTTCTCTTCTTTCCTTATCCGTTCTTGTCTATCATTCTCTTCTTTCCTTATCAGTTCTTGTCTCTCTTTTGTCGCAATTTTTCTTCTTTCTCTTCTTTCTCCCGCTTCAGTCGGTCATCGATAATACGTTCCAATAAAATCTTGACTTCTTCCTCGTCATAGAATTTACTCTTTAAGATAATTTGTTTTATCTCTGGAACCACACTCGAAGGCGGAACATCTTCCCCTAATTCCTCGCAGACTACTATCAAGTCCTGCTTCCTACCCTTAACTAAGAAAGCCATTTTCCACTTCTAAATGTAATTTATCAAAATTAATTCAGTAAACTACCTTTATTTAAAAAAATCAATTTGGCTAAAATATAACGTCAAAGAAAGTACTAATGTTATTTTGCAAATAATATTTGGCATTCTTATTACGGACAATATTTATGTCTTACAAGAACAATTTTCAAAGAAGCTATAAATTCAAAACATATTTCAACTGAATTATACCATGCAATGATCGTTCCACTAATTAAATATTTTTTACAAGAAAAACCAGCAAATAAATCCTCATTAACTTTTATTAACATGAAGTTACGAAAATTAAACTATGTTCACAACGAGAACAATGCTCACGTAATTAATTCAGAATTCTACAAATTCTAAATATTTCGGAAATTGAAATAACGGAAAAATTTATTTCCCAAATGTATTCTATCAACACTTAAAATAAAATTTTACTACAGATTATTTTTTTATCTGCAACCAGAATTGCATTTAACAATATACTGAATTAAATCTTCAACTGGTAATTGACATTGCTTTCATTGAACGACTGCGTTAAATCGGTAAATACAACCGCAAGACTGTACACCTTCAAATTAAGCTATTACCTTAATTAAAATACAATAATAAGATAACGAACTTCAATATCAGTTATATATATAAAGATTTAAATCATGCAATTAAACATTTGTTCTTGTTCTTAACGTGTCACTTACATATAACAATTGCAACTGCTAGACGTAACTACAGAATTCTACACAACAAATAAAGTTTAACTTTTGTTAACTTTAAATTTGTTAACCTTAAATATAAAAATTTAATTTTTCTTTTTATAAAAATAAATCAGGCACTAGATTCTAGTTAGGTACTTACAAACTTTAAATCTTCCCGATCGAAGCAATGGTTTTTGACGATCGTCTTCGTCAAAAAATGGCGTGAAAATTTCTTAAATCCGTTACAGCTGCCACCAGTCTTGTCTGTACTAATTGCATCGAAACTCTCTTTAAGACGAGAACTTTTATTACAGGACAAATCACAAAAAGTACAGACAAATACACGTAGATTTTTCTGTAGCTTCACGACAAGATGTTTAGCAGTCAATTTCTAAGTTCTGACAAACGCGTCGCCAAAGCGAACGCCCGAATTATTCCACACTCTTTTCAGTTCAGTTCGCAAAACAAAATATATCATAACAAAACATAATTATATACAAGAAATGTACACGTCCTACAGTTATTAGGATAAATTAACGCCAAATCCTAGTATCCATTTTGGCACAACTTCATCGTTAAAAAAACTTCTTCGTTTGGCACAATTTCGGTCGTTTAAAGTTTGCATTTTGTAGGGGGGGTTTTCGTATTTGTAATTTCCAAATATTTCTATGACATTAAGTTTTGACTTTCCTTTAATTTTTGCGATGTTTTACACTTGAAGTTGAGAAAAGTTCAAAAGCAACTGTTTAATTAAAATATCGTAAAATTATTTTACAAAAAAAATTATACTGCAAGTCCGAATGAATAAAACTCTTTAGATGGTTAAGTAAAATTCGATTTTCTCCGCAGGTTCGAAAAATGACGAGCTGAGACAAGTGCCAGGGCACAAATTCACTTTACCTAAGAAGGAAGAACGAAAAATGTTCATTGATTCTTATGCATTAAATTTAGACATTAAATCTGAACTTTTATGTATTAAATATGAAATCTTACGATCTGTTATAGTAGTGAATAATTGATTCATGAAGCTTGAAAATCCTAATAACAGCAAAATAATGCAAATTTCTAAACGTCGGAAACTGCAATAGTGGTAAATGAGGTATATTTAAATCATAGAGATATTAAATCCTTGCGCTCTCACTCCATGTGCGATAGCGGACGGTTTTACAATCTCTGTGGTACAATCAAGTTGAGGCTCGGATGGTCTGGTGGTTAGCATCGCTGGCCAGTAGCCTGCGCGCTGTAACGGGTGTGGGTTCTATTCCCACCTTCGCCCTGGGTGTACTTCTTTTCTTTGTAACAGAAAAAACTCTTTCTGTGTCTGTCTTACTTGACGAAGGCTTATAAGCGGGTCTCTAATCAAGCACTCAAGCCGGATTATATATGTACCCTACCATCAAGTTTTATATCAATACAAATATCATCAATGGTGATCATTCCGATATCCACCCATGACTGATATAGTTGAGAATGTACCAATTTCGCAAACCACAATTTACTAACTAATTAGTCACATTTCTAATGATATGCTTACCATGTGTCCAAACTTTAAAACATAGCAGAAACATACAAAAATGTGTACAGATCGAATAAAATTACTATGCCATGTATTGTGAAAATAATGACATTCCATAATCTAATATTGTGTGTTGAATCTAATATTGTGTGTTGAATCTAATATTGTGGCATCCATCTACAATAATGTTGGGATATCATTTAACGTTTTGGATGCTAGGGTAAGTTTTAGTTTCAATAAAACTCTTACAGATGGCAGCACCACACAATACACCAAAAGTTTTAGTTACCCAAATCCTCAGGACTGCTGCGAAATCCGTGAGTCATTTTTCAATACAAGTAATAAATCAGCTGCTTCAGTATCGGTATTTTTCGAAAACTTAAACATTCTAGAAAAAAAGGAAAATTTAAATTGCGGAGAAAAGAAAATTTAAATTGTAAAGTGAGAAAACAAAAATTGAAATTGTGAATTCTGCAAAGGTTCACGTTTGAGTACCGTTGGAGAGAAGGGATAAAAACCCACCTAAACGGCCTCTAAATTTGCAAAACCCAACTCAAGAAGTAAAACAATTCCAAATATGGTAGGGAGACACCAAAAAACTAGAACTGTCATTTATGCGACCTCAACATCATGATACAATGCTGTCAATTCAATATTTTAAAATAGTTTATAGAGGCACCAGAGTAGTTGATTCTCATTCAAAAATAAAGCGCCATTAGACTTGACTCTATCTCTTGATATTTTATAACGTACGCATTTCATAACGTATTCTACATAAATATCTGAATCAAAACACGTTAGTTGTCAGACGAAGATCGTCAAAGTAGACCATCCCGGCATGCAACACGATAAAAAAAGACGTTTATCGTTTTTGGGGGTACTTACTTTTACTACTGTAAAAAGTAACGAAATACCCAACATGCTAGAGAAACACAAAAAGTATGAAATACACAAACCCATAACCATTTACACGACCTCAACATCATTATACAATGTTGGCAATTCGATATTTTTAAATCATTTATTGAAAATAGTTGGTTCTCTATATGAAAACAATATCACGTTAGAACGCCTTGTCTTATGACGTTTTAAAGATCAACATATTAATTTATGAATCAAAGCACGTCAATCGCCAGAGGCAGACGAAGAAAGAAGAAGGACAAATCGACCACCCTAGCATTCAAACCGATAAAAAAAAAAAACGTTTATCTTCATTTTGATGATTATATAATATTTATCTTTTCATACCTACTCCCTTCTTCAGTCAGTAGACAGCACTCAGAAACTGTAATCATGGATGTGTTTGGTTCCATGTTTCTGCAGTCTCAGCTTGAATCTGTCAACTTCAAAAAGCTAGTTTTGACCTTAGCATTGTTTTCGTGTGTTGGATTCGTGTTTGTGATTCTTCGGCTGACTTTTTGGAGGAAAAAGTACATGCAGCATTTGCCTGGGCATAAATTTTCCGCGTTTAATGTTTTCGGAAATTTGCTCGATTTTTCGTTTAGGTCGGAATCTCGCAACGGGTTTCATTTTAACGTGAGTAAGTATGTTTCAATATTCTTTGCAGGGCCTTTTTTCGTGCAATGGTTCCAAGATAGCGTTTTTATCACTCTTAAAACAAAAAAGTGAAATCTACTCCTTAGGAGAAGTGCATTTTCGACACTGGAAAGGAATGAAAATTTACTCAGACTGAGTTAAAATTAACTCAGACGGAGTTAAAATCACTCGTTTGGAGTGATCCCGTCGTAGGTTTAACTAAACAAAATAGTGGAATCCACTTCTATAGGGGAAGTGCATTTTCGACACTGGAATGAGTGAAAATTATAACTCAGACTGAGTTGAAATCGCTCGTTTGTTTTAAGAGTGTAGATTAAGAGGAACCGAGGGGCCTGAAGGCCGAGTGGTTTGGACCATTACGAAAGCAGTCTGCGTGTTGTAACGGGTGCGGGTTCGATTCCCGCTTTCGCCCTGGATGTATTTTCTTTTCCCAGTAAAAAATTCCTTCTGTATCTGTCTTACTTGACGAATTCTTATGAAGCAGGTCTCTGAATCTTAATATTATAATAATTCTGTTGGGTTTTTTTTTTTTTTGGTTAATTTAGATGTTCTACAAATACTCAATGGATTTTCAGAAGTGTTTCGCAGGGATAACTTGTATTGCATATGGTTTTCTTACGTTCCATTTGTTGTAGTCAACAAAGCAAAGGCTGTGGAAGTAAGTTAATATTTTTGTATTTTAAGTGTATTATTCAACATATGTGTATTAGTGACCGATTAACGTTGAATTTTAAACAATCTAAAAGGTAAATAGGTATGTTATGTTTGGAATAATATGCAGCATTACGGCATGAACTTTAAACATAATTTGGGCTGGGGAGCCCAGTCGGTTAGGCATTCGCCTAGCATGCGGTCGGTTCCAGGTTCGGGTCCGAGCATCGCCAAAATAACTGCCGACCCATGAACGCAAAATATCCGACGAATAATATCCCGTGGGGAGGGAGTGCACGTTAAATATCCTTCAAAGTCCTAACGCTGAGTACGATGTTGCCCTTAACGGTTCCGTTGGGTGCCTACTCAGGTGTCGGCTCGTCACTTGACTGTTGTTCTAAAATACGACGCTCGACGCTATAACCCTCGTGTAGCTCTAGTGCGACGATAATTCAAACTAAACTAAACTAATTAAACATAATTTATCTTCACAACTGGCCGTTAAAAAGAAAATCCAAAGTAGAGAAAACAGTGAAAAAAAAAGTAGTAAATACTCATCTGTACATATTGCAAGTGAAGCATAGCAAAACCACAACATAATTTTTTTTTTTTTGAATCATGCAAAAGTAACATAACATACAAACCCTTTTGATTGGATAATATATTTTTTATTAAACTGGTAAAGTTATAATTTGAATATTTATTATGTAATGAAATATTTGTGCTGATTATGAAATAAACACTTAGTAAAAAATATTATAATGAAAGTCATACTGTATTACAAACATCCTGATATATTTTCCATCTGGTGAGCGATACCTCTTGTGATTAGAATATTCTAATTATATTATGCAACAACATTTTTGGTTTTTGCCAAAATTTGTCTTACATGATAGGAGGATTCAAGGCATAAAACAACGTAGATAATTGGTGCCAATAATATACATTGTTTTATACTCTTTTCATGTATGCATGCGCAAATTTGAAGACGTATGCTGAATTTATCTTACATCAGCAAAATATTGAAGTTGTTGGTGTGCATCAGGACTAAACAGACTATTTGCATCCTTTTTAGGAACTCCTAAGTGGAAATAAAATGATTGAGAAGAGTCAATCATATGATTTCCTACATCCATGGTTAGGTGAAGGACTTTTAACCAGGTAAGAAAGAAAATAGAAATTTTTTAATTAAAACAAGAAGTTCCAAAAGAACTAAAATAGCCTACTTTCCTGTTACTTAAATACATACTAAAATTCTTATCTTGAAAAAATTAGGGCCGTAACAGCAAGTGACATCAACAACCGTTTCTACATTAAATTTATATTCATTAGAATAAATTTCACTAAACACAGCATCTAGCTATAATTTCAACTTTAAGCCAAATCAAATATTTTCATTAATTTTCTATCGCCAATAGAATAAATATTACTAATCGTCCGCATGATTTATTTGCAGTTAAAAATAAATACTTAATTATTCGTGGAACAAAAACCATAAAACTACACCAAAATACACTTAAAATAGGAAATGTAAATTAACAAGTTATCTGTCACTTGACCCACTTCCAAACAACAGTTGTGCAAACAGGTAAAAAGGCGCCAAGCACAGCATTAATTCTATATTAAACATTTACCCGATAAATTCGGAAAATTTCATTTATTTATTTCAAAAATTAAATAATTATTACTTAAATCGTTTGAAAAAATTTATAGTTCAAAGAATAAATATGTAATATTTCTCGCTTTTAAATAGAATGAAAACAATTCATAACTACAAAAATTCTCGTTGTGAAATATGTTTGACGTCATTTCATACTGATCGATGTCGCAAAAATAAATTTATTTTATTTTATTGTCTAAAAGAATAAAAGTTTCTCGAGTGATTGTTGCTATGGCAATGGTCATTTAATTCTAATAAAAATGGCTTCCCATGCTTTTTAAATGAGCATTAAATTTTGAAGTTTTTTAATTAATTGCAGTGCTTAGAATTCGAATTCTTTTCTGAAATTTTCAATATATTCTCATTTCGGTATGCTGAATTTTTTGACGTATGTCACTTGTCCGTAGCATTTGTAGTTAAATTCAGCGATTTAAATGACTCGAAATTGAATTTCAATGCTAATTCAATGGGAAATTCGTCGACAAATAGTAGATTTATGTCCGTCCGGTCTTACAGACAGACGGACAAAAAGTATGAAAGTTGGGTGTCTGAGGTTATACCTTTCTAATAAAAAAAGAATTTTTAAGATCGGATTGGTAGAACTGATTTTGGAAGGGGGGTACGGACGGACGGACGGACAGACGGACGGACGGACATCAACCGCATGTCAATACCTACTTTTTCTTTTTTTTTAATTCTTCGAATTAAAAAAAAAGAAAAGTAGGCTAAAAATTGAGGCCCAGTGGCCTAGTGGCAGTGTTTCGCATTGCCATGCCACAGGTCGGGGAATGAATCCCGGAATGGGAGTGGTAGACTCATATTTTCATCCTTTATGTGGGTCGATAAATTGAGAACCAAGCATGTGTAGAAAATAAACACTGGGGGTTCCTCTTGAGGTTGACCAGTAGCGAGAAATATTACATATTGAGCCTCTTACACTCTTAAAACAAACGAGCGATTTTAACTCAGTCTGAGTTAATATTCACTCCCCCAGTGTCGAAAATGCACTTCCCTATTAGGAGTGGATCCCTTGTGTGTTAATCCTCCGACAGGATCACTCCAAACGTGTGATTTTAACTAAGTCGGAGTTAATATTCACTCCATTCCAGTGTCGAAAATGCACTTCTCCTACAGAAGTGAATTTCATTTTTTTTGTTTTAAGAGTGAACATTATTAAATAATCAAACAAAATTAAAACTTAAACGACAATTCCCTTAAACTAATATTTAATGTTAATGTATTACACCATTTGAGATTAAATAATAATTAACCCTTTATGCACCGAATCATGCTTCAATTTTAATATTTAAATCTTTAGCTATTGCTATTAGTTAGAATATAAAAGGGTAAAAAAAATAGTTGGGACATAAAATGCACTTTATTCCCAGAATTTTTTTCCCCTCCATTCTACTTATAATAACTAAATTACGCCTTAAATTCCACTAAATTGACGTGAACCTCAACAAATATTAAACAGTATTCTTTAAGTACTTGAAAAACTACTTCTAAGAATATAATTGTTTTAAAACATGTTTATATAAAGAATATATGCGTAGGAATTTTTTTCAGGAGTGAAGAAGTTAGGTGCAGGTCTTTAGAAGATGCATAATCATAAAAATGTATCAAATCGTACTTTAGATATTACTGTAGATAATTCTCAAAATAACGTGTATTTTTCAGTGAATATGTTAGTGCGAATAAACTTTTTGCGTTACATACGTAGTTGTGTAACTCGCTTGTAGTGCACCATTAAGAGGGCGCCACCATTTGGGCATCAACTTTTTGTCAAATTGGTGGTTGCGTCACTAGAGGGGGGCCCGGATGGCCGAGTGGTAAGCATCGCAGGCCAGCAGTCTGCGTGCTGTAACGGGCGCGGGTTCGATTCCCGCCTTCGCCCTGGGTGTATTTCCTCTCTTTGTGACAGTAAAAAATCTTTCTGTGTCTGTCTTACTTGACGAAGACTTATAAGCGGCTCACTGAGCAAGCACACAAGTCGGAATATGTATGTAAAATACCCTACCCCCACTAGAGAGGTCTTGACTTTCAGACTGTAGGAATTCAACTTTTGTCCGTCCAGTTTGTTGTTTCATTTCGATTTAATTTTACTTAAATTTAATTGTTTTACTTGTAATTATTGCATTCTAGTGTTATGTACGTGGTTTGCTTAACTAAATTAAATGTTTTTTTTTTAAGTGTTTCCCCGAGATTTTCTTTTGTTACACAACCTAGTGATTACAGTTGTTCTTAACTTTGGTACCAGCCTTACGCATGCACTATAAACCCTCTGTCTCATTAATTCGCTCAATAATATATTACATTTTCTCTTTGTTTATTTTATTGTGAATAGATTAATCTTTATTTATTTAATTTTAGTGGTGGATCGAAATGGAAGTCCCGCAGAAAACTACTCACTCCGTCTTTTCATTTTGAAATTTTGAAGGAATTTTTACCTATTTTCAATGAACAATCTCAAGTATTAGTCAAAAGATTACAGAAAGAAACAGACAAAGAATTTACAGATATTGTACTACCTGTTACTCTATGCAGCTTGGACATTATTTGTGGTAAGTTATTGGAAAGGCCTTTTTTTAGTCATTAAATTCAAACAGAATATAAAACACAATTATGTCTAATATGAGTAATTTTTAAACCTTCATTTGTCAAATGCTTTACATATCCAAAATTACTGTAACAATTGGTCATGCCTTTTTCGTAATAAATGTCTTAAAAGATTAATTTAAATTTTTCATTATTTAAACTTTACTATGGAGCCTTTACTCAATTTTTAATTGGTACTCCTTTCTGTTACCTAATTTCTAGAAGAATGCCTACTGCTAAAAAAAAGGTTAGGTTAGGTTTTGAATTATCGTCGCACTAGAGTAACACGAAGACTATTGGCGACTGGCGTCGTATTTTTGAACCACAGTCAAGTGACGAGCCGACACCTGAATACCTACTACTAAAAAAATGTTTAATTTCACCATAAGAATGCTCCTTAGCAGCTGCAAAGGCAGCGTGGTTAAATGTTTAACATATTTTTGGTATTCGGAGCCGGCCCATCGGCGCAGTGGTTAGTGTACTAGCCTTTGTAGCTGCTGGGCTCGGGTTCGAATCCCGGTAAAGGCATGGATGTTTGTGCTTGCTAATAAATGTTGTTATTTGTCTATGTGTTTGTGTCGTCCTTCTTTGTGTGTCTCTTGTGACTGTCTCTTCTGGCGAGTTGGGTAATGGGCTATGAAGCCTACACTCTCCCTTCTAGAGGACGCATTCACTGTCATTCGGTATTCGGATAAACCATTTTTCATGTTTTGAAAACATAAGCCTGATAAATGGTACGAACAAAAACCGAATAGGTCTAACCACTTACCACACAGCCGTTGCATCTAGGAAGGAGCTCTTCTTTGTAGAGACCATATAATTGGGGAAACCAAGTGGCAATTGGTTAAACTACACTGTTAAAAATTTCAGTTCAACGTTGAACCAAATATTGGTGAAAAATGAAGGGCTTCTAGCAGATACACCATAAAATGGTTCAACCAATTGTAACATTCTGGAAATAGACCTGCTTTCACGAAAAATTGGTTCGACTTCTACTCCAATAGCATGATAGTTCGGTTCAACTTCTACTAACCGCATCCGACAATTTAACTGTTTACTCAAACGCAGCGCCATGACTGAGTAGTACTGCTTCTGCTTGAGAATTGACCAGTCCTTGGACGAGTGGTTATGACATCAGCCTGGAGTTTCAAGCATCTCAGGAGAGGAGGGGTTCGGATCCCACCTACTGCCAGTAGTCCTATAAATTGGATCTCTTTACTGGGACAGACATGCTCGTTAAATCTGAGGGGTTTTAAGTCCCGACTGCGTTAGCTTACGAAATACTACTTTTTTTTCACCTTTCACTATTATTATGCATTGGGAGAACCTTTTTATGGTTCGACCTCTCACCATAGTTACGCAATTTGAAAATACCATTTTATGGTTCAACAGTCTACCAAATCATGGTTGCAGCAAATTTGAACCGTATTTTGGTTCAACCTTAACCCTTTCAGTCCCAAAAATTTACTACACTACAGAAACATCTGATTTTCACAAAATAAGCTTATTTTAGGTCAAATATACGAATTCCATAAGAAAAAAAATTCATTTAAATTTTTTTATATGGCTTTTGAAACAATGCCAAATTTTTTTAACTGTGGTAAACAAGAAAATAAAAAATACATATTACCTAAAAACACTTCGAGTTATATATTTTAAGGTATCTGACCATATTATTAAAAAAAATGTAGTAATTATTTTAAACGAAATAGTTTAAATTGTGTTTTAAATATGTGGAACTGAAGTGAACTTATCAAAAATCAGGAGAAACGCTTGTTGACTATTTTCTAAATTAAAAAAGTAGTAGTTCTGACCTCTATTGAGATTAATGTAAAATATTGTCTGATAGAACACAGTATGAAGAATCGAATGATGTGTGTTTGGATGTCATAGCGGGACATAAACATTTTAAAAAAATATTGAAAGTGATGATGCCAAATGGCATCACTGGGACTGAAAGGGTTAAACTATTATTTTTAACAGTATAAAGAATCGCGGCCAGATTTGGCGTCTTTTCAAAAATATCGCCAGGTCGAATGACAGCAAACCCCGGCGCGTGCCGAAACAACCAATGAACCGCAGTATGGAGAACCATGACGTAAGAAACTTTCCCATTGCTAATTTCGCCAAAGGTTGTCATAATACCAATAAGTCGGGGCTCTCAGATTTGGCTTACAATATCCGGCCACGATTCTTTAATTTGAACCAACCCGATAAAGCAAAACATTTAAATACCAAAAAGTGAAAAAAAACTAATATAAATCATAAACTTTTAATCACACAAGAAATAATCCTTTTCCTTTCTATGGCACAAAAAGCTTAATGAAGAGGATATTGTCATAATGACAGTTCCTAATATTGCATTTTTGCATCGGAAGTAAAAAAATATATATTTAAGATAGATATTTTTATTTTATTCTCCTTGGCCAAAAACTAATTACTTAAAATTCGAATTCTTTATCCCTGTGAAGACAAGTTCTATGACCCTGACAACAGTTCTTTGTTCTTTTTCACCATGAATATCTTGAATTTTCTCTTAGATACACGTATAGATATAAACACGTGTAAAAACGTAGACCGTGTCTTACTGAGTTAAGGATATTTAACTCTTTCCTCTTAAAGTTTTATCTAAAAATAAATAGCTACAAAATCCTATGAATTGACATTTATGCGCATTTTCCTTTTCAAACTAAACTACTGAATTACACAAAAATAAAAACAAATTGCCTCAACTTTATATATAAATATGATTGTAAGTATTAAATGTATCGTTTATTTAAATGAAGATAAATATTTCTGCATAACAACTCGAAAAAGAAAATAGTTGATTATTCCCCTACACTGGCCTACATTACATTTAACAAAACATGGTTATTATTAACTTATGTTTAGCATCAAACCTTAACTTGATCGCATTTCTAATTTTCCCACTTTTTCCATTTTTTTAAGTTATGGCTATATAAACGTTGCACTAGGGATAACTAGTTCTACTCAGAGACCACTTTCAGTTGATAGTTGATGTTGGTTCCTATAATAGAGGCTTTTAAATTTTCATTTGATTTTTTTTTTAAGATTTTAGTTTTGAATTATCGTCGAACTAGTGCTAAATGAGGGCTTTTGGCGCAGGCGTCGTATTTTAGTCAAGCGACGAACCACAGTCAAGCGACGAGCCGACAACTGAGTAGGCACCCAACGTTAAGAGTGACATCTTACGCAGCGTTAGGATTTTGAAGAATATTTTAAATGCACTTCCTCCACAAGGTGTAGGGGAGGGTGGGGGCTATTGGGACAAATTTTTTTCAACCTCTGTATTTCAGCAAAAATAAATTAATTTTAATTTATTTTTTCTCAAGCTCATAAACTGAACATTCATTTACTTAAAAAGTCATTCGACAAATGTTACAACATTACCATATTTTGGTTGCTGAGCATTTTAAACAAACATGTAAATGTCCCATTAGCCCCCATATGTGGGGGCTAATGGGACAGGGTGCAGGGCTAATGGGACATGCTACATGTTGCCTTAATAAAATATTTAGAAAAGGGAAAATGAATCAGAGAAGGACCAGAAAATAAAACTTTAAAGCAAATGCCATTTAAATAATGTGTACATAACGAAATTTTTTTAAAAACAATTATTCAACATTGAAAGAGATGAAACATCACAGTTAAAACTCAAAATCGAAGATGCTCCCATAAATTTTTTTGAATAACTGGAAAGGATAGTTTTATAACTAAATCTTTAGTTTTTTTATAACTAAATCTTTAGTTCTTTTATAACTAAATCTTTTGTTTTTTTATAACTTAATCTTTAGTTTTTTTTATAACTAAATCTTTAGTTTTATAACAAATCTCTAGTTTTATAACTAAATCTTCTAAAATTTATCCCAAACTTGTCCTCTTTTTCACGGTACAAGGATTTAAAAGACCGTCTTATCTTCAAATAGCTTACCATCGTTCACCTATTTCAGATCATTCTTACGAACATTTTCCCTGTAACGGGTGCGGGTTCGATTCCCCTCCTTTGCCCTGGCTGTATTTCCTTTCTCTGTGACAGTAAAAACTCCTTATGTGTCTGTCTTACTTGACGAAGACTTATAAACGGGTCTTCGGATCAAGTACACAAGCCGGAATATATATGCAACTACCCTACCCTACGAACATTTTCAGTTAATCGCCTTCTTTTTCAGAAAGCAATCCAACAAATAAAAAATAGCTTGCTTACTAGCAAAATTTACTAATAACAATATATTTATCTTCACCAAGCTCTGTTCAGATGTAATTATTAAAATTCCAGGTGGAAATATGTCACCAATAAAGCTACTTGAACTTTCACTTATTATACGGTGAAAAAAGTTCAAAAAGTTTAAAATTAAAGTTTAAAAAAGTTTTAGGCAACTTGACTGAATAAGATATAAGAGATTTAATAGTCCAGTTGCAGGGCGACATATTCTTCGAGAATTGTGCCTTTTGAGAAACATTTATGAAACTTTCAGGGTTTGTACACTAGAACAAGACGATCATTTTTTGATATGGACGTCGGCTGGGTTCCGACCCGTTTGGCCGCCATCTTGAAAAATGGCGGCAAATATATTTTTGATCATAACTCCTGAACCGCTTGTCCAAATATAATGAAATTTGGTTTAAAATGATCGCAATTGTTTTCTAAATCTTTTATGTAATATATTTTATGGGGTTTTATCCAGCCGTTAATCCGCTACGTGGCTTTATTTCAGAAAATCATGTAATATTTAACGCTTTTACTTATTTATCTGGACACACTTAAAACTTCGCTAATCACATGTATTTGCAAAGTTGTTTGTCTTTTTATTGTTTAAAAAACAGTTTTTGTTTGATGCAATTCGGAGAAGTACTTCTTTAGATACGCAATATGTAATACGTACGTGAAGCTGGTGGAACCGTTTCGGCCTCAATCCGCTGTGTATTTATGGCGTTGGCGTCGCTTGGATGCGTCATCTACTGCATAATATATATTGATCATGGTCTTGTGGATTGTGAATATGCTGTTTTTAACATAGGTAAACACTTCGAAATAATTTCATATGGGATGCGTTTATATAAAATATATATCATTACCAATTTGTAACATATTGCAGGAAAAGATGAAGACAAAGTTTTTATTTGACGTAAGTTAAATAACAATGCATGATATCATAAATTCATACTATTTAAGAAAGTTTTAATTTTTGCGTATTTTGTTTTGTATTACCACCTAAGTCCATTTAAGATTTAAATTCGAAATCTTAAGAAATATTTACTTAGTTTCCCTATTTTTCTTTAAATACGGGTTTTTTTTAAAGCTAAAACCAATTTGTGCTTGAAAATTGAGGACTTTTATGACCGGTAAAAACTTAGCTGTGTTCAATAAATGCAATTTTTTGAAAAAAATTCCTAATTTAAGTTTCGTTTTCAAAAAAAAAAGTTTTAAGTTTACCGTTAGTACCGGAGTCTTAGATGCTAATACAATGCTAAGTAAATATTTTACAATTTATCTTAATAAAAATGACGCGTAAATTAAAAAAAAAACGAAACTACTGCATACTAAGCCAATGGAAATCAAGAAGGGAATTGTAGCCCAGTAAACTCCCGCATTGTAATTGGTTATCCAATGCCGAGCCTGGTCAGGGACCCCTTTTTGCCATAGAGGCATCAAACAGTATTGAATTAATTTTAAGTTTGTTTTCTAAAGGTTTGTTTGTCATATAGTTAATTTTTTTCAATTAAAAAAATTTAGAATATAATGCAGTTTTAAAATTTGTCTCTGGTTTTTTAGTTTTCATGTAAAAGATATTTTTTCTCTTGAAGTGTTGGGTGCTGGCGAGTAAAGTCGGTTAAAGCGTTCGCCTTGCATGTGTAAGGTCCCAGGTTCGGGTCCAGGCATCGCCAAAATAACTATCGAACTATAAAAGGCCCGTGGAGTCAAAAAAAATTCTGTCATAACGACCGTGCAGAGGGAGTGCACGTTAAATGTGATCCAATGTCCCAACGCTGCATCAATGTCGCCCTTAACGGTTACCCCACGTAAATCCTGGGCAAGTGCCAGTTTTGACTCTTGATCAACCCCTGTATGCCATTGCTAAACAAATGCAGTGGACGTGGCCACAAGGATATAGTAAAGAGAATTTCGTGATTCTTCCAGGAGGTTTGGACATTGAAATGGCTAGTTTCAAAGTGGCTGGTGATTGGTTATGCGGTAGTGGTTGGATTCAAATGCAAGTTGAGCCAGGTATTACCACGGGACAGCTGAATCATATCTAGAGGTTTCGCATCTGTCATGCACGCGACATGCCCATCAGGTCTCCTTAGCTGCTTTGTATGTTTTGCAAACCGTGCATACTGCTCATACATCGAGGCAACCGATGATCAAGAGCCATTGGACTTTGCTTTGTGGTGCACTGCCATGGCTGCGAAATACCCGCAATAAATACTGTTCAACGACAATGACACTAGAACTCACCATATTGCTATTTGTGCAATCTTTGAGAGAGTCCAACTACGCTTTGTACGTGCAAGCGCTGACAGAGCTTGTCCCATGGTTTTTCGCGTTCGACCACACACACATTATGCCCGCTGAATTTCCATAAGCTTAGCATATTTAGCAAAATTGCCTTCAAGACTTCCTGAAGTTGCAAAACAGTTCGTATCTGGAAATTTCACTGTAAAACGTATAACACTTGCATACGTAAATAATAAAACAAGATTGAGCTGTTTCATTTTCTAATTCAGGCTAGCTAACTTGAATGTCGTAGTAGAAATTAGTTAAAAATTACTAACGGTGAATCAGTTGTCTGTTTTTCTGCTCGTGAATTGATTTTTCTATCTCTTTGCACACATGAAGTTGAAGACGCTGATACCAGAACTTTGCTTCATGTTTGTTATGCTTTAAACACTGGAAAACGAAAAATATTTATCAGAACGGTAGATACGGACCTGGTGGTGCTATCAATGTAGTTGGTTTAAGCAAAAGCATACAAGAATTTAAGGTAGATTTTGGAAAAGGCAACGATTTCCGATACATACCACTGCCCATACAATAAGTGCTACTCCTGGCCTGTGAAATCGCATGCTCTGCTAGGATTCCACGCTTTCACAGGCTGTGATACGACTTCGGCATTTGTTAGGCGGGGAAAGAAGACTGCTTGGAACGTGTGGAATAGTTACCCCGATGAAACTCCTACTTCCTAACTCTATGGCCAGCAATACTAGAACAATTGCAATGTGGTTGGATCAGAAATGATGGAAAGGGGGGGGGGGGGCTTTCGGCCACTGTGGAGAACTCTACCTCTGACGTTTCAAAGAAATGTCAAGAGCAACTCCTTAAATGTGGCTGCAAAAAACTTGCAAAGGGCGGTGTAAATGCAAACGCCTAGGACTAAAATGCACCGAACTCTGCTCCTGTGACTGCAAAAACTAAAATTTCATATTAAGAAACTAAGAATTTTTGTTAAACAACTAACGATGATTTGTAAGAAAATATTACCAGGCGAAACTGATCATTCTGGTACATTTATTTGAATAAAAACAAAATATAAGGCAAATGAAGGAAATATTCCTGAACAATTTATTTATCTGAAGGATAAATTAAGTTACACTAGATGTAAACTTAAAATTTTTCAGCTAACGTTTTTATTTGGAAATATAGTGTTAGTTGTACTGACAAAAAGTCGTCTTCTATGGGTTAGTCAGTGTGCTTACGCTTGTACTTGTTGGCAGTATATTTTTTACAGCATCAACGTATTTTGCGATCATATGACGCCACACTTATCGATCAGTAGTCGTATTACATATAGCGTATCTAAAGAAGTACTGGTCCGAATTGCATCAAACAAAAACTGTTTTTTAAACAATAAAAAGACAAACAACTTTGCAAATACAAGTTATTAGCGAAGTTTTAAGTGTGTCCAGATAAATAAGTAAACGCGTTAAATATTACATGATTTTCTGAAATAAAGCCACGTAGCGGATTAACGGATGGATAAAACCCCATAAAACATATTACATAAAAGATTTAGAAAACAATTGCGATCATTTTAAACCAAATTTCATTATATTTGGACAAGCGGTTCTGGAGTTATGATCAAAAATAGATTTGCCGCCATTTTTCAAGATGGCGGCCAAGCGGGTCGGAACCCAGCCGACGTCCATATCAAAAAATGATCGTCTTGTTCTAGTGTAGAAACCCTGAAAGTTTCATAAATGTTTCTCAAAAGGCACAATTTGGCCCACTTGCAGCCGGACTATAAATGATTGTTTGAGAGAAGCATGCAAAGCTAGGTTTATGCGTGTCCCATTAGACCCCACTGTTTCTGTCCCATTAGACCCCACTGTGTTGTTTTTTGTAAATGACCCAACACAGAAGTACTTGTACTTCAAAACAGTATTTGACATATACTATCTTAATCCAGGATATTTCATCTATCTAAAACTGCATTTTAATTCATAGAAAGTTTTTATTTAATACTTCAAAATTGAAAAACAAGGTACACTTTTAATTAACTTTAAATTCTCCAAAACTGCAATTCTTCTCTCCTTATCAGCACATGCGTTTATTTGCTGATCTTTGGTTGTTAAAATGTGAAGTGTAACTGTTACAATTCTGTAGTGTAGAAAAATTTGTAAAAAAGTATATTTTTCCTAGCTTTAGGGCCATTGTCCCATTAGCCCTGCGTCCCAATAGCCCCCACTCTCCCCTAATATTCGTCGGAGATTTTTGGCTGCAAGTGCCGTTTTATAGGTCGGCAGTTATTTTGGCTATGCCCGGACCCAAACCTGGGACCTTCCACATTCTAGGCGAATGCCTAACCGACTGGGTTCCCCAGACCCCATTCATTTTAGAATAACTGCTAGCATTTTCATTTAGCATCGAATTATCAAATTCAATTCGTTATTGCATGCAAGCAAATAAAAAAATAATGTTTAGTTTGTCATTTTAATATTTCTCCTGAAATTATAAGCTATTCACTGGTTATTTGGGAACTTTCAGGTATCGAATTTATATAACAAATAGAATGTAATGTATTTTTATTTCATTAGAAACCACACTGGGTGTTAGCATAAGAGCACAAGACAACAAAGACTCACAATACGTCAAATCTGTCGCCAGGTATTCAAAATTGTCAAATTTTATTTCATTTGTTATTTTTTTCATTGTTCTATTTTAAGAATAAATGATATTTTCAGAAATTTTATTTTTGAAAAAATAGACAATATTTTATAGCATATATTTTGAGGAGTATTCTTTACGATTTCGCTATTTAATCAAATTTTAAATATCACTTAATTTTTCACAAAATGCGTCAAAAAGTTTTACAATTTATTTTAATGGTAAATGTACATTTTAAGAAAGTATATGAAAGGCTGCTTATTTTACCGCATTTAGTTTTTCTTTTTTTTTTCAAATTTTGAGCAATACTGCTAATGCTCAGAAAGTGAAAGTATACTTTTAATCTATCTTTTACATTACGATTATCACATTTAAGAAAATTCTTGCTTTGTTCTCAATTGTAAACTATAGTAACTCTTCCGATTTGAAATGACTCATATTACATTTGTACACAATGTACAATGTATTGACAATTACTAGCTTAAATATTTGTTTTTAGAACAAAAAATATAAAAGGTAGATAATATATTGGACTTTTTTTCTGAGTTGTATGTAAACTATGGTAAAATAGTTACAAGTTTGAAACTCATTTATATTTTTAGTAGAATAAAATCTAAAAACTTACATAATTGTGTTGGCAGTGCTAGTGAAATTATAATGGAAAGATCTATCAATGTCTTCCTCTGGCCGAATTTCATATTCTACAATACAAACATGGGCAAAGAATTCAAGAAACACTTGAAAATTCTTCATGGATTTACAAGAATGGTATGTATTTTTAACAGATTAAATTTGTAATATTTCAGGTGAATACCGAATAATTCGCTTATAGTACAATAACGTAAACTTTATATGTCCCAAAAAACCATTGGAAGACTTTAAAATGAAAGGTATATGCTACATTTCAGGTAAACTAATGTGTGTGTTTTTTGCAGTTTGTGAATTAGGTTGGAAATCGTCGCGTTAGAGCTACATAAAGGCTAATGGCACCAGATGTCGTAATTTAGATTTACACCTTAGTGACGGGGATAATCTTGTCTAAAGTCTCTCAAAAACTTTCTGAAAACGTAGGTTTTCTTAAAAAACTAAAAATATAAGTTTTTTCTGATAAAAATAACCTTTACACAAATAAAAAAATTGTCGACCAACAACAGGCCAGGGGCAATGTTGGTCCAAAATATACCTAATTCTTTACAAGTTTCCAATAACTATAGAGATTCTTCTTAAAATCTCCCACTCTCTTCGAATACGCAACATAATCTAGTAAAGCATTTCACTCATTGACGACTATTGTAAAAATAATTTTTTCTTACCTCCCTTCTAAAGCATGATTTATTCAATTTCTGATCATGTCCTCTAGTACGGATTTAAGGTAAAAATAAGGCCCTCCTTTTCTCAATGTTTTATGACTCCCTGTTTTTTACTATTCATTTTTATAAAAATGCCCAACAGTTTAACTTATTGCTTAATTTCATAGTAGCTTACATCACAAATTTTAAGACCCTTTTTCATATTTACAATAACATTTCAAAGCATCTCAATCTGAAGTATAAAGTTAAAACAAGCATTATATAAATGCATTTGAAGGCGTATAACTTTCAGTTATATAGTATTTTCGAACTGTAAAGATTTCAGAAAATTTTTTCAAAAGTTATAGGCAAATTAACATTGTCGAGATAGAACCATCCGAGTCTCCTTAACTTATTAGTTTTCACATCAATATTTTTTGGTTATTTTATAATAAAAGAAAATATTAAGTACTTTAAATGCTCCTTTACAACTTCTTCGCGTCTCTGGATTAGGATTTATTATATATCACAGCGACCGCTCGTTATATCGCGCTTCTCGGGAGACCAGGCGCGCAACCACGGGGGGGGGGTTTAGGGTCAGAACCCCCCCCCCCCCCCCAGAACCCATGTTATAGTAAAATTTTATTTTGTTAACAATAAAAGCAATAAAAAGTGATAAAAAAATTCCATAGAGAAAAGCCGGTTCGCATTTACTATACTTCCCGCCACCCTTATTTGAAACACTCTAGGGATGGAAAACCGAAACCGTTTTTTTTGCCCTCGGTTTTGACCAAAAAAACCGGTTTTTCGAAAGGGCTGTCTTAAGGTTGTAGTAAAGGCTGTAGGTTGTCAGTAAAACCGAAAAACCGGTTTTTGAAACACAGGTTCTTTTCCAGAAAACTGCTATCCCTACCGTTTCTTATTTGGTTGGCGGCGAGTATTTTTCGTTGCTCGAGTTGCTTTTCTTTAGTAAATACAAATCCCAACAAAAACATCTCTGTAAAAGAGGGCCAAGCTCTTACAAAAAAAGGTCTGGCCTACAAAAGAAGTGAAATCAACAAAAAGACCAAGTTCAATGGAATTTGCTGAGTTCTCGAAAAAATTAAGCCTGGACAACCAAAGATTTGAAAACAAAAAAGGATCAAGTTCAATAGAAGTTGATGAGGTTATAAGCCCCAAAACATTGTTTTAAGATGCAGCTTAGGTCTAACACATTCTTACTAGCTGTTTGTGTAACTTGGCCAATACGCATTGTGAATATGGAGTTGAACCCTTCGTACCTGGTTGAATTTCACCTCGGGGCGTTTGAGTAAGTCTGTATTTGACTTATCCCTAGTTAAGTGGTAAATGACACTAACCTCTCGGGTGGAAAGGAGTAAAATAGTAGTCGTTCCATATGCTTTGTAGGTAAATAATAAAAAGTTTTCTTTTGTTGCCAGGATTACCATCACACTTAGTTGGTGATACATATCTGAAAGAACATTTAGTTGTCTGCAACTGTTGAAGTGTTTTAATAAGATAATCGTTCTATTTCCTTCAAGAATAGTCAGATTTTCGATATTTTTAGTCATGATCTGAGCAGACATCCAATTTAATTTGAAATATTAGATACTGCTACGGTGAATATTATTTGTTTAGACTTAAGATCCGATATTTTTTTCTGCATCTTAGCAGGTATGTGCAACCGATTCCCGTCCGCCATGAGGCTGGTTGCGTGGAAAGTTTTTTTGATTAAAGAGAGGTTTCGCCTTCCAAATAGCCCTATTCATCTCTCCCCGGGGTTTTCACCCTATCTGGGACTTACCTTTTGGGAGGACTCTTACGGCTCCGGTGAACATATGGTGCCCCGTCGAACAATAACTGCAATCTGTAAATAAATGTAGCATGTCATTAGTAACCCTGAAACTCCATATATTCTTGCTCCATATATTATAGTAAAGCATAGCGGTTTTACTACAAGATTCAAGCATTGAAAAACGAGATGCTACATTTACTTACGTGATCTAAAGAAATGCTCCAATCTCCATCGACTGTTGTATTGATCTATTTAAAATTTTGAAAACATTTTTTTTTTATTTGATTATCAAAAAGGTTTCAGCTAAATAAGGAAAAAGACATGTTTTTTCAATTGCAAACAACATTTATTAGTATAAAAACACTAACAGAAATGCAATAATATCGAACATATATATATATATATACATAAAACTACATAATACAAACTAACTAAATGTGTAAACTTTATAGTTCATTATTAAAACACCACAGCACATTATTGTTCTATAGATATACACCACATAGCCATCACCACGTATAATACCACTAGGATTAACCATTTGATTAACTAGGGATAAATCAAATACAGACTTACTCAAACGCCCCGAGGTGAAATTCAACCAGGTACGAAGGGTTCAACTCCATATTCACAATGCGTATTGGCCAAGTTACACAAACAGCTAGTAAGAATGTGTTAGACCTAAGCTGCATCTTAAAACAATGTTTTGGGGCTTATAACCTCATCAACTTCTATTGAACTTGATCCTTTTTTGTTTTCAAATCTTTGGTTGTCCAGGCTTAATTTTTTCGAGAACTCAGCAAATTCCATTGAACTTGGTCTTTTTGTTGATTTCACTTCTTTTGTAGGCCAGACCTTTTTTTGTAAGAGCTTGGCCCTCTTTTACAGAGATGTTTTTGTTGGGATTTCACTTCTTTTTGTAAGTGGGAACACATAGTGGAAGTATAATGAATAATGTGTTTAGTGAATAGGCAGTATCCTAATAAAATAAACATAGGATGGAGATTTACACTGCGGCGAGTACAATATTTACAATTCCTGTTTAAAAGAAATATATATTGGTGGCAACAAGCAGTAAAAATAGTTTATAACTTTTTAAGTATATTCTGTAGCACCAATTGAATTAACGTCGCACTAGAGCTAAAACCAAACAATATCTATAGTGAAATTATTTCCTGTTCTGACTGCTTTTTAAACAAGAAATTCTAAAAGAACTAAAATAGCCTACTGATGTCCTGTCACTTTAATACTCACCGAAATTCTTAGAGAATAACAAGTAGGTTTGTAATAGTAACTGTCACCTGGAACTGCTTCCACACAAAATTTATACACCTTAGAAAAAAATAGCCAAACACAACATTTAGTTGTAATTTAAACTTTATAAGCATGCCTTTCCAACGAAAAAAGAATTTTTAAAAGTGGACGATTAGAACTGAAAGAATGACAGACTGTTTTATAAAGGACAGACGGACAGAAAAAAGTACAGACAGAAAATCAAAAAGTTTGAAATATAGGTGTTTGATGTCATACCTTTCGAACAAAAAAATAATTTTTAAAATCGAGCGGTTAGAACCGAAAATATGACAGACCTTCTTATAAAGGACAGATTGACAGACGGACAGAAAAACGTACCGACAGACGGACACAAAGTATGATATATGTGATGCCATAACTTTATAAAAAAAAGATTTTTTAAAATCAGACGATTAGAACCGAAATTATGACAGACCGTTTTATAAAGGACAGACGGACAGAAAAGCGTACAGACAGACGGTCAGAGAGTATGAAATATAGGTCTCCGATATCATTTCTTTCTAACAAAAGAAGAATTTTTAAAATCGAACGGTTAGAACCGAAAATATGTCAGACCGCTTATAAAGAAGATTGACAGACGGACAGAAAAACGTACAGACGGGCGGACACAAGGTATTAAATACAGGTCTCTGATGCCATACCTTTCTAACAAAAAAAAATTGAAATCGGACGATTAGAACCGGAAATATGACAGACCGTCTTATAAAGAACATACGGACGAAAAAGCGTACAGACAGACGGACAAAAAGTATAAAACATAGGTCAAGTCTTTGATATATGCCATTTCGATCTAACAAAAAAAATATTTTTTTTAAATCCGATGGTACTGTTTGAAAGATTCTGTTCAAGAAATCGTCACTTGACCACGATTTAAAAAATACGAGAATCGCCGCCAATAACCCTTATGTAGCTCTAGTACAACGTTACTGCAAGATAAATCCTTAAAAAAAAAAAAAAAAATTGCCCATTGCGAAGCATTGGTTCCAACCATTACTCATATGTAGTCCTTATGCGATGTTAATCCTACCTCTAAACAACCAATGGTTCTTTATGAAACATGGTGCTGGTTACCAGCTCAGGTGCTGCACTTGAAAAGCATTCAATTTAGTCAAAATGCTGATTGACACATTAAATTAGTAATATCGTGTGCTAAATCCCACACATGAAAACCTTTAACGTATCTGAAGGCAAATAACTATTTGAATTGTTGGCGACGACGTTTAATCGCCGCTGGTATATCAGCGTATGGAGAGCATTGCAACTGCTTATGAAAAAGGGCGCCAACCAGTTTACTCCCAACCCCGGGTAAAATCTTCGATTTTCGGATTTTTCCTGTTATATGCATGCTCTATTCTATAAGTGTTCCAAATTTCGTAACTCTATAACAAGCCGTTGTACCTAAACATTATGATCGCCCGTCAGTGAGTCAGTGAGTCAGTGAGGGACATATTTGTCGTTTTTCTGGTTCATTTATCTCTGGCTTAAATGAATTTCGAACGCTGGAAATTTTTTTCTAGGTTAAGTCTCACTAGGACACCCAGAAAAAAGTCTAAACTCGAATCTAAAAAGCGTAGAAGAAAGGAACTGGGTCTCCAAAATTATGCCGAAATGGTCCCAGTAAAGGATAGTCAGTGCCTTCGTTATGAACTTGGCGATGCACTGCCGTGCATGCAGATCTGTGAAGGTAATAAATATTGCATAACTATCCTATTCCTCACCCCCCCCCCTTTCGGGATAGTACGGAACGACGACGTTTAACAATTTAGGTGTACTGGAGAGGAAGAATGTCAATCGTGGCCACTTAGCACCCTCCCGTGGGAGAGGTGAAAAAGTAATGATGGGATAGTCGCGCTGAGTGCAAAAAGTTATCATGGCAAAGCAACATCATAATAATATTTTCAATAAAATTGCGCACGCGCAAGAGTTGCTGCCATAGAGCTTTTTTGGTTTTAAAGGTATTGCTGGAAAACGAATATAGATACAGACTTCAAATGTGGTTCACGTATTACTAGTACCAGTAGAACGTCAAAATAACGCTTTCGATAAAATTGCGCTTGCGCAAGAGGTAGCGGAGATTGTAATTTTTTGGTTTGAAAAAGGTATGGCTGGAAAATGAAAAGAGATACATTCTTCAAATTTGGTACACGTACTCCTAGTACCTGTGAGATGTCATAAGAAGATATTTGAAGAAATTGGACATGCAAGAGGTATCTGCGAAAGACCTTTTTTGGTTTTAAAGTTATTGAAATTACCTTTTAGAGTATATTATTACCTTTAAATGTGTGCGTTTATTTTTTATTTGTAATTGAAAGTCGTGTATTGTTACACACTCTTAGTTTCCAAAAGATAAACGATTTCTTTTTCTTTTTATAGCAAAATGAATCTCCATTGAATCGCGTAATTATTTGTTATTTTATTTATAATATACATGTAATAATAATCTTTTTTTTTATTTTGGTTTTTTATAACGGTTCCAAAAAATAATTGTATAACTTTACTTTTTTTAAAAAAAATTATTTCTTATTTTGATAGTCAAAAAAAAAAGTTCGTCTACTTTTTTAAAAAAGTTCGAAATGGGCAGACAATTTTTTTCCCTATTTTACAGTAAATGTTCGAATGACTAATTTCTATTTGTGAGATCTTCTACTGATGCGTCACTCAAGCTCCAATTCTGATAAAATACCACTTTGACGTCGTAGGGTAGGGGTAGGGTAGGGTATTTTACATATATATTCCGACTTGTGTGCTTGCTCAGTGAGCCGCTTATAAGTCTTCGTCAAGTAAGACAGACACAGAAAGATTTTTTACTGTCACAAAGAGAGGAAATACACCCAGGGCGAAGGCGGGAATCGAACCCGCGCCCGTTACAGCACGCAGACTGCTGGCCTGCGATGCTTACCACTCGGCCATCCGGGCCCCCTTTGACGTCGTTTTTTCGTTTTAGTTGCTCACAAATCAAAAGTCTGTAAAGGTCATGATATTGCACAACTTCCTTACCCCCCCGGTATAGTAGGTGAACGGTGAACCTAGTTTTCTTCCATCCAATAGAAATTTAGCGCGGGATTATGGATATAATTTTTTATTGCTTATTGTAGTCCAGGCAACGAAGGCTGAAAAAAGGGTCTAGAGGGAAAGTTTTGGAACACAATTTTTGACTTCATAACTTTGTTTAGACTAGTTAGGAGGTAAACATATCAAAAGTCCCCGCCCCTAGCCCCTGTGCTGAAGGGGGGAGGGGGGGTTGAATGTCCCGTTTTTTGGTTTTTCGCTTATATCTCGAAAACTATGAGTTCTAGCTATATAATTGTGATACACAAAATGAAAGCTGATTAAAATTGCTACAAGCTGCACCCCTCAAGTGTTTTAATATCTTGTATAGTTTTCGAGATATCCGCTCTTGAAAGTCAGTAATTTTGGAGAAAACACTTCTCCCCCCACATTTTCCCTCTTTTTTGACCGGATAACTCTTCAATAATGCACCGAAACACTAAATTTTGGCCCTAGATTGGTAGAGAATTTAATTCTTATCAATAATATAACTTATTTTACTGTTTTATCTATTTTCCTTCAAATTTTAAAACGGTTTCAGTGTTGAGTGAAGATTGTACTGAAAGTCCCATAGAGCTAATGCATAAGTTTTGAAATCGCAACTTTTGGAAAACAATTTATTTGCCATGTTATTCCATTTTCACAAGGTATTAGAATCATCATAACATCAATTTAACACAAAATTGAAAAGAAAATAACATCCGGTTATTTAATTATTAATTAATCAAGTTTTAAAATAGTGGCGCCATCTGCTGTACATGTTTGAAAATTTAAAATTTCAAAAATATATAATTAAATAACTAGATAATATTTTTGTTTCAAATTTGTTTCATTTCGATGTTATGTTGATTCCCGTACCTGGACAAAAAGGGCTAACATGGCAAAGCAATACATCTGTGGAAGTTGTTATTCCAAAACTAATGCATTAGCTCTATCGGACTGACAACCCCTCTTATGCACACTTATTCTATACTGAAAGACTAAATAACACTAATACTCATTTTGTAGGCACGTTGTTACTTTAGTATTTTATCTATTTTATTTTATTTCATTCGTCAAACACCAGTGGGAAAACTGTCAGATGCTATTCATGTTCTTCATCTTCGGAGTCAATTTGAGGGACCCCATTGATGCTGTTCCAGTGGTAAGTTTGGCATGCTCTAGGACCTTTGAGGCTTGCTATTTTTGCTGCTACACTTGAGCTGGCACAGTCTTTCTTACATCATCCGAACATAATTTTCAGAACATCGTCAGGTGCTGCTGCTAACTCACTGTGCACTGGACCAGCAGAAGAGCTATCGACTCAAGAAGTCGCAGTCGGTTGATATCTTTTTCACTGAAGACACCAAGATAAACGTCAAACAAGATGATTTTCTGTCGAACAATTTAAATAAAATGGTCTCATCAACATACTTAAGGTGTAGCTTGAGGACAATTGAATGTAGGACCCTTCGAGCAGAAAGGGATGTGGACGTTCTGATAGTAGATACGGCATACGGCTATGATAATGTCGGAAATGACACAGATACTTATTTTGCTGGCACGTTGTTATACTTTAATATTTTGTGTCGACCTTACAGTCCTCTTGATGGCTACAGCTGATGTGCATAAGGACATCGGTTTCATAAAGCCTGGACGTGGGAAGACAAAGGATTTTTTATTATCATCCCAAGAGTTAAAGCAACTGGGTTTAGGACGTGCTATTTTAGCAAACACAATAGCTGGATGCGACACTACATCTTTCACATTTCGAAAAAGCCGGATCGCATTTGTGAAGTTGTGTACGAAGTCGTCAGAAGTCCAGAAAGCAGCAGCGGTCTTTTCATACCCTTTCTTAACCATATATCAGGTACAAAAGGCAGGCAATACCTGCATCTTGAGGTGTTATGGGGCTCCAACGAAAGAGGCCTTCCCCAATGCCACAGGTATAATTCCCTCTTGAAATCCGGAGCCGCCATCAAGCCTGATATATCGTCTTCTTCCCACCGAGGAAGCAGTAAAACAGTATTTCCTCTGAATATTACACCAAGATGAGCTGTGGCTGGGAAATGACCTGCCTCCTCTTGTGTATGATTGGAAGATTGAGAATAACTGCCTGATGGTCAAAGTGTACAGTGAGTTAGCAGCAGCACCTGACAATATTATGAAAATAATTTTCTGCAGATACATGAAAGTCTGTGCCAGCTCAAACTGTAGCTGTAAAAAATCAAGTCTCAAATGTTCCTCAGAATGCCAAAATTCCCAGGGGACTAGCCTCAAAAGGGTCTCTCAAGTTGACTCCGAAGATGAAGAAGAACAGGGGCATCATCTGACCGTTTTCCCACTGGGGTTCGAGGAATGGAATAAAATAGATAAAATATGAAAGTAACAACGTGCCTACAAAATGAGTATCAGTGTTATTTAGACGTTCAGTATAGAATAAGTGTACATAAGAGGGGTTGTCAGTCCGATAGAGCTAATGCATTAGTTTTGGAATAACAACTTCCACAGATGTATTGCTTTGCCATGTTAGCCCTTTTTATCCAGGTACGGGAATCAACATAACATCGAAATGAAACAAATTTGAAACAAAAATATTATCTAGTTATTTAATTATATATTTTTGAAGTTTTAAAATTTCAAACATATACAGCAGATGGCGCCACTATTTTAAAACTTTATTAATTAATAATTAAATAACCGGGTGTTATTTTCTTTTCAATTTTGTGTTAAATTGATGTTATGATGATTCTAATACCTTGTGAAAATGGAATAACATGGCAAATAAATTTTTTTCCAAAAGTTGCGATTTCAAAACTTATGCATTAGCTCTATGGGACTTTCAGTACAATCTTCACTCAACACTGAAACCGCTTTAAAATTTGAAGGAAAATAGATAAAATAGTAAAATAAGATATATTATTGAAAAGAATTAAATTCTCTACCAGTCTAGGGCCAAAATTTAGTGTTTCGGTGCATTATTGAAGAGTTATCTGGTCAAAAAAGAGGGAAAATGTGGGGGGAGAAGTGTTTTCTCCAAAATTACTGACTTTCAAGAGCGGATATCTCGAAAACTATACAAGATATTAAAACACTTTAGGGGTGCAGCTTGTAGCAAATTTAATCAGCTTTCATTTTGTGTATCACAATTATATAGCTAGAACTCATAGTTTTCGAGATATAAGCGAAAAACCGAAAAATGGGACATTCAACCCCCCTCCCCCCTTTAGCACAGGGGCTAGGGACGGGGACTTTTGATATGTTTACCTCCTAACTAGTCTAAACAAAGTTATGAAGTCAAAAATTGTGTTCCAAAACTTTCCCTCTAGAACTCTTCGTTGCCTGGACTATTGGGGATTTCTATTTTATGCAGGCGTTATCGGGAGGTTTTTTTTTTCTTTGAGAAAAAAGATTGGCACCAGCGATCAACAGGAAATGTCAAGAAAAAATAAAATATGGACTGATTTATTTGAAGGAACTTGCTACCTTAGGATAAGGATTAGATTATTATCGAAGTAAAATATGGAAGAAGTGTACTCGAGAGTTTTTTTCGCGGCTTGTTCTCTCGTCATAAAAGCAAGATTTTAAATCTTAATAGCAAGATGATTAGTTTCTTCATACAAATAAGTAAGTGCAAATTCATAATACGTATTTTCTGTATAGGTTTATGTGCATATGTTTTATAAAAATTAGATACTTTTGTTTTCACGACATAAATGCAAACACTTATTAAATTATTTCTCATCGGCAATTCGAGCCATTACAATGTTGTAAGTTTATTTAAAAGTATTAATGAGCTTGGGTGAAGTTTGAAATGGACTAAACTCCTCGGCGCAACAGTCTATTAGTAGGCCAAGGCCTGCTGCTCCCATTTCAATTTACGTGACCAAGGGCTCTGGGGTGCTAGGCATATGTCCAGGTTAAGATGTCAATCTCAAGTGTTTAGTTCCCAAGCATGCTTGATCCTCATTTTATCGAACCTCTTAACGGAAGAAAGGTTGAGTCAACCTCTCCCAATCCGGTATTTGATCCCCGGACCTGTGGCATGGTAATGCGAATCACTACCCACTGAGCCACTGGACCTACTGTGAAATTTGAAATAATAAACCAGTTAATTGTTTTATTGTTGAACTTTATTTGTTACTTGTTTTTGGCATCGTCGAAAATTTGTGTGAATCAACAATTTGTGTAATCATGTTTGTTTTAAACTTTAATTACAAATTTGCGGATATTCGTTTAGAAATTTTTTACATAAAAACCATTTTTTTGTTTTAATTTTAAAAAATTAAATTTTTTAGAGCTTAATCTAGTTAAAGGACGAAATAATTGCATGATTTCGTCATTAAATATTATCATTACTTATTTAATTATTTAGAAAACTTTTTTAATGACATTGAGGTTTACCCATACTAACATTCTGATGTAAAAAATAAGTTACATTGTAAAACACTCAGAAGCAAACGAAAAGTACGTTCATTTTGAAAATAAAATCGAAACAACCAATGAAATCGCAGTACGTAGAAAACTAAAGACAAGAGTGTTACATCAGCTCAAACATTCTTATTATTTATCACAAAATTTGTAGTAAAAGCTGCACTAACTATGGGAAATTAAATTAAAGTAAAATTAATTAAAAATAATTTTAATGGGAATATTTCTTATGACGTCACGCTCTCTAACCTGCGATTTCATTGGTTGTTTTGCTTTCTTTGAAAAAGTCCTGAAAGGCTCATTGGTTTAAAAAAGGTCACGCGATCCGAACTGCGATGTCATTGGTTATTTTGTTTTTTGTGGCTAAGTGTTGAAACAAGTTCATTATTTTTTTTAATTAATAATAATTAAAATTACAAATAACTTTAATTATAATAATTATAATTTTAATTTGAAAAAAAAATATATAAAAAGTATGTGGATGGAAAATATTGAAACCCCCCCCCCCCCCCCCCCCCCCCCCAGAAATTTTTTCTAGTTGCGCGCCAGCGGGAGACAAGCAAAAAACCACGAAATACCGAATGCGCGATATGACGAGAGCGACTTGATAAATATTACACTTTTGACGTATTTATGCTCTCCGCAAAGTCTTCAAACTAAACCACAGAAAGTGTTTGAAAGATAAAACTAATTCATATTAAATAAATATAGCTACTTTTTAGAAAAAGAATCAAAAAATTTGAAAGGACTTATTATTAATCTATAATAATAAAAATGACGTTTTGTATGTATGTATGTGTGTTAGTCTCTTCGAAACTCACAAACTAGACATCTGTTGGACTCGTAACTTGGCACAAATGCGTAGTTCATACTTGAGTTACAAAATAAGAACTTTCAGAGCTCAAAATGTTCTATTTTTAGAGAAAATTCGAATTTTCTGGAAAAACTACACCACTTTGGCTCAAATCCGATAATTTTTTTACTTTCCTGATGCCATCTGCTGAAAAAAATAAATAAAACTTTCAACAAAAATAAATAAAATTGAAAATGTTTATTTTATTGTGTTGCCATAACTTTCAGTAACTAAATTCATTATTTGAAAATAATTGATATGTTTCAAGGACGTATTTCCGACAAGTCTTCATTCCTAATTATTGTGGGTTTAGTTGATGATTTCTTCAATGAAGGTTCTATTGATTACAAATATGCATATTCAGGCAATAAATGTGTAGTTAACCTATAAGTTCTAGCGCTGCATATTAGGCCTTTATTTTCTCGCCAAATACATTGCCAATCCCGTCAAATTATTAATTAAAACTCGCCAAATGGACAAAATGTTTGCTAAGCTAATACTGAACAATGATGGTTAATAAAGGCCATCGCACGAGCTGCATATTAGGGTATTATGTCTTTATTTTCTCGCCAAATACGTAGCCAATCTCGCCAAATCATTAATTAAAACTCGCCAAATGAGTAAAATGTTTGTTAAGCTATTACTGAACTATGATGGTTAATAAAGGCCATCGCACTAGAGCTGCATATCAGGGTTTTATGTCTTTATTGTTTCGCCAAATATGTTGCCAATCTCGCCAAATTATTAATTAAAACTCGCCAAATGGGCAAAATGTTTGTAATGCTATTACTGATCTAAGATGGTTAATAAAGGCCATTTCACTAGAGCTGCATATTAGGATTTTATGTCTTAATTTTTTCGCCAAATACGTTGCCAATCTCACCAGATGGGCAAAATATTTGTTAAGCTATAACTGAACTATGATGGTTAATAAAGGTCCCATTGCACTAAAGCTGCATATCAGGGTTTTAATCTTTATTTTTTCGCCAAATTTGTTGCCAAACTCGCCAAATGGGCAAAATGTTCTTTAAAAATAATTTATAAGCTGTTTGTTGTGCTAAGGTCATTGTGTTAAAGCTGTATAATGGGTGTGTTTGTAGCTATATCTATTTTCTCGCCAAATTATTTACCAAAACGAGCCAAAAGAGTTAAAAAAGGTTTTATGTATTTATGATGGAATTGTGATGACATTTATGAGTGCATTTTACACCGCATTTTTTTATTTTGGAATTTTAAAACAATGAAACGGGACTTAATACTTGAAAACGAACAGGAAGAATAACTTGAGTTTATGATCTTATAACATGTTATATGGTACACATACTTGGATCGATTTGATATTTTTTAAATCCGTGCGAAGTACGGGTATAAATTTGCTAGTTAGTACTATAAAAATTGCACATTATTGCACATTTAATAATATGCTTATTTCACTCATTTTCTAGTAAAATATCCACCTAAAGTTAGCTGCTTTGATTTTTCTCTCCAATATCTTGACCTGTCGCCTGTCCTGACATTGTGTCTCATGACGATTTTTTAAGGAAAGTACATATTTATTGAAAAAACGGAGGGGGGGGGGGATTGGGAAACATGATACAAGGCGCGATATATCCAAATGCGCGATGTAATGAGGTGCGATATAGGGAGGGGTTACTGTATATCTTTCTCAATTAAAAATCAAAGATTTCTGATTATTTTACTTCCACTTTTAGGTGATACAAGAAAAGAAAAAGAAGCTCTTGTGCGGCGTATCAGACAGTTCTAAGCGTAAAAGAAAAGCACTGATGGACGTTTTGCTTGAACACCATTTGGAAACGAACCAATTCACTGAAGAAGACGTCAGGGAAGAAGTTGACACCTTTGCTTTTGAAGTTAGCAAACGAAATTATACGAATTGTATCCAAACTTAAATATTCTACTTTTTTTTTCCTCCTTAACGTTTGGAAAATTTTCAAGAAAATTATCATAAAATAGATCTGAAAATTATATAAAGGCATGCCTTTAAACAGTTTATATATTCATTTTTAATTTTTCGGGTGTTATTTAGATAGAAATTGGTGGGTTTAAGTTGGTTTTAATCCTGTCGCAGCTGGTTCAGTATTAGGCTAGCACAAAAGAGGTGTGAGGTTCCTGGATCAAAACGAGGCCGGTCCGTAACTCTTTAACACTGACATCGGACGTGAAGTCAGCTAAGCATAACGTACATAGTCAAACCAATACCGGCCATTATATCATAGCTGTTCCAAATTTATTTAATTCTGTGGGGCAGAAAAATGATTTTTTTAGAAATAAAAGGACTTTTTATAATTAAGGAAAATAGATCACTTAAATATTTGAAGAACCTTACATTTAATCGTTGCATAACATAAATATAATTATATTTACTTGATTATCTTCGATTAACTAATTTTTATCTTTATCAATCTTTTCACCGTTTCCATATAGTCTATGAATTAAAGTACTATATATAATATGTTTAATGTTTCAGGGTCATGATACCACGTCTTTAGGCGCCAGCTGGGCTTTGTACTTAATAGGACTAAATAAAGATGTCCAAGCGAAACTCCATGAGGAAATGGACAGGATATTTGGGAACGACATGGAGCGAGAAGTCACAACCGAAGATCTGAACGACATGAAATACTTAGAATGCGTTTTGAAGGTATCACCAAATATATTTACTGGAAAATGTAAATTATGTTCCTTGTGCTAGATACAAGTTTATACTTTACTTCTGCGGCGGTTAGCATAAATACCCAATACTAGCCCTCGCGACCGAGAACTTGCCACAGGAAGCAGAAATTGTTTAATACTATGTTACTTATGGTCCTATATTCTGTTTATTTAAATGAACTTACGCATAAAACTTATTTTCTCATGGATTATTTTCCTACCAATTGTCGTTATTAGGTTAAATGCTGTGCTGAATGCTTCTTATTAGATAAGGCTAAAAAAATCTAATAGACAAAAAAAACTAGGGAAGGCCGGGGCTAGTTTTCCCATGGGGTAAGTTTTCCACCAGGCTTTATATATTAAATGAGCCGTTGGGGGGCGCCAACAGTTTGCTTATAGTTTATGAAGCAACATGAATTATGTAGATCACAAGAATATTTGTTCAGTTGGTGTCGTGATATTTTTGTTAGAGCTGTTTTTTTTTTTATTTTTTTAACGTTGAGTGAACTTTTATGCTTACAATGAAACCTAAACTAAAAGCACTTTCATTTAACTTACAGTTTTATGATTGCGTATAACAAAAATGTGGTTTCTATCTCGTTTTAAATATGTATTTGTTTTGAAAATAACTTAAGCCTCTGATCGTCAAGGTACTGTGATAGTGAAAATATGACAACAGGCTTTTTTACAATTTTACCTATATTCTGGGTATAATCCTTTCGAATATTTTAGTTTACAATAAAATGTACATAAAAACAACATAATATTTTAAAATGTGCTAAAAAATTTCAATAACAGATGAAAAGTTTACCCCATCCATTTTTGGCAGTCTGGGAAGACGAACTATGTATGCGGGGCACGTTTACCAGCCCAACTGGCTTGCACTTCCCTACTCGGTGCCAAAAAGTGTATTTACTTATTAGGAAAGTAGCAATGCCAAATTGTAGATAACCATATCATTAAGACAGTGATATCTTACTCTCTTCAAAATAAATAAAATAAATAAATACAATCAAAAAGAAGAAAACGTGGAAAATTACCCCCCGGTCTTCCCTATATGCGATAAAATTAAAAAAGTATCGTCACACCATCTATTTTTTTTTATTTTAATAATAATTGTATAGCCATATTGGACTGTTTTTAATTTATAATACATAACTAAATCTTTAAATAGGAATCTCAAAGGCTATATCCTTCTGTGCCATTCTTTGCCAGATACATTACGGAAGACTTCCAGATATGTAAGTAACGCTGCAATTTAAAAAAGTTACAATAACTTTTTATTTACATTAAAAAAAATAATTAGCTATTAAAATTTGTATAAGCGTAGAGCTGGCACAGGTCGCCTCTCATTTGGGCATCGTGGCTCAGTCCACCGACAAGCAATAATATATTCAGAATTCGTAGTGATTTTCTCCACAGATATGGCACTCCTTATAGTCCAGATCTTATATAACATATATGTTACCGTTCTAACCCGGAATCAGCTAAAAGAAAAAGTAACTTGTGAAAACTAGTTTTAACTGGAAGTCATGTTGAGAACTAGTTTCATTTATCTGAAACTAGATCTCACTAGTTAAAACCGGTTTTGACCAATTGCTTTGGTTAAAAATAGTTGTAATGGGCCAAAACTAGAATTATCCAACAGGTTTTAGATAAAACTAGAATTAACTGCGTATGCTTGACTTTTATGTATTATGAACGTTAATTTTATAATCTTTTACTACAATCAATGGAGTGATTAAAAAACTCGATGAACGGTTCTTAATGGAGTGTCTTCCAATACCCAAAAGCTTTCATTTCATTTCAGACCAAGAATTAACTAAAATAATCCAAACCATTTTCCTAAATCGTGCTATTTTCCGTTAATTCTAGTTTTATCTAATATATGTTATAGTTAAAACTAGATTAAAAATAATCTATTTCGTGCAAACTAGCGTTAACTGATAATAACTGGTTTTAGCCAGTGGATACTAGTATTAACTAATGACATCAATTAAAACTAGTTTTTAATGGGCTGGGGAGCCTAGTCGGTTAAGCACTCGCTTAGCATGCGAAAGGTCCCAGGTTCGGGTACGGTCATCGCCAAAATAGCTGCCGACCTATAAACGGCCCATGCAGCCAAAAATATCCGACGAATAATAGCCCGTGTAAGGGAGTGCACGTTAAATATCCTTCAATGTCCTAACGCTGCGTACGATATCGCCCTTAATGGTTGCATTGGGTGCCTATTCAGGTGTTGGTTCGTCACCTGACTGTGGCTCTAAAAAACGACGCCCGTCGCCAATAGCCCTCGTGAAGCTCTTGTGCGACAATAATTCAAACCTAACTTAAAACTAGTTTTTACTAGTTAATTGAAGTTCTAACTGATTTCGGGTTTTAACGGTAACAAATACATAACAAAAGCATAATTCAACTGCCACTCTATTTGTAGTCATTAAGAAAAATTACACCATTAAAAATATTTTAGGCGGATACAATCTCCCAAAAGGTGCCTCTTGCTTTGTGTTGTCCTACAGCTTGCATCGCGACAAAGACGTTTTCCCGAACCCAGAAAAGTTCGATCCGGACAGATTTCTACCGGAGAACTGCATCGACCGCAATCCTTACGCGTATGTTCCTTTTTCTGCCGGAGCAAGGAATTGTATTGGTGAGTTGAAGATACTCTGCAAAAACAAATTATAAAATCCCATCACAATTTAATGTTGTTTGGTTTTTTTTTTTCAGAAAATCCATTAGTCCACAAACCCTAGTTTTTGAGAAATGAAAAAAAAACTATTTAAACAGCAACCTTACATCCAAATTACCAAGCAAAACTTTTACAGTAATATTTTGAGCGAGATGCATTATTACACTTCGTAAGGAGCCTTAAAAAAAGTTTTATTTAATATTTAAAATTAATATTAAAGTTGCTGGACTTCGGGGCTTCTGCAAGAAAACAAAAAGAAATTGTGTTTCGAGTATAAGAAAAATAATTCTAATTCATACTGTATAGCTAAAATTATGTTTACACTCCTTGCCAATCTAAGTTGGGTAAATAGAAAAATGCAATATAGAAGATCCTTCCGCGGATGTTAAGAATAATTAATATATTTGTGAATCCATTCAGAAAACATGTTTAAAACGTTAATTTCATTTACAGAAAACTTCTAATTTTTTTTCTAACAGATTTGAATATTATTTTGGAAAATTTGGCAATTTTATCAGAATAAAAAAAGTATTTTGGTTAAATTGTATTCAGATCACTTGGAAACTCTTGTAAGGTAATATTTACGTACCAACCGCGCTTTTCCACCTACCTTTGTACTCTTTGTTCTTATCCAAGTTAGGTTGACACGAAGTGTAGACGTGCTTTTATTGGTTGTTTATCATATGGATGTGCAAACCACTGAATTAACAATTAATAATCTTCTAGTGAACAAATTATAAGCATTGAGTTTTACATCATATGTAATTAATGCTTCTCCTTCCCAAATTTTACGATTTTTCTTTCCAAAAAATGATGGTATTTATCATAGAATTTCTCTTCTTTTATCATACAAATAGATATAAAATATTCATCATCAATTCTTTTTAATCCTTTCAGTCCCAGTGATGCCATTTGGCCATCATAACTAAAAAATAATATAGTGCTGTCAACTAATAGGATTAATAAAAAATATTTTCTTATACAAAAAAAAGTTTGACGAATCGAATGACGTGCTTTTTGATATCATATATGGTTATAGACGATCAAAAAAAATTCTAAAATGATGATGCAAAATTTTCATTGGGACTGAAAGGGTTAATTTGTAATCTGAATAAATCTTTACTTTTTAAGGTCAAAGATTTGCACTAATGGAAGAGAAGGTGATCGTGTCCTCCATTTTAAGAAATTTTACTCTTGAATCGCTGGACACGAGGGACAAAGTTCTACCAGTCCCGGAACTCATACTGAAGCCATCAAAAGATATACGGATTAAAATTAGAAAGCGTATTTTCTGAACGGACAGTAATTTTCCAATCATATTAAAGCCATCAAGAGATATGCGGATTAAAATTAGAACGCGTATTCTGAACGGACAATAATTTTCGACTCATATTGAAGCCATCAGGAGATATGCGGATTGAAATTAGAACGCGTATTTTCTGAACGGACAGTAAATTTCCAATCGTATTAAAGCCATCAAGAGATATGCGGATTAAAATTAGAACGCGTATTCTGAACGGACAATAATTTTCGACTCATATTGAAGCCATCAGGAGATATGCGGATTAAAATTAACAAGCGTCTTTTCTGAACGGACAGTAATTTTCCTGAGAATGTACTTCGTAAATGGATCAATTTTTCAGAAACCCCTTAAGTCCTCCATTCAAAGTTTTCGAGAAATTAAAAAAAAAACTTTTAGCAACGATGAGTGAGAGAATCTCCCCAAAACTATATTTAACGGGCATATTTAACATGCACTCCCTCTACACGGGTATTATTCGTCGGACATTTTTAGGTTGCACGGGCTGTTTACAGGTCGGCAGTTATTTTGGGGATGCCCGGACCCGAATCTGGGACCTTAAGCATGCCATAATTTACAGGGAAAATCTGTTTGTTTTACGCAAACAATTTGTAATTTTAACGCAAAAGCTGTTTTTTTAGCTAACATGTAGTAAATATAAAATAGCATTTCCCTCACTCGGCGAGAAATCGAACTCCGACCACCCCAGAGACAAGTGAAGAAACTGACCACAATATTACAGACGAATTATAAACTGCAGAACTCGTGATGCAACCACGAATCTTTAAATTGCCAGTCAATCGCTCTCTAAAGTGATCTATTTTGGCACCTATGGTTTCAACCTACCGTTGAAATACTTGGTCAGTTACAATCTGGTATCTTTTTTTACTCGATTGAAAACTGAAAAAATCTCTTTTACATCAAAAAGAATATTTTTTACATTAAAAAGGTTTTTTTTTTCAGAAAGTTTTTTTTAGAGAAAATAACAGTATTTTCCTGTAAACACGTAGGTTTTTTCTGTAAAATTAACAGATTTTTCTACAGTGTGCATTGGTTCAGTAACAAACTGTAAATTTTAAAAAAAATCTATATTAAATATTTATGCTTTGAAAAATTAACATTTTGCTATATCAATAAATATTAATTTATCAGATAGCACTAAATGAGTTGAAGGTGCTATAAAATTATATGTGTTATAATAAAATATTTATTTTTACTATTTTGTTTGTCATTACTTGTTTTGTATACCAAATATTGCATGAAATAGTTGAATATTATTGTTTTTATTTTATTTGTGTTAAGCGTTTACCTGTACATATGTATCTAATAATTAATCTAACGAGCTTCTCATATGCAATTAGTAATACTACTTCATTTTAATGAAAACTTAGTAACTAAATTTTAGGTAACAGTTTTAAATGTAATATCATTGGTATGATACTTGATATTGTGCATTATATTGGGGGTGAAAATATATAATGTCATTCACAGGACCGCGATGTTTAAGACATTATAAACAAAATTGAATACTACGTGAAGAAAATCATGTAAAATACTTATTATATACTCATACTATTTAAGTAATAAAATGCCTTCTATTGAAATTATTTTAGCCCTATGAGCTATTAGTAGTAGTAATTCAATTTCTCCTGCCCTGATCAATAATTGTTTTTAGTCTGGAAATAAATTTCAAATTTGGCGACTTTTTGCGTCATTTGATAAATAAAATAAAATGTAAAAAGTAAAAACGAGTTTTAAAAAAAAAGATTTCTTATATTATAACATCAGGGTCAATGGTCAATTCAAAGGACCGAACTTTTATTGCGTAAGAAACGGGTTGTCGTTGTAACCAAGTAAGACGATAGAAGAAATAAAAGGAAAACTCGCTATAATATTCGCAGACACAGAACAAAACGAAATACATAATCTGAACGACGCAGTGGACGCACAATTTAATAAAAACTCGTTTGTTTTTACTTGAACTTCCTTAAACTTCGCCTGTCCTTGATGAGCCACGAAAAAAAAATGGCTACATTATCACTTTATCAACAATTTCCCCAACAGATAGTGAATTAGAATAGACCGAACATGACGTTCCCTAGTTCGGTCTCTCAGCTGCTTCAGTTATTTTACTCGGCTGGGCCGTGGAACACATTTGTTTCTTTTAACGTTGCTGTGCTCGTGAGTGTTGCGTGCGTTTTTCTTAAGTATGGCTTTTGGAGACAGGCTTACAGCAGGCAGATGCCGGGCAAAGGCGTGGGTTTTTTCAACGTGCTGGGAAATTTGACGGAAATCTTGTTCCCTGCTAAAGAAAGAAATGGAATGTCATTTAATGCTAGTAAGTCTTAGATTTATTGTAAATGGCCTAAAAATCCATATAAATTGTGATAGAATTCAAAAATATATTTTTGGATACAGATTTAGGGATTTTTAAATGTTATAATTTTTAAAAAAAAATTCACTGGTTATTGGAAAAGGCAACAACAGCACATGATCAAAAAATAATTTGGATAAATTAGGTTAAAAAAAATTTTTAAATAACTGTTATATTTTTTTTTAATAAAATAAATTTTATAAAGTACCCAAAAAATAATGAATTTTTTTTACTTTTTTGCCCCATAAATTTTTTTTCATATTAGTTTTATTAAAACTTATAGCCTCAGATTAATCTATACTATGTATTACATCATATAAAAAAAAGTTTACGAGAAAACATAGCATAGTTTTTGAGAAAAGGTACATCGAAGTTCAAAAAATCAAGTTCTGAGAAAAACGCGTTTATTGTTAACCCATTTCCTTACGAAGCCATGACATTCAAATGGCTTTTAATGTCAAAAATATTTTTGCAATCGTCTTGATACTTTGTGGCATTATTAATAATAAGGTTGTATTAGTATTTTAAGCCAATAATTTTTGTTTTTATTTGTTCACCGATTTTGGGGTACTGAACCCCCTTAAAGAAGGAATGATACGTTCATGGTTAATCTACGTTCATTGACACAAAAATAAAAGAATAAAAAAAATGTCACATGGCACGTTTTTGCACAAAGATCTGTCACTTCTTACTCAGAGTAGTTACAGTAAATCATAATTGCTTACTAGTTAATATTACTATTCTTGCTTCTTGTAATTAATTTTTTAAAATATTATCTTTAGGTACTAACATTATATAATATCACAAGACAAGATTTTTCAAAGCATTTGAAACTTTTTTTTCCTTATTATTTTTCAGGGTTTTTGCATGCGCTTACGGATCACACAAATAGGTTTCGGAAGGAAAAAATGTTTGTTTTTTGGATTTCTTACGCCCCCTTCGTATGTCTTATGACATCAGAATCAATTGAGGTAATTTCTTGTCTTTAAATTACTATGTGAACTTCATTTACAAATAAATAATGATAATAAATATAGATATATACTACAGAATAACTACACTTCTACTGTCAATAGTTTGGGGGTTTATTTGGTTTAAATCAGAAAAAACACTCCCTTGAAATGATATTGCTTATTATCGGACTACAAAATTGTGGTAAGATAGGTAAGATAACGGCGAACTCAGTAAGTTGACGAAAACGGAATTACTGCTTATCTATAGGTATAGGGGATACTAAATAATCAACAAATATCGTAATCAACATTTATCGTATTTGTCATTAGCAACTCGTATCTTGATTTCATTAGATGTTTCTATCTCTATCTCTAAATTAGCGTGGGGTTATGTCCACTGTTTTCTTATTTTTGAGCTCTTTACGTGCAATTTGTTTTTATTCCTGCTGTTGATTAAACCTTTCAGTCCCAATGACAATTTGGCATCATCATTTTTGAAATCTGTTTCTAATCGTCCATAGCTATTTATCATATCAAAAAGAACATCATTCGATTCTCAAACTTTTTTCTATTAGAAAATATTTTTTTATTAATCCCAATAGATGTCAGCCCTTTAATTTTTTTTTACTATCAGAAACATGATGATGACAAATTGCATCAGTGGGACTGAAAAAGTTAAACTCTATCCGTTATTTCGATTAAATTTTAAGTATGTAAATCATCATCAAACGTCAATATTTCGTCAATGTCATCAAACTTTGGTTTCAATGATATTTTGTCTTACACGGAGAAAATAAACAAAATTGTGGAACAGCAATGTAACGAATTTCGCGAAACGAGAAAAGCTTCAGCTCTACTTTAAGAAAAGTAGAATTCAGTTTAGTAAAGTAAGCAAATATTTGCAATAATTGCAATAATTACAGAAGGACAAAAATGAAAACGATACCTCTGGAAATGTTGCCACTCCCGACGTGAAACATATACCCAAATGAACTCGTTTTAATTACTTGTACTGTTGGTTTTTTTCTTATAGACTTCACAAGACAGATAAAAAAATCCACAAATTCGAAAACGAAGTATTTTAAGCAGCATTTTTTAAAGTTAATTAAATTATTTCCCTTGAAGTTTTTTTAAATTATATTATTTATACATTTGTGGAAATATGAAAAAAATATGAAAAAAAATTGATTTAATTATTTAAAAAATATTGTTATAGTTTTATTCACAAAATTCACTTTCAGGAATTTATAAGTGGTACGAAAAATAATGAAAAAGCATGGTCTTATAATCATCTACATCCTTGGCTAGGTACTGGACTTTTAACAAGGTATTTCAAATGAATTTTGACAGTTTTTCAAAGAAAAATATTGTATCCGAAATCATAAAAAGCTGTGGTTTTAAGGCATCTTTTTTATGTGTCCTCTTCCAGCCATGGGAAGAAATGGAAATCAAGAAGAAAACTTCTCACTCCTGCTTTCCACTTCGACATCTTGAAGGACTTCCTACCTGTCATCAACGAACAGTGCCAAATTCTAGTCAACTGTTTAAAGAAAGAAATATCGAAAGAGTTTGTAAATATAATACCACTGATGACGCATTGCAGCTTGGACATTATTTGTGGTAAGTTAACCCTTTATCTACTGACACGGTACTTAGTTAAAAGTACTTGCTTAATAGTATAATTATAAGTATCATTTATTAACTCCTCGGCGGAACAGTCCATTACTGGGCCAAGGCCTACCATGCCCATTTCAGCTTTCGTGAACTAGGGCTCTGGGTTGCTAGAAATATGTCCCGGTTAGGTGGCCTGCCTCACGCCTGGCCCCCAGTGTTTAGTTCCCAAGCATTATTGGTCCTCCTTTTATTGACCCTAAAAATATGTTTTTCCATAATATATCATTATTACTTGCACAGATTGCTTTAAAATAGGCATCTTTAAATAATTAAAATTAAATCTTTATTCACAACATAAAGATTTAAAGAATAAAAAGGTTAAAACTAAAACTCTCTGGAATAAACTAAGAATTCAGCAGATGTACATGTTATTATTGCTAATAAAATGTATTAAACCAGCAACAATCTCTAACAATTTTAACAGTCCAATAAAGGATCAAAATTTTCTATTTTAAAACTGTTTACCAATCGGATTTACTACATTAATATGGTCACAAATTTCTTTACTATTAATATGGTTACAAATTTCCTTCCTTAATATAAAAGGGAATTAAGAACATTTAAAATAAAATATTTTTATTTTTTTTAAATATGAAAAATGTTTTTCGAGTTCTGTAATTTAAAATATAAAAGATAACTTCTAAAATGGTTTTTTTCCCTTTAGGTTAATACTCTGCAACAATTATTATTATATCCAGTGCAAGTTATACTGAATTAGTCATTTAATTATAACTTTATATTTTATGTTTAGAAACAACTCTAGGTGTGAGTGTTGGTGCACAAAACAACGATGAATCCCAATATGTCATATCCGTCAAAAGGTAAGGTTTTTTTTCTCTATGAGTTCTTGGTTTTTTTTTAATATGCTTTAAAATTTGGTATGAAATCAAACAGACTTTTAAGTATTTTAAGTTGAACCAATTTTACTTCAAGTATCAAGAAAATTTAAATCCTTGACGTTCTTCAAAACTAATACTGTATTATTGTTAGATGCTATTATACAGAGAATTTAAAATGTTAAGTGTGGACAATAATTAATATCAATATAAACGAGATAGGTTTCTTCAAATAAGAAAAGAGAACAATTGTGTTTCAAGAAATTCAACTTACCAAATTTGAATTCCTTCTTTTTTGTTCGATCTCTAGATTGGTTTCAGACAAATGACCAATGTTCAAAAACTACTTTTTCAACATAAGCACCATCCAAAACGCGCAGAGCACACAATATCTATATATTTCTGATTTTGGACCTCATTGCAATACATTACTAATTAACATATATTTCCTTTTATAAAAATTAAAATTCATTTTAGGTTCATGTTTATACGAGGTTTGACTTATTTATTGTTGAGCACCGTCCCCAAACATAATTTACGCTTTCATAATTAATATAATATTACAAAAAAAAATACATTTGACCAAAAATTTTATGTAAACCTTCTGAGTGTTTTATTGTTTGGAATGTAATTAAAGCTGTTTAATTTATGCAAATCCAAAAATTACATGGTTTGTAGAAAAACCAGTCAATAATCAACAAGTTATTATTATGTTTATGTGTATACGCGCGTCTGGTGATAAGTTCAACAAATATAAGGCAATTTTGCCTCATAACTTGTTGTCGAAGGTTAAGGTAAATTTGTTTTCTAAACACAATATATTGAAGTATAAACAACACATCATTATTTATTCATATTATTTTTACATATTATGCAATGATTCGATAATGTTTAACTCTAACGTATTTCATTTTAGAATAAGTGAGATCGTGATGCAAAAAATGCTCAACAGTTTATACTGGTGTGACTTTGTGTTCTATCGAACAAAGTTAGGGAAGGAATTTAAGAAACATTTGAAAATAGTGCACAGTTTTACAAGATCTGTAAGTAATATTCAAATATTATTGTAAACTTCGCAATTGAATATTAACACCAACAACTTAAAAAAATAAATATTTACACTAATTAAATATCTAAAAATTGCACAGAATGTAAAGGTAAAACTTTTTAAATTATAAAAGTTTTACCCATGCAGACTTATATAAAGACTTTACTTTTCAAATAAATTTATAAAAAGAATTTAAGCATAATACAACATTTTAGAATCTAGTAAATTATTTCCAAAAGTTTGAAGCCTGATGAATCATTAAAATTATATTCATATAATAATTATAATATTTAAAACTATCACACTAAATTACAGCGATTTAAATATCCTAAATCATGTTATGAGATTCAACAGAATTGCAAAAAGAGTTGTCTAAAAGACCAGCTCAACAAAAAGGGCTCAACAACCAAAACAAGCATTAAAACAAAAATTAATTCCCTTTTTATTAAATTATTAGTGTTTCTTATCATGATTTATTTCATTAGGTTATCAAGGAAAAGAAAGAAAAGTTCTTAAGAGGCGACTATGAAAGCGAAAAACGTAAGCGGAAGCCTTTGATGGACTTGCTTTTAGAACATCATATAAATTCCCAAGATTTGACAGAGGAAGACATTCGCGAAGAAGTGGACACATTCACTTTCGAGGTAATACTATTTGATGTTGGTTAGTTGATATACATACACTCTTAAAACAAAAGAGTGAAATCCACTCCAGTAGGAGAAGTGCATTTTCGACACTGGAAAGGAGTGAATATTAACTCAGACTGAGTTAAAATCACTCGTTTGGAGTGATCCTGTCGGAATTTTAACACACAAAGAATCCATTCCTCGAGGAGAAGTGCATTTTCAAGACCGAAAGTTGTGAAAATTAACTCAGACTGAGTTAAAATCGTTCGTTCGTTTTAAGAGTGTATATTTTCAGGCTTGTGTGCTTGCTCAGAGAGCCGCTTATAAACCTTCGTCAAGTAAGACAGTCACAACACCCACTCACACACACACACACTCACCACGCGCCCACCTTCACAGTTTAGACATGTCCCTGAAGGGGAGGGAAATAGTCTCCAGGAACCTGTACCCGTGGGAAACTGCGCAGTGACCGCCCGCAGGACTTTCGGACCCAACAGATTTAACGAGCACGTACTCCGCATATACTCGGTGAGTTTTCAGCGACCAGGACTCGATCGCGGGATCTTCCGATCCGTAGATCGCGACACTGACCACAGAGCGCCTCACAGCCCCTATTTGATGCTAAAAAATGCAGAATATTTGAATAGTTAAGAATCAATAGGAATGGACAACTAAAATGACGTCACAGCCTACAGTGACGTCACTGTTGCGTCAACTGTTGTACCAACTCGATTCCGTGAAAATGATGTGCCAACTATCAAATAATTTTTACATGCAAAAAATCAACTTAAAATTGCGAAAAAATTGAGTTAAAATCAACTAAAATTTGTTTATGACCTTATATTTGACAAAATCTTATATGATAACGTTTATCGTGGCTTTCCGAAACATACTTTAAAGTGTTAGGGGAGGTTATAGGGAATGATAGGGGCATTTATAATTAAATAAAATCAAATAATTATGTATTTTAAATAAATACAATTGATTAGTTAAATATTAAGACTTACGGGTGGTGGAGTTATAAAACTGTTTGTAGGTGCCACACTACTTTTATAATGTAAAAAGTGGCAGCGGCCTTATAGTAGCTTTATCGGTATGCCTGTCCGCCACCAACTTTCGTAGCCTGAACTACAAATGCTACAGAAAAAGGTGATGCGTCAAAAAATGCATCGAATTCATCAAAATATAAATTAAGTTAGCAAACAATAAGAAATACCTATCGAATTTTCGAAAGAAAATTAACGAAACTAGCAAATTTCAAAGAGTAAATGTTTAATATACAATTAATACTGTGTGGGGCACTTTTTTCCAATTGAACCCTCTTGTTGTGTAGAAGCGGACTAAGTGACAGATTCGATAGCATCTCTACTTGTCCTTTTCCTGCTCGTTCAAGATTTAGTTGGGCAAGGACAAGGTCAAGATTCATAATCATGTTTTCAAGGAAAACTAGTATACGTTTAAAGAAATCTTTTTATCCTATGTATTTTTTGTTTTCTATCAGTAGAGTTTATAGCTTTAGGAAGCTAATGTCCTTATTAGTTATTGAGAAGTAATTTTTGAAATTTGAAAATCAATTGGGGAAGTATTTCAAATCAGAAATGTGTATGCTGTGAGAAATAAATTGTCGCCAGATGTGAAAAAGTTATTTTGCTTATATTTCATCGTATCCAGATGATATACATTAGTAATTGCAATAGCTTCATCATCGCCAATTTTTTTACAAATATTATGAAAAATTTCAAAGTCATAATATTCAGTAAACAAGTAGGTTTGTAACAGAATCAGTCACTTAACCCGCTTCCACACAACTGTTGTGTTTAACAGGTAAAAAGGCGCCAAACACAGCATTAATTAGATATGAAACATTTACATGCTAAATTTGGCTAGTTTTTATTTATTTTATTTCAAAAATTCGATAATTATTATTCTATATATCTTTGCAAAATTTAACTTATGTGTCAGAGAATACATATGTAATATTCCCTCGCTTTTAAATAGAATGAAAACATTTCATATCAACGTACAAAAAATCTCCTAGTGAAATAAATTTGACGTCATTGCAAACTGATCGTTGTCTCAAAAATAAGCTTATGTTAATTTATTGTCTAAAAGAATTAAATTTTCTAAAGCGCTTGTTGTGATGGCATTGAGGATATAGTTCTAATAAAAACGGCTTCCTATGCTTTTTTAATGAGCATTAAACTGTGCAGTTTTTTAAGTAATTGAAGTACTTTGAATTCTTTTCTGAAATTTTCAATGTAATCTCATTTCGGTTAGCTGAATTTTTTGACGTATCACGCTTGTCGGTAGCATTTGTCGTTTGGGCTATGAAAGTGGGTGACGGACGGGCAGACAGACGGACTGAACGATTATTATACCTTCCACTTTTTACGTTATAAACGTAGTGTGGAAGCTAAACTTTAGTTAATATACGAATGGTGTAAGAATTAAATTTTCTAAAGCGCTTGTTGTGATGGCATTGAGGATATAGTTCTAATAAAAACGGCTTCCTATGCTTTTTTAATGAGCATTAAACTGTGCAGTTTTTTAAGTAATTGAAGTACTTCGAATTCTTTTCTGAAATTTTCAATGTAATCTCATTTCGGTGAGCTGAATTTTTTTGACGTATCACGCTTGTCGGTAGCATTTGTCGTTTGGGCTATGAAAGTGGGTGACGGACGGGCAGACAGACGGACTGAACGATTATTATACCTTCCACTTTTTACGTTATAAACGTAGTGTGGAAGCTAAACTTTAGTTAATATACGAATGGTGTAGCAATAAAAAATGCTTTTAGTTGGTATTTTTGTTATAATCATAATAATTGTACCACTAAAAATACAATATTAGAAAATCTTATGCGTACCACTACATGACTTACGACCACTAAATAGATCAATACATTTAAAAATTAACTATAAACCCTATAGGAAGGTAAACCCTTCTGAGGGATATAGCCGTATAAATCCGTCACTTGAGTGTCAGGATTTCCAGAAGCACACATGATTAATTAAAAATTTATAACTTTTTCAATTTAACTAAATTTTAGTAATCGAAGTATGGAGGAAGTCATTCATTATCATGTGTTACGGAGATAAAATGTTTAAAATATTTAAGAATTTGAATTTCAGTAAAAAAAATTAACTACGTACAGTGGTATCAAGTTTACACTTAAGGTAGGCGAATACCCAAAATTCTAAAATTTTTACTATTGGCTTAATCTTTTCCAAATTTGGTATAGTGATTTCAAAAATATAATAAACAATGCTTTTGGGGAAATTTTTTTATTTAAATACAATTGATTTATTTTAAATGGTGTTTTTCAACTAAAATTATATTTGAAATCACTATACCAAATTTGAAAAGATTAAAGTTATAGTAAAAATTTTAGAATTTTGTGGAATTTTGGGTATTCGCCTACCTTAAGCCAATTTGCGTATCCCTGGGAGGGTTAAATTACTATGAATAACTTTTTAACCGAAATATTTTTAAGACATCTACCGCTATTTTTTTTTACAATATAGGGGAGACCGGGTCAAGTTGATACACTTTTTACTTTCTGATTTTTGTAATTTTTTTCTGTCAATATTTTGAAACAAACTAAGTGTAGTTAGTAACTATAACTCTTTGGCTAACGCCTGATATTTTTATAATCTAAATAGAATTGAAATTTCACTGACAATTTTTTTTTTTAAATGTTGCAATGTGTATCAACTTAACCCGATCTGGGTCAAGTTGATACGTCATTGGGTCAAGTTGATACGCATATGAGTGAGCATAGACGGTGCTAGGAAATATTTAAATATATCTAATAAAAAATGCAGTAATTACGAAAAGTGTTTTATTTTACAATATAAATAGGTTTTTAACTTTATATGATACAAAGTTTTACATGATTGGGCCTACATTGATTGTAACTGATTACTCCGAGTCTGAGAAATTGGGATCTGATTGACAATTGAAACACGTGTAAAATGGATTGTCTTCAGCACATGCGATGTGTGGCCACTTCTTACAGGATATGCATTGTATCCAGTCCTGGCCAGGCTTTGACGTTGAATATGTTTTGAAGCACACCAAACAAAAAGACTCTTCGCGTTCATCAGAGTCTGATTCATCTTTTTCAATTTTTCTTTGTTTCTCTCTTTTTATTTTTAACTTCTTTTGTTAGGTTTTCTGTTCTTTGTTTTCGGTTCTTTTCTGTTCTTCCATTCTTGGTAATATTACCCCCTAATGATTTTAACAATTTTAACTTTTATTTTCTTGTTAAAATATATCTGCTAAGCTCCTCCTCAAGTTCGTCAGTCAATATTTGTCGATGTTTAGCATAACCCATTTTTACAACCTCGTCAGTAGCCTCTGGCATTTCAAGTTTTATTTTCCCTTTTTTATCTTGAACCTGTAAAGAGCTATTGTGTCTATATTAAAGATTTTGGCCGCTTCCCTAATATACATTCTGCCATTTCAAATCTCTTCATAAGCTTTTCCAAAAATATCAATTGGTATTTCGCCTCTTGTAGTTTCTTGGTATCTATAAATAAATGCAACATATGAAAATTCTTGTGGGTTAAGTTGATACACCGTATCAACTTGACCCCAAAGAAGCGTATCAACTTGACCCAACCGTCGCCATTACACTAAACCGCAAAATACGGAAAACCAATAAGAGCTAGAACAAAGTCTACTAGGTTACATTCTTGCCTTTATAGCATGTAACAATATGATGTTATTTATAACACAATCTAATAACAAGTAAACTTTCAATAACACTTCAAATACAGGGGTAAAAATTTACTTTTAAAGCTCAAAACCAGTATTTAATTCACAACTCATAGAACAAAGCAACCTCCTCTAAGTGCTCACGCGTAGTTGTTGACGACGGACCGGTCGTCCAGTCAAGTGAGTACCAGTTAATTGCGCCTGCGCATTACGGAGTTATTTTGACTGTATCAACTTGACCCTGTATCAACTAGACCCGGTCTCCCCTACTGCTATTTTCTTTTTCCCTTCTTAATATTAGGGGCATGATACAACCTCTATGGGCATGAGCTGGGCTCTATACTTGATAGGCCTCTACAAAGACGTTCAGCTGAAAATTCAGGACGAACTGAATGGCATCTTTGGTTCTGACGTCGACAGAGAAGTTACTACTGATGATTTGAATGACATGAAGTATCTCGATCGTGTGCTCAAGGTAAAAATTATACATTATAACCCTGTTATCGAGTCATTCAAGAGATCGCGACGTCTGTGACGTTATACCGAGTAACGTTGTAAAAAGAATTGAATATTAGGCTATTAAATCATGTAAAACACGAACTATATGCGCATTTTTATTAATTAAAAATTACAGAAATGAATAATTACAATGTCCATTGAATAATGTACTATTAGTAATAGCTTAATTTTTCCTACTTCCACCAACAACGGAAAGTTAATTAGATGGAAAATAAATTTGATTTTTTTTTCAACGTTTGGCGAATAAACTATGATTTAAAAAGTGTAAACGAAATTTTAAACAAATCTCAAAAATATTTAAGTTTTGTATTGGGGTGGTCAGCACGAATAACTAATACTTTCCCCGCGACCGAGTAATTACTTTGTGGCAGACTGTTCAGTATTGGGTTCGCACGCAAGAGGTTCCTGGATCCAAACCGGTCTCGGTCCTTACCTCTTCAGTACAATACTATTTTGATAATATTATTCATGAGAAAACAAAGAAAAAATCAAATTTATTTGCGAAGTTTAACTGCTTCCATCATTACTCTCGTCCATTCCTTTCAAGATTATAAAGGGCTTTTAATAAGTTTATAGGCAAATGTAAATCTTACAAAAAACATTGCACTTTCAGGAATCGCAACGATTATATCCCTCAGTTCCTTTGATGGGAAGAAATGTGAGCGAAGATACAGACATATGTAAGTACAGTATAACTTGGTCTAAATATACATTAATTCAAGAGATCGCGATATTTAAAAACCAGTAACGTTATAAACACGGTTTAATATAAAGTGTAGGAAATGCTGTAAAATACTTATTTTGTACTCTTGACTAAATTGTAACTGGAAATTTCAAATTTGGCGACTTTTCGTATTATTTGGAGGATACAAAAATGTTTAATTAAATATAAAAAGTTAAGTAATAATTTTTATAGTAATAACATTTACGAACATAATTAAATTAATAAAATTGAAATATTGAAAAAGATTTTTTTTTCCTTTCTAAAAGGCATTTTGGATATAATATAAGCTTATAGTATATACATTAAAAAACTTTTTATAGTTTAAGCTTTTTAATTAAAAAATGTCTTAACAAAGATATTATAAAATGCAAGTCTATGGGCACTTCAGGGGACCAAACGATTATACCGCTAATACGAGTAGAATTTGTAAGCAGTTTGACTTAATATTTTTTAACCGTCACTTTTTCCACTTTCTATTCTCCAAATGTATAAAATCGACTTTTAAATATACCATCAATTCCTTTTAGGTGGTCATAAATTAATCAAAGGAGCCACAGGTAGCGTTTTAATTTACCACTTGCACAGAGATGAGAAGATATTCCCAGATCCCGAGAAATTTGATCCAGACCGATTTTTGCCTGAAAATTCAATAGGTCGGCCACCGTACGCTTACATACCATTTTCAGCTGGCCCCAGAAACTGCATAGGTAGGAAATCAATTCTAGTATTTTGTCAATTTAAAGTACCCACCTAATGAGAGCTATTGAAAATGGGTCTTCAAATCAAAGTTCTTCTATGTTAATCAAGAAAAAAATACTTTCTAACCCACATTTCACAGGCTGTGTGGAATATTTTTACAAAAGTTTTTTTTTATGATAAATGTAACTGACTTACAGATCTCTATAATCCCACTTTTCGAAATTTTTTTTTTTTCAAAATTTCGAAAACTTTTACATCAAAATAATCGAACCAATTTCAAAAAGTTCAGCTTTATTTATCATATAAAAAAAATGCATGTGAAATATTCAATAAAGCCGAGAAAATTTGGCTTCAAAAAAAATTTTTTGCTTTTTGAATTAACACAGAAGCACTTTTTATTTAGTTTAGACAACCGTAGTCATTCAGTCTCATCAACCGTATAGTATTTCAAATTAAGAGTCATTCGGATTATCTTATTTGCGTTGCAACTGCGTTTTTTAATGTTTTTTTACTATCTTAGAAAACTATCTTTTGTATTAAGCAGCACCAGAGCATAGATTTAATCTGTTTATAGTTTTTCCGAGTAAAATAATTTAGGGCAACTGATGGCAACTGGGTTGGCAACTATATTTATGGCAACTAGATGGCTGTTTCAGGTCTAGAGTGGTAACAAAAATGTTGAAGAAAAATAAATTGTTCCTCGAGCCCCGATTGGTGAACCAATATCACGTAAGAACAGAGAGCACCAATCGGAGCATCTATCGAAAGAAGTGCATGCACTGTTATAGCAGCTAAGTCACCTGAAACTAATGCTCTAGACTGGGAATTTTTAATAGTAGCCAGTGGCTACCAGACTGAAAAAAAATAGTAGCCACATTTTGATTTTAGTAGCCCGCTTCAAATTTAAGTATATACGACAAAAATAAACTGCGATTTTCCACAAAACACAATTTTATTAAAGAAATTTTTTATATGAAAAGATTGACAGTAAAAAAAAGGATCATATACCAAATATGTAAGTATTATGTGATTGGCCATTATTAGAAGGATAAAATTCGAATCGCCACGATTGTTCATGAAATTTTCTCGTATCAGAATTGTTTAAAGGAATAGTTGAGATCTTAATCAGCTGTAAATCAATCAATTGTAAATTGCCGTGATCATAAAGCAAGATTTAAAAATCAAATTTGCATTTGAGATTTCCGTCGCCCAGTTCCATTTACGTCACACGGAGGCCGACTTATTAATATTTTAGAAATGCAGCTTCAGTATTAGTTATTTGTTGAACAAAAAATAAAAATTATGATCGCCACTTTTGGCGACTGGGGTTCGATTTTTAGGTAGCCACTTTTGATGAAATAGTCTCCAGTTGGCGACTGGCGACCGCTAATCTAGAGCTTTACCTGAAACTCAAGCAATTATCTTTATTGTTTCTGCCACCAATAATTTATAATTAATTTCAGGGTACATATAACCAGTAAACAACAGAATTATTATAAGAAAACAAATTTATAAGGATTATGTTTTAGAACGCAGGGCTTTTAAAATTAAAGATGAGTTTTAAAATCGCATAAAGTTTTTGTTTTATTGGTCTGAATGACGAAATGTAACCATACAACTCGTAGAAAAAAAATCATACTTCCTGTCCCTTATGAAATATAGATGTGTGACGGAGAGAGCACATACTTTTTTTTTTAAATAAAATTTCCATATTGTTCCATTTATCCATAAATCTATTGTGAAATTTCCGTATTAGTTAATTCCAATATTGATCGTAGGTTGTCAAAATGTATCCATGTTAAATATCACAACGTTGTCAATCCGCTTTCATTGCTTCAGAAGTGTTCTGAAAAATCTTTTAATTTTGACTAATAGTTATCTTTGTATAAAACATTTGAAATCCAACTCGTATTACAATCAGCCTGTATTTTTTAATTATCATTTCAGGACAACGCCTTGCTGTCATGGAAGAAAAAACAGTGGTGGCGAATATTCTACGGAACTTCAACATCCACTCTCTCGACGACAGGGACAAAATTCTTCCCGAGCCGGATCTTATTCTCAAACCAGCAGGACCACTACGGATAAAAATCAGACCACGATATTAAAATACAATAGGACCTCGATTATCCGTCCCTATTTTATCCGGAACTCCTTGTTAACCGAACATGCCTAAGTCCAACATATAAAAAAACATTGTTGAACAAGATCATTCTCAGTTGTTCACAAATGAAACCAGTCTCGGAAATCTACGGCGCCGCGGTGATTCTTAAGGGGGAATGGGCGCACTTTACCGGGGATCTCCAAACGCAAGTGCCTTGGTGTTAATCCAATAGGGAAAAAGCTATTTTTTCTGCCACATTTCACCAGTTGTATTGATTATTATTGCAAGCTGTTTTTTAATAATAAATGTAGATAACTATAACCCCACTTATAAAATTGCTTCGAATACTTTTTTGTAAAATTATTTATTCAAAATTTAAAAAAAAGATTTCGAACCCATTTCAAAAAGTGGGATTGTCAGGACCTGTAAGTCAGCTACATTTACACGTAAAAAATCTGTTTGTAAAAATATCCAATACAGCCGGAGAAATGTGGCAGAGAAAATAGTTTTTTTTTCATTGGATGTACATTGAGGCACTTGGATTTGGAGACCCCCTGTCCAGCCCGGGACCATTCAACCTTAAGTGTGGAATCTCCGGCGATTCTAAAATCGAGAAGTTGCACCTTTTAAGAGGACTCCCTTGAAATTCCAAATCTTGAAAATCGTAATGTTATTCCTATGGAAAACATTCGCAAGTCAATTACCGCCACAATTTTAATAAAAGGTAACTAGTTTCTTGTATCGTTGTAAAGAACGAAAGGGACTAAAAGGCTAAAATTAATTTGTTTTGTGAAAATCACGTATTTAGTATTTTTAATAATTTTTTTAAATTAGAACTTAATGCTTAGAGGATCTGGCAATAGCTCCGCGGTCTTGTTTTCCTTTCTCTCGAATTACTTTTATTTTAGTTATTGGTTGGTTGGTAGAGATAATCAGCTTTGTGTGGTAACCAAGCCCACTAGCCTAAATATAGGTCTATAAACCAACCAACTTAACCAAAACAAAAGTAATTCGAGAGAAAGGAAAACAAGACCGCGATGCTATTGCCAGTTCCTCAGTGAAACAACCCTATTGTGAAAAAAAAGTTTCATTGGTTTGTACCTTTAAGTATAATTTCATTTCATTGAGATTTTAATTGAAACAAATTAGTAAAAATTTGATCAATCTTACCCTTAGTTTCTGAATTTGTAAGCGGAAATAACGGGACATTTTCTACTATCTTATCTCCTGCAAAGGTTAGGGAGAAAAAAATTATCAGCTATTTTGAGTAGAATAACAGGGATTGTTTTGAACCAGATGTTTTTAAAACAAAAATAGATCATATCAGGAAATTTTTCAATGTCAATCTGTGATTAGTGAAAAAAATTATTTACACACTAACAATGAAACTTTGTAAGCAACTTAACCCTCTGATTCATACTGTTGCTATATGACTGCAAGTAACATAATCCACTTTTTTCTATTAAAGTGAAGCTCCCTCTCAACAAATTTGTTTTTTTTTCATCTATTACATTCCATTTTGAAGGTTTAGTAACTAATAATCCTCATAGATGACAGTAGTAAAAGCGTATTCAAAATTAATGAGTGAAGTTATTAACTGTTGTGAAATTACGTCTTTGGCAGTATTCAAAGTATAACAATATTAGTACTAAGTACAAATTAATTATTTTGAAAAAATAATTATAGTTCAAAATTGTTATTTAAAAAAAAATTGTAGTTTTCTAGTCATTCTTACCAAAATTGGAATTTTGTAGCTGGTTTTTGCCACATGGCAAAAATTAAAAAAAAATTGAAATTAGTTAAATTCCAATGCAGTTCATTTTTTTCAGTATTTTTCCCATAATGTATGAGTATTAAAGATACAAATATAATTTTTTGGGATGAAAAAAAAATTCATGCAATACAATGTTAAACTCGCGAATTTATTTACCTCGGGTTTCGCTCTCGTGAATCAGTGTATTCAACTCTTTGGAAAAAGACTAACAGTAAGCACTAGCTGCATAAATAACTATCAAAATACAGCACTATTGCTTTTTGTGTTTGTTTATAGGGGAGACGGGGTCTAGTTTTTCCATAGGGTGAATTTTAGGGTAAAGGGTAAATTTTCCACCAGGTCTTATATTGGAAATGAGCCGTTGGGGGTGCCAACTATCTGCTTGGTTTATGCAGCAACACGGTCTATAACACTCACAAGAATCGTTGTTGTAATATTTTCGTTAGAGCTATTTTTATGATTTTTTCAAAGTTAGGTGATTTTTTATACTTGCATTCAAACCAAAATCAAACTTACGTTCATTTAACTTACAGTTTTATCATTATAAAGGTGGCTCCTCTCTCTACTTAAATATACATCTGTTTTCAAAATATCTTAAACTTTTAATATTCAAGGCACTATTTAAGTCCAAATATGGCGACCTGACAGGTTTTCCAAAAATTCATGGGGCAAGAATTCCATCAATGCTTTGCATGTAAACGTGCTCCAGCCTTTATAATATTCCAAAAATGTAGTTTTTTTAATATTTGACCAAGTAATATAATCATATATTAAGTTCGGAATGTGCCGCCCCGGTGGCACAATCGTTAGCACGCTGGCCTTTGGAACTGCTGGGGTCGGGTTCGAATCCCGGTCAGGCATGGATGTTTGTGACCGTCAATAAATGTTGTTATTTGTCTATGCGTTTGTGTCGTCCTTCTTTGTGTGTCTCTTGTGACTGTCTCTTCTGGCGAGCTGGGTAATGGGCTATAAAGCCTACACTCTCCCTTCTAGAGGGTGCAATCACTGTCATTTGTCAAGTTCGGAATGTAAAAAATTAAGTTTCCAATTAAAATTTGTCTACATAGCAATAAAAAGATAGCTGACAGAAATCGTACCATTCTGTAACAATATGCGTTGCTATAATAAATGTCAAGAATGGTTTTAGTTGAGTAAAAGCACCCAAGAACTTAAATATTCCCAATATATCATGATTAATTGCACTAGAAATAAATAATATGTCATGTTGCACCCAAAACTTTGGTGTAAATTGTCCGCTAATTAAAAAGAGAAGCAATCTCACTGAACCTCAGTGTATGTGATCTGATTTTTTGTGTGAAATATTTAGCAATACTTTAGACACATCTAGAAAAGAGCACGGTACTAGTTGCACAAAACAGTTACACAATCCACTTGATTTCAAAGTGATCCAGGTGATATTGACTTTTACATAGCAATTTGATGTAGTAAACACGCATTTCTTTGCAATTTTTGGGTAGACTGACCAGTGAGTGAACAGGCCCCAGTGAATGAACATTTGGTAAATATAATTTTAAAAAAATAAGGATTGAAAATCATTCCCCTATATGGATTGGCAACACTCACTTCCTCCCATGTAGTAGGAAGCTATCTGACAATGGTTGGTTGTGTCCTGGTCATTATATCCTGGTGTTCATTCACTGGCGAACGTGAATTCTTAAACGTTCATTCCCTGATTAGTCTACCCTAACTATATTTACGGTATAATATTTAGGGCTATTTTAGTTTACAATAAAATTTAAATTAAAATAAAAGAAATGCCTTAAAGAGTGCTAAATCTTTTCAAGAATAGTTGGAAATTTTAATCCATCCATACTTGGCAGTATGGTACCCCAGATTTCCCAGACTGCCAAACAGTTCCAGCTCAACGGGAAAACGTTGAACCTGAACGCTTCCCAGACGGCCAACAGTTCCAGCTCAACTTTCACAGTTCCAGATCAACGGGCTTGCATTTAACCACTCGCTGCCAAAAAGTTATTTACTTTTAGAAAAGTAGTAATTCTAGTTTATAGATAACCATGCAGGAACTCAACTATAGCTTGGTTTCTTCAAAATAAATACAAGTAACAAATATACAATCAAAAAGAAGAAAACATGGAAAACTAGCCCCGGTCTCCACTACAATTTCTATTTTTTTTTAAGTATTATTTCTATAATTTAATGTGCTGACTGAAAATTTATATTTACTGTAAAAATAAGTATTTAAAGCAACTGAAATAAAGGTAATTGATTTTATTGAATTGTGTGTACAGTAAAATATTTTAGATAATAAATATTTTTTTAATGTGTGAACATATGACTTTACCATTTCTTTTAAACTATCTAATCACTTTATATAAAACTAAATCATCCATGCAGTGTCCAACACTTCATCAAACGATAACTGTGAAATGTTACCAGCAGTATATTGTTAGAAAGTTTTTAATCGGGAATGTTCCGTCCAACAGTTCTTATTTAAAAAAAAATTTAATCACAATAACTGCCAAAGTTTTGCTCCAAAATTTAAGCATTTTCCATCTCGGGATATAAATAGTAATTACAACAAAATAAAACATTTTTTTTAAATTACATATATCTGTGGGATAGAGACGCCCACCTTCTTCAGAATGGCACACAACACAAACCATTGTTATGAGGCCCGTCCGTGGCCGAGTGGTTAAAGCATCCGCCTCCGGGTTCAGCCTTCTTACGGAGTGCAAGGGTTCGAATCCCACCTACTGCCAGTCATCCTATAAATCGGATATATGTACTGGAAAGAGTAGAAAAATCTAACTAGTGACGGATGAGCCCGGGTTCACTGGGACAGACATGCTCATTAAATCTGTGGAGTCCAAAGGCCCTACTGCTTACCATGTCGCCCGAAGTTCCGTTCGTAAAAGTCAAGTTCTCCATGCTAGAAAGTTTAACCAAAATTGAAGCAAAGGAAAAATGGAAACGGTTATTAAACTTGAATGTATAGCGACGGAAGATTTCTGACATTCTTGTTCCTTAACATACGTTTCGTGTTATTTAAGTCTTATTTTAAATGCTACAATCGTTTGTCCTAAGCATGAAAGGCCGATTAGCAAGGGATGTTGTAAATGCTCCAGTAACTAAAAGTATCAATGGGTTTTAATTTGTCAGTAGGAGAGAAAATAACTTTAAATTGTAACTTTCATTTCAAATTGGAACTTGGAAACAATAATCTGCGTTGTTTACTTCATGAATCTTCTCGAATCTCCTCATGTATAATATATCAAGTTGAAGATATTGCCTGAATATTATCACCCTCTCAATAATTCCCCCAACAGATAGTCGGGTGAACTAGAATAGACCGAACATGACGTTCTCTAGTTCGGTCTCTCAGCTGCTTCAGTTATTTTACTCAGTAGGACTGTGGAACATATTCGTTTCTTTGAACGTTGCTGTGCTCGTGAGTGTTGCGTGCGTTTTTCTCAGGTATGGCTTTTGGAGACAGGCTTACAGCAGGCAGATGCCGGGCAAAGGCGTGGGTTTTTTCAACGTGCTGGGAAATTTGACGGAAATCTTGTTCCCTGCTGAAGATAGAAAGGGAATGTCATTTAATGCAAGTAAGTCTTGGATTTCTAATTTTAAGAAACGTAAATGACCTTAAAATTCAGAAATTGTGCAATTGAAATCAAAAGAAAAAAAATTAGACGTAGGTTGGGGGGGGGGGTACTTTATAGTTTCATTGAATTAAAAACATATTTTTCAATTCAAACTACAGGTAGTGTTAATAAATTGATGGAAAAACAATTAACAATAACTAAAGAAAGAAATGGAATGTCATTTAATGCAAGTAAGTCTTGGATTTATTATTTTATGAAACGTAAATGACCTTAAAATTCAGAAATTGCGCAATTGAAATCAAAAGAAAAAATTTAGACGTAGGTTAGGGGGGTACTTTATAGTTTCATTTAATTAAAAACATAATTTTCAATTCAAACTACAAGTGAGTGTTAATAAACTGATGAAAAAATGATTAACAATTATCTAACTCAATTAGTGTCAATTTTGTACATTCTACTAATTCTACATGTTCCATTCACTCAAATTAGAAAAAATAGTGGACCCATGGTAATTTTTAAACTAGTAGACTCAGTACTAAATACCCATAAATTATGTATAAAGTGTTTTTATTAAAGAAACAAAACTATATTATCCTGATTAAGAGAAGATTTAAGATTTGATTAAATGTAATACATATTTTAATCCAAACTATATTTAAGTCTGAAAAAATCAGAAATTCGTAAAATAAAACAAGTAGTGTGACATTTATTGCTTTGGTGGTTTGTAATTACTTTTTATTCTTGAAGCGGTTTTAAATGCAAAATTAAATTGTTCGTATTATAAACTTTATAATCACTTTTAAATTACCTAAATTAATGGAAAAACAAAGAAGATTTTGGTCGTGAGACTTTTTATTATATCTCAGTGCTTAAATTTCGAATATGGAATGCACCGTTCGAACTTGGCTGAGGGTGGGTTCAGCGTTAGCGTGGGAAAGATGACCTAACAGTTCTTGTTGTCCATTGATAAGTTCATAATAAAATATATTTTTGCTTAAATGTCTATCTATAATAATAAAAGAAAGAGTCTGTCTGTCTGTGTGTATGTCTGTGGATCGCAAAAGATCTACTTAGACTGCTCTAAAAAATTCGAAATTTTAATATAGATTCCTTTTAATACCTACGTGTGCACCTGAGGCTTAGTTTTTTCATATTTGATTGCGATTTTTAATAGTTTTAAAAAAACGCCATCCACATGGGATTGCGGGACCATAACAGGGCTTGAAAATACATGGATCGGGCCGAAACGGGGGCTTGACGCCATCCTCTATTGGTTTGATTGATAGAGTTTGGTTGAGATATGTACTCGCCCTAAGGCTGCTTCATCCTCTATTAGAGTTTGCTTTTTAAGTGCGCATGCGCCGACACGAATTTAATTTTGTTTTGATTTTGAGTGTATTTTCACAAGTAAGCATGCCTCTAAAAGGAAGCAATGCGAAGTTAACGGGTTCCCCAGTAAGGCTGGACCATACTGCCTAGTATATCCATATTAATATCTTCAAACTTTTGCACTTGATTCACATCAATTGAAGGGCGAATTGGAAGAACGTATTGCTTGATGAAACGGTAAGCTTGAAGTTTAAAGTAGAGCGTTTAAAATTTTCTTAGCTAGCTCTCTGATCAGCTAAAGCGATACTTTCAAATGATAAAGAAATAAACTTAAATTTTCTATAAAAAAAAAGGTTAACTTGTTATCTTTACTGAAAAAAATAATATGTTTATTAATACACACAAAATTTAATTTTTTTTCCTCAAATTCTATAGAGCACGTTCTCCCGTTTAACTCTTCAATTTCTTATAATCATCGACGCTGTGTGACTACAAAACTATAATTTTAAAAAATATATTTAGATACTAACCTTATAAATATCAATGTATTCAATCAATTGAAATTTAGATACTAACCTTATAAATATCACAAAACAAGTTTCTTAAGCATTTTAACCTATTTTTATTGTTTTTCCAGACTTATTGCATTTGATTACAAATCACACGAAAATGTTTCGGAAGAAAAAATTCTTTGTTGTTTGGATTTCATATGTCCCCCTCGCTTGCCTAATAACTTCAGAATCTGTTGAGGTAAATTTTCTGTTTTTCTTTTAATGCCTATGTTTCACTAATTTTATTTACAAAAGTTAATAACAATCAACAGAGATATGCTACAGATTAAATACACTTTTACTGTAAATAATTTACTGATTTATCCAGTTTAAGGGGTCACAGGAGTCTTAAAAATGTGCTACGAAGATACTACAAAGCATAGTTTGATCTTTCATGTCATTTTTGAACTACTGAATGTATAAGTATAATTTTATTATATGTAATTCTAGAAGATTTATTTATTATAAAACAAAATTTATGAAACTGAAGCCCAAGCTAAAATAAATGATATTAAACATGAAGCTATTAGAACACATTGTGATTAGGCTTGCGCGGCAAATTGTGAGGTCAAAATTTAAAAAGTGACCAAGAAAATGACTTTATATTGTACAAATATGTACAAACAAAGACTTATACCTAAATTCTCAGCTCAATTTTAATGAGAAATTATTTTTAAAAAAATTTAAAATCAAAATTTTTAAATTTTTATTAATTTTTTTAGAAAAAAGTTCTTAAAATAATTTCTAATTAAAATTGAGCTGAGAATTTAGGTATAAGTCTTTGTTTGTACATATTTGTACAATATAAAGTCATTTTCTTGGTCACTTTTTTTTATTTTGACCTCACAATTTGCCTCGCAAGCCTAATCACAATGTGTTCAAATAGCTTCATGTTTAATATCATTTATTTTAGTTTTTGCTAAAGTTTCATAAATTTCAAAACTTGTTTTATAATAAATAAATCTTGCAGAATTACGTATAAAAAAATTATACATATACATTGAGTAGTTGAAAAATGACATGAAAGATCAAACTATGCTTTGTAGTACCTTCTTTGCCCATTTTTAAGACTCCTATGACCCCTTAAATCAGAATAAAACATTTCTTCCCTACTTTTTTTTATTATCATTCTACCAAATATAGAGATAGGGTAAGATTAAAAAAAACTCCGTAAGATGACGAAAACGGAATTACTCCTGATTAATTGGAAATGCTAGGAAATCAACAAGTAAATGGAAGTCCCGAGTTACAAATGACAAGGTTTCTGTCAGTTGTTCTTTACTTCCTATGGCCATATTGTTACGGTTCCAGAAAAAACAAAACTCAACATCTAGGAAGTTGAATTTGACTTAAAATTGTAGCTAGTTTGCTTTATTCGTTTAAAATCTGTTTTTTATATCTTAGTCACCCGTAGAGGGTGCCCCCCCCCCCCCCCCCCTCTCGCCCCCCGTAATCTCAAGTGAGATTTAAAAATAAACGTAGTATTTATTTGATTTAATTTTTGGTGAATTTTAGCTCCAACATTTTAAAATGCGAAAAACCACGATAAATATTATTATGTAAGATTTTGCCAAATTTAAATCGGGAAGCATAAGAGGGCTGTCAATACCATAGAGCTACTGCATTAGTTTTGAAATCACAACTTCTGGCAAAAGAATTGTTTTGCCATGTAATCCTATTTTCACCAAGTATGGGAATCATCATAACATCAATTTAAGACAAAATTGAAAAGAAAATAACATCCGGTTATTTAATTATTAATTGATAAAGTTTTAAAATAGTGTTGCCATCTGCTGGGCATTTGGGGCATTTTAAACCATCAAATTATATATAACTAGCTGCTATACCCGACGTTGCTCGGGTAGAAGCGAAAAAAAAATTAATAGTCAATTTAACTATTTTTTTCTTTCATTTGAGTTACATCAGATATGAAGATTACACAGTAATTTTCCATTTAATTACCCATCTTGGATATAGTAATGATTAATATTAATTTCACAAATACCTTTGATAAGAAGCTCAAATTAAAGAGAATACATATTTAAGTAAAAAAAATAATCAGTAAGAATTAAAAATAAGCTACTCCAGCAAACAGCAAACGATTTGCATTTTTTTATAAATTTATTTTCTTTTTAATAAGCTTATGCTGCTGATACCGTTCGTTATTAAAGTACAAAATCCCGCTACTTATATTACATTAAAAATTCAAAATTTAAAAAATGCTATAAAATTAACAGATAATGCCATAGTGATTTCCCGAATAAAAACATTTTAGCTCATTTGGCGTGTTTGAAAAATTTGGCGAGGAAAATCCATTACACCCATTCAGCTCTGGCGCAAAGACCATCGCACAACCAACCAGCTATTTTTTAAAAAAATGCTCTTTTGCGAGTTTTTTGTTTTTACTTGGCGAGTTTGGCAAAGTATTTGGGAAAAAAAGGAAGACATGATACCCTAATATGCATCTGTAGTGCGACGGCCTTCAAAAAACAACATAGTTCAAATTAAAAAAAATTCATAATTAAAATCATATATACACAATAAAATAATAGAATGGAGACTGGTAGGATTACGTAACTTGAAACATATCCAACTATTTTTTCAAAGTATTAATTTAGTTTCTGAAGACAATGAACAAATATTAAACAAATTAAAAAATTTCGATTTCAATTGTTTTCTAAAAAATTTTATTTAAATTTTTCTGCCCAATGGCATCACGAAAGGGAAAAAATGATCAGATTTGAGCGAAAGTGGTGTATTTTTCCCCTTAAAACGTTCGAAAACGATAGAAGAAATGGTCTGATTCAAAAAATTCTTAGCGTATGTTTGCTCTGGAGATGAGATGAATTTTTGTGCCGAATTTCGTGACGATCTGTTGCGGGGTTCTTAAATTTTTGCGTCCTATACAAACAGACAGACAAACAGAAGTCGCCTTTTATGTATATAGATTAATAACTAGATAACATTTTCGTTTCAAATTGGTTTCATAAAAACTTTAGTTCTTCTGAAAGAAAAGATTGTAAACAAAATTCGTTTTAGAAATGTAAAAAAATATCGTATTATTCAAAACAAATATAATCCCAAAAGGACCAAAAAGTAAAAAAAACATCGCTGGAACTGTTGCCACTCACGACGTGAAACATGCCCATAAAATTAATTTTTTTAATTATTTATGTCGTTAGTTTTTTGTAGACTACACGTGGCAGATAAAATTACCACAAATTCTAAAGCTCAGTATTTTAAGCATTGCTTTTTAAAATCTAATGAAATAGTTTTTAAATAAAGTTTTAAAACTATGTTGTTTTATGTGGGGGAGGGGTGGAAGTGAGGGTAAAATTTAAGGCCTACAGACTGACTGCGCTCGTCATTTTAGACACGGTCCCCCAAAGGTCCACAAGTGATTCGATTGAATAACTCGTCAAATATTTAACCAAATATAGCAAAAACTTTAGGAGTTTAGACAAGAAAGATGAAATTTAGGAGTTTGGAAGAAATTTAGAAATTTAGGAGTTTTCGACTGTTCTTCACATTTCTAAGTAAATAAAATTGGGCGTTGCTATTGAAAATTTTAAAGTTCATAGCATTTTTAATAGTAAGACGGCCCCTTATGCAAATTTTGTGTCATGTAATTAACCCAGAATGTTATTTGTTCACATAAATAAATAGTTTTTAGATAAATACTATTAAATTGATGCTCCTGTAAAACTTTATAGATTGCATCAAACTGTACAAAATTATCTGCATCGTATATTTCTGTAAATGATTACACTGGTCAACAGTGAAAATGCGAATTAGATGAAAGTACCCAATTCTGAATGATTTTGACGTGCTAAACACGAATATCACCTTAAAAAATGAAAGTTAGCTCTTGTTTTAGAGTTACAGTCGTTTTTTTAATTGCATAGGATACGGCGAAATGCATGAGCGCACCAAACGCAAAATTAATTAAAGTCAATTTTGTTTACAGAAAACCTCCGAATTTGTGCTCATACAGATTTTATTTCATATTATCAACCTGAGGGTTGGAGGAAATGATAACTTTCAAGGTTTTTGCAACTATATTAGCAGCTTAATAACCCTTCTAAGCAACGTAATCGTTCTCATTTCAAGATATGCTGAATAAAGAGCAATAAATTCCTTGTATTTCGTACTTGGTTAGTTTAGAAGCTGTAGAATATCAAAAATTAGTGTTAATAATAAATCTATAACTTTAATGCCTTGTAAATGCATTAATAGAACTAGTAACTTCTGTTATATTTGTGGCAAAGTGCAATTTTTTGCACAAATAAAGAGCATCACTGCAAAAAGTAAAGAAAGCTAATCATTTGTATTTTGGTTACAAGATAGGAGACCAGGATAAATTTCTGGGCTCCTCACGTATGTAGTTTAACTTGTGTAGCAAATTCGTTACTTTGACTTCATCTGGGACAACAGATAATGCCGTATGCTGGGGAAAAAAACCGAATGCCATTTAATGGAACAAAACGAAATGTCATTTTATGATTAAGAGAGAACCAACTAATCAGATTAATGACTTATTTCTGCATCATCTCATCAGTTAAATGAGGTTATTTAAAAAAAAGCTAAAAGTTAAATAGCCTAGCATTCCTTCAACTCAACGTCCGGTCCTACACGACACTATTTACTAAAAAGTCTCCAATATTTTTTTTTATAGTTTTAATGAGGATAATAGCCATGCTTCTGCTAATTAAATTATGCTATAGCTTCTAAATACAACCATGGATAAATATGAGGAATTTATTTCTCTTTTTTTTTCTGCACCTCTCTTAAAGTGAGAACTATTATGTTGCGTAGTGGGGTATTAAGTTGCGAATGTGGGTGAAAAGTCGTGTAAGTTGTCATCTTTAAACACTCCCATGTTGATAATATAAAATAAAACCTGTATAAGCACAAATTCGGAGGGTTTCTGTAAACAAAATTGTGTGTTTGGTGCGCCCATGCATTTCGCCGTATCCTATGCAATGAAAAAAAAAAACCTACCGTAACTCAAAAACAAGAGCTAACTTTTAAATTTTGAGGTGATATTCGAGTTTAGCACGTTGAAAGCATTCAGAATTGGGTACTTTCATCTGATTCGCAGAAAATTTTTGAAATTTTGTTGTCCAGTGTTATTAGTTTCCATCTTTGATCTTGTTAAGTCTTTTACATTATAGTTTGTATAATTTAGTAAATTAATGGAGAATAACTAATTGCAAATAAAACATTGTACATGACAGATTTTTCTGGGCTTATTCGTAAAGATGAATTGGAAAATTTAATATTATTTAATAAGATTTCTTCAAATTTTACTTAAAAGATTTTTAATAGCACTTTATTTTAATAACATTAAAATGGATTTTTAAAATATCCTCCAATATAATTCAATTTAAGTTCATTCCACGACCACACCATTACATTTTGCATGCATAGCTAAGTCTAACTTTTCCCCAATGTATTAAAAATAAAAATTTAATTCGAATTTTTCCTAGCTAATTTTTCAGAAATACTCTTCGAGAATGTGGCTATTGCACGTAACAAGGCTTAAGAGCACAGCATGTTTTATAAAATAAAAAGAACGAAGTTTTTATGAGTGATTTTTAAAATCTGAACAAAATTAGCTTAAGAAAAGAATTTGAATGAATTAATGGTGTTGCCATGTTCAAAAAACAAAAAAAAAGGAAAAGAGACCATCTAAAAATAATATTTCAAAGAAAAAGTCAAAAATAAAAATATATTAAATGTAAAGTGGTAAAAATTTATATTTTTTAACATCCCTCATTTTCCCCCATACCACTATCCCCCCACCCCCTATACATAAGTGAAAATATAAAATATATATCTAATGAGTTGGCTTAATTATTAAAAAAAAATATTATAGTTTTAATCGCAAAATTCATTTTCAGGAATTAATAAGTGGTACGAAAAATAATGAAAAAGCATGGATGTATAATGATCTTCATCCTTGGCTAGGTACTGGACTTTTAACAAGGTATTGCAGGTGAAATTGACTTAGGTACTATAAGGATAATTTGTGTACAAATAAATTAGTTGTTTCACACCAAAAAAAAATCTTGCATCTAATTTTAGCGTAAGGAAGACCGGGGCTAGTTTTCCTATGAAGGTTGGTTGGTTGGTAGACATATATTTTTTAGGCTTGTGTGCTTGGTCGCAAGGCCCCGCTTATAAACCATCGTCAAGTAAGACAGCACAAGACACACACATACACAAATGACAGATGCTGCCATCTGTCTCCACCTCCACAATTTAGACATGTCCCTGAAGGTGAGGGAAATTTTCTCCAGGGACCTGTACCCATGGGAAACTGCGCAATGACCGCCCACAGGGCTTTCGGACCCAACAGGCTCCTATGAAGGTATATATCTTCCAATAGGATTAAAAGGGAAATGACCCGTTAAAAGGCGCCTAAGAGCCTTTTCACACGGAGCACCTTGATCACGGAACTTCCATGGGGGGGGGGGAATAACATGGAGAACTGTAGAGAATTTTTCATTGAATTTTTTCGTGGAGACACGAAAATCGGTAAACCGGTTTTGCGGAGAGATATAGGTAGCCAATCAGGTTGGCAAAATCGAGTTTACCAAATGGAGAAAAATCTACTTCATGCTCGCCAATGTTGATTTTTGTAGTTAGTACTCCTTGATTAATCGGCTTGTGGGGAGCCTTGTGGTTAAGATCCCGATCTCGTTATCGTAAGGTCTCGCGATCGAGTCTCGGACCACTGAAGACCCACCGAATATGCGGAGTACGTGCTCGTTAAATCTGTTGGAACCGAAAGTCCTGCGAGTGGTCATTGCACATTTTTCCACGGGTGCGGGTCCCTGGAGACTATTTCCCTCCCCTTCAGGGACTTGTCTAAATTGTGGAAATGGCGCGCAATAGATGGCAGCATCTGTCACGTATGTGTGCGTGTGTGTGTTGTGTCTGTCGTACATGATGAAGGATTATAAGCGGGTCTCTGACCAAGCACACAAGCCTGAAAATATATGAATACCAACCAACCAATTCCTACACGTGATAGAAATTTGTGAAAATAATGAAAAAATTGAAAAAATGTGCTAAGACTAGCGATAAGTATCATTCACAACAGCCCCTCCAGGAAAGCGTGACGTCAGAATCTTTGCAGGTGGACAACCCTGTCCGAGCAGTTCCGTGCACAAGGAATACTGTGTGAAAAGGCCTTAAGGGCTGCTCTGCTTGGTTTATAAAGCAACACGTCTTACGGCACTCACAAGATTTTTTTTTCCAGTTGCTTTTGTAAAAGCTGTAGATGTCGTTAAAGCTATTTTCGTGATATTTACAACGTTAAGTAACTTTTTATGCTTACATTTAAACCTAAATCAAGTGTATTTTTGTTAAGCCTACAGTTTTATCGTTGCATATACTAATAGCTCAAGTAAGAGCTTGCCAGCTCAACATTCTTGCATGTAACCACTTTCTGTTAAAAGCTGTCTCGTGTTATGCTCTAGTGCGACGATATTTCAAACCTAACCTAACCTGCCAAAAGTTATTTTCGTAAAAATATCAATTCTAGTTTGTAGATAAGCATGTGATAGACATAATGGGATCTTATAACATTCTTCAAAGTAAATAAAAGTAAAAAATATACAAACATAGTAAAAGAAAAAACATAGAAAGCTATCTCCGGTCTCCCTACATTATTATTAGTTTGCATTTAAAATCCTCCTATTTTAAAATATATACAAAAAATAGATACAGTGTATTAAAAAGTAGTTCCAAAATCAATTGTTATCCTATAACAATCGTTTATACCTCTTTATATAACAAAAGTCGAATAATTTTATCTTTAGTTCAATTATAGTATTTTGGTAAATAGTAGTTACATAAATTTTAGTGGTATCCATTCGCTGACTTCCGTTGAGCAAAAATTAATTTATCTGAGTTACTGGAGAGTGGTATGATAACAAATTGATTGCGATTCAATCATAATTAACTGTTAAAATATTTTTGTTGTCATAAACATCGTTCGAAATCCATGGGTCACCTGTTGCCAAATTTCGACCAAATCCTACAGCTTTTTGCGACCTAAAAATTAATTTTGTAGCAGTTATTTTCTAAATGTCACTTTCCGCATTTTAAAGTAATTTTCAAAGATTTTGCCTTTTTAGAAAAGGGATGAATGCTTCCTTCGTGTGGGGAATTTTAAACTACCCAGGGAATTTTTTTTTTTTTTCTTCTTCACATTTTCCCCTGAATAACAAATGTTTGTGCTGCCATCTGTTGTTAAGAAGACAAAAGTCAAACAAAGGGGGTATTTAGTACGCACTCAAAATCGCATAACTCTGGTGATACATAAAATTCGATACTCCGACGATTTTAAAAATCTAGAAACTCCAGCTCTCCTGAAATAGCAAAAATTCCAGTAGTACTATAGCTGCGCAACTTCGAGAATCTTAAATGTTTGCGCAGAAATTACATGAAACCAGCATCTTGTGGCGACGCGCTGATTCTAGAAGTTCGTGAGATCGGCAGTGGCGGCGCTCTTCTCCTGTGTACACCAGTGGTGGCGCTCAAGTACTGTTAATGCCAATACGCATGCACCACACTTCAAGCCAGTTTATAAAAGGACTGCACGCCAGACTATCTTCCTCTTTTACAGTAACTTTTTACCAAGTTTACTGCCTGCGTGCGGTGCCAGTAATCTAAGCAACTTTAATTATTTACATTTAGTAATAACCTTCTTGTTAATGTTTTTGTTTAATAAATTTTGTTACAAGCGTTGAATTAAATGGTAGTTATTTAACCCAGCAATCACTCACGCCTGTACAATCTTTTCCAAAAATATTTTTCTTAAATGTGCTCCCAGAAACTGTGCATTTGCTCCAAAATGTTTTAAATAGTTGCACAAATTGTTACTAAAGTCTGCATCCAATTTATAACTCTGGTCATATATCAAGTACTTCCCGTTTCTTAATAAATGTGGGGAAAAAGTCAAGATGCGAACTAGTTTGTATTCTTTTTTGCTAGAAAAACAGGGGTTCAATGCAAAAAATTTGCAATCGATGATTAAAATCGAAGGTTTAAGGCGTTTATTTCATGTGTCCTCTTCCAGCCATGGGAAGAAATGGAAATCTCGAAGAAAACTTCTCACTCCAGCATTCCACTTCGACATCTTGAAGGACTTCCTACCTGTCATCAACGAACAGTCCCAAGTTCTGGTCAACTGCTTAAAGAAGAAAATATCCAAAGAGTTTGTAGATATATTACCACTGATGACGTATTGTAGCTTGGACATTATTTGTGGTAGGTTAGCAATTTTTTCTACTGACTGCACTTGTATCCTTTATGAAAGCTACTGTTTTGCTTTTCGTTGTTCATTTGAAGAAAATGGGGACACGGTGAAACATTTTGGCTAAATTGAACTGTCTTGGAACATTCGAGTCTACAAATGTAAACAAAGGAAATTTCTTTACAACAAAATGTCATTGTTGGTCAGTGTAATTTAGTTATTACAGATAGAAAGAAGGGAAAATGAAAATTTATTTATCATTCAGTACATTTTCGGTTAAAACTATTTTCTACCGTAATATATTATTATTGCACAGATAGCTTTTAAAAGAGTCAACAGCAAATGATGAAATTAAATCTCACTTAAGTACATAAAGGGTTAAAGAATAAAAATATTACTAACCAAAACTTGGTGGCAATATTAATATCAGTATTTAGATTAACAAATCATAGTTTTCAAATGCATGTGTTTTCTTCGCAAATTTTATCTTGATTCGTATTATTACCATTTCTATTTATCATCTTTGAAGATGACATACTTATAAGAAATGAGCAGATATTTTATTATTCTTTTCAATAAAATGTATTCAACTAACAACAATATTTGACCCTTTTAAACAGACCATTAATGAACCAAGAATTTATGTAACAAAACTGTTTAGAAATCGGTACTCATTACTTTATTATGATCACAAATTTAATTACATGGTTGTTCCTAAATATTAAAAGAAATATAAAAAATTTAGTTATTATTTTAATAAAACTTACAAACATTACTTTAAAATTATTTAATTTACAATATTACTGAAAATTAACTCCTAAAATTGTTTGTCCACTCTAGGATTAGACTCTGCGCCTATTATTAGGTAAATATCTTGCCAGTAATAATTAATAATCAAAATATAGAAATTTAATGTGCCTAACTTTATATTTTCGTATTTCAGAAACAACTCTTGGTGTGAGTGTTGGTGCACAAAAAAACAATGAAACCCAATATGTCGTGTCCGTCAAAAGGTAAGGGATTTATGATTTCCATTAAACTCCAAGGTTTTATTTATATTTCCAATAAATAGTATAAAATTGAACAGATTCACAAATTTTAATTTCATTTTGCAATTTTCAACTTAATAGGATATCATAAAAGCCAACAGAAGTTTATTTTACCTATTAAAAAAAATAAGACTTCAAAGGTATGCAGCTACCTTAAACTATCATGCATGACCACAACAGAAAACTTGAAATGGACTAAGCGAGCCGAAAACGGCTTCTTGGTGTTAATGACTATGAAGTTAAACAAAAACTTAACTAGTAAACCTGTTGAAAAAAATAAATACAAATTGTATTATTGTTATAAGTGTTTCGAACAAATTCTGAGTGTGTTAAATATTGGAATTTAATTGAAACTATTTAAATTATCCACATCTTAAAATTAGATGCAGTTTATAAAAAAAAAACACCTACAATAGATTAGTTTGTTATCATGCTGTTTATCTGTATACTTCTGAGAGTTAGTTCAATAAATATAAGAAAATTTTAACTCACAGCTTGTTGTCTAAACTTAAGGTAAGCGAATACCCAAAATTTCCCAAAATTCTAAAAATTTTACTATTGCTTTAACCTTTTCCAAATTTGGCATAGTGATTTCAAATATAATGAATAATACTATTTAGGCTTTTGTTTTTATTTAAATCTAATTTATTTATTTTAAACGGTGTTTTTCTACTAAAAAAAAGAGGTTTACGCCAACAAGTCTACAACATTGAATTTTCATCCTATGAACATTTATTATGTGTTAAATTCTTTGTTTTGAACTGATACATGCAATGACCCTCTAGAATTACATACAAACTACAGGAAAAAAAAGTTATTAAGAAAAATGTTATAAATTAACCACAAAAAAAAAGGATTTTTTCGATTAACTTACACTTGGACATTTTTAAAAAATAAACTTGTATACTTACACCAGATGTTAGAGGTTCATGGCACAGATATATATTGAAATAGCATCTGTGAAAAATTTCAGGTAAATTAAAGTAAAACTTTTTATGCTAGAAGTGTTGGCGTAAACCCCTATTTTTAGTTGAAAAACACCGTTTAAAATAAATCAATTATATTTGAATAAAAAAAATTGCCCAAAAAGCATTGTTCATTATATTTGAAATCACTATGCCAAATTTGGAAAAGATTAAAGTAATAGTAAAAATTTTAGAATTTTGGGTATTCGCCTACCTTAAGTAAATTTGTTTTCTAAACACAATATATTGAAGTATAAACAACACAGCACAATATATTCATATTATTTTTACATACTAAGAAATAATTCCATAAAATTTATTGCATTTTTTAGAATCGGCGAGATTTTGATGCAAAAAATGATAAACTGTTTATATTGGTCTGACTTTGTATTCAGTCGAACAAAGTTAGGGAAGGAATTTAACAAACATTTGAAAATAGTGCACAGTTTTACGAGATCTGTAAGTAATATTCAAATATTATTGTAATCTTCGTCGCACCAAGAACTTAAAAATTTAATATTAACACCAATTAAATATCCAGCGAATTAAACATAGGTCTTTACATGTTGTACTTTTTAAATTCAGCGTAATAAAATTATGAAAAGCATTTTAGCATAATACATTATTTATTACCGTATAAATTATTGCCGAAATATTTCGACCTGGGGAATTATTAAAGCTAAAATAAAATTTCACATTAATTTACCTTAATAAAAATTGTATTTAATGAAGATTGAGGGTAGGGTAGGTACATATATATTCCGGCTTGTGTGCTCTAACAGAGACCCGTTTATGAAGCCTTCGTCAAGTAAGACAGACACAGAAAGAATTTTTACTGTCCCAGAGAAAGGAATATACTCCCAAGGCGAAGGCGGGAATCGAGCACTCACCCGTTACAGCACGCAGACTACTAGCGTAATGGTCCAAACCACTAGGCCATCCGGGCCCTATGAAGATTGAATATTGAATAATAAAATATTAAAATTAACTCCACTGAATTACAGTGATTTAAATATTCTATATCTTGTTATGAAATTCTACAGAATTGTAAAAAGTGGTGTCTAGAAGACCAGTTCAACAAAAATTGCTCAACCAATACATGCTCTATAACAAAATTATTTTATTTCGTTATAGGTCTTTGTTATCATGCTTTCTCTCATTAGGTTATCAAGGAAAAGAAAGAAAAGTTTCTAAGAGGCGACTATGAAAGCGAAAAACGCAAACGGAAACCTTTGATGGACTTGCTTTTAGAACATCACATAAATTCCCAAGATCTGACAGAGGAAGACATTCGCGAAGAAGTGGACACCTTCACTTTCGAGGTAAAAATGACTAATATATAAAAAATATATAATTAATTAATACAGAATATTTAATTTGTTCACAATCATTTGGAATGGTCAACTGGAACGGCTACGCCTTGTGATCAGGACCGGATTTAAAGATTTGCCGCCTATAGGCTACGATTGATTGCCCCTCATGGCACAATATTCTCCCCCTTCGGGGAAAGGTAGATGGTTAGAGGCAAAAAAAAAGGTACATGCTGTTTTAAATAGATACACATATTAGAATCATCTATGTACCATTACACACTAAATTGAAGCCGAATTTTTTCAAACTGTTCTAATATTTTTCTTTCAACTTCGAAATCCGGGAGGAGGCGGTGCATTTGCCCTCGCAGTGACCATGTTTGATGCTAAATTTTAGTAAAATATTTACTTTTTCGGTTTACGCACTAATGTAAATTATTTGTTTTCTTTCTGAAAAAAATATTATTATCTTTATAATATTTTTTATGCCGAATGCCGCTTTAATTGGTCGTAAAATTTGCCGCTCCAAAAATTTTGCCGCTCTAGGCTATAACTGTCTACTTAACCCATTTAGAAATCCAGTCCTGCTAGTCATGTCACATTTATGTAGACTCTTGTTTTAACCCTCTTTTTTATCGATACCGTGAAAAGACCAGTAAGATTAAAAGTAAGTTTAAATCCACCAATAAAATTAGAATTATTTAACTAACTTGTTCTAAATTTGAAGCTAAAAGCAAATGAAAAAATTAATATATATGTGTTGTTTTACGCATTTTTTATCTAATTTTCAGGGCTAAAATTAAATGCACCTATATAACCACATTTTTAATTATCCGGTCTGTTAGTCATTTGGCTGGGGATCGATCTAAATTATGATGTCCATCGCCAGTACCCTCATGACGTATTGTTTCTAACGCAACAATAATTGACCCTTGCCTAACCTAACCATTTCGGATTTTTGACCACATTACAATCATGTCATTCGTTATATTTCATTTTAGGTAGGTAATTGATAAAAAAAAATATTACTTCTTGTTTTTTGCAATAGTGCATTTTTCTAATTACCTTGCCTTTTGAGACTCGTCACGCCTTATAAGCGAATGAGGCCGCAATAGTTGAAACCCAGTTCCTCCGGTTCAGTTCGGCATCCCTGGCGAACGCCCAGCTTGGCCAACCAAGATGGTTTCTCTCCTTCAAAATGTTTCGTCGCCACGTCAGCCTTGGTTGGCCTCTCTTTCTTTTACCGTCAGGAGACCAAGTTAAAGCGACCCGTTCGTTGGAATCGGGTCTCCTTCTTAGCACATGACCGACCCAATGTCATCTTTTTATCATTATGTCGTTTGTCTGCCGTTAGATAATGGTTTGAAATTTTTTTCTGGCTAATAAATTTTTAGAATCTTTCTTATTGCCTTCATGATATTAGGGACATGACACCACCGCTATCGGAATGAGCTGGGCATTATACTTGATCGGCCTCTACAAAGATGTTCAGCTGAAAATTCAGGACGAACTGAATGGCAACTTTGGTTCTGATGTCGACAGAGAAGTCACGACTGATGATTTGAATGACATGAAGTATCTCGACCTTGTTCTCAAGGTAAGAATTACACGGTAATAAAGTTATTCTAGGGCGTTATAAACAAGTAACGTCGAAAAAATTGAATATTTAGTGAAGTATAAATTATGTAAAATACGTATTATAAACTCATATAATTAATTTCATATATCATAGTTATTAAAGTTTTAAAATGACATCAATTGAATTATGAGCTATTAGTACATAGTAGCTAAATTTAACTTTCTCCAGTCAATATTTTTTTTTTTTTCGGAAAAATTTTCTAATTTGCAACTTTTTAGAAAATAAAATATAATTTGAATATTGAAAGTAAAATTAAAAAAAGACTTTAAGACGGCATTTGGAATATCAAATAAAAGCTATATATTTATCGTTGTAACCGATTAGTTAAATAAAAACTGTTGTTATAAGCAATATATAGAGCATTAAGGTCAATGGGAAGTTCAAGGGATAGAACATTTAAGACATTAATAAACAAGTTGTTGTTGTAAACGAGATCGTTTTAACCGAGTTTTACTGTTTCTTGAGCTGTTTGAGTGTCTCATAGATAATATTCTCCGTATTAAATTGCTACTTTTACTACAGTGATATTCTTATGTGAATGCAAGAAGTGAAATTTCAAGACTTAAAAAGCAGATGCCTTAGTTTTACAACATGCTAATTGGGACTTTTTCATTTCCTTTCCCTTGTCCATAATATTTTGTACGACTCACATAAGGCATTCTCGTATTAAGGCAACAGCATATTAATAATGCAAGTTGTAAAATCAATTTTTCAAATTTTAGAGAAAGTTTTAGCAATTTAAAACGATGATATACTAAGTCGCTTGCAACCAAAAAAAAAAAGGACAGTCAAAGATGATCGCGGTTGTACATGATGGAATGTTTCAACTTGCAAATTTGAACAAGAAATGAGTTTTGCTGGATTCCAGCACACGTTGGTATAGACGGAAACGAGTCTGCTGATATTCTTTCAAAAGAAGCGAGAAAACTCAACAATGACGTACTTCCCCAAACCACTCTGAATGACATCAACTCAGTGGCCAAAGCGAAATTTAACAGCAGAAGTGTTAAAGTCAAACACCAAATCTGCGAATTAAACACCAATAGGGTAGTTGCGACCGCCCTAACTAAATTAAGGACAGGCCACTTCAAAGGGATAGAATTCCAAAAAGATGGAACTAAGAAATACTGAAGCTGCAAAAATTGCCCCTACTCGGAACTGGATCCAAAACATCTTTTCTCTTGTCCAGCCATCCTGGCAAAATTGCAGCAAATCACCAACTCGTCTTATGAAGACCTTTATGAGGACCACACTCTCAAAAATGAATGCTCAAAAACGACGAAATTTTCCTTAATTTTGATGATTCCGTTACTGGCAAATGCTCCGATTTTTCGTTTCCTCAATGAGAGAAAATTTGAATCATCATTTTTATGAGGATTTGAATGTCGTCTAATCTAAAGAAATATTTCGTCATTTTTGAGCATGTGAGTACAACAATAAAATTCAGTTTCCTCAAAATCAAGATACAGAATCGTCAAATCACGATCTTAAAAGTGAGGATTCGCGTTTACTCAAAAGTCACGTGATAGTTTGACGCAACAATCCTCAAAATTGACGAAATGAGGCTTGAGGATTCATGAATCGTTAAAAATGAAAGTGTTATTTCTGTGAGAGTGCACTGTCTGCAGATCGCTGAAGCAGTCCATGAGACCTTTAGTGCCATGGACACGACATCATCATAAGTATCACCAAGTCGTTTATAAAGCAGATCTTAAACCAGTTTAAATTTATATGTCATTATAATATACTACCTAATATTTCATATTAAGAAATTGGTTTCAGTAAATAACATTGTTATTGCCATTTTAGGAATCGCAACGGCTATATCCCTCGGTTCCTATCATAGGGAGAAATTTGAGCGAAGATACAGACATATGTGAGTATATGGTTTAACCTTCAACTTTTTTTTACATATTTTATTCAAAGAAAGTATGATTTATAAAGACTTCACCACTAATTATTTTCAGGCGGTCATAAATTAATAAAAGGAACCACTTGTGGCGTTTCAATTTACCACTTGCACAGAGATGAGGACAACTTCCCTGATCCCGAGAAATTTGATCCAGACAGATTTTTGCCTGAAAACTCAAAGGATCGGATACCGTACGCTTACATACCATTTTCAGCTGGTCCAAGGAATTGCATAGGTATGAAATAAATTCTAGTATTTTATAAATTTGAAGTCTTAACCTATATGTACCCACACCACGTTTATTCTAAACCCATGGAACCCATAGAATTGCCGACCCGGCGGTGCAATGATTAGGGATCCTTTGGAGCTTCTGGGTTCGGGCTCGAATCCCGATATGGATGTTTGTGGATGTCGAGTATATGCGGAGTACAGCCGGCCCGCCGGCGCAGTGGTTAGTATACTAGCCTTTGGAGCTGCTGGGCTCGGGTTCGAATCCCGGTAAAGGCATGGATGTTTGTGCTTGTCAATAAATGTTGTTATTTGTTTATGTGTTTGTGTCGTCCTTCTTTGTGTGTCTCTTGTGACTGTCTCTTCTGGCGAGCTGGGTAATGGGCTATAAAGCCTACACTCTCCCTTCTAGAGGGCGCAATCACTGTGTGTCATATGCGGAGTACGTCCTCGTTAAATCTATTGTGGCTTATTCCATGTCTTACATGACATAAGACAACTTTCTTGGCGCTCTTAAAAAGTACTAAATGTTAATTGACTGTTAAAAAATTACCATGGGGTGATGCAAATAATGGTCTTGATTATAAAAAACACTGAAATTTTCATTCAAGAGAAAATACTTAAATTTGATTGGGTTAAAACATGCAGTGACGGACATGACAAAATTGAAACACAGGCTTTGAGTGACCTTATTTTTACCATTTGCTCTTAACTGGTATGTATTTCAAGTCTAGAATTTTTTTGGAATCAATCTGATGTGCCAACCAGAAAGAAAAATATTAAGAAATTTATAAATAGTAAAATGTTATAAAATATTTATGACGTGACGTACATGACAAATAAGACGGACATGACAAAGTTTTGATGTTCTATTCAAATTTCAAATTTAATTTTCGAATTTTTTACGAACTGTTTACTTTGAGGTCAAGCCTGAAAATATATGTATACCAACCAACCAACCAACTTTGAGGTATAAAAAGAGAAAATAAAGTGTCAAGAATTTTTGCCGAGCAGATTTTGTTAAAAAAGTTGAAATTTAAAACATGATGGTCCATAGCGCATTTTCGTGGAATTTACCTTGTGTCCGAAAGTCTTGTGGGCAGTCATTGCGCAGTTTCCCACGGGTACAGGTCCCTGGAGACTATTTCCCTCCCCTTCAGGGACATGTCTAAATTGTGGAGGTGATGTGCGATAGAGGGCAGCACCTGTCACGTATGTTTGTGTGTTGTGTCTGTCTTACTTGACGAAGTTTTATAAGCAGGTTTCTGACCAAGCACACAAGCCTGAAAATATATGTCTACCAACCAACCCACAGAATTATTTCGGCTAAACGGCGATAGAGACCGAAAAACAGCGATCTCCAAACTAAAATACATCTGTGTTAATCCAAAGGGGAAAAATATTTCGCAGCCCCACTTAGCCGGCTGTAGTGATTATTTTTACAATAGTTTTTTTTATTATTATAGCTGTAGCTGACAAACAGGTCTCTATCGTCCCACTTTTTGAAATTGGCCCGAATATTTTGGTGTAAAAATATTTATTGACGATTTTAAAAAATATATATGTAGAGTAGACTAACCAGTGAATGAACGTTTAAGACGTCATATGTTCACCAGTAAATGAACACCAAGATATAATGACCAGGACAACCAACCATTGTCAGATAGCTCCCTACTACATGGAAGGAAGTCAGAGTTGCCAATCCATATAGTGGAATGATTTTCAATCCTTGTTTTTTTCATTATATTTACCAAATGTTCATTCACAGGGACCTGTTCACTCACTGGTCAGTCTACCCTATTCGAACCAGTTTCAAAAAGTTTCAAAGCTAACTTTCATTTCAAAACTAATGCGCCATAAATATCTTATACCTACTCGACTCTAGGATCAATCGAAATCGTTATTGAAAATATACAAAGTTTGATGAAAACAACTAGAACTCAAAATACCCTTTTCTGCTTAAAACTAAATTTTTAGGTCTGGGATCATTCCAAACACCATTTCGTTATTTAAATAATTATATAGTATGGAAGTTAGTAAGCAATCCCTTGGGAAAAATTGCCATAGAATACTTTTGGGAGCTAAAGGAAAACATAGAATTTTGTACGGTAATCATATCGCACTACACCATAAACTATTTACTCTTTTGGAAATTTACCATATAAATATGGCAAACTTTAAAAAAATATACCATATATTTATTGAATAGTTATGGGAACCTGCCTTAGGATTGTGAAGAGCTTATGGTAAAGCTCCATACACATAGATGGTTAAATACCATTGATTCATAGTAAACGTAATGTACCATATGTATATGGGAAGATTTCATATAATGCTTATGGAACAAAAAAGCAAAGCCTGACGTTATAATCTACGGAAAGATTATTGCGAATGTTTTTACCGAAAGGGACGTATCGCTACTTTTAAGTTAGATACCGACTAACTTAATTTTTGTTTTACTAATTTTATTCATACCATTCGATGTGGACATGAATGGGTAGTTAGTTAGAAAAGAAATTTAAAAATCCATGCAAATTCCCCATTATAACCGAAGTCCAGTCGGTTAAGGCTTTCACCTTAATTGTATGCGAAAGATACCAGATTCGGGCCCGGATATCGCCAAAATAACTGCCGACCTGAGGGCCTGGATAACCGATGGTTTGTAACATAACTTCAGCAGTCTGTGCGCTGTAGTGGGTTCGATTCCTGTACCTTATCCCTGGGTGACTTTCATTTCTCTGTGACTGTAAAAATTCTTTCTGTGTCTGTCTTACTTGACGAATACTTATATAAGCGGGTCTCTGATCAAGCACGCAAACGGAATATATATGTATCTTCCCTGAACTGCCGACCTATAGACGGCCCGTTCATTCAAATAAATTTCCTACAAATAACGCGCCATGTGAGTGCACGTTAAATGTGCTCCAAAGTCCTGACGTTGAGTACGATGTCGCTCCTAAAAGTTGCGATGGTTGCATACTCAGGTGTCAGCTCGTCACTTTAACAGTGGTTCTAGATGATGATGAACATCACCCAAAGCCCTCGCGTTGTAACGGGTCCGTGTTCGATTCCAGCCTTCCCCAGGGTGCAGTTTCCTTTCTCTGTGGCAGTAAAAATGCTTTCTGTATCTGTCTTAGCTGGGTGAGGCAGGGTGAGGCAAACAAAAGTAGCCCCGGCCTAGAGATACGAATATGACAAAAATGTTGCCAAGTCTAAAACCAATACAAAAATAGGTTTTCTAACTGAAGCTATTGATCGCTTCAATATTAAGCCCAAACAAACGTTTGGCTACTTATTTGCCGGCAACTACACTGCAGTTTTAGAAGCTTGTTGAAATGAAATATAAACAGGGTTTGTAGGGCTCTGATCAAGAAAAGTTCCCACTAGTGATTATTTGATTGTTTCGGTCGCTATTTATCCTAGAGAATCGGACTTTTTTGATTTTGTTAATACAAAACATTCTAAATTGATTGCAAGACACAAAAATTGCATTATGGGACGTCTTCATACAATAAGAACAAAGATCTGAAAACGGCACTAGTCTATGAGTAGCTCTAATGTGAAGCTAATCCGATCCAACCAATGCAAAAACAGGTTTCAGGCGTCTTCAAGAGTTTTTCTCACCAAGCATTTCAACGTACTCCTATTTCTAGACCGGGGCCACTAGTAGGTCTCTAATCAATCACACATGACTGAATATATATGCGCCTACTACCTCCCTTCCCTCAAATATTTTTGTACTATTGCAGGACAACGCCTTGCTGTCATGGAAGAAAAAACAGTGATTGCGAATATTCTACGGAACTTCGACATCCACTCTCTCGACGAAAGAGACAAAGTTCTTCCCGAACCGGATCTTGTTCTCAAACCAGCAGGACCACTACGAATAAAAATTAGACCACGATATTAAAATATAATAGTACCTCGATTATCCGTCCCTATTTTATCCGAAACTCCTTGTTAACCGACCATGCCTAAGTCCAACATAAAAAAAAACATTGTTGAACATAGACCATGGTTTTAAAATATAAAACAACAACTATTCATAGATACTAAGATATAAAAACTAACAAAATTAAAAGAATAGTTGAATATCCAGTTTACATTACATAGGACAAAAATATCAGAAATATGTTGAAATTTATCTGCCAAGGTTTTCTCATCAATAAAGCAGCCCTGTTGAGAAAAAAATAAAACTGTTGTGAAATTAACTGATTTAAAAACATAATTCCATGTCCTTTTCTCACTTTCAAGAAATATGTTGTCGTTTGTTCGAATGCGTTATGTTCATTTCATTTTATATACATTGCTTTTGTAAAAAAATTAAATAACCGAAATTTGTTCTGTATCGAATGTGTGTTATAAGATATCTTTTACTATACTATTAGTTTTTTTCTATGCGATTGCTATTTTTTTTAATGTTACCTCTATGATGCAATGTGTTAACTGAAAATTTTATATTCACTGCAAAAAAAATTTAAATCCAATAAAGTAAATAATTTTTTGACCTATATTCTAAGTAAATTTTGTGAATAGATGGCTTATTAACTTTTTCTTTTAAACAATCACACTAAATATTTTTTTTTTCAGAAACCCATCAATTTCTTAACAGGTAAAAAAATTCTTCAACTGAAAATCAATACTTTGATGTAAGAAACTATAAAAATATATGCTACACATTTCAAAATATTTGTGACTATATTTTTTCACATAGCCAAAGAGACAATACAATATTTTTTCGTAAAAACGGTGATCTTAATTTTTATATACAAGTATACATTGAATACCAAATTGATATATCTTTTTATGTCAGAAATAGTTGGCCTGTCCTTCCATTGTACATTTTCCGTACATTTTATTGGCTTCTTTGATATAGTCTGTCATGTAATAGTCGTTCACATCACCTCCATATTCCACTGGTAACACCGAACGAGGAAAGAAATGTAAAAGTTCACTTGGATCGGAATGGAAATCTCTATATAATATAAAATTGTAATTGTCGGACTCTTGAAAACCATGTGACTTACGCGGCTTCAGCCAATCGAAAACGTCAGAAACGCTGTAAGTAAGCTTAAGAGTTTGACGTCATCGCATCGACTAATCAAATCGTTTTGATGACACTACAAACTATTACATTACGAATACGTATAACTCTAAATTTTAAAAAAAAAATCGAAAATATGAAGTTTTTTCAAATTTTTTCAAACTTTAAGACCAATGCGCGACCGGAAGATATCAACCGATTTTGAAAAAATTTTCTGCCCTTATTTTGTCTATATAATTGGCAACTTTTCCTCGCTTTACAAATTCGATATCAAAAATTGAGTTTTTTCGGCCCACCCTAGTAAGTATAACCCTGTTATAGCGACGCTCAAAGGACCGCGATATTTAGGACGTTATAACTGAGCAACCTTATAAACAAGGTTGAATATTAGTGCTGTGAAAAATGTAAAATACGTATCATACACTCATATTATTTAAGTTACAAAATGACAGCTTTCATCCCTAGTGATACTTTTAATTTATCCTATGTAATCAATTATTACAATCAATTGTAGCTAAAAGTAAGAACAAAACAAGTAATTAATTGAAAAAATATTTAATTTAAACCAAAAAATTTTGTCTGCAAAATTTTACGGCTACAAAAATTTACTTTCAGTGCATGAAAACGTATTTATTTGTAAAGACTTCTTTGTATTACATAGAAAGTCCCACTTACGCAATGATTCAGCTGGTCATTTTCACCATGTGATCGGCTAACTAAAAGGAATGAAGTAATGCTCCACTTCCAACTCTTGAAACTTTTTCAATACTAAGAAAAAGGCATTGGGTCATGTGTCCCTACGTTAAATATGTCCCTAGTTTCTCCTCTGTATGTAAAACACCACGCCGTTATTAAGGGCATATTCGCGGGCAATGCCGAGTTTATTAAGCTGACCACTAAATAAAAAGAAAAATTCTAGGCATCTTTGCCACGGCATGAAAAAGTATTTGCATATGAGTGCCCCGACAAAAAAAAACGGATTGGCAAAATAAAACAAATTTATCATAGAATGGCTTAACAATGGGGTTGTTTCATGTCCCTCGTCCCACGAGGGATACAAAAAATTTTATTGGTGTTTTTTTGTCGTAGTTAGAATGGTTCTGAAATATTTATGAGTTTTATTTATTGATCGTTTAATTAATATGCTGATTTTTCGTACAGATTTATAATAATTATATTACAGATTTATAATAATTATTACAATATTATATAAATGTCATTTTTTAACTTTTCGGCTTCAGACCTCAGACTGCCCCGCAAGCTTACCCATTTTGCAAAATGGGAATAAAACAGATAAATTTCTACAAATTAGGGGAGCCTTAATCTTATTTATAAACAATGATAGTAAGCTCCCCCCATGTTCAAATGAACTAGTTAAAATATTTGGTACCTGGGTTCAAAATAAATGTGAGCTCATAAATCAATTTCCACCATTTGACATGCTTAAATACTAAAAATCGATGTATTTTAATTTAATATTATTTTTTTTTTAAAAAATTATGCTGGAAAATCCTTTATTATACTCTAAATATACAACACACAAGATTCGAATTGTTAGCACTTAATACCAAAACGATATCTGGTAAAAAGAATGTTAGTTCATAAATCAATTTCCAGCATCATCTGCTCTGTTTCTCTGGAAGTCGGCTTGTTCTTGGCGGCGACCTCCTCTTGCATTTCCTCCAGCGGGTACTTGATCATCTCGGAAATCATCTGCTCCGTTTCTCTGGAAGTCGGCTTGTTCTTGGCGGTTACATCCTCTTGTATTTCCTCCAGCGGGTACTTGATCATCTCGGCCATCATCTGCTCCGTTTCTCTGGAAGTCGGCTTGTTCTTGGCGGCGACCTCCTCTTGCATTTCCTCCAGCGGGTACTTGATCATCTCGGAAATCATCTGCTCCGTTTCTCTGGAAGTCGGCTTGTTCTTGGCGGTTACATCCTCTTGTATTTCCTCCAGCGGGTACTTGATCATCTCGGCCATCATCTGCTCCGTTTCTCTAGAAGTCGGCTTGTTCTTGGCGGTTACATCCTCTTGTATTTCCTCCAGCGGGTACTTGATCATCTCGGCCATCATCTGCTACGTTTCTCTGGAAGTCGGCTTGTCCTTGGCAGCGACATCCTCTTGCATTTCCTCCAGCGGGTGCTCGATCATCTCAGCCATCATCTGCTCCGTTTCTCAGGAAGTCGGCTTGTTCTTGGCGGCGACCTCCTCTTGCATTTCCTCCAGCGGGTACTTGATCATCTCGGCCATCATCTGCTCCGTTTCTCTGAAAGTCGACTTGTTTTTTGCGGCGACCTCCTCTTGCATTTCCTCCAGCGGGTACTTGATCATATCGCCCATCATCTGCTCCGTATCTCTGGAAGTCGGCTTGTTCTTGGCGGCGAGCTCCAGTTGCATTTCCTCCAGCGGGTACTTGATCATCTCGGCCATCATCTGCTCCGATTCTCTGGAAGTCGGCTTGTTCTTGGCGGTGGCCTTCTCTTGCAATTCCTCCAGCGGGTACTTGCTCATATCGGCCATCATCTGCTCCGTTTCTCTGAAGTCGACTTGTTCTTTGCGGCCACCTCCTCTTGCATTTCCTCCAGAGGGTACTTGATCATCTCGGCTATCATCTGCTCCGTTTCTCTGGAAGTCGACTTGTTTTTTGCGGCGACCTCCTCTTGCATTTCCTCCAGCGGGTACTTGATCATCTCGGAAATCATCTGCTCCGTTTCTCTGGAAGTCGGCTTGTTCTTGGCGGAGACCTTCTCTTGTATTTCCTCCAGCGGGTACTTGATCATCTCGGCCGTCATCTGCTCCGTTTCTCTGGAAGTCGACTTGTTCTTTGCGGCGACCTCCTCTTGCATTTCCTCCAGCGGGTACTTGATCATCTCGGCCATCATCTGCTCCGTTTCTCAGGAAGTCGGCTTGTTCTTGGCGGCGACCTCCTCTTGCATTTCCTCCAGCGGGTACTTGATCATCTCAGCCATCATCTGCTCTGTTTCTCTGGAAGTCGGCTTGTTCTTGGCGGTGACCTCCTCTTGCATTTCCTCCAGCGGGTACTTGATCATCTCGGCCATCATCTGCTCCGTTCCTCTGGAAGTCGGCTTGTTCTTGGTAACGACCTTCTCTTGCATTTCCAGGTGGATCACCGTGTCCGAAGGCAACGTCCAATCTCAAGATAGCGCACACTTCAAATTCAACTATTATCTTAATTTAAATTACAATACAATAATAAAATAAAGAACTTCAGCTTCAGTTACATATAAAAATTTAAATCGTATGATTAAACATTTGTCTTAGTTTTCAATATATTATTTTAACTAACAAATTCTAGACACAACTTGTACAACAGCCGGTAATATCCTGTCGGGGTTGTCACCTTGGCAACGTTATCGCCGATTGCTTGGAAGTATTCTAAAAGTCGCCAAGAGTTGGGTTATAATAGGATCGAACCCAACAACCAATAAAGCCTAACATTTTTTAACTTAAAAAATATAATAATTTTAACCATATCAACTTAAATTTTACTTATGTTACAAGACTATCAGGTATTATATTCAAGTTAGGTACTTACATATTTTAAAACTCGCTGCTCGAAGCCAATATTTGCCTTTCCTTCGATCTAAGCGATGAGATTTGTATCCCAAAGTTCTTTCACTAAAAATCAGTATATACTGTCTTGAGAGAAATGAAGAAGTCTTTCGCGCGGAGTACACATTTTATTTTAAGAAACCTAGACACACTAAGAACTAGTCGAAAAATAGAAAACACTTTTGAGCCTAGAAAAGCGATGCTTCAGAGAGTGTTTCATAATTAATTTCTGACAATTCCATCAGTAGAAAGCAGTCACGTAACTGCCCGTAACCAAGGTAACCACGAGATTTTCGACGCAATTTAAGTCACTTCAGTTCAGGTGTGAGTCACTTTACAATATGTAAAAATATGCTTTTGAATTAAAAAAAAAATGTCTTTTCTTAAAAATTGATATTGCCTCGACCAATAAATAAGAAACCCTTAAACCAAAAAACGATTGATGGAAAAATGGTAGCGTCATCTTTGGATCAGCATTTTTTTAATCTTATAATTTCAACAAATTGCCTTACATTTTTTTCTTCTATTGATTTTTAAAACTGAAAATATACGTACAATTTATACAATGAATACCTTTATAAACCCGGCGTTGAACGAGTGTTCCCTTAATAACAGTGATCAGTTTTAATACAGCTATGATATAATGGCGAACTGTACATTGGCGAGCTTTAAAATTCTACAATTCGATTCATCGAATTGAATTGAATTTAACTGCATTGTTTGGCGTGTAATTTAATTTAATTGTACCTATCAAGTTACATGAAATATTAAGCGGAATGTTGACCAGATTTGGGTTTGTCGTTGTTTCTTCAACGTAACACAAATCGCCAAATCACGCCAAATTTTATATTTTTCATTAAGACACTTTTTCCAAAGCTATGCCTTGCTTCAAGAATTCAATGCTTTAAGTTATAAAAACTTTTTCAATACTACTAAAAAAAATTCACCGAAAAAAATTAAATCTGAATTAGAAGAAAGGTTTGTAATATACGTCGAAACTTTTTTAATTATTAATTAAAATTATTAAATGTATTGAAAGTTTTTATCAACAAAATCTATGGTTTGGATTATTTTACACCTATTTATCAAAAATTTGTTTTTGTCGAACGCAATTTAAAGAAAATAAAACATTTAAGTTAAATCCTCTTAAGAAGAAATTCCATCAAACTTCTGCTTAACTTGACAATATGATGCCTAACTTCATCCTTCTAAACAGGATTACAATTTTTTTATATTGCCAAATAAATTTTAGAGAGAAAAAAACGTCCCAGTAACAATAACTCAATTCCGAAAATACCCGTTTACTTCCTTTCGTTTTAACTTTACCCTTAAAGTAAGTTTCTCCTAAGAGTTTCAGGTGATCTGTATATATGTTTTTCTTATGGTTGAATACTAACAAAGGAAAAGCCGACTCACAGGGGCATTCAGATATTTGAATTAGGTCGTCAAATTTTGGACGTGGTTTTAATTTTGGTAAGTTAATTAGGTAACGATGAACTGTGGACCAAATTCGTGTACACCGGGTGGTTATAAAATAACGCTCGCTATTCGGAGAGGTCTGTAGCTTGAATGAATAATCCGAATGCAACAAACATCGAGACACTTACTAATCAAGAACGGGGGGGGGGGGGGGGGGATAATGGAATCATAAAAAACACACTCGTCTATTGACCAGGATTCCAAATTGCGAGGCGTAATTAACTGTGTTGGCCGTCATTGGCCATAATTGACTACGTGTCGTAATTTAAAACTCTATTCAAGGGACGGTTTGTTTTTTATGGTTATTCTTTTTTATGATTTTTCTTTTTTATGATTTTTCTTTTTTATGATTTTTCTTTTTTATGATTTTTCTTTTTTATGAGTATTCTTTATTATGATTATTTTTTATGATTCTATCTTTTTTTATTGTTCCATTCTTTTCCCCCCTTCCTGATTAGTAAGTGTCTCAATTTTTGATGCATTTGGATTATTCATTCAAGCTACAGACCACTCCGAATAGCGAGCGTTATTTTATAACCCCCCCTGTATTTGCAATTAGCAACTGGAATCAATTCAACAATCATGATTGTAAAAAAAAAGCCATTTTGGTTCTGATTTTTTCTACGCCAATCGCCTAAATGTTCAGGTGATGCTTCGGCACGAAATTCCCTCTTATTTCACCATCCCGCCATCGCCCTGGGTGTACTTCCTTTCTTTGTGACAGTAAAACTCTTAATGTGTCTGTCTTTTTTGACGAAGGCTTATAAGCGGGTCTCTGATCAAGCACACAAGCCGGAATATAAATGCTAACTACCCTACCTTACCCTTCTAAGTCTCTGAGAAGCTCCTTTAACAGCGCGAGGACTTAAGGGGTCATAGGAGTCTTAAAAATGTGCAAAGAAGGTACTACTAAGAATGGTTTGATCTTTCATGTAAATTTTTAACTACTCAATATATAAGTATAATTTTTTTATATGTAATTCCATAAAATTTATTTATTATAAAACAAATTTTAAAATTTTTGAAACTTTAGCCAAAACTTAAATAAATGATATTAAACATAAAGCTATTTGAACACATTGGGATTAGGCTTGCGCGGCAAATTTTGAGGTCAAAATTGAAAAAAATGACCAAGAAAATGACTTTGTATTGTACAAATATGTACAAACAAAGACTTATACCTAAATTCTCAGCTCAATTTAATTAGAAATTATTTTAAGAGCTTTTTCTAAAACGTTTATAAATTTTTTTAGAAAAAAAGCTCTTAAAATAATTTCTAATTAAAATTGAACTCAGAATTTAGGTATAAGTCTTTGATTGTACATATTTGTACAATATAAAGTCATTTTCTTGGTCATTTTTTTAATTTTGACCTCAAAATTTGCCGCGCAAGCCTAATCCCAATGTGTTCAAATAGCTTTGTGTTTAGTATCATTTATTTAAGTTTTGGCTAAAGTTTCAAAAATTTTAAAATTTGTTTTATAATAAATAAATTTTATGGAATTACATATAAAAAAAATTATACTTATATATTGAGTAGTTAAAAAATTACATGAAAGATCAAACTATGCTTTGTAGTACCTTCTTTGCACATTTTTAAGACTCCTATGACCCCTTAAGAGGGATTGTCTGTCCCATGGAGCTAAATGCATTAGTTTTGGAATCACACTGCAGCAAACAAAGCCATATTTTTTCACCAAAGCGAAAAAAACAATACAATATTTTTTCTAAAAACAGTTATTTTTATTTACAAGTATATGCTTTGGGTAGCAAATTAACTTTTTTATGTCAAAAATAATTGGCCTGTCCTTCCATTGTACATTCTCCGTACATTTTATTGGCTTCTTTGATGTAGTCGGTCATGTAGTAGTCTTTTACGTCACCTCCATATTCCACTGGTAACACCGAACGAGGGAAGAAATGTATAAGCTCACTTGAATCGGAATGGAAATAAACCTATAATATAAATCACAGAAATTGATTTATTTATTGATTGATTCATTCATTCATTTGATACACTGTCAAACAGATACAAAAGATATACATTATACATTATATGACAGTACAACTATACAGAACAAAATACAGACACAAAGACAAATAAATATTTTAAAAAAAACATACAGAGCATCAGAACCATAGAACAAGAACAAAAATTACACAAAAAGTTAGAAAATATCATTTTTAAAATGAGAAATATCCTCAAAATATTATCTCTTTTTTTGGCTAACAGATAAGTAATAGCTGACTGATCTATAAATTGTAGCATCGTTTGGTTTAAAGTTAATTTTTAGTTAATAGAGGTTCCTCAAATATTATTTAATTACGAGTATTGGATACTAATGCAAGTATAACCCGATGATAGCGTCGCTTGTGGGACCGTGATGTTTATGACGTTATAAACGAGTTACGTTATAAACAAGTTTGAATGTTAAGTGTAGTAAACCATGTAAAAGTGTATATAGCTACTTAATTAAATTAATTACTTAATTAAATACTTAATTAAATAACTACTACTACTACTAACTTACTACTACTTAATTAAATAATTATTACTAAAGTTATATAAAATGACTCCTTTTATCCCCAAGTAATACTTCAATCTCTCATATCTTGTCAATTAGTTATAGTTGGAAAATAAATTTTAAATAAGGCAAATAATTACATTAGCATTATTATTGGACGCAATTGTAGCTGGAACTACTTTTGCTTTGTATTCGAGAATAAGTTTACTAAGAATATTTCACTTATAAATTTTTTGTAAATGTCGATTTACTGCTGTGCTGATGGTTGTTCAAAAAACCATTGTTAATGTAATTGTTGTACAAAAAAAACCTTGTTAATGATAATATTGATCCCATTTGTTAATTTAAACCTGCATGGAAAAAAGTTTCTTTTCATCTAGATATTTCATTTTGAGAGTAAAACCGAGGCAACTAATGAAATTGCAGTACAGTGAAAATGAAAACAAGAGCATTACATCATCTAAAACATCCACATTACAATATTAAACGTTTTGTTAACACAAAACAGCATAATTTGTTTTTCCTTACTCTGTTGCGAAATTTATGTGGTAGCAGGTGTTTGACAATAGTCCATAAGGCCTTGAACACCACAGTTTGGTTCACAAAATGCATCTGCTTATATCGACCAGGGAAACATTCCTGTAAAGATGACAATATAACAGAAAATAAAGTATTTTATAGTTAAAAGCAACGTTTCTTTGCAGTACAAATCACGCCCACGACCGAAGCAGTCAGATGAAGCGTGACTAGTACCGCAAACAAAGGTTGCTAAGTATAGTATATAAGAATTGTTGAACAATTTACTCTGCAATTTTAATTCTCCCCTATACAGTACTGCACAAAATGTTATGCAAAGAGGCAGATCATGAAAAAATCCCCAATATTCGCTATTTTCTAGTTGTTGTTTTTTTATTTAATGTATATTCTTCAGTCAGTATGAAAAATAATAGGGCAAAAAATTTCCCCAAAAATAAAAATAAATTTGACTTACATCAAAAAATTAAAAATTTCATTACTTCTTTTGCCACAAAAGTATAGGATCAAGATTCAGCTTTTATGCAAATTCTCTAGAGAAAGTATTTGCATCATCAAAGGGATGGGTTTTTAAAGTTGATTTAAAAGGTTGAAAGAGTAATTTTCAATGCTTAGGAACCATGTCGAAATCCACTGAATTTTCTACTGAAGATATTATAAGAATGGGATTATTGAAATCCAGATATATAAATCTGCTTTTGATATTTCTACCGAATATGATATGATGCTTATGATATTTCTACCGAAAAAAAAGCGTTTCAAAAGAGGTGTTTATATAGTGTTAGTACGAGGCGATCAATATCAACCAAAATCATAGTCTAAAAGACCTCGAATCTCCAGAAAGTGGAAGAACAGATAAATAAGAAAATCGGCTTTGAAACATTGTTTCTCTTCCTGTCAAATTAAAAGCCAGATTGTGAACATGAAACTATCAGGTGGAGAATCAAGGAATGTGGATACTTGGTAAAATCCACACTGAAGCGCGAGACTCGCTTGCTATCTCATCATAAAGGTGCACTACTGCAAGGGGCTCAACAACACGTGTATTACGACGACTAATGGCTGTAAGTGATCTTCAGTGACGAAAAAAAATTAACATAGATTGTCCCGAAGGGTATATTTGCTACTTTCATGATCTGAGTAAAAATCCCAGGATACAATTTAGCCGACGTTAAGGTGTTCGTTCGATAATGGTACGGGAAAGTTTTGTATTCAACGGCCAGATATATGTGTCCAAGATTTTGTATTCAACGGCCTTGTATAAAATGCACATGTTTACCATGACTTTAAAAATGAGGATCTATGCTTTTAAAAATTTCGCTATGCTATTGCTACCGGTGCCTTTGATTTCGTTGTACCGCTAAATTTGAATCCTATAACTGATAGTAGACGCACCACCAGATAACCCTTTCAGTCCCAACTTTATATTTCTCTATAATATATAAAATTGTAATTGTCGGACGCTTGAAAACGACGTGACTTACGCGGCTTCAGCCAATCAGAAACGCTGAAAGTAAGCTAAAGAGTTTGACGTCATCGCATCGACCAATCAAATCGTTTTTCACTGATGATGAGTAATTTCTGTTTATTGGTACGGCAACAGGGCACTCGAACTTTGGGGCCCGGATGGCCGAGTGGTAAGCATCGCAGGCCAGCAGTCTGCGTGCTGTAACGGGCGCGGGTTCGATTCCCGCCTTCGCCCTGGGTGTATTTCCTCTCTTTGTGACAGTAAAAAATCTTTCTGTGTCTGTCTTACTTGACGAAGACTTATAAGCGGCTCACTGAGCAAGCACACAAGTCGGAATATATATGTAAAATACCCTACCCTACCCTCGAACTTTTTTAATGTTTTGAGTTTTGAGACGTAATTAAATTTATTACATTCCAGGAGCGATACAACGAAGGATTTACTGTACTTAAAAAAATTAGTATTTTGAGTAAATTAATGGTACAGCTGGGGAAAAAAAACCGCTCCACCCTTCGTTTCTCGGCTGCTATTGGTCAAGGAACTTTATGAAAGGTGTCATTTTTCAGGGAATAGCGTAAGGAATTTAGAACTGGCAACGAAAATTGCATAAGGGGTCGTCTACATATTAAAATGAGTACCAACTTTGAAAATTCCAATGGCAACACCCAATTTTTTTTACATAAAAATGTTCAGCACCTTCAAAATACCCCGTGTATAAAAAAGTCTTATCTAGTTTGCATTATTTGCTGAGATATTAAAGCATTAATTTTGAACTCGTTTAGGGGGAAATCTCTAAAGTGAAAACAGTAATATTTGGGTTGCGTCTTTTCAAAACAACAAACTAACTGGGTTAACATAATCTCGCCAACGGATGCTAGAATTTAACTTTCTTCACTAATATTGTGATTTTTTTAATGTTTTTTTATTTTGAAATTATAAATTCAGAAATAAAATAAAGACTAGAAGATAAAAAGTTTTAATTTTAATTTAAGTCGCATATACGGTTATTTATAACGAACAGATTTTCAAATGCGATTAGTTATAATCACATTGACTAACATGATTATTGCATTAATGTTTCACATTTTTTATGCAAATTTTTGTTTCATTAATATTGCTGCAAAAAGTTTGTTAAAAATTTGTCGCCCTTTATCGGTAATATAAACAACGTATTTCAAAACGCGGGTTACAACCTTAACACGATATTTAAGGAAAGCAAAATAAAAATATTCAGAATGATTGGGCAATGATTTATAATCAAGGAAAGTGGGCACTAATAATGTTAAATAAGCAATGTGGTAACAATAAAATGTACTGAAAACCAAATTCCAATTATATTTTAGCATATTTATTTTTGATACTCACTTCTTGAAATTGTATTGGAAATAACACATATTTAAAAACAGAGTAATCGATATAATTTAAAGTTCATTCGACAAACAAAATACATTGCATGCACTTGAAATAAGAAAAGATTTTTAGATTTTTTTCAGACATCAATAATTTGAATAAACATTTATCAACAAATGCTTTTCAATCACCAAACGATAATGCAAGTTAGGATCGAATTCGCCAAGTAATTTTTTACACGATCCCTAAAATTCGTCTTTTTCAGTTTTTTTACAATAACTCGGCAAATAATTGTTTTTGAATTAAAAAATTTGGGATTTTGGTTCTACTTGATCTACTTTATCGATTTATGTAAAAAAAAATTGGGGTTGCAATTCATGTTTTATTTTTTATTATTTAAATTTAAATAAAAAATTATTAAAACTGAAAAATTGATGAAAAAACTTGTGTGATTTGTTTTTGGAAGATTAAGAAGTATATAATGAAAAAAAAACTTTCTTTAATTCCTTTTATTTGTGGAGATATGAATAAAAGTTTATAAAACTTTTTTAACATTATGGGCGTTCAACTTTGAATGCTTATTGCTTAGCAAATAATGCAAAGTAAATAATTCTTTTTTACACATGGGGTATTTTGAAGGTGCTGAACATTTTTATGTAAAAAAAATTGGGTGTTGCCATTGGAATTTTCAAAGTTGGTACACATTTTAATATGTAGACAACCCCTTATACAATTTTTGTTGCCAGTTCTCAGTTCCTTACGCTATTTCCTGAAAAATGACACCTTTCACAAAGTTCCTTGTCCAATAGCAGCTGAGAAACGTGGGGTGGAGCGTTTTTTTTTCCCCAGCTGTACAGCTATAATGTAATGGAATGCTTAGTGATTGCCGACTTTTAGTGAACTTGAAAATGTAATGAAGGTTAGCTATACTTATCGAGTTGTATGAAATATGAAGTGGAAGCATATTTGTGCATTTTTCGCTGTTTGGCAACTAAATTTAAAACTCCATATCGAGACCGGCAATAATATCATAGATATTCCAAACTAAGAAAAAAAATAAAGTTATTTTAAATGTCACAAGTAACTGTTATTTTGCTTTACATAATGTTGCATCGGCTGCTTAATGGATATTTCTAATGATGGAAAATAGAAATTCTTCCGCTCAGCAGAATCTGCTAGGTCGTAGCGATAGCCAAAGAAGTCGCCAACGTGAAAGAAATCGTAGAAGCTACGCTAAATGAATTAGTTGATTAGTATAGATAAATTTAATTATTGACATTTTATTTATTTATTCAAATATAGTGTATTGAATGTAGTTCAGTAATTCTTGAAGTTTAATGAGCAGGAAGCATGTTTTATTTAATGCAGATTGTATGGATGAGCATTCCTGTATTGGCAGTATCCTCATATTAGTCTTGCATCTTTGTTTGCGGAGCAAACAAAGAGGAATTGCGTAGCAATTCTCGGGGGTTGGCGAGCGGTAGCGAGCAGGGGGCCTTCACCCTAGTTTTATTATAAAAATAATAATATTATAAAATTTGTTAAATAGACTCATTATGCCTCCTAAATGAATTGGTAAGAAAGCAGGGGGGGGGGATTCTTAATTTTTTAACTAAAATTTAAGGGAAACAGTTTTGGAATCTTAACTTTTAAATAAATTATAACAATAATTTTTCGAAACTTTATTTCTTTAAAATAATTTAATTTCAATTTTTAAGCATTTAAGAAGCAAGCATAAAAAGTTTAGGGCCAATTTTTTTACTAAAATTGTTTAAGAATACATTTATTTGAACCGGGTTTTTTTTCACATGTTTACTTCACTAAAAAAACATTATTTAATTCTTTAAAAGACATGACACACAAAAACAAAAAAAAATGAAAAAAAAAATGTATGAAGAATTTAATACAAAAAAATTATAATTCGTATAAGTTTAATTTAGTGAGAAGTTGATAATTCCAAATGAAATCATTGGAAGTGAAATGGTTAAAAGTTAATCACAAAACCAAAATAACAGAGTTTTGTTTATTCATTAACCCTCTAATGCATACTGTTGCCGTTTGGCAACAAGTAACAGTGTTACTTGTAACACTTTATTCTAATAAACTAAAGCTCCCTCTCGACAAATTTGTGGGTTTTTTTCATCCATTCCATTTTGAAGATTTAGTTACAAATAATTCTCATAGATGATAGTAGTAAAAGTGCATTCAAAATTAAAGAATGGTGTTATTAACTGCAGTGAAATTACGTTTTTGGCAGTATTCAATGTATAATAATATTAGACCTAAATCCAAAGAAATTGTTCTGAAAAATTAATTATAGTTAAAAAGGGTTATTTTGAAATATATTTAGCAATTTTCTAGTCATTATTATTGAAACTTTAATTTTGTAGTTGGTTTTTGTTATACGGAAAAGATTTTAAAAATTGAAATTATTTAAATTCTAATGCAGTTAAATTTTTGCATTATTTTTTCCATAATGTATGAGTATTAAAGATACGTATAAATGTTTTGGGACAAAAATAAAAATTCATGCATTAGAGGGTTAAACGCAACTTTTAACAAAATTACCATTGAAGCGTGTTGCTGAAATAAGAGATTCCGAGGAGTGCAGAACCTCAAATGCTTTATGGAAGTGCCCTTGAAGTCATAAATGAATTTAAATCCATTAATTTGTGTCATAGGATCTCGAAGTGGTTGCAGAATCAAAGCAATTATTATTCTTTTGAAGTCATCCAAGCAAATTTCGTCGGGATTGAATTTCCCTGTAATAAAACAAAGTTGTATCAAAATGCATAATGCCATTCAATAAATAGCTACAGTGAAAAAAACATGCGTTTTTCCTGAAGTAAAATAATGTTTTTTGTCTTTTGATTGGCAATCGTTTTGAATACTCTTTTCCTTTACTTAAACTAGTTAATATAAATAAGGAAAAAGGATTTGTTAAACGAGCTTTTAACTAAGTCTGTCTATATAAAGAAATCTAACAAACGAAGATTATGGCCCTAAAAATTTTATGTAGGACTAATTAAGTTACACGATAAGCGATTTTAAAAACTTAAGTTAACTTTTTTTTATTCGGAAACGTAAGTATTAACAGTATTCAAAACTCATTGGGCATGTTTTATTTGATAGACGATGCACTTCAAGCGTTTTGCATACCACTGCCGGAGAATAGGCAGGCATGCGTTAGGAATCTGTTCAAAGCGTAGTTAATTTTTCTAAAATGTGTCATGGAATCTTTTTTAATTCTTCAAAATACATGATTCTTCCATCTAACAATACATAATTGCGAGCTTAACTAAGCTGATGATTCTAAATGGGGTGAAAGGGTTTAAACCATATGCTCACCAATTTGGGTTAATACGATAGTACAACCGTCCGGACATCTTCTGGGAAGAATTGTCACACACTTGTAGGACTCTTTCGTGACAAGATCTTCTTGGTTGACACTTCGGAACAGATGGCTGTAGTTTCTTCTCAATTCGACGAAAGCTCGCAAACGCTTGAATGATTTTCTGACGTTGAATTTACCTTGTCGCAAGAACTGTAGAAGGAAATCCTCGTGGAAGTCGATGGAACTTGTAGATCTATCGGCTTTTTTTAAATAAAAGTGAGGAGGGGATATATCAGCATTTCGTCACTTTAGTTCCCACATGTGCTATCTCACTTCGCACAACGGTTCAGATTTACTGTAAGGTAACAATTGGCTCGATTTTTTCGAATTTGGCGATAAATAATTTTTTGCGGCAACCAGTCTGACTTCGACTGATGATTCGAAAGGATGACGTTTTCCGGCAACCCTATGTGACCATTATTTATTAGCGAGAGCGTGACTTCAAAAGTCGCCAGAATACGGACTTTTAGCGCGATTTTGCAAAGTTATCGCCAAGGGTTACCGTACAGTAAATCTGAAGAAAAAAGAAAGAATCAAATTATTGTTTTTTTTAACTATTCATTAAAAAGAACGTGAACGTTTGGGTTGAATCCTTAAGGGGGTATGGGACACTTTCAACTTTTTTCTTTAATATTGCAGATATCAATATAATTTTTTTTCCATAAATGTATACTAAATATACTTACACTTTTAGATAGTCAAAGGTTTTAAATTATCATTATTTAGTTTTTTAAAAAATAAAATGTGTAAAAAAGTGATGTCTCTTATTTTTGTAATAAGTCACAAACTTATTTATTGGCAAACAAATATTTAGCATTTTTATAAACAGAAAAATGTATTTTACAAACTGTCTTTGCCGATATTTCATATTTGCCATAGTTTCTTTTTTAAATATTGAAGTTTTTTTTAATAATTTCACAGGTTCACTTTTTTACAAAAATTAATAAATAAAAAAATAAACTATTTGCAACAAAGACAAATTAAAGTTATATCTTTGAAAAATATGAGTGGAAAATTTTGACACTCGACAGACATAAATAAAATTTTTATTTTAAATTATTCTAAAATATTTGTGTTATTTTTAATGAGAATAATATTTTTTTTTTTTTTTTTTTTTGAAGAGTTTGTGTCCTGTACCCTCTTAAAAGAACGGGACCGACCCATATCTATATTTCCAGAGATTTTCAAATTATTTCATTGGTCGACTTCAAGTAAAAAGAGAAGAGTGTTTCTTGTCGTTTGCACGAAAGACAAGCTCTTGAGCATGAATTCGTGTGGTTTGGTAAATTAAATACTGTTTTTCAAGAGCGTTGGCAGGGCGGAGCTTAAACCGATCTCAAAACAGCAAATGTGCGCGAATTCGAGGCATTTTAAGTTCAATTTCATCCTGAGTTACGAACTATCGTTGGACAAAGCCACAGAATCGGCCCAACAACATGAAGTAAAGCATTTTAGTTCGCCGGCGGCCTTCAAATCTAGGTGGTATTGCTATCAGTCATTCGCTTTCAACGAAAAAGCACAATCTTTACCTATAAATATTTTATCTTCAAGTAATGGTTATTCATAGCAGCAAACTGCATGGGCATTTTCGCTATTTGACGAGTGTCTGCTACTATTATTTATCGTATTCAGAAGGGAAAAAAATTTTAATAAAAAAAAAGAAAAACACACAGAAGTTGCAAAGAACGAAATTCAAAAAAAATTGTATGCACTGCACACAAAAAAACGTCATTTCCGAGGAAATTTTAAATACCATAAGCGGTTTAATGCTGTTTCTCTATTTTTACAGTCTTGAATTTAATAACAACAAAACGAATTTGAGGATAAATGTAAAGTAGCTATTTATATATAAATTTTTAAAGATTTATTTCAAATTTTTAAAGATTTATTTCAAATTTTCAAAGATTTATTTCAAATTTGTAAAGATTTATTTCAAAATTTTAAAGATTTATTTCAAAATTTTTAAAGATTTATTTCAAATTTTTAAAGATTTATTTCAAATTTTTACAATTGTCTATACATGTCGTAAACTATGTTTATTTTTATTAACTAAATTAATTTTTTTCTTCGAATTATTTGTGAAAAATTAAGTGCATACTGATGAACAATGTAGAGAAGGGATATGACCTGCTATATCATGCAAAATGACCAAAGTGGCCAAGTCGACGCTGAACAATTATGTTTTCTGGTATTAAATTTCTTTTCTAATTGTAACCATTTAAAAATCTAAATTTTCATAAATTTATTAAAGTAAAATTTCCATAAATTTGTTGAATCAAAATTTTTATAAATTTATTATTATGAAATTCAAATGTATGAACAATATAAAATGGTCAGAAATTTATCAAATTAAAATTCTCAGAAATTTATTAAACTAAAATGTTCATCGATTTATTGAAATAAAATGTTCAAGCATTTTTATTAAAAAATTTATAAGTGTATTAAATTAAAATTTTCATTGATTTATTGAAATAAAAATTTCATAAATTTTTATTTACCTTTCGCCATCAATTTCAATTCTGAAAGACCCGCAATTCGATTCTCTGGGGTTTCATTTAACTCTTCGAAGGTTTTTTGTTGATATTTTTCTGGCAAATTCTCCATGATGAAAGGCAAAGTTTTTTCATCATCCTCAATAAGAGTTTGATCACAAGGTTCCATGTCAGTTTACTTTTGAAGAAAAAAAGTACAATGTTTTCTGAAGTAGCATACGATACCAGATATGATAGTCAGAATCACCATCCGATGTATTTTTGCTGAAATTTCAAAAACAAATTGAACAATAAAGTACTGAGGCTTAGTAGAAACGTTCAAGATAATATAACTTAACAATTAATAGATAGATGAGTTAAAATTAGGAAAAGTGCCAGTTTACGGATGCAATGATGCGTTACAGGACCTGACGTTTACATTACATATAAAAATCCTCCATTTAATTTTCATTTTGTTAGCCTTTTTAGTAACAACTTTTTATTTTTTTTATTCCAAAAATTAGTTTAGGGAATAGACTTATTAACCATTATGCATCCAGAATGAAATAGTTAAATGCGGGGAAAAACATCTCAGTTTTTAAATTAAAATTTAAGAGAAAATTGGGTTATTAAATAATATTTTCTAAATTTTATTTGTTAAAAATGACTATAATTCAACTTTCAAGCATTTAAAAATGAAGGCATGAATAACTTAGGGCCAATTTATTAAAAAAAATTACAGAATGAATTTTATTTTAACGTGTTTCTCATATTTTCATTTAACAAAACAAACATTATTGAATTCTTAAAAAGTCATGATTCTTCCATTTAACGATAAAATGAAAATATGCACATAAAAACATAAGATCTTTTTTATTAGAATTAAATCACCTATGTCAATCAAAACAATCCCTTGAGAAACTTTATTTCTCTTAAATAATAAATTTAATGAAATTATTTTTGCGACAAAAATCAGTTTAACAAACTGTAAGAAAGAAATTGTTGAATTTTCGAAAAAACATAAGTGAAAATAACCAAACTTAGCTTGTATATGTTTAATATAGAATTAATATTGGCTAAGTGACAGATTCTGTTACAAACATACTTATTTCATTTTTAAAATATAAACTGCCCAAGAATGTATCAAAATTCCAAGAAAATTTTCACTAATCAAAAAAGATCTACATAAGATGAATACATAAGATCTATACTAGACAAAAAAAATATGCTGGGTCAAGATGTATTTGTCTAAAAATATTCTGTTTGTTGACCAACGTTTTATCTCTATAACTTTTTATAGATAAAATGCTAGAGTTCAAAAAGCAAGCTTTCCCACTCAGATAACTTATTGAAAAAAATTAATAACATAAAGATAAGACTTGATACTATTCTGAAATATAAAATACGTAGGAACTGGGCCGAAAAAAGCTATCTTTTTTCGTTGAAACATTTTAAAATTGGAGTCAACATACAATTAAATCTATTTGAAACCTGGCTTTGAAGTTTATGTTTGGATAATGGGAATGTTTCTTATGTTACGCTGTCCATACTGCGATTTCATTGGTTGTTTTGTTTTCTATCCGTACTACGTGAAACAAACCCATGTTTTGTTTTCTTTCCGTAGGTAGGGTAGGGTTGATACGTTTATATTCCGGCTTATGTACTTGATCAGAGACCCGCTTATAAACCTTCCGTAAAGTAAGACAGACACAAAAAGAATTTTTACCGTCTCATTCTCATAGAGAGAAATTACACCCAGGACAAAGGCAGGAATCGAACCTGCACCCGTTACAGTGCTCAGACTGTTAGCGGAGCTAGCTATCTGCTAACCACTCGGCCATCCGGTCCCCTTTCCGTAGGTACTACGTGCAACAAACCCATCGAATATTTTTGACAAAAAAAAAACTATCAACTGCTGCCCTTCCATGGCCGAGGGGTCAAGGAGTGCAAGTTCGAATCAACTACTACCAGTCATCCTACAAATTGGATATGTACTGAAAATTGTAGGAAAATTTCCAATTAATCACGAATATGCACGAGTACACTGGGACAAAAGTGTCCAGAGTCCAAGTCCCAACGGCGTTAGCGTTCGATGCCTCTCGAAGTTCCGTTGAGGGTGCCCGCTCAGGCATCGACCTCGTCACTTGACTAGGGTCCTAAATTACGAGGCCGATTTGACTGTGTTACAGCTCCTCGGAGGCTAGAAATAGACAGCCGGAAATGTTTCAATCTAACCTATTGAGAGTTTTGATTCAGATAACATGAAATATTGTAAGAAATCCGGATGGCACAAAAATATAATCATATATAATGGTTTCACGAAATAATTATGCTGTTTATATCGTTATATTTTTTCTTCAGCAAATTATTATTACCACAGCAGTAACAAATCACAAAGCGATTAATGCTGTTTTTTTTGTAGAAGTTTGTAGAAATATCATTTTAAATCTCCTAGTTGAAAAAAGGAGTCAAATACAAATTTGTTTAGTGTCATACAATCTTTAAATAAATAAATAAATAATAGAATTTAAATAAATAAATAAATAAACAATCTTTAAATAATCAATAAAATTTAAAACCCGAATGCATTTTGTTGGGAAAAAGCACAACTAATAATATCCCATTGTTTTTAAATCTCCCCGTTGTTTTTAAATCTTTTTTTTTTTTTTTGTCAAGTTAAAAATTGAATAATCCTTTTTTGCACATTTAACTTGGTTTCCAAAGTATTTTTTATTCAAAAATAATTAAACAAAAAAGAATTAAAGTTATAAATATTTCGGGTTTGCTAACACCACAAACCCACAAGATTTGTGATTAAAAACTTTTTTTTTTTCAATACCATATGATGGTTAGTTCCTCTGAGTCTAAGAGACATAAAGTAGATAGGTAAACTGCAGCAACCTCAACTATGAATTGAAGCAATTCTTGCTCTGAAATGATCACTCTTTCAACATACCTGTTTATAGATTAGAATTATAAAGTGCTTGCAGCAATGGTTCAAGTCATTAGTCTAGATCAGTGGTTCCCAACAGGTGGTCCGCGGACCCCCAGGGGTCCGCGAGCTTTGCCAGAGGGGTCCGCAAGATGATATTAATATAAAAAAATCTATGTAATATATTTCGCATGATAACAGAATTTATCCGACGCTTCCTGCATAAGCAGAGTCTATCCCAAAACTATCACTCAAAATTTTCTCACTAACTTCTCTTGGCTTTACTCTGTTGCGTACTTAGCTCATGTGTTAAACTTGAGTTTACAAGAAAAAACTGTAGACATGCTCAAAGTTGAGGATAAGATTAGTGCTATGGTCAAAAAGTGTCAGATCTGGGCGTCAAGGATAGAAAAAAAAGTCACTAACTAATCAAGTTTGAAACCGAATATTTCAAAAATAATGGTACCAAACGACAGATATAACTAATTTAAATAATAACTGAAAATTAAAACTAACTGTTTACTGACGGAGTTCAACTGTAACAAATGTATAAAATATAAAAATTCTTAATTTTGCTCAATTTTTGATTTTAGGATTAGGAATTAATAGGGGTCCTTGTCACAATAACGGCTTGATAAGGGGTCCGCGAGAAAAATTTGTTGGGAACCCCTGGTCTAGATACTGTCCAAGGCAAAACAATCTGCTATGTGCCTTAGCCCTTCGTTAAAGCATCAAATTTGCTGTGCTTAAAAATTAAACAAATCGTTTGAAAAAAATAATTACCTTAAAATATCTAGTCCATATCCTCATATTGATTACATAACACTAAAAAAACAGGTTGGTAGTTTCGCAACGATAGCGCCCGGTTCTCTCCGAAGATGATATCCTTCTCCAACCTTGCCTTGTACTACGAAACCACATAAGTGCGGTTGTGCGACAAGTTAGGTTTTTTTTCTTTCGAAACGCTTTCGAAAAAAAAAATTCCCGCGGGTCATATCAATTTTTTTTTCTGTTGATAATAGCATTTACTACACTACGACATCCTCATTGTTGGAGAGTTTTGAAGATAGACCGTCGTGGCGCCATCTATATAATTGAAGCACAACTATATAGCAAAATTATTCCAAGTACATAGATATTTCCTATATTTACTTTATTAAGGGAAGATAAATTTCCGAATGTGCGAAACATCTTCCCCAATGTTAACCAAAAGCGGAATTAGATATTGTAGTTTTTCGTTACTAGCATTCGAATTGTTTACACATTGGTAGCGAATTTGTTGGTGTGGTTTGTTATTGATAAACCCTGCATTTGTATAACAAAATTCTTGATATTGTTTTTGAAAATCATTTTTATCCACTATAAGGTATCGCTGTCAGTGGCGGATCTAGCCAGGGGGCGCGGGGGGCGCGCGCCCCCTCCTCAAGACCTGTTGACCGTTTTTTGTTATTGAAAACAAAATTAAAAGAAAAATTTAGACAAAATTAATTCACCACACTGCACACTCCCTCTACACAGATTATTAATCAGCGAACATTTTTTGGCTGCATAGGCCGTTAATAGTTCGGCAGTTATTTTTGGGATATTAAGGAACTAAAACACCTTAATTTGAAATTAAGTTGCAATTTTTATATAACGGCATATATGCATAAAATTTGAAAATTCTTTCACATTGGCGATTAGCGCCTGTACGACGTCCTAAAATTAGCTAAAAATATTAATTAGCTTCGGTGAAGTTTAAAATATTAAATCATTTGATTATTTTATTGGTGAGCTTTCGCATGTCGTATTAAATTTAATAGTTAGTTACTTCGAATAACTGTTATTATCAAGATATACAGTTAATTGTTTGCCTTGTTTATTATATGTTAGCTACTTAATGCCAACTTCCTGCTGTGTTGTTGCTTGTTCAAAACATTTGTTAAAGAAAGCTTGCATAGAATATCATCTACTTCATCTATTTTGGTCATTTTTAGAGTGAAACCAAAGCAAAAAATGCAATCGCAGTGCACAGAAAAATGAAAACAAGAGCGTTCCATCATCTGAAACATTCCCCATTAATTGAGTTTTCAATATATCCTACACTTATTTTTTTTAATTATTCATCAGTAATCTATTTAACAATATAAACGTTAGTTAGGTAAAGTAAAAACTAATGTTAGTTCATAAATAGTAATTAGTAAAAAAATACTAGTAAAAATATGTATTTACCATGGAGAATTAAATTAAAAAATAATGTAAATCAAAAATACATAATGTAAATCAAAAATAAAATAATGTGAATTAAAAATAATTTTAATTAAAAAAATTTAATTAAAAATTAAAATGATAAAATTTAACCCTTCCTTCCCCCAGAAATTGTTTGTAGTTGCGTCCCAGCTTTTGTGATAGTATAATTGGGTTTCCATGCAAGTTTTTGGGTGCGCCCCTCCCTCAGAAAAATCCTAGATCCGCCACTGATCGCTGTGCTTGTCACCTTATAAAATAAGTCCTAATCACTTTAGATATAATTTAAAAACGCAACAACTCTTAAACAAAATTTATTTGTTGAAATACATTTTAGTTTAATATATTTGTAAGAAAATTTTTAATTAAACGACCTCTGAAATAAAATGGAATGAAACAAAGTTAAATTTGTGTTCTTAACTTTTTTTTTCCGACAGTCCCTGTTTCGTTAGCCTTGATTCCCTTTCAAAAACTGTAGGATTGATAGCTAATGTCAATTTTTCTAATAACTTGAAATTTCTAAAAGTAACTATGATTTGTTATTTTTCCTACTAATTCACTGTAACTAGTTACTTTTAATTTTTAATACTAAGAAACTGCAACAGTGTTAATTTTTCATTACATAACTATAACTGCAACTGTTATTTTTTAAAAGTAACTTGTTTGGGTGAAAAAGAAGTTGAATTTCTGTTCTTTTATTTTTAATCTGTATACCCATAGACTTAATTTAAGACCAAGATTATCGATTTTCATTTATTCGTTTTCTTTTTATAAGCTTTTTTTCAAAAACTCTGTATTTCAGTTCAGACCTATATACCTTACTTTTCTATTGTGTTTCCTGAAATATAAGGTTTTTCAACAGTTGAGAAAAAAATTTTAGGAACCATAAAAGATATCAACATGTTTTTTGCTATTGTTATGTAAGGAACAAACAATAGCAAAATTAATAATAAAGTTTTCTTTAAAAGTAAACAATGTTGGATGTAAAGGAGTATAATATTTTATTTATTTTTTATGAAGAACAGAAGAAAAGATATTTAAATACTGGTACATAGACCAATAAATTAATTCAAATTTTTTAGAAAGTTTATGGAGAAACCAGTATCTTAAGAATATTCTCTAAAGAGATAAATTAAAAGTAACTAACTTTGCATTTGAATGAGCAGTTTGAAAGAAAGCAACCAAGGTCAAAATTTTAAATAATTTGATATTAATTCTAAACTTCTGAATTAGGGTAATACTAGTTTGATTAAATATATTGTACAAGCAGAAGAATTAAGAAAAAAACTTTCAATTTTCACAAGTTGCATTTTAGTCGTATTACTTCTTTCAACATGCTGATTCAACTGTTATTACATTTATATTTGTATGATTAACCAATAAATGTGTAACAAATAATTAAAGATCTGCAAAAAAGTCATCCACTTCTCTATTCAACTGCCTGTGCCTTTTCTTAGTGTCTTTCACGTCTTCCTCCTTCAAACTTTCGATGCCCGACAAGTCCCAGAACTTAACAATACAGTCATGCGACGCACTCGCGACCATACTCTTGTCGAAAGTCAGCGACAGTTTCTCGACAGTGAACCCATTGTGGCTCCCCAGGACCCCTAAGAACCTGTTGGGGAACAACTGGACAGCCCTGATCCTGCCGTCCTCGCATCCCGTCACGATGACGTCATCACTCAGGACGACCATGGAATCGACGGCCTGGGGGTGTCCGGGGAAGCGATCGCTGATGTTGCCAAACTCGCCCCAGTTGAAGATGTTCAGGGATCCGTCCCCTGCCCCGACGACGACTTTTTGGCCTTTCTTGAAGATTCCGGAACACAGGAGATCGCAGTCGAAGTCTTCGGACTGCATCACCAGTTTCTTGGCTCGGACGTTGTAGGTTGTCATGATGCCGTCGCCTGAGGTTGCGAGGAGGATCTTCTTTTCGCTGTTGATGGTCAGGCTGCTGATGTAGTCCTCGCAGTCCTGGAAAGTCTCGATGGGGGCTTGCATGCGGAAGTCCCACAAAACAACCTGGACGGGGTTGAGAAAAATAAGACTTTTTATAGTTGTAAAATTAGCTGATAAATTTGACTATTTTTTTTTTAACTATCTGAGCAACTTTGAAGTATAAACCATTAAAAGAACTGTTTTTTTTGTAATAATGCATCCATACCTCCTTGCCTTTCTTCCACTGTTAAAGTATTGGTTTTACTTATTTCACAATTGAACTGTATATTATTATTATTACTTAGATATTAATAAGTACTATAAGTATTTAGATAAATAAATTTAATAGAAATATTTTCAGAAACTATTTCCTAATGTATAATAAAAAAGTCTTCTGTAACCCCAGACGATATACCATGTCTAGCCAGAATGTAAGCTTCAAAAAGACTTTCTTCCCCCATCCCTTTGCTGGGTTTTCTAGGAAAAGGAGAGGGGGACATCGCTTTTCTAAACTTAGCGCGTTTGAGGTTAACAATCAAAACAGTTAGTAGTAACCAAGTAGGGTGGAGAAAAAACATGCTTACGCCGCTTCGAAGAAAACCACATGTGGGGCTGGGGAGGAAAATGCTTTCGAAGCATACTGGCTAGACAAGGTATAGATGCCACTACCTTAGATATAACTAGAGCTTGATCTCTGTATTGGTGCCAATTGTTAAAAAATTAGCCAGCGACCTTGCCATCTACTGCTGATGTTAGCCAACAATTCAGTTCATCAGCTTTGGAAAAACCTTTAAATGTCAATGCTTTTGATTAAAAAAAACATAAATTTTTCCAATTGCAGATGTTGATGGAAAGACAAAAATAAACAGCAAATCCGCTTATTTAATTATTTATCAATCGGTTCAGCCCATCTGTCGAGCCCTAGATGCATCAAGACACCTTTTGATAATTTTTGTGTGCACATTTATCAAAAATATTTTTTTTTAATTTATTTTACAATGTAACAAACTCACAATATAGTTAGTTTCTTTAATATTAAGTCCAAAGTCAAAACTACTTAAGGGGATCTTGAAAACTCTTTCCGAATTTTAATGCATTATAAGGAACACAAAAACAGCGCATGCTTACCTGCCCATCTTCCTCCCCAGATGCCATGATATAATCATCGATGGGAAGGATGGTGTAAACTGGGGAGCCATCTGGTCTGCCAAACTGGCGGAAAATAGAGTTACTTTGCATGTCAACAACATAGATTGAATTGTCCTTTGCTCCAGTGAAAAGGTGATCACCTACAGATTTCAAATTTAAAAAGAACATATATTATCTGTTGGTTTCTATTTGGGGTAAATTTTGAATATGTTAAGATTTAATTGAAATATTAAAATCAAATAAAAATTTTTGAAAAAATTCAATAAGTGAAAAACCATCTAAACTTGGATAAGGCTAAAGAATGCAATTTGTTTACAAGGACACATTAAATAAAGTATCTACCACTAGCCTTTAATAAAATATTATTAAGTTTAAATAGTGGCTTTCAGAAAACAGAGGAAGCTTTAGCCCCCTTTTTAAAATAATCATATTACCTACATTGAAAAATATAGAGAGATTGACTAAAACCTAATTACCTGAGTTAAAAAACCAAAAAAATTCAATTCATATTACCTACATTGAAAAATATGAATAGATTGACTAAAAACTAATTACCTGAGTTGGAAAACCTAACAGCTCGACAGTTTTTCTTATGATGGTCAAACGTAATAACTTCCTTATTGCCTGTATCTGCCGTAGCATATCTATGCAAAACCACCGGCCCATTAATTGAGCCAACCGCAACTATGTTTTCCTTAGGATGACAGCAAAAATCGGCAATCTGGGAGTCCATTTTAATAGGTTCTGGTATTTCTATGTGCTGTTCTATTTCATTTTTATCTTCTTCTGGTCCATTGAAAGTGAGAACAACCTTACTGTGATCTCCTTCTTCGTCTATGTCTGAATCCAGTGAGTCATCGTCCAGATCTGAATCTGATTCAGCATCGCCCGATGGTAAGTTGTCTTCGTTGTCATCTGAAGCTTCCTCCGAAAGAATGTCTTCTTCCTCGTCCAGATGGGAATCTTCACCAGGAGATGACATTTTTTTTTTAATTTCTGTGAAGGGAAATAAAAAAATTATAGGGTTAGAAATAGTCTGTGTCTAGAATAAAACAAGTAGGTTTGTAACAGAATCTGTCACTTCCACCACTTCCACACAACATTTGTGATCAACAAGGAAAAATTTGCCAAGCAAAACATTTAATTATACATTGAACATTTACATGATACAGATTTGTCGACCTTTATTACCTAATTATCTTTGGAAAATACAATAACACTGGTCAACAGTGAAAATGCTGCTAAGATGAAAGTATAATTTGGAATGATTTCAACATGCGAAACTTGAATATCAACTTTAAAAATATAAAAACGTGCGCGCAAATAAGAATCAACCAGATTATATTGTACTTATTTTTCATATTTGCTCTTTATTCATTTAGAAAAATTAAGGTAATCTGTGGTGCACACGATTGTGATAATAATCAGCATACGCCGAATGGGTATGTATGATGCTATATCAAAGGTAAAATAAATATTTTTAGTTCGATATTATAATAAATATTTTATTGACTAAGTTTTGTAACTAAGCCACCAGATGGCACCATCAGTTACGACTCAACTAATAAAAAATATTTTTTTAATCTTGATTAATTAAAGCCTTTTGCAAGTTTTGCAAGCATAAGCTTGTAGCTGGATATGTATTGATAATTTCTGGCAGATATGAAGTATAAAAGAAGCATATTAAAAATGCAATTTTTATAGCATATATATCTTTGGTTAAATCATTTTTTGTGAGCCATATTCTCTTGGATGCATTGCGAAGACAGAGAAAAGTGGTCTAAGTCTATGTAAAAGTGGCTCTTCACAGAATCACTGGGTTTGTATTGCGTTGTATGGGATTGCACAATCGACGGGCATATCTGGTACTTTCTTAATCTATGTTTGGAAGTGTGATCAAGTGAGATATCGTTCCCTGCCGTACCTGTAATGCGCATTGTATGCCAACACTGCAAGGAATTTGGATTACCCAGTTTAACCAGGAGTCTATCAAAGTCCCTTTAATGCTAAAGAGTTGTTACACTAACACAACTCCGGAAGGTACACTTAGTATGACGCCTCAACCCACCGTGCCACGCCGGCGCTTTAATTTACATTACATCAACTGGGATCATCAAAACAATATTAATATTAAAAATAAGGGAAAGAGGGGCGTCAAAGTTAGAGCAGTACCTCCAATTTGCTAATTACTTAACTGAGTTTGCCTAAAAATGCAGCTTGACTGCTATATCAATTGAAATTTTACCGTCCTGTTAGTTTACCGCTTCTCCAGGTTTGTTTTAGAACTACGTAAAAGTTCAAACCTAAATCTCACAAAAGCGAAACAACCTAATTAAATTTAAATCAATTTAACTGCACAAAATACAACAGATCTTTACTTCCATTATTAAAAAATATTCTCTAATACACGTGTTTTTAACAAAAACCAGTTAAATTTAAATTCTGAGATATAGAGCATACTTACAAATAGCTATACAAAAGCCCCAATCTCTCTTATGTTTCAGAAGCAAAATCAACAAGTTTCAATATTTTTTTATATATATTTTTTAGTATAATTTAATTACATCGCATGGCTGAAGGAGATTTTTTTGTTTTTGTTTACATTTACGTTTAATTTTTATGTCACTTCAGTTCGTTTTTTAATGAAATAGCTGTTTTGGTTTAGTTATAGAAATTGAGTCATATAGAATCGTTTTAAACTATGACTAACGATACAAACTACATAGCAATGGAAAATTTTAGAAAATGGAATGGCTAATTACAAATGTCTTTAGGCTATTGGAATATTTCTTATGATGGCACGCTCTCCATAGTGTGATTTCATTGGTTGTTTCGTTTTCAAATACAAATACCAAAATTGTCGACCAACAACAGGCCAGTGGCCCATCAAGGTTGGTCCAAAATATATCTAATTTTACCAGTTTCCAAAAGCCATCGAGATTCTTCATAAATTCTTTCACTTGCTTCGAATATACAAGGTATTCTGGTAAAGAATTCCACTCAGTGACGACTCTATTGTAAAAATATTGTCTTTTATAACCTCCCTTCTAAAGCACGATTTATTCAACTTCTGACTTGAATAACTGAATTAAATCACCCCTTTTTCTCCTATTTTCCAGGGAATGCGTGTTTAAATATCTTAATCTACTATTAACATAATCGATACCCGAACCCTTAATCATTTTTGTTGCCCTACGCTGAACTTTTTCAATCAACTCTATATCTTTTCTGAGGAAGGGGTACCAAAACTGAATAGTATATTCCAGATGTGGACTTACCAAATCCCTATACAATGGCAAAATAATCTCCTTAGATCTTGTAGCCCGTTCAGTAATTTTCGTAAGATCACATTGTAATTTCTCAATTTTGCTCAACAGAATTTACTGTACTCGTCACTTTTAAGTCATCTGCAAAAATACTTACCTTGCTCTTCAACCCTCAACTGATATCGTCAATTAACATAATTAATAAAATTGGCCCTAGTACAGAGCCCTGCGGCATTCCACTTACAGCTTCATTCCAATCAGAGTACTTATCATAAATGTGAACCCTTTGTTTCTATTGGTCAACCAATTTTTAATCCACCGGATCACTGATGGTGTCTCTAACCCAAATATTTTCATCTGAAATAGCAAAGCTTCATGAGGAACTTTATCGAAAGAATTTTGGAAATTGGCTTTCTATAAATCTTTGACATAGTATTGAAACAAGAAGCCCCCATTACTTGATGATGAAGAGACTACATTCCGGTTGCATAGTGAAACTTTTTGTTGCTAGTTGCTGCATCTCAAATGTAACCAATTTAAGATTCGCTCTTCAATAGCTAAATCATTCAATTTTGATTTTTTAACTATTCAATTTTCCTCGCGCAATGCATTGCAGTTCATATACAATGTGAACAAGCTCTTACTTTCGTTTTATTATTTAAAATCTTTTGATTATTTTTCAATAATAGATAAATTAATAAGTAGCCTGCTGCTGGTTGATAATATCAACTTGATATAGGTGCTAAACAATGTCCCAAAGCATTGCTGAACAATGCTTAATGTCCCATGCTTCAATTTCTCTCGTACAATGCTATAACAACCATTGTGGATCATGCAGTGTGACGGACTAAACAAACATGCATTGTACATTGGTATGATAAGTGGAGATTATTATGAATGAGCCCTATCGTTTTATTGCTAAAAATCTTTAGATTAACTTTTCAAAGGTAACTTAATAAACTAAATGACTCAATATTTAATGTTTTTTTAAAGAAAAAGCCACCAGCAGTTTTTAAAATAATTACTTTATACAAAAAAAAAAGTTAGCAAATATATATGTAATAAATGAAAATTTTATCTGAAAAATTAAAATTTATCTAAAAACACATGCATTAAAGCAATGCTCATGAGAATTCCCAAAGTATTGAGTGAAGAATTTGTGCTATGGCTATTTATCAGCTATTACTTTACCTGTTCTGTGATAGTATAAGGGTTTTGGAAACTGGTACGATTAACACCAGATTCAGTTTCACACCAGATTTGAATACAAATATAAATCTAGCAAATGCTGTGAAATGTGATGAAAACACACACAAAACTATATTTTTATTGAAAATAACTCAAAATATTATTAACCATTTTAATATTGACGCTTATTAAAAAAAGAATCAAAACAAATCTGGAATTGATAGGAAGTTTTACAAATAAAATTCTATTCAAGAAAAGTCTTAAGAAGGCTAACATTTCTCCTCCTTCCATGTTGAGTCAATGAGGCGTGCTTCAAGGCACATAGACTTTGATTTACGTTCAACTAGCAGGTTCTTTTCATAGGACATTTCCAGGGGATATTAGAAATTAATTTTTTTCTGCCCGATTTTAAGAAAAATAATTAAAATTTAATTTCTAAAAAATAACAGGATGAAACAAAAAAAGTGCATGTAGCAATATCCCTAGAAAACAACCCCCCATCCTATATAGAAGGACAGAAGGTGTTAGACCTCCCCTAAGAATTAGAGCAAAACACAATATGTTAAATGAGTTATTCATTTTTTTTTTAAAAAATTACTCAACACCTTGGAACAGCTATGATATAAAGACCAGTCTATTCTTTGACGTGCATGAAAATTTAATGTAGGATTGTTAAACTTATGAGGTGTATAAAATATGAAATGTACTATATTAACCACATTTGCATATTTGTTGCTGGCAATGTAACACAAATTAAGACTGACCAGTATGTCATAGTTGTTCCCAATTTTTCTTTAAACAAAGCTTTTAAATAAATATTAGGATATTGGATTGATACATAATATACAAAACATTATTTAAGGTGAAGAAAGAAAATGTTTATTGCGATTTAGCTTAATTGATACATTAGTTGAAATGAGTTAAATTATCGTCAGACTAGAGCTACGAAAAAATAAATTAGAGAGCATCTGCTAATTCCTTCATTGTTATATCACGAGTCCCTTTCCCTTTTGAAGTTTTAGAGAAGGATCTTGCGGAGCCTCGCCCAAAACAAATATTTTTGGGCACATAGGGTTTTCTCCTTGCACCAGCTGACAGCTTACTACTCGTAGCAGAACATTCAGTTTCTTGGACATCCATTCTGTCACTTTCACATGATGAAGGAGTGGATTTCTTCAAGTTTTGGTACTTAAAGTCTGGAGGAAAGTTGTGGTCTGCTATGACGTGAGAGCCTCGTTGGTCAGACGACGAGAACGACAGATTACAGCCTTCAAGAAAACAGTCGAATGTTGCTTGGTTTCTCTCCTTGGCTGCTTCGTGGTAACTGTCATGTTTTTCTTTGATGTGGATATCCAACATGTTGTAAGTCGGGAAAGAGCGCTTGCATTGGCTGCAAACTAGGCTATGGACACTTCTGAAGTGAACTTCATAGTCATGAATGGTCGTAAAAAGTAACTTGCAACCTTTTTCGCCGCATGGAAACTCAGGTAAATTGTTATAAGATTCAACTTCGTCCTCGATATCTATGGCATATTGCTGTTCGCCTGTTTTGCAAAGTGCATTTCCAGTTCGAAAAAAGTCGCTTTTCAGAGAATATAATATAGTTTTGGATTCAAAAGGTACTTGAAACAAAGCTTCGAAATCGGATAAAGAAGTAATGAAGTTCATTTTCTATGAATATTTTAGATGAAGCAAACTTAAGGCTATGTCCAGACGGCGACAATAAAAACAAAAATGTCACGTGATGTGTCACGTGATGCGTACGTCACGTCACGTGACCCCCATACAATTTGTATTGGGAATCGCGAGCATGGAGGATGAAACAACCGCAATTCATACACCGTGCGTCAACGAAAACATTGACGCACGGTGACTGCACCTCAATTGTGACGCACGGTGTTTTAGCTATTAACGCATGCCTTAAATGTCTACGAGAATACTCTGATTCGGTGCGTCTTGCGCTATGGTAACTTCTGAGAGAAAAACCGAATTCATCATTGGAAATTTTCAAATAATCAAATCGAAAGCCAAAAAAGCAATTAAAAATTCCACTCTCGCCAAGTAACCCGGAAAAAAGTTGTCAGAGACAATCGAAAATCCCGACAACTTTTCCTATTTAAGGCCATGTTAATTTGTTGTAGGGTTGCTATTGTCAATAAAAAAAATAAAAGGGAAAAAATAAAAAAAGGGTAATTGAAGTAGAAGTGCATAAAACTATTTTTAATCAATTGAATTTAAATTACATTTTGAGAACCTTAAATGTCTCCATTTAAATTGATGTGTTTAATTTTTTTCTAGTGCTTTTTATGCATTATGACAAAAACGTTTGTCCAATATGATATGAAACTGGTTTGATATGATTGATGATTTTGATACTGGTTTGTCAAAATGTTATATAAAGCGAAATAAAATAATGGTGGATAAATGTAAATATTTAAAGACTTGAAAGTGTCTAGGGGCTGGGGAGCCCAGTCGATTAGGCATTCGCCTAGCATGCGGAAGGTCCCAGGTTCGGGTCCGGGCATCGCCAAAATAACTGCCGGTCTACAAGCGACACGTGCAGCCAAAAATGTCCGACGAATAATACCCCGTGTGGCGGGAGTGCACGTTAAATATCCTTCAATAATTCTTCGTTAAATATCCTTCTCTCCAATACTTTTAGCTTATGAGTTAATTTAAAATCTAACTGAACCTACTGGCCCCATGAAGCTATTTACGAATCTAACATTTATATTATAATGTATATAAATTTTAACTAAAATGATTTTTTTTAACTCTTCATATAAATGTATTACACCCTATCTCTCTGGCTTAGTGGTCAGCTCTTCTTGATTTTATTACGTAGACCCGAGATCGTATACGGGTCCAGATAAATTAATTAAAAAGTCTCAGATAGTATCCAATTTAATTATGTTAAAAAAGTTAAAAATCTATGTTATAAACCAACAATTACATTTGTGTGTTACGTTTTAATATTACAAACCAAATTTAATGTTTTCGTATCAATATTGAAATCAAGGTCACGCTTTAAAGTTTAAAACAAGCGATTTTCATCCCATTCCACTTTTCTAGCACAACACCGGCATTGGGCAGACCAAACAGATCCTCCAGACGCATGCGTTTGAAAAAAACCTACGATTTGGCGAAAAAACCGTTCGCTATTCCTTCGTTTGGCGGTCGCCAAGTTTTTGTTTTAATTGTCGCCGTCTGGACATAGCCTAAGGAAAATTACAGTTGTGAAAACGAAATAGAAAATGGAAAATCCTCAATATTACAAACCAGTAAGAACTAAATGTTGAGTTGTAAGCCTGCAGGTAGATTTTTCAGAATAAAAAAAACAAACATTTACAACTAAGTAATTCAAATCAAAATTGCTAAATTAATGTTTAACACAAAATACTAATCAGGCACATTGAGATTTTTAAGAGAGGGGAATTTTCATTTATCCATTTCATTTAATCACTACAACTTTTCCTTCTGTAATATATTGGCAAAACAAAAACAAAAAATTCTCGGTATTTCGATTTCGGGATTAAAATTCTTACCTGCTTTTCTATTTCAAATATTTTAGTTATAAATATTACATTACTCTTATTTAATAAGTATATTCTTGGTTCTACATTTTACTAAGTAAATAAATTCGTACAGTTACTGACTAGCATCAAAATACCATGTTTCTATTTGGTATTCTCAGCATTGTCATACATGGAATATTTTTGTATTCGGTCTTTGATATTTATTTTAAATCTCCCATAATTCATGGAATGACGCCCTATGCTGCACCTCTATCGGCACCTGCCAAAAGATTGGTTTTGATAGTTGCTGATGGAATGAGAGCTGACAAATTTTTTGAAGTTACCGAATCTGGAGAATCGAATTCACCATTTCTGAGGTTGGTCATTAAAGGAAATACGATTAGAAATATATATTGGTATTATATAATTGCTTTACAAAGGAAGGACAAGATTGCCATTTCAATTTTAAAATGCCTAATATTAACCATGTTACTTTTGCTATATAATTGATATGAAATTAACTCATATACATAGTAAATACTAATATGCATGCATAAATCAAGTTTTACTTTATAGCAACATTATATATATTTTTTAACGTTTATTATTGTAACCATACCATTAAGGCGCTAGTAGTATAGCTTGAAATAATTTTCATACAACAAGTTGATATTTTGGTTAAACTAAATAATCAATATTGTCAGGTGGAATGACAACGAACCCGGCGCGTGCTGAGACAACCAATGAATGACCGCAGTATGAAGAATGTGACATGATAAGAAACTTTTCCATTGCTAATTTCTTCAAAGGTTGCCATAAAGCCAACAAGTCTTGGTTCTCAGATTCGGCGTTAAATATATCCGGCCATATTTTTTTAGTTTAACCGATATTTTTAAGTAGTCTCATGAGTCTGCATGCATTTCTTGTAACTATGTGTTGGGAGGTTGGATAAGTTAAAGGGGCCTGATAGCAATGACCACTTTTATTCGACAAGAGCTATGTTATCTGAACTTTTATTCTCATCAGCCATGTTCGAAAGATGCTTGTCTGTTATTTTTACATCACTATTGACGGTCTGATACTAACAAGGGACTGATTATTGACACTGATTGTGTATTATGCTGCAAACCCTTTTTGCCTAACACAATACTATAGCTGGACACAATATACAAGTTTGAAATATAATAATTAATAAAGTATAATGTTAAAATAGTCTTTAATTTATTTAAACAAAAAACTGTAAAAATAAAAAATAACTTACAGTAATTATAAGAAAAATATTATAAAAAATATATTTATTTATATAATTTTATTTATGATAATATAATACAAGCATAATTTAATAATTTGTTTTTAATTTTTTCATTTAAAAATTCGCGTCAAAATAGGACAGGCAGGTTGAAGGGACTATTCTCAACTATCGACTAATTTTATTCAACTGATCAAAAGGATCCATGGATCCAGAAAATCACATAAAAACCATCTTTTCTTAATTTTTACATAATTTGAGCATATAACTTTTAAATTTGCCATATACTCTCCAACCTAAGTTATGAATAAATTTTTTTACATAACCCTTTAAGACCGAGTATCACGATCATGCGGGCATAAAAGAGAATGTTCAAGTTTTTCAAAAATATCAATACCATAGCAGCTGACTTGTACCATTCGTTATTTGTATAAAAAAAATGAAGATTTTTAGGGAGTTGTGCTGGCATTAATGATGTTTAAGGCATTTTTTCGTTAAAACTCTAAAATTTAGTCTCGTAAACTTTAATCCGCACCAGCTGACTGCCAGTCTTAAAGGGTTAAACATTGCATAAAAAGAAAATGTACAAAATACAAAAACATTTAATTTTTAAATATAAAATTAATTTTATGATTCTTTTCTAGAGACATTGTCTTAAATACGGGTGCGTGGGGAGTTTCCCATACCCGCGTTCCAACCGAATCCCGCCCAGGCCACGTTGCCCTCATTGGTGGAATATATGAAGATGTGAGTGCAGTCACAAGGGGTTGGAAAGAAAATCCGGTAGAATTTGACTCTGTTTTTAACGAGAGTCGATTCACTTGGGCTTGGGGTAGTCCTGATATTCTTCCAATGTTTAGTAAAGGTTGGTTTTAATTTTTTATTATATAGTTACTTAATTTTTTAAAAATATTTCCTTTGTGTTAGCTATTATATCATTTATAACGGTTTTTTCTAGCTTATTAGATTTTAACTTGAATAAATTTAGTTGTGTAGCTTTTTTATTAGAAGTTTCAAAATTTTTTTTTAATTTGTGTTACAAATTCTATAAAATAGTTTTGCTTTGCTTTAACTACCCTTAATAAATAAAATTAATTTTTAATATTAGCTTGACCACTCTAAATTTTTTTAAACTTTAAGTGTTGTAGTTTGGGTTTTTTATTTTTATTAAAGTTGTTCTAGTTAATTGAGTACAATTAATTGCTTAATGATTTTTAAGGTTGTTTTTATGTACGAGTCGTACTTAACTTTAAATTGAGAATGTAAAAATTCATTGACAATTTGTATTTATTTATCTTTTGTTTTACCAGGTACAAAAAATAATGTTTTTATTGATGTTTATACACCTGCCGAAGAAGATTTTGCTGGTGCCAACCCTCATAATTTAGATGAGTGGGTGTTTAAAAAACTTGAGGCAAGTTTATTTTTTTTAAACCAACAATGCTGAAAGTCTTGTAATAATTTTTTTCTAATTTGATTCTGCTATGCTGACATTAAAATGTGTCACACAGTGTAATTTCAGTTATACCCTCGGATGGGGTAGTTTTGGCCCATGCATAATATCAGCACTGACTTTCTTCTTGAATATTTTTACTCATAGGCCAAGGCACTAATTGAAAAATGCAAGCACACTTGTGCCTTTAACAGGGTTTGTACGCCTCCTGAAATTCCTGGAAAACTCCTGAATTTCACTATTATTATTTAAAGCCCTTATAACTCCTGAAATTTGTGTATCATCTCCTGATATTTTGCCTCATCTTCTGAAAAAATTGACGACATGAATCACTTTTATCCTTTCTCAGTCGGATTTCTCTTGTACTTTATCAGGATGTCTACCGATCTATAAAGTCATGAAATTAAAACAACGGTCACGAAAATTTAAAAAATTCCCCAAAAAGGCGATTTTTTCCCCTTAAAAAAGGGCTGGCTCTTACCAAAGTCTCAAAATTTCAACAACATTTACGCCCCTTTCTTTCATTCTCGGTCTAAGTCACTAGACCAATCTAATAATAAACACACATATTCAAATTTATTTCGTGATACCTCCAGCATTTTGATCTCTGCACTCCCGAAAAACTCCTGAATTTCATTATTATAGATATATTACGAATCCTGCTTTAATGACAAGTTATTACTTTTGAAAATCTTTAACCAAAGTTACCTTACTCGATGATATGAAATAAACGTATATTTAAATGAACTGCATAATTGAGAGTTAAACTCTTAATATTTAACATTCAGCTGTGTGCAAAGTTAAGGTTTTTGTTGTCTTACATTTCTTATGGAATCCTTTTTAAGGGTACATGTACTTTAGTTCCTTACCTTTTTAAAATAACCAGTATTTATTAATTATGCCCAAATGAATACTTTTTTCACAATATTTCTTAGTTAAATTTAATTTTGGTGGCATTTTTAATTACAGGCTTTTCTTGATGAGGCAACCAAGAATGTAACATTGAAGGACATGCTGAATCAAGATAAGATCATATTCTTCTTGCATTTGCTGGGGATGGATATCAGTGGCCATTCATATAAACCTGGTTCTCAGTAAGCAATGAGGCAAGCTTCCTCAATTATAGTCAATTATTTAACAATAAAAAAAAATAGTAATTTTATAAAAGTGTAGAATTCCTATAAATATTTATCTGTGAATGTAGGTATAGCTAAAGAAATAATTTTTTCTTAAAAATTATGCAATTTATATATTTAACCAATATTACAAATCTGATATTACTTTGAACTTTTGAAAAACTAATTTATAATTAATTTAAAAAAATGCAGTAGTTGGCTGAAACCTCCATTGCACAGTTATTTTGTATGCATATAACTGAATATACAGTATCCTCATTTAGACAGATTACTGGGAAAATTAGTTAAAAAATTCTTCCTTCATTCTTTGTTTCCCAAATTTGATATTATCTTTCAAAATTTTGTAGAGAATATACCAAGAATATACAGGTTGTTGATGCAGGCATTGAAAAATGTGTTAGTTTAATCAACAAGTTTTACAATCATGATGATAAAACTGCTTATGTATTTACATCTGATCATGGCATGACTGATTGGGGTAAGTATTATTAATTATGTGTTCCATTCAAATTTTTTTTTCAATGTATATCAAGTCATTACTATCCATATTCACTCCAGGTTCTTGCTAGCACTAAGGATTATGATGATGGTTATTTTGTTTACATCCTATATATTTCGTCACTTAAGTTCTCACAGGTGCTATCTTACTTTGCCGAACGGATCAGATTTACTGTACGTTAAACCTTGGCGAACTTTCCAAAATCATGCCAAAGTCTGTATTCCGGAGACTTTTGACGTCACGCTCTCTATACTGTGCTAATAAATAATGGTTTATAGGTTGCCGGAAAAGGTTATCAGTGCGAAGTCAAAGAATTCAAATCAGTCGATGTCAGACAGGTTGCCGCAAAAAATTATTTATTCCCAAATCCGAGAAAAACACACCGAGGGTTACCGTTCATTAAATCTAATCCGCTCTGCAAAGTTAGATAGCACATGTGGGAACTTAAATGACGATCTAGTAGTGCTTCTGAAACCCACGTTATGAAATTCTGTAATTATTTTAACAATAAATAAAATAAAAAAAATCTGCAGGGTACTTACTGTTCAAAGTTGTTGGCATTGAAGGTTAATAATTTATTTGGCATACATAGAATTTCTATTGCACTGAAAAGAGGATATTTTCCCCCTCATTTTTTAATTGTGAAATAATTTGGAAAATAATAAAAAAAGATTTAGTGAACTGTCAGAAAGTAGTTCATTGTAAATAGACAACTTGTAACTCATTACTTACATTAATTTATACTACAAGTTTTAATAGTAAAGTTTTTATTGAATATTGATATATTATTCCACAATGCTGTACTAAGCAGTTCTTACTAGAGCCCTACATAACTACTGTCTTGTAAAAAGATGTGACACATTGGCAGCCGCTCCTGATAGGACGAGGTCCAAAGTTGTCCCCCTCAGGCGTTTTTTGTTTTGTCCCTCATAGAGTTAGCATAGGGAAAAAAAGTAGTTTTTGCAATCATCAACAATCCATAAAATTCGGGAAGTACAACTTTTTAATGTTTATTTATGGTTTCCTAAATGTGTAAAGAATATTCTAAAACCATAATTTTCTTCAAAAATATTTTAGTACTTAAAAAAAGACAGTTTTCTTTCAACAGTATGCTTTCTGAATGTATTTATGATGGCTATTAAAACATATTATGCATAAAATATTGCTTCATTTCATTTAAAAAAAAACAGTATTTGTTCTCTGTAGGTGTGCAGAAATCTTTCCACCTTTTAAATATTCAAAGAATCTTCGTATTTTCTTGAAATATGAGTATAAACATTAATTCGCGAGGGCTCTAGTTCTTACTAAGTTCAGTTTTTGCCTTAAACTCTCTCATTTGCTATAATATTCAAACTTGTGTGTGTTATAAATCTACCATTTTTGTTCATGCAAGGTTCCCATGGATCAGGAGAAATGCATGAAACTTTTACACCGCTAGTAGTGTGGGGATCAGGAATAAGGGGTCCCCTTGGTGAAGGGAAAGACATCTATCATGATGGCCTGTCGGCAGGTTAGTGTAGATGCACAGTACTTACGTTCTATTGTACAGGGCTAGGCAAACGAAAGTGGCACCGGTCTAGAGATAGGAAAACATTGAAATGCTTGGTGAGAAAAACTCTTGAAGCCGCCTGAAACCTGTTTTTGCATTGGTTGGATCGGGTTAGCTTCATCTTAGAGCTACTCATATACTAGTGGCGAGTTCAGATCTTTGTTTGTATTGTATGAAGGTGTCCCATAATGCAAATTTTGTGTCTTGCAATCGATTTAGAAAGTTTTGCATTACCAAAAACCAAAAGGTCCAATTCTCTAGGATAAATAACGGCCGAAACAATCAAATAATCACTAGTGGGAGCTTTTCTTGATCAGCTCTACAAACCCTTGTTTATATTTCATTTCAACTAGCTTCTGAAACCGTAGCGTAGTTGCCGGCAGGTAAGTCGCCAAGCGTTTGTTTTGGGCGAAATATTGAAGCAATCAATAGCTTCAGTTAGCAAACCTGTTTTTGTATTGGTTTTAGACTTGGCAACATTTCTGTCGTGTTCTTATCTCTAGACTGGGGCCACTTTTGTTTGCCTCACCCTGTATTTTGAATGATATTTTATTATTTAATTAACTATTTATTAGCAATAACTAACTCAAACTGATTTGAAAAATTTAACTGGTATCAGTAGAAAGAAATCATGATTTGTAAATTGTTTTCTATTTATCTATTTTTGTCTATCTGCACCAAATGAGAATTGAACAGCCAATAAAAGTAGGTGATTTCAATACCTTTATAACTTAAAAAGTTCTGTGGCAGCTGCCCTTTTCACATGCAGAATTTTCCCAAACTTTATTATGACGTCTCATAGGTATTGTCAACTTGTATACCAAAATTGAAGTCCGTAGCTCTTTTAGCTTGAGCTATAGAGCTGTTTTAGATACAGTTTGACAGATGGACCAATGTCCAAAACCACCTTTTAAGAATCAGCACCCTCCATAATAAATGAAAGCACAAAAACTCCATTTTGGATTTTCTACACCATCACAATACACTTTCATCACCGTACATTTATATTTTTAGTTAAATGAAAGTAAAAATAAAAGCTATAAATGAGTGGAAAATAACTCACGCTTTTCTAAAAAAAGTTAAATATTAAAAAAAAATAATAATTATGATTTTTTTAGTTATAATTAAAATACACGATAACTAAGTGCTCAAAAAAACCTATATTCCTTCTTGTTATTTAAACGTAATCGAATTTTGCTTAAAAAATAGATTGGAGATTGGCTCAAGTAAAGAGAGTAGACATAAATCAAGTGGACGTTGCACCATTGATTTCAACTTTAATTGGTATTCCCTTTCCTGTCAATTCTTTGGTAAGAATATGTCACAAAATTGTACTAGTTTATGTATTATAACCTATCTATTTTTTTTATCAGTCTACTACTATGTTAATCAACATTTAAAAAGTAAAACTTAAAAAGAGAAGCTGTAAAACAAAATTTGATCCATCAAAATTCAAATATTTTTATTTCATGCTTAACAATTCAATACTCACTTGGTAAATGTTTCAAAGCAAAAGTGGCTTCTGGTTTATTTCTAATTTTGATGTGTTGTTAGCTCTCAAAAATTCTATTTCTACCAGCAAAATATCATGTTAAGGACTTAGTAATAATCATATTTGTAACTTGTTTTGCTTGGAAGGAATTAAAAAAGTAACTGCTCTCATTTTAAAGCTTTTACATTTTGGAAATAAATGTAATAAATGAAAACCTCGTGCTACACAACATTTCTTTTCTTTTCTATGTTTGTTACATGACATTTTGAAACTTTTATGACACTCATACATTATTTTATTTTATTATTTTAGGGAATTCTACCTGTTGAGTACCTTGGTACTGATTGGCCACATAAAGCTATTTCACTGCTCACAAATGCTAGGCAAATTCTTGCCAACTATCAACGTCAGATGCGCGAGAAAAAAGAGAACACATTCCCCTTATTTTTTTGGACATTCAAGTGAGTATTTTCACTAAATTAGAACATTTAGCTTTTACTTACAGAACTATTTTATTATTTTGATTAAAGTTTAACATCTTTTAAGGCCTTTGGACACAATTTACTTCAGTTATATAATAAAAGAACCCGATAAAAATTTAACTTTTAATTTTAATCAAAATCTCATACATTAAAAAAAGTTTTCACCTATGCTCATTTCTTTATATGACAGTTAGTTACCATTTTAAATGATGTATTTTTTTTCTATGTCTAGTATGTTTGTAAAAAAACTTTTCTTGATATTCAAAAATATGATATATTTTTGTACTTTCTAGAGAGCTATCTACTTCTCGTCAGGTAAGTTAATCCTTGCATTATTTTTCATATCTATCAAACTAAAAAAAATCGTTGCCTGGTTTCATTATTGTTAAATTCTTATGAAGCACCAATTCAAATGTTATAAAATTTATTTAAAGAAGTGGTTTGTGTGCAGTATCATTTCATTTTTACATATTTTGATGTCATTGATTAACTTAGTATATTAGATAATATTGGATTGAGTTAACTTTAACTTAATTTGTATTTATAAAAGTGGTCTTTTAATATAAGTGGAAGAATTTGTTCCAAAAGTGGTTTAAAGTCTTTCAATTTCTTTTTTTCGACACCAAAGATGCATTTTAGGAAAAGTTTTTTTGCTGTAGTTTTCATTTTAGAAATTTAATTGTTAATTTTTTATATTAACAGGCAGAACTTATGTCTATGGTTGACACATTGCTCAAACAGAACAGATACCAAGATGTGGTAAGTTATGAAGATTTTGAATAATTCTTTTAAAAGCATTTTATAGAATTTTTAAAACATAGAAATTGTTTTTAATTTATGAAATGAAAATTCAAATCTCATGCAATGAAAGTAAGTTTACAATTTTGTGCCAATTTTCTTTACCCTTCAAAAGGTCAATAACAGTAGTAAAAAAATTATTCATTAATCATGTAAAAAATGCAAGTTTTTATTAAACACATTTTATTTGATTTACTAAAGTAAATCCCCTCCTATTGTAAATTTTCCTATAACCCTTCAGCTTAATTGTTCTTTATAAACATTTATTTTCATGTTTTTAGATGTAATTTTTGACAGCAAGTTAAAAAAGTTTTTTTTTAATGTTTTTAATAGTAAATATCCAATGACATTGCATTATTTAAAGCTTCCAATTTTAAAAATGAAGACTTAAAAAAATATGTATGTCAATCATATTAAAAAAAACAATATTCTTGAATCTATTGAATCTTTTCACACAATTTAGATTCAAGTTGGTCTAAAAATAATTGAGTTGGCATTAAAAGGAATGACATATTATCAAAAGCATGATAGAATTGCATTGGGGTAAGTTGTATCTAATGTTATTTACATTTTAAAATTTCTTTTCAATATGCTAAAATGTCAATTAAATTGTTTAGTTAAGATCTGTCGTTATTACTGTGCAGCTGTGAAGTTTAAATTATAAATATCAAATTCCCGATTATTAACTAATTGAATTAAAATAAGTTTTGTGTTATTTTAAATTTATATGAAGAGCTTAGTGGAAGAGCATGCTAAGTGACATGTTTGAAAAAATTGAGAATTTTGTGGCACTGAAATATTACTATCTTTTTTAACAATAAAAAGTTTCCTCTTTTACATAAACTTTAAAAGTGCACAATGTGTTTATTGGTTGCAAGTACTATTTTTAACAGATATGAGTGCAAACTAAAAACTTTAAATCTCATGTTCTCATTTTCACCTTTTTGTCACTTAGCACATTCTTCCACTAAGCTCTTCATATGTCAGTTTAATTTAAATTTATCCTTTTAAGAAAGTCAAATTTTTTTGTTGGATTTTAACTCTTTTATTAATAAGGTAGTATTTGAAGTTTGAATTTTTTTCTTTACTTCGTATAAAATTTTAATAACTTGTGTTTAAATTCCTCATGTATCACTGTGTATATTACATTTATATGACACTAATTACCTAAAATATTAACAATCCAATCTATATTGATCGATCTTTTTAAACTATGACGATGTACCAAAACATTCAATTAATCTCCAAATGAGTTTCTTTACAAAACAAATGTCTTTTCTTTTTTAGGCTGAGTATATTTCTTGGCTTTCTTGGTTGGCTGTGTTTTGTGTTCGTTCTCATACTGAAAGATTACACAACTATTGGCCACACTTCTCTTGAATCCTCTGTAAAGTATCCGGATGAAAACTTTTCAAGAGTAAAGTGCATTATTTCATTTGTGTTCATTGGATCCTTCATTTGTTTATTATTATATGGTGAGTGCATTTTCCATTTTATTTAGTTATAATATCACATATATGGCTAATTCCATTCATGACGGACATGACATAAGACAACTTTCTTGGCTCTTAAAAAGTACTAAATGTTAATTGACTGTTAAAAAATTTTCATTGGGTGATGCAAATTAAGGTCTTGTAAATTAATTGGGTTAAACATGCTGTGACTGACATGACAAAATTGAGACAGATTTTGAGTGACCTTATATTATTACCATTTGCTCTTAACTGGTATGCATTTCAAGTCTGGAACTTTTTTGGAATCAATATAAGATCTGGTGAGCCAACCAGAAAGAAATAAATTAAGAAATTTGTAAATAGTAAAATATTATAAATATTTATTAGCTTGACTGACATGACAAATGTGACAGACATGACAAAGTTTTGATGTTCTATATTTCACTCAAATTTTAAATTTAATGTTCGAATTTTTTACGAACTGTTTATTTTGAGGTATAAAAAGAGTAAAGTGTCAAGAATTTTTGCCGAGTAGATTTTGTTTAAAATGAAAAAGTTGAAATTTAAAAAATGATGTTCATGGCGCATTTTTGGGGAATCAACCATATATAAAATAGAATAACATCTACTTCATAGGAGAGCATTTAATTAATACAGAAAGGAAGGCAGATTGGACGTCCAACAATGATTTTATAATTACACGTTGAATATTTAAAGTATAAAAATGTATGCCTTTAGGGCTATTAGAAAGGGCCGCAAGGCCGCCAACAGACTTACATGTCGAGGTCTAATTAGAAAATGACGGTATTTTTAATGATTGTGAGAAGAGTGGATCAGAAGTCAAAACAAATTCTGCTGCTTCTGCAATTTCCATGGCAAGAATGTATCGACGCCTAATAAAGCGTGAGAACTGTTTTATGAATCCGAAAGACATTAACTGAGAATTATTTAGCTATTAAGAAAGAACTGTTATTTGGGTGGTTAATAATATAATTTTATAGAGATTTTTGCGATATATCACCTATATTTTTTTAATGTTAAAATTTTTTCTAGTGTTAAAAAAAAAAAAAGAAATGTAGATGTAATTGTATTTATAAATTTTTGTATCTATATAATTTTAATTTGTTTTTAGCTCAAAATGCTCCATTCATGTACTATGCCTATTTCTTAATGCCGGTTGTTTTATGGATGCTTGTTGGCTTGCAGTAAGTAAATATTTTATAAAAAAAAATACACCACATTTCATTTCATTTTGATAGTCTACCAACTTTTTTTATACACAATTCTTTTAATTTGTTCTGTCATTAACTTATCTTGAATAACTCATTTCTTCTAGTTATTGCAGTTTTGATATTTTATCAGTGGTTTTATGGCAATGTAATAATGAATATCAGCATGCAGTCACATTTCAAGTATTAAAACATTATTTCAAAGTATTTTTGTGTGAATTTTTTGGACCGAAGAAATTGTTAAAAATTACAAGAAAAGTAATTGTTCAAAACATTTCTACTTTTTTCGCCCAGTTTTTGGTAAATATTTAAGGTAAACAATGATACTCAACCTAAATCATTACGAGATACATCCATTTAGAAATTGTATTCAAATAATGTGACAAATTTTTTTAGTAGGTTTTTTTAACTTCTATTACAGTTAACCAAAAATGGTTCAGAAAAGAGAAAATATAAATATGTTTTATATGAATATTCAACGAAAGTGTCTCTTTTGTTATTTCATTCATTTATCTTTAATTAATGCATAGTTTAATTCACATACAAGTTTTAAACTAATTTGTTGTATCAAATTTGTGCTTAATCAATCTATACATTATATTAAAATAATCAATTTATTCATGTTTTGTTTTATTATTTTAGGTGGGACCTAATAAGTTCAGCTTTGTTGTATTTAGATAGGAAAAGTGTTTTTTATAAGTTCATGGGACTTTTAGCACTCAGTTTTGTAGCAATGGAACTTTTGGTAAATAAAAAAATAAATTATATAAATTATAAATTATTAAATTTAATAGCTACAAATATCCTCTCAATTTATTGTAAAATGTGCTATTCTATTATGACTTGGTTTTAATTTTTTAATGCAAATTGTTTTTTATACCTCAAGCAGATCATAAAAAAATGCTTCTGTTGTTGAATTTACATGGTAAATGCATCTCTTTTCCATGAAATGGCTGCAGAGTCGGATAGGCACTCGCCTTGCATGCGAAAGATCCCAGGTTCGAGTCTGGGCATCACCAAAATAACTCCTGACCTATAAATGACCTGTGCAGCATAAATATCCTATGAAAAACACCCTGCGTAGAGGGAGTGCACATTACTTTTATAAAGACATTGTGTCTTTAAATAATGTAACTTTGAATTATTTTGAAATTTTTTTAATTATAATGAACTGTATTTTAATTTCAAGGAATCAATTATCGAAAGTGCATGTAAAGTAATTAGTTAATTTAATCTGCATACAGTAACCGTAATAGAAAAGCACATTATCTTCTTTAAAACGAAATAAATAACTTTATTGTTATTTTTTCTAGGTTGTTTCTTTTTTCAAGAGAGAAGTCCTGTCCATCATTCTTTGGGCTATTGCTTCTTGGCCTTTCTTTTCACCGCTTACAAACACACATAAGGTATCAATCAGTCTTTTTAAACCATTTAATATACTGATATATTTTTTAATGTACATATTTAATGAAAGCCTTGATTATTAAGCAATTTGTATGACAACAAGTGTCTATACTATACATATCCAATAAGGAAAATTCTAAACTTATTCCTGAACAAAGTATGTGACATATTCTCACATTTTTTTTGAAATTCAGGATAGCTCCTACACTCCTTGCCAACCTAAGTTGGGAAAATAGAAATATGCTATGGAGAAGATCTTTCCGTGGTTGTAAAGAGTTCCATAAATTATTTGTGAATCCACCCAGAAAACATGTTTAAAACATTAATCATACTTGAATATTATTTGAGAAAAATTGGCAATTTTATCAGAATGAAAAGTGTATTTTGGTTAAATTGTATTAAGATAATTTTGTATGTAAATATTACCTTACAAAAGTTTCCAACTAACAGACCAATCACGCTTTTCCCGCTGAATGTTTACTCTTTGTTTTTACCCAAGTTACATTGGCACAAAGTGTAGCATGAACTGAGTGATTGTTTTGATTTCATTTTGTTGTATTGCTTATACAATTCGTCTAATTGGAATTTAAGCACCTTAATCGAATTGTATTGTGTTTATTAAATTTTATTTGCTTTCTTTGCCTTTTCATTGTTTTTTGTTCAGTTGGGGTACATAAGTCCCAGGTTTTTCTGCAATAATATCGATCCATTATCTTAAAACAAACATCAAATTATTTTTTCTAGAAATTATCATTTGAAAAGAAAAATACTTTTAACTTGTGGGAGTAAATGATAACCATTTTGAACTTAATTTCATATATGCAAATTATTATTTATTGAACTATTTATTTCATTATTACACAATTTTTTATTTCTATTTTAAAAGAAATTGCTTCCATATTCTTATTTGCTGAATCTTACTCTAGCGACTTTGTTTTTCGTGGTGTATAACATCGATTATCTTATCTGCATTCCCAATGATGGCAGTTGTTGGAAGAGACACAAACTACAATGCAGTGTAAGTTTTTTAATCAAATTCCTCTGATTTCTTTAATAATCTGTTACTATTACGTTACTTTTGTTATTTGTCTTTTTTTTACATATTTGGTTGTTTCAGAATTTTAGCTGGGTGGTTATTCGTTTGTGCTGTTGGCTTTTGTGCTCGAAGGTATTGAAATCATTTGCACAGTTAGATAATTTAAAATACACTAAGTTAGTGATTTTTAACAATAATTTTAATATACTTATTTGTGGTGATTTGAGAAGACTTAGATGCTTAAAAATTTTATGATTTTTATGTGATTTCAAACAATATAAAATAACTTGTAATGAAATTTAAAAACTATTTTACAGTTCAATTATTAAAATGTGTAAGAGTTAATTCATACTAGAGTATGTTTCTGAAAAAAGTTTAAGTATATAGTGATTAATTTAAGCATATTTCTTTAAAATAGACCTGAAACTGGACTGATTTTAAACAACAGAATTTGTAAAAGGGAGCCATATCATATTGTTGTCGTTACAGCCATTCAAGTAAGTAGTTAATATTAACTATTTAAAAAATGGCGGCTTTAAGCTTTTTTCCCCTTAGTATTTGATAACATATCTGTTTCATTTTTAGGTAGTTTTACTTTGCATTTCTACCTTCACTATAAAAAGTACTTCTCTTAGTATAGCCAGTAAAGATGGTTTACCTTTTCTGAATCAAGTGGTTTCGTGGTTCATACTTGGTATGATTTAATAACATCCTTTTTAATATTTTATTATTTATTATGTTTAATTAAACTACTATACTTCTTGGTGCAACAGTGGGCCAAGGCCTGCTGTCCCAAGCAAGCTTGGTCTTCACTTTATCTACCCACTTAAGCAAAGCCCGATTTAAAGATTTGCCGCCTGTAGACTATTTGCTGCTTGTAGGCTCCTTCAATGTCCTAATTCTGTGTATGATGTCGCCCTTAACAGTTGTGTTGGGTGCCTACTCGGGTGTCGGCTCATCACTTGACTGTGATTCTAAAATACGACGCCCGTTGCCTATAGCCCTCGTGTAGCTCTAGTGTGACGATAATTCAAACCTAACCTAACTGAAGTTCACCTTTGAATTTTAACTGTTTTATATTCCTGTCATATTTGACATGATTATATTAAGTACTAAAAAAATACCTATACAAACACTAGACGAGTCTCAAAAAATTTAATATGTGCATATTATTTAGCTGTTTTCATTAATAATAATTAAATTATTTTATTTATAGGTATATCTTTGGTTCTTCCTCTATTTGGTTCCCATTCCATTTTAACAAGGCTGTTAAATGTAATGACATCATTATTTGCACCATATCTTCTTCTAAGCATATCGTATCCTTTCAAATAAATTATAATTATTGATTATTAAAATCACTTTGAATTTTTATTAGAAAGAATGTAGTATAGTTTCTTATTATAATTTTTAAATTTATATTTTGATTCATGCAAAAATAATATAATATTTTGTTTATTAACTTGACAGATTACATACATTGCTGAGCAATTTGCTGTAACGGTTATTGTTCTTAAATACAATTAAAAGAATTATATCTTTTAAATTATTAATACCTTGAGTCATCTTATAATGTATATATTTTGAGTTGAATAACACAATAACAATAAATATCTTGCTTCTAATACGATTTCAATGTCAATTGTGAATAAAAATTCCTTAACAGTTTATAGACATGAAGGGTTATTTTGTCTACTGCTGTGCATTCAAATGATGCTCTGGCTTGCTCTGGAGCATCAGCTGTCTTACAATTACTCTAATGTAAGAAGTTATTTTATCAATATAGTTGTTTAATAGTATTCATATATCTCCTATTGGCTGGTACACTGCACTAACCACAATAATGAACTGGACCACTTTTGCTCTGAAATAATCAGTCATTTCGTATACTGACTTATAGGCTAGAGTCATTAAAGGTTTTTTCAACAATGGTATAAGTCATTAGTCTGGTTACTGCAGAGTTTACCTGCCAACGGCAGACCTGTATTTTTGTAGTCAGAGAGTTCATGTTTAAGAAAAGACACAATAGGAAGGTTTCCATAGATACATCTCTGTATTTCTTTTCTTTCTATGTGTAGAACTTTCTAGGGAAACAATCCTATCAACTTTACCGTCTTTCATCTATATATGTAAAAATCTGTAGCTAAGTGATTTAAACTAGCAACAACAATTCCATTATAATTCTGTATTAATTTCACACTATCAAAAATAGTTACCTAAATTTGACAGACATATGACATAAATTGATTATTGCAAAAAAATATTTATGTAGCCTGATGGCCATACTTCAAATCAACTTTATTTATAAACACTCTTTAAAGATCAGGTTCGTTTTAAGTATAGTACATCTCTTTCACAATAAAATAGTATAGTTAAACTTAAACCTGGTTGGTTCATTCAAAACAACTACTGTAATACTGCAATACCTGTGTCTAGTTGTTGCATGACTGTAATCTAAAGAACCTAGCCAAGGTTACTAATTGTCCTTGATTTACATAATCGTTTTGTTTATTACTTGCTAATGGGGCAATTGAAAATGTAATTCTAATTAATATTAAGTTGCAATTAGCTTACTTTGTGCGGCCAGCCATGTGTTGCTTTCATTGCTGCTTGCCGTGGAAAATTGTAAAACTTTTTTGCCAATTTCATTCAGCAGTTTTGCTTTAGTATAAAAATAATACAACCTACCCCAATCTATGATTTTATGAGTTGTAGTGTCTTGTCATAGAAATGTAGAGAGTTTTGTTGTGTATAATTTTTTTTATCAATTCCTAAAATAATATCTGATTTCAACTGTTTCAATTACATTTCCTAGCTACAAGATATATTTTTTGTAAGCAGTTTCTCAGATCCCACCACTAAGAAAAGTCACAGTAACCAAATCACTTTGGGAGATTTCAGAAGAGCTTATTTCTTTGTATCCTTTTCTTTGAATTAAATATTTATACTAGCTATTACTTTTTTTAAAATATATAATAAGCTTATTTTAATCTCTGCCATTTGAAATGATACTCAATTAATTTTTAAAATAGCTTGATCTATTTCGTGTGTGCTTAATTCTTGTTTTTCTTAAGAGGAATAAAATATTTTTCATAAATTATTGATAAATATTAAAAAATATTGTTTCTTTTGTTGGTTCATATTATTATATTAAAATTTTTTAATGAATTTTGAATTACAGCATACTACCCGCAATTTTTTTTATTTTTTTTTATAATGTTCTATTTTTATGTTATAAGTTTGTAAACAATATTTTATGGTTACAAATTTAAAATGCAGTTGTATTTAAGTTTAAATGTATTGAAGTCAAATTCAATTTTTCTTGACAGTTCCTTAGATATTTTTTATTTTGTTAGCATTTTTCGGAACTGGAAATATTGCTAGTATTAACAGGTTAGTTTATAAAAGTATAATTAAATAAATTCGATTTAATAAAAATAAAATGAATAAATAAATTAAATAAAAATAATTTTGAATATTATACATGTTTAAAATACTTTCTTAATTATTTGGATAAGAACTTGTAATTGTATATGTTAAAGTTACGCTTCATTAAATCTTACAAGTAGGCTATCTTTATTTAAGGTATAGATAAATTAAAATTGGGAATATATAATTTAATTGATCATTTGATTTTTAGTTTCAATCCTACCAGCGTTTATTGTTTTCTTACCATCTTTAACCCCTTTGTGATGGGTTTCCTTATCTTAATAAAAGTAAGTAATTTGTTTTTTATCTGTTACATTTAAAAATATATTAAATTTCATTAGTGCAGTATTTCAGTGAAACTTTATTGGAACAATTAAAATTTGTAGAAATATGGTTCTAATAAAAAAACACTAATTACCAAATTCTATTGAGCAAGCTCTGGAGAGCCCATTATTTTAGGTGTTTTCGTTGCATACAAAAGGCCCCAGGATTAGGTTTGGCCATTGTTCAAATAACTGCTTACCTATTAAATGGTCTGTGCAGCCAAAAATTCCGACAAATACTTTGTGTAGAGGGAGTGCACATTAAATATGCTCCAAAGTCCATATGAGGTTGCTCTTAAAAGTTGTGTTGACTGCCTATTCAGGTGCCTGTTTGTTACTTAACTGTGGCTTTAAATTATAACTGTGGCAAATAGTCCTCTATTGTGAAGATAATTCAACCTTACCCAAATTCTATTGACTGGCAATTTTTGAAAAAAATGTTGACTAGCAATTTTTGAAAGTAGTGGTTTTAACAGATTTAGTTTTCCCTGTTTTTTTGTTCGTTCATGCTTTTGTTAATAGTTCAACAGTATTAGTAAAACAATATTAATAGTATTATTTATATGATAAATTGTGCATTTCCATTAAGTTATTAAAATATTTCAGATACTGATACCATTCTTAATTGTGAGTTGCGTCTTTCGAGCAATCAATGTGAGTTTGAAAGTTTCTCCAAGAGCCCTGTTCCTCCTCATTTTACTCATGTCTGACTTCTTAGGTTTGGTAAGTTGAATGTTTACTTGATTTATAATTGTTATTTTTATTTATCGATCCTTAACTCTTCAATTTTCTTTTTCTTCCAAAGATTTAGAGAAATATTATTTACTAAAAAAATCAATTATGATCTAGTAAATCAGTTTAGAATGATGTCATAATATGCAGTTCTTTTAGATTTTCTTGTTTACTTATGCAGGTTGACCAGAATTAAACCGACAGTATGAGTCTTTCTGTAGAACAAAACTAATGTGAGGAATCACTATTTATTTGGTAGAGCTATTTTGAGGCTATTGATGACATGGGAGACAAAATCTCATGAAAAGTTTTAAAAAATTCTGTTGGGGGGGAATTTGGCACCACTGCTTTGTTTCCAAACTCAAATTCATCAGTAATTTACATACATTATATATTTTTTATTTTCAGTAATATTATGTAGTTGAGTTTCAGTAATATTAAATAAAGCTGAGAAATGTAAACTTTGGCATAAAAATTAGCAGTTTTGATGTTTCAAATCGTTTTTGCATGCCCTGGCTTTGAGTAAAAACAGCTTCACCAAATCATCCCTAAAATTTGGTAGTTAAAATTTTTTACCGGGTTCATTTCTCTTACGTCATCAATAGCCTCTTTACCAAATGAATAGAAACCATGCTCATTTGTTTGATATGCAAAAATACCCATATTCTTTCAGTTTAACAACAGATACCCTGTATATTTACTTTTGTTTGATAGTTTATTAACTTTATTTTCTTTTAGCATTTCTTCTTTCTGGTGAAGGACCAAGGCAGCTGGCTAGACATCGGAACCTCACTTAGCCACTTCATCATCAGCATAACCATAATAATTTTTATAATGCTCTTGTATGGTCTGGCCTGGGTACTCACATCAGTTTCTTTGGCCGTTCCTTCTTTTAAAAACAAGAGACACCTGCTATGATTTTACTAAGTCTGATAAGTATGTAGATCTACTGAAATGTCAGGGAGTTTGTTGGTTTTCATACATTTTCATTAAAAAAACTCAATATTTGTGTGTTAATATTTTGTTGTAAAAGTTTGGTAGTATTTGTTGTAAGTTAGAGGGAAGTACATAGTATAGTGTTATGTAATTGAAGAGCGTCGTGAAAGAATGTACTGAGTGATATTTTTGAAGAAATTGAAATTTTTACCCAAAAATTTCAATAATAATAACCCTTTTTATAAACTTAACAAGTAATAAAAAACTAAACAAATAACAAAAATAACCCTTTTTATAAACTTTAAAAGTTAATTATATTTTTTACCTTTTGTAAGTGTTGTTTTTAACTTATCTAAGTGCAAACAAAATACTGTACAGCTAATATTCTTGTTTTCATCTTTTTTGTCTCTTAGTTACGTTTTCCCACTAAGCTCTTCGATTGTCTAGCTATATTAAGTTATTTGTACTGCCATCCCACCCAGCCAAATTTTATTTCGGTTGATTCTATTGAAAAATTATTTGTCAAAGTTTTTGTTGAGTATTCTTATTGTGTTATTTTTATATGCAATATTTTTTTCTTTCGGTTTACTTTGTTAGAGTATGAAGGAATTTATTGTGATTTAAAAATTATTTAATTTCAATTAGATATGTATTTAAAGGTTTTACTGATTTTTAAAAAAAAATTCATTGTAAACTTGTGCAGTTAATAACTGTAAGTTTAAAATAACGAAAAGTATTGTTTAGTGCATTTCAATGAGTTCTGAGAATAAAGGCACAACATCAGGGATATTTTTCTAACTCTTGTCACAAAACAGTGATTTTACTGTTTTCAACTTATGTACTTTGATAAAATTTTGCCTGTTTCATTATATCTATAATGGAGTAGCAGCAACTGTATGTTAGTTCTTACTTTACCTGTAAGCGGCAGCAGTTAATAAAATTTGCCTCATTGAAAATAAGCTTTCTTCTTAAGTTTAACTAAATAAACAAAATATTAGAAAAATAAAGGCCATAATTCTAAACAATTTATGTATTCAGATTAATTTAGCTACATGAAAACAACTAAAAACCCCACCTGAAGTTAACGTTTTTATTTGAAAATGAAGGTGTAAATGGTATTTCAAAGTTGTTGTTAACTGATTGAAAATGGATTAAAGTATGTAATTACTTATACCTCTTTCACTCCAACATGGAGCATAGGGCCTCCTTCATGGTCAGCCCCTCACCCTGTTGGCGGCAACGGCCTTAATCTCTCCCCATGACTTATTAAGTTCTTTTACTTCCTTGTGGATTGTTCTATTCCACGTTGTTTTTGGCTTCCCTCTTTCTTTTGCCTTAAAGTACATATTCCTCCATTTAAATATCAATGTATTTATATTCAATTTTGAAGGTGTAACATATTGTACATTGGTTTTAAAAAAACTTTATTGTTGAAAGTAATTTTACTTACGAAGAATTTTATTCTCCACACTTTTCAATATATTTTATATATTTAGGGTTATCTTGTGTATTTTTCTTTATTTAAGTATAAATTTTTTATTAACTGTTTTATTATAGAAAGAGGATTTTTTCCCTTTGTCGGTAATCTTGTTTTTCATGTATTCTTTTGCTCATTAACTATTTTTTTCTATTAGATACTTTCGTTTTTCTTTAGTCTTTATTCTAGTCTAGAAATTTTTATATTTAATATTCCATTAAATATATAAATTAATGAAGTATAAGAATTTTATAATTGTAAACATAATAAATGATGGTATTGCTTTGTTATGTAAAATGATCTTCATATTTAACTTTATTTGTTACTTAGTGCAGGGGTTCCCAACCTTTTTGCATCTGCGTACCACTTGACTTTTTGAAAAATTTTGAAATACCACCAGACCTAAATATTTTAATAAACGTTTTTATTTACTCTTCTAAAAGTGTTCAAAGGTTTTTTTTTGAGTAAAATTCCTGAGAAAACTTTGTATTCAATGGTTGGATAGTTGCTTATTTTTAACATACTAATAATAAAGGAGAAATAAAAAGATTAAAATGGTATTAATTTAGTTTTATTGATTCCCTAAAAAACATACAAATAAAGAAATAGTACAAACTCAGCAAAAAAATAATCACCATACAAAATATCTATGTTTTACATCCGATCCAGTCGTTAATTAAAGATTTCTTTTTAAAATAGTGTCAATTTTTGAAATAATGAATATTATGTTTGCGTGCTTACTACACATGCGTACACATAAGCTATTGGTAGCATCATGTTGCTCGCATCACTCACGAGTACCACCTGAAATATTCCCGCGTACCACCAGTGGTACGCATACCACCGGTTGGGAACCCCTGACTTAGTGCATAAACATTACATTATTAAGTTATAGAAAAATTTGGTTCTTTCAGATTTTTACCCATCTACATCTTGAATACATCAGAATTTATATAATACATTTTATAATTGTTCATATGTTCTGTCACAAGTGTTAAATATGTGTCAATTTGTATTTTTTTAGGTGTAAAATATTCCTGTTTATCTTTCAATTTATTTAAAATCTTAAACTGTCAGTTAATGCTTATTTCAGGTTTACAGTCTTCATTTTTAGTCTAATGCTATAGGATTGTTAGTTTATGTATCCCTTACTCATTTTAGCATATTTTTTTAGAAATAAGAAATGGTTTTTTAAACGTTTTTCATTTCATTGAAACTTGCTTTTGTGAACTTAACTTTATCAAAGTCAATTTAGATGAGATATCAGGCTATTTTTTCAATATTTTGATTTTTATTGCTGTTTTTTTTAATTCATTATTTTATTTAAATTTATTTATACACCAAAACCTAATGTTTTTCCTAAGAAGAAAAATATTTTATTATAATATATTGCAATTTTAAAACACTACATTTGTATTAATTGAATAATGTCTTCCAAATATAGCCAAAATTCAACAGTAACTTAACCTAGATTCAGGTAGCTGAAGACTTTTTATATTGCATTTTGTTTTTAAAATAACTGTGTTTGATGACTCCTTTTTTGATATATTATAAGTCTCTTGATTTGTGATCTTTTTACCTTGTTATCTGTATCAGTGGTGCTGTGAATGTATTTGTTTTATTTTGAAATAAATTACATCTACAAGCAATTTGGAATATTTGTATTTGTTTATGGTCAATTGGCTTTTATATATTAATTTTTAGGGTCAAAGAAGTAATAGTTAATGTCCAACCGAAATTTTGGTTAGTAACTTGAGTACTTTTTTGCTATATTTTTGGCATATATGTCGCCAAATATAGAACTTCGCCAAATAATTAACGAACAATCCTTTTAAGCAAATTCTGAAAGAAATCACCATATACTGATTGATACAACTACTAATTTTAAGCATTCTTTTGGGGGTAAAACCGTTTGGTTTACAATTCATTAATATTTGTTTGTAGCTTAACATGTTTTGTTTGGCTTATTGCTGTCCTTTTTGTGCATTTAAAAAAAAAAAAATCGGTCGGGTAGTTTATGAACATATTCATCAGAATAGAAATAAACTTCGCCTTATATATAAAAAAGATTTCGGTTGATTTGATGAATATCTATAGGACTATATGATTCCAAGCATGAAAAAGCTAAATTATGATTTGATGTATTTCTGTAGCAGAATTCATTATAAATTTGTGATGGCAATTGATGATGCTTCTGGCCAAAGTGATAGTTTTCTGGCTCTATTATATCATTTTACAATGATCTGATTGTTGTCTGAAATAACATATTAACTACTTTAGCAACACTTTTATTCAATTGCTTATTTCGCATGTTTTACATGAATTTTGAATGATTTATAATATTTCCTTAAATCAGATTTCTCCTTCATATATAACATCAAACTAGAGAAAATAAATGGTTAAACCAAAGAATCGTGGCCGAAAATTTTACGCAAAATCTGGTAATCACGAAAAATTGGTATTATGGGAAACTTTGGCGAAATTAGCAATTGCATTGGCAATTTCGATTTGTTAATCAAATCTATTTAAATCTAAAATGCATATAATTTATTCTGAATTTTTCTTATACTAATCTTTTATTAATTTATTTGGTAAATGAAAGAGCAAGATAATCCAGTTTAAAACTATAATGACTCAATAATTTAAAATTCTTTTTGTTAATTTTTCGCATGTCTCAGCAACCATTCCACAACTTTCTCGATATTCTCCTTGCTCTTGCAAGAGGCCATGTAACAGCAGACTTTGTGACCCTCTATGTCCGAAAGTCCCATCCGGTCTATGAAATCACTCTCACTGATGGCAGTAGGCAAGTCAATCTTGTTCCCTAGCACCAAAATCGGGATTTCAGCCAACTGTTGTTTCTTCATCAGAAAGTGAAGTTCCCTTGCAGATTCTTTCAGTGTCTGCAGGTTCGCTGCGTCCGCCATGTACAGAATGGCGTCCACTCCTCTGCAATACCTAAATTTATGGAAAGTGGAATTGTGAGAATTGTTTATACTCGCTGTGTATGACGCTTTAGAAAAAAGGCTGGGCGAGGGAATCTGTCTGTATATGAGGTCTGCTTGGCGAGTAGTGGCGATCGGAAACCAGTTTCTCACTTGGTTCTTCTTCCGTGGTTCGGCCAGACTATTGTCGAGCGTGAATTTCGTTCATAGAGATATAAACCCGTGCGCCGCGTGATAAGAATCATGGAAATACTTTTTCCCCACTAGTTAATGACCAGCTATCTTCGCCAAGCAGACCTGATGTAGAAAGATTACCAGGCGATGAAGGGGTTCTTCACCTACACTCTTCAAAGGGGTAATATTCCATTCCCCGGCAATTTTGCCAATCAAAGAATCTGACTGATATTATCTTTCTCTGTTAGAAGTAGATTCGGTAAAGTACTGACATATAATGGCCGGTCCGTTCATTGCCGACTTTTAGCTAGCTTAAAAAATTATCGTGCGGTCGCTATATTCAAGTTGTATGAAATATGAAGTGTAATGTTACAGGGTGTCAACCGGTCAGAAAAGTCAAGAAAAAGTCATGAAATCGAAAAACGGTCAAGAAAGTCCCCCAAAAGTCATGAAGTTGGAGCAGGTCACGAAAATTTAAGAAACCGTAAAAAAAGACGAATGTTTCCCCAAATGACCCCAAGTATTTATGAACAAAAAAATATTTTCTCAAATCCTTAAAATTTGTATTTATACTTTCATTTTATTTATTGTTAAATCGGATCATGTATATAAAAAAAAATTGTCAATCATTTAAACGGTTGTAAAAGTTTCTGAAAAAGATCAAGAAATGTTTCAAAAGGGTCCTGAAAAAGTCAAGAAATTAGATTTGACAAATCTGGTAGACACCCTGGTTTGCCACATTTGGACATTTTCATTGTTTCGCAACGTATAATGAAAGCTCCCATTTTATGTCATAGCTTTTCCGTAAATTCATTATTTCATACTTTTTTAATCCCTTTTTTACATTTCCCGAAAAAGATTTAAGCGATAAGAAATAGTTTATGAAAAATCGCTATTGTTTTCTGACGACATCAAATTAACGAGATGGGACTCTGCGAAATGGAAGAATACCAATAAAAGTATTGCTTACTGACACTATTGATGAAAGATTAAATGTAATTTTGGTTTTAAATAAGGATTCATGTATTACTTTGTTCCATACAGGCTTGCAGTTTTAAGTTAACTTTTTATATAATTCTCATTATAGTACGTATTTGCTTTTTGCACAAAGCGTCCAAATTTTCTTCATAAAGAAAGTTTTTGAAATTGAAAGTTTTATAAACATATGAAACTAGTTGAAACTTGGTGATAAATGGCAGTTTGCAAAAAATCCCTAATTAATAAAGTTTCTCAGAATTTTGTAACAAAACCCATGAGAGGCATTTTGGTTAGACTGTACTTGAGGGTACCCTCGCCAAGCTGGACGATGTTACTTTTATGGGAACGTCTATATTTTAATGAACATGCATTTAGTTTTAGTTTTGTTTAGCAATCGTGATACTGATTTAGATTAAAACCTTATTTTCGAATATTCAGATTATGATTAGTTTAGATGATTTGATTTCAGTGAAATTTCATTATATTTTGGTCGCCATTACTGGTGCCAAACAAAAATCGCCAATTTCGCCAAGGGGCACCTTGAGGTATAGTTTTACCGATATTTAATCACCAAACACTACCGGGATCTACAAAAAAGAACGCACCTTTCCCACATGCTGCGGAATCGTCGTTCTCCGCCAAGATCCCATAATTTGATGCTGGTTCTTCCATAACTAACTGTCCTTGCGTTGAACCCTATAGTAGGTATCGTATCAATGCATGGATCTTTGGTGATTATGTTGACTAGAGAAGTCTTTCCGGCGTCTTGTAGGCCAACTATCGTGATCTCCATCTCTTTGTGCCACAGGAAGCACCGGAACCAGTCCAGGAACCTGACTAATAACTGAATCATGTTGAAGTATATATATATTTTTCAGAATTTATGTTTCTTTAATGAAGCTTTTGAACCATGAAGGATTTTTTTAAAAATATTTATGGATCAAGCTCACGTGCTCGTGCTGTATTTTAAAGTTTTGTTATTTTCGTTTTACCAATCCATTTCCACCTTCTTCTTTCGATGTTAATAATATAAGGGCAAGTGAATGAGCCCAATTGACCGCAGATCTCCCCAAAAAAAGGTGTCTCAGTGTTAATCCAATTTGAAAATTTATCTTTTGAGCCATATTTCTCCGGCTGTATCGAGTATTTTTACAAACGGTTTTTTTTAATGATTAAATGTACAGGTCTCTAAACTAGTACAGGTCTCTGTAATCCCACTTTTGCCGCCCCGGTGGCACACTCGTTAGGATTCTAGCCTTTGGAGCTGTTGGGGTCGGGTTCGAATCCCGGTCAGGCATGGATATTTGTGACTGTCAAAAAATGTTGTTATTTGTCTATGTGTTTGTGTCGTCTCTTTCTTTGTGTGTCTCTTGTGCTTGTGTCATTTCTGGGGCTTAGTACAATAGACTTAAAGTCGCAGTGCTTGGCGATCTTGCCCCCCCCCCCCCCACCAAGAAAGTCATAAAGTCTTAATCCCACTTTTTGAAATTGCTTAGAATATTTGTGTAAAATTTTTTATTGAAAATTAAGAAAAAAAAATATTCGAATCAATTTCAAGAAGTGGTTCAGTATAGATAACTGTAATAAGTTACCTAAATTTATCACATAAAACCAGTTTGAAACATTCAATACAGCAGGAGAAATGTGTGGCTCATAAACTATTTTATTTCTCCAAATTAACAACGAGGCACTTTGGTTTAGAGACCCACAGTAATGTGGGCTCATTCCCCTTTAAGGGGGAATAAGTGGGTTTGTGTGTGCCAGATCCCCCGAAGAGGTTGAACTTCTTTTCACACAAACAAAGACGGCCAACTCATAGACAAATAACTTTTTAAACATCCATCGCGATTCTATCTCTCTCTCCTCTCTCTCTCTCTCTTTGGGAGGAGGTTTTTGTTTGAAGAAATTTGAAGTCCGTATCTGTCTTACTTCGAGATGTTGGGGGGGGGGGGGGGGGGGTTCAAACAGACAGACGGAGAACTGACCGTTGGACTAATATTCAAACAATATTTTTGGAAATCAGCACCCTACAAAACGGGTAGAAAACACAAAATATTTCTGATTGTCGACCAGATAGCAATATTATACTTTATTTCATGTTAGGTAATTAAAAGTAATAACATTAGGAAACAGATAAAAAAATTGCAATTCTTTCCTGGTTGATTTTTCATTGTGTAAAAATGCAATTTTAGTTTTTGAATAGTATATCTAAAACACAATGGGCGACATTGGGATTTCATTTGAGATTGCAATAGAACGCATCAAGCTGAAATAATATAAATATAACTGCATTGTCAAATGTCAACAATCGTGAAAAAGCACCTATTTGAATTTTTCAGTATACTTTCACGTGTATAGGAATCATTGATATTTTCATTGCTGTTTGAATTCGGGTATTTCTGAATTTTTTTTTACAGTTATTGCCTTCGGATTGATTTTAGGTATAGACTGAGGTATGGTGACCAATTATTTTATTTAAAATTGTCGATTACAGTTAATTGGATTATTTCAGATGACTCAACTGCTTTCAGTTTTCATTCTTGCCTTTCGCGTTTCGCGATTTCATCAATTTCGGTATTTCAACTTAATGCGAGGTCTTTTAACCGACTTTATTCTTTAAGACTTCTCTACGTAGAACTAGCTTTTATTCCCGCCATTTATTAACATTATTTAAACTATAATTTTCAAGCAGCGTTTATCATGTTCAAAAATCTTTTAAAATGTTAATGGAATTAGTAATTACTTCCGTTCATTCTGTTACATTTTCCAGATAGTAAATAAAATTTATTTGTGACGAAAAATAAAGCTCTACTATCACACAAAAATTTCCGATTCAATTTTTCAGAGATAATTTTTAAATATATGCAAATGCATCAGTGTCAAAGTTAAAACAATCTTTAATTTTATTATTATATAATATAAATGGCTATTTATTGACCGAAACAAATGTAGGGGAGACCGGGTCAAGTTGATACACTTTTTACTTTCCGATTTTTGTAATTTTTTTCTGTCAATATTTTGAAACAAACTAAGTGTTGTTAGTAACTATAACTCTTTGGCTAACGCCTGATATTTTTATAATCTAAATAGAATTGAATTTTCACTGACAAAAAAAATGTTTTTAAAAATGTTGCAATGTGTATCAACTTAACCCGATGTCAAGTTGATACGGCATTGGGTCAAGTTGATACGCATATGAGTAAGCTGAGACGGTGCTAGGAAATATTTAAATATATCTAATAAAAATGCAGCAATTACGAAAAGTGTTTTATTTTACAATATAAATAGGTTTTTAACTTTATATGATACAAAGTTTTACATGATAGGGCCTACATTGATTGTAACTGATCACTCCGAGTCTGAGAAATTGGGATCGGATTGACAATTGAAACACGTGTAAAATGGATTGTCTTCAGCACATGCGATGTGTGCCCACTTCTTACAGGATATGCATTGTATCCAGTCCTGGCCAGGCTTTGACGTTGAATATGTTTTGAAACACACCAAACAAAAAGACTCTTCGCTTCTTTATCAGAGTCTGATTCATCTTTTTCAATATTTCTTCGTTTCTCTCTTTTTTTTTTTATTTTTAACTTCTTTTGTCAGGTTTTCTGTTCTTTGTTTTCGGTTCTTTTCTGTTCTTCCATTCTTGGTAATATTACCCCCTAATGATTTAAACAATTTTAACTTTTATTTTCTTGTTAAAATATATCTGCTAATCTCCTCCTCAAGTTCGTCAGTCAATATTTGTCGATGTTTAGCATAACCCAGTAGCCTCTGGCATTTCAAGTTTTATTTTCCCTTTTTTTGCCTTGAACCTGTAAAGAGCTATTGTGTCTATATTAAAGATTTTGGCCGCTTCCCTAATATACATTCTGCCATTTCTAATCTCTTCATAAGCTCTTCCAAAAATATCATTTGGTATTTCGCCTCTTGTAGTTTCTTGGTATCTATAAATAAATGCAACATATGAAAATTCTTGTGGGTTAAGTTGGTACACCGTATCAACTTGACCCCAAAGAAGCGTATCAACTTGACCCAACCGTCGCCATTACACTAAACCGCAAAATACGGAAAACCAATAAGAGCTAGAACAAAGTCTACTAGGTTACATTCTTGCCTTTATAGCATGTAAAAATGTGATGTTATTCATAACACAATCCACTAACAAGTAAACTTTCAATAACACTTCAAATACATGGGTAAAAATTTACTTTTAAAGCTCAAAACCAGTATTTAATTCACAACTCATAGAACAAAGCAACCTCCTCTAAGTGCTCACGCGTGGTTGTTGACGACGGACCGGTCGTCCAGTCAAGTGAGTACCAGTTAATTGCGCCTGCGCATTACGGAGTTATTTTGACTGTATCAACTTGACCCTGTATCAACTAGACCCGGTCTCCCCTAATTTCAGCAGATCAAAAATGAAAACAAAAAAAATACCGGTGGAACTTTTTTCCATGTCAATAGTTAAACATGTCTATTTTGATATTGTACTTCATTAAAATGGTCTAATAATAATGAATGCATTTTTCCTCAGAAAATGAAAATTTGCGGAGTTTTGCTGTTGATGATGTTGTGCACAGCATATGCAAGTAAGCCACATATTGTTTTAAATATATATATTAATTCACGACCCTTACGCTTTATTTAATATTCCTCTAATTTGATAATAACTATATAGTTTATATATTTGTGGCTTCGTCAGGACAAACATCCGATGCTTACTGTCTTAAAACGCAGAACATTGATTTTTTTCCCCCATTTAAAAATCTATTTAAAGATATTTAGCATCTGTATTAGCTTAATCTCAAAAAAAATAACCTAAACCAATGCATATATTCTTGGTATTTTTGCATAAATTTTGTCTAAAAGTTGGTATGTATGGTACATATATATTCCAGCTTGTGTGCTTGTTCAGATAACAGCTTATAAGCTTTCGTCAAGTGGGACAAACGCAGAAAGAGTATTAACAGTCACAAAGAAAGCAATAACACATAGACAAATAACAACATTTATTGACGGTCACAAGCATCCATGCCAGACCGGGATTCGAACCCGACACCAGCAGCTTCAAAGGCTAGCGTCCTAACGATTGCGCCACCGGGGAGGCGTTAAAAGTTGTCTCGGTAAACGTTATGTAGCCAATACTTATTTCGAATACATAGTAAATATTTAAGGAATAGTTATAAAAAAAAGAGTAATAAATGTTTAAAAGTCAGTTATTCTATTTAAAAAAAAAAGTTTACGTTTAATAATTGCTGAGGATCACGATAATTTCGAGGGGTGTTAGACCTTAATTCCTAAAAATATTTTTTGCGCTATGAATCCAAAAGCAAGTTTGTTATTCTTTTGTAATTAAAATTCCATTCTAAACAAATTTAAATGCGAAATGCCATGTAAATTTAACTGCTGAAAAAACTGTTTTAAACTTATAAATTCAAAGTTAAAAAGATATTTAAAACTATATCATAGCGTGGTATTATGAAGGCGTTGAAGTAAAATACATTTATCCTACAAAAAAAATCCTTTTTTTAAAATATTCAATGAAGCCAGAGTAATTTGGCTTAAAATACGAAGTTTTATTTGATAACTAAAATAGCTTACTTTCATATTACTTAAATGTTTACTAATATTCTAACCTAAAACAAGCAGTTTTTCAACAGTAACCGCTATGGTTTGGTATGGTTTGATACATATATATTCCAGCTTGTGTGCTTGTTCAGAGAACCGCTTATAAGCTTTCGTCAAGTGGGACAGACACAGAAAGAAATTTTACAGTCACAAAGAAATGAATAACACATAGACAAATAACAACATTTATTGACTGTCACAAACATCCATGCCTGACCGGGATTCGAACCCGACCTCAGCAGCTCCAAAGGCTAGTACACTAACCATTCAGCCACCGAGGCGGCTGTAACCGCTATCTGAACAGCTTTGACACAAGATTTATGCAAAAATCGCCAAATCCAGCATCCAGTTGAAATATAAACTTTTTAAATACAATTAAATTCAAATACTAGTTCAATGGGAAATTTTACGAAAAACAGCAAACATATTTCCATCCGGACATGCAGAAAGACAAAAAAAAAGTATGATAATTAGGTCTGTGAGGTCATACCTTTCTAACAAAAAAAAAAGAAGTTTTAAGATCCGATGGATAGAACCGATTTTGGAATGGGTGTACAGACGGACAGTCAGAGGGACATCGTCGGCATGCCAATACCTACTTTTCCATTTAACCCTTTCAGTCCCAGTGATGCCATTTGGCATCATCACGTTCAATATTTTTTTTCTAAATGTTTATATCCCGTTATGACATCCAAACACACATCATTCGATTCTTCACCACTCTGTTCTATTAGACAATATTTTACATTAATCTCAATATATAGTAATAATAGTAGTTCTGATTTCTATAGAAATCAGAACTACTATTTTTTTTATTCAGAAAATATCTAACAAGCGTTTCACCTGATTTTTTAAAAGTTCACTTCAGTTCCTCATATTTAAAACACAATTTAAACTACTTCGGCTAAAATAATAATTATTTTTTTTTAATAATATGGTCAGATACCTTAAAATATATAACTCGAAGTTTGTTGTTTTCCACAGTTAAAACATTTTGGCATTATTTCAAAAACCATATAAAAAATTGAAATGAATTTTTTTCTTATGAAAATCTTATTTTTGACCTAAAATAAGCTTATTTGGTGAATATCAGATGTTTCAGTAGTGTAGTAAATTTTTGGGACTGAAAGGGTTAAAAAAAATCTTTCAAATCAAACAAAAGAAATGTATGTTAAAAATAATTTTCCCTATAAAGATTAGCAAGAATAGATGTCTCTGGTTGGAAGACACCCCGACTCTCGCTATGATTCCCTACAGTCCATGACTAATGATTTTTTTTCGTATAACCCTCTAATGCATACTGTTGCCATATGGCAACAAGTAACATGATCCACTTTATTCTATTAAAGTAGAGCTCCCTCTCGACAGATATGTGTTTTTTCATCTATTACATTCCATTTTGAAGTTTTAGTTACTAATAACCCTCATTGATGACAGGAGTAAAAGTGTATTCAATATTAAAGAGTGAAATTATTAACTACTGTGAAATTACGTCTTTGGCGGCAGCATTCGAAGTATAATAATTTAGTACTAAATACAAATAAATTGTTTTGAAAAAATATTTAGAATTCAAGAGGGTTATTTTAAAATATATTTACTTGTTTTCTAGTCATTCTTATCAAAATTGGAAATTTGTAGTTGGTTTTTGAAGCATGGCAAAAATATTAAAAATTGAAATCATTTTAATTCTAATGCAGTTAATTTTTGTTCAGTATTTTCCCCATAATGTATGAGTATTAAAGATACAACTATATTTTTTCGGGATGAAAAAAAAAATCATGCATTACAGGGTTAACAGGCAGCGGATACTGCCCAGAAGAGGAAGAAGAAGACACCCGGTGCTCCGGTGCACAAAACTTTTGCTGCAGTGATGGTAACTGCGGGAACGGTCAGATATGCTGTTACGAAACCTGCGGAAACAAGTGCCGCACACCGATTCACAAGGGCAAACCTGGGATGAAGTACGATCCAATGCCGGGCGACATATGCAAAATAGACAAGTTTTGAACTTTTAATAAGAAAGAAATGTAATTTTGAATGTAATAAAGGAGATTTATAATAAAAATAATCTATTGATTCTTCGAGTATGCTTTTAAAGAGTTATTACTTAATTTTATGCTGTTAAAAAGTTATTAAAAATGCATAGGCGATGGTCACTGCGGAAACAAGTGCCGCACAGCGATTCACAAGGGAAAAGCTGGGATGAAGTACGATCCAATGCCGGGCGACATGTGCAAAATAGACCAGTTTTGAACTTTTAATAAGGCAGATATGTAATTTTGAATTCAATAAAGGATAAATGTAATAAAAATAATAAATTTTTTCGTCAAGTATGCTTTTAAAGGGTTTTTACTTAATTGTGTGCTGTTAAAAAGTTATTAAAAATGCTCGCATAGGCGATGGTCACTGCGGGATCGGGCAGATATGCTGTTACGAAACCTGCGGCAATAAGTGCCGCACACCGATTCACAAGGGCAAAGCTGGGATGAAGTACGATCCAATGCCGGGTGACATGTGCAAAATGGACAAGTTTTAAACTTTTAATAAGACCGAAATGTAATTTTGTATTCAATAAAAGAGAAATGTAATAAAAATAATGAATTTTTTCGTCGAGTATGCTTTTAAAGAGTTATTACTTAATTGTGTGCTGTTAAAAAGTTATTAAAAATGCATAGGCGATGGTCCACTGCGGGATCGGGCAGATATGCTGTAGCGAAATGTGTGGAAACAAGGGCCGCACTACTATACACAAGGTCAAAGCTGTGGGAAAAAGTACGATTCAACGCCTGGCTACCAGTGCAAAATAGACAAGTTTTGAACTTTTATAAGGGATAAATGTAGTTCTGAATTTCATTATGGAAATTTATAATAAAAATAATCAATTGATTGGTCAAATATGCATCTAAAAAGTTATTATTTAATGATATGCTGGTTAAAAAGTTATTATTAATATTGCGGTGATGGCATGCATGTACTACTGAGTGTTAAGAAAACGCAGCCGTTGCCAACGGCTAGAGCCAAAACTATTTGGCTTCTTATCTAATTTGGCGATTTCATTTGGCTCCAATTCTTCCACCGATTTCATCGATCGATAAATGTTACTGGAGAGATAGAATACGTATCCCAATTTTCAACTTTCAGTTGCTATGATAAAACACAAATTAGAATAGCAAGAGAAGTTAAAAATATTCCTATTAATTAAAATAATAACTTTCGAGCTGTCTACAACAGATTTAACACAAGAAATATTGTAACGTTGTGCATAATTTTTTGCCCTAGGAAAGGAAATAAAAGATTTTTAGGAAAAAAAAATACCTTTTGAAATTCGATCAGTTCCAAGAAATTTTGTCTGATAGAATGAAACTTTTAAAAAGTAAACATTTTTTCGAAAAGTGCATAATTTATTATTTAATCGTAAACAATGGCACTAAATTTTTTTTAACTTACCTTCCCGTACATTACAGATGCTATTCCCAATTCTTTCTTTTAGTGGAAATGTAAAATAAAAACTCTTGGTTTGATTTTTTATCAGCAAACGATTGCAACGTGAATTTACATATTCGACGCTTGATATCTGCGCATGCTCATCAACCGTCATCATCAGTATTGGTTGTAGAAGCAGATATGTGTTACCACTAGATTGCTCTTTCCAGTGATATTCAGTTCAAAGTTTAAATTTAAATTAAAAATAAAATAGACTTTGGCGGTCAAGTTTGTAAAAACCGCCAAATGACGTCATTTTTCTTTACTGCGCATGCTCATAATTGTCCTCGAGCTGGTGACAACGGCCGCATTTTTTCAGATCCATTGCGATTTGAGCGATACACGGTTGGGTGATGGTGACTGCGAGATCGGGCAGATATGCTGTAACGAAAACTGCGGAAACAAGTGCCGCACTCCGAGGCAAAGCCGGGAAAAAGTACGATTCAACGCCTGGCTACCAGTGCAAAATAGACTGGGTTTTGAACTTTCTCTGCTGGAATATAATTTTGAATTTAAGTAAGGAGTATAAAAAATATGATCGATTTACTTGCCGAGTATGCTCTTAAAAAGTTAATTCTTAACTGGGACTGAGACAGAATGACCACGGGTCTCCAAACCAAAGTGCCTCAGTGTTAATCCAATGGAAAATAATATTGTCTTAGACACATTTATCCGGCTGTATTGAATATTTTTATAAACGTTTTTTTTTGTATACCTAATGTAATTGAGTTACAGGTACCTATAATCTCACTTTTTGAAATTGGTTCGAATATTTTTGGTAATATTATTATTTCAAAAATGCCGCCTCGGTGGCTGAATGGTTAGTGTACTAGCCTTTGGAGCTGCTGAGGTCGGGTTCGAATCCCGGTCAGGCATGGATATTTGTATTTGTCAATAAATGTTGTTATTTGTCTATGTGTTTGTGTCGTCCTTTCTTTGTGTGTCTCCTGTGACTGTCCCTTCTGGCGAGTTGAGTAATGGGCTATAAAGCCTACACTCTCCCTTCTAGAGGGCGCATTTGCATTCCATTCCATTCCATTATTTCAAAAATAAAAAAAATGTATTCAAAATAATTTCAAGAAGTAGCATTTTAGAGACCTGTAAGTCGGCAACATTTATCACAGAAAAATAACACCGTCTATAAAAACATTCAATACACAACTGGAGAAATGTTTCTTAGAAAATATATATTTTTCCAATTTTAATAACACTTTGGTTTGGAGACCCGCGGCCATTTGGGCTCATTCGCCCTTGAGACACAATTTTCTACACTCTTAAAACAAAAGAGTGAAATCCACTCCAGTTGGAGAAGTGCATTTTCGACACTAGAAAGGAATGAATATTTACTCAGACTGAGTTAAAATCACTAGTTTGGAGTGATCCTGTAGGAGGTTTAACACACAAAGGATCCACTCCTTTCGGAGAAGTGCATTTTCAAGACTGGAGGAGTGAAAATTACTCAGATTGAGTTAAATTCGCGAGTTTGTTTTAAGAGTGTATGATGAAAGATTGGAAAAATAGTATAACACCATCTTAATTCTGACAAACGAGCAGTTGTATCAATCATTTTGATATGATATTAATGATAATACTTTTTAATTAATTTTTTTTATCATCTCTCTAAATTTTCAAGTCAACGTTTTATAAAATGTAGTAGATGGGCTGCTAGTTATTAAGAATACGACAGGTGTCGACTTTTATACAAGAATACTATCGACTTTAAGTTGGGTAAGTAATTTTCCCGTGTAAGGGAGTGCACGTTAAATATCCTTCAAAGTCCTAACGCTGCGTACGATGTCGCCGTTAACGGTTGCGTTGGGTGCCTATTCAGGTGTTGGCTCGTCACCTGACTGTGGTTCTAAAAAATACGACGCCCGTCGCCAATAGCCCTCGTGTAGCTCCAGTGCGACGATAATTCAAACCAAACCAAACCAAACTTTGTCTCAAACTTTGTACCTAGATTGCGGAGAGAGAGAGAGAGAGCTAGAGAGAGAGAGAGAGAGAGCTAGAGAGAGAGAGAGCGAGAGAAAGAGAGAGAGAGATAGTTCTAAAAATAGTGCAAAATGATGTGATCTTGTGCTATGATCGATCAAAATTTTACCGGAGCCAACACGAATTGTGATCTGTTAGAAACGTGAGAAATAAATCCAACAATAAATTTACCTCCATATCTTCGATGATTTAAATTTTAAACACGCTATTTTTTTTATCGCATGCCCATTCATTTTTGTTGCGTTATTTATACTCCTGTTTGAAAAATTTATACTATTTTATTAGAAATTATTCTATTAGGTGAGAGAAGGGTAATTGCTCCCACTTAAGGAAAAGTGATTGCCACAAGCATAATGCGACACTTAAATTATGTTTTTTCATTGATATTTATAAATAAGCAAATATAAAACGGAATACCATATCATTAAACATGAAAACAATAACATTTGTGCTGAAAAATTTAAAACAAGAAAATATTACATTGAGCGCCATTACCCGAACGTGTTGGGTAATGCCGCTCACTGCGACGAGCTCATTATTCAAATCCTTTATACAACATATTTCGCAACAGATTAAAGTAGTTTTAAAATTTGCAATAGTTACAAACATAGTTTTTTGCTTTATCCATGTCCACAGCAATCTTAGTGGCTCTGGAGTCTTGAAGAGAGAGTTATTGGTGTTGTTTCAGAAAATGACACTCCAGCTGAAGAAAAGGACCTTTATTCCAGTTAGGATAGGATAATTTTAAATGGAAAAGATATCAGGTTTACTCAACTTGTGTATGAAAATATTTATTTACAGATTTGATTAGTTATAATTCGACTCTTCCAACAGTTGAGGGTAATGCCACCCATCCGAGCGTCATTACCCGATCGCGCCATATTTCATTTCTTGCGTTCTAATTAAGCACGCAATGTATTTAATGAAATAAATTTAGTTACATTAGATAACAAGATTATTATGCTTCGTAACTATACAATGATCATACTGTTACTAGTAATCAAAGTTGACCAACTTCAAAGTTAGCTGCAAAAGTTTTTTTAGATGAAAATACGCTATATTTTGCTTACTGACGAAAAACTATGTATTTTTCCTTTTCCAGCCGCTATTATCGCACTGAGCATTGCACGTGCATTCGGCTAGCTGGCAGTAGAGTTCAATTAACTAAAGGATTGCCGAGTTTGTCACAACTTGGCCGAGCGCGATTACCCTCTGAGCGCTATTACCCGTCTCTCCCCTACATAGCTGTTTCTGAAATTATTCTATTACATAGTAGCCAACTATCGTGATCTCCATCTCCTTGTGCCAGAGGAAGCATCGGAACCAGTCCAGGAACCTGACTAATAACTGAATCATGTTGAAGTATATTTTAGTCGGAATTTATGTTTCTTAAAGCTTTTGAACAATGAAAGATTTTTTTTTGAATATTTATGGATCAAGTTCACGTGCTGTAATTAAAGTTTTGCCAATCCATTTCCACTTTCTTCTTTCTATGTTAAGGGCGAATGAATGAGCACGATTGACCGAGAGTCTCTAAACTAAAGTGCTTCAGTGGTAATCCAATTAAAATTAAAAAAATATCATAAAATACATTTCTCCGTGAGTATCGAATATTTTTATAAAATGTTTTTTTAAATGATAAAATGATAAATGTGGGTAACTTATAGGTCTCTGTAATCCCTCTTTAAATTAAATTGCCTCGAATATTTGTGTGAAATTATTTATTGAAATTTAAAAAAAAATATTCGAACGAATTTAAAAAAGGGAGACTAAAGAGACCTGTAAATTACGCATATGTATCACATACAAAACCCCGTTTGAAAACATTCAATAGAGTTTGAAAAAAAAGGGGGGGGGGGGCTTAGAAAATATTTTTTTTATTACTCTTCAAATGAAAGCAAAGACCAACTCAGAGACAAGTAACATTTTATTGACAAGACAAACATCCATGCGGCTTACCAATCGGGATTCGAACATTGATACTAGTATGCATTATCAACATGAAAACTTCACAAAAATCACCTATCTTCATATAATGCCTTTAAGAATTTTTATTTTACAATGGATAATTATGCAAACATATTAAAACAAACACTCAATAGTTATAAATTTCCGTAACCGCACCGCGTGGTTCACCTTTTATTTTTTTCTTTGTTTAACTCTGTGAGGGATACAGACATGTAAACTAGTTATCTGACTCATGCTTTCCAGCAACACATAATCTTGTTTTGAATTTATAAATGTTATAATTTAATAAATTTAAAATTTAAAGTATGGATGAGCCGTTTATAATTATCTGCCACAGAAATATAATTTAAAAAAAATTGAAGAATTCAAATCTTCAGTTAAAATTTAAAATTTTAAACCCATGCAGTGAAAAACAAGTTTACACATAAGCAAATTCGATTATCTCTTAGAGGGTTAATGCTGTTTCTTTTTGCGTACATTGACACTTGCATACATTATCAACTTAAATTTTACAAAAAATCCCTCTCAATCGATTTTAATGCCTCTTGAAATTTTCATTTTATGCAAATACAATTAAACAAACGTCCAAACAGTTAAATTAACACATCTGAACTGAGGCACTACACCCTTCAATTTGTTTTTCTATTATTTAATACTGTTTTATTCTTTCATGTTTATACTGGCATACATTATCAACATGAAAACTACAAAAAAAACTTTTAATCTTCTTATAATGTCTCTTGAATATCTTATTTTACAATTGGGGGATAACTATGTAAAAATCACACATTAAAACAAACACTTAACAGTTAAATAACTGTAGCTGGAAAGTAGCTCTACCCCCCAATTTGTTTCGTCATTATTTAATTAATTTCCTCATTATCTAATACTGTATTTTCCCCATTGATACTAATATACGTTATCAACATGAAAACTGCAAAAAATTACAACAATTTTCTTATAATGTCCCTAGAGTTTCTCTTTGCATCATGGGGAAAATCCTGCAAATACATAAAAATAACACTTAACAGTTAAATCATTGTAACTGACCCAATGTGGTTCTACACCTTCAATTTGTTACTTCATTATTAAACCCGGTAGAAGGCGCACTGGGTATTTCTTACCCAAAGGATTTTTTTAGAACCAAGATCCTAAAGTACCTGACTTTTTTTGAAATATACAAACTTTTAAATTTGATCAAAAGGAGGTCACTCAATCAACTTGTGACCTAAATTTGTCAATACTCGCCGCCAACCAAATAAGAAACGGTAGGGATGGCGGTTTTTCAGAAGAAAAAATACCGGTGTTTAAAAAATCAGTTTTTCGGTTTTACTGAACCTTAAGACCGGGTTTATGAAAAACCGGTGTTTCGGTCAAAACCGAGGTAAAAAAAACCGGTTTCTGTTTTCCATCAAAGGTTTGAAATAAGGGTGGCGGGAAGTATAGATACCCATAAAAACATAATCACATCTGTCGTCAATAGTCCACGCCTGCTCCCTGGTTAATGCAGTTTTTCTCACATTGATACAAGTATTCACTATCGACACGAAATCTACTATAAAAAACTTTTTATAATCGGTTGGTACATAAATATTCCGGAATGTGTGCTTGATCAGAGACCCGTTTATAAACCTTCATCAAGATAAGACTGGCGTAGACAAAATTTTTACTGACACACAGGGAGAGAAAGTACACCAAGGGCGAAGGTGGGAATCGAGCCCGCGCTTGTTACATCGCGCAGACTGCTGGCGTAATGGTCCGTGAACCTAATCCGCTGGCCCATCCGGGCCCCTTCTTATAATCTCTCTTGACTTTCTTTTCTTCCTTGTTTCCCAAAAGTGATGTGACTGTCTTTGATCGAGCTGATGGTAAAGGCCTGCACGTGACGCTTCAGTGACTTGGCAGAACTGCTCAAATTGTTCGAGTCGCTGCCGACTCTGAAATCTCTCTCGATGTCGTTATCACACGAATTGTCGTCGAATTTGGGGGTTTTCTTGAGGATTAAATTCTCTAGGTAGGTGTAAGGAACTTGGAAAAATATGTAGCAAATGTAGGAGAGGATGAATGTGATGATCAGGTATCCGAAGTAGTTGATAACCTGGAAAACAAAATTTTATGAAATTTTGTAATCTATAATAATAAAAATGAAGTTTTGTATGTGTGTGTGTGTATGTATGTCTCTCCGAAACTCACAAACTAAACATTTGTTTGACTCGTAACTTGGCACAAATGCGTATTCATACTTGAGTTACAAAATAAGAACTTTTAGAGCTCAAAATGTTCTATTTTTAGAGAAAATTCGAATTTTCTGGAAAAACTACACAACTTTGGCTCAAATCCGATCAATTTTTTTACTTTCCTGATGCCATCCTGCTGAAACAATTAAATAAAACTTTCAACGAAAATAAATAAAATTGAAAATGTTTATTTTATTGTGTTGCCATAACTTTCAGAAACTAAATTCATTATTTGAAAATAATTGATATGTTTCAAGTGACGTATTTCCGACAAGTCTTCATTCTTGGATTTATTATGGTTTCAGTTGATGATTTCTTCAATGATGGTTCTGTTGATTTAAAATATGCATATTCAGGCAATAAATGTGTAGTTAACCTATAAGTTCTAGAGCTGCACTTTAGGTCTTTATTTTCTCGCCAAATACATTGCCAATCCCGTCAAATTATAATTAAAACTCGCCAAATGGGCAAATGGTTTGTTAAGCTATTACTGAACAATGATGGTTAATAAATGCCATCGCACGAGCTGCATATTAGGGTTTTATGTCTTTATTTTTTCGCCAAATACGTTGCTAATCTCGCCAATTCATTAATTAAAACTCGCCAAATGGGCAAAATGTTTGTTAAGCTATTACTGAACTATGATGGTTAATAAAGGCCATCGCACTAGAGCTGCATATAACGATATTATGCCTTTATTGTTTCACCAAATATGTTGCCAATCTCGCCAAATTGTTTATTCAAACTCGCCAAATGGGCAAAATGTTTTTAAAAATAATTTATAAGCTGGTTGGTTGTGTAAAGTCGTTGTGTTAGAGCTGTATAATGGGTGTGTTTGTAGCTATATCTATTTTCTCGCCAAATTATTTCCCAAAACGAGCCAAGAGTTAAAAGGTTTTATGTATTTATGAGGGAATTGTGATGACATTTATGAGTGCATTTTACAGCGTATTTTTGATTTTAGAATATTAGGGCAATGAATTGAGATTTTTTACTTGATAACGAGTGGGAAGAGAATAACTTAAGTTTATGATTTTATTACAGGTTATATGGTACACATACTTGGATCGATTTGATATTTATTTAATCCGTGCGAAGTACGGGTATAAATTTGCTAGTAATAGATATAAGAACGTAATAATTCTTAGTTAGTAAAAAGGAAATATAATAGCGTAGCTTAGAATTATAAATTTATTTCTTTGCAATTTTTGCATTAAAATAAGATTGAACCCAATTTGTTCCTCATAACACCGTCTCATACCAATTTCAGTGTTTAAAAGCCAAGCTAAGGGCTGAGAAGCTTGCCTTGCTTAGTTAAACAGCTTCTGAAAAAAATTCGTTTTACTCAAAATGAAGGGATGGTACTAAACTTACGTTTTCCTCATGACTCAAATAAACTCTTTCCCGAACTATTCCAATGTGGAAGTAGATGACAACTAGATGCAAGAGGTAGGCTAAGAAGCTCAGCTTATAGGCTGGGATGAGCGCTTTCCACGATAGCACGTCAGGTATGAAGCCTAAAAAATAATAAATTAACAAATATGAAGATAATTGGGTTAATCTGAAGAACCGTGGCCGTATATTTTACGCCAAATCTGGGAACCCCGACTTATTGGTATGATGGCAAACTTTGGTGAAATTAGCAATGGGAAAGTTTATTTTCATGTCACGTTCTCCATACTGCGGTATTTCATTGGTAGTCTCGGCGCGTTCCGGGGTTTGTTGTCATTCGACCTGGCGATATTTTTGAAAAAAAAAAAGACGCCAAATTCAGCCACGATTATTTAGCTCAAACAAAGAGTTGTTTCATGAATGTGGGTTTTAATTAACGATCTTGATCCTTTTTGCTTGAAAAGTGAAGAGTCCAAGGGAAGAACCCCTTGATTAACTAGAAATCTTCTCGTATTCAGGTCTGCCTGTCGGAGATTAAAGTCAGAAAACAGGTTTCTACTTTGGTTCTTCTCTCGCGGAATAAACGTGGGACTCGTATCTCGCGTGAATCAGCGTTGCCGCGGGAGAAGAACCTTACACTAGATTTGTCGCCAAAGAGCTGTGATACGTGGATAGATATCCTGTCGATGAAGGCCCCCCCCCCCCCCCCCCCTATACTCTTCAATTGAACAAACTTCACATCAATTTTAAAAGTTTTACTAATTTCATAGTAATGCTTTACTGAAACTAGGGATGGGTAACAGCACAACTTCCAATTACCATACTCAATAAATCAATACATTCAATAGAATCTATATGTTTTATAAAGTAACTTCAATGACAAAGAGAAAGAAAAATGTTTTCGAAGAAAATATTATGATATCCGAAAGGTAACAAATTTGAAGTCCGTAAAGAATAAGTCCGTAACTGTCTTAGTTCGAGGTGTTAAGGTGTTAAGGGGGGAGGGGGTGTCAAACAGACAGACAGAGAGTTGACCGCTGGACCAATATTCAAACAAATCGTTTTTGGAACCAGCACCCTAAAAAACGGTAAAAAAAATAAAATCTTCATATAGGATTTTCGATCCCATCGCATATGAAAAGTCCACGGGAAGAACCGATTGATTTATTTACGGTCGTATCCACCAGCCACGGGAACAACCTCGGACAGTTTAATCTAGCTTTACTGCTCGAACTGCTTGATCGTGTTTTAAATCGGCATCCCTATCCACCAGCGCAGGATTTAGTCGTCCGCAGAACATCTTCCGGAAGTCTTCTATGATTGGCCAACTGCAATTTTAGGCTTTATTTGATTGGTTGGTTGGTATGATATAGGTGTATGTATTTTCCGGCTTGCTTTATTTGATAAACTTTGAATACGGATTGTAAAAAACAAAGTGAAATATATATGTTTATTTATTGTGCTTTGAAGAATTTTTTTCGTAGTTATAACTCTCTGCTGGTTGTGTTTTAATTTGAAAATGGATTTTTTAGTTACTTCGTGTGAAAGGGACCTGATTTTCTTGCTGATCGCCAATGAACAAGATTTAGCAACACTTTTTTGAAATATGTTTAGCTCAAAAAATTAGTCAATTTTATAAATGAAAAAATAGCTAACATTAGTGTTACGATCCAAGTAGACACTGTTTTCATAAGAAAAAGGTATAACATTACAAGGAAAATAAAGTGTAAAAGGATTGTAGAAAATAGTACACAAAAAAATCATATGATGGGGCTAGTGCATGTGAAAATCGTTACATTTTCAATGTTCTGATGCATCGTTATTTATTGTTAATAAAAAGTTTATATACTATGAAAAACATTTTGGTAAGCTTAAATAAATGTGGTGTCCACTCCGATTATATCTCGCCTTCCAATCTATTCTAAATTTTCTAATTCATTTAAATCTTCCTTATCATAAGACTCGTAGAAATCGGCCATCTTTTCTGTTCGCAAAACTGCTCTATTGGTAGATGGAATGCAGTACCAGGTTTAAACCACCTCGAGAGGTGATTTATTCTCGAACGCCTAGTCTACTATTAGTCTCGCGCTTACGTGCTGGTGGATACCGTTTTGCGGCTAATCCCGCACTAGAACCGGTTCAGAGACTAAACTGCGCTTAATCGTGCCTGTGAATACGACCGTTAGAGTCTTTCCGTAATTGTCTCTGCTTGGCGAACATTGGCGACCGGACACCGGTTTCTCTTATGGTTCTTCATTTGCTGTGCAAACGTGTGACTCGTTCCACTCAACTCTGGCGTGAATTAGGGTTGCCACGAAAGATAAACAAAGCGAGTAACTGGCTTCTTTACACCACTTTAGGCGATTTTTTGCTATCATCTTAAAAGAGGCTATTAAGGCAAGCCTTGTACGAAATCAATCGGTTCTTCCCGTGTACTATTCATATACGTTCCTTATATTTCGTATTAGGCAATTGAAAGTAATAAAATTGGGAAACGGATAAAAAAATGCAATTCTTTCCTGGTTGATTTTTCATTGAGTAAAAATGTAATTTTAGTTTTTAAGTAGTATAAATGTACTACACAATGGAAGACATTGGGATTTTATTTGGGATTGCAATTAAACGCATCAAGCTGAAATAATAGAATAAATATAACTGCATTATCAAATGTCAGCGATCGTAAAAAAGCACCTACTTGAATGTTTCAGAAAACCTTACGTGTCTAGTGTATATGAATCATCGATATTTTCATTGCTGTTTGAATTCGGGTATTTCTGGATTTTACACAGCTATTGCTTTCGGATTGATTTTAGACGTAGACCAAGGTATGGTAACCAATTATCTTAGTTAAACTCTTGCGACCCGGCGTCACCATTTGGGTTAATTTTTTTAAACCTACCCACTAACAATTAACAAGTTCATTTGTTCTGAAATTTACCTGGTTCAAGAGAAGAAGATTCAAATATCATTTTTTAACCTTTGATTACAAGTATCATTTATTTCTATGAAAAAATGAAGTTGAACGAGGATCAATGCAATATTAAAGTTCTTAAATACAATAGTTAACTTTTTCTCAAACTTTTTAAAAAGTTATTTCAGTATTAATATTCTATTAACTACAAATAAGTGATACGGCCTTTTTTGTTGCACTTTTATCACAAATTTTTTTTAATTATAGAGTTCAAGGCGTGTCCCTAAGTAATGTAATGTAATGTAAATGCGCCCTCTAGAAGGGGGAGTGTAGGCTCTTTCGGCCCATTACTCAACTCGCCAGAGGGACAGTCACAGAAGACACACAAAGAAAGGACGACACAAACACATAGACAAATAACAACATTTATTGACATATACAAATATCCATGCCTGACCGGGATTCGAACCCGACCTCAGCAGCTCCAAAGGCCAGCGCGCTAACCGTTCAGCCACCGAGGCGGCGTGTCCCTAAGTAACTATTAAACATAATTTTTTAAAAAATTACTTTGCAAAGCATACTTTTTTTTAGCATATATTTGTATGAAATGTATGTTTAGATTATAATAATAATAGACGTATATTATAGGATAGGCTCGGGTCATAAAAGTTTAAAATTGCCAAATACAGTTAATTGGATTATTTCAAATGACTCAACTGTTTTAAGTTTTCATTCTTAAATTTCGCGATTTCATCTATTTCGGTTTTGAACTTACATCATCATTTACTGTGTACTTTAAGACTTCTCTACGTAGAACTAGCTTTTTTTTTAAAAAATTTCATTAGCTTATTGAATATGCTCTACTAATAATGAATTGATTTTTCCTCAGAAAAATGAAAATTTGCGTAGTTTTGCTGTTGATGATGTTGTGCACAGCATGTGCAAGTAAGCCACATATTGTTTAACTGTATATATTTTTTAATACGCAATTCTTACGCTTTATTTAATATTCCTCTAATTTGATAATAACTTGATATTAGTTTAAATATTAGTAGCTTCGTTAGGACAAACATCCGATGCTTCCAGTCTTAAGGGGGCCTAGTACCTTTCCCAACTTTTTTTTTATTTATGAACTTATACTATTCAGATTTTATACACTGGTGCATCAAACATTAATAAAACCCATTAGCAAAAATTTTTTTGAAAATAACTCAGGATTTTTAAAAATTTAAGTTTTTGTTCAATTTTTTGACAATTTTAAAATCCCTACTCCTCAATTATTTTTCGACTTTTTACTATCGAATTTTTTATATGAGTTCCCTAATACTAATATGTTAACAAAATTATGCATCCAAGTTTTAATCAAGATTCAACTTTAAAAATATTTTTGCATAAAATTTTAAGCGTTTTTTTTTTGCAAAATGTTAAAAGAAGTTCAAATAATATTAAAAAATATTCACAAAAACATTGAATTTTTCAGGTTTTTTGGTTCTAGACCCCCTTAAAAAGCAGGACATTGTTTTTTCATTTGAAAATCTATTTTTAGATATTTTTCATCTGTATTTGCTCTATCTCATAATACAATAGCCCAATCATGTATATTCTTCGTATTTTTGCATAAATTTTGTGAAAAAGTTGTCTCGGTAACAGTTACTGGTGCAAACTTACTTTTCGCCAATTAGAAAATTAGCATGTACTTATTTCGAATACATAATAGATATTTAAGGAATATATATTTATAATAGATAAATAGTAACAGATGTTTAAAAGTATGTTATCATATATTTTTTTAAGTTGATGTTTAATAATTGCGAAGGATCACGATAATTTCGAGGGGAGTTAGATCTTAATTCCTAAAAAATATATATATATTTTTGCGCTTTGTGAATGCAAAAGTAAGTTTGTCATTCTTTTGCAATTAATTGTAAATTCTAAAACAAAAAAAAATGCTAAATCACATCAAAATTTACTGCTAAAAAACTGTTTTAAAATTATAAATTAAAAAAAAAAAGAATATTTGAACCAATAATGAAAATTGATATTATACACTGTTAAAAATTTGGTGCTAGGTTCCCCCAAAAAATGGTTCTTGTAGCTGCAACGGCTGTGTGGTGAAATGTTTCTACATAATTTCGGTACTAGGTTGAACCATTTTTCACGTTTTGGCTTCACCATATTCTAGGTTTTTGGTTACACCATTATTCTTGATTTAGGTTTCACCATTATTCTGGTTTTCGGTTTCACCATTATTCGGGTTTTTGGTTTCACCATTATTCTCGTTTTCGGTTCACCATATCCTCGGTTTTTGGTTGAACCATTTTTCTTGTTTTTGGCTGAACCCATTTACTCGTTTTTGATTTTACCATATTAATGGTTTTTGGTTTCACCATTTTCTGGGTATTTAATTTCAACATATTTTAGATTTTAAGAAGCAACAGGTTTCACGAAACAAAAGGATCGTAAAGCACTTTTTCAGACTTATTTTTTTAGTATCTTATGTTCACATTAAATTTATATTCTTACTAAAATTATAGAAGACTCTATACATTTATTAGAAATAAAATTATAAAAATTCAAATGAATTTTTTAAGCATAATTCCATAACATTTAGATACATTTATCATACGAAAAAAAAACCAATTTTTTAAATTTTCAATACAGCCGGAGTAATTTGGTTTAAAACCCGAAGTTCTATTGGAACTAGAATAGTCTACTTTCATATATTACTTAAATGCTTACTAATATTCTAACCGAAGACAAGTAGGTTTTCAACAGTAACAAGATATATGCAAAAATCGCCAAATGCAGCATCCAGTCGCAATTTAAACTTTTTAAAACCAATTAAATTCAAAAACTTTTTTTTCTAAAATGGGGGTGCAATATTGGCAATCAGGCCTTTTGCCGACTCGGCATATTCCCCAGAACTGAGAGCCATTTTCTTGTGGCACCATTTAGGCGACTCTCGCTACCAATTTAGACGCCCATACAATAATGAATCTGAGCCCTTCGTTGTTGCTTCAGTTTGTCGAGAGAATCCAAGCCCAATAGGCAATCCAGGATCTTTTAATTGACACATAATCATATGAAATGCGTGCCAAGAATTTTCCCATCCAGAAAATCCGACGACTCAGCCGGGGCTCGAACCCGCGATCTTGGGCTTATGTGGCGGACACGTTTAATCTCTCAGCCACAGAGCCATTAAATTCAAATACTAGTTCAATGGGAAATTTGTCGACAAGCAGCATACACATTTCTATTCGGACAAACAGAAAGACGGAAAAAAGTATGATAGTTAGGTCTCTGAGAGGTCATACTTTTCTAACAAAAAAAGTAGTTATAAGATCCGACGGATAGAACCGATTTTGTAATGGGTGTACGGACGGACAGACAGAGGGACATTCTTTTTCGGACAGACAGAGGGACAAAAATTCTTTTGAATTTAAAGAAAATAAAAGTATGCTCAAAAATAACTTTCCTTTTAAGATTAGCAGAAAGAGAAGATTTTGTTTTAGATACCCGACTCTCGCTTAGATTAGACGACATTCAAATCCTCATAAAAATGACGATTCAAATTTCCTCACTTTCAGGAAACGAAAACTCGGAGCATTTGCCAGTAACGGTATCGTCAAAATTAAGGACAATTTCGTTGTTTTTGAGCATTCAATTTTTAGAGTGTATATTTCTAAACAAACATTTTTTTTTCTTTTTACAGGCAGCGGCAACTGCCCAAAAGGAGAAAACATCCAGTGCGTCCGCGCACAGAACTTTTGCTGCGGCGATGGTGATTGTGGGACCGGTCAGATATGCTGTAGCGAAAACTGCGGAAACGAGTGCCGCACTCCGATACACCATGGCAAAGGCGGGAAAAAGTACGATCCAACGCCTGGCTACCAGTGCAAAAAAGAGCCAAGTATTGAACTAATATAAGGCTGAAATGTAATTTTGAATTTCATTAAGGAGATTTATAATAAAAATAATTAATTGATTGGTCGAGTATGCTTTTAAAAAGTTATTATTTAATGGTATGTTGTTAAAATCTATATATTAAAACAGCTGACAAACCCTTAACAATATACATAAGGAGAAAGAGATGGCATTGGGTCGGCCATGTACTAAGAATGAGCCCCGATTCTAATGAACGGATAGCTTTAACTTCGGGATCGGGCACAATGCTGTAACGAAAACTGCGGAACAGTGAAAATATTGAATAAAAATGGAATTCGCATGTAATTTCAATGTAGATTAAATTTTTAGTTATTTAAATTTTAAATGAACTTCGAATTAAATTTTTTAATGAAATTTGGAATGTAGCCTAAACTGATTTTTTGCTTCAAAATGACGTATCCCACTTGTTTGTGAGACTTTTGGTTCTTTCTGTGAAGGTGGGTGACGGACAGACGGACGGACTGCACGATTATAAAACCTTCCACTTTTTACGTTATAAACGTAGTGTGGAAGCTAAAAACTACTACTATTATTAAAAAACACACAACTCACCAGCTTTTCCAGTAACACATGCAATAGTGAACCAAGCAATGAAAAGAGCGTAGACATTACGATTCAGCATGGCGTAGATTATGGATGTTGAGGGTTCCATTTTCTTGTCGCCGTATCTGTAGTCATAAAGGCCACAGAAGACAGCCAACAGGGATGCTAATGCTATGCACCAGATAATTGCAGTGGTTAGCTGTTAAGAGTAAAGTAATACCAGTTAAGAGTGAGTAAAAAGCCTAATAATAATGTATAGTATTTTAAAAGTTATTCTGAAAAAGACTCGTTAATTAGAAAAAATTATGTCTGGAATATAATTAGTTAACAAAAGTCTTGCTTCATGTTTCTGAGCTTACTCTTTAAAACAAGGAGTGAAATCCACTTCTATAGGGGAAGTGCATTTTCGACACAGGAAAGGAGTAAAAATTAACTCCTAAATCGCTCCTAATCGCCTAAAAATTGCTCGTTTGTAGTTAAGATTGTTGGAGGTTTAACAAAACAAAGAGTGAAATCCACTTCTATTGGGGAAGTGCATTTTCGACACCGAAAAGAGTGAAGTTAAATCGCTCGTTTGTTTTAAGAGTGTAGGTATGAATTTATTTTAGTTTTATATTTTCTCAATAGGTAGAGCTGCAATCGTAATGACATTCAAGTAACAACAGTCCCGAAATGTTGGATATCAGTGACAATGATGACGTCGTCAACATTTCGAGAATATCGCGAATTATAAATGCCGTCTCCAGTGCAGCGTCACCCATCGTCAAAGTATTAAACTCGAATAAATTCATAGTCTAAAAATGTTTTCACTGCCACAAAAAAGTGTCATAAAAATTGTTTTGATTATCAATCGTTTTTCAGACATTAGTTATTCATATCGGGAAGTCTTTTTCAGGACACCATGTATTCAAGATAATATGCAAAACTCTTAACTAATCGATTCAGGTGACGTTGAACCTTAACCCTTCCGCTACGAAGGACTTTTGTTTCCTCGTAATATGTGTGTTAGGAATATCATTATCGTATCCTTAATCGGCCGGCCGTCGTGGGCCGTTTCATTAGTGAAAGGGTTAAAGATATTGATTTTAAATAAACTATGATATAAATTACACATTACATGCTTCTCATGTTGGTAAATAAAGATCATGTTTCATTTGAAAGATCCTATATACACGGAAATCGCTATTTTGAGTGGTCAAGCTCAGGCCTCGTCACTTGATCGAGGCTCATTTCCTTTGTCAGTTGGATACAGGCTCATTAACCAGTCCATATATAAAACAGGCCCGATCTTGCCACTTGACCGCGTTTTAAAATTACGACACACATCGCCAAAGCGTTCCGTTAGTTTTACTTCAAAAATAATTTAACCAAATCCAGCTAAGCTTACCCTGGAAAACTTCAGGCTTTCTTTGTGCTTGGCGACGGCGTAACCTGTTACCAATCCAATGCAAAATGATCCGATATGGTCGTACGTATGAATGAACAGTGTATTCCACCATTTGGGTCCGGAACTGAAATTAAAAATATGATGTTGGGTCACAATTATATTAATAGAAATTTCCATTGATGATATCGGCAATTATTTAACCATGTAATTCATGATTTTTTTTCATCCCGAAAAAATATATTTGTGTCTTTAATGCTCATACATTATAGTAAAATACTGAAAAAAATGTAACTGCATTGGACTTTAAATAATTTCAATTTTTAAAATATTTTAAAATAACCCTCTTGAACTATAATTATTTTTTCAAAGCAATTTATTTGTATTTAGTACTAATATTAATATACCTTGAATACTGCCAAAGACCTCATTTCACAACAGTTAATAACTTCACGCGTATATTTTGAATACACTTTTACTACTGTCATCTATGAGGGTTATTAGTAACTAAAACTTCAAAATGGAATGTAATAGATGAAAAAACACAGATGTGTCGAGAGAGAGCTCTACTTTAACAGAATAAAGTGGATTATGTTTCTTGTTGCCATATAGCAATATTATGCATTAGAGGGTTAAAATAGGTAAAAGTGAAAAAGATTCTTTCATGATGCATGCAATACACTCTTCAACTTATCTCACATCTAATTAGCTGGTTAACATTATGTACCTTGAAGGGTCTGGTATCAAAACTCATATTCTCCAATGCAAAAGTATAAATAATATATAGAGGCAATAATATATAGGGGCAATAGTATATAGAGGCAACAGCTAATTAATCAATGTGAGATAAAGAAAAACTAAATTAAAAATTACACAATATATTACATAAATAGATGAGTGTTAATATGAATTACATTATAAATTAATAGAATGTTAGAGATGAAAGAGACAACTAAACTATTTTTATTAGAATTTTTTCTGTTTTACAATTTTTACTTACGCTGTTAAATACATATTCAAAAGAAGAATCGAAAGGTTTTTTTTATTACAATTTCATTACATGAACACCCTCTAATGCATACTGTTGCCGTTTGGCAACAAGTAACATGATCCACTTTATTCTATTAAAGTAGAGTTCCCTCTCGACAATTTTTTTTCTGCTATTACATTCCATTTTGAAGTGGTTTTAGTTAACTAATAATCCTCATAGATGACAATGGTAAAAGTGTATTCAAAATTAAAGAGTGAGGTTATTAACTAATTGCGAAATTACGTCTTTGGCAGTATTCAAAGCATAATAATATTAGTACTAAATACAAATAATTTTTTTTTGAAAAATTAATTATAGTTAAAGAGGGTTATTTTGAAATATATTTAATAGTTTTATAGTCATTATTATCAAAATTGGAATTTTTGTCGTATGGAAAAAATTAAAAAATTGAAATTGTTTCAAGTCTAATGCAGTTCAATTATTTCAGTATTTTTCCCATAATGTATGAGTATTAAAGATACATATATATTTTTCGGGATGAAAAAAAAAACTTCATGCATTAGAGGGTTAACTGTTTTTGAAGAATCACATAGCATATGCATTTTTATACACTATAACATTTCCTACTTACACGCCGTCAAGTAAATACAGTGAAAGTGCTCCTGGAAGTTTGTGCACATAGATAACAGCTCCGACTCCGGCCATGCCGCAAATGATTATTAATATGATTAGACTGAAACCCAAGTTTGGCTTCCTAAAATCAAACAAAAAAAAAGATTATATCAAGCATATTTTTTTTTAATTTTGAAATCAGTGACTTTAATTGCTGAAAACAATAATATATTTTCAATTTACATTAAGATTAAATGAGATATTTTTTAAACTTATGAAATTTTTAAATTGAGCAAGTGTTTTATTTTCAACTAAGCGATGAAAAAGAGAGATTTTGCATACGGTTCGTTAAACCATAACGCTAACCCAAAGTTTAACCTCTCGACCAATCAAAAAGCGTGTAGATATATGTACACGCTTTCTAATTGGTCGAGAGGTTAAGGTTTGGATTAGCGTCAGCGTTACGGTTTACCGAACCGTATGCAAAATCTCTCTATTTTGAACTATATAATCAACAAGCTTTTTTTTTGGATTAAAATATAATACAACAGCACTCACAAGGCTCTTTAATGTATAAAATAACGAGGGATGATTAAAATATTTAGATACGACATGAACATTTATCATTGTTGCTATGTACTTTTTATGCAATTTTTTCTTCATTACTTACTTTATTAGAAACCAAAGCACAACTGATGCTACGACGTATAATTGCATTATAGCAGCTAGCACCCATGTATGATATAGACACTAAAACAATAAGACAAACAAAATTTATTTTGTAAATAGTAGAAAATCTTTGATATAAATATATACAGTGAGCCACAAAATTGAGTATACACCTCGTAAACTCTCAGACTTATTCGAATTACAAATTTAATATTGATTTAAAATAGATGATTTTTTTTATTTTAAATACTTTATCCTCAGCCTTAACATCCTACAATAGCACAATTACATAGTTAATTTATTTTTTACAAAAAAATAATTGATTTGAAGAAAAGACGGAAAAATTTGCCACAAAATTGAGTATACACGTCCTAAATTTGTGCATTTTATCGCCACTTTTTTTAGTTTGAAATTTTCTTTTAGATATTTCGGGACTAGCTGCTACTTTTAACGCATGGTAGCACTTATACGCTTTTGATAGTATTATTTTCTCAATAGAATTCATAAAATGAGCTCTTGTAAATAAACTACAGAATCTGAACGTTTGTTGGTTGTAAAATGGTTAAAAGAAGGCAAATCTCTTCGAGAAATTGCTTCCTTAATTAATGTCACTCATAAGTGGGTCCAAAAAATACTACAGAAGTTAAGAAAAAACTGGATCTGCGGCCAATATTCCTGGAAGAGGACGCAAGCAAATACTGAGTACTACAGCTAAGAGGAAGATCATTCGCTCAGTAAAAAAAAATCCGAAGTTAAGTGCTTCTAAACTTTTTTATCGATGTCCTATGTAATCGGAAAAAATATATCAAGTGAAACAATTCGACGTACCCTTCACCAATATGGGTTTCACGGCCGTACACCAATACGAAAGCCACTCATCAATTATGTGAACAGGCAAAAGAGGGTGATTTTTGCTAAAGAACATCTTTTAAAGCCTATTTCTTTCTGGAACACTGTAATATTTTCCGATGAAAGTAAATTTAACCTTTACGGAAGCGCTGGACGATTTAAAATACGGAGAGAAGCTTTGAAAGCACTGGATCCGATACTAACACCATTTACACAGTCAAGTACGGAGGTGGATCTGTCCTCGTTTGGGGTTGTATGTTGACTGGAAGAGTTGGAAATCGTGTTTTATTGATGGCATAATGGACAAAGATGTATATTTGGGGATTTTAAAGGATAACTTGAAAAAAAGTGTTAGTAAGTTGGCTCTTGGGTCGAACTTCATATTCCAGCAGGACAATGACCCCAAGCACACAGCGAAGATTGTACAGTTGTACCTGTTGTACCATTTCAAAAAGCAATTACACACTCCATCCCAGTATCCAGACCTAAACGTCATCGAAAATCTATGGTCGCAATTAGAGAAAGCTGTACATGAACATGAAATCAAGGGCAATGAAGATCTCAAGAAGGTTCTGAGAGAAGAATGGGCTAAAATTTCTGTTGAAACCACTAAAACAATAGTGGAATCTATGCCCAGAAGATTGCAAGCTTTAATCCAATCAAAAGGTTATGCAACAAAATATTAATCTGCAGTTTAAATGGATATAACTAAGGGTGTATACTTAATTTTGTGGCGTTGTTTTTCCTCTCGTCTCGGATCTTATATTTTTTTGGGGAAAAAATAAACAAATTTAACATTTTTGTTAGTATAATACGGTAAAGCATAGACTAAAGTATATTAGGTAAAAATTTCAATAACTTTAAAGCAATACGCCTTCTGTAATTGCAAAAAGTCTGTAAGTTCCTATGGTGTATACTCAATTTTGTGGCCCACTGTATGTTGTCTTAAACCGAGAAGACTGATCATGAAAATTGGATTACGCAAAATACTGGATTAATTTGATGAAATTTCAATAATTTTATTCAAAAATAAAATTTTTATAATTAAAATGACACTTACAATTTATTACACAAAACTAATACAGGGCTTTAATAAGATAAACATTATATCGTTTCAGACGGGATATCAATTCGATATTAAAAAGTCATAACGACATTGGATTAACATTAAAAGGCTATTTGCGGTGCGTTATAAGTTAGTTGTGAGAAACGCATAAGCACATGAAACTTCTATGTAATATTAAAATACCGCTTCCTTCCAAAAACAACAACAATATTATTACGAAATGATAAACCGTAATAACAAATCATTTTGTGGAATTTACTCATGTTTTTATCCATTTTATTTTAACTTGAAATTTGTAACATTTTTTGTTCACTATTTTGAAGTGTAAGGGTGTCAACAGAACGTAGCTGTCGAAGCGGACTTTCCCACAGTCCGAGATGCCCTTTTGCACAGTTGAAGAGTTTAGTGGAAGAACATGCTAAGTGACAAAAAGGCTTAACCCATTCAGTCCCAGTGATGCCATTTGGCATCACCGCTTTCAATATTTTTTTCAAAATGTATATGTCCCGTTATGACATCCAAACACACATCATTCGATTCTTCATACTTTGTTCTATTAGACAATATTTTACATTAATCTCAATAGAAGTCGGAACTACTATTTTTTTTATTCAGAAAATGGCCAACAAGCGTTTCACCTGGTTTTTGATAAGTTCACTTTAGTTCCACACATTTAAAGCACAATTTAAACTATTTCGGTTAAAATAATTACTAAATTTTTTTTAATAATATGGTCAGATACCTTAAAATATATAACTCGAAGTGTTTTAGGTTATATATTTATATTTATTTTGTTGTTTTCCACAGTTAAAAAATTTTGGCATTATTTCAAAAAACATATAAAAAATTAAAATGAATTTATTTTTCTTATGGAACTCGTATATTTGACCTAAAATAAGCTTATTTTGTGAATATCAGAAGTTTCTGTAGTGTAGTAAATTTTTGGGACTGAAAAGGTTAAACGAAAAAAGGACCTGTTTAGCTTTTTGTTTGCACTCAGATGCGGAAAATACGACAGTTACAAAAGTTAAAAAGTAAACTTGATAAAAAGAGGGAATCTTCACTGTTAAGAATTTTGTACTCGCTTTCACCATAACAATGGTTCCTAACTCTTAAAACAAAAGAGTGAAATCCACTCATATAAGAGAAGTGCATTTTCGACACGGGAAGGGAGTGAAAATTAACACAGACTGAGTTAAAATCACTCGTTTGGAGTGTTCCTGTCGGAGTTTTAACTAAACAAAAGAGTGAAATCCACTCCATTAGGATAAGTGCATTTTCGACACTGAAAAGAATGAAAATTAACTCAGACTGAGTTCAATTCACTCGTTTGATTTCAGAGTGTAGTAGCTGCAAAGGCTGTGTGGAGAAATGTTTCACCATACTTCCGGTATTCAGTCGAACTATTTTTTAAGTTTTGGAAACAGAAACCTGAGAAACGGTTCAACCCAATACCGAAAATATAGTGAAATACTTCACCACACAGACATTGCAGCTACTAGGAACCATTATTATGGTGAAATCAAGCACAAATTTTTAACAGTGTTATTAAGGGGGAATAACGTGTTAATTCACATAAAAAATCTTAATTTTTTCGAAAATATAACTTAGCACGTTTTCCACTAAGCTCTTCAGTTCTATAACACTGCTAAATCCACTTGAAAGCTTTCCCATTCCTTTCTACCTTTACACTAACATCGACCGCTTCCATCGACCGAAATTGACCGCGTTTTCAGCCCATCACACCTGAAGAGTACAGGGGAAGAACCACTTGATTTTTTAGGAGTATTCCGATAATTGTGTCTGCTCGGCGGAAATTGGCGACATGAAACCGGTTTTTCTTTCGGTTCTTCATTCGTGGTACAAACGTGTGACTCTCGGGAGTGAATCACGGTTGCCGCGAAAGAAAAACAAAGCGAGTAACTGGTTTCCTTACACCAGTTTAGGCAATTTCTCGCTATCATCGCCAAAGAGGCCTATTGAGGAAAGCCTTCTACGAAATAAAGCGGTTTTCCCCTGTACTCTTCACGTTTAGAAATCAAGCCATAACTTACCGTGTTTTCGGATGACCAGTAGTTCTGGACGTAGAGAAGGTTGAGCCACCATCTGTCGCGGCAAGCCTGTAAGTACGGGCCCACAAAGTCGCCCCAGAAGGGGCCGTTGCCGATGAGGGGCAACAGTAGGAAGATACTTATAACCAGTAGTTGCATTAAAGTGAACCTATATGAAGGAAATTATGGAGATGTACACTTTGAAAAAAAGATCATTTTTATTAACATCTTTAAAAATTGAATAGTACATGGGAAGAACCGCTTTATTTCGTAGAAGGCTTTCCTTAATAGCCTTTTTGGGGTTGATAGCGAGAAATCGCCTAAACTGGTTTAAAGAAACGGGTTACTCGCTTTGTTTATCTTTCGCTACAACCCTGATTCCCGCCAGAGATCAGTGGATACGTGTCGCACGTTTGTACCGCGAATGAAGAACCGAGAGAAAACCGGTTTCCGTTCGCCAATGTCCGCCAAGCAGACACATTTACGGAAAGACTCTAAGGAAATCAAGCGGTTCTTCCCCTGTACTCTTCAATTGTATACTTGGTTTCACCGCACGTCACTTGACTATGGTTCTAAATTATGGCGTGTTTAGTGAATAGTCCTCGACTAGCTCTGGTGTGACGATAATTCAAGTCAAATCGGCTTTACGATAATAATGGTTAATAGTAGCTACAACGGCTGTGTGGAATTAGATTGAACCATTTGTTATATTTTGGAAACAAAATTCTGATAAATGGTTAAACCTAAACCTAATACAGAAATTATGGTAAAACATTTTACCACATTCGTTCGCACCAACTGAGAACCATATTTTTAGTGAAACAAGGAGCCAAATTTTTAACAGCGAATAAAAAAATATTAAAAAATTAATTTTTGCTGTCCGCTTTTAATAAGTGTCTTTCACTCTGAAAATAGCAACTTCTTGTTGTTTCCATAGTTTATTAATTTCAAAAACTAAAATAAAATTAAAAACCTTTTACATACAAGATGTTAAGAGATTGATTGAAGCATAAAATGACTTACCTTATGTATGGTTTAAATAGTAACTTTGGTAGATTTATTTTTGGCTGATCAGCTGATTTTCTCCATCGAAGAAAAGTAATCAAGAAACCCCTGTTGATAAAAGATGTTTCATCTCATTAATGAAAATAACATTTGAAGAGTATTATATTTAATTAAAAAGTTAAAAATTCATGTTAAAATCTGTCAAAATTGAATTTAAAAAACAATACATGCTTATTTTGACGATATTTCAGTTGTTTTAAAAATATTTTTGTTTTCATAGGCCGTTAAAAAATATTGACCATCGCGGTTTTAATTAATAATGAAATTAACCATAAATTACTTTAGGCTTAAAAAAACTAGTTTAAAGTCTAATTGAAACAAAATATTTATATATTTTTTTCGTGAAGCAGAACAGTGATTAATTACAGTTAAAAATTAAAATAATAATTGCATTTTAAAACACATGACATACAGTATAAACAGTATCAGTACGCTTTGGCGTATAACCCAAATATGAGTAATTTTAAAGCTTACGCAATAAAGAAGTAGTTCTCAATGCCATTTGATCCGTTTGCAATTATAGAAAATGAAAAGTGTTCCATGTAGTCCAAATAGTTAATTACACTACCTGCAAATAAATTAACTTTATTGAAAATAATTTTTTGTGAATTAAATAAATTTTGCATTTTTACGAGCAGTTCCGGACCCCGATTTCCGAAAACCTGGCAAGCCTGAATTCCTACAGCCAAAATTCTGACAGGACATATTCCCAATAAGGAAATAATCCTGTCATGGACGAAATTCCGAGAGGGTCAAAACCCTGACAAATCAATAAATTTCTGTCATTATGCTTAATTAAGGAAAATTTTATAAATAAATTTTGCATTTTCCTTTTTTTTGCGTTTCGGAAATTCGGCTGTCGGGATTCTGGCTTGACAGGTTTTCGTATGTCGGGATTAGGTAGCAGACCCTTTTATGAGAAACTTATCAAGGAAAAATACCACAATCTTAGCTATAAAATACCTTAATCTTATGTGGGCATTTCCACGCGTGACTGACACTACATCAGAACGATTTAACCAATTTCGTTTGCATAGTTCATAATTATTATATATTTATATATAAAAAAATATTGTATGTCAGTATACCCCTTAGCATATAGTATTTTTAGCAATCAGTAAAATTTTTTTAAAGTTATTATTTAACTAAAAAATAATAAAAATGTCCTGATGTGACTGACACTACACGAAAGTTCGTAGATTTTTGGCTATCATGAAAATTCAAATTTCTTCTGATTGCGCAGTAATTCAGCATTCTACCACTGCTTATTTTAAGCATAAGGTTTCAGGCTAAATATATTAACTGCAAAAAAGTTTTGAAATATCATAGGAAATAATTTATTAGCATTTTTGTGCGTGACTGACACTACATTCAATTCGTGACTGACACTACATTGTGAATTGTATCACAGATATGGAATTTTAAGCAATAATAACACAACATATGTTAATAATTTTGAGCATGGAAAGTTAAAAATTGCATAAATGGTAAAATTATGGTTAGAAAAAGATACACAACGTCCCTTAAAGTAGGTTTCTGGTAATTTTCTTAAACTCTAATTTCTTCTTCAAAATGCTGCAAATCAACCAAATCAACATTCTACCAGTGCTTATTTTAAGTATAAGGTTTAAAACTGAATCATTTAATAGCAAAAAAGTATTGAAATATCATAGGAAATAATTTATTAACACTTTTGTGCGTGACTTACATTACATTCAACTTGTGACACACTACATCATGTGAATTGTATCACGGAAATGGAATTTTTGGCAATAATAACGAAACGCATGTAAATAGTGCTGAACATGCTAAGTTAAAAATTGCGTACACGGTAAAAATATAGTTACAAAAAGTTACTCGAGGTCCCCTAAAGTTGGTTTCTGGTAGTTTCTTACTTCTTTATTCAATAGCATTTTCTGAAAAAGCTTGACCCTGAAGCCACACAAAAAGACTTCCCGGCCATTGCAGATGTTTCAGTTTTACTGAATAAGCATCTTTACTAAACATTTGCCAACAAAATTTTTAACGATAATTTAACTTTAAAAGGAAATAAAGCTCTTTTTATAGCATCATGTTCATTTTCAGAATTTTGTTGACAGGAATATTTCTTTTTCTAACATTTAAATTTGTTTTATCCGCCTTGTAGTATTTTGGGGGATTTAATGAAACATTGGAAGTTGTTTTAAGTAGGTATTTGTTGAATTTTTTAAAAAACGGTGTAATGAGTGTCAGGGAATCGGAAGTATTTATCTTCTTTGATGAGCATATATCATTTAATCTACTTATTTTGCCCTTTACACAGTTGTCAGAAATGTATAATAGTGATATGTTTGGGCAGATTTCTTATTCAAAGTGAAAAAATCTTTAGCAAAATGTGAGTCAAATTTGATAGAAAGTGTGACTTCTTTTATCCCCTCCTCACTGTATCACGAAGTCCATCAAATGGCCCTTTACCATGACTGAAGGCAAAGATGACCATGACTTTTGGAAAAAAATTACCACCCAAGGTTGTCAAATGGTTGGAGGATTGCAATGGAAGTGAAATACTTTTAATTGAAGTGTTGTCCGTAAAGTGGTTTTTGCTTTCATTTTCTTTAAATTTTTGTTATTTATCCCCTCCTAAAAACTTCCCCTTTGCTCTTTTTTTTCTTTTAGCTGTTGATACAGATATCTTAAATCAAAATTATCAAAATATAAGAAATCCACAAAGATTATAGCTACTCTAAAACATCTAGATCAAAAAAAAGTTGTGACTCACACTACATCGTGACTGACACTACAAAGCTAAAATGTGTTATAAATGGAGAAAATGCTTTTTATTTTAAAATTAAAAAGTTGTGGAATTACACAGTGGTTACTATAGTAAGAAAATATCGAAAAAAAATTGAAGTAAAGCCTTATTTCAAAAAATTATGGAAACTTTTCTATCTTTTCGTGACTGACACTACACTCAGAAAGGAGATTTTTATCTTCCGAATTAAATATCGTTCACTTATAACTACCAATTAATAATGTGTTTTTAAGGTAGTTCTGATAGTGTATTTTAATAATTTTACCAAAAAATCTGATAAAATGGGTTTCTTACCTTAAAATTCATTTGTTCAAAATGATGAAAAAACACGAGACCATGCTTTCAAAACAAAGCGGATATTTTGAAGCTGCTGTGTTGCGAAAGATGAAACAATAATAGTTGTTGATACAAAAATAATAAAATTCAAACCTTTCTAAAGCAAATATAAAAGTTGCAAGTGTAGAAAAAAATATTTTTTTTTTGCAGTCGTGGTCTCTTCTGACGTGGAATTACCCATGTATAAAATCCAAATATAACAACCATTAAAGGCTTTACAATGGTTATTAGTTTTAATTTATTAAGTAATTTCTTAGGATTATATATATAAATATACATTTTTCAGATATTTATAAATAATTGTTAATAGTAATAAATGTTGACATTGAATTACATATCTTTTTATAATGTATTTACGATTCCACAAGCTCATGAAGTTTTGGACTCGAATTGCATTTACATTTTGCATTTACATTTTTTTTTGCATGGCGAGTTATTAGAAATCCAACCATTAAAATTTTATTGTTTTATAATCTGCTTGAGAAACTTAGTTTAAGCAAAACAAATACCGGCAAAATAAGTTATTAGCTTGAAATAAAAATAATAATTAAAAATTTTTTTAATACGTAATACATTTAATTTAAAGAACTAATAAAATATTTACGAAATAAAAATATGTACTTGTATGATGATATTTTTTAACTCTTTCAATCCCAGTAATTACATTTGGAATCATCGGCTTGCTATTTTTATCGCTAAGTTAAACTCGCACTTGTTTCAAATTTTTTGTTAAATTCTCCATAAAATTTTCTGTATCTAAGTTACATCTTCATTTTGTCTCATTAGATAGAAGAATAATGACTTTTGAAGAATTAAAATAATGTTTTTTTTTCAGCTAAATGAAAATATGAAAACCTTTAAAAAAAGATTCATTCTGAAAAAGTGCTATTAAATAATTTGGTCTAAATCCTTCATGATTGCATCCATGTTAACAAGTGAAGTTCAAAGAAATTATTGTTATAATTTTCTCACAAGTTATGACTCCAATTATTTTTCCTTCAATTTTAGTTTTAAAAAAATTAACCCCTTGTTTTTCCACAATTTCATCCTAGATGTATAATGAGTCTATTTCGCACAAATTTCAGATTTTTAGAATAAAAAATAAAAAAGTTGGGACTGGAAGGATCAAATTCTCAAATTAAAAGTATCAAAAAACAAACTTACTGTACTTGAAGAAAAAGAGATGATTATACATTAAGTAGGTGTGAGCTAAGATATTTAAGACGACTGTAAGCAAAAAAAGTCCTCTTAAAGTAGGCATTGGATGGGTATCCTTGCTCACATCGACTAAATTTTTCGTACTTTGGACTGCAGACAAAGAATTTGCTACGCTTGCACACAAACCTGTAAATGACACAATTTATTATAATGAGCCCTTAAAATTCTACAACCACCATGAAATGCTGATACAATTATGTGCATAAAATTAAATTACTTACAAAATAAAGGGAAAGGTTCAAAACACATAAATGCAGAATGCTATGAAACATCAATATTTAAACTCAAATAGCGCTTTTACATACTAAAGTTTTTTAAAGTTATTTTTTAACGTTATGTCATTAGCGCATTGTTTTCTTGGGAACCATACAATTATTAAATTAAAAATTTGTAAGATTATAATTATTCTTATACTACAATTAAATTCTGAATTTAACTAATTGTATCATTTTACCATAATGTAGATAAATCCGGCAAAACCCACTGTAACTTTCAATATTTAATTATATTACATTTCTTTATCAAATTTATTGTCACAAATCTTGAACAAAGTAGCTAAAAGTTAACATTTATTGAAGGTTTTACATAATAACCAAACAAGAGTTTCATCTTAACACTTTACCTCCGGGCGTCGACTGACCCATAGAATAAGAACACTCTAAGTTTCAAACTCTCATTGGAGAATTTCTACATTGAAATTGACATAGAAACTAGCGCGCCCCCTTTGTGTCTAAGGGAACTAATGTAATGGTTTCTGGCTGCCTATTTGCAGTCACCTTTAGGAGATTTAACAGAGCCAATGACATCTCGTAATTTGGAACCCTTATCAAGTGACGATAGGGATCTATCTTTTACTACAACTTATTTTCGACTTTATTTTTGAATATATACAGCTACTCATTGACTTTTATATCCCTCGTAGGCTCATCCTCAAGATATTTGACCTTTTGCTTCTTTTTCTCCATTAATAAACCTACAGACTGACTACGCTTGTCATTTTAGACATGGTCCCCCAAAGATCCACAAGTGATTCGATTGAATAACTCGTCAAATATTCATCCAAATGTAACAAAAACTTAGATTTAGGGGTTTTCGAGGGTTTTTCACATTTCTAAGTACTTAAAATTGGGTGTTGCTATTGAAAATTTTAAAGTTCGTAACATTTTTAATATTAAGACGGACCCTTATGCAAATTTTGTGTCATGCAATTAACTCAAAATGTTATTTGTTCACATAGTCAAAAAGGTCCGATGTAAAAGGATGACTAACGGTTGAAATAATCACTAGTGGGTAACTTTTTTTTAACAGAGAACATTACGAAGAAACAGTAGCCTTACAATTGAAAGTACAATTATGCCAATCAACAAATCAACCTTTAATAGTGCTTTAGTTGCTTTCGACACGTTAGAAGAGCTAGGCATTAGATTAAGTTGCTGGTCTAGAAGATTTTTAGTCTACGGGTCAGTCGACGCCCGGAGGTAAAGTGTTAACAAATCCTTTTATTTATCCATGTTGAAACATTTAAACTATACCTATATCTTTGTTTTCTGAATAATTAAGTTCAAAGAACGATGTTTCCAAAGCCAAATTTAAATGGTTTACTAATATTAATTCTGGTATAGGAGTTAGTTAATATAAATTAATATCTTACCTTGTCCTTTTGATAGAGGATTAACACCGTACTTTGTGAAATATATATCAGCTGCTGTGCACAACAGTACAGTTGACACGATTGAAGCTAAGATGATTCTATAATTTTCAACAATATGTTAAAAAAAAAGCATAACATTAGTAATAGGTCCATACATTCGAAAGTAAAATGTGAAAAGGTAAGGACATTTCATTTGCCAATTTGTTAAAGTTTTATTTTAAACTTTGAACCTTCTCATTTTAAATACATAAAAACACACACCTTTAAATTTCAGTTTTATATAATAATACAGAAATTGATTGATACACCTTGTATAGGAGTTTGATATTTAATTTATTTTCATAAAACATGTTGCTTTCTTCCGTATGACTTTGAAGCCCCCCCAAAAAAAACTATGTTTAAATGAATCATATTAAAACAATTTTATAGTATCACTCTTTGAAAAATAATAATGAAAATAATAATAAAAAAAGCATTAGCAAAAATGAGAAACATGGCACCTTGAGAAATTTTTCGTTTATGACGCAATTTTATTGCACTCACAAGCACATGGAACGCGTTGTACACTGTTATAATTTGTGAAAATTAAGTACATAGAAAAATACTGCTTAAACTTAGTGTGATAAGATCAAGTGCAAGTTTTTCTGGGAAAACCAATTTCTTCACACAAAAATTGTAAATCATTTAAAAATTCCTCTAGCAGAAAAAAAACTGGATTTGTAGGGTAATAAAAACATTTAGATAAATCGTTTACACACAATATACACGTTTTATTTCAAAGGAATTTTTGAATGTTTTTGTAGAAAATATTTGTGCAATGGACGGAAAATTTATGGACGGATGGACATCTTCAGCATCTTAATACCTACTTTTTCAATTAAAAAAATATTTCGAATTAAAAAAGGGAAAAATATTCTATAAATATCATGTTGGGAAAACTAAGGGCATCTTAAGTAGACGTCATCCGTATAGTCATGTTGTACAACGCAATAACAATTTAAAATATTGCATGACATTTTGAATAAATATATTTTTTCGAAAGCTTATAATTTTATAACAATGTATACCAATATATATGCTTATGGTTTCCTCATTTACATGTTATTTATGCTAATATTGAATCGTCAGAATGTCAACACCTACTTTTCATTTTTTTAAAAATTCTTTCGAATTAAAAAAGGAAAAGCAGGCTAAGAATATCAAGTTGAGAAAACGAAGGGAATTTTAAGTAGCCGTCATCCGTATAGTTATGTGGTACAACGCACTAACAATTTAAAATATTGCATAAACTTTTCAATAAATATATTTTTTTTTCGAAAGCTTATAATTTTACAACACAATGTATAACAAAATATAGGTTTTTATGGCTTCCTCAAGAACGCATCTACATGTTAGGTAAGGGAAAATTGGTTTCAAATTAAATGATAATATTGATTCTTGATTTTTAAATTTAACTTAATATAAAGGATAAACCCAATGCAGATTGTCTTTGTTTAAAAATCAAAAGTTTCCTTGATTTCATTACATAAATGCAACTTAAAGTTGATTGTACTTCATATAAAGTTACTGGACGACAAAAATGTGATTTTTGCAGGAAAATAATTTGAATTTTAGCTGTGCGTGCATTTATATAGCGTAAAAATGATAGACACGCTAATAGCAGTTCAATGCTTCCTATGAACTACAAAGAAATTGTAGTCATAATAGATAATAAAAACCTCGATATTTTACCTTGTTTAGAGACTTAAGCACAATTGGTATTGTCGGTTACATAGCGTTTTGTCGTGATGCGTAATAGATTCAACATGATTGAGAATTTTATACGTTTCAAATTTTGTCTGTTAATGCTGTATATTTTTAAACTTATGTTGCTGAAGTACTGTTATTTTTAATATTATCAGGCATTTTAGAATTATAGGTCAAACTTTTCCTAATAGTTAACATTGAATTCGATTGAAGAGAATTACACTGCTCAAAACAATTAGGGGAGCATTTTGCGTACGTTTGTTAACCCTTTAAGTTCCAACTTTTTATTTTTTATTCTAAAAATCAAAAATTTGTGAAATAGATTCATTATGTATCCATAATTAAATGGTAAAAAACAAGGGGGGAAACTCTTATTTTTAAACTAAAATTTAAGGTAAAAATATTGGAAGACTAACTTTTGAATAAATTATAACAATAAGTTTTCAAAACTATATTTTTTCAAAAAAGTAAAATCAATTTTTAAACATCTAAGAATGCAAACGTGATGAATTTAGGGTCAATTTATTTAATAAATATTTTTAGGGTAAATTTAATTTTGCCATGTTTTTCATATTTTCAATTAATCAAAACAAACATTATTTAATTCTTCAAAATACTTGATTCCTCCTTCTAACGATGAATATGGAATGGAATGCAAATGCGCCCTCTAGAAGGGAAGGGCGTAGGCTATGTAGCCCATTACCCCGCTCGCCAGAAGGGACAGTCACAGGAGACACACAAAGAAAGGACGACACAAACACATAGACAAATAACAACATTTATTGACAAATACAAATATCCATGCCTGACCGGGATTCGAACCCGACCTCAGCAGCTCCAAAGGCCAGTACGCTAACCATTCAGCCACCGAGGCGGCTTCTAACGATGAATAAGTGCGAGCTTAAATTATTGAGAAAAAATGGCAAGCTGATGGTTCCCAATGGAATTATTGTAGGTGAAAGGATTTAAACCATGCACTTCTCCAATTGTTTTGAGCAGTGTACAATGGTGCTCTTTTAGAGTTCACGTAAATTTTTTGTTCAATTAAAACTAATTTTTGAGGTTACATTTTACACCACAGTGGTTTTCATAGTGTGCTGATAAGATTACAAAGAAATCTAGTAACTTACACGATTACAGTTTGTTCTGAAGTCAGCTTGAATACTTTTCTATCTTGGCAGTGTAATACTTTTATGGGAAATCCAATTTGTCTTGCAACTAAATAAAATATAACAAGATTTAGCGTGAAATCAAAGAACAAAAAATGATTAAATAAATAGTTTTAAATGTGTTACAATTAAAGTTACGATTAGGATAGATTGCAAAATGACAACCAATGAGCCTTACTCGAATGCTTTATAGACCTTCTATTCTTCTAGTTCAAATCAAATTAATACCATCTCCCCAAGTATTTGTCTCCTATACTTTCTCATATATTCTCACGTTTTTTTTTTATCTATTGGCATGATATTGCTTACTAACTTCTGTGAGATACTGCATTTATCAGACCCCGGAACATTGAATATCTTTTAGCATAAGCGTTATATCCTATGTTTTCCTCCATCAGACTTATATTAGATTTCCTACGATTGATCTTACATTTTATTAGATATAAAATATTTACAACGCGCTCTTGTACAATTTTTAATAAAACAGATCAGGAATAGATTGTTGTAATACCCAAAATTAAACAAACGTTCAAATGAGCAGTTTGGTTTTTGAAAGGAAGAACATAGTGCAAAGGTTGCATGTATATTTTAATGAAGCATTTGCGAATTGTAGAGCAATTTAAAAAAAATCGAAAAGTATATGAATCCTCACGTCAGACGCTATTTTCGGTTATGTGACTTTCATGGAACTTTACGGTGTATAATACGGATAAAATTACTCATTTTTGAAGATTCTGGAGCTAATATTCGGAAACTAAAAATGTTCCAGAAAAATGTGAAGTCGGTTACTTCAGATGAGATGCAATTTCCCCATAGTAACTTTTTCTGGAAGAAACTTCATAAAACATTATAATGCTGCTGCACTGAAAATCTGTTAATTGTACGGAACTAATAAAACTCATATACTAACAGAAATATACCGGTTTTTTTCTTCGAACAAACGTTTTGTGCAAAAATATGCTGTTTTAAAGTAAAAACTGCTATTATTTCAGTGTTTAATCACTTAGGGAGTCCTTAACGGCAACCAAACAAGCATTTTAACTGGTTTTTGATACTCTGCGTGCACTGTGAAAAAAAATCTGTTACCATTACAAAACATTTTTTTGTAAAAAACTTTTCCTAGAAAATGTCTAGTAAATAATTACTAAAAATAGTGCTGTAAAAACACATAATATATTTTTGTTAGCATTACATGTATATATCATGTAGATTTACAGGACTATTTTATGTATCCCACACAAGTAATGTTTCAGTAACTATACAAGATACCACATTTTCCGTGCAATTGCAAAGAAAAACAAAATGTCTACTCTCCTACTATGCGAGATCGAACCCCGGTCTCCCGCAAGACAGGCGGGGGAACTGACCACTATAATACCCAGGAATAGCAGACGGCCGAAACTCGGGATCGAACCAGGAACCTTTAGATGATCAGTCTGACGCTTTCCCAACTGTGCTATTTCGGCACATAGAGCGCTAGGAAATTAGAAGTCAAATTCATTTGAAACAACCAACTAAAGAATAAATTTAAAATGGCGATTGGCTAATTGAATCACGATCGATTAGATTAGGTTAGGTTTGAATTATCCTCGCACTAGAGCTACACAAGGGCTATCCAAATCAAGATCGAGGCTAAAATACTAGAAATTATTTTGCAACTTCAGAAATGAAGATTTCTGTTCAGAATTACAAAAACTTTTTTTGTAAAATTGGTTATTTCTGTAACATTACTAAAAAATTTTCTGTATGTTTACAGTATTTTTTTCTCAGTGTGCCAAAGTAGCTCTGTTAGATTGTCCGTTGGACTGAAAATCTAAAGGTTTTTGACTCTAGCTCGAGATCGACATTCCTTGGTAGAATTGTCATTAGCTTCTCCTCCTGTAACTAAGGAAACCGAGGTCTCTATTTCCCCCGCCAAGGGCAGGTAGTATTTTGCTTTTCTTTATAATCAGTTTTTTTTTAGTGTACTTTGTAAAAAAATGTTGTTTTACAGAAAAAATATTTTGTGTGCAGAAAAAAATAATTAAAAAATTACAGGGACAACATGTATATTTTTTGCGAATAATTGACAATATTAAAGGAAAAGGTCCTTTAATGAAGAAATCTTCGAGGAGAATCAACATTTTTATCTGCGCATAATACTACCTATTACAAATAAACACCCGATCGGGGTTGAAATCTCTAACCCTTAGATTTCCAGTCCAACGCTCTCCCAACCCCGCTGTTACGGAATACAGTTGTAATGCTTGTTTGGTTACACTCTTAAAACAAAAGAGTGAAATCCACTCCAGTTGGAGAAGTGCATTTTCGACACCCTAAAGGCATGCATATTTTCTCAGACTGAGTTAAAATCACTCGTTTGGAGTGATCCTGTCGGAGGTTTAACCCTTTCAGTCCCAGTGATGCCATTTGGCATCATCACTTTCAATATTTTTTTCAAAATGTTTATGTCCCGCTATGCCATCCAAACACACATCATTCGATTCTTCACACTTTGTTCTATCAGACAAAATTTTACTTTAATCTCAATAAAAGTCAGAAGTAGGGTAAGGTGGGGTAAGTGGGCCATTGGGGCAAGTGGGCCACCCCCCCTGGCATTTCCCGAATTCTGAACGTAAAAAAAATCTGTTTCAATATTTTTACGTATTTACCCCAATAGGTGCAGGAAACATTATGGCATCATTTTCATTTAAGTATGTAACAAGGTACAATAATTTTTGTGAAATTTTTTAAAATGGCATCTTTTCGTAATTCACGCCATCATACTATTTTTTTTATTTATTTCCAAACGGTCCATGATACAAAACAAAATGTTATATATTTTGAAAGTGTATAAAACATAGTACCTTTTTGTAGTGTCATGTACTTGTGATGTTGATAAGGTTAAAAGAAAATTGGGGTGGCCCAGTTGCCCCGCGTTTGGGGTAAGTGGGCCACCACAATGGCGGGGTAAGTGGGCCAGGGGTGGCCCACTTGCCCCAACTCTTTAATATAGGGTAAGGTGGGGTAAGTGGGCCACCTTTTTGGCATAATTCGACTTTAAACCCTCATACCACTGGATGTAATCGGCCTAACAACTTACTTTTTTTTGCGGTCCATTCTCTCATATGTTATTACTGTACCCATGACAACCTTAACACAAATTGGCAAAAAATAAATTTAAAAAATATGTTTTTCTTTTTGGTCATCCGAGTGGCCCACTTGCCCCGCAAGGTGGGGTAAGTGGGCCACCCCTTAATATATTTTTACACATAACTGGTAGGGATATGGTGGGGCAAGTGGAATAATCTACAAGATTTTTTGAGTGTTAGAAAAAAAAAGTAATGATGTATCTTTAATAGTTCCCCCATAGCAACTTTTTCTGGCATGCAAGCTTACTACAAGAAAAAAAACGTTAATTTTCATCTTGTCAATTTTGCATGTAGTGTAAAAAAATGTTAGGGCTACAGATTTTAACCTGGCCTATGTCAATGATTAGGACTATGAATAGTGAATATGACTAGCCCTATGAATCAGTGAATATGACTTTTTTTAAGTATATTAAGGAGTTGGGGCAAGTGGGCCATCCCTGGCCCACTTACCCCGCCATTGTGGTGGCCCACTTACCCCAAACGCGGGGCAACTGGGCCACCCCAATTTTCTTTTAACGTTATCAACATCACAAGTACATGACACTACAAAAAGATACTATGTTTTATACACTTTCTAAATATATAACATTTTGTTTTGTATCATGAACCGTTTGGAAATGAATAAGAAAATAGTATGATGGCGTGAATTACGAAATAATGCAATTAAAAAAAAATCACAAAAAGGATTGTACCTTGTTACATACTTAAATGAAAATGATGCCATAATGTTTCCTGCATCTATTGGGGTAAATACGTAAAAATATTGTAACATATTTTTTTTACATCCATAATTCGGGAAATGCCAAGGGGGGTGGCCCACTTGCCCCAATGGCCCACTTACCCCACCTTACCCTACTTAAGGGGGGATCATAGTTAGCGACAGCAAAAATGACCAATTCTTAGTATTGATTTCGAAAGGCACTAAATCATTTAAAAATTATGGTACAAAATTTTTTTTTTACCAAATTATAAATTGTACTTTTATTATTATATTTACACCTAAGAATCTTATTTTTAAAAATTATTATTTTTGAAAAAAGACATCTTTTGAAGCATACAATTACGAATTTTCAAAAATACAAGTATTTTTTCGGTACACTTTTCTCCAAATCTATTAAATATTTCTGAATAATTTTTTTGTGTGTTATAAAACCATTTTGGATCTAATTAAGTCACCTACTTTTTTTGCCTAAAATAATTTTTAAATTTTGTTTTAAAAGCATTATATTCTACATTCATAAAAATTCCGATTTTCAACGAAGAAAAGTGTAGAATTATAAAATATTTTTTTAAATTTCTAAAACTAAATTAGGTGACTTAAATGGATCTAAAATGGTTTTATAACACACAAAAAAATTATTAAAAAATATTCAATAGATTTGGAGAAAAGTGTACCTAAGTGTCGAAAATTATAGTTTTGAGAAAAACGCGGAAAACAAATACAGTCGATCCCGTTTACACGAACTCGAAATGATCACCGAAACATTTCTTGCTAGCCGAATTTCATGTAAATCGTCAGGATTTTTTTTTACATTGAGGTAGTGAATAGTTTTCAAATATCAACACAAAAAAATCATATTTTATAATGCAATACGTAAATAATACAAGCATACAATTAGTACTTCAAAGGAGGCGTGGCACATTTGTTTATTTTTATAATTTTAATTTTTTACAAGAAATAATTAACCGATCGATACAAAATTGGTCTTATTCGATAGATTAGGATTCCATCTATCAGAAAATACTGGTTTCAAAAATTCGATTTTTTGGTTTTTGTTAACTATGATCCCCCCTTAAAAAAAGTCATATTCACTGTTTCATAGGGTTAGTCATATTCACTATTCATAGTCCTATTCATTGACATAGGCCAGTTTAAAATCTGTAGCCCAAAAAAAATTTTTACACTACATGCAAAAATGACAAGATGAAAATTAACGTATTTTTTCTTGTAGTAAGCTTGCATGCCAGAAAAAGTTGCTATGGGGGAACTATTAAAGATAGATCATTACTTTTTTTTCAAACACTCAAAAAATCAAGTAGATTATTCCACTTGCCCCACCATATCTCTACCAGTTATGTGTAAAAATTATAATTAATTGTTTAATTGGGGGGGGGGGGGTGGCCCACTTGCCCCACCATGCGGGGCAAGTGGGCCACTCGGATGACCAAAAAGAAAAGCATATTTTTTAAAATTATTTTTTGCCAATTTGTGTTAAGGTTGTCATGGGTACAGTAATAACATACGAGAGAATGGACCACAAAAAAAAATAAGTTGTTAGGCCGATTACGTATGGTGGTATGATTGTCTAAAGTCGAATTATGCCAAAAAGGTGGCCCAATTACCCCACCTTACCCTACTATTTTTTTATTTAGAAAATAGTCAACAAGCGTTTCTCCTGATTTTTGATAAGTTCACTTCAGTTCCAAATATTTAAAACACAATTTAAACTATTTCGGTTTTAAAATAATTATTAATTTTTTGTTAATAATATGGTCAGATACCTTAAAATATATAACTCGAAGTGTATTTAAATAATATATATATTTTTATTTTGTTGTTTTCCACAGTTAAAGAATTTTGGCCTTGTTTCAAAAACAATATAAAAAATTTCAATGGATTTTTTTTCCTTATGGAATTCGTATATTTGACCTAAAATAAGCTTATTTTGTGAATATCAGATGTTTCTGTAGTGTAGTAAATTTTTGGGACTGAAAGGGTTAACACACAAAGGATCCACTCCAAAAGAAGAAGTGCATTTTCCAGTCTGGAGGAGTGAAATCCACTCAGACTGAGGTAAATTGGGAGTGTTTGTTTTTAAGAGTGTGCGAACCCTTAAAGTTTAATAAACAGAAAACACTGTGTTTTAACTAAAAACAGTTCGCTATACTGAAAAAAAAAATTTTAAAAAGAAAATTACAGAATTTTTTTTCTGTAAATATATGATTTTTTTCTGTGAAATTAGCTGTTTTTTTTACAGCGTATCAGATGAGGAGTACTTACTGGTAGATGAAATACTGCTGAGGTCTTCTTCACCGCAAGTAGAAGGAATACAAACTCCAAAGCGAAAGGCAGAAGCTTTGATGTATGGACCATACTTGAGAAGCATATTGAGAAACTGAGGAAGACAATATATTTTAGTTGAATAGCTTTTTTAATCAAAAGTTCTATGGGCTGGTAAACTGCAGTAACCACAAAAATGAATTGCACCAATTTTGCTCTGAAATAATCAGTCTTTCTGTCGACTCTTTTATGTTTACTTTATTGATTGTTTGCAACCATAGTAGAAGTCATATATATGGATACTGCAGTTTGCCTGCTTACTGCAGAAAATAAAGGGTATGTAATGAATTTTTAAATATGGTATAAAACTAATTATCGTTATCCAGTGGAACTACTTCCCATTTGGATAATAACAAATTCGAATAACCTCTTTGTTCCATAAAAAAACCGTTTTATAATTATTTAATGTTACCGTGTTGAAAATTGGAAGAAGTATTATAGAGGATTAGGGAGTGGTAGCCGAGTTCTCAAACTGTAGTCTTTTCCCTGGGTTAATAAAAAAAAATGAGAACGAAACCAAATTACTTTTGGCTGTGTTGACTATTCGACAAACTTTTTTTATATGATCTGTAACTCAGTTACATTTATCAAATAAACTGTTTGTAAAAATATTCAATACAGCCGGTGTAATTGTCTAAAATTGTAGTTTTTTTCTCCATTGCATTACACCAAAACGCACCTTAATTTTGCAGCATTGAAATGTTCTAAGTGGAGGAAACGTGCTTAAACAAACGAAATTTTGCCTATCTGATTGGTCGCTCCTACGCGATACGTCAGGCCCTGATATTCGCTCCTCCTGTTACGTCAAAATCGAAGCAAAAAATAATTAATATTACACTCTAACTGAAGCAAAAACAAATAAAAATAATAAAAATATGTCTTGAAATAACGAATAAGGAGATTTATTGAATGTGAAAAACCTTTTTTTTTATTCGATTCTCGCACTTGAAAATTAGAACTATTTATCCTTTTTCCTGTAGAACATTTGTATACTGCATACTTAAACTGGTATAGTAAAAATTGTAGATTTAGGTTTGGAAACCCAGCTTTCACTTCCATTCCCTCTTAAAGAAAAATAGCAGTAATAGGTATTTTTTTAAATTTACATTTGGGTACATAATAAAATAGTTCGTCTTTAGAATAATTGTAAAATCTAGTTGTAGAGGAAATTCTACGAAGTTCCACATTTATGTACCGCTAGGGAAAAAGGTTAAAAGAGTTTATGGTTTTTCTATGGTCAAAGGACAAAAAGTAATATTTCGAGAACTTTCCTAAGTAATTAAGTGTACGAAAAACATTAGAAAAATCATTCTGCTCCTGTCAAATCATTCAGCTCATTTAAATATGAATGTTATAAGGTGTATAGCTTTTTTAATGACCTTCTTCGTAAGTTTCCTTCATAAACATTCAGACCCAGGGTTAATATCTTCCATTTATACGTGACAGGTAATTAAATTAATTTCTTTTGATCTTTTCTAAGCTGTAATTAATGCTTTCTTATACACATGATATTTGTTTTTATTGCGTTAACCCATTATGGCGACTTTGCGAATGCCATTGATGCATTCATTTGCAAATAAAACCGTTATCTTCAAGTTTTCTAAATCTGTATTTCATGTAACTTTACTTTTGCTTCATAAATTATTCAGGACTATGGTCTTCATTTATCTCGATTATTTAGATATAACTTAACAAAATTTTTTAAATTTTTTTTCAGTGTAGTTTAGTGTAATCGTTTCCAGCTACCTATTTCTAGCCTCCATTAGGATCTTTAACACAGTCAATAACGCCTCGTAAATATTTTTATTTAGTTAAGATTAAGCAGAATGCTCACTTACGCATGACGAATCTTATTAATAGTCGTTAATGAGCTGATGTATATTAGAGTTGATAAAACCTTTGAGAGATTTAACTTTGAAACAAATACAGAAAAATTCACAATTTAAAATATTATTTACTCTATAAGTTATAAAATAAACTTTGAAGACACTTATATATGAATAAAAAAAGTATCTTTATATTAAATTTTAGAAATACTGAAAGTTGATAGTTAGAATTTAGTAAATTGTAGATAAGACTTACTATGGAAAGACGAATGTAATAAAATATTAAAAGTTTAGTTTCTTGCAAATTTCATTCAAATATTTTTTCCGCGCGCTCGCGTGGTCACCTTTCATTAAGTTAAATTTTACTTCAAAAAGGCAATTAGATATTATTGAAAAGAATAAACCAATTTTTTCTCATAATAAAATAGTTCAACATGAATTCTAAGTAAAATGCATTTTAAAAGTCTACTAGAAATTACGCATTCTTGAAATTCTTTTCTGTCTTTACTAGAAAACAAAGAATTTCGTAGTTCAAGAACCTAGTTTTTTCCGGTTTAGTTACTACAAAAAGCCACTTTCTTCACAAGAATAAGGGGATGAATTTACGGTTTTTAATTAATCCTTATCTCTGCACTGATACACTTCGGTGGAACTCCGTTAACATGTTGGAAACTGGCAAAGAGGGCTGCCGCCATTTTTATGAATTAATTTTAAGCTTCAATCTCCCTTTTATTTTGCAGTGAAACGATACGCAACTTAAGACCGTAAACACGGTGGAAGCACTATTTGACCGTTTACGGAGTAAGCCAACAAAGGAACATACCAACAAAGTTTTACAGCATTGAGCATGGATTGTTAATTATCCGCGATGAGTTTTACCCCACTGTGTAATAAAACCTGCCACCTGACTGTCAGATTTTTCAGCAACATAAGTATTTTTTTCTCTAATTTATAAATTTATTTTATAAATTTGATTTATTTCAAAGTTTGACAAAGTAAATTATAATCATTTGCTACACAAATACGGCTTTTAAAAAATTAAGGAATTTAAATTTTAAGTTAAAGGTGAAATTTTAATCTAAGAACAAGTTTACACTTCAGCCGATTTACTTATCCTTTAGACTGAAAGTAATGTTCTAGCTGAAAAATATTTTTTTAATCGATTAAAAGCACTTTCAATCAAAACACATTTTTTTAACTAAAACTTTACCAACGAGAGAATTAGGCGTTTTTTTTCTTGTTTATTTAATGCTAGTAATTAGCTGAAACTTCTGATTTTAAATCTGTTCCGTTCATTTTTTATTTGAAATATAACTTTTAATATAAACTAATTATAACCCTTAATATAACCTTTCAATAACTCTGAGCAACCTTACCGTCTTCGAAGTCCCCAGCGACGTGTTGTATCTCTTCTCCGGCGACACACTCTCGTACTCGCTAATGGCGTCCAGTAACCCTTTGGGCAGCTTGCACTCGACAGTGCAGTACCTTCCGTGGAAGTACTCCCTCTCGCCCTTTTTGGGGAGTTTGCCGTGTTTGCCGACCCTCACGTTGATGCATTCGTCGAAGTCCCCCAGAGACATGCTCGTGCCCTGGAACACCCCGCTGGGGGGTTTGCCGGTCGCGTCCACCACTGAAAGATAAGAGAAAGAATGTTACAAATTAACTATTCTCAGGGCCTGTTCTACGAAATCTCAGACTATATTCACAACCTATTTAGGGGGCCCCTTTGAGGAAAATGTTGTGTGCTATAGGACCTTTGTATCCAATTTTTTGCTACAATTTTATAGGGTCCTTATAAACATAGATCAAAACAATCACGTTAGGTAAATTTCTCAGTTAAAATTGAGCAAAAAACAGAGTGGAGTATCAGAATTTTTTTTAGTTTACTGAAATTTAATGGCCCCTAACATTTGGGGGCTCTGGGCCCGGGCCTAACGGGCCTTATGGAAGAGCAGGCCCTGATTATTCTGGTACAGACCACGCTGGCTATTTCAAGAAAAAATAACACTCGATTGTCACACTTATTTTGAAGTCACACACTCTAAAAAATGAATGCTCAAAAACGACGAAATTTTCCTTAATTTGACGATTCCGTTACTGGCAAATGCTCCGAGTTTTCGTTTCCTCAAAGTGAGGAAATTTGAATCGTCATTTTTATGAGGATTTGAATGTCGTCCATTCTAAAGAAATATTTCGTCATTTTTGAGCATGCGAGTACAACAATGAGATTCAGTTTCCTCAAAATCAAGACACAGAATCGTCAAATCACGATCGTAAAAGTGAGGATTCGCGTTTACTCAAAAGTCACGTGATAGTTTGACGAAACAATCCTCAAAATTAACGAAATGAGGCTTGAGGATTCATGAATCGTCTTGTTGATGAAATTGAATATTGTCTTCTACCCCCGTCTTGTTGATGATGTCTTGAATATTGTCTTCTACCCCCAAAATAAAACAGCCGCCAGTTGATTCGTCCAAATTGAAAGGCGACCTCTATTTCGACGTCACATATTTGCCAATCATTGTCTTCTACTCCCCAAACAAACAACCCCACAGATAATTTTTTTAAAATTTGTACGAAGACGTCTATCTCAGCGTCACAGCGTCGTCAAACATTGTTTTCTACTGGTTCAACAAACCATGGTCCTTCCCTTTCGAATTGACCAATCAGATTATAGTATTTGCATCATATAAATGTCATGCTTTTTTAAAATATTCTAAATTTTTTAAAATTGTTTCTAGGTGTATTACGAAAAAAACCCTATTTTTTCTGATTTATTTTATTATAAAGACAACGTTTCAATCTTATAAAAAGTTTAAGTTTTTTTTAACATAATCCAAAACACTGCTTGATCAAACCTTATTTTTCTAAGAACTCAGCTAAAAGACAAACAGAAAGCATCATTTAGCAATTTTAACAGGCAAGGCTATTTTTTTATTACAGATATAAAAAACATAATCGCCGATCACCAAACCACAAAGGTCACAAACCCGAACTGTATTAAATGATTTTTTTCGACACTAATAGTTCAAGATCATAGAGACCGGTTACTTCCTTGGAGCTTTTCATATTCATAATAATTAAGCCTCACTTTTCCCCCTTTTCATGGACACAAATATGTTTTTGTTTGATAAAATGTTCTTGAAGCTTTTTCTACAATTACATATAATGCCATATACATTGCTCAAAACAATTAGGGGAGTACTTTGCGTACGTTTGTTAACCCTTGCAGTTCCGACTTTTTATTTTTTATTCTAAAAATCTAAAATTTGTGAAATAGATCATTATGAGTCTATAATGAAATGGTAAAAAACAAGGGAAAAAGTCTTAATTTTTTAAACTAAAATTTAAGGTTAAAAATTGAAAGCATAACTTTTGAATAAAGTATAACAATAATTTTTTTCAAAACTTTATTTGTTAAATAAATTTAATAGTTATTTAAGCAACTAGTGACGAAAAGAACACTTTATTAAGCGGGTGGATTTTATTTCACGAGCGAAGTACGAGTGAGTGAAATAATGACAAGATCTTAATAAAGTGTTATTTGGCACGTGCTTGCTTACAATATTTTTTTATGATAACGTGCAAAAATGTATTCCTACCAATGAGTGATTTTTATGACATCATTTAGTTTCCATGGCGGTATTCGAAAAAGCAAAGTAGTAAAAAAAGTTGTAAATTTATTTTCTACTTTGAATCAAAATAGTATTTACATTAGTGCTACCGAACATGGGTGAAAATGAATTTGAAATGATGTTCGACCAACTACCATATTACATCGAAAAAGAAGTTAAGGAAGCTTCGTTGAATCTTCTTCCAGAAAAGTCAAGAAAACGGTATGAAGAAGTCTATTGTAATGCAATGTTTGGCGTAAAATTTGTGTTCTTACTTTTGTCTTATTTAATTTCCTTTAATAATTTTTGTAATACTACTTGTAGTTTCCATGGATATATTAGAAAATGCAAAAGTAATGAACCAATAGAAATAAGTGAGTTTCATGACCATTTAGTTTCAATGGAGATATTCATTTTGTTTTTCCACCAATCAGATACTTTACCGCACTAGTGTCGAAAGTCTCATTTTCGGCATCTGTCTGCGATGTAAGCACGTTAAGTGTTATTTTCGCAACGATTTTTAAAAAAAGTCAACTTTTTTGCTCGTTGTTATAAAGAATCAATTTTTGAACATCAAAGAATGCAAGAGTGAAGAACTTAGGGTGAATTTATTTCATAAATTATTTTAGAGTACATTTTATTTTACTACACGTTTTTCATATTTTCATTCAACTAAAACAAACATTATTTAATTCTTCAAAATACATGATTCTTCCATCTACCGAGAAATAAGTGCGGCTTAAATTATTGAGAAAAAATCGCAAGCTGATGATCCCAAATGGAATCATTGAAGTCGAAAGGGCTTAAATTAAACCATGAGCTTCCCTAATTGTTTTGAGCAGTGTACTTCCCAAAATCTATCTAACTCATTTTTTTCAACTGTTAAATTTACAAGTTATCAAGCTTGATAAATAATTCATTAGAAATTCAAGACGTAACTGTTAATTATTAGGTACGCAACGGTTGAGTGTCCAAAAATATATTTTCTCAATGACTTGTCATTAGGTGTCCTTTGTGAACCAGTTCTTTTTTTATTTCCTCGAAAATGACCGACGTGAAGGTAACATTTGAGATACTGAATTTCATTGAATTGTGAAATGAATAACGAAGAGTAGAATGTAATAAAGTTGTATTTTTTAATGATTATTTAATCTTTCACAAAAAATTAAAAACAAAAGTGGAAACTGTACTTAAAAAAATAATACTGATTCTGCAAATTAATTTTTAGATAAACTTTTTTTGTGTAATAACTGTAGGCGCTGTTTTATTTTTCAGAAATTATATTTTTTTCAAAATATACTCATAGCATTTTATAAATTTTGTCCGAGTTTTCCAATGTTTTAAAGATGGTTTGGATTAATATGTTAGCATTGTAATGGAAGGTTTAAAAAATGTTTTGAAATGTGAATTTTTGATCAGCATGACCAAAAGGCACAATTTAACAAAGTTAATAAAGTTGATTTTTTATGATTATTTAATCTTTCGTAAATGCATTTTTTGCAAACAAAAGATGAAACTGAACAAAAAAAAAAATTAACTGTGATTCTGAAATTTAATTTTTAGATAACCTTTTTAAATGTAATAACTGTAGGCGCTGTTTAATTTTTCAGTAAGTACGTATAATGTTTTTTTAAAAATATGTACCCATAACATTCTCCAAATTTTGTCCAAGTTTTCCAATGTTTTAAGGAGGGTCTGCATGGATTTATATGTTAGCATTGTAAGGTAAGGTTTTACAAAAAAAAAAAAAATGTTAAATGTTAAATGTGAATCTTTGGACAGCATGACCAAAAGGTGTAATTTAACAAAAGTTTCCTAGAGATAAATTTTACTTTAAACTACGCTGTAAAATATTAAAGGGGTGAAACCAGTGAATACGGTTATAAAATTTAACTTAATTAACACCTTATAAAATGATATAGTTCACATTTCGAAGCTTTTTTACTGATGAATATTTTTATCGTGATTTACGGTCAGTGGATGAAAACATTCGAAGCAGTTTTTCCACATTTTCGATGATGTTTACTATGCCTTAAGGGTCTGGAACTTAGGAATCGGTATGCATACCAAATGAGGTACATAAAATAAAAACACTGTAAATATTCAAAGGAAGACATAATAATAAGAATAAATTCAGAAAGAGCTCGAAAAAAAAAAGAATTAAAAAGTGTAAGAATAGCATCAGATGTACTTTGACTTTCTAAAAAAATATTTTTTATATTTGACTGTTAGAACAAAGTGAAAACACAGTGTCATAAGACAAATGGACGGAAAAGCTTATAGACAGGCGGTCAAAAAGTATAAAAGATTTGATGTATTTCTCTTTCGTATATTTAAAAAATAATAAGAAAGATAGAGCTCTCTCTTAAATTCTAACAAATCGTCTTATAAAGGTTCCGATGGACGGACGAACTAAAAATTTTCTATACATTTACTACCACAAAAAAACCCTGTTGTTTTTACAGTTAAAAACTGTCAACTGGGACGCCAGTTAATATCTGTTTTTTACAGTTGAAAACTGTAATTTTAGCAGGGAGAAACTGCGAAATTAACAGGGTAAATCTGGAATTTTAACAGTGAAAAACTGTCAAATTTACGGGGGGAAACGATTATATTAAAAAAAAATCCTGCTAAATTAATAGTTTTCTCTATTAAATTACAGTTTTTCTGTATGTAAAAAAAATCAGTTTTCAACTGTGAAAAAAAAAAGTTATTAACTGGCGTCCCAGTTGACAGTTTTTAATTGTTAAAACAACATGTTTCTTTTTACAGTGTACAGATAGATCTCTTAAAAGTATCTTAAATTAGTTTTTGATATATTGTCATGCATTCATATCAGAAATAAGAATGAATATAAAAATTAGACGCTTAAAACAGAATTTTCAAGAGAGGTACGGACATATGGGAATCACCATGTCAATACCTACTGTTCGATTTAGCTTCCACAATGCTTTTATATCGTAAAAAGTCGAAGGTATTGCTCTCACTCGGTTCGTCTATTTGTGAGTCTGCCAGCATATACTTTCCCAGAACGAGCCACGTGTGTCACAGACAAGTGCATACGTCGTATTAAAGCAAAAAATCAAGCAAGGCTTGATTGCTATTTTATAAAATTTTTAAATTAGAAGTATATTTCAAAATTAAAAAAAAATACAAATTTAATATCAATATAACCATAAAAATAATATATTTTCATTCTCTTATAATTCGTAATTGTTATTAAGCGTACTAAAAATACATGATTTGTGAAATATTAAAAGCATGTACAATTCCAAAATTGAAACGAACTCATTTATGGTCAGAACATGAAATCTTACAAAATAGAAAACAAAATCTTACACAATAGAAAACAAAATTTCTAATTATTTTTTCTGTCATTTGACAGACACATCAAGATCAGAAAGATGTAACAATTCTTTTGAAAAACTGACGGAAACGCCTATGTTATACCTTATTTGTATTCATTTAACGTTTTGACCCATAGTTTACTCACAAATAACTTTCTTTTGGATATTTTGGATGTAGGGCATAAGAAGAATGAGTCAAGGGTAGAATAACTAAGACTTCTTATTATTTACACGCGACCACATGTTTTTTTTTTATAAATTAGAAATTTATTGTTTGCATTGTTTACAATGAATAAAATGAAACATAAAAAACTCTGATTATTGCAATAATTTTTAGGTTTTTTTCGTTGAAAATACTTCAATAAGGGTTTTTTCACGGAGGATCTAGCAAAAGCTATATGGTGTTGTTTTCCCTCTAATTTCTTTTAGTATTTGGTTGGTAGACCTATATTCAGGTTAGTGTGCTTGGTCAGCGCACAAACCTGATTGTCTCTACCAACCAACTAACCAATACAAAAGTAAATAGAGAACAGAGACATTTAGAGAGTTGTTAGAGAGTTGGGAAAACGAGACTGTATAGCTATTGCCAGATCCTATGCAAAATGACCCCATAGGAGTTTTAAAATATGTTAACTTTTTACGACATCAGTCGAAACGTAACTAAAGTTATTTTATGTAATGGGAGATACATCAATTGATCGAAACGCCTTATATTATTATTACGATTAACTTGAGGCACTTTGGTTTGGAGACCCGCGATCAATAGGTCTCATTCGCAATTTAAGATGCACTGAAATTTGGTAAGATGGATTCTCTTTTTCTTAGCCAGCCGATTTATTCCTAAGTTTTGAGTGCAAAATAACGTATTAATATTTTACAGTGGATGGATCAGTATGGCATTTGATGCCCTTGAGCCATTAAACCTAAACATTCATACATTTTAAAGTGGGGTAGTTATGATCTATTGGGTATATTTAAGCTTTTTTTTTATGCTTTTACTAAATCCATTTTTGGCAGTAATTATAGCCAGGGCTAGCTTCGGAATGGTACCATTTCTGCCAGCTTTCTTTTTTAATACTATATAGTAAACTTTTAATCGAAAATAAAACTTTTTACATTCAGAACTTAATTTATGAATATATTACTGGATAATACAGTAAAAAATAATTACATTTTTGAAATATTAGAAAGATTGGAGCTCGTTTATATACATGGCATAGTTAGAATTCTTGCCCCGTGAAATTTTGGAAAACCTTCCCCGTCGCCTTATTTTGACTTTAATAGTACCTTGAAGACTAGAGGCTTAAGTTATTTTAAAAACAAGTACATATTTAAGTACACTCTCAGAAATAACAGTTTCATTTTTGACAATTCATGAATTCTCAAGCCTCATTTCGTTAATTTTGAGGATTCTTTCGTCAAACTATCACGTGACTTTTGAGTAAACGCGAATCCGCACTTTTACGATCGTGATTTGACGATTCTGTATCTTGATTTTGAGGAAACTGAATCTTATTGTTGTACTCACATGCTCAAAAATGACGAAATATTTCATTAGATTAGACGACATTCAAATCCTCAGAAAAATGACGATTGAAATTTCCTCACTTTTTGGAAACGAAAATTCGAAGCATTTGCCTGTAACGGAATCGTCAAAATTAAGGAAAATTTCGTCGTTTTTGAGCATTCATTTTTAAGAGTGTAGAGAGAGGAACCGGCTTTTATAATACGCAATGATATAACTTTTAGTAAAGGAAAGTACGTTCAATTTAAGTTTGATTGTAGGCATACAAAAATACTCAACGTTGAAAAAATCATAAAAACAGCTCCGACGAAAATAATAGAACACATCAACTGAACAAAGATTCTTGTGAGTGACATAAGCTGCGTTGCTTCCTAAACCAAGCAGACATTTGGCGCCCCCAACAGCTCATTTCCAATATAAGAGCTGGTGGAAAACGTGCTCCGTGCGGAAACTAGCCCCGGTCTCCCCTATACAAATTTTAAATACATTTAATTAAAGAGTTATACAGATCTTGTAATTAAAAATATCGTGGGTTAGGGATAGGTACATATATATTCCAGCTTGTGTGCTTGATTCATAGGGATCTTAACTAAAGTACACTGGTGGCCAATTGCTAAGGACGAGACGGTTCTTTCAATGTAACTTTGTACAATTAAAGCTTTCCGAATCAACACATTCAATACCGTAAGATCCCCAATACGTAAGGACACGAGTAATGTAAGCAACACCTACCAAAAGATTCAGAGGGATAAAAAGAAGCTTGATTGAAAGAGAAATGGAGTTCCATTCCATGCATCTCCGTAGTGGAGATGAATTTTGGACTTTCACTTACGATAATTTCATGAGTGTATAATGAATATCATAATCCAGTAAAACATTAAAACTACGACACAGCTGCTGCCTAAAAAAGACCATGCAAAAACGGATCATAGACGACGGAGTTAATTCATTAAGCATGACATATTGCGGATACCAGAAGCCCATATCGGTGAATATTCATTAAATGGTTAGCAAGACGACTACGACATAGCATTGAAATAGACGTTTCTCATATTTAATGATCAGTCGTCAATGGACCCGGCGGTTGAAACTATGTCATAGATGTGATGTTTTATTGGATTATCCATATTTATGGAGCACTCCTAAAATTGTCGTAATTGAAAATCCAAAATTCATCTCCACCTCGGAGATGCATGGAATGAAACTCTATATCTCTTTCAATAAAGCTTCTTTTTATCCCTCGGATTTCTGTTTTATCAAGTGTTGCTTTTATTACTCATGTCCTTACGTATTGGGAATCTTACGGTATTAAATGTGTTGATTTCGAAAGCTTTTGTACAAAGTCATATTGAAAAAAACCGTATCGTCCTTAGCAATCGGCCACCAGTGTATCAGAGTGGAGGATCACGTGACTTCCAATGCTAACGACAGGACGAGCATAGAGACCGCTACTTAAAGTGTTGGCAACACCATACCAATTTTGGTCCCTATCTCTATGATGGCGGTCACCATGCTCGTCCTGTCGTTAGCAATGGAGGTCACTGATCACCCACTCTAATACTTTAATTAAGATCTCTATGACTTGATTAGAGACCCGCTTTTTATAAGCCTTCGTCAAGTAAGACAGACACAGAAAGAATTTTTATTGTCACAGAGAAAAGAAAGTACACCCAAGCGAAGGCCTGAATCGAACCTGCACCCTTTACAGCCCACAGACTGCTATCTCTATGGTCCAAACCACTCGGCTATCCGGGCCACAAAGCAACTGTGATTATTTATCCTGACATATTGTATTAAGGTAGGCGAATACCCAAAATTCACCAAAATTTTAAAATTTTTACTATTGCTTTAATCTTTTCCAAATTTGGCATACTGATTTCAAATATAATGAACAATACTATTTAGGCATTTTTTTTTTAAATTTAAATATAATTTATTTATTTTAAACGCTGTTTTTCTACTAAAAAAGGAGGTTTACGCTAACAAGTCTACCACTTTGAATTTTCATTCTATAAACATTAATTATGCGTTAAATTCTTCGTTTTGAACTGATGCATGCAATGACCCTCTAGAGTTGCATACAAATTACAAGAAAAGAAGTTATTAAGAAAAATATTATAAATTAACCACAAAAAAAAGGATTTTTTTCGATTAGCTTACACTTGGACCTTTTTTTTTAAAAAAAAAACTTATATATTTACACAGGATGTTAGAGGTTCATGGCACAGATATATATTGAAATAGCATCTGTGATAAATTTCAGGTAAATTAATGTAAAACTTTTTATGCTAGAAGTGTTGGCGCAAACCCCTTTTTTTAGGTGAAAAACACCGTTTAAAATAAATCAATTTTATTTAAATAAAAAAAAAATTGCCTTAAAAGCATTGCTCATTATATGTGAAATCACTATGCCAAATTTGGAAAAGATTAAAGTAATTGTAAAAATTTTAGAATTTTAGGTATTCGCCTACCTTAACCTCTTTTGCTTCTAATTTAAACCCTTAACCTTCACCGATTTGCATATTTATCACGTAAGTGGAATTACGTTGTTTTTCTCATGAATAATACAGAATGAATAAAAGAAACGTAATAATTTTTTTAACAAAAGTTTTATAGCCCGTAGCCTACATTATTTTCAATTTATTGCAATAACTTTTACTGATAGAATTTGATGTAAAAGTTCAATTTTTAAATGTTGCTTGTGACGATGCTAAATTAAAAATTATTATGTCCTTTTCAACTTTATCGTTGTGATAGTGCTGATTTTCAGCCGATACTTCTTACTTTTTAATTCGAAAGAACTTAAAAAATGAAAAGTAGTTATTAATGGTTGGTAGACATATGTATTCAGGTTTGTGTGCTTTTTAAGAGACTTGCTTATAAACCTTCATCAAGTGAGAGAGACACAACACACACAAGTGGATCCATCTATTTTTTAGAGACAGAGACCAACTAGAGGATACCCAGAATTGACTTGTCACCCCCACAGGTATTGATTTGGTATAGAAACTTGGAGGACATTGCGACCAAGACGGATTTAACTTTCACCAGTCACCATTAGCGTCTTCGGAAGGCAGCGGAGCTCGAACTCTTAACCTTAAGCCTTGGTTTCCTCGGAGTCTTTCGTCGGAAAAATGCGACCGCTATTATACGTGGATGACGTCACTCTACCGGCCACCGCTTAATCGGAACGTTACGTTGACACGAAACTGGAAACCTAGCGAACTCACTCTACTTTACTCTGCTGTTGTTTTGGTTTTCGTTTTTTGCATGTCAAAAATGGAAAATTTAGGTTCTTCGTGATTTCTCACAAAATCAATTAGCATTTCTTTCTGCAAGCGTAAAACAACTCTCGTCTTCCGTCATTTCCTCAATATTTTAATTTTGGGCAAACACACCACACAACAGACAACAGCAAAAAACGTTGTCATCAGGATTTCCCCAACGCACTCAACAGCAACGCAATCTGGCGGTCGTTTGAGTTGTCCGGCAACGCTCCCAAGGAAACCACTCTAGCGTAATCAATGTCAGTAGTTTGTATGACGTCATTCACCGCACTTGTCCGACCGCTTAAATCTGTTGATGGACTCTGAGGAAACCGGGGCTTTAGGGATGCCAGTCCACGACCTTACCGACCAGGCTATCCCGGCCAGTGGAGTTATTGACATCGTGGAGCTGTCCGTATCTTCACCCGGAACTTCTCCCAAATTATTCTCTACTATATTCAGGTTTTAAACAATATTGTTTTGTTTGAAAGGTCTGACATCAGTGACCAACCTTTCATACTTATAATCCGTCTATCCGCCGATTATCTGTCTGTGCTTCCGGACATTTGTATACCTGTCTGTTGACAGTCTATCCATTTAAGTGCCATTAAAATTAAGTAAACCGCTGTTGCCACTACGACAATCGCAAGAGAACGTTATTTGAAATGATACAAATTAAAGGAAAATTGATTCTTGTTATGTAAATTAGTTTATTCGTACTACGTCTTAATTAATCTATAGCAAAATGTGATTCTGAGAACGAAGCATTCTGCGTCGATTTTTTTTTCATAAAAATTGGTGATATTTATTTACACATAAAAAGTTTTGTTTCAATTTTCGGAGCATGAAATTTTATATAAATGATCTTTGGTCTAAAGATTAATTTTTTTAAAAGACTCAAAGATTTATAATCTTGTGCGGGAACAGTTCTAGGTGACAGTTACTATCCAAACCTACTTGATCCGTATTACGAAGCAGTATTCAAAAGATAGTAAAGCTCATTGCCAAATTTACTGATCTCTAAGTCTTGTCATTCGCTTAATACAACTAAAATGATTTTTTTTAAATAAAAGAAGAAATGCAGAGATCATACTATTTAAATCTTCATACTAGTATTATAGTTTAAAGGATTTTTTTTAAAAATATCTATATTCAAATAGATTTTTTTAACCAAAAAAAATCTATTAATCTTGTGCAATGTGCATTAGGGTGTATCGTAAAAAACAAGTTTTTTTTTATCAAATTTGTAATAGTGCGGAAAAGTTGCCTTATGTTATTGTTAGTATATGTGCAAAATTTCATTGATCTGAGTTAATATCTTCTGGAATTTGTCCAGATAAGCGCCCCTAAAGGCAACTGAAGAAATTAATCAACATCAATAAAAATTTGCACACGCTCTAAGGAGTAATATGGCAATTATTTGGTGCTGGTAAGACTTAAAAATTCAATTTCTTAATTAAAAAAAATATATTGAAAAAACGATAAAATTCGCGAATTTTGCATAATTAATGGTCTCAGAGGCAACTGAAGATATTAACTCAGATCAACAACATTTTACACTCATACTAACCATAATATAAGGTAACTTTTCCACACTATTAAAATTAAAGATTCCTATGTCATAATGTTTAAGAAAAAAAATGAAATTAGCGAATTTTGCATAATTAATGGTCTCGGAGGCAACTGAAGATATTAACTCAGATCAATAAAATTTTGCACCTATACTAATAATAACATAAGGCAACTTTTCCGCACTATTACAAATTTGATATCAAAAACTTGTTTTTTCGATACATCCTAATGTCCATTATTGTTAATTTAATAATCACACTGGTTGTCGATAAAAATAACTAATTAAAAATAATTGTGTTAACAATTATGATATGAAGTTTCAAGTTTAAAGGCAGTATTTGATTACTTACTTTAACAATTATTCTAAAACTCACTTCTTCCTTACTGCACTGTTGCGATTTCTTTATTATTATTACAATTTAAACCCGATTTCTTCAAAAGTCATCCTTTGAAATGTCACGCGTCAGATTAATCAGTATAGTTCTTAGTGTGGAGACACAATAAAACACAAATTAAATTATAACCCTGAATTATGTATAATATTTTTAATTAAATAAGTACAACTAACTAATAAACTTTACCCAATTAAAGTTAGTCTTTTGTCGTTTGTTGCAATTTTTCTTCATTTTTTTAAGCTAGAGTGATTCTCTGTTATTTACTTTCGTTTGCAAGACACGTGTTCACGTGTTTGTCATTAAGGCTATCTTGCCCGTGGGCCTTTCCTTGTATATTAATAAATACACGGATTTAACGCTTTCACATAGCCTGATAAGTGACCTTGTAGTCTTAACTTTGTTGCTGGGTAACTACTTATAATTAATTTCTCACTTCGGAATTCAGAGAAAGTTGGAATATACACAATTTGAATTTTAATTACATTCAGTAAATATTTACGCAAAAACGCTGCAGTTGATTATCAAATTAATTTATTTTGTTTTGGCTTTGTATATAGTGTATACTTAAACTATAAAAATGCAAAGATTTTCAAATATAAGATTAAAAAAAGATTTTTTTAAACAGAATCATAATCTATATGATAAAATGACAGCGCAATGCCGCATGGCAGTGCATGGTGCCCATGCCTTAATGTATACAATTTCAGTATTAGATTAGTTCTTTTATTACTCTACTAGCTGTTATACCCGACGTTGCACGGGTAGAGGTGAAAAAATAATCTAATAGTCAATTTAACCATTTTTTTTTCTTTCATTTGAGTTACATAAGATATGAAGATTACCCAGTAATTTTCCCTTTAATTACCCATCCTGGATATAGTAATGATTAATATTAATTTCTCTCAAAATAATACCTTTTATAAGAAGCTCAAATTAAAAAGAATACATATTTAAGTAAAAAATAATCAGTAATAACTAAAAATAAGCTACTCCAGCAAACAACAAACGATTTACATTTTTATGTAGGTCAGTTCAATTCATCCATCATTTAATCTGTTATAGAATATTAAGCTTATGTTGCTGTTACCGTTCGTTATAAAGTACAGAATCCATTTACTTATATTACCTTAAAAATTCAAAATTTAAAAAATGCTATAAAATTAACAGATAATGTCATAGTAATTTCCCGAATAAAAACATTTTAGCTCATTTAGCGTGTTTGAAAAATTTGGCGAGGAAAATATATAGCTACCATTACACCCATTCAGCTCTGCTGCAAAGACCATCGCACAACCAACCAGCTATTTAAAAAAATGCTTTTTTTGCATGTTTTTTTTTAAATAATTTGGTGAGTTTGTCAAAGTATTTGGTGAAAAAAGGAAGACATGAAACTCTAATATGCATCTGTGTTCAAAAAACAACATAGTTCAGTAAAAGCTTAACTATGCTTTAAAATAATTCATAATTAAAATCATGTATACACAATAAAATAATAGAATGGGGACTGGTAGGATTACGTAACTTGAAACATATCCAACTATTTTTTTCAAATTATTAATTTTGTTTCTGAAGGCAATGAACAAATATTAAATAAATTAAACATTTTCAATTTCAATTGTTTTCTAAAAAGTTTTATTTAAATATTTCTGCCTGATGGCATCACGAAACAGAAAAAATGATCGGATTTGAGCGAAAGTGGTGTATTTTTTCCTTTAAAACGTTCGAAAACGATAGAAGGAATGGTCCGATTCGAAAAATTCTTAGCCTATGTTTGTTCTGGAGATGAGATGAATTTTTGTGCCAAATTTCGTGATGATCTGTTGCGTGGTTATTAAGTTTTTGCGTCCTATACAGACAAACACACAAACAGAAGTCGCCTTTTATGTATATAGATTTAACTTGTACCTATAAGTTATGTTACAGTAAATTAAGATGTATCAGAACGATTTCTATTATTCATGACTGACTACATAGATACCTGCAGCAAGAACTCGTACAACATGCATTTCACAGAACATGCATAGCTTGATAAAAAATGCATTCACCATGCATTAAAAAATCTCTTAATGTTTTCCATTTTGATTACCAAGATTACACTATGGAGTTAGGACAAAATTGAAACAAATAACATTTCTTATTGTAGAAGTTAGAAATATATTCCTTTCCTCTTTCTGTTCCTTGTTGCGTAAATTACCCATATTTATTTTGCAGCAGGTGGGTCTTTTACTGTACCAAATAACTTTTTGGTTCAAAATTGATGCTTTGTATTTTAATGATGGAAATATAAAGTGAGAGAATTGATATTGAAGAGAAAAATGTGCTGATTTTATTTGCTATTTCCTAGTATGGAAAATAAGGTAATGACAGTATTGCGATGGGGTCGAGAATACGAAATGAGATGAGGCCCGGATGGCTGAGTGGTTTGGACCATTACGCTAGCAGTCTGCGTGCTGTAATGAGGGCGGGTTCTATTCTCGCCTTCGCCCTGGGTGTACTTCGTTTCACTGTGACAGTAAAAATTCTTTATGTGTCTGTCTTAATTGACGAAGGCCTATAATCGGGTCTCTGATGAAACACACAAGCTGGAATATACACGTGCCTACCCCACGAAATGAGATTTTTTGTTTTCTACAGCAGGTAATGAGGAGAACACAGGAACATACAGGAACAGGTAATTCCCTGTATCTGTTGGTTGTCATACAACGGTTTTCTAGAAAATTACGCATGCGCAAGGGGTAGCTGCCATAAACATTTTTAGGTTTTAAAGTTATTAAAATTACCTTTTAGATTATAAAATTGCCTTTAAATAAGCATATTGATATGTCGAGCGGAATTCGAAAGTTGTGTTTCACAACGTTTAGTGTTTATAAATTCAGCTATAGGAAAGTCGCCTAAAATAAAAACTTGTTTTTGGATATTAAGACTATATGTCCACGACTTCAGAAACCACAAAAAAAAAATGGTTCTGGAACATAATAATGACATTCAAGTTATTTCGTCCTCTAATGCTTAAGCAAGGTAATTTAGTTTTCTCCGAAATGATAAAAAAAAAATGGGAAACCACAGGGACTTTTTTTTTGAGATTCTGAAACTCGCTGTAGAAAAATATTATTTGAATCGGCATGATAAAATGTTTCAAATATGTATAAAAGCTAAACATGCCAATCACATTAGGAAACAAGAAGTTCTAAAAGAACTAAAATAGCCTACTTTCCTGTTACTTAAATACTTGCTAAAATTCTTATCTTGAAAAAACTAGGATCGTTGCAGTAGTGACAATAACAACCGTTTCTACATTAAATGTATATACAAAAGAATAAATTTCACTAAACACAGCATCCAGCTATAATTTCAACTTCGTAAAGCCAATTATTTTCTATCGCCAATAAAATAAATATAACTTATCGTCCGCATGATTTATTTGCAGTTATAAATAAATAATTAATTATTCGTAGAAAAAACCGCATAAAACTATTCCAAAATGCACTTAAAATCATAAATGTAAATAAACAAGTAGGTTTGTAACAGAATCTGTCACTTAACCCGACTTAACCTGCTTCCAAACAACATTTGTGGTTAACAGGGAAAAAGGCGCCAAACTCAGCAATAATTCTATATTAAACATTTACCAGCTAAATTCAGCTAGTTTCATTTATTTTATTTCGAGAATTAAATAATTATTACTTAAATCGTTTGCAAAAATTTATATTTCAAAGAATAAATATGTAATATTTTTAGCCAACTTTTCTTTTTTTTTAATTCGAAGAATTAAAAAAAAATAAAAAAAGTAGGTATTGACATGCGGTCGATGTCCGTTCGTCTGTCTGTCCGTCTGTCCGTACCCCCCTTCCAAAATCGTTCTATCCATCCGATCTTAAAAATTCTTTTTTTATTAGAAAGGTATAACCTCAGACACCCAACTTTCATACTTTTTGTCCGTCTGTCTGTACGATAGGACGGACATAAATCTACTATTTGTCGACGAATTTCCCATTGAACTTGCATTAAAATTCAATTTCGAGTCATTTAAATCGCTGAATTTAACTAGAAATGCCACGGACAAGTGAGATACGTAAAAAAATTCAGCGCATCGAAATGAGAATACATTGAAAATTTCATAAAAGAATTCGAATTCTAAGTACTGCAATTATTTAAAAAACTGCAAAGTTTAATGCTCATTTAAAAAGCATAGGAAGCCATTTTTATTAGAATTAAATCACCATTGCCATAGCAACAATCGCTTGAGAAACTTTAATTCTTTTAGACAATAAATTAAAATAAATTTATTTTTGAGACATCGATCAATTTAAGATGACGTCAAATAAATATTTCACTACGAGATCTTTGTATGTTGATATAAATTGTTTTCATTCTATTTAAAAGCGAGGAATATTACATATTTATACTTTGAAATATAAATTTTTGCAAACGATTTAAGTAATAATTATTTAATTTTCGAAATAAAATAAATGAAACTTGCCGAATTTAGCAAGTAAATGTTTATTGAGGAGTAGTTTTTTGGTTTTTGTTCTACGAAAAATTAAATACTTATTTATAACTGCAACTAAAGCTGTGTTTAGTGCTGTGTTTAGTGAAAGATGCTGTGTTTATTTAGATGCTGTGTTTAGTGAAATTTATTTTAGAATTTAAGGTGGAAAAACAGTTATTGATGTCACTTACTGTTACGAACCTAGTTTTTTCATGATAAGAATTTTAGTAAGCATTTAAGTAACAGGAAAGTAGGCTATTTTAGTTCTTTAAGAATTTCTTGTTCTCTTTTGAATACAATGAAAACATTGCTTACCTATTCATACAGAATCTTGAAGTGAAATATATTTGACGTCATTTCAAACTGATCGATGTCGCAAAAATAATTTATTTTAATTCATTGTCTAAAAGAATTAAAGTTTCTCAAGCGATTGTTGCCATGGTAATGGTGATTTATCTCTAATAAAATGGCTTCCTATGCTTTTTAGCCTACTTTTCTTTTTTTTTTTTAATTCGAAGAATTTAAAAAATAGAAAAGTAGGTATTGACATGCGGTCGATGTCCGTCCGTCCGTCTGTCCGTACCCCCCCCCCCCCCCTTCCAAAATCGGTTCTATCCAACCGATCATAAAAATTATTTTTTTGTTAGAAAGCTATGACCTCAGAGAACCAACTTTCATACTTTTTGTCCGTCGGTCTGTACGATCGGATGGACATAAAATCTACTATTTGTTGACGAATTTCCCATTGAACTAGCATTGTAATTCAATTTCGAGTCATTTAAATCGCTGAATTTAACTACAAATGCTGCGGACAAGGGACATACGTCAAAAAATTCAGCGCATCGAAATGAGAACACATTGAAAATTTCAGAAAAGAATTCGAATTCTAAGTACTTCAATGATTAAAAAAACTGCAAAATTTAATGCTCATTTGAAAAACATAGGAAGCCATTTTTATTAGAATTAAATCACCATTGCCATCACAACAATCGCGCGAGAAACTTTAATTATTTTAGACAATAAATTAAAATAAATTTATTTTTGCGACATCTATCAATTTGAAATGACGTCAAATATATTTAACTTCGAGTGTCTTTGTATAGTGGTATGCAACGTTTTCGTTCTATTTAAAAGCGAGAACTATTACATATTTATTCTTTGAAATATAAATTTTTGCAAACGATTTAAGTAATAAATATTTAATTTTCGAAATAAAATAAATGAAATTAGCCGAATTTATAGCAGGTAAATGCTTAATATAGAATTGATGCTGTGTTTGGCGCCTTTTTACCTGTGGAGGCGGGTTAAGTGACAGATTCTGTTACACACCTACTTGTTAATTTACATTTCCTATTTTAAGTGAATTTTTAAGTAGTTTTTTAGTTTTTGTTTTGCAAAAAATTTAATATTTATTTATAACAACAAATAATCATGCGGATGATAAGTAATATTTATTTTATTGGCGATAAAAAATTAATGAAAATAATTGATTGAGAAGTTGAAATTATAGCTGGATGCTGTGTTTAGTGAAATTTATTCTAATGTATATAAATTTAATGTAGAAACAGTTGTGGATGTCACTTACTGTAACGAACCTAGCTTTTTCAAGATAAGAATTTTAGTAAGTATTTAAGAGTAACAGGAAAGTAGGCTATTTTAGTTCTTTTAGAACTTCTTGTTAAATGAGCATTAAATTTTGAAGTTTTTTTTAATTAATTGAAGTACTTAGAATTCGAATTCTTTTATGAAATTTTCAATATATTCTCATTTGGATAAGCAGAATTTTTTGACGTATATCACTTGTCCGTAGCATTTGTAGTTAAATTCAGCGATTTAAATGACTCGAAATTGAATTTCAATGCTAATTCAATGGGAAATTCGTCGACAAATATTAGATTTACGTCCGTCCGATCGTACAGACAGATGGACAAAAAGTATGAAAGTCGGGTCTCTGAGGTCATAGCTTTCTAACAAAAAAATAATTTTTAAGATCGGATGGATAGAACCGATTTTGGAAGGGGGGTACGGATAGACGGACGGACATCGACCGCATGTCAATACCTACTTTTTTATTTTTTTAATTCTTCGAACTAAAAAAAAGAAAAGTAGGCTAAAAAAGCAGTACTCAGGGCAGCGTGGACTTTCCACTCGTGTCAGATGCACTCAGATAGAAAATTCCAGAAAAGCGTGGCTTTTGCGTACCATGGTTAACCCCTTTACCCATTACTGAACCGTGAACTACAATAATTCCGCTTTAATGTCGCATTAAAATGAATTTGAATTTTTAAATTAAATACAAAAAAATATTGTTTAGTTTTAACTGTAGTAAAAAAGGCAGAACTCAGGACAACGTGGACTTTCCAAAAAGGGAAACCAGAGCCTCTATTGAAGCCCATGTTAAAATGGTGATTTTTATGCATCTTTTTCTCAAGAACTACTCCTTGGACTAATTCAAAATTTTACACCGTTATAGTTTAAACCCTTTTACACAGATAGATAGATATATGCTTTTAGAAATAAACTAAATACATACGCGTTAATGTATGGAGTATTGACAAACAAGTTATCACATTTTCATAAAAAATAATTGTAATAGTTCCTTTAAAAAATGTAATTAATATTCATTAAAAACATATGCCTGCTGATGTAAAAGTATTTAATATGTGTGCCCCCATTGCTCCCCCCCCCCCTAAAAAAAATCCTGAGCAAAATATTCAGTGTTTACTGAGGAAGAGGTACATTTATCATAAAATATGCATTTTGAGATTATGGCGTTTAAAGTATCATTTTTAGCAATATTATCCCACTCTAAAAATATCAAAATGTGTTTTTTGGTCAATTTTCGAGTCTTGTCCCCCTTAAGAAGAATTGTTATTCCTATAGAGCTAATGTATTAGTAGTGGAATCATAACTTCCGCAATTGTATTATTTTGTAATGATAGCCCTTTTTATCCCGGTACGGTAATCGACATAACATCGAGAAGAAACAAATTTGAAACGAAAATGGTATGTATTTATTTAATTGTATGCACTTTTGAAGTTTTAAAATGCCAATAATATACAACTGATGATGAGACTATTTTAAAACTTTAAAAATTATTAATTAAATTACCGGAAGTTATTTTTTTCATTTTTTTTTTAAATTGATCTTAGGATTATTCCCACTCCTGGTGAAAATGGGATAAAATGGCAAAGCAATTCTTTTGCAAAAGTTGTTATTTCAAAACTAATGCATTAGCTCTATGGGACTGACAGTCCCAATTAGTTAAAACAGATCTTACTTTTGATGGCCCACTCCTGTAGTTTCTGCAACCCGAGTACCAGCTGAAAGATGCTGGCCATGCATTTCCCGGACAAACGTATGTCGGCACTCGACCGGATAACGTATGGCAGGACCTTCTTGATCACTTCGTCGATCAGGCCTTTCATCTTCAACTCCACTTCTTGGAACGACTTCAGCTCTCCGTCCCCTTCTTCGTCCACAACTTCGTTCTCCAGAGACGTCGGCGGATAGTCCGGGAAGATGGCTTGTCCGGTAACTGTCCGGTTTACTCTGGCGGAGTTACCGGACTGGCCACACAGCAGGATTGATAGAACACAGATGCAGATCGCCAGGCGAGCCATGATTTTGTTTGTGCGTTGTTAAGTTCGAAGGATGGTTGCTCACAATAGTGGAGTACACTTATCCAAAAAATCGCACTAACTAGACGTTTATTATGAATAAAAATTAGAATGCTCCTCGTTCATGAACAAACTGTTTTTAGTTAATCTGAAATTGGTATTTAAATGACAATCTGTTCTTCTGTCATATTCAAAATATCCGATTTGAAGTGCATAGTATCAAATACTAAACAAATAGTCTGTCTCTTGCTATTACTGACTACAGAAGAACGCGATAGAAGAATCTAGTCAATTGAAGATTCAATAGTATAATTTGCTAAAATTACAAGAAGAAATTCGACGTCTTTTGAATCTTTAAAGAATACAAAATCTTAAGTCCATAAGGAGAAAATCCACACTATTAGAAGATGTATATTAATTGATGTTCGAAGATACACACAGTGGAGAATTTCCACGCCCCATCAAGCGGTTAAAACTTGTTCCATCTTCGTTCGGCAACTAATTTGGAAAGAACTGTGGTCGAGATTCGCCGCGACGAGTTGAAAGAGTGAAGGTCAGTTGACACCAAACGACCTTCTCGCGTTAGCTGGACACGCGGGGTTATGTAGTTTTGCTCTTTGAGGATTAGAGGAAAGTTTTTGAGTTATTTGTGAATAACAACATTTATATTTTTGTCTTATTTTTTACTTTACGATAATGAAGTATTTTTTTAATGGGGCTGCTTTGTTGGTGGATAAGCCTTCTTTCAGACTCGGTATATATGGAGTGTACAGAATGCAAGCGAACCAAGTCCACTTTTTTTCATTTTCGAGTTAGCAGCAGAATTTCCTGTACTTTATTTGTAGAATTTCAGTGCAATAATGGAAAAAAAATCATAATTCAGATAATATGCGCTGGTAACAGCAATTAAAAAAAATGTTTTCAGTTGCTACTGCCTTGCAGCTTTAACCCTCTAATGCATACTGTTACCGTTTGGTAACAAGTTACATAATCCACTTTATTCTATTAAAGTAGACCTCAATCTTGACAAATTTGTGTTTTTTTCATCTATTACATTCCATTCTGAAGTTTTAGTTAATAATAAAACTCATAAATGACAGTAGTAAAAGTGTATTCAAAATTAAAGAGGGAGGTTATTAACTGTTGTGAAATTACGTTTTCTGGCGTAAGTCAAAGTATAATAATTTTAGTACTAAATACAAATAAATTGTTTTGAAAAAATATATATAGTTAAAAAGGGTTATTTTAAAATATATTTAGTAGTTTTCTAGTCATTATTATCAAAATTGGAATTTTTTAGCTGGTTTTTGTCACATGGAAATTTTTTTTAAAATTGAAATTATTTGAAACCTAATGCAGTTACATTTTTTTCAGTATTTTTCCCATAATGTATGAGCATTGAAGATACATATATGTTTTTTTGGGATGAAAATAAAAATTCATGCATTAGAGGGTTAACTTTAAACTTCTGCATCACAAATAAGCATTTTATGGACTTGGTTCACTTGTAGAGCCCTCCATATTCCCCAGAACTGAGAACCATTTTTGTGACACCATCTTGGCGACTCTCGATACCAATTTTGACGCTCAGATTATGATGAATCTGAGTTCTCTGTGGATGTTAAATTGTTCCGAGATTTAATTTTTCTGTGAGAACTATTTTCTCTGCCACATTTCTCCGGCTGTATTGAATCTTTTTACAAACTTTTTTTTTAAATAATAAATTTAGATAACTTACAAGTTTCTCTATAATCCCACTTTTTAAAATTGCTTCGAATACTTTTTGTGAAATTATTTATTCATTTTTTTTAAATGAATCCATTTCAAAAAGTAATTGCTTCGAATACTTTTTGTGAAATTATTTATTCAATTTTTTTAAAATTGAATCTATTTCAAAAAGTGGGATTGTCGGGACCTGTAAGTCAGCTACATTTATCACATAAGAAATCTGTTTTAAAAATATTCAATACAGCTGGAGAAATATGGTGGAGAAAATACTTTTTATCCCTGTAGAATTAACCCTGATGCACTTAGCTTTGGAGATCCCCGGTCCAGCGCGCTCATTACCCCTTAATGTCGTTCACAAGGACGTCGTCAATGGATTAAGAAGAGTTTGAGTATGGCAATTTATGAACCCTGACAAGTCTAAAATTATCTATGGAATTAAAACTGTTGACCAAAAGAAGAGGAAAGATCTTAATTCGAAAACCTAAAAACCAAAATATTACAGTAACTAATATTATTTTAATAGTACAAAAGGAAAAATAATTATAAAGATTTTAATATTGAGGAAATAAAGTTTTTTTTTACGATGCTACGCAAAATTTTGATCTCTTAAGATATTTGTATTTTGAAACGTGCATTTTTTTTATAATACTAGAAGATTAAGGGAAGACAAATTTTCTTCACAAAAGAGAACCAATATATTTCAGGTTATATTTTTAACAACTTATGCTTAATCCCCTAACGTACTATTAAGACTATTTTTATTTCTTTTTAATCAATAACAACTACATCATCAAAAATTTAGTTGAATTTGTCATAAAACTGCAACAATTTATGGTATTTACATATATATCCCAGCTTGCGTGCTTGTTCAGAGAACCGCTTATAAGCTTTCACAACAATTTAAAAATACAGGTTTACTTATGACTCCTTTTAACGTTCCTATTGAAGGTACCTTAATTTGTTTGGAAAATAGATAGAGCGAATTTTATTTTCATGGTTTGCCTGTCACAAAACTATATGGTTTATTTCCCAAAAAATTCCTGTCACAAAGTACATTTGTTTGAATCAAAAATACTATTTTATGTCCTAGGGCCTAGTTATGAACAATCCTTTAAATTCAATTTTAAGTGTGACACATATTTATTATTTTGAAGTTAAAATCTTTAAAGTATTTTCTTTCCATTTTTACACAAGCTAAGACGCCGATGATTCTTTTACCTTAATGAACAGATGATCATTTGATTTGAATAATGTTTTATCGATTATTAATTCCATTGACCCCAATATTCAGTTTACCCTTGAAATAGAAAACAATAAACCAGCGCTCGTACTTGGATATATTTATTACTTGTTTTGATGAATATTTCACCACACTGTGTTTCGAAAACCTTTCGCTGATTTTCTGCTTCCCTTCAATTAATCCTCACACCATCCAAAAAAAAAAAGTTGTACTACAAATATTTGCATTTACGTACACAGGGCGGTCATTATTTACTACAATGACAACTTTCTCCAAAGTTAACTTAACTATTAACTATATTTAAAAAGTTTCTATTGATTGGGGGTATGTCGCCAAACTAATTGATTATGTTTTTAAAAATAGTCCAAATAAAACTGCATTTTTAAATTTTCTACTTCTATAATTTTGCATTTTTCAATAAAATTAGTTTCTGTACTACTACTATAAACAGCCCTATGATAATTTTAATAATTGGGAAATTAATTAAACTAATTGTCAATGAGGTTTATCATATATATGATAAACTGAACAATAAACATACTTTCCATATCACACCTTTTATGAACAACGAAGTCATGTCATAAAGGATAAGCTACCCAGTTTTTATTTCACACTTTACCGGACGCAAATAATTAAGACATTATTAATTAAAATTTTAGACAACAGTATTATTAAAATGCCTTAACATTGTCTTTCAGCCCACATATATAAAACCAAAAATGCCTAGGCCAAAAATATCTCTTAATATACATCCAAGGCTTCATTAAAGCTAGTTTTTGTTATTTGCATTTTATTGAAAAATCTGGGTAAATCCAAAACATTTTATATCCTTCATTTCATAAGTTGGGTTAAAATATTAGTTTATTCTATTGGGACTTATGGACTTCATTTTAACCCTTTAACTCCCAATAATTCCATTTGGAATCATCAAATTTGCAATTCTTTTTCTCATTAAATTAAACTCGAACTTAAGTCGAATAAATTTTACTAAATTTGTCATACATTTTTTGGATACAAATGTTTTTTTTTTGTATTATTAGATCGAAGAATCATGTCTTTTGAAGAATTAAATAGTGCCTGTTGTAGTTAAATGAAAATAAGAATTGTTATTTTTTTCCCTCTTAAATTTTAGTTAAATAGTTAAGATTTTCCCCTGCTTTTCACCATTTCATTCTGGATGCATAATGAGTCTATTTCAAAAATTTAAGCTTTCTACAATATTGTTAAGAAATGAAGTAGTTTCCGGTTGCCTATTTCTAGCCTCCTTTAGGAGCTTTAGCATAACCAAATTACGCCTCGTTATTTGGAACCCTGGTCAAGTGACGAGGTCGCCACATGAGCGGGCACCCATAGGATCTTCGAGCGACATCATACGCTTACGCCGTCGGGACTTAGGACTCCACATATTTAACGAGCACGTCTGTCCCAGTCTACTCGGCCCCCCACAGTGATTTTTAGAGTGATTTTTCCTAGGACTTTTCCTAATAAATGGGACTTTTCCTAATACCTGGGACTTTTGCTAGGAACTATTACTATTCCTGGGACTTTTCTAGGACTAGGACAAGGGCAGAACTAAGAACCTTTTCCGTGCGAGGCTCGTCGATTGCCACTCTCGGCCACTGGGAGGCCGCTTTTTTATAATTAAAGGTAAGAAGTTGGGATTGAAAGGGTTAACTTTCACCAAAAACCAGGTTGCCAGCAACACCAAGTTCTTCTGTCCACTTACCCAGTAACTGCGTGACCTTGCGCTCTGTTTCAAGCTTTCCCCTCCTCGGACCTAAACGCCGATTTTCCTGCAGTTTTTGGCGATCTCAACAGGTATTGTTTTCAAGACCGTTTTTTTTTTCTGTGGGTGAATCTTTCATTGGGATTAGAGGAAAGAGTATTTATCTGGCGGGAATTTACTGAAGTTGGCACCAAATCATAAAAGTAGGCCCAAATTAACCACACCGTGGAGGATATTGTAATTGGTAATGAACTCCTCAATTGTTTAATCATTCGTCAATATTTCATTTCATAAATTTAATTTTTGTAGTTATGAGTTATAGAAAAAAATCTAATCAATACATTTTCCATATTCAACTTTACACTTATGATTTAAATTGTATTTTTTTAATATTAATTTGTATACCCATTTATACCACACTATATATAATACTTAAACAGCTCGTTAAATACGCAGTGCGTTGAAAAAAGGCGTCTATGAATACAAATATTTTTAAGATATTTATCAAAATTTATGAGTGCGATTGCGCTTCAAGTATGGAAAAGTAAGGAATATGCTTATAACACTAATAATATGATAATATTATTTGCCTTGTAAGCATATTGTAACTTGTATAAGACAAATAAATTAATTTCAGTTTTGACTCGAAAGACCAAAGTTTTCATTTACGTTAACTTTTTGCAATCAGTTCGAAATGATAGTGTATTAAACTATTATAATTAATGAAAAATGAATCCTCACACAACATGTCACACAATTAAACACATTAAGAAATCAATAGCTTATCATTAAAATCTCGCCGAATTCTTTGCCAACCTTCAAATTTGGGCTTACTTTCAAAACTATAAATAGCTTCATATTGCAGCACAGTTTTTTGTCCGAATACATTAGAACCTTCTTTCTTCCGACAGCGAATCTTCTAACTTTCCGCAGCCATGTTCGATTCGATCATCTGTGGACAGAAGACAATGGAAAAGAGATAAATATCTCTTTAACGATCTCTATCAACGTCTTCCGCCATTTATTTTATTCCATTCAAAGCGAAAGTGAAGCGTCGTTAATCACGGGCTCGTTCTTTATCGGTATATTTTGTATTCTATTTATCAGCAACCTTCTCAATATTTAAATTAAATTGTCACAGAACCAATGTTTAGTTAAGGATACTTAAATTAGTTGGGAAATTCTTTATAAAAGGTTTTCCTTAAAAACTTTTCCTGGTGGATTTTGCTAAGATGTCTGTGATAAAGTGTCTTAATAAACTTCTTTCTATAATGGAATACATAAATATAAGATATTTTAAATATATTTGCATATATGGCATTTTAAATTGGCTTATAAATTTAAAAATTACGAAAGCTTTTCACTGTCGTTTAAAGATTTCATCACTCATAATTTAGCTATTATATAACCGTTAAAAATAACGTTAACAATAATGTAACGCAAGTTATATACATAAATATTTTATACATTATTTAATGAGTATTTACAAACAAAATCTGAATGCATAAAATAATAGTTAAAAAGCCGAATACAATTACAATGATTTAATTACAGAAAGTGTTGGTGTCTTGAAACTGCCGATATAGTTTAGGATAAACTATTTTTTTTTTTAAAAGCACACAAAATTTACATTATGTAAAAACAATGTCTCAGGGTAATTGAACGTTAAATAAGGTGGAAACATATGAAAATTCTTTTCTTCGTCCTTTAGCATATTTTCCAAAACGTCCGGAATTAAATAGTTAATAAATAACGAATTCCATAAGATCAACTTAATGATAAGGCTAAAACTTTTATTCAAATATTATAAATAACTATATTTTGATTATAAATGCAAATAATGTGATATCAAAACTATTTTGTATTCATTGTACGTTGGAAGTAACATATTCACACAGTATTCAGTAACGTGTTGTTGAAGTAAGAGTGGTCATGCAGTTACCAGTTACAGTTCCCGTTATTATCTACTTTTCTAATTTAAACATCTTTCAAATAAGCATTTGCACAAAAAATACAAATACATCTTCAATCATCTTCAAAGATACAATCTTCATAATAATGTGCTGAAAGCTGAAATGTAAATCTAGATCAGAATTTCCAAATTGATACTCAACGTGTGTTACTTCCGACTGTTAATTAATCCCATTACAAGAATATTAGAACATTAACATTAATCCTCAAGGTAATTATCGTCATAAAGTCCAGAACTAAAAATGCAATCAAATCACCAAAACAACTTCTTTGCCGAGCATCAATAAAACAATCCAGCTTCATTTGTATTCAGAGACATAATGGTCAAGGGCAAATAGCCGGGGAAAACTAGGGCGCATGTCAAGGTCATGCATGAGGGTCCACTTTGAAGACCAGCTGCTGACCTTTTCGATTTTACCGAAACAGAATCAATGTCTTTCTTCCATAAAAATGTCAATACGGATATGATTCCTGATAAAAAAAGAATGTAATAAAAGGTCGTCCGTTTGAAGAACGATTCAAGATTAGGGAGTTGACTTTCATCGCGAAAAACGAAAAACAATGCGGTGTTGCAACGAATTTGATCTGCAGGGAAAGATGAATTGAAGTACATTTCATTGCAAATGCAAGTATTTTAAGTCAGATATCCTTGTAAACTATTAACAAACTATTTGTGGGCACTGTATTAACACCTTACTTGCCAAATTAAAATGCTAATTATAAGCATTGAAACTAACGACCCTTTTCGGTTCTGAAAGGTAAGAAAATATTTTTCAATAATATAGGATTAAAAATTTTAATTATTAATTATTATTATTATTATCATTATTTTGAATTCCTTACTGTGGCAGTACACCTCTAACAATTAGACTCATCACCGAAAAAATACCTGCGGAGTCCTGTATATCAATTTTATCCATGGCTTCATTATAAGATGCTAGTACAAATCTTTTCTGTGTCTGTCTTACTTGACGGGAATGCTTTATAAGCGGGTCTCCTGACCATTCAAGCACACAAGTCAGAATATATATGTACCTACCCTGCTCCCCACACCCCTTATCAGAAGTTGAAGAAATTGTGGCTAAATATGATCAATTAGCAAATTAAATTTAAGTTGCAACAATTTATAATAAAGCTGCTTTCTCCCATTAAAAATGTTCGACTTCTCTCTTTTTTGGTTTAATTAACGTGGTTTTTGGTCGCTGTCCAATAATTATCCCGATTTTCGGTGGCCAACAATTGCGCCGGGTCAAACTACCTCAAAACCAATCTCAAATTTGCTTTACAATTACGTAGAAAATTACGGGGATTACAATGGTAATAAGGATATCACAAAAGATAGATATTGCTTAATATTTCTAATTTCTTGATATCTCACTTTGTTCAAATGGGTAAATGCAACAACAAAAAATCTAACCAAATAACATAATTGATTGTTTCAGATACGGTCTGTTGATAGACATTGTCGGGGATGTTTTTAAGGTGATGAACTGAAAATATTATGAGTGGCCTTATTTACACTCGGATTTCTATTTTTTTTAAAGTTTCTACGATACACTTTTTTAATGTTATTGGTAAGGTTTCATGATATGAAACTCATATAAACAACACTGTGGTTATATGAAAAAATATTAACGCAGTATCATTATTCATAACACATCATCATTTATGACACAGGTTTACAACATTTTTTTTAAAAATTCGACTAGATCTTTTTTTGAGAAACTTACGTTTTTTGAAGGGTGCTCAAAATCAATGTTAATTATATAAAAAAAATCTTTTTTTTAATGAAGTACAAGTTATAATTTGATGTCTTGAATAATTTTTGTTGCTAAACAAGATTCTGCTTACAGCTTTTTTTTATTCTCTACCTCTAAAGGTTTTGTCACAGTATGAACTTTTTATCTTACAAAAATTACATCGCACTTTTCAGTAGTATGTAGTATATTCTGTTCAATATTAGTAATATTTCAAATAAGAAACCACCGTATTGAGACAAAATAATTTTTTATTCCTAAGTATCAACCCCTAATCATTTTGGATCATTGGAAAATAATATTTTCATTATGTTAAGATAATTTGATGGTGGAACTTTCCTCGCAAAGGCAAACTAATACCTTTCGTAAAATACGATTTAATTTTTTTTTTTTTTTAATACTGGACAAAGGCTGACAAGAGGAAGTCTTCTAACACATTTGTATGGCATGACAAAACTTCACATGTAGACCTTTTGTTTAAATATATCGGAATGTTCTATTAATTGACAGCACTCATTAAATTAATTCACAAATACTAAAAAGAAAATTTTCCTGGTCTTTATTCTTTTTAACGACACATTATTAATATTAAATTGAAGGTCTGATGATGCAAAATAATATCTTGGCAACAAAAGAGTGATCTGAAAAGGAATTAGTTAAAAACATGTTTTGGTTACGAAAAAGATTAAGTTTTATTCAAAAAAAAAAAATCCAACTGCTCCAAAATATTTTTGGTTAATTTCGATTTTTTTTTTTTTGCATTCGTGCAAATTAACCCTTTCAGTCCCAGTGATGCCATTTGGCATCATCACTTTAAATATTTTTTTCAAAATGTTTATGTCCCGTTATGACATCCAAACACACATCATTCGATTCTTCACACTTTGTTCTATTAGACAGTATTTTCCATTAATCTCAATAAAAGTAGAACTACGATTTTTTTTATTTAGAAAATAGCCAACAAGCGTTTCACCTGATTTTTGATACGTTCACTTCAGTTCCACATATTTAAAACACAATTTAAACTATTTCGGTAAAAATAATTACTATTTTTTTTTAATAATATGGTCAGATACCTTAAAATATAGAACTCGTAGTGTTTTTAGGTAATACTAGCTGTTATACCCGACGTTGCACGGGTAGAGGTGAAAAAATAATCTAATAGTCAATTTAACCATTTTTTTTCTTTCATTTGAGTTACATTAGATATGAAGATTACCCAGTAATTTTCCCTTTAATTACCCATCCTGGGTATAGTAATGATTAATATTAATTTCTAAAAATAATAACTTTTATAAGAAGCTCAAATTAAAAAGAATACATATTTAAGTAAAAAATAATCAGTAAGAATTAAAAATAAGCTACTCCAGCAAACAGCAAACGATTTGCATGTTTTTATAAGCTTATTTGCTTTCTAATAAGCTTATGTTGATGATACCGTTCGTTATTAAAGTAAAGAATCCAGCTACTTATATTACATTAAAAAAATCAAAATTTTAAAAACGCTATACAATTCACCGATGAAGTCATCGTATTTTCCCGAATAAATATTTTTTTAGCTCATTTGGCACTTTTTTGCGAATTTGGCGAGGAAAAGATATGGCTAACAACACACCTATTCAGTTCTCGTGCAATGAACTTCGCACAACAAGCATTAAAAAAAAATTGCTCATTTGGTACGTTTTTTGTAATAACTTGGCGAGTTTGGCAAATTATTTGGCGAAAAAAAATAAGACATAAAACCATAATATGCATCTGTAGTGCAATGACTTTCAAAAAACAACATAGTTCAGTATAAGCTAAACTATGCTTTTAAAAAATTCAAGTTATTGATCTAGTTTCTGAAGGCAATGAACAAATATTAAATAAATTAAACATTTTCAACTTCAATTGTTATCTAAAAAGTTTTATTTAAATTTTTCTGCCTGATGGCATCACGAAAGAGAAAAAATGATCGGATTTGAGCGAAAGTGGTGTATTTTTCCCCTTAACGTTCGAAAACGATAGAAGGAATGGTCTGATTCGAAAAATTTTTAGCTTATGTTTGTTCTGGAGATGAGATGAATTTTTGTGCCAAATTTCGTGACGATCTGTTGCGTGGTTCTTAAGTTTTTGCGTCCTATACAAACAAACAGCCAAACAGAAGTCGCCTTTTATGTATATAGATATATTTTTTTATTTTGTTGTTTTATACAGTTAAAAAAGTTTGGCATTGTTTCAAAAACCATATAAAAATTTAAATGAATTTTTTTTCTTATGGAATTCGTATATTTGACCTAAAATAAGCTTATTTTGTGAATATCAGATGTTTCTGTAGCGTAGTAAATTTTTGGGACTGAAAGGGTTAAGAAGTTGAGTAAATTAATTTTCTAAAAAGCTAACTTTTTTTCACCTGGTCTTATATTGAAAAAAAAAAACTGTCTGCTTCATAAACGAAACCAACTGGTGACTAAGTTTATGAAACAACCCAAGTCATACATTAACCATAATTTATTTTCAGTTGATTGGTTGGTAGACAAAATATATTCAGGTTTGAATGCTTGGGCCGAGACTCGCTTATATAAACCTTCGTCAAGTGAGACAGACACAACACACACATAAGTGGATCCATCTAACTTTTAGAGACATAGGCCAAATAGAAGATCCCCAAAATTGACTTGTTACCCCTAGAGGTGTTGATTTGGTATGAGAACTTGGAGGACTTTGTGACCACCAATTAATTAACGTGCACCAGCACCACCCACCGTATACGGGGGTCTTCGGTAGGCTGCCGATGTTAGTCCTACCGACCACCGACCTTACCGACCAGGCCATCCCGGTGCTGTGTTCATTTTGGTGTTTTCAAATTGTCTGTAGAGCAGTTTTAGTGATTTTTTTAGTGTTGACTAACTTTCCATGCTTATATGGAAAGTTAAAGGCGATTATCAGCGATTTGAGACCGAATGATCGTGGGTCTCCAAACCTAAGTGCTTCTATGTTAAGGTATGCCTACTAGGGTGGTTCGAAAAAACAAAATTTTCGAGTATCAACTTCAAACCGGTCGCAAAAGTTGCGTATCATCATGCTGATTAACGAAAAAATAATTAAAAAATTCTAAAGTTATAAATATAATAGGCCCCGTGGATTTGAAGTTTCGAAAAAAAGGTAAAAAACTACTAACTTCGAAATATCAGCCAAAATTTGCAGATAATTTATTTAGCTTCCAAACTGCATTTTTTAGGTTTGAAATTCTTCAGTTATTATGAAAAAAATTGCTTCAAACGTATTTGCTTGTAATATTAAGTCTCACAAAAAAATTGAAAATGTACAAATTTGAAGAAACTTTGAGATTTTCCTTGCTCTCAAAACCTGAGCTATTTTGGAGTCAACATTGTAAAAAACATTTTACTATACATCAAAACAAAAGATTTATCAAATATAAGTCGATTTGAGCAGGATATCGGTCTTATATTCATAATAGGTCCGGACCGTCGCGTGGTGCGGGGCCCGTTACCCCTTATGATGATAGCTCCAAATAACAGTGAACAAAAATGGAAATCAGCTTCGAATATGGATGATAACATTTAAATTAATATATATTTGTCTATTTTAAAAGAATTCCTGTTAATGCAACGGTTGGCTACGAATACAGGTATAGGGAAAAAAAGTAATCAATGCCCGATATTTGGACAAGGTTGGTATGACAGCCGAGATACTTATTCCAGAGTCAAATGCCTCACTTGACAAATATCAATTACCGGTTATCAACATTGAATAAATATGAAAACTTTGTGAAAGGGATGTATAATTTAAAAATCTTATGTTTTAACCAGTCATGGCAATTTTAAAACTAGAATTGACAGTAAGATTAATTTTTACACTTAAAATTCAAGTATTATTCTTTCTATTTGCTGTATTAAAAACCAAAATCCGATGAAGTAATGAAGTTTTAAAATAAAGATTCCCTTGCTGGTACCGGTAGAAGAGGGAAAATGGGAGTTATTTACCACTTATACAACTTTCCTGTTCGTCAGTCAGCACTTGAAAACAGATGTAACGCATAAATCTGGCTAGCTACTTTAGAACGCATGAAGTTATACTCCAATAGCTATAGTTTATATCATAACGAAAAAGCGACGAGAATTCGGTTCTAAGGATTGATTTTGATTGAGTTCGGTAAGAATTGTTGTGAATAAATGTCATCTCAGTAAAAGAAGTTTGGTACCAGACAGAAAAATCTCGATAAAATTTTCGGTTTTCTTAAGTATGTTACCAGCATATGAAGATGTGATATTTTATTGCTTAGAAGAAATCTCATCTCATCCAAATGAAAAAGTAGAATATTTAAAAATAGCAGACAGTGTTGCTGTATTCAGGTTGAAAAAAATTATCACAAGGCTTTCACTCCAGTTGTGCTGCTCATTCGTATTGTACACATGATAAAACTGTTAAAAGATAAGTTTTGCAAATTGAAAAAAATTACAAACATTTCAATAAAGGAGCAAGTTATCGTGATAAATTGAAAGAATTCGTAAATGAAGCCCAAACAATCTTTTTGATATTGCAGCATGTAAGTGTAAAACATAATTTTCTTGTGGATGTGGCCAAAAATGCAAATAATTGTACTTGCCTTGCAGTGGTAGATTGCAAATGGTAAAAAGAAAATCTTTTACTGTGGGCCCAAAACGCGTGTTGCAAACAATCGAAACTTCAAATTACTTGAAAGAAAACTTGGGCAAATTTATCGATCCTAAAAACGCAAAAAATACATTTTGCACATTCTGAAAATGTGGTATTATCAAAACTCGCAAAGATATTCTAGAGCTGGACCACAGTAAAATAATAAAAGCAAGGAAAGTTATATCGAAGGATAACAGAAATCTCACATTTTAAAATTATCAAAATAACTTTAATGCTATATCCCCCACCCATTCTGAGAAACGTTAGTAAAACCGAAGTGTTATCACTTATTAAAATGTTATAAGGGCCATGATTAAAAGTAATCGGTTTTCTACTACACTCTATCAGTCGAGAGTTGTGTTAAGCTTGTAATACAAGCCTCAACTAAAATATGTGGTCATTAATCTCGAGATGGCTTCATAAGGTCTATTCTTTTGTTTAGAAACCATATGCAGAAATGTCAGAAAAATCTCTTTAACGCATTTACTTGGAAAAGAAACACAAAAGAATAAAAATCTATTCACATTTATATAATTGCATATCTGTGTATTAAACCAAGAGACAAAAATATGGTTGGTTGAGTATACCCGCTGGATTTTAAATCGAATTGCAATCACCTCCCCGTGGTGAGTTCTTGGTCATTTCATAAACTAATAACTAAAGTGGGCAAAGAGCAGCATTTACGGGAATTATTTTAATTTAAATATTAATTTAAATGTTATCATCCATATTCAAAGGTGATTTCCATTTCTGTTCACTGTTATTTGGAGCTATCATAATAAGGGGTAACGGGCCCCGCACCACGCGACGGTCCTGACTTTCCAGGAATATAAGGCCAATTTCATGCTCAAATCGACTTTATATTTTATAAATCTTTTATTTTAATGAAGTAAAATGTTTTTGTGGTGTTGACTCCAAAATAGCTTAGGTTTTGAGAGAGCAAGGAAAATCTCAAAATTTCTTCAAATTTGTACATTTTCAATTATTTGTGAGACTTAATATTACAAACAAATACGTTTGAAGAAAATTTTTTGGTAATAACTGAAGTATTTCAAACCTAAAAAATGCAGTTTGGAAGCTAAATAAATTATCTGCAAATTTTGGCTGGTAATTCGAAGTTAGTCGTTTTTTTACCTTTTTTTCAAAACTTCAAACCCACGGGGCCTATTATAACTTTAGAATTTTTTAATTATTTTTCCGTTAATCAGCATGACAATACGCAACTTTTGCGACCGATTTGAAGTTGATAATCGAAAATTTTGTTTTTTCGAACCACCCTAATGCATACACCTTAGAAAACGGAAAATTGATCAAAATATGTGTCCTGATGTTTTTGCATTAAACTATTATCTGATTCTAGATCTTTCAAATGGTACAAGTAGATTTCATGTACTGTAAATAGTTTTTAATTTACAGGCAATCTTTTAACGGCAATTCTATGGTAATCAGTCTTACAATGAAAACCGTGAAAGCATTTTCTGAAGAACCAGTTTTTTCACAACATGCTTGAACTGCGAGCAAGATATTTCAAATTAATATGCTTCGATTTCAAAAATTTTAAGTGTTTTTTAAAGAGTATAAATCAGGGCATGTGGCCATACTTTTTATAGCAAATGTAACAAATATTGATATTTTTACAGTCTTTCAAAAAATTAAATTGTTAAAAAAATCATATATTTTAAAGTTAGCCATTTAAAACTATCATAATTAAATAACTATTTTGCTTAGAGCTTAGATAAAGTATGATTACATGCCTGGAAATTTTGTTACTTTTCTGTAAAAATTACGTAAAACAACTAATTTGAATTGTCATTAAGTTGCTCGCAGTTTGGCGCATTTAAATTAATTAATTGCTAATTAATTTATTAATTAATATTTTTTTCTTGCCGTAAAGTATTGTTATCTTAGTTTTTATGTGCCTGATCTTCTCACAAAGTTTTAAAATTATATCTCAAAAATTAAAGAAAAAGTTGTCCAAGGTATATGCATACCTTAATCCAATATGTAAAAAAATATAGGCCACATTTCTACGACTGTACTGAATATTTTTGCAAACAGTTTACTTCAAATGATAAATGTATACGACTTACAGGTCAATATTATCTCATTTTTTAAAAATTTGTTTGAATATTTTTTGGCAATTTACATAAAATAAAAGTTTACATAATGTTCAAGTTACCGAGCTTACATCCGTTCACCACCGGATGATTGAAGCTAATATTTTATATAAAGGAAAGTTTTTAATTAATAATGAAAGTGTGACTTTCAGGCAAAACTAAAATTAGATTATGTAGTACTTAGTGAACTTATCATAAAGTTTAAATTTTTATTTGACCAGTTTTCGTTATGTTAAGGAATGCCAATCAACTTCTGAATTTGAAACAAAAAATGTTTGCAAATTTAATTAACAAAAAATTACTTATAGCTGTACTTGAATAATTTTTCATACAATAAGCACGCCTTTATTACGATGACACTTGGAAAAAAAACCTTATTACTTGCCCTTAATATCTCATTTATAAAAAAATTATTCTTTATCTACCTTGACATATTCAATCGAAAATTCTAGTATGATTTTTTTTAACTTCACTTGTTTTTCAGTATGTTTTGAAGGAAACTTTTTAACCCTTTTACCAATAAATAATCTGCAAGTGAAATTAACATTTGCGTCATCAACCTAATGTACCTCATAAACTTCTTTACAATATTAATAACGTTATGATAATTTTTAAATTCAAACTCAACTTTTTGTGTGTGTTTTATTGTTAAATTTTGCAATTACATAGTTCGTTTCCCTTCCATTTTCCTGTTGATTTTTGAAGAAACTGGACAAAAAACTATTTAATATTTTTTTGTTAGTTTTTTCAACTCAAGGTTAATCGTTGCTTACGGTGACTCGATCTTTTTTTATAATGGTGTTGATGGACAACTTTACTGATTCTGAAAACGAAACTGGTTATTAAGGTATACGTACACCTTTTACATTTTTTTTTTAATTTTCATTGGAATTGTTTTTAATTTATACCATAGATGAAGTACACATAGGCTAACTATTTTATGTAATTTTTTTTTCAAAAAAAGTAATTAGCATATTTATTAATTAATAATTAGTATGATAATTAGACAATTTTTTGACAATGATCCTGCTAATTCAATTTGACTTAAAGCGATATTTTCTTTTGGAAACTGTTCATTACACCTTCCTTAATGTTGTGAACCTCCAGATAGTTCTTAGTTAAACTAGAACTTATTTTTAAAAAACGTTTTTTTTGATACCGAAAAAAAAGTGATTTTTTTAAAGAAATAATTAAGTTAAATGCTTCTAAAAGCATTTCTTTCAAAGATACAAATAAGATGGAGGGTCATCACATGCTCTATATAATACAGATCACATAACTGAAAACAGAATAAAAAAATATTTAATAGAACTAAGATATCCTTGTCAAGATGAAGCAATAAATGCAAATAAACACATTCCACAGAAAATCAATTTGAAGTTACTAGAAGACCCTAGATTCTATTAGATATGCTTCTACAAAAAAATCATAAGTCAAAAACTTAGCTATGGATTTTAATAATATTGGTATCAACAGAAAGCTAGTTAAACAGAGCATATTTTAAAGAAATAAAACAAAATTGAATGTTTAAGTCATTTTTCACTTTCTTGTAAGGTGTACGTATAACTTAAGAAAGAAAAACCCAGAAGCTTGTGGCAGTGTTCGCGCTTTTTCTTAAAGCTTTTTTATGATTGCAGTTAAATAAGAAGAGTGATTGTGACGAAGTGCCGTAACGTAATATTAAAAATCTTTGCAAGGAAATATAAAAACTGAAAAAAAAAATTGGTTTCAAAGCTAGTATATATCTCGAACATTTCTACACTCTTAAAACGAACGAGCGATTTTAACTCAGTCTGATTGATTTTCACTCCTCCAGACTGGAAAATGCACTTCTCCTTTTGGAGTGGATCCTTTGTGTGTTAAACCTCCGACAGGATCACTCCAAACGAGTGATTTTAACTCAGTCTGAGATAATATTCACTCCTTTCCAGTGTCGAAAGTGCACTTCTACTAGAGTGGATTTCACTCTTTTGTTTTAAGAAAGTAGCTTCCATCACTTTTTGGCGTGTAATTTACCAATTTTGCTTTAAAACTTTGACACAAAAAGCAACTTTTTGAAAAAGTGGCAAATCAACGCTCCAAATAGTAATGGAAGCTAGAAAGTTCCACGATTCCAGAGCAATCTTGCCACTGTATAGTTATAGAATTTGAATTTTATTGTGTAATACACGAGGTAACTTTAAAAATAATGAGCTTATTTATAATAGATGCATTAATAAATAGTTATTGGTTTATAAAGGATTAAAATGATACACAAGTAAACATATTAAAAATACCCTTTTCAAAATATGGTTTAGTGACATCTGCAGTGCTTAATCATTGAGAACAAACATGTAAGAGTTTTAATCGTTTTCAATTTCTGTGTAAAAATGTAGAATATGCAGAGGGTATAATGAGGTGAAGGAACTTCTGCATATGAGTATTTGTACCGACCTCAAATCCCTGAAGTAATGCTTCGGTTGTGCAGCCAAGGCCGAAGAGTTCCATTGCCATCTCGTTCGGCACGGCAGAGGACTGCACTATTACCACCCTCTGTCGTTGGAGTCATTTACTCAGATTACCCTTTTTTTGAATCAATGTGATAGAGGGCAGCACCATCTACCAAAATAGACATGACGATCGGTAATAAAACATCCCTACTCAGAGCCCTCCATACAGCAAACTACTCAAAGTAAAGACTCAAAATTTGGTAAACATACTAAGGAAGACATGGGCAAACGGATTATGCAAAAAAATAGTATGTAATGTGTTTTTTTTTATATAATATTTTCTAAAGTACCGCTCCCTCTATTAAAGTTTTATGCTTACCAAATTTTGAGTAAGCATAAAATTCAATTAATTAAATTATTAAATTCAATTAATTAAATAGCATTCTTTACTCTGGGTTACTTTTGCAGTATTAGAGAGGTTTTATTCCGATTATCCCTACTATTCAAGACATGGGGAAACGGATTATGCAAAAAATATTTCCTGATACACCGATAGAGGGCGCTGTACATAAGAAAATATGCAAACCCTTTAAGACCGAGCTATTACGATCGTGCAGGCTTGAAAGAGAATGTTCAAGCTTATAAAAAATATCGATACCCATGCAAGTGACTTGTACCAGTCATTTATTTGTGTAAAATTTGACGAGGTGGTTGGTTGGTTGGTTTGACATATATTTTCAGGCTTGTGTGCTTGGTCGCAAGGACCCGCTTATAAACCATCGTCAAGTAGGACAACACAAGACACACACAAACACATATGACAGATGTTGCCATCTGTCGCCACCTCCACAATTTAGACATGTCCCTGAAGGGGAGGGAAATTTTTCTCCAGGAACCTGTACCCATGGTGAACTGCGCAATGACCGACCACAGGACTTTCGGACCCAATAGATTTTACGAGCACGTACTCCGCATATACTCGGTAAGTCTTCAGTGGCACCGGGTCTCGAACTCTCAACCTTCCGATTTCAAGTCCGGGGTCCGGACCACTAGGCTCCTTACAGCCCCGTGACGTGGTTTTTAAGGAATTGCTAGCGTTGATGCTGTAGGTAACTTGTTCAATAAAACTCTAACAATTTAGTCTCATAGACTTATATCAGCGCCATCTGACGGCTGGTCTTAAAGGGCTAAAAAAAGAGCCAAATTTCACATTGGTTATTTATTTTTTTGCATAATCCGTTTTCCCATGTCTTGAATAGTTTATGCTTACCAAATTTTGAGTCTTTACTCTGAGTAGTTCGCTGCATAGAGGGATCATCAGAGTAAGGGTGTTTTATTACTGATCACTCTGTACACTGGTTTCCAAGCTATCTTTTTAAAAAGGAATCTTAAGGCGCGTTTACATGAGCCATCGAATACATCGAATGCCAAAATCACCAATAGGGGAAAAAGAGGTCGAGCATGATTTCTTACCCAAATAGTCTGTGGCCGAATCCATGGAATGAAACATCAAACCTTCTTTCATTGGAGGGTTTGCGAAACCCTCCAATGAACGCTGCAATTCCGGTTCTGCCTAGAAGAAAATCCCCAAGAGGGAAAAATTGCTGAGTTTGCTCTTAAATCCATGGATTCGATGGCTCATGTAAACGCGCCTTTATTGTATGAGCAATATTGCTTAAATTGTTACACCGTCAAAACATTAATGAGATTCAATTATTACAACCTTTCAATCACAATTATTTCAAGGTTTGGTCATATTTAAGCACAAGGAAGCCTTAAACAAGCAAGCTTTTTGTCACAGTAGTGCCTAACAAATTAAATTGGACATTCACTGAAGCTGTGATGTTTGTTATTTTATATAATTTTTCTATTAAATTCGCATTTAAATAATGCAACAAAAGGTTAATTTCTTTCCTTATATTTCACTTTCATATATTGTCTCTCATGTGCTTTGATTCTCCGATAAGTAAAAGTATGATTGATATAGATATTCTTCCTCAATTTTCAGTGAAAAGGGTAATTCATAACAGGTGATTCGGTAATTTTTCTTTGCGAAACGCAGTAGGAGCAGGTTTTATTATTACATATTACATGCAAAATAAGGAAATTTAAATAATAATACAACAAAGGTTCAACCCGGTGGTCGAAAAGATATTTAGATAAGAATATTTTGTAACAATGCTACGTCGTGTAGTATCAAATTATTTGTCAGACAAAGAAAAAGCTTTTCAATAAATAAAACAGGCGCCGGCCCGCCGTCGCAATGGTTACAGTGCTAGCTGCTGGGCTCGGGTTCGAATCCCGGTAAAGGCAGGGGTGTTTGTGTTTGTCAGTAAATGTTGATATTTGTCTATGTGTTTGTGGCGTCCTTCTTTGTGTGTCTCTTGTGACGGCCTCTTCTGGCGAGTGGTGTACACTGAGAAAAAAATACTGTAAACATACAGAATTTTTTTTAGTAATGTTACAGAAATAACCAATTTTACAAAAAAAGTTTTTGTAATTCTGAACAGAAATCTTCATTTCTGCAGTTGCAAAAAAAAAACTAGTATTTGCAATTGTTTCAAACCAATCGTGGTCTTCGATCGTGATTCGAGACCAATTGATTGTTTCAAATCAATTTCACTTATCATTTCCTGACACCTGTGTGCCGAAATAGCACAGTTGGGAGAGCGTTAGGCTGAACTTCTAAAGGTTCCTGGTTCGAGCCCGAGTTTCGGCAGTCTGCTATTCCTCTGTAGTATAGTGGTCAGTACCTCCGCCTGTCACGCGGAAGACCGGGGCTCGATTTTACTATTTTTAGTAATTATTTACTAGAAATTTTCTAGGAAAAGTTTTTACAAAATTTGTTCTTGTAATGGTTACAGATTTTTTTTCACAGTGTAATGGGCAAAAAAGCCTACACTCTTCCTTTCTAGAGGGCGCAATCACTGTCGTTTGTCAAATAAAACAGGCTCATATCATTTTAGAAACATCATGTATTTGTTCGCCTTGTTGTTTTGAGAAAAAGTGTTCAGAATCACTGAGAAGATATTTTTTGTTGCATTTGAAAAAAAACAAAACATTTTTCATCCCTAAACTAAAGTATTAAAAAATGTTTATAGTTTAGCAACTAGCTTTATAAACCCGGCGTTGCACGGGTGTACCCTCAATAACTCTAATCAGTAGTTTTTTTTAATGCAAACTTCTATTTTATATAAATTGATCCCATCCCCACTGGTCAGCTCTCGATCAGGACATTATAATCTCCTCTCATTCTGATATGAGAGGTCTTCCCATTCTTGATATGAGTGGTTGATTTTATCTATGCTCTTTCAGGAATTAGAGGGCTTTCCCATTGTCCCCTGTTCAAATTGCCACAACAGCTTTATGATATAATGGCCTGTTTCTATTGCTAAACAAAACTAAATAATAAAATAATTTATTTTTAAATATTTTATTTAACAAAAACATGTAACAACGTATCAATAATAAAGGGAGAAACAAAAATTGAATAAATAAAATAATTTATTTTGTAACAACAAATAAAACACCGCATAACTTTTGATAAATATTTTGATACAACATATATACAACACGTGTAATAACAAATGAAGAGCTTAGTTGAATAACATGCTAAGTGATATTTTTGAAAAATTGTTTCAATGAACATATTACTAATTGAGTATTGTTTCAATGAACATATTACTAATTTCGACAACAAGTTCCACCTTCTTCATTAACTTAACCTCTTAAGACCCGAAAAAAGTCCTACACGTATATTCTTATATATAATCTAAACATACTTTTCATACAAATATATGCTAAAAAGTATGTTTTTCAAGGAATTTAAAAACAAAATTATGTTTAATAGTTACTTGGGGACAAGCCAAACTCTAAAAATACACATTTTTTTGTATAAATGCAACAAAAAAGGCCTTATCACTTATTTGTAGTTAACAGATTATTTTAACATTGCTTTGAATGCAAAATGCCTTTAATATTAACTACTAAAATGACTTTTTGAAAAGTTCAAAAAAAGTTAAGTAATTTTTTTAAGAACTCTAATATCGTATTGATCCTCGTTAAACTACCTAGAACTCGTTATTTTTTTATGGAAATAAATGACTGATACCTGTTATCAAAGGCTGAAAACTGATATTTGGATCTTCTTCTATTGGTCCAGGTCAATTTCGGAACTAATTAATGTGTTAATTGTATGATTTTTTTTAATTTTCCTAGATCGGAGACGCCGATCGCAAGAATTTATGTTAAGTTTATTTTTTTCCGTTTGCAAGCCCGATTTTCAACGGATCTGAATGCAAACCAAAAACATCAAAGCTCATTTTCAAATGTTTCACCTTTTAGTCACTCAGCATGTTCTTCCACTTAGCTCTTCAAATGGATCCCGAAATTCATTTTCAATGCCGGTAAAATTTTAGAATAAATCTATGGCACACGTAGAAGCATAACAACAGTTTCTATCACTGATAGAAACAATGTATACGAAGAAAATACTGAAACTAACTTAAAAGTTTTACCTCGGTTATTGTAACTAAAAATCTACAAAAAAAATAAGCAATCGTAAATAAGGTAATTTTCTAAATAAAATTTTGTAAAGCTTACATTTCACACGGAATTTGAGTTATACATATTAAATTCAGACTTATATGCCACAAAACTGGGCTTCGATAAACTTTTTAAAAATAAACAATCTAATTGATTAAGTATAATAAATTGTAAATTAATTTTTAAAAATAATATTTTATTGGTCGTGCATTCTTTCAACTACTTTCTCTTAGTAGAAAAATCATGAATTTAAAAGTTTAATTATATCAATATTATGTTTATAATATCAATACTATGTTTATATTAGTAACAAATCATTGAAAAACTTTCTTAATATTTGAGCAATTATTCAGTAAAATTCATTACAATATAGTAAGTCATGCAGGGAGTATTACTTCCTTTAATAAATAAAAAATAATTAAACTAAAACTCAAACTTTTGAAAATAAGTTTGCTGTTAATTTTACTTTTTTTTTTACCGTAGTAGAAGATTTTGTGAATTATCACGTTTAAATAAAACAGTATTTACAGAGAGTTTGTGCTAATTATATGTCTTTTTTCTAACCGTTTAAGAAATTAAACCGTTATTCACACATGAGCAAATTATATGAATAATAATCTAACAACCGAAATATTTCAGACATGAGCAAGAGTTTTTTTTTATCTATAATTCGTCTAGGTTAGTTGAGCACAGCTCCACAGATTATTTAAACAAGCTCCCTAGATGACTCAGTAAGTAATCTAGTGAGTAGCACTCATTATCTCAAAAAATTGCTTATCCAAATTATTTGAAAACTCACATAGTGTCAACTTTAAATCGTTAACCTATATTCCATATAGTTTCTGAGCTTACTCCTCAAGTACTTAATCATGATGAAAGAACTGTTAATGCAAACTCCTTATTCTTTGTTAGAGTACTTCACAAAGAGCATTTGAGCAACAACTATTAATCTATAATTCATTTAGTTTCTTTGAGCACAGCTGCATGGAGTATTCAAAAACAATCCTTAGATTACTCTGATATTCAGTGATTAATACTCACTATGACCAATATAATTAAAGAGCTTAGTGGAAGAACGTGCTAAGTGACATTTTTTGAAAAAAAATTTAGATTTTTGAACGAATGAACATATTATTAACATATTTAAAGACAACAAGTTTCCCCCTTTTCCTTAACTTAAAGTTTAGTATTACAAGTTACGGTTTACAAATACCGTTTTCAACAGATCTGAGTGCAAACTAAGAGTTTTAAAGCTCATTTTCTCGTTTCCCTTTTTTGTCATTTCGCATGTTCCTCCACTAAGCTCTTCAACTACCGTTCCACTTAGTTTAGTAGGGTGCTAAGCAAGAACTCACTCGTGATGAACAAACTGCAATTCGAACTCCTTATAGTTTCTTTGACTACTTCACCAGGATCAGCACATTAACAATAACTATTAATCAAAACTCAATCGAATTTCTTTGAGTGCCCGATAGAGTATTCACACATAATGAACAACTTTTAATCCAAACACCATCAAGATTCTTGGAGTATCCTAAATTAACACATCGGATTTTGGAACTAGATGGTTCAAGGAAACTACTGTAGTTCTGGTTACTGTATTTGTAGTTTCTTTGAGTACTTAACAAGGACTCTCAAATGAGCAACAACTGTTTATCTGAATTTCCTTGAGGAACTCGCAGAGGATTTACACATAATTTACAGCTTCTTATGAGAACCAGATGGTTCAAGGGAGGTATTAAGCACTTTTTTTAAAAAACTGTACTTGTTGATTCTTAGAGCACTTCACAACGATCCGCACATGATTAACAATCTGCTAATTGAAACTCCGCCTAATTTCTTTGAGTATCTAAGAACATTCACAAATGAAATACAATTTGTCAACACAAATTCCACCAAGTTTCTCTGAGTATTCTAAATTAACTCATCCATTTTGACAACTAGATGGTTCAAGGGAAGTCATGTAGTTCCTTACTGTATTTGTAGTATTTCAGAGAGTACAGCAACACAGAGAATACAGCAACTGACATTACAGCAACTGTCAACCAAATTTCTTTGAGTACTCGATAGAGTATTCACGCATGATTGATAACTTTCAAACTAAACACCATCAAGTTTCTTGGAGTATCCTAAATTAATACATCCGTTTTTAGAACTTGATGCCTCGAGAGAAGCATTGTTGATGATCGGGACAGGCTTATTTTCGATTTTGTGCTTGAAACTCACTTTATTTTTCGAAACAAACAGTGAGCTAATGTGTTCTTCTAAGTGAAAGTAGGGTTCCACGAAGAAAATGTGTAGTAAGAAAGATGCCATGAACGATAGGACAATGTAACTGGTGGCCAGGATAAGCTGGAAAAAAAATGAAGAACATTAAAAAGTTTTGTTGGATAATCACAGAATATCTACAACTTTGCACATGAAAACAAAATCGGCTATTGTTTTCAGTCAGATGCGTATACAATTATGCTGAATCAGGATCTCCGTCCTGCAAAACATGTAATTTTTTAGAAAATAAAAGTATTTGTGCCAAGAATCAACGTAGTTTTTTTCGTGTGTTTTTATGAATGCTAGATGAATAATAAATAATTATTTTTATTATTTTGGTCTTTGTTCGTAGCAGCAATAAAAAAAATAATTCGTATAATTGTAATGCATTAGTAAATTTTAAGTTAAGAAAATCTTGTGGATACTGATGTTTTTATTCCTTTAACATTAATTTTGGTATTAACTTAGTTTTAGGTTAGATATAAGGCACAATCAAATTTTTAAAAAATCAGTTGATTTAAATAAAAGTTCTTTTTTAAACCGTAAAAATGTTGCATTAAAGTTTAAAAAAAGATATAAGGAAATGTGTAAATTATGTAATTTAAAATTACGCCGCAAAAGCTACGATTTCAAAGGTAATAGCATTAAATATAGACTACAACAGTTTCATAAAATATTTAAGGGATTAATAAGATTCCTTTATTTAGTTGAATGGCAATTTTTAAAGAATCTTTACTTACGATTTCCAGATGTCCCATGTACATTCTTTCACGAATGCTGCCACTGTGATAGTACATTATTGGGAGGTGGATCAGGTAGGTAATGTAACACATTCTATCAAAGGGTACGAAAAACTTCGATTTCAGTACACGGCTAAAAGCACCTAAAGAAATAATATTAATTAAAAGTATTAGTATAATGTAAGAAAATATAATTATAGAACATATTTAAATAAACAAAAGAAATTTATTGAGAAACTAATTAGATTTTTCATACAACCTTCTAAGTAATATATTAAATGCAACAAGATTAATCTATTGAATAGAACTAGCGTTCAAAACTTTGGTAGTTCATTTGTAAATCATTCATTTTATAATTGAAAAAAAAAGCACTAATTTCGTAGTTATTTTGTTTAAAATACCGATGTATCTCAAACAAAAAGTATTAAATACATGTTTGTAATGTCAAAAATTTCAATCACAATAGAATTCTGAAATTTTTTAAAATTTTATAGTTAGAAAGGAAATGGAAAAGGAAAAGGTTTACAGACAGACACATAGGTTGGCAAACCGTATTAAACTGTATGAGAAATATGAAAATGTGTGAAAAAAAAGTTTATTTTGCGACAACCGCTTGCTCATACGAAATTTCTCTAAAATTTTTATTATGACGTTCGACAGGTAATGAAAAAGTTGCATGAAATGCGAAATCACACACACATACAGAGTATATATGTTTTTCTGGTAGATTAGAAGCCTTCAGCACCTTGACACAAAATATCCATTTCGGATTTTCATTAACTTCTGAAATGAAGATACTTTCATCATATTATATTTTATATAAGGTATTTGAAAATACTGAATCTTGAAAATCTGTCAGTTAGAAGAAAAACTGAAAAAGGTATACGGACAAACAGATGAAAATATTCTCGAACTCAATACCTTACTTTAAACTTTCAAAAAATCTTAAGGGGGAATGGGCGAGCTGGACCTCTGGTCTCCAAGACAAAGTGCATCAGTGTTAATCTAATGAAAAAAAATATTTTCTCTGCCTCATTTCTCCGGCTGTATTGAAATTTTTTGAAAGTTGATGTTTTAAGTGATAAATGTAGCTGACTTGCAGGTCCCGACAATCCCCCTTTTTGAAATTGGTTCGAATATTTTTCTTTAATTTTGAATAAATAATTTCACAAAAAATATTAGAAGCAATTTCAAAAAAATTGGGATTATAAGACAAGTAAGTTATTAATACAATAATATTCAATACAGTAGTAGAAATGTGGCAGAGAAAATAGTTTTTTCGCCATTTGATTAACACTGAGACACTTGAGTTTGCAGACCCCCGATCCAGCGCGCCCAATCGCCCTTAAGATTTCGAAACATAAAAAATAGAAGCATACACTCAAACGAGTGAATTTAACTCAATTTGAGTTAATTTTCAATCTTTTCAGTGTCGAAAATGCACTTATCCTATTGCAGTGGATTTCACTCTTTTGTTTAGTTAAATCTCCGACAGGATCACTCCAAACGAGTGATTTTAACTCAGTCTGAGTTAATTTTCACTAGTTTCCAGTGTCAAAAATGCACTTCTTCTTTATGATAGTGGATAGGGGAGACCGGGGCACAATGGACCACTTTTTCATTTTTTGCACTATAAGTACAAAAATATTCATCCCACTTGTTTAAAAAAAGGGGTATATATTACTTATATATCCTGGTTTAAAAATACATTACCTAACAACTATAATTTCAAATGTTTTTTTCTGAATTCACTTTTTTATTACAAGTGAGAAAGTGGTCCATTGTACCCCGGGTTCGGGGTACAATGGACCACATCATGGGGTACAATGGACCATGGTACTTTTTGCTGAAAAAAAATTTTCTACACTTTTTAAAGATTAACATACATATAAAATAATTTTCTTTTGACTTTTAAGTATTCAATTGCATTAAAATTTCTTTTAGAGAGAAGCCTGTTCCATCACTTCTTTTGGCTCTGTTCCTTCACTAGTCTTTCAAATTCTGTTACGTGGCATTTCTGATTAAAAAAATTAGTAAAAGCATTAAATTTTATCTTCAAACTTATGAGATCATTTTAAAGTTTAAACACTTATTTATTGCTATACAAAACAACACCAAAAGTGTAGGGCCAAACTGTGGATCAAAGAATCTTCGTTTTTATGTGAGATTTAGTTTTTTAACCTTTTTAAAGCCTTCAATTAATCAACGTGGTTAAACATTTTACTAACAAAATTTCAATTTTGTGCATTTTACCAATTCTGAAAAAATTTGTTTGTTAGGTACTTAATTATTTATAACTACAACAAATAGCTCAAATTTTTGTTAGTAAAAAAAATAATCGGTAATCAAATATTAATTAAAACATTTATGATACTGTACTTGTACTTCTGTTATCCAAATGTGTAAATTTATTTTTGTACCAACTAAAATATCCAAACTTCTTGTATTAAATAATTTAACACTCTAATATCACTTTCAATTTTAAAAATAATTTTCTCATGCAAAACACTTATTGTTTGTAATCATATATAAATTAAAACATCAGTTCACTAATAATTTGTTACTTCTGGTTTAAAAAAAAACAAAAACCAGGCACTATTAGTAGATGGGGAAAAAATCTATTACATTCAGAATTCAGAAGTGAATACTAAAATATATATTAAAATATTTTACTACTATAGCAAATTTAACTTTTAATAATTAGGAAGGACTTGCATCAATATTTTTTTATTTATTTTGAAACTAAAAGTATTTCTAAAGTTGCATGGGGTCAATGGACCATGGTCCACTGTACCCCAGATTTTGTGATCCATAGTGCCCCATATTGTAGTTGAACAAGAAACAAAATTAAAATATGCTGTATTTTGATTTAAGAAATTAATTTATAGATTATAAAGAAAGACAAATATCTTATATTTCAACTATGCTAAGCCACCTTGTCCAACTAATGTTACTTTAATGATGAGAAGATAATTTCTAGGAGCGAGATTTTTTACTTTCACCTGGTTAATACACATCAAGAATAAAAAATGGCAAGTGTGCGAGTTAAAAATATGTTTTTTCATAATAACTAGATGAAGACTATTATACCATCTATGAAATATAATAAGAACTAATTTGGAGAATATACAAAATAAATAATAGGGGGTGGTCCATTGTGCCCCTAGGTCCATTGTGCCCCGGTCTCCCCTATCATTCTTTTGTTTTAAGAGTGTACAAAATAAAATTAAGATCATAAATACCTCCGTGATGAGTGGCGCATGCTACCACCAGCCATCCTATCCCTATGCACCAGACGTTTCTGTGCATGACCGCGTACAGTATGGCGACGGCCGGATACATCTGTTCACCGTTTTTGTATCTGTACAGACCGAACATGACGGACGAAGTACACACGATAGAGACGCACCAGAAGAAGATGCTGGTAGCCTGAAATCAATTTTAGAATTAAAGTATAAGCCAAAAGCTTGATACAGTAAAAAAGGGTTTGGAATTGTTTTGTACTGTATTATTATGGTAGAAATGCAGTGATTTTCTCAAAAATAATGTTTGGATTTTCCTAATTTTTACTTAGATAAAATGAATTGATTCTAATTTTCTTCAAAAATTTTTCAATCTTATTATTTGAAAAGATCATCCAAGAGGTAATGTATTAAAAAGAAATCAAAAGTATAATTATTATCGTATGTTGTTATAAAGAAAAGTATATAAGAATTCAATATTTTTATAGCCATAATAGGATATTTTTCAGCGATTGCCTTTGCTGTTTTTTTTTTTAATTCCATTAAATCGCACCCCGTGTTCAGTAAATTAAGAACTCTCAATTTTAAACTCAAAGGCAGACCCATCACTTTTTCATTTTCTTATGCTACTGTTGTTTACTCTTTAACTCTCTAATGCATGCATTTTTAGTTTCATCCCCAAAAAATATATGTGCATCTATAATACTCATACATTATGAGAAAAATACTGAAAAAATGTAACTGCATTGGAATTTAAATAATTGAAATTTTTAAAACAATTTTCCATATGACAAAAACCAACTACAAAATTCCAATTTTGATAATATTGACTAGAAAAATTACAAAATATATTTAAAAATAACCCTTTTTAAACATAATTAATTTTTCAAAACAATTTATTTGTTTTTAGTACTAATTATTATACTTTGAATACTGCCAAAAACGTAATTTCACAACAGTTAATAACCTCACTCTTTAATTTTGAATACACTTTTTATACTGTCATCTATGAGATATATTAGTAACTAAAACTTCAGAATAGAATTTAATAGATGAAAAAACACAAATTTGTTCAGAGGGAGCTCTATTTTAGTATAATAACGTGGTTTATGTTACTTGTTGCCAAACGGCAACAGCATGCATTAGAGGGTTAACCCAAAGTCCACAAAAAAGGATCTTCACGATGGAGATGAGTTACTTCTGCTTTTATGCTAGTGTTTTTGTTGTTAATCAGTTTGGTTTGGTTTGAATTATCGTTGCACTAGAGCTACACGAGGGCTATTGGCGACGGGCGTCGTATTTTAGAACCACAGTCAGGTGACGAGCCACACCTGAAAAAGTTGTTAATCAGATTACTGGTATTCTCAGTATTAAATCAGTGACATCCAATCAGAGACATAACATAGAGTGGACTGCGCATTCATAGTAAAGCAGCTTAGGGATGGAAAACCAAAACCGGTTTTCAAAAAACCGGTGGTCCCGTGTTTGACTGAAAACCGGTTTTTTTGTATGAGGCCCTTCGGAACCGAAAACCGGTTTTTTAGGGAAAAACCGATGGAAAATGGAAAACCGTTTTTTTCTAAAAAACCGCCATCCCTTGCAGATTAGCATTATGTCCTAAACATCACAAATCGCCAAGAGGGGAAAGGTTGCTACGTATGGCAACTTAACGCTACCGTTTCTTTACGAGCTATTCCAAATTGTCGCCAGACCTGAATATCAGCTAGCAAACCGAAGTGGAGACTACCATCAATATCCAAGTCACGTGGGTTTCAACCAATCACAGCCGCTTGGTGTATTTTTAATGTTTTTGCAGACGATTTTTTTTAACATTTTGGCCAAAAAAATAAACTTGTTTTTGGTATCGTAGTTTTTGAGTTATTGATATATTTAAAAAGTCGAACAATTGTTAAATTGAACAGCGAATGAATTTAAATAGTGATTCATCTTTGTTCCTTTCCGAGCTACTTTATCATACTATTAGATTGTCTGCCTCATGTGTTCAGGTCTTTGTGAAAAAACTCGCCAAATGGTAAACTCGCCATACATGCGAGCCAAATGCGACACAGTCATGTGACTGTGTAAGTTAGATGATTAGGACACTTCAGTGGCGTAGCCAGGATTGTTCCAAGGGGGGGGTTACAAAATTTTGAAGTTGCCGATTTAGTTTAAAGGAAACTTTATTATAATAATTATGAATGTAGTTTTTAATTGAAAATGCTAATTAATGAATATTAATAATTATAACTAATTATAATTATCTGTTTAAAACAAAGTTAGTTATAATTAATAACATTAATTAATTTGTATAACTAAGTACAATGCATTTAAATTATTAATTTTAACGTATTAATTAAAAATTAAATTATTAATTACAAATAAAATAAATTTTATCAGAAGAAGTCAAATTTCTTCATTAATGATGAACTTAAACACATGATAACTATTAATAAACACGCTTAAAACTTATTCCGGATTAAAGTTACTGATGTATTATAAAGTTAATGATTATAAAAGTTACTGATTTATATAAGTTAAAAAAAATTGACGTTTTGGGTAAATAAATGTAAAGCTGCCTATTTAATTTTTTGTAAACTAACAAACAAGATTCGCATCATATAGCTACTACAAATGACATGCAAAAATGACAACAATTAATAAATACAAATCATGAATAATTATATGAAATATAATCTAACAAATCGTCACTTACCTCAATATCGTGATTAGTGAAGACTTATCAAAATACGCGATTCATTTTGCAAGAATTGAGTAATATTTTGATTGCATTAATTTTTGAATTAATTATTTTTTTATTTTATAAAAATAGAGGTGAAATATAGTTAAAACTATTTTAGTTTTCTAGGGATTTTAATTTCGACAATGAATGACAAGCACAGAGCACAGAACGAGCTGCCTTGTGTATCTAAGTGTTTATTTTCCAAAAGAAGACACGCCCCCTCCCCCGCTTTCTAAGTCACAGAGGGAGGGACTGGTTTATTGGCTAAGCTAGGGGTGAAAAATGAGGGTGAGCATCCTACAAAAAAATTCGAAGAAAAACAAGGCGTGATTTCTACGCGGAATGCGGATAGTGCCCCTTCTGCTACAAGTGGGAATGGAAAGTTGTCAATAGCGCGGGAAATCCAGAAATAGATAAGAGACAAAAAAGATCCCCTATCCGAATGGGGGACCCTTAGGGAATGACCCCACCGGAAATGTGGAAAAACAGAATCTCCATTATCAGATGGTCCTTCATGCTCTAAAAAAATTTTGTCCGCCGTCTGCCCAGAGAATGTAATTTTACGTAGTCTACGGAAAAGTGATTTACTGGATATTTTTTCTTATGAAATCAAAGATATAACAATTATTGAAAAAAAAAACTGTGACAAATCAAAAATACTATATATTACGGAAAAATAGCTTTATTTTCTTTTTATTCTTATTACATCCGACGAAATACAAAAGAAAAAGACAAAATTGGGAAGCAGTGTGATTTTGTAACACTCATTAACACAACATTTTGCGACATTAAAACTGCAAGTGTCCTACCATTTGATTTGTCCACCTGATTGCAATAATATATACAAACAAATTTTACAAAATTAATCAAACTTTTATGCAAATTTCTTGTTGTTGTAATGGAACGCAATTTTAGGTCTTTACTAGGGGCCCTAATCTTTGGACACATTACATCCCCTAACGCAATTTTTCCTGAGTGCTAGAAATTGAAGCAATGTTAATTATACACAGAGTAATTAAAAAGACAAGGAGTGCGATTATCGAGATGGCATTAAAGAGGTTCTATGTAAAAATTGTTACAGCAATTCAAAAAAGTAAAACTTTGTAAAGAAGAAAGGTTTGATTCCCCTTCCCTCCCTCCCCCCCCCCCCACCTTGGGGGGGGGGTGAAATTTTTTGAGATTATTGGTATTGGAGCTCTGCAAAAAACCTGTTTTAAGTCCTCATGGGGGGGGTTCTGACCCCCTGTAACCCCCCCCTCGCTACGCCACTGGGACACTTTAGGTTTGCCAATGCGCAGTCCACTCTATGTTATGTCTCTGCATCCAATGTGAATGTTATTTTAAAGTTACGCGTGTGCTGAGCTGCCATAACACTAGTATATAAAAGTTTTTCATTCAATAAATTAAATGTGTTTTAATTGAATTAATTTGTTTTCTTGACACTGGCAGTAACTGAAATTATATTGTTTTTTTGTATCTTAAGAAAATTTTACTTTGACATAGCAATACTCCTTTTAAGATGGTCTAAATTACAAAGTATAAAAAACATAAGGGGAAGTCACATACAAAATACAACACGATTTATGCTGAATACCTTTGAAATCCTGAGTATATCTTTTGAGTATAGGGTGAATACATCAATGCGATGCGAAAAAGGTCCAATATGATCATTGTAGTGGGTGATCATTTCATTTCATGCGAACGGGAACTTAAGAAAAAACAACAACTTTATATTAAACTCATGATTGTTGATTGTATAAATTTTTTTTTATAGGATGGAAAACACACACACACGTGTGTGTTCACATATTTCCTAGTTACAAATATTTGTTAAGCAAATATTCCAAAGTTGCAAACTAAATTAAAAATAAATTTTATATATAAATGTATCTAAAGAAAAAGGGTAAAGAGTTTCTCATTTTCGATGCGAGAATCGAAAAAAAAAAGGTATTTCACATTCAATAAACCAATTTATTCGTTATTTCAAGACAAATTTTATTATTTTTATTAGTTTTTGCTTCATTTAGAATGAAATATTAATTATTTTTCCTTCGATTTTGACGTAACAGGGCGCACGAATATCAGGGTGAACGTAATGCAAAGGAGCGACCAATCAGAGCAGGCAAAATTTTGGCGCCCGCTGCGGTGTTTACGCCATTTCCTCCGACTAGAACATTACAATGGTGCAAACTTAAGGTGTGTTCTGGTATAAGATACAGGTCTGTTTATTTTTGACTTTTGGCAATCATAAATTAGTTGGACGAAGTCGCCAATGAGCTAGCTGGACCATACATCATACTTTGGAGAATGGGAGTCTTGCAACTAGTCCCTTTATATATAACATTAGACAATAATAATCTACTAAATGAATATACAGGATTTTATTTTGTTTTAATTTCGTTAGTTTGTTTCTTTCTTTTGTTTACAGCAATGACGAGTGAAGTATATACATTATTTTAGTGCTAGTGAATATACAGTATTTTATTTTGTTTTAAATACATTCGTTTGTTTCTTTCCTTTGTTTACAGCAATGACCAGTGCTAGCACACACAATTAAAAATATATCTGAAATTAAAGTTAAATAAAAAAAAACATTTATTCTATAAAGCAAAATAACAGAATTTGGTAACTCATTCTACTGCTTACATTTTATAAAGGACCCTGGCCCAAGTACAGGGGGGGGGGGGGGGGTGCAAATAAAATTGAAGATTTCATAGTTACCGGCAAATAAAGCGCCAAGCGTTTGTTTGGGCTTAATATAGAAGCGATTAATAGCTTCACTTATCCCACCTGTTTTTGCATTGGTGTTTGCCTTATTGGTAGCATTTCTAGTCTTACACTCTTAAAACAAAAGAGTGAAATACACTCCAGTAGGAGCCATTTTCGACTCTGGAAAGGAGTGAATACTAACTCAGACTGAGATAAAATCACCCGTTTGGAGTGATCCTGTCGGAGGTTTAACACACAAAGGGTCCACTCCTCTAGGATAAGTGCATTTTTCAGACTGGAGGAGTGAAAATTATCTCAGACTGAGTTAAAATCGCTCGTTCGTTTTAAGAGTGTATCTCTATTTCTAAGCCTGGTCACTTTTCTTTGCGCCACTCTGCATATTTGAATAGAAAAACAGTGTTAAAAAGATATTTACTTTATGTCCAGCATAAAGAAGGCCATGGCCCCGGGAAGCTCATGTATTGCAACCATGACAGCGACTCCGATAGCTCCGGCTAATGTTAAAAGTACCATGAAAAAAATTCCAAATAACCTGGCTCTGAAATAAGAATGAGCTCATGTCAGTAATGCATTTCATTTACCTAAACTTGTGTAAAATGCCAATTCTTTAAAACAATATGAGACTAATAAATTTCCAGAAATTAATCTCTTGTAATGTTTTTTGCAGTTTGGATAGTGTTTTTATATAATGATTTGTATGGAACACTGTATAAATTACTCATTAATATAAGGAATAAAATATATTTTAGGATAATGATATGAAAACTAAATTATTCAAAATTATTATGTCTTTTCGAAAGAAAACTTTATTTTAATAATTCGAAATTGCGTATATATCAAATTACTTTTCAATTTTAGATTTTCTATTTACTTATCAAAATTCATCAATCTCATGTAATAGAACGTTTATCAAGACTTTTAACAATGAGAAAATAATACTTACATAATACATATTTAAATTTTGTCACGAAGAATATGTATGCTTAAACAATGAGAAACACGTGCATTAAAAATTATTATAGTTTGTTAATTTAGGTATTAGCATCAATAACCCTGCGTGACGATAAAACTTAAATTAGGAGCAGCAAATTTGCACTTAATTTTGATGCTATTTCGATAAAAACTATTATTGAAAAAAAATATTTTTATTATGATTCTCGGTTGTTTTGAGAATATGCTTTTTTTAAAGATTGTTCGATGAATCTTTTAAAAATAAGCTTTAATCAAAGTTAAAATTTAATTTACTTATTTTTATGTTTTGCTAGTTAAAATTTATTAGTAAAAGATAAGACTCAAGTACTTACGTTTTCCTTATATGATTGAAAGGGCATTGTTTTACACCAGCTAAAAATAATTGTTAAGGCAATTGTAAAATTTTCTTACTTTTTGAGAAAGACTATTATTATGACTCCTACAAGTGTCAATTGCAACATTAAAGCTAAGATCCAAGAATGGTAGAGGCACTAAAATAGTAAGATATTATATTATTTCTAAGTCTTTTTGGCAAATATACATAATTACGATAAAATTTTAATCGAAAAATTCAAAAAGATTCATGCCATTTAGAAATACGGTTCTGAAGTAAAGTAGTCACTCACCACTTCTTGAGGTTCCCAGAGATTGTGTATGTACAAGATATTGAGCCACCATCTCTGCTTGCAGTTGTCCAACATGGGATCAACATAAAGGGACCACAGAGGACCTGATCCCAAAAGTGGAAATAACATGAACACACAGATGCATAAGAGTTGGGCAGCGGACATTCTGTGGAAATTTAAGTTGTACAATATATAAATACTTTAAAAGAATTAAGAATCAGATTTTTTATAAGAACAGTATAACGACATTCAAAAGACCGTAATGTTTAAAACAGCAACACTCTTAAAACAAACGAGTCAAATCCACTCCAGTAGGAGAAGTGCATTTTCGACACTGGAAAGGAGTGAATATTAACTCAGACTGAGTTAAAATCACTCGTTTGGAGTGATCCTGTCGGAGGTTTAAAACACAAAGGATCCACTCCAAAAGGAGAAGTGCATTTTCTAGACTGGAGGAGTGAAAATTAATCAGACTGAGTTAAAATTACTCGTTTGTTTTAAGAGTGAAAGGACCGTAATTTTTAGAAACAAGGTTGAATATTAAGAGTAGTAAATCATGTAAAATACATATTATATACTAATAATATTAACTGTTGTTGTTTCTTATCTTCTATAACAGATCTGACATATGTCAGATCAACTCCAAAAGGTTGTTGACAGACAGAAAATCGATTACAAGAAGGGGATCAGATGTTTTAACATCTGAAAGTCCTCCTTGGTCAGTCCGACGCAACTCAGTATGTGCTCCGGAGAGGCTGGATGGTAACAGCACTTTTTGCAAATAGGATAGATTTGTCTGCCACTTACAAAAGAAAGACACTTGATATGACCACTTGTAAGTAAGTCCGGCTAGTGTAGTCAGGGAGCTACGATTTCATTTAACTTCCATATTATTAACTGAAGTTATAAAATGGCATCTATTGAATAAATGCAAACGATTCATATATTTTCATTCGTTGATATACTTGTTATACAATGTTTAGTGTTCATGCTGGAAGATTAAGACATATTTGCCAATTTTGGAAAGTCATTAAAACTCCATTTCGATTTAATTTCGTGCAAGTAGAATGGAAGTTATAACATTCCAATAAAATTTTGTTACACTATGTTTAAGGTTTAATTTTAGAAAAGTGCTTTATGTCTGTTGTTCTCATTGGGTATTGTTGTTTTGCTAAAGACATTACAACAACCAGTGTCCACCAAAAGGTACCTCAAGATGAAGGCCATGTTGATTCGGCTTATACTTTATTATTATTTACATATTATTACAATATTTATCGTAATGTAGATGCCTGGTAGCAATGCGGTGGTAAAACAGCGCCACCTAGCTTTGATAGGGTGCGTGAGTGGCAGACGGGTACATGGATCTTTAAAAAGGATGCCTTTTATTTGAATCCCCTTCGACTTACATGCTACGATACTTTCCGTAATATACACTGCTCAAAACAATTAGGGGAGTACTTTGCGTACTTTTGTTTACCCGTCCAGTTCCAACTTCTTATCTTTTATTATAAAAATTTAAAATTTACGAAATAGATTTCTTATGCATCCAGATTGAAATGGCAAAAACAGGAAAACAAATCTTAATTCTTTTTAACTAAAATTTAAGGGGGCAAAAAATTGGATTCATAGCATTGAATAAGTTATAACAATATTTTTTTCAAAATTTTAATTCTAAAAAAAAAAAAGATAAAATCAAATTTCAGACTTCTAAGAATGTAAGCGTGAGGAATTTAGGGTCGATTTATTTCATAAAAGTTTTTGGGAGTGAATTTTATTTTACCATGTTTTTCATATTTTCATTAAATTAAAACAAGAATTATTTATTTCTTCAAAAGACACGATTCTTCCATCTAACGATAAATAAGTAAGAGTTCAACTTAGTGAGGAAAAAAATCGGAAGCTGATGATACCAAATGGAATCATTGGGGCGAAGTGGTTTGAACCATGCATTCCCCTAATTGTTTTGAGCAGTGTAGATGACTAGTAGCAATGCGGTGGTAAATTAGTGCCATCTAGCGTAGAGGTTAATTGAGAGTTGAACCGCTACATGTATCGATGGCTGTTATTTGAATAACTAAACTTTCATTTTCGTTTCTTTCATGTAGGAAAAACAGGGGTAAGTCCTGGTGTTTCCACACACAGTTTTCATTCAATATGGTATTATTTGGTTACTATAACAAAACTCTACAAAGGATGCTATTGATGGTAAGCAAATGCTGAACAATTAGGGCTTTATGCCTTTATTCTAGCAAAAAGATAAAAGCAGGACAATCTGTTTAAACCGACTATCCTGGCTAATTAATATCCATATTTTTTTTGTATAATTTAAGTTGAATATTGAAAAGTTGATACTACTTAAAAATTAAGTTAGTACATAAACACTGATTTATAAATAACTAGTTTTAGCTAGTTACAGCTAGTTTTTACGGATGGCATTTGTAAAACTAGTTCTTACTAATTAATTCGAGTTTTAGCTGATTTTTGGTTTTAACGGTAGTATATTTAATATATATATATAATATATATATATATATATATTATATATATAAAAATATATATATATATAATATATATATATATATATATATATATATATATATAATATATATATATATATATATATATATATTATATATATATATATATATATATATATATATATATATATATATTATAACATCAATAATGTACACATTTTCTTAAAATTTTAAAAAAAAATACCTAAAGTATCTTGATAGTAATAGCTTCACAATATTTAACGTAACCTTTCCATTTTCGGATACAGATCTCCATCTGCTATATGTAATTGTAACAGCTCTAAAAACACAAAGAAAAAATAAATACATCATATTCCATAGGTAAAGTTTTATAGTTTTTATGCAAGAATAAAGTTATAACAAATAATTTTTATAAAATTGATATAAAAATCAATGGTATATAATCAAGAGTTTGTGTCAAGACCGAAATTTTGAATTACTTACGATAGGAAAATCATTGAATCTAGAATAACGGAGCCGTTTCCAATTCCAGAGAATGTGAAACTTTCGAAAAACCTTAGGAAGTTTGCAGCCTTGGCTGTAAAGTATTAAAAATATGTTTGATTAAAAATTATGTTCTTTAATTTATTTTTCATTTATAATGTAAATATTAGAAATATATTTGATTTTAACTTATGTTCCTTCATTTATATTTCATTTATAATGTAAATATTAGAAATATATTTGATTTAAACTTATGTTCTTTAATTTATTTTTCATTTATAATGTAAATAATAGAAATATATTTGATTTAAACTTATGTTCTTTAATTTATTTTCTATTTAATAAATAATTTAGTACTTAAAAATATGTTTGCTATTATGTCGTTAATTTTATTTTAAATTTAATAAATATCGTAAAATATTGGAAATATGCAATAATTAAATTATGTTCCTTAATTTATTTTCTATTTAAACAAATAGTATCAAATTTTCAAACGCAAATATGATACTAGATATTTAATTCAGTTTATTCAAAAACACACAAACTTACACTTATTTTCTCAAACAAGATAAATGAATCTAACTGAAATTTTACTAATTAAAAACATACATTAAGAATCCATCAGTTATTGTTTTATATTATTTATAAGAGCACAAGTTTTAAACTTAGACTTATTTTATTCTTTAGTTCTCACATCATTTCACTTTACTCGTTATTTATTTTATAATAAACTGAACATAGTGTTTTAGTTTAATATTCCTAAAAAACTATGCATCAAAACACACCAACAAATTGCTTTTAATTAACCCTTTCACTCCCAATAATTCCACTTAGAATCATAAATTTTGAGATTTTTTCCTCACTAAGCTAAACTCGCACTTATTTCAAATAAATTTTATTAAATTCTTCACACATTTTTCTATAAAATCATATTTCTTTTTGTATCTTTAGATAGCAGAATCATGTCTTTTGAAGAATTTAATCCTTTTTGATGTAGTTAAATGATAATATGAAAGACATGGCAAGAATGAAATGTGCATTGGAGAATTTTTATTACATAAACTTACCCTAAATTTTACAGGCTTGCTGTTTTATATGTTTGAAAATTTAGTTTGAACTACTTTGAACAAATATAAAGCTATGATTACAAAAAAATATTGTTATAATTTATTAAAATATTATGGTTCCAAATTTATTTTCGTTTAATTATTGTTAAAAATTTTAGATCCCCCCCGTCCCCTCTGATTTACATCATTTCATTCTGGATACACAATGTGTCTCTTTCACAAATTTTAAAATTTTAGAATAAAAAAAGTTTGGATGGATAGGGTTAGTTTTTTCCCCAATGCGGCGGTAAAGTGTTAGTTAAAAACATAATTACCAAACTTTTGGAAATGCATAGCATGCAAATGAGCATATGTGTGACTATAAATTACAATCATCACTACGATGGATCTCAGTCCACAGAGGCACTGCAGATTCTCGGGTCCTCCACTGGGAGACAGTAGACTCAAAGAGTTACTGTAAATTGAAGTTTTACTGGCAAGTAAGCGCATCATGCCTAAAACAGTTCAATGCTGTAAGTTATAAGATATGTGAAAAACATTAAAAATTATAATAAATATGTAACATTGCATAATATTGGTTCTTTTTTCAAGTAAATCTCTTGATTTACACTGATAAAAAGTAAAGGAAAGTTATAATATTGTTTAACCTTAAAATAAGTTCAAAATATTTTACATATATTTTGAGCTTATCTTTGCCTGAAATTATAAAATATTTTTGTTAGATTAAATTAATAAAAAAAACTTATGCCACTTAAAATATAAGAGATTTAGATTACTTTTGAACTATATTCTGATTTTTATGCACTTTTGAATTGAAACTGTAAACTAAGAGGTTCTAAACTTAAACGAACACGAATAAGTGACTAAGTGAGTTTAACACTTGTGGCTTCATTTAAGTTTTATTGACGTATAAATTCAGTTCACTTGTTTTGGTTAAGCCACCAGTTTTTATTTCCCAGTTAAATAGAATATTTTTAGTTGTCAAATTACTAGGTTGCCTCAAATTATTAGGATATTTTATTATTTTTATTTTCAATTTAACAAACATTAAACACCTTTCCTTCGTCAATAACTTAAAACTGTGTATTTATATAATTTAATGGCTTGAGTGAGTTCGAAGGGCACTAAATTGGTAGAAATGCGTTAAAGTTCTCAACTTATACTACTTTTTCGAATTTCATAATTTCTAGGTTGATATAACGTTAAAATTTTTAAGAGAAGCAAATATATGTATTTAAAAATTTTGCATAATATATTTAAATTACTTTTGAATAGTATTTTAATTGATTTATTTCAAAGAAGTCATAATAGTTATAACTATGGAATGGTCTTAGCCCCAGACTATTAGTCTATTAGTGTCCTTTGATGAGGATAGCAGGCTTAAAAGTGTTTGGCATTTTGAAGCACAACCATAAATGTGTCACCAATATATGCGCTTACATGTAGAATCTGTTTTGGTCTCAGTGTCACCTCTTATTCTAAAATACGCATCTCCGAGAGTGCCTACTATCATACAGCCAATAACGAAGCCAAACAAGCATCTGAAAAATAAACAATCATGAAAATATTGTGTTAATTTATATTTTTGATTAGCAACAAAATAAATTTTTAATTGCATAAAATTTTATAATGGTACAACTAATTACTATGACAAATTCATAAAAGCTTATACTTCTTTATTTCGAATTAGTTTAGAGTGAACCTAAAATAAAGTTGAATGAAGGATTTGCTATTAATTTTCAACGCTTACAATAGGAAGTACAGGGTGGTTATAAAATAACGCTCCCTATTCGGAGTGGTCTGTAGCTTGAATGAATAATCCAAATGCATCATAAATTGAGACGCTTACTAATCAAGAAGGGGGGAAAAGAATGGAATCATAAAAAAATAGAATACTAAAAAATAATCATAAAAAAGAATCATCGTAAAAAAAACTCGTCTCTTGACCAGAATCAAAATTACGAGGCGTCGTCAACTATGGCTAATCACGACCAACACAGCTAATTACGCTCGTAATTTAGAACCCTGGTCAAGACACAAGTTCCCTTTTTTTTCGAAAAAGAATGGAATCATAAAAATAAACTCGTCTCTTGACCAAGGTTCAAATTACGAGGCATAGCCAATCATTGCTAATTACGGCCAACACATCCAATTACGCCTCGTTTTTAGAACCCTGGTCAAGTGACGAGTTTACTTTTTATGATTCCATTCTTTGTCCCCCTTCTTGATTAGTAAGTGTCTCAAAGTTTTTTGCATTTCGATTATTCATTAAAGCTTCAGACCACTCCGAATAGCGAGCGTTATTTTATAACCACCCTGTATAATTTTGAAAAAAGTTTTTGTGTCATAATTTTATCATTGAATAATTAACAAATGATCGATCTTTCGTATTAATTTTACATACTTACACTAAAATTATTTCTACTGTTGAAATCTCAAAATCTCCTTTTTGCTTGCAGTAGGGTACTGATACTTTTCCAAGAACACTTTGTATAGTTTCTGTTCATAGAAAAAAAACGAGAAAATACATAATCAAATACATTTATAACTGTTTTGGTTGCGAGGTTGAGCAATGAGAATTATTAAAACACACGTATATTAGGGGAGCGCTGGGCTAAACCGTTCACCCATTTTTTGGTCTAGATTTCAAACTAGACGATCCCGGTAAGTGTTATAGTCTAGTGGCAGATCACTTAAGTTTACATTGTAGATATCGTTGCACTTTTAGTATGAGTATCAGTGTCTCAGTTAAGATCTCTTTTGGTTGTTAGCGATGATTGGTTAAGTGATAGAATGTAATGTTATTTTGATATATTGCAGCGTTTGGGGCTAAACCGTACATAGTCAAAAATGGTTCGCGAACCTACATCGATTGTAATTTATGAGGAAAGTAGGCCTACCAAAAATGTTAAAATTTTACATTTCTTCTTAAAAAAATTTTCAAAGTCACCAAATAAATCGAAAACTTTTAGGTTTGTTATGAAATTTTAGAACTTTTTTATTAATTTTTTTTTTTTTTGGATTTTAATTTGTTTTACAATTATTTTACAATTATAGTGCACAGTTTCTTAGTTACGACCTTTATAAGTAATAAAACGTTTTTGTACAGCAATTTATTGCATTAAAATCATTACTTGCCTTACCTTTAACTAAACAGATGATTTTTAAACTGTACGGTATCGCCCCAACCCGAGGGGCTATTTCTTACAAGGTAACTTAATACTAATTTTTTTATGTAAAAAGTGGAATGGTTCTAAAATGTTTATGTATGATCGGTAGCCTAATAATAAAATTTTTTATTGGTTTTATTTATGTAACCTTTACTTTGTAATTTGCTATGCATCGGCGAATCTCCTTTATGTGTACGGTATAGCCCCACTCTCCCCTACTTTCAATTATAAATGACGTATCTTTCGTTTCATCTTAAAAAACTAGTGATTCCATTACTCTTTCCATTTTTATAATATTTTCCCGAATTAATAAAATCGACAAAATATGTAGATTCTGTAAAAACAATATCCTTACAAAAATAATTCGATATCTAAGAGCCAGACAGATTATTACTGAGATAATAATCTGTCTGCGTCTTTGTTATCAAGAATTATAATGTGTAGAATGTTGACTAAAGAAATATGTAAGGATCATAGTACTTTTCCTTTTCGCGGTCGCAAGTGATATAGTAGCCAAAAAATTATTACCGCCGCCAAAACGGTATATTATATTTCAAATGGTAACCATTAACTGTGCTTTCTGTGGTACTTTAACTATTAGTCCAGGCAACGAAGGCTGAAAAAAGGGTCTAGAGGGAAAGTTTTGGAACACAATTTTTGACTTCATAACTTTGTTTAGACTAGTTAGGAGGTAAACATATCAAAAGTCAACGCCCCTATCCCCTGTGCTGAAGGGGGGGGGAGGGGGGGTTGAATGTCCCATTTTTCGGTTTTTCGCTTATATCTCGAAAACTATGCGTTCAAGTGATATAATTGTAATACACAACATGAAAGCTGATTAAATTTGCTACACGCTGCACCCCTCAAGTGTTTTAATATCTTGTATAGTTTTTGAGATATCCGCTCTTGAAAGTCAGTAATTTTGGAGAAAACACTTTTCCCGCCACATTTTTCCTCTTTTTTGACCGGATAACTCTTCAATAATGCACCGAAACACTAAATTTTGGCCCTAGAGTGGAAGAGAATTTCATTCTTTTCAATAATATATCTTATTTTACTATTTTATCCATTTTCCTTCAAATTTTAAAGAGGTTTCAGTGTTGAGTGAAGAGGGTACATGCAGTCCCATAGAGCTAATGAATAAGTTTTGAAATCGCAATTTTTGCAAAGGAATTGCTTTGCCATATTATTCCATTTTCACAAGGTATTAGAATCAGCATTACATCAATTTAACACAAAATTGAAAAGAAAATACCATCTGGTTATTTAATTATTAATTAATAAAGTTTTAAAATAGTGGCGCCTTCTGCTGTATATGTTTGCCATTTTAAAATTTCAAAAATATATAATTAAATAACTTGATAATATTTTCGTTTCAAATTTGTTTCATTTCGATGTTATGTTGATTCCCGTACCTGGGCAAAAAGGGCTAACATGGCAAAGCAATACATCTGTTTAAGTTGTTATTCCAAAACTAATGCATTAGCTCTATGGGACTGACAACACCTCCTATGTACCCTTATTCTATACTGAACGTCTAAATAACGCTGATACTCATTTTGTAGGCACGTTGTTACTTTAATATGTTATCTATTTAATTTCATTCGTCAAACCCCAGTGGGAAAACGGTCAGATGCTATTTTTGTTCTGCATCTTCGGAGTCAATTTGAGGGACCCCATTGACGCTGTTCCATTGGTAAGTTTGTCATGCTCTGGGACTTTTGAGGCCTGCTATACTTGAGCTGACTTAGTCTTTCTTGCATCGTCCGAACATAATTTTCAGAACATCGTCAGGTGCTGTTGCTAGCTCACTGTGCACTGGGACCAGCAGAAGCGCTACCGAATCAAGAAGTCGGTTGATATCCTTTTCACTGAAGACACCAAGATAAACGTCAAACAAGATGATTTTCTGTCAAACAATTTAAATAAAATAGTCTCATCAGCATACTTAAGGTGTAGCTTGAGGACAATTGGATGTAGGACCCTTAGAGCAGAAAATGATGTGGACGTTCTGATAGTGGATACGGCATACGGCTGTTATAATGTCGGAAACAACACAGATACTTATTTTACAGGCACGTTGTTATACTCTAATATTTTGTGTCAACCTCACAGTCCTCTTGATGGATACAGCTGATGCGCATAAGGACATCAGTTTCATAAAGCCTGGTCGTGGGAAGACAAATAATTTTTTTTATTCTCATCCCAAGATCTTCAGCAACTGGGTTTAGGACGTGCTATTTTTGTAAACACATTAGCTGGATGCGCCACTACATCTTTCGTATTTCGAAAAAGCAGGATCGCATTTGCGAAGTTGTGTACGAAGTCGTCAGAGGTTCAGAAAGCAGCAGCGGTCATTTCATACCCTTCCTTAACCACCTATCAATTACAAAAGGCAGGCAATACCTGCATCTTGAGGTGTTATGGGGCTCCAACGAAAGAGGCCTTCCCCAGGTATAATTCACTCTTGAAATTCGGGGCCACCATCAAGCCTGATATATTGTCTTCTTCCCACCGAGAAAGCAGTAAAACAGTATTTCCTCTGAATATTACACCAAGATGAGCTGTGGATGGGAAATGACCTGCCTCATCAGGTGTATGATTGGAAGATTGAGAATAACTGCCTGATGGTCTAAGTACACAGTGAGTTAGCAGCAGCGACTGACGATATTCTGAAAATCATTTTCTGCAGATACATGAAAGTCTGTGCCAGCTCAAACAGTAGTTGTAAAAAATCAAGTCTCAAATGTTCCTCAGAATGCCAAAATTCCCAGGGGACTGGCCTCAATTGGGTCTCTCAAGTTGACTCCGAAGATGAAGAAGAACAGGGGGATCACTTGACTGTTTTTCCTCTGGGGTTCGAGGAAAGAAATGAAATAGATAAAATATTAAAATATCAACGTGAATGCAAAATGAGTATCAGTGTTATTTAGACGTTCAGTATAGAATAAGTGTACATAAGTGGGATTGTCAGCCCATAGAGCTAATGCTATAGTTTTGGAATAACAACTTCCGCAGATGTAATGCTTTGCCATGTTAGCCCTTTTTGCCCAGGTAAGGGAATCAACGTAACATTGAAATGACATAAATTCGAAACGAAAATGTTATTTAGTTATTTAATTATATAGTTTTGAAATTTAAAAATGTCAAAAATATACGCAGATGGCGCCACTAATTTAAAACTTTATAAATTAATAATTAAATAAACGGATGTTATTTTCTTTTCAATTTTGTGTTAAATTGATGTTATGATGATTATCATACCTTGTGAAAATGGAATAACATGGCAAACCAATTCTTTTGCATAAGTTGCGATTTCAAAACTTATGCATTAGCTCTATGGGATTGCCAGTACCCTCTTCCCTCAACACTGAAACCGCTTTAAAATTTGAAGGAAAATAGATAAAATAGTAAAATAAGATATATTATTGAAAAGAATGAAATTCTCTACCACTCTAGGGCCAAAATTTAGTGTTTCGGTGCATTATTGAAGAATTATCCGGTCAAAAAAGAGGAAAAATGTGGGGGGAGAAGTCTTTTTCTCCAAAATTACTGACTTTCAAGAGCGGATATCTCGAAAACTATACGAGATATTAAAGCACTTGAGGGGTGCAGCTTGTAGCAAATTTAATCAGCTTTCATGTTGTGTAATACAACTTTATCGCTATAACGCATAGTTTTCAAGATATAAGCGAAAAACCGAAAAATGGGACATTCAACCCCCCCTCCCCCCCTTCAGCACAGGGGCTAGGGGCGGGGACTTTTGATATGTTTACCTCCTAACTAGTCTTAACAAAGTTATGAAGTCAAAAATTGTGTTCCGAAACTTTCCCTCTAGAACTCTTCGTTGCCTGGACTATATGTATAATGTGTTTTATCGTCAGAAAATTCCGGTTGTTTATAAAGATTTCGTTTGGCTAGAATTGCTTCAGCAAAATGGCAAAGTAAGAAAATAAATGAATCGTTAAATGAATAAGTCTAATGGATAATATGCCAACATGTTCTTTCTTTTTCAAAATTTTAGGGAAAGAAGAAGTGTGCACAAATTTCTTTATGTGGGAGTGGCCTCTTTTTGCATTTAGCGATTAATATATTTTCATGACACTTTTCCATTTCGCCGGAGCAAAGCTCGACAAACGAAATCTTAGGTGAATTTTTTTTTCTGGCGACAAAACACAGCAAACATAGTTAAGGTATTCGCTTACGTTAAAATACATATTTTTAATGAAATTCAAGATTTATTTTTCATTATATTTTATAGCTTTATAGCCCAATTATTCTAGTTTCCAAATCAGTAAGAAGTATAATTTTACGTCTTCCAGAAACGAAGTTATGATTATTTTAATTACTTACAAAAGTTGTCGAATTCAACCGGAAGTCTTATTTCGAAACCGAAAATAACTTAATTGTTTATATTTAATTAGCAATTATTTTTTCTTAGTTCGATTAGTTAAATTTAATTTTATAAACGTGTTAATGCAAAGCTATATTATCTAAGGATTTTTCGTATAAAGTTCTGCTTTAGTAATCTGGCAATATAAATGATTGATTGGTTCCTTTTTCAAATTACGTTTGTTTGCAGAGTATATATTTCAGAACAAATTTCTGAAAAATGTAAATTTTGCTTTAAAAACCTTCACGTAAAACATGATTTAACAAAAGGTTTTATAGATATCTTCACAATATTTTTTCATCAAACTGTTTTACAGGCAATGAATTAGAATCACTGGTTTCAAAATGTAATTTCATTTTTACAGCTGGTTTTTCAAAGTAACAATTCTAAGAAAATGAATTTTTAACGAAAACACTGAGTATTGTGACTTGACGAATAATAAATTTCCCCTTTTTCAATATATCTCTTAGATTTTAGTTCATTTTCTTTAACAGGGTTAGCACTTTAACATAGTAAAAGGAAATTTGGTTATCTTAAGTAGTGTTTATTAAATCAAGTTTTGCATAATTTTGTTTTATTCCCTAATTTAACCACAAAATAGCTCAAAATGTATTAAAAAGGGATTTTTATTTTCGCTTTTTTCTAACTTTTTCTGTGTATTTTATACTTATAGTGTTAAAAATGTGTTTAAATGATTAATAAATACCTTTTTTTTTTAATTTTCCCGGTACCATTGGAATATTCCGTTTGGTGGCGACATTATCGTAGACGCTCGCGAAAAGAAAAGGTACTATATTCAATACATACAAATGAATTTCTAAAATCCATCTTCTTCAAATTTCTATTTCCAAAAAGAGGGAAAATGGGAAATTCAATTAAAAAAAATAAAATGATTTAGTCCGTGGGAGAATATGCCATCAGGCATTTTTCCTTTACACATTTAGGGAAAGAAGAAGTTAGTACGGAATATTACCTTATACTTACCTTGATAACTTTTTTGAATTTAATGATAAAACTCTAAAAGAAAAATCGCATTTTTTATTGCAATTAATAATCTACATAAATCACGGCCAACTTACACGACAAGGCCAGAGAAGCTCTCCCAAACAGGATCGAGGAATGAAATTTTGACGTCACTGTTCCGAGTGCCGAAGATGGAGAAACTAGTTCGGATGCACTCGGAACTCTAAAAATGTTATCAGCTCTGAACGAGGGATTCCGAGCCGGTTTCGAGATCGGTTGCCCTCATCTTTGGAACAACGTCATTCGGAACTATGACATCAAACTTTCTGTCAACGAGAGTGCTTGGGAGAGCTACTTTGGCCTTAGTAAGTTGAGTAGGCTGTGGAAAAATTATAATGAACAGGTTACCTGAATTCACGATACTTTCTATATCTTCAAGTGAACATTTTGAAGGTACACAAACTCCTAGCTTCATCGTCGCATTAGTTAAGTGTTTGTATCTTACAAACATGTTCAGGAACTACAATATAAATTAGACATACGTCTAGTTTAACATTATTAATAAGTTATACAGGAAAATTTGACACCCGTGGAAGGAAAAGGAATACTTAAATGATAGATTTTGTCTGTTACATAATAGTAAACAAAAGTTCTGCTTTAATTGAAATTCGTAAACTAATAATTATGTTATGTTAAATTATAAATTAAAGTATGAATTTTTTTTAAATTCTTTTATTCCTTAAAAGGATTTGGTATTGTTAAATTCAGAAAATATTTATGTTAGAGCATAAGTATACACTGTTAAAAAAATCGTTCTAGGTTTCTCAAAAAAAAAAAATAATAAAAATAAAAATGATTTCAAGTAGATGCAACGGATGCAAGGTAAAATGTCTCGTAATATATTTGTGGAATTCGGTTTAACAATTTTTTTACGGTTTTGGTTTCCGAAATCAGAAAAATGATTAAACGGAAATTACAGTAAAACGTTTCACCACACAGCCGTTGCAGGTACTAGAAATAATTTTTTTCGGTGCAACCAAATCATCAAGGGTTGCTTATGATTTAATCTTAAATAAACCAATAATTCCCTGTAAAAAGGTCATTACTAACTGATTTTAAACTTTCAATGCTCATTATCCTATTGTTTGATAAATTTTATTCATATTCTTTGTCAGCAATATATCGATTTGGATTATTATGAAAATAAACGCACATAATTATACGTAATGGTGCATAAATGACAAAATTATAACGACTATTTTTTACATAAATTTATAGATACTGTATTGTGTAAGTTATGTAATTAAATTTGGTCTCTCAATCTGATCTTCATGTTTATTCAATCGGAGCGACAGGGGAAAATAATAGGGTTATTTACGGTTAATTTTTACAATATCCGCTCAATTATTGAGAAAGTTACCGAGAAATGTATGAGACAAACTTAGACGTCAATGACAAAATTTACCATATTGTAATATGAAAGCAGAGTGCTTCTGTGTTAATCGAATGAAAAAATATATTTTGACTCCTCCAGTCTAGAAAATGCACTTCCCCGAAAGGAGAGGATCCTTTGTGTGTTAAGCCTCCGACAGGATCACTCCAAACGAGTGATAATAACTCAGTCTGAGTTAATATTTACTCCTTTCCAGTGTCTTAAATGCACTTCTCCAACTGGAGTGGATTTCACTCTTTTGTTTTAAGAGTGTACTAGTACGGATTGGGAAATGATTGTTAGCCCCACAATAGAACCTCAAACGCGTTAGGTTTAGAAAAACGATGCCCTCCCCCCCCCCGCGTTTTATAGAAAGCCAAGAGTACACTCTTAAAACAAAAGAGTGAAATCCACTCCACTTGGAGAAGTGCATTTTCGTGAATATTAACTCAGACTGAGTTAAAATCACTCGTTTGGAGTTATCCTGTTGGAAGTTTAACACACAAAGGATCTACTCCTTTCGGAGAAGTGCATTTTCAAGACTGGAGGAGTGAAAATTTCTCAGATTGAGTTAAATTCGCTCGTTTGTTTTAGGAGTATAGGTATGGGAGATTGAAAGTCTTTTTGAAGCTCTCATTCTGGCTAGACAAGGTATAGTATGTACATACTATATTGCCCCCGCTTTCGCAGATGTGGAATGGCCCTTACCGTCTTCGTCTTGGCAATGGGAGCATCCACATTCCCGTTCTGGAAGTCCTCGATAGCCCTATTGATGGTCTCCGGCCTGTGCAGTTCCAGCATACAATACTGGCCTTTGAAGACGACGTCTTCCGGCGTCTTGGGAGCCTCGTCTTTCTTCGTCACCTCGATGTCGAGGCACTCGTCGTAGTCGCCCATCGATACGGATGTGCCCTCGAGAATACCAGCTGGGACCTTGCCCGTGGCGTCGATGACTAGAAAAGAAATGAGTTTTTAGTACGTACTGCAAGAAAATTTCATTAGAAACACAAATTTTCTGTTACTTTACTAGAGAAAATTAAAAAAATTATTGAATTTCACTGAATTTAAAAGAAACTTGACTTTTAATACAAAAAAAAAAAAAGAATTTTCCCCAGTTATTACAAGTATGCATTGAGACAATTAAAAATTTTTATTGTGACCAAATAATGCTTCTACATTGTTAGCACAAAAATTGTATTGATGTTGTAAGTTGCATGTATTCGTCCGAAAGGTAGTTCAGCATCTGCTTCTATTATGGTTTCAAATAAATTACTATGCATAAACTTATAAAAATTATTTATTTCGGCACTTGACTGTAAAATGTTAAAATTTTATTACATAATTTAATTGTATAAATTTTAGAATACAATATATTTTACCTTTTTTGTTAGATGCAATAATCGTCATCCTTTCTCGATCGTCAATAGTTGGAACAAAACAAAGGCCCTCGCCAGGTAAGACGGTGAAAAATGCCCCCATTTCAATCGGGCTAATTTTTTTTTCTGAAAATACCTCATAGTATGGACAACTTCTCAGCCAAGTTTCAGCTCAAAAATATGACGCAGTTTTGAGTAAAAAATTAAAGTTTTTTTTCTTTTTAAATTGATTATTTCCTGAATATATTTGATAAATCCAAAAAACTACTCATGAGTTTTTAGATATCATTGAGTAGTATTCTCAGAAAAATCCGCTAATAAATCTGATCGAGCGATCATTGTTAAAAATGCAATTTTATTTTTCAAAAAAAAAAAATCATGCCAAAATCGTTTGGTACAACTTAGGATTTTGTCTCTACATATTCCTCATTATCAATCTATAATATATATTTTTTTCAGATTTTTAAAATTATTGGACGATAATTTAAAAAAAATAAAATATTCTTAAAACCTGACTTTTCGCACTACTTACTCGGCAGATGGCACTCCTAACAGAGGCGGGGAAATTCAATCTGGGAGAATTTCTTTCGGACTAAAGGATTTTAGCATAGATTTAGAAAGTAGCAGATCTGCCTCTAGGGGGAAAGGTGAAGCCATTTGTTAACCAGTATCCCGTAAGGCAGTTCGCGAGCTTTAGCACATGACATGCCATACGCCACCAGATGGCACCATGAGATAATTCGACCAATAAAAAATATATATTCAATATTAACTAATTAAAACTTTTTACAAGTTTCGCTAGCATAGTTTTATAGCTGCATGCGTATTGATAATTTCTGTAAGGCATGAGGTACATTTTAATAAAAGAAGCAAGTTAAAAATGCAGTTTTTATTGTATGTAACTCTTCGGTAAAACCAATTTTGTGAACCAGTATCCTGTGATGCATTGCGAAAACGACGAAATGTGGATTCATCACGCATCATTGCGTTGTACGGGATTGCGCAATCGATGGGCATGCTATTTCTAAATCTATGGATTTTAGAGCAAAAAATCAGGCTTTAAGAATTATTTTTTTTAACTATCATCCAATATTTTAAAAAATCTGAAAAAATGTATATTATAGATTGATAATAGAGGAATATGTAGAGACAAAATCCTAAGTTGTACCAAACGATTTTGGCATGATTTTTTTTTTTTTAAAAATAAAATTGCATTTTTAACAATGATCGCTCGATCAGATTTATGAGCGGATTTTTCTAAGAATACTACTCAATGATATCTAAAAACTCATGAGTAGTTTTTTGGATTTATCAAATATATTCAGGAAATAATCAATTTAAAAAGAAAAAAAAAACTTTAATTTTTTACTCAAAAATGCGTCATATTTTTGAGCTGAAACTCGGCTGAGAAGTTGTCCATACTATGAGGTATTTTCAGAAAAAAAAAAATAGCCCGATTGGAATGGGGGCATTTTTCACCGTCTTATCTGGCGAGGGCCTTTATGTTCGAATGGCCCTCTACGCAATTTTGTAACGTGTAAATTTAACACAATAACCCAACATTATAATGTGTTAATTTTTTTAAGTGTGCATCTCAATATACTAAAATACACATTTTCTCTTCAAATAGAAAAAAATTTGTTCCCATTCTTTCAGATTGTAAAGTTGAGAACCTTTATTTTTGTTTAAATACAATGATGTGAACATTTGAAATATACAAATTAAGGGTAATGGGTGCACTTTTTTTTTATTGAACGTAACAATACAGAAAACACTTTTTATGCAAGAATATTTCCCACATTGATTTGTTACGGGAGAAAAATCCGTCACCATATCGCTTTCGAAGCAGCTATTTCTTAAAACATTTACTACCAAGAATATTTTGTAATATAACCAGATAATAATATTATTATTTTTACATTTCAACGTGGGCTTTGGTTTAATGAGTTATGCAATAGAGGAATAAGTCCTCACCTACTATCCTATAGAAAAACCATCCTGGAAAAAAAAACGGGAATAAATAGATTATCCAGAAGGTTTAAATGTGCCTTGAAAGATTGTACGATATCAATTTTCAGTTCAACTTTTAATGAAATTAGGAATAAACGATTAATGAGAATATATTTTGTCATATTGAAATTAAATTTCAAGAAAAGATTGCTATTTGATTGCATTTAAACAATAATGCTATGGATTATAAAAGTCGTTCATAAAAGCTTATTAACAAAACATAACTATTATTATTAAATGTTTTATTTATTATTATTATTTTGAAAATACTGATTTAATATTTTAAATTATCAGTCAATTACACACACCATATTAAATATAAATTTCGAGTATTTCATTAAAATAGTGTCGCCATCTATTGTTTCAAAGCTAAACTGATATTAAAATTTAGTTTGTGAATGTATTATGTAGATGGCAGCACCACAACACTGACCCCCTTAGTCAAAATGTGGTGCTGCCATCTTTTGTGGAACTGAAAAACCGATCACTGACTATATTTTCCATAATTTTTAACAGACATTTTTTTTAATAAAAAAAAAGGTAAAAGAGTTTTTATTGACATACTGGAGATGTCCGTCCAAACTTCCTTCCAATTATCTATCTTAATTTTTTATTATTTTTTTTTATTAGAAAGTTGTGATAACTAACATTTATATTATATATTTTGTCCTTCAGTCTGTACGTGGGACATTTGTCTACTTGTCAGTCTAAGATATTTTTATTTAAACAGCATTAAAAATTATTATTTATTTATTTAAATAGCTCTTGCCACATTAAGAATAGCATGAGAAATTAAACATATTTGAAATTAATATTTGAGAAAAACCCATTTCTGTCACATAAATCAGTTTGGAATTATGTTTTAATATATAGCGCAATACAATTATTTGATGGTTAACTATTTGATTTATAAGTTGGTGGTACACAGATTTCCCTTTTTAGCTGACTTTCCATTTTTAATTCGAAATAATTAAATAAAAATGGAAAGTTTGAATTGTCATCGGCATCGTGGTGATTTCTGTCCTTCCGGATACACCTTCCAAATTTTAATTTTGTTTAAAAAGTGCATGGAAGGTTTGGCATCTGATACAATTTTTTAAAAAACTTAGTGTTCGCCTGTTTGTGTGCTTTTCCACCGCCAGTCTATCTATTTGTCCTATGACGTAGTCTATTTTACCCAGTTGTAACAGTCTCATTTGAAGAAAGAAGAAAAAAGTAAGGTATGACTTCATTGACCGATCTCTTATGCTGTTTTACTTTCCGTCTGTACACTTTTCTGATCGCCTGTCTGTGTGACAGTTGTTTAAATTCCATCCTTTCCGATAAAAAACAAAAAATTTCGAAAGAGAACGACATCATATACCTTAATTTTTATTAGATAATTCCAATCTTAAATTCTATAATTCCGATTTGAAATAAAATTTCGCTAAAGAAAAATACAACATATACCTTGTTTTTATTAGATAATTCAGATCTAAATTCCATCCTTCCGGTTTGAAATAAAATCTTGCGAAAGAGAACGACATCACATGCCTTACTTTTATTAGATTTTTGGCAGTTCGTCTGTATTCTTTTTCAGTTGTTTTTCTTATACCAGTCTGTTTTAACTTAGTTGTAACAGTCTAATTTGGATAAATATTTATTTGTTAAAAGGATAGGTCTCATCAAATACTTCTTTTATGCATTTTCTACTTTCTACACCTTTTATGCAATTTTTTGTCTGTCTGCTAATACTATAAGAATTTCAATGAGAATTTAAATAACAGAACTATTATACTTCTTCAAAACTTCTTTTTAATGGTATAGATCTCGTACTTTGAATATTTGTAATGTTTTGATTTAATCTACCTTATTTGGTTTGCATAACGATCTCTGAGTTCTAGAACCTTAAGTCTCGTGGTAAACATAATCGAAAATGTGGAAAAACTACTTCTAATGTTTTCATCCCCTAACCAATAATTCTGATGATATCAGAGATATACCTTTTAAACTTTGTATCCGTCTTTCGGTACGTACGTATTTCACGACGATATGTTTTAACTTTGTTCTAAAAGTCAGATTTTAAACAAAATTTAGGTAGAAAAATAATAAGAGGTTATCCTTTTTATGCTTTTTTTCGTATGCCTGACAGTCGTTTTATAAGAATTTTAATGAGCATTAAAATAAGCGGAATGGCGAGTGCATATTCTTTACTTTTGGGTTTTGTATTGGATCTCGGATTGGATCTAAGCAATTTGAGGAGTTCGAGGTCAATATTTTTTTTTTGCCTTAATAAGGTTTAAGGTTTAAGAATAGAGTCATTCAAAACACACCTGTTTTACAATTAAGAAAGTTTAGGATATATTTTACATTATTAAAGAATGTAACACTTTTATAAATTTCTCAAATTATTCACAATATATTATTTTTATTCAAAATATTTAAATTAAATTTATTCACAATATATAAATATATTACTAAAAATGTAAACATTTTTAGAAAGATATTTTGACAAATCCTGTTTACACTGAGTGCAAATCAATTTACATCAATTTATTCAACTCAACAGCGAATATTGTTTTTATAATAAAAACTTTAGCAGCTTAAAATAATACATTAATGAAATAAAACTGTTTACCAATGATTATTGTTAACTGTTTACTAATGATTATTAACTGAACACCAATAATATTAGTTATTTAGTACAAGAATAAAATAAGTATTAACTTTAATTCAAATGAAAGGAATGCGATAAAAATGTCTGTAGACCGAAGATGATTTTAATTAAGTGATATTTAGATTTGAGAATTTTCTTTCCAAAAATTTTTATTTTGCATGACCTTGAGTAAAAAAAATTCGTTAGGTTTATACCATAAAAATATTTATCCGAATCATTTCATTTAACACAACTCTTTGCGTGTATTCTTTTCACAAAACACTAAAAATGCTTTTTCCAAAGGTCATTTTTCGATAGAATATTCATTTAACGCTTTGTTCTATTCTGTTGAAACAAAAGAAAATGCTGAAAGTGGAAGTCCTGCCTAAAATACATTTCTCAAAGATGTGTTTTTATACATGCGACATGCGTGTAAGTGTATAAAAAAGGAAAGCCTTACGACCTTGCATTTACTCTTTAAGTTTTAAGATTCGTAATATTCCGCTCAGTAGCTGAATGTTCATAAATTTTGTCAGTTCATTGTTCTGATGACAAAAAGCGTTTCAATTTTTTACGACTCTAATAATAAAAAAAAAGTACGTTATTCATATGTTGACATCTTTATAAAATGAAGTAAGAGTTTAGTAGGATTGTTTACAAGAAACAAATAATACAATTTTAAAGAAGCAATATCCTTATTGGCCGACACATATGGACTAACTTTTAAAATAAAGAGTATTTTTAAAAATATATTTTTTATAATAAAATATGTCTCTTTTAAAATGTAACTTAGTTTTCACTTTTTCAAAAGCAATATTTAAAACGTTTCTGTTTTTACCAGGGTAGGAAAGAGAATTTAAATTGAATAAACATTCTATCTCTTCAAGAAATATGTATTGAGGTTGAATTAAAAAAAAATTGAAAACACACTTAATCTTACAACTTATGATAAATTTCCTTCTGAAAACCAAACACCCATAACTACACAAAAGTTAGGGTAGACTGTCCAGTGAATGAACATTGAACAGGCCCCAGTAAATGAACAGTTGGTAAATACATTTAAAAAGAAAGGATTAAAAATCATTCCACTGGATGGATTGGCAACACTGACTTCCTCTTATCTAATAGGAAGCTGTCTGACATCTGATTGGTTGTCCTGCTCATTAATTAAAATCCAACATGTTTATTGACTGGACATTTTTGTGTTCATTCACTTGGCTTTTGTACCACGTTTCATTTGGACCCTCAAAAGACCCAAAGCAATGTAATATAAAGTCACCTTCTTTTTTTTGTAGAATTTACATACAATGACAGACGTGTTCACATTGTCATAAACCCACAAGCTATATTTTCTTTAAATGTATGAATTTTCTTAAAACAAATAGTGCTTAAGGGGGAATGTGCGCGAAGGACCGGGGATCTCCAAACTCAAGTGCCTCAATGTTAATCCAATGGGGAAAAACTATTTTCTTTGCGACATTTCTCCGGCTGTATTGAATATTTTTACAAGCGGATTTTTTTATGTGATAAGTGTAGCTGACTTACAGGTCCCGACAATCCCACTTTTTGAAATTAGTACGAATATTTTTTTTAATATTCAATGAATTATTTTACGCAAAATATTCGAAGCAATTTCAAAAAGTGGGAAGATAGAGACCTGTAAGTCAGCTACATTTATCACATAAAAAAATCCGCTTGTAAAAATATTCAATACAGCCGGAGAAATGTGGCAAAGAAAATAATTTTTTCCCATTGGATTAACATTGAGGCACTTGAGTTTGGAGACCCCCGGTCCTGCACGCCCATTCCCCCTTAAGCGTTCATTCACTGGTTAGTCTACCCTACACTCTTTAAAATTATTTATTAAATTGACAGACATTTTAAGAAAATTTTTTTACTGGAAAATTTCCGTTATTCTATGAACAGTCTGGTGGATTTCAGCAACTGCGCATGCGCCGTGATTGTATGTTCATCAGAAACGAAGATGGTGTCAATTCACGGAAATATTCCGCCAGCATAATTGGCTGGAAAATTTGCGCAAATTAAAAGAAGAGATTTCACAGTGTAGATCAGTTAAAGTGTAAAAGTATTTTCAAAAGGAGACTACCGATCATTTAAAAAAATAATTCTAGATAGATATATCCTGCAGTGACACAACTTTTCGAACGTTAATAAACGGCTACAACAAACTGTATTGTTAGCGATATTTACATCATACGAAACAACGGACATGCACTTATTAGGCACGTGAGGTTTTCTTTTTTTTTTGTATTGTTTTCTATGTTAAAATTTCAAAACATCCTTTAAAGAAACCACTTATTTCAATATTATTTGTAACTGGTTGGGAAAAACTTTTAAGTTTGGTCACTTATAAGAGTTACTTCTTTTCACTTGTAGTTGCCTAACTGACAATTAAATTGGTTTTATGTTTTGAGTTTCACTAAAACGTTACCTCTGTGGATAATTAAGTGTTGTATAGAAATATTTTTTAAACTTAAAAAAGGAACACATAACAAAAAAATGAGTGAGTAATTTGATGGATATAGATGAATATTAGTTTGAAATGAATATTTGTGTGAAAGGAATATTAGTTTGAAATGAATATTAGTTTGAAATGAATATTAGTTTGAAATGAATATTAGTCTGAAATAAATATTAGTGTGAAATGAATATTAGTTTGAAATGAATATTAGTCTGAAATGAATATTAGTCTGAAATAAATGTCTATAAAATAGTTCAAACTATCTACTATTTACTATCATTTTATGCTCTTAACTCTCAAAATGTCTACTATTATCTACTATTAAACTCATATTATGAGAAATTGAATTTTTAAAATTTGCCAAAAAGTGATGACAATTTTTAAAAGCTACTTGCTTTTTAAAATTAAATATAAACACCGTCAAATTATTACTACATATAGTTAGCTGAAATAATGGCATAAAAATAGAAAAATCTGTTATACTTGATTTAAATTATTTTTTCTCAAAATTATAAGTATTATAAACTGTAAAAAAAACTACTAAAAGTAAACCAAAAGTTAAAGAAATTTACACTAAAAATAAACTAGGATATAAATATATTAATTTTTAACATTGAGATATCAAACTTTTACGTATTGAAATCAATGGTTGAATCAATTATTGAAAGGTGTCAATAAAATTTCTTTGAAATATAAGAAAAAGAACGCATAAAATTTTTTTGATCTTGTATATTGAACTTGAAACTTGTTCATATAGTTTCCCATTCAATCAATCAAACTGGGCTTTCTGGATTTGTATTAAAGTTATAAGCGTTGCGTCACATAATCTTTTTTTTTTAAAGAAATGATATTTTGAAAAAATTTAGTGTTTATGCAATTGTTACGCATTTTATATGTTTACATTTGTGGTTTTATGTGGTTTTTGATACGAAGCTAATCACCAGTATATAATTTGAGACAAATATTTTGTAAGAATGAAATTTGCATTGAGCTGAAGTTAATAGTTCATAGTTTTAAAATGAGTTAAAGTACCCAAGGTTATTTGGTTTATGAGAGTAAACATGATTATTTATATTTTAAAATTAAAACACACACCATAAAACGAAACAAATATAATTTGTATAAATATGTCAAGGAAAAATAGGAGTGAAATGTAATAATTATTTTATTCTGAATTTTTTTATAGGTTTTCGTAAATTGTTCCTAATCCAAAATGTTGAATCAAAAAATATAATGTAACAAACTTATTAACAAGAACGTTTCAACAAAATATTAGTGCTTCAGCCTCTCCTGAAATTACCACAAAAGATTAATTACGCTAAAATTCTTTACATAAAAAACCTTTTAATTCAAGTACCCCCCATTCCTTAATACACTTAATAAATTTAGGAGGCCGCAAAATTTCAAGTTGCAGAACTAACTTTTAAAAATAAAATTTTATAAATTTCGACCTCATTAAAACATATTTATTTTTTAATATAGGGACGGAAAATTTGTGTCAAAACAGCAAAAAAAAAATATTGACATTGACTTTTAAAAAAAATCATACTTGTCGTACCATGATTACTAGAACGCACCCTAGAATTACTTAGTGAAGAAAATTGCCTATGACTATAAACATTTCATTAGACAGATTCTTGTAATTTCTCTTTCAACTTGTTTTGTATCATGAGATAGAACAAAAAATGCAAGGACATTCTCAATAATTACAATAGTTCTTGTATTAAATTAAGGGATAATTGAAGAACTTAGTGGAAGAACGTAATAAGTGACATTTTTGAAAAATTGAGATTTTGTGTCACTGATCATGTTATCCCCTATTTAAAACATAACTTAAAGTTTATGAAAAAGGGTTATCTTGTTAAGTAGATTTTTACCTTCTGTAAGTTCCGTTTTTAACGAGTCTAAAGGCAAACGAAATTTTAAAAGCTCATTCTCTCGTTTTCACTTTTTTGTCACTTAGAACGTTCTTAAACTAAGCTCTTCAAATTACTCTAGCATTCCCTCTTCCCAAACCAAGAAGAGTTGCTCCCCAAACACTTAAACGGTGCAATCTGTTGTTTAGTATTTTTTAGGCTTTTGTATATGGATGTTGTGGTTAGGCACATTTGCGATACCAGGCACGTAATTATTATAAAATGGGAGAATGACACGTTATTATATCATTCGTTGCATAACATTTAAATTAGACGAATAAACATTTCTTATTATTTTTTTAATTTTCAAGGTTAAGCATATTAATGTCATTATTGTGGCTAATACTTTTTTGACGATATAATAAGTGTTCAGAATAAAAACTAGTAAAAACTTTGCGATCCGGTAAATTAGCCCAACTGCATAGCAAATTGTGTTTTATAGAGATATTTAAAATGAAAACATCAACTGAAAATACCTATACATATTACCGTTAAAAATGCACTTTGATCAATTTGCATCGAAGCTAACTTATCGTACTTTAGCTAAGTAAATTCATGCAATGTGATCATAAAAAGTTAATTTTTTGTCGAAAAACATAAATGCATTAATTTACATATGAGAGGCGTCCTTTTAACACTGTAAATTGAACGCATTATACAAACGCATTTCCGAACACTATATTCGACGAATTCATTTCTAGATCTCATCAAAAAGCGTCGTTAATTTGAGATTATTACATAAAAAGAGGGTATTTCTGAGGGTATAATTTAAATGAGTATGTGTGTGTGTGAAAGGTTTTTTTTGACGGGAAATATAAAAACACATATAATGCATTTGACTTATTATATTTTACGCCGGCCCATCGGCGCAGTGGTTAGTGTACTAGCCTTTGGAGCTGCTGGGCTCGGGTTCGAATCCCGGTAAAGGCATGGATGTTAGTGCTTGTCAATAAATGTTGTTATTTGTTTATGTGTTTGTGTCGTCCCTCTTTGTGTGTCTCGTGTGACTGTCTCTTCTGGCGAACTGGGTAATGGGCTATAAAGCCTACACTCTCCCTTCTAGAGGGCGCATTCACTGTCATTTGTCATTTTAATTATATTTTACAATATGGTAAACATGCAAATTTACGCAATTAGTTACAGTTTTTATGTGTTTAATGCTCGAGATAATATGCAAGTTCAAGATACTGTTTTTAAGTTTTCACTTGGCTGAATATTTATTTCGCAGAAACTAATTTAAAAAAAAAAAAAAAAAAAAAAAAAAAAACGACTAAAATTTCATAAATATGACAGTATTACCATAGTGTCTCTTGGGATTTGATTAAAAGGCTATTTGATACATTCTTCTTAATAACAAATTTCAGAGCTATATTTAAACCATAAAAAAGAAAGAGAAATTTAGTGCCGTTGAAAACTGTTACAACGAGGGGTATTTCAAAGACACTTAGTACATTACTGACAAAAAATATTTTTGAGAATCTGGTACCAACACAACATATAATATCAAAAATCAAATCCGAAAATAATAAATTTCAAAACTTCGGTAAAGATATCAAGTTTTTTAAATAAATAATAAGTGAAAGATTGAATTAAAAAATTTAGCTAACGTTGGAATGTTATGTTTATTAAGCAGTTTTTTTTAAAGTAACCTTTTTATTTATAGATACTTTCAGAACTTCATAATTACTCCAAATCTATGAGTAAAATATTATTGACGCTCTAACATATGAAAAGCTAAAATTATCATTAAAAATAAAATATAAGAAGAAAACGTTTAGTTTAAGCATTTACCTTAAATTTACACTTAACATCTTAAAATTTAGCAGTAAACGAAAATGTAGCTGAAGTTTCAGTTTAAATAACAAAAAAAAATCTACTATGGTCTATATTTTGTAAATGATTTTTACATAAATCAAGTTAAATTATTGGTTCTCAGTTTTTAGATTCATCTTATTATGACGCAGACCGTAGACAGCCTCTAGGGGACGAACTCCAAGAGTTAAACGATAAGGCCAAAAGTATGAATAACCAATGATAAATTATTTTGGTGGCATTTCAAATAAATAATTCATTAGATGTAACGAAACTCTTGAGAACTAAACATACACAGCCCTTGTGTGCGCTTTTTCTTTTAATCAAAAATTTTCATCTGTGTCAAGATCAAGATAATATCTCTGACGTCTGTATTCTGCGAAGTTAGAATCGTTATGTGGTTTTTGATACGAAGCTAATCACCTGTATATAATTTGAGACAAATAGTTTGAGAGAATGAAATTTGCATTGAGCAGAAGTTAGTAGTTCATAGTTTTAAAAAATAGTTAAAATACCCAAGGTTATTCGGTTTATGAGAGTAAACATGATTATTTATATTTTAAAATTAAAACACACACCATAAAACGAAACAAATATAATTTGTATAAATATGTCAAGGAAAAGTAGGAGTGTAATGAGTCATTTTTGGCGGCCTATTTCTAGCCTCCTCTAGGAGCTTTAACACATCCAATTACGTCTCGTTATTTAGAACTCCAGTCAAGTGACGAGTAAAAAGAGTGTTTAACACTTCCCAACCTAAAATTACCATTCAATAAATCAATACCTAATTACATCCCAATAATGTAATTTCAATAAATTTAAAACCTAAACAGTTCTACGGAAGCTACTATTTGTGCCTGCGTGATATTTTCAACATTATATAGATGTCTTATAGGTATTGGAAACTCGTGAACCAATTTTGAAGTCTGTATATCTTTTTACTTTGCAGCAAAACCTTTAAAACCAAAACAGTTTTCGCGCATGCAAAATTTTCTCGAAAAAATTATTATAGCGACCGATAGGTATTGGGAACTCCTCCGTAGCTCTTTTAGTTTGAGCTGTAGAGGGGTTTTGGCAGACAGACAGATGAACAGGGTGTCTGAGAGGTGAAACGAAGTTCGAAGACCCTCTTTTAGTATTAAGAACCCTCCGAAACGTGTAGAAAATACGAAATCTTCATTTTAGATTTTCGACCCCATCGCAATTCTTTTGAAACACTGTATTTAAAATTTGGTAACTGAAGTAAGAATTTATAGAAGGAAGAGAACACGTACGAACTCGTATGAAAAATCATAATGGTCATACACGTGTAGATCATTTGTCTAAGTACATGGGACTCCCCACCCCATTGGTGCCCTGTGCCCCCGTGACATGTAGGCACCAACCAATTACGTCGAAAAGTAAGTCCCCGGACTCAGTCCCTCAGTCCACCTTAAGTTACAAAGCATTCCACACAATCTTGTAACGAGACACACAAAAACTGCCTATCAGCTATCATGGCCATTTTTGCCATTAAACGTAATGGAATATCGAGTAATAAAATAAACAGCTGTTTAGTCAGTCAGTCACTTAACGATCCAAATAAAGCAGTTTTATGTTCCCATACTGCGGTAAGTCAATTTCGAATTTCGATGCTGATTCTTGATCGTGACCTTTCCGCGGCCCGAGGCAATTTTTCCCGGAAGTAATCCAAACCAGTAACGTCATCTGATTGACGTACTTCCTCTTCCTTACTTGATGCCAGTAGTTAATTCAGATCATTTGAATATATTAACTTAATATTAAGCATGTGTCTTTTTTGGGAACCAATTTCTTTAATTAACGCTAACTAATATTTTTTAATGTTTTAGAGCAAATAATTTTATTGTCAACAGCCTTTGCTTAAATTAAATTTAATTATTCTAAGCCATGGAAGATTAGATATTTAACAAAATAAATTTTGAAGTTTAAAACTTCGCCCATATTTTTCATGTATTAGTATATAGTTCAAGGTGCTTTCAAAAGTGGTCGTTACATTCAATTACACACATCGCTAACTTTCGAATACATTAATAAAAATTGCATTTTCAATTATGACAGTTAATTATATATTGGGAATTATTATGTGTACATTAGTACTTTCTTATATCTTCGTAGTAAACATATAACCTTTATTTTAATTTTAATTGTTACTAAGTTTAAAAAAAGTTATTCTTAAACCCAAATATCTCAAAAAATATATTAATACTCATAACTGTTTATAAAAGCGCTCACATTTCATTTAAAAACCATTTCCTGCTTAAAAATTTATCGTTTTGTTTGGGTTAAAGTTTTCTTTTAAAATAGTTTAGTTGTATTTTTCTATATGTTATAATGTTAATAAATATTTTTCTGGATTCATGGAAAGGCGTATCATGCTATTTCCAAATAAATTTTTTTTCTTTCCATCATCATTAATTAAAACTTAAAATTACATTCATGCGCGATGCAGTCAAAATATTTCTCAGTTAACTTTTTTACCTTAAAATTTTAATTTCTAAAGCACAACGCAGAACTTTTTAAAATTCCTTTTAATTCTTTTTTATTGGATTTAAATTTTTGGTACAAACTTTGCAAATTTCATTTTAGCATAAAACTTGAACAAATAGTTCCAAGGTTAACCATCGACGTACATGTTTTCTTCAAAGGAATTTTCGTAAAAGCGACAACGCAGGAAATTTTTGAGTGATCTTGTAATAAATTTGTGTGTTTTTTGCAATTGAATTTTCAATAGCCTGTATTTTATAGATATTTGACATTATTGTTTTATTTTCAAGAAAATTTTATGGATTGCGCATTTTCAGAAATTCCTATGATTGCTGTTTCAGCAGTCATTTTTATGTTCTTTTTATGTGCTTCGCCAAGGTAAGATATTATGGCACATGCACTATTCTAGTACGAAATACATGTTGAATGGTATCAACCAAAATATTTCTCTACGTCTCTTAGTTAAGAAGTTATATAATCGACAATAATATTTGCATAGTTTCACTGTAAATTTTTTGATGAAAAGTTACTTCGTAAAAGTTGTGTCTCTAATACTTTATACCTATAGGTTTATGGAGGAACGTTGCAGTCTAAATCGGAGTAAGCTTACATGTAAGCTGAGTAACCTTATAGAAAAAAAACTGAGTAAAAAAAAGCCAAAAAGCAGCCTATAACACTGTTAAAAATTTCAGTTCAACGTTGAACCAAATATTGGTGAAAAATGAAGAACTTCCGGCAGATACACCATAGAATGGTTCAACCAATTATAACATTCTGGGAAACAGACCAGCTTTCACGAAAAATTGGTTCGACTTCTACTCCAATAGCACGATAGTTCGGTTCAACTTCTACTAACCGCAACCGACAGTTTAAATGTTTACTCAAACGCAGCGCCATGACACATAGTAGTACTGTTTCTGCTTGTGAATTGGCCAGTCCGTGGACGAGTGGTTATGGTTATGGCATCGGCCTAGAGATTCAAGCATCTCTGGAGAGCGGGGGTTTGAATCCCACCTACTGCCAGTCATTCTATAAATCGGATATCTTTACTGGGACAGACGTGCTCGTTAAATCTGTGGGGTTTTAAGTCCCGACGGCGTTAGCTTACAATGTACGAAATACCGGTTTTTTTCACCTTTCACTATTATTATGCATTTATAGTACCATTTATGGTTCAACAATTTTTACTATTATTATTTTCACTATTATTATGCATTTATAGAACCATTTTATGGTTCAACCTTTCACTATAGTTTCGCGTCGGGAAAATCCCGCATATGGTTCAAAATCTCACCATAGTTACGCAATTTGAAAATACCGTTTTAAGGTTCAACAGTCTACCAAATCATGGTTGCAGCAAATTTGAACCGTATTTTGGTTCGACCTTGAACTATTATTTTTAACAGTGAAATTTTCATTGAAATTTAACCTTTTTATATTATGATTACACTCTACTTACAATTGCAATTTTTAAAAGTTTATTTTGTAGTTATTTTTCATAGTAAACGTTCCTCACATGTTTAGTAAACATGTCCCAAAATTGGTGAAACGCTTCAGCCAAAAGTCATGGTAAAGTTACACAGGTTTTTTTTTACAGTGTTGAAAATATAGTTTAAAATGAGAATTTTTAAAAGAAGCATAAAGCTCTTCATGATATATAGCAGGACTGTATGCGTATACTCTGGTTTATAAAGTAGATTATGTATGTTGTTTTAGAGTATGTCCGATTCTTTGGTAATTGAGTGTAAAATAAGTAAAAGGTCAATATCTCTATAAATGTCCTATTCCGATTTTCAGCTAGTAGGTTAAATAAATATGTCTTTCAGCCTATATTAGATCCCAGTACATATTCTACTAAAATACAGATACATGATAAGCGTAACTAAAATCCATACAAGTCTATAACATTGAATTTCTCAAAATCTGCATATTTTTACCAATAATAATTCCACTATAGTTAGTGTTTTCTACACACAATATCCGTATTCATAGAAACTTTTTAGCAATGAAAAAATATTAAAACTGTAAATGAGCAACCTCAAAATAAACAATGAAAACTTGTACTTACACCTCATTGCCCACTCCTTCATCTGCCTCACTCCTCCAATAATCCTGAGCACGCTACCCGTGCACTGGCCTGACACTTTGGCATCGGCAGATCCCCGCATCAAATGGGGCAGAATGGCTTTTACAACTTTTCCCACGTTATTCTTCATCTTCTTTTCGAATTGTTGAAAAGTCTCAACTGATTCTGTAGTCGCAGCATCCTCCTCTGATGAAGTCACTTCATCAGATCGAGACATAGATCGACTGTCAGAAGTTCTACGACCGCTGGTCACAGCATCGGGCGAAGACACAGTCGTAGAGCGGGCAGCAAACACTCGGCGACGCCTGGTTACAGCATTCGATGAAGGCACAGCCGTAGAGCTGTCAGAAGCAAATCTACGACCAATGGTCGCAGCTTCGGATGAAGACACAGCCGTAGAGCTGTCAGCAGTAATTCCTCCATCACTGGTCACACCATTGGATGGAGATGCATCAGAAGATACACTCACGGAACTAGTGGCAATGCTTTCAGAAGAGTCACTAGTGGCAATGCTTTCAGAAGAGTCACTAGTGGTCATGCTGTCTTTGGTGGTAACACCATTTTTAGTTTCACGAGATGTCAGATTGTCGGTGATTCTGTTCGTAACTACCGTAGTCGCACTGTCGAGAGTAGTCCCAGTGTCACTGCCTGGAGGTGTACTGGCAATGTCAGCGTACACAGTGATCTCGCTGAATGTGAGGAAAAGGATGAGGATGAATGACTTCATCTTCTGATCTTCAGCTTCTTTTTAGGAGAGATAATAAATGAGGATTACGTCTTAATTGTCATTAAAATTGGTAAAATTGCAAATGGATTCGTAATCAAGTTGATAAGCATGTGGTTGTTGTTTAGATGATGTAGAATCAATAAAAGTACGATAAATGCTAGAACTTTCAATTCGTTCTCAAAAAGTGGTTGTTAAACTCTTCGAAAATGCTGTTTCGGGATTCTATACAAGTAGAATTTTTGCAATAAAATAAAATTGAACTATAAGACCAATATACAGCTTAATCAATACATACTAATACCACTTCCACATTACGATTCGAACCGCATAATTATCAACGAAAATATCCGCTTAAAACCCTAAACACCGTCGAGTATCAATAACTGGATCATCAATAGCAACGTCCCGCGCTGAACCCTTTCGGACAAGTGACATCAAATACCGAACCTTCTTTTACCCGAGCATCCAGCGTGTTTTATAGAAACCTTGAAAACGGAATCCTCGAAGGTCGAAAGCTCAGGTAAAAGAAGAATATATCGCTCCGGGATGCTGGCTTCACCTCTTGCCTTGCAACCTCAAAGATGGCCTCTTAACTTGTCTTGCTGGATACTAGTAGTAGAAAAAATAAATACCATGATAATATCCCTCTGGTCAATGTTTTTGTGCTGTGTTTTAAAGAAAATAAAATGAAAAGTGTGTGTCGCAAAGGGTGGAGATTGGTTAGTTAAGGTTTGTTTGTGGAAAAATTTCGGGGGATTTGGTGGTTAATTATGTGTTTTCGAAGAATGATTGCTAATGTGCTTGGAATAGGTGGATAGTTTTATTATTAATTTTTTTGGAATGCATAATATGATGGTGTTTATTATTGCCGAAATGTTCGATTACGTATTCTGTTTTATTTAATATAAAGTTATCAATTCTTAGAATTGGAATTGCGAAATTTGATAATAAAATGTATAATGTTTATTAAAATAGGTGGAAAACATAAAACAAATCAAATATAAGTTTTATTGGTGTTAAACTATTATTTTATTTACTTCAAAGCATAAACTCCTACTAATTGATACTAAGAAAAAAAATCATCACAATGCCCTATTTCGTTTTCAAAAAAACTTCGGAAATCCTTATGGTCACATGGTAGCTCAAATTATATAAAATTTCAGAGCAAGATTATGTAATTCATACTAAGGTTCTTGGGTGGAAATAATTCATATATAAACTTGTAAAACTGACTTGTACTTTCTTTTTAATGTAATTTAATAATTTGGAATGTGTTTTTTACATTACGGTTTTAAAGAGGTGGACAATTCCTAAAAACAAAACAAGGAATCTTTGGCGTATTTGTAGCTAAAAAGATTTCTTTGGCCTTCTTTATCTAAGGAAAAAACGATTCTGCAAAAATAATTTACTATTTAGCAGAATCATTTAAAAAATACATTACAAATGTTTAGATAAAACATTTTGTAACAAAAAAAAACATTAATAAAATATATTTAAATGCACTTATTGCATCTCCAAGTATCATCCAAAGAAATTTATCTACAGAGATGAAAACTAACGAAATCCACGCATATAAGGGGTTCAAAAAGCTTCATGCTAAGTTTTAACTTATATTTTATGCATAAATTTTTTTTAGTCAATACTCAAAACGATAAATAAGCCCCATGAAATTTATAGAAGTAGGTGGATCTTCATTACAACTTTATTTTGTTATTTATTCTATTTTATTTGTAACATTGGAATTAAAAAAATTATATTACATCGTGCTACTTGCACCATATTGGACATTTTCCTGAATACATTCATTTTTAAACATTCTATATATTATTTCCATATGCAACAAACGCAAAACAGAGAATTTATGGAAAAGCAGTGTATCGCAATACTGCAATTAAGTCTTTGCAATTGTCTCATCCATAACCATGGTTTCATAAATAAGTTCTCCCAGTTTTTTGAATGACAGCTGAAAATTAGGTTATGGGCACTATTTTAATTGAATTGGCTTGAAAACGCGTTGGAAATAAACGTAAAAAAATGCCACACCTTATTTTACATTTTTTTTATCATCTGTAAAATATATGCTTGTAACGTTACTACATTAAAATGATTATTATTATTTCGTACCGTTAAACCTTTAAATTATTATTATGATTTTATAACTTTACTTTATAAAATGGATTTTTATTATTACTTTGTAAATTTACCCCATTAAACGTATTATTATAATTATATTACGTATTATTATTATTATAATTTTGGAATATTACCCAATTAAACTTATTTTTATTATAATTTAGTAACGTTAGCAAATTAAACGGTTTGTTATTATTATTATTATTATTATTATTATTATTATTATTATTATTATTATTATTATTATTATTATTATTATTATTATTATTATTATTATTATTATTATTATTATTATTATTATTATTATTATTTCTTTAAACACACGTAAAATTTGATAAGATTTCAAATAATAAAGAAACTGCTGTGAAAGTTTAAATATGATTGTTTTTAAAATGCGTCTAAACACATGTATCCATACATACATATGAATCTAAATACATATACACTTATCGTTAAAACTTTACATAACCAAAATGATTCACAAATCGTTTGAAATTTCTCAACATCCAGAAAAATCATTTCAAGGCACGTTACATTTCGTTCTGTACTTAAACACAAGTTATCTTTTTCCTCAATTATTAGTTGGATTATCTTAATTTTGAAACGTTTTCTAATTTTGATTCTCTGAACAAAGAGAGAAGAAATGAAATGTATTTAAGTTGTCAAACACCGTGAAGAAATCTTGTAAAATTATTGGCTCTTACATTGTAACAGCAAGGGTAAACAAAAAATATACCAGTTTCGGAAATACAGTAACAGCAATTGCAACACTAGAGTTACTATTTGTTTCACATTGCTTTTGTTTTGTTTTTTGTAGTTGGTTATTTGGTATACATATATTTTCAGGCTTGTGTGCTTGCTCAGAGGGCCGCTTATAAACCTTCGTCACACATATACGTGACAGATGCTGCCATCTATCGCACGCCACCTCCACAATTTAGACATGTCCCTGAAGGGGAGGGAAAGGAGGAACCTGTTCCCGTAACCTCCAGGAACCTGTTCCCGTAGGAAACTGCACAATGACTGCCCACAGGACTTTCGGACCCAACAGATTTAACGAGCACGTACTCCGCATATACTCGGTGGGTTTTCAGCGACCAGGACTCCATCGCGGAACCTTCCGATCCGTAGATCAAGATACTGACCACAGGGAGCCCCACAGCCCTTTGTTTTTTGTATATCTTTAAAGTTGATACGGCATTACGATTATTTTTGGGGATTATAGGCTTCTTTCAGATGACGTATGAATAATTACGAACAGTTATATTATAAACAATTTTCAAACAAGGTAAAAATTCCAGTTTATGAACCTAACCTTTTGACGTTGTATCGGCAATATTGTACCGATGATTTTTCTTACGAGGGAAAAAAAAATACACTATTCTTTTACCCACCGCAATTTTTTTATCTCTTTAATTGTATTTTTAGAGATAAATTTATTAATAAATTTTAGTGATATAAATAAAAAAAACATTATCGACTTTATTGCACAAAAAATATATTGTAGACATTTAAAAGTATAGATGTCAGATTGTAGCCATTGTATGGGATTTAGAAGCTACTACTATTAGCACCAGGACTTTATGGTAAGAATGATGATGAAGTCTTTTCTCTCAACTTGGAGATTTAGATTTTAACTTAAGGTGATCCAGTGTTTCTCGCTAAATGCATCGCCAAGCTGCCTAATTCGCCAAAAGAGATGTTTTTAAAATCATGGCAAGATGCTGTTTCTTTAGTCATCGTTATATACACTTGCATAATTTATCACTTGTGGCAATTTAAATTTTCTTGCAAAATATGTTTCTAAACTCACTAAAACAAGGCCCAAATGTGCAAAATGTGTTTTAATTTTACTTATAATTAAACGTTTAATTTGAACTTGTGATGATAAAAATTTTCTTATCAAATTTATTCCCAAGCTTTCCAAAATGTACGTCCAATCGGTAACATTTTTTTCTTTTGTCTCAGAATTAAGGTTTTAACCTGAACTTATTTCCATATAAATTTTTTGCCAAATAATTAGACGTTCTCTCCAAAGTTACCAGATGTTTTTTTTAATATGATTCTTAATAGGTTGCTTGTTTGGGCGTCATCATTCGACCGAGAAATTTTGTGTTATGAGGGTGTGCACAATGCAGCGTATTTTGAAATTATTATTTGACATATACAACAGAGTATAATACTTTATAAGGAAAATAAACAATAACCTTAGCTTATCACCTTATAGAAGATTAAGGAGGAAAGAGACGGCTGGACCGCTGTGTCTCCAAACCAAGGTACCTCAGTGTTAATTCAATGGAGGAAAAAAAATTCTAAGCCTCATATTTCGGCTGTATTGAACATTTTTATAAAAAAAAAATTAAAAAAAATGTGATAAATGCAGCTGACTTACGGGTCCGGTCAACCCCACTTTTTAAAATTGGTTCAAATATTTTTTTTAAATTTTCAATCAATAATTTTTACACAAAATATTAGAAGCAATTTCAGAAAGTAGTATTATAGAGACCTGTAAGTCAGCTACATTTATCAATAAAAAAAACCAAACGTTTGTAAAAAATATTCAAAGCAGCCGGAGAACTGTGGCTTTGAAAATGATTTTTTTTTTACCATTATATTAACACTAAGGTACACTGGTCAGAAGACATGTGGTCGATCTGCCTCATTCGCCCTTAAACGTACGTAAATTCATAAATTTTTGGTATTTTTTTAGTCTGCCCAAAGCTCGGATATTTATTTGCTATTGCTAAATATAGGCATTAAGGGGGAATGGGACCGCAGGACGGGGGGTCTCCAAACTCAATTGCCTCCATGTTAATCCAATGGGAAAAAATTATTTTCTTTGCCACATTTCTCCGGCTGTAGTGAATTTTTTACAAGCGGATTTTTTTATGTGATAAATGTAGCTGACTTACAGGTCTCTATCTTCCCACTTTTTGAAATTGCTTCGAATATTTTGTGTTAAATAATTTATTGAATATTAAAAAAAATATTCGTACTAATTTCAAAAAGTGGGAAGATAGAGACCTGTAATTCAGCTACATTTATCACATAAAAAAATCCGCTTGTAAAAATATTCACTACAGCCGGAGAAATGTGGCAAAGAAAATATTTTTTTCCCATTGGATTAACATGGAGGCACTTGAGTTTGGAGACCCCCGGTCCTGCGGTCCCATTCCCCCTTAATACCTGCCCCCGGACTAGTTACGAATATGTCAATCAATAATCAAAAGCGCCGTCAGACACATCCAAAAGCCGAGGTTTCCGGTGTAACTGACCCGCCCATGACCTACATTTCCAGGACCTTCGCTTCCTTTTTAACTTTTCAACTTTTTTTTTGCCCAATTTCCAATTAACAAGTTCGGATCAAACACGAGGTCTGTCACCAGAAGAAGAAAAAAGTGAAACCGAGAAGAAAACACGTGAGGTCAAGACATTGTAGGCTCACGTTTATCTTGCTGTTGTAAGCTGTTTAGAGGTTGTGAGCTCGCTTATACAGGGGCGATTGTGAAATGGGTCTCTTTTTTATATATTTGGGAAGAAGGGCTGCCCATTCCTTAAGGTCGGGTCGATGGCCGAACTTGGTTATACCGTTAGGTGTTGTGAGGTGGGGTATCCGAGATAGATATTAAGTTAGGTTTCTGATGATCACAATGCGTTCTTCGTTTCAGTTGTCTGCGACGTGCTCGAAGGGTCTAGTATCGTAACAGATTTCTATAATATCCAAATGGGAAACTTTCTCCCTTTTAATAAAGTATACGACACACTGTTAAAAATTTCAGTTCAACGTTGAACCAAATATTGGTGAAAAATGAAGAACTTCTAGCAGATACACCATAAAATGGTTCAACCAATTATAACATTCTGGAAATAGACCTGCTTTCACGAAAAATTGGTTCGACTTCTACTCCAATAGCACGACATCCGACAATTTAGCTGTTTACTCAAACGCAGCGCCATGACTGAGTAGTACTGTTTCTGCTTGAGAATTGACCAGTCCTTGGACGAGTGGTTATGACATCAGCCTAGAGTTTCAAGCATCTCAGGAGACCGGGGGTTCGAATCCCACCTACTGCCAGTCATCCTATAAAACGGATCTCTTTACTGGGGCAGACGTGCTCGTTAAGTCTGTGGGGTTTTAAGTCCCGACGGCGTTAGCTTACGAAACATTGTTTTTTTTTTCACCTTTCCATATTATTATGCATTGGGAGAACCTTTTTATGGTTCAACCTCTCTCTATAGTTACGTAAATTGAAAATACCGTTTTATGGTTCAACTGTCTACCAAATCATGGTTGCAGCAAATTTGAACCGTATTTTGGTTCAACCTTGAACTATTATTTTTAACAGTGCATGTACCTCACGAAAACTTACTAAAAATACAGAAGAAGGTTTTTTCCATTAAAATAAATAATAAGTATAATTTTAAAAAAATAATTAGCTACAATTAAAACAAATTTTAGCAATTATTCACAAGCTACAGATGGCATCCTTAACGGCATGTAAATAACGAATTTTTTTTTTATTAGTTAAAACTAACCCTAGTTAAAACTAATAAATCTCTTAAAATTATACGTATAAATTATTTTAATGGAAAATAACTTTATTTTGTATTTTTTTGGTAAGTTTTCGTGAGTATATGTCTTATACTTTATTTAGAAACAGAGGATAAAGTTTCCACATTGGTATTGAATAGAGATCAGGATCTGCTAGTCCCTTAAAGGCGAATGAGCCTAATCGACAGCGGGTCTCGAAACAAAACTGCCTCAGTGATCCAATGGAAAAAAATATATTTTCTAAGCCACATTTCTCCGACTGGATTGAATATTTTTACGAACTTTTTTTTAAAAAAAATATTAATGTAAATAACTTACATATCTCATAATCCTGATACTTGCTGAAATAGCTTAGAATATTTTGCTTAAAATTAATTATTGAATACTTAAAAAAATAATCGAGCCAATTTTAATTGTATTAAAATCTATGATTATTTTTTCAATGAAAGTTTAGAATAGCAATAGAATTTAAAACGTTAAATAAAAAATAAGCATACTAAAAGATGCTTATTTTTTTTTATTTAAGTCTTTTTGACACAAGTACCTTCTTTCAAATTAAAGACGAGAGTTATGATATCTTTAATTTATATATTTCTAATGTTAAGTGAGATAAATAAATATTTTATGAAACTAAAATATTGTATAAAACTTAAGTTTTACCTAATTTGCAACTAAAGTATCCTACACATAGAAATAAATTTTAGACTTATCAAATTCACTGGTATTGACTGATAAGTCAAAATTTTATTTCAGTGTGTAGAAATGTGCAGGACATTTCGTGTTGCGTAAGTTCAGGCTAGGTCTGGTAGAAAGAGGTACAAAAAGTGAAAAAAAAATAGAATTAAGAGAATATCCGCAACTTTATGCATGATGCATGAAGACAAAAGTTGATCATAGGAAAGAATTTTTTTATTTTGTAAAAATTAACATGTTTCGCAAAATCCTACTTCATTAAAAATGTTCAAACATCCGCACACAATCGATGTGGGTACTATTCAGATGAAGAAGGATATTCGTCTTGCGAAACATGTATTTTTATTGCGCAATAAAACAATTTATGCCAAGAATCAACGTTGTCATTATGTATCTTTATAGAAAGAATAGAATCTAAAAACGTTTACCAGTTTGATAAATTCTTTTTGAATTTAACTTTATATGAAATGAATTTGTAAGGAAAGAATCTGGATTAACGAAAATTTTCTCACTATTATTCTGTACAGCATTCTTTCCCTCATTACGGAAAATACATTATTTAACATACAAAAAAATTACTTTAAAACATGCATTTTAAAGAAATGTTCAAAATTCAGGAATTCACTTTTCCTAAAAATAAATTTTTCAGAATTAAGGATAGTGAACATAAAAGTAAGAATTGTGTAAGGAAATACTAGTGAATATTTCACAATACATAGCAACCATTAATTGCAATGGTTCATTACTAGAACAAAGAAGAGTTTTAAAACGATTTCTTGCTATAAACAATAAGTATAAATAGTGAGTGTTAGTAATGATTTCATTTACCATTATTTATACATTATTGCAGACAATTATTTATCGTCTGCAAGTATTTTCTCAAGGTTCTAAAACGGTTTCATTATCAATATTTAGGCTCTTAAATCGTACAATTTTAAGCAAATTTCCACTTCATTTTTGTCTCATCAATATTCAGAATAAGCTCCAACTTTATTTTTTGCAATGATTATGTGTAATATACAGCTTGCGTTAAGTATCGCATTTATCATTTTGTCAAAAGCTTGTAAATACCTACTTATTATGGGACACATATAGCCAAAGCTTAACTTATTAACTTTTCGTTATGGTCTTGACCTTGAGAACTTTTTGTACTTTGGAGATATAGGAGGAATAATTTACGTTTTTTATTAAAAATGTGTTACGAAAATATACCTTAGATGTTTTCGTCATCTTAAAATATTTTTATTAAAGAAACGGCAAGTAAATTACTCCGATTAATAAATTGTAGGGAAAGTATGCTGCCGAATGATAGTGTAAATTAAAATGGAAGGCCCTTGCAGAGATTTTATACATTGTTAGCATATATGTGGTTTTCTGTTTGAAAGAAAATGAAAATATTAAAAATATATATAAATTTTCATGTATTTTATTTACTTTTTTGACAAAGATACTAAATATAAAAGAAGAAAAATTATCTAAAATTGAGTTTTCTAAGCTTGATAGAAACCATCAACCATTTACCATTCCATTGCAAGTGCACAACAATTTAACTAGGAGAGGACCTGAGCAATACGCCGCCGAAGTGTGACGTCACAACATGGCTGCCGAGGCTCACTGGGCATAAACAAACGCCTTTCAGTTGAAGAAGTGTGTTGCTTTTCATTGAGCGGGTCGTGTTTGTCCGAAAATGACTTCCATGTTCCATATTTTAACTTTTTTAAACGATAATTTGCAAGCTATAGATAAAGGAGAGAAGCCCCTTCAAGCCTCACACATACAAATTTTCCTATTTGATTCCGATTTTGTCAAGCTGGGGCGCAACTAGAAAAAATTTCTGGGGGGTTCAGTTTATTATTTTTCAATAAAAATTAATATTAAATTAAAATAGTTTTTCATTAAAATGATTCTTAATTAAAATAATTTTCATTAAAATTCTTTGTATTAAAATAGTTTTTAATTAAAATAATTTTTAAATAAAATAATTTTCAATTGAAGTTATTTTCAATTGAAATTATTTACAATAAAATTTTTTTTTTATTTGAAATTATTTGTAATTAAAATCATTTTTTAATTAATTTTTCTTGGCAACTATTAATTTATTATTACTAATTATTATTTATGAAAAAGAATTATTTTTTGTTTTAAATAAATAATTATTGTATGATTTAATTTATTTAATTAGTTTTTTAGAGTTTTATTTTATAAATAAAAATTAAATGAAATAAATTGGAAAAAACAATTAATTGTAGAATGATTTTATTGAAGATTTAACTTCTTTAATAATTTTTAAGAAATTGGTGCATACTATTACATTTGAAACAAGTATGATCAAAATATTTTTTAAATAAAAACTCATTCTTGTTCATAAAAAGTAAGTTATAATAAATTAATAGAAAAACGCTACACTGTATATACCAAGAAAAATTAAATTAAAAATAATTTTGATAAAAATAAAGTCAATTGAAAATAATTTCAATTAAAAATAATTTTAATTAAAAATAATTTTAAATGAAAACTATTTTATTTAAAAATTATTTTAATTAAAAACTATTTTAATTGAGAATTATTGTAATCAAAAACTATTTTAAATAAGAATTATTTTAATTTGATATTAATTTTTATTAAAAAATAGTAAAAAAAATTGAACCCCCAGAAATTTTTTCTAGTTGCGCCCCAGCTTGACAAAATCTGAATCAAATTGGAAACTTTGTACGTGTTACTTGTGAGGCTTGAAGGTGCTTCTCTCCTCTTTCTATAGCTTGCAAATTACCTTTAAAAAAAGTTAAAAAGTGGAACAGGGAAGTCATTTTCGGACAAACACAAGCCGCCCAATGAAAAGCAACACACTTCTTATACTGAATGGCGTTTGTTTATGCCCAAAAGTGCCCAGCAGCCATGATGTGACGTCATCACTTTGGCGGCGTATTAATTTATCGTGCCATCTTTTGTGTACAATACAGCACGAATTAGTTAACTTCTTTCAAACTTACTCTATTTAGTTATACATATTTACATAATATCCTTTTCCAATGGATTGCAATGCTATATGAGAAGAAATAAAGTCTTAAGTTATCGTTTTCAAAAATCATAACTTTTTCATTCCTATAATTCGGAAAAATTTCAAAATACGCGTCAAATAGATTTGTTTCGAGAACTTGGGAAAGACAGAAATGAGACCCTGGTTAAGATGGTTTATGTCAAAGAGTTAACACTCCTTTTGAAACGTGCTTTGAATGTCATATCCATATCTGTCATAAGCTTTCACAACATGGAATTGATAATCGCGTTATTTGATAAATGGGATAGTTCAATGAAAAGACAGCAATCTTCGATGTCGTATTAAAAATATATCAATAATTTTCTTAGAAAATATTTCGGCTTTAATGTCACAATATTTATATTACCTTCTATCAAACTTCAAAGTTTTTATGATAATTTAATTTTTTAATTGTAGTTAGTAAAGTTTTTTTAATGATATACCACTTATGTAAAATCTGATTAATACAATTTATTTTCAACAGTGTGTTTTAAAAGAATTTCAATAATATTTTAATGGTTTTTAAGAAGCGTTTGGAGATGGGGAAGTACTTATTAGTAGTTTTATTTTTTAAAACTTTAAATTTAATGTAATACTTGCATTTAGAATTATTAATTTAGATTTGTCTTCATAATGAGTAGTGATTTTATTGTCTTAAGGATTTATGTTTAAAACAATTTTTGGAATTTATTACCTATATCTATCATGACAATAGCAAAAATAGCGTATGCCGATTTTTTTAAAATCAAGTTATATTTCCACGCAGCTCATTATAATTGATTATTTTTTTTTTGTAAATGCGGATATTTTTTTAAAGATTGGAATACATGAAATACAAGAGTGGAACAATGACGAGAACCCATTTACTCTTAGATGAAATATTACATAAAATACCAATTAAAAAGAAACTTTTGATGCATTCACTGGTTTTATAACGATACTGGGAAATAGTTTTCAAGAAAAAGGTACATAAACCTTGAAAAACACGATCCTGAGAAAAATGAGATTTAAAGTTGAAAACTTACATTATGAAAATACTGCCGATCTATATCCAAATTAAATTTTAACTAGGTTAAAGTTGTCTGAATGACATACAAAGGGCATCGCTGGAAAGCTCTTCTAACTTATTTTTACACAAATACTAAAATAAAAATATATATTTTTTAAAAATTACAAGGTACTGACCTTAAAAAATTAAATAAGTAAAATATTTTTAGAAAACTCATTTTCGAATACCAAAATAAAGTTAATTCCAGCTGAAAAAGATGAAAATAAGACGATAGAACTGTTGCCATTTACTACGCGTAACAACCATTAAAAGTTATACATTTTGTTTATTTGTATACATTAACGATGCTTCTAATGATGAGAATACATTACACTCCGGGATAAAATGCCAATTAAAAACAACTTTCAATGTATTCACGCTTTTTATATTGATATTAAAGCATATAATGCAAATCATTCAAGGTTATATTATAATAACCAATCATTAGAGGGTACTAAAACCCTCGCGTCTTTTTCCTATGTGGATTCTTTATTGATATTGGTAATGAGTAAGAAAGTGCTAGGAACAGGCAACCCCTGCAGAGTCAAGGATTTAGTAAATATATGTATAATTAAATAGGGAAAATTAAATTTCTGTTTTAGTGTATGCAGTTTATGAAATATGTGATCTTCACACTGGCTATGAATGATTTATAAATTGATGAAATGTTATTTCTGAAGTTTTTTAAAATGTAAAGTTATTGTGAATTCAGAAAGTAAAATAAACTAATAGTATCGCGGCAAAATCTAGTATATAATCAATATTTTTCAGAAAATGTGTAATCAGCTAAATTTCTTTTAATTTTAAGTGTTATAATTTGTTTTCTACATATTTACATGCATAACACATTTTCATCTTAATTACAACATCACATTTATAATGTTAAGCATATAGGTAATTTCCTCAAAAATGAAAATTACAGTCTGTCTGTGACTTCGTGTAAAATAAAAGTTAAATGTTCAAAAAAAATTTTATTGCCAAAAGTAGAAAAGGTAGCATGTTTAGAATAACATGCAGTACAGGCTTAGGAAACTACAACAACATATTTTAAACAATGGCAAAGTACTATATTATATGTGATGAGACAAAACAGTTTCACCAGTGTGAAACTGCGCCATGACCGCCCACATTACTTTCGGAACCACAAACTTAAAGAGCATGTACTCCGCATAAACTCGGTGGGTCTTTATCGGTGGTACCGGGACTCGATCGCGGGAACTTCCAATCTCGAGACCTAGATTTAAACCACAAGGCTCCCCACAGCCCCCTTCCTATGATACATTTATCGATAAACGTAATCTAAACAGGACACTTATTGGTCACCAACAATATACAAGAGGGCAGAATGTAGTGCAATCAAAAACTAGGGGACAAAACTCAAAATCATTCAAAATTATTTAAATTCTACAGAAATGTTTGTTTATTTTATATTTAGTAAAATATAAAATTTAATTTTGTTAATTTTGTGTGATGAAAGTAGTTAAAAATGACATGGGCATGTTCAAGGTCAAGTGCAATAGAGCTGCTGAATGAAAACAAATTATTTCTAGAGCCTTGATTGGTGAATTAATGTCACGTGAAAACAGAGGTCGTGGCTGGTCTTTAGAAGATTGTCAAATGTCCAGAAAGTTCTAACCAAAAGCTGCCAGATTTCACAGTCTCTAATATAGTTTATGGAAGTTCATTGTCCAATGCAGTTACTCCACCCATCTATGAGTCGAAAGTAAAAAATGTGTTTGTAAAAAACATTCCAAAAAGGGTAAAAGGTCGAAAAACGGCTTGGAGCGAAGGGGGTTCCAAATTAAATAACATTCTAGAAAAATATATTAGAGTTCGTCGGCTTTGTGTATTTGTGCCGTTCTGCTTACTTTCTAGAAAGGAGTATGACGTGTTTTTACGTCAAAAAGCCTAATATTATGAAAATTATTATTATTATTTTTTTTTGTAATTGAAGTAATAGTTTGTAGAGCATAATGATAATTAAAGATTCATAATGATATATTAAGTATTTTAAGGTAATTCAAAGATAAAATAATTTATTTTAGTATTTCGTACTAATTGATGGCTCAGATATTTTTAAAAAAAATTATTAATATGGAACCAAAATATAAAAGCCGGAGGTGTTTATAATAATTTTTTTATCACCTATATTTAATTTATTCAGTTCCAACTTTTTCATAACTCATTGGAGGTTAAAAACTTTGTTAAATAAAATGTTCGATACGTAAATCATAAGTGTTTTGAAGTAGAGATATTTAAAACTATTTCAACCATATATAAAAAAAATTTAAAAATAATACTGAAAAAGAAAATGTAATTGTTGAAAGTTTGTACAAGGTGAACTAACATTTCCATGCTATATCTTTTCATAGTCTCACGCCATTGCTTTAGTTCAAGAATTTAAATAATTATACGAAGGGAGGATTTTAGAGGGACTGTCAATCCCATAGAGTTAATGCAAATGCATTAGTTTTGAAATCACAACTTTTACAAAAGAATTTGTTTGCCATGTTATCCCATTTTCACCAAGTATGTGAATCATCATAACACAAATTTAAAACAAAATTGAAAAGAAAATAATACCCTTTTATTTAATTATTAATTGATAACAGTTTAAAATTGTGTCGCCATTTGCTGTGTACTTTTGACCAAAGAGTTCTACAGTAGCGACTCGTACTGAGCTGCCATCGGCAGCCATGGCACTACGGAGCCCGAATAGAGTGGCAAAAGTGCTATTTAATTTATAATTTTGATACTGAGAAAGGAAGTACACCCAGGGCAAAAGCGGTAATCGAACCCGCCGATGTAACAGAGCGGACTTCTAGCGTTATGGCCTGCGATCCAAACCACTCGGTATCGGGTCCTACATGCCACCCTATATTGTCTCCGTGTTGGACCATGGTGCGGTTGGTAGGTTCAGTCTATTAGTCCAGTAACCAGGTAGTCAAAAGGGGGTGTTTCAGGAAAAAAATACAGAAATTGTTTTCTCAACGGTTTTATATGTTTTCGAGGGTGCTGAATCCGAATATCAACTTTGTTAACAAATTCGGACATGGGAACATTAAAAAAAATTGAAAAAATCCCGAAATTTTACCTCTTTTTTTGGTTTTTTCCTTCTAGCTGGAAAAGTATTAATTTCTCAACAAAAACGTCAATACAAAAGTTAAAGTACTTTAAACAAGCTAAATAAAAGTCAATTACACTATTTATGTCAGATTAATAGCTTAGTTGCTACAGCGCGCTGAAAATTGGGCAATTCCTCCTGAATGTGAAAAGTCCGAAATTTTCACTTTTAGCACACACACGCAAAATAGTACTGTCGAAATAGAGTTAGGGGTGGAGCTAATTGAAACACAAACTAATCTTGTTGCAAATGGTAGGAAACATGCATCTAAGGAACATAATAAAAATCACAACCCGAACTGTCGCTCAAAATTTGTTTTTTAGCCGCAATCTTGAAATAACGTCAATTTTTTTTTAAAAAAAAGTTACAATAAACTATAATAAGTCAAGTTTGGTATCAAATTAAAGGAAATTTTACGCTGAAAATGAATATACCATTGGTTTTAAAACCTTAATATTTACAAAGATTATTTTTGAAGGAAATGATGAGAAAACGGGCGAAAAATTTCCGGAAAACGGTAAAAAAATATTGAACAAACTCTCATGAAATGTTCGAAAAGAATTTAGAAAGAATGGCTGAAAGTCAACATGGAACCTGGTTTAAATTAAAATCATTTGAAATGCAGTGAAATAACTTATGCAATGAGTTTGTTGACCAATGTTTTCCGTTAATCTAACTCATGCAATAATGGTGAAAGATTTTGTAGATCTAAACAAGGTAATGCGAACTATGTGCTCCATATATGTTATGTTTGGTTTTTCATACCCATCAAATACTATTATAACTTTTCCCATAAATTCTGTTGACATTGTACAAGTACTTCCATGTGACATCCCCAAATGTTGTACAAGTGTTCCAGAGAAATTAATGCACAGTTATCAAGCACGTAGGAAATACTTTGCTGGGCACAATTGAATTTTGCTGAGTCTATTGAATTTTATTGTTATTAATGGAATATGATGAGTTTGCAATATATTTGTCCGTTTTATTCATTCGTCGATTGCTATGGTCTATAAATGAAGTTGGTAACTTTTATATAGCTCGTAATTGAATTTTTCGTACTGTCCTTTACTATCCAAGCAGATGTAACATGTAAGCTCGCATCCTGTATGTTAAAAGACTTGAATTTATTCGATGAGTTTCACCAGAAAGGACTAGTTATTCTACTCCTTTTTCCATAGTTTTATCGTAGCTGCTTAGTACTTTTTCTATTAAGTTCCATCTCTAAAAGGTATGGTAGACTAGTTTATTTTAAATATTGCTTCAAATCATGTCACGTTAGCCTTGTCTGCAATATATATTATTCCATTAACGAAATTCTACGAAGCACTTGAAAAAACAGTGGATGGATTGCCCACACACACACATTGCGGTCTAAATGTATTACCTTGTTAAGATCTACAAAATCTTTCGTCCTTCTTGCTTGAGTTAGATTAACGAAAACACTGGTCAGCAAACTCATTGCATAAGTTATTTCACTGTATTTCGAATGATTTAAAACCAGGTTCCATGTTGACTTAGTTATTCTTTCTCAATTCTTTTGATACATTTCATGAGGGTTTGCTCATTATTGCTTATTATTGGGGACTCCATGTTTTTTATTCACTGAAACATGGCTCTGGGTCGCAAACTTTTGTTGTATATCTCAATAATGACAAGGAGTGCCGTGGCGTGCAGTGAAATTTTTCGGCCGTTCTCTCATCGTTTCCTTCTAAAATCATCTTTGCAAACATTTAAGTTTTAAAACTAAGTGTATATTCTTTGTCAGCATAAAATTTCCTTTAATTTGATACCAAACTTGACTTATTATGGTTTATTGTAAATTAAAAAAAAAATTGATGTTTTTTTCAAGATTGCGGCTAAAAAACTTATTTTGAGCGACAGTTCGGGTTGTGATTTTTAGTATGTTCATTAGAAGCATGTTTCCTACCATTTGCAGCAAGATTAGTTTGTGTTCCAATTAATTCCACCCCTAACTCTATTTCGACAGTACTATTTTGCGTGTGTGTGCTGAAAGTGAAAATTTCGGACTTTTCCCATTCAGGAGGAATTTGCCCGATTTTCAGCGCGCTGTAGCAGCTAAACTATTAATCTGACATAAATAGTGTAATTGACTTTTATTTAGCTTGTTTAAAGTACTTTAACTTTTGTATTGACTTTTTTGTTGAGAAATTAATACTTTTCCTGCTAGAAGGAAAAAACCAAAAAAAGGGGTAAAATTTCGGGATTTTTTCCATTTTTTTTAATGTTCCCATGCCCGAATTTGTTAACAAAGTTGATATTCGGATTCAGCACCCTCGAAAACATATAAAACCGTTGAGAAAACAATTTCTGTATTTTTTTCCTGAAAAAACTACCTGGTTACTGGACTATATACCCAACAATAGAACTATTTGCTTTTGACATTTTAAAATCTCAAAAAATATATAAATAAATAACTAGATAACATTTTCGTTCCAAATTTGTTTCATTTCCATGTTATTTCGATTTCCATTCCTGGGGGAAAAGAGCTAACATGACAAAGCAATATTTCTGCGGAATTTGTGATTCCAAAACTAATGAATTAGCTCTATGAGGCAGACAATCCCTCTTTAAGGATGCGTACAGTTGAATTTGAATCTTCATATATTACTGTGTTTGGTACTGCTTCGTTATTGAACAAAATTGTAATGGTTAAAAATAATAAATGTATGATTTGCGTTGTTAAAAAAAGTCCGACTAACATTCTACGTGTAGAAGGATGGTGAATGTCAAACCGTAGTAGTCTAACTTCATAGAGAAGCGTTGTATCTACAAATATATAATGATGGTACAATGTATCGAATCCCCTTAAAAAAAAGTCCGATACTAATAATGTGAATATAAAAAATATTATCTAAATGTATTTACTTCAACATATTAAATATGAAAATGTTACTACACTCTTTAAACAAAAGAGTGAAATTCACTCCAATAGGAGAAGTGTACTGTCGACGCTGGAAAATAGTGAAAATTAACTGAAACTGAGTTCAAATCACACGTTTGGAGTGATTCTGTCAGAGGTTTAACGTTACTTGAAATCCACTCCTGTAGGGGAAGTGCATTTTCGACACTGGCAAGGTTAAAATTAACTCAGAATGAGTAAAAATAACTCGCTTGTTTTAAGAGTGTATTTTAATGTAAACTTCAAATACTGATCTGTATAGTGGATTTGCATGCAAGACTTTATCTTTTAATTATTCTTCAAACTTTATTTCTTTCTTCTTCAAAACTTCGATTTCTAAAAACACGATTGTATTTTTGGAAAAGAACGCAGGTGTTCTCACCATTTGTAAATTTTTCTATTTTTGACCACGTGGTATCCACAATTAATCATTAACACAAATTTCCAAGCATAGTTTTTGTTATTAAAATTTCTGTTTTTTTAAAAGCAGGAAGCATTCAATTCGAATTAAAAAAAAATTATATTATTTCTTTACAGTTCCAAAATGTACAGATTGCTCCTAAAGCCTTCATAATCGAAGAGCTCAAGTGGAAGAAGGAAAAAAGCAATGAAATTATAGGAATATTTTGATGTGTTTTTTTTTAAATTCTTAAGACTCCAATAAAGTTGTGCTTATAGAGGTTATTTTTTAAAAAAACGTTATTTGTTTTTTTTAATCTAAACTTTTTTCTTTTAAAAAAAGGTAAATAATATTTTTAAAAAAATAACCTCTAAAAGCACAACTTTATTGGAGTACTATGAATTTAAAAACACCGCATCAAAATATTCCTATAATTTCATTGCTTTCTTTTGGAACAAAAATCATTTTTCCCCATAGACTTACCATTAGCAGGCCTGATCGAAGGAGGACGGGGAATGTGGGTGATGAGCAGCCTTAAAAACGGCATTTACAAACCGTAAAACACATACTAAACAAAAAGTTTATGAAAAAGTGGAAACTTTTAATCTTTAAAGAAGTCAGTAATATGTTCATGAACACAAACGTCTAAATTTTTCCAAAAACGTCACTTAGCACGTTCTTCCACTAAGATCTTCAATTAATCACTGCTGCAAAGTTTCGGTGAAAATTCTAAAATGATTGAATATTTACCTTGAAATCATCCCGCATTGAGAAAATACACCCCATGCATATCAATATCATTAGACTCGCTAGATTAGTTAAATCAACAAAGCCCATTTGACTGACAGTCGTGAAATCGAGTCGAAATCTGTTTGACAAGCGCGGCAGTTCAGATGTCTGTAATAATGTAAGAGAACTTCTAGATCTTGATGTGGAAGATGGATTTTCTTTCCGTTTATTCCGGTTCTTTTGTGATTTAAATTTGCAATGAATAATTTAAAGCTTGTTTGTGTGATGTTTTTAGTGAGGTTTGTTCTAAAATATGAATATTATGAATGAAAACTAATTAATGGTTTCATAAAGCAGCTTAAGTTTCGAATATTTGAAGAGTTCTATTGCATGCAAGTGGTCAGTTCTTAAAAAAACAACTGAGTTCAATCTTTGAACTATCATACTTCAGTGCAAAAAGCGGGGTTTTGACGATTGCAAGGCTAAAAAGGTGTTGTTAGCCGTTTTCAAATACCACCTATTAAACTATAACATGAAAAAAAGCGGTCAATTTAACAGAAAAAAAACCATACATTTAACAAAACAATTATGTCATTTTCTTTAGTTTTGATCTGTAAAATTATGCTGCTTAATGTAAAAAAAACCCAGATTTATCTGTTTTTAACTGCGTAAGATTAATTAGACTATTACCGAAGATTATTAGATTATTACCGAAGAGGCCTTTTAAACATTTTTTCTAAAACTCTGCGAAGTTTGGCTATCTTAAAATCACTACAGTTCCCCGATCGCAGAATCGTCGGGGATTCTGACTTTATAATAGCCGTAGATTTCAGGAAAATCCTTTTATGTGTGTGTGTGTGTGGAGGAGAAGGGGGGGGGGAGGGGCGAGAACTAATTTGTTGGATAATTTTTTTTACGGAACGGCCGGTTAAAAGAACGTTACGGAAAAAGGAGGACGGATAATCACTGCTCTATTGTATATTGAAGAATCCAAAAGGATGCATGGGATGACTTATTTTATTTACGTTTTTGGTGAAAATCTGAAAATTCCAAAAAGGGATGTAAGCCTGAAAAAGCCAAAGACGTTTGTAATATATAATAATAACGTTACGAAATATTTTTACAGTGTATTGATAAAAAAAATAATAAATTAAGGAAGATTGTGTAATCATTTTGCAATAAAAGAGTTTTAAACAAAACCGTGAAATACACAGAAACTAATTAACCGCAAAAAGTAAACTAAAAGTCGCTTCTCATTAGAGTTCATGGAATTTAAGGAAATGTCATAATGAAGTTAAAAATGATTCAGAAAGATTATAACGCAATTTGGATTTTTAAAAATATTGTTCGATGAAATTATACTAGTAATCATTAAAGGATATATCATGCGTTATATTTGTAAAAGTTTAAACTGACTGTAAAATATAATTATCTTGGGTAATTTTCAGTGTCTTAACTTCAAAACAAACGTTTATGTATGGTCAAATTATATGAGCAAGTAGAAAGACACAAGGTGAACTGGACGTTTTGAAGATAATTGTATGAAATATCAAAATAGGTCAAAGGCAAGTGAATTTTTTTGCGATAACTTAAGTTTGTAAACACTGCCTTGTTAAAATCATCTATAGATACAAAAACCGAAGAAATAATGCAACTATTGTACTTAGTGAAGGATAATATTTCCATTCTGTTTGCAAGACGTTCTATAAAATTCATTTGTTTTGCAAGACGTTCAATAAAATTCATTTGTTTTGCAAGATGTTTTTCGCATAAAAATATGAAATTTTTAACATTAAGTTAAATTTTTTCAAACTAGCAGTTGTTTTTGCAATACAAAAATTTCTAAGTACAACAATCTATTAATTTTTGGAAGATGATTGTTGATGTGTTGATTTGATTGTGTTGATAGTTGATTTGTTGATGATTTGTAATTTTAACATTTTTAAATTTGGGTTTTATGTTTAAGATATCGTTTATCAAGTTGTCGTCCCTTTTAGAAACAAGATACTCTATAAGCAGGAATGTTATCTATATTTCCTTTTAAATACTATAAAAAACATTTATTCATATGATTATTATCATCATTGAGCACGTAAAAATAGCTTGCAATCCCCAAGTAGCAATATGTAAACATTTCCTCCTATAAATTACACCAAAAAATTTCCTACACGTAGCAAAAGATGTACAAATCCTTTTCGAGGAACTAGGTATTGCACGTAAAAAGTGAAGGCTTGAATTTTAAATTATCCATTATGCGGACAGAATTGATCATGTACGCTTATTTTAATGCATAAGTTTTACAAAGTTGTATTTGGTACACTGTTGTTGGGGCTGAATGCATGGATTGGTGGTAATGCGTTACTAGGAACAGTTACTTTGTTTAGGTAACGCCGTTAGACTTTTCATATTAGACTTTTCATACAGTAACTGTAATTTTGTTACCTTTAGAGGTAACGAAAAATTTCTTTACTTTTACTGTTACTTTCCGAAAGCAGTCGGAGGCCAATTTTCAATTGAAACACTCCTTTTTAAAATTAAATAAAAAAAATTTTAATAATATTTGTGTACTGTTTTATTGTGGTCAAATTGCAATTTTTTATAACTTGAAACTTCTTAATTTACTGTAATTTGTTTCTTTTCATATTAAGTAACTGTAATAGAGTTACATTTTTAATAAAGTAACAATAACTGTAATAGAGTTACATTTTTAATTAAAGAAACATTATGAAAAATGAAAAATGACAGTGATTGCGCCCTATAGAAGGGAAGAGTGTAGGCTTTTTAGCCCATTACCCCGCTCGCCAGAAGAGACAGTCACAAGAACACAAAGAAGAACGCCACAAACACATAGACAAATAACAACATTTATTGACAAACACAAACATCCATGCCATGATCGGGATTCAAACCCGAGCCCAGCAACTCCAAAGGCTAGCACTCTAGCCATTGATGCACCGGCGGGCGGCAAAGAAACATTAACTGTAATAAAAGATTCCTTTTAAAAGAAACTTTCCAATATCTAGTGGAATACGAACTAAATAAAAGTATTTTTAAAAATAAAATGTTTCCTTGCTACTTTGTCATGCCAACGAGTGCAGCGATCTCTGGATGAAGCGACGCGAACTAACCGGAGATATAATGACATTGGCACACAGAGAGGTAAAGGTCAGAGTGAAGCCAGCTTATAAGTGGTTGAAATTAATCAGAGAGTTAAGAAGTAGATGGATATGCTTGTTCGAGAAATAGAGTGAAGCCACAGAAAGTCACAAAGTCTAGTGTAGTGTTATCGTTTTTCGGCTGCCTATTTCTAGCCTCCATAAGGAGCAAGTCGCAAAGTATTAAGCCCAAAACGTAACGCTCACTCAACATTAGTTCAATGTAAAACGCATCATTGCTATTATTTAAAATCGGAAAATGACTGTTAGAGCAGTTCTGCCGTGGGCGGGTAAACTGCAACAGCCAAAACAATGAATTGGACTATTTTTGCCCTAAAAAATTAGTCTGTTTTTATATATTTTGTTGTAAGTAATTGAGGGCTGTAACGTCTGAAGTCGTTGGAAGTTATGCCGACTGCAGCATTAGACCAAAACAGAACTATTTTTCGATCCAATGAGGTGGCAGTGAATTTGAAGAGTACAGAGGAAAAACCGCTTGATCTCGTAGAAGGCTTTCCTCAATAGGCCAATGGCAATGATAACGAAAAAAAAACCTAAACTGGTGTAAAGGAAACCGGTTATTTGCTTTATTTTTCTTTCGAGGCAACCCTGATTCACGCCAGAGACCAGTGGACACGAGTTACAAGTTTGTACCGCGAATGAAGAACCGAAAGAAAACTGTTTTCTTGTCGCCAATGTCCACCAAGCAGACACAATTACAGGAAGACTCCTAATAAATCAAGCGGTTCTCCCATGTACTCTTCATTTGGAAGTGTTTTTGTCCGAAAAAGGAAAAACTGATAACAAATGATTTCGAACCTACTTTCTTTTAAAATTTAAATGGATGCTGCAAAAATAACAAAATCGAAGTGATCAAACCTAAAATGTTTTTTTTTTTAATAAATAGTGGGATATTGAGTTCCGAAGTCTTCCTTATGTGTATATTGTATGTCCGTTGCAGTGCTTTCTACGATGGTACAATTCATTGGTTATGACTTTGACTTATGACTTTCTTGGTGGGGATGCAAGATCGCCAAGCACTGCGACTTTGAAGTCTATTGTACTAAGCCCCAGAAATGACACAAGCACAAGATACACAGAAAGAAAGAGACTACACAAACACATACACAGATAACAACATTTATTGACGGTCACAAACATCCATGCCTGACTGGGATTGGAACCCGACCCCAGCAGCTCCAAAGGCTAGAATCCTAACGATTGCGCCACCGGGGCGGCAATTCATTGGTTACTTACTGCAGTTTTTGGCAATTAGCATCATATCTGATTTTTACAAGATTGTAGCAATTTCCTTCACGGGAAAAAAAGTACGTTGCTAATGTACTTTTTATTAAGAGGGACTGTCAGTCCTATACACGTAATGCTTTATTTTTCAAATCACAGTTTCTTGTAAAGTATTTTTTAAACGTATGATCTGTTTGCACCAGATACGCAAATAGGGATGAAAGACAATTTAAAAAAGATTTGAAGGAACAATATCAATCAGTTTTTTAATTATTAATTTTTTTTAAAAGCTTCATTTTGAGAATCGTGGCGACATCTGTAGGACAACTTGGCTTAATTGATTAAAAAGATTTATTATTAATTTAAATAATTCCCTCATGCATTATCTCTGTATATTAATACAGAATTTAAATGATGCTTTTACATTTCAAGTACTTTTTATGACAAAAACGTTCATAACAAACGAGAATCTATGATTTTAAAATTTGATGACACACAAAAATAAATGTCGCCAAATCGTAGAAGGAAAAAAACGCCAATATCTAAATCGTTCAAACTGTAAACCTAAACCACATGGAAAAGTGGGCGGAGCTCATTATAAATCCAGTCAAAGAATTTCGGGCGACTTTTAAACTTGATTACTTTAGTTGTAGTATAGGTTGGATACTTTTAGATTAGATTTGGTTTAAATTATCGTCGCACTAGAGCTACACGAGGGCTATTGGCGATTGGATACTTTTAGCGATTTTGATATGTACAGCTGTGGAAAAAGTTCCCACTAGTGATTATTTCGAACGTTAGTCATCCTATAGAACCTTTTTGACTTTGTGTTTATATAACATCATGAGTTAATTGCAGGACAAAAAAAATGCATAAGGAGCCGTGTTCATATTAAAAATGCTATTAACTTTAAAATTTCCAATGGCAGCACCCAATTTTATAATTTAGAAATATTGAGAATCCTCATAAACCCTAAATCTTAGTTTTTGTTACATTTGGCTGAATATTTGACGAGTTATTCAATCGAATCACTTGGTGACCTTTGGTTTACCATTCCTGAAATGACGGTCGTAGTCTGTGGGTTTATTGAAGGGAGAAATATAAACGTTTATTTAAAAAATGTTTAGGGAGGGGTCCTGGGATGTATAGTCAATGAGGATGAAGCCCTGACGTTATTTTTAGAATATTTTATCTTTTTTAAAATTCGAAACATTTTTTTAATAGAAAAGAAGGTATTGACATGGTAGTCTTCCCAAAGTGTCCCGTCTGCCTGTCCTTACTTCGGTGACGAAATCTGTTCTATCCATCAGATCTTAAGAATCATTTTTGTCATCGAAAGATAGGACAGCAGGGACCTAACTTCATACTATTTGTTCTTCTGTTTGTCCATACGGACATCTGTCATCTTGTCATGTCGACGAACGACCCATTAAAGTAGCATTGGAATTTAATATTTAGTAATTTAAATTATTGTTGCCACATCAGCAATATCACGAAAATCCTTATTTGAAATGTTAAGGATTATTAATTTTTTCTTTGTAAATCGATTTTGAATGGCATTATAAAAAATATACCACAATGTGATTTTTTTAATGTTTATTATATTTGTTTACTAAGAAAGTGGTTCACAGTGTTACTTTTTTTTGCTTAAAGAGCTAATTGGTATTATTTTACAATTAAATTCCTTTAATTATCAGTGCAATTTGGAGTTATTTCATGTTTATCATTGCCAAATGTTCTGGATATATCAGGTTTTTTCAAATATTATAGTTATTGATAGTTATTTAATTACAAGAATCTCGTGTAATTTAAGGTGAGATTTTCAAAGCATTGCCAAAGATCACGGAAAGGATGCTACAGGATGTGACTCGTTCAATTTTACATAATTATTCTTCACTCTGCAAATAAATTTAGCAAACTATAAAGATTATTTATTTAATTTGCGGAAGAAAAAATGTAATTATAGTGGCCAATTTTTAGAGTTGAAGATTCAAATTGTAACTGAATGCTGGGTTAGGCTATATTTGTTCTGAAGTTATAAATCTTGTGCGGAAGTGGTTATAGGTGGCAGTTAATGTTATTATGCGTTTCGACGAGAATCAAGAACATGTGTCGTTTGATGGCAGAGTACTGAAAGTTTAATGTGCCAATCACGCAGTCCGACGCTATTTTAGAGGCCTTGAAAAGTTGCAAAAAACACGTCAAGATTTCCCGGCTCCAAAGGTGTGCAATGTAGAAAGCTTCTTTCAGAACGAATGTACAGATTAGTGGCGGGAGTAAGGCTTGTAATAAAGAGACTCAGTGTCTAATTTACAAGAGCAACCGAATGAACAAATTGACAAACTGTCACTAGCAATACAAAAGGTTCCTGCAGATGTTTTTGGAGACCATAAACCCACGTTTGTTTGTATCTTGCTGACCTTATTATTGAATTTAAAACTACTAATACGGCAGATTCATTATACATTGGGGTTTCTACTTTTGCATTAGTATGCCATTAGTTTTAACAAACATAAAGATTGCTACGCCAACAATTAAAGTACGAAACTAGATTTAAGGGATCATAGGAGTCTTAAAAATGTGGAAGGAAGGTACTACAAAGCATAGTTTGATCTTTCATGTAATTTTTTAACTGCTCAATATAAAAGTATAATTTTTTTATATGTAATTCTATAAGATTTACTTATTATAAAACAAATTTTAAAATTAATGGAACTTCAGCCAGAACTAAAATAAATGATAACAAACATAAAATTATTGGAACACATTGGGATTAGGCTTGCGCGCGAAATGTTGAGGTCAAATTTGAAGAAATGACCAAGAAAATGACTTTATATTGTACAAATTTGTACAAACAAAGACACCAAATTTTAAGCTCAATTTTAATTAGAAATTATTTTAAGAGCTTTTTTCTAAAACGTTTATAAATTTTTTTTAGAAAAAAAGCTCTTAAAATAATTTCTTATTAAAATTGAGCTCAGAATTTAGGTATAAGTCTTCGATTGTACATATTTCTACAATATAAAGTCATTTTCTTGGTCATTTCTTCAATTTTGAACTCAAAATTAGGCGCGCAAGCCAAATCCCAATGTGTTCAAATAGTTTTATGTTTGTTATCATTTATTTTAGTTTTGGCTAAAGTTTCATAAATTTTAAAATTTGTTTTATAATAAGTAAATTTTATAGAATTTCATATAAAAATTTACTTATATGTGGAGTAGATAAAAAGTTACATAAAAGATTAAACTATGCTTTGTAGTACCCTCTTTGCACATTTTTAATCGTAGCGGTATCACATCTTGATAATTTTAAATAGAAAAATAATATATTAGTAAGTGCAAACCAGAAAAGAAATTGCTTCTTGAAAGATCGTAAGATTTACAAAATAAATATAACTTATTAAACAAATAAAAAAAAATTAAATGAAAGGGAAATAACCAAGCAACACAAATAATAAATTTCCAGAAATCGTCCCGGCTATCGAAAGTGTACGTGTACCGGAACCAGTATTCGTTAGTCAACCCTTGATTACAATCAAATCCTCTTTATCTTGCGATGAAATCTCGCCGTGCACCACTCACCAGAACGAGAAACGTATCCCCTTTTTTAAATCGCCAGACGTATCATTTGGCGAAAGTTTGTAACGCCACCTGGCGAGTCAGAATCCAAATAAAGTTGGCTGATAAATCCTCTTAAAGTGCCAAGAAATTGCCAAGTTGATTTAATAAGCCTGTACAAACTCTGCTCTAGAATAGCGCCAACTATATCGCCGAGAGCGTTTGTTTGGGCTTACTACAAGGCGATCGATTTCTTCACTTGGCAAGCTGGTTTTTTCCGCTAACATCGCCATCTTCTTGATAATTTACTTGGTAATTACAATAATCATTTCGATTAAATTATTGTAACAATGGTAAAGACAATGTGTTGGGGGTTTTCCAAGAAGAAATTTTTATTTTTAATAATACTTACCTATGGATTTTTTTTTCTGTATCATGTTAAATATCTTGAAAATTTTCAAAGGAAAACAAACAATCTGTTTATGCAGTAATACTTTTAAGCTCATGTATACATAAATCACTAAAACGTACGTTCTATAAAACCTCTTAACCTCTTAAGACTCGAGCAAAATTATGCACGTATATTCTTAATCTATCCATACTTTTTGTACAAATATCTGTTAAAAAGTACGTTTTTCAAAGAATTTTTTTAAAAATTATGTTTATATAGTTACTTAGGGACACGCCTTAGACTCTAAAAATACACATTTTTTGTGCTATAAATGCAACAAAAAAGGACGTATCACATATTTGTAGTTAATAGATTATTTTAACGTTGTTTTTAATGCAAAATGCCTTTAAAATGAACTACTAAAAGAACTTTGAAAAGTTTGAATTTTTTTTTTAAGAACTCTAATATAACATTGACCTTCGTTCAACTTAATTTTTTAATAGCAATAAATGATTGATACCTGTAATCAAAGGCTGAAAACTGAAATTCGGATCTTCTTTTATCGGACCAGGTCAATTTCAGAACTAATTAACGTGTTAATTGTTTGTTGGGAGGTTTTATAAAATGTCCCTTAATGGGGACGCGAGGTTGCAAGAGGATAACAGTGAATAAACAGGATGCAAAAGATTTCGTTGGTTTTCATAATTTTTTTAGAAGACCAAAGCTAAAAAGAAAAAAAAAAGAATAGTTTTTCTTTGCAGTGAATGATTGCTTGTATGGGTAGATTTTGTTTATACTTGTCATGTTCATAAATAGTCTGTTTTCTTGCATATGGAAAACCGTAATTTATCAAAATACTTAGAACTAAGAAGTTTTATTGCGGTGAACAGAGCGGAATAAGACCAAAAAGTTGTTCCGAAACAAATAGGTCTTTGTTTAATTATCAATTGGCTGATGTTATTAATTAAAAAAGCTGAAGTAAGGAGGGTTATGAAAAAATTACTAGTGGGTATGATTTTACACAACAACCTCTTTTTAATCATTTTGTAAGACGAATTCTTTTACAAATTTAGTGACATTCCTTTTTCATAGATGGCAGCAGCATCGTTCGACTAGTTAGGAATCGCTGTCGCACGGTAATAAGACATGTCATATTTTTTGCGTGAATTAAATAAATATTTTCCAGTTGGAATATCTCTTTTCCGTTTTACAAAACCTCAAACATTGTTAGTGTGTGTATCTTTCAAGTGTAATAAGAGTACAGACAACTACATTTGAAAAAACTTAGAGAATGAACGTGCTAAGTTACATTTTTGAAAAAAATTTCAATTTTTTTTTTTTGCACGTTTTTTCACTAAGCTCTTCCATTATTAATAAGGATGTCATAATCATTGACAGGTGACATGTATGTCATAATCATTGATACATGAATTATGGTATAAGAGTTTGAGTTGGGTTGTTTTACGTCTTGGCATCAGCTCCAACTGTTTGTTTTCTTTTGTTGTATGGAATTAATTTTGTTTCGGTATTCGAAAATGATTTTTTAAAAAATATTTTACTTATTAAATCTTTTAAATGCAAACTTCTTGCTGTGTTGTTGGTTATTCAAAACATTTATTGAAAGAAAGTTTGCATGGAAAGTAAAGTTTCTTTTCATCTGTATCGGTCATTTTGAGAATGAAACCGGAGTCACCAATGAAATAGCAGTATGCAGAAAAAGGAAAACAAGAGCGTTACATTATCTGAAACATTCCCATTTATTTAGTAATTTTTAAAACATTTTTCAACCGTTAAATAAATATCAAATGTCTATTTCGTTAGAACTGTACATCCTTGGGCACTGCAGTTACGATAAAATACACAAAAACCGAAATTATGGCACACGTAATTTTTTATTGATCTTCAATATGAAAGTCATTTTATGTTTATAACAAGCATCAAACACAATCGTCAAATTTTAAACTAAAGAATCGTGACCGGATTTGGCGGGTTTTTTTTAAATGTCGCCAATTCGGGGAAATTATAACAAACCCCGGCACTTGCCTAGATGGTTGCCATCTTAAAATGACCAAGAATACTAAAACCTCATTTCAAAATGGCCGAATTAAAACAACGGAAAAATTCATTCAATTGCAGATCAGATATATAAAAAAATAATTAGCGTTACAATTCCAAAGAATTGATATAAAAAATAAATAATTATTTAAAATCATTAAGCATACAATTAATAAGAGATTAGTATAGGAAAACTGAATAAAATTATATGCATTTTGGATTTAAATAGATTAACAATTCGAAATTGTCCATGTAAATGTCAATTTCGCCAAAGGTTGCCATAATACCAATTTTTCGGGGTTACCAAAATTTGGCGTAGAATTGCCGGATATGATTCTTTAGTTTAACTTCTTCAAATATCAATTAATTCAATACGAGACTCCGTTTTCCGTCTCCGAAACTGACCACAATTTGCACGATCCTTCCATAGTATTTTTTGCTGCAATTTCTTCTTTTTGAAATGGAAAGTTGTTCAACGTTGTGACTTCTAGCTGACAGGTTTTCTTCGGACAGAAAGCTGATTTTAGCGACTTTAGAGGCATTTCCAGAAGCATATAGAAGATGTAGGCGATGATGTATGTTGCCGCTATGTAGGAGGATGATCGCAAAATCTGTAATTTAGGAGAGAAAAAAATAAAGCTGGTCATTTTTGCTGCACAGTGAATAATACCGAACGCTTTATAGAATTCAATCAAAGCTTCAAGGGGAATTGAGCGTGCTGTGTATCGCGGGTCTCCAAATCAAAAGTGCATCAGTGTTAATCCAAAGAAGAAAAAAAAAATATTTTCTCTGTCCCATTTCTCCGGCTGTATTGATTATTTTTACAAGCAGATTTTTTATGCGATAAATGTAGCTGACTTACAGTTTTGAAAATGGTTCGACATTTTTTTTTTTTTTTAATTATGAACAAATAATTTTCTAAAAAGTACTCGATACATTTTAAAAAGTGGGATTATGGAGACCTCTAAGTTATCTACTTTTATTATTATTAAAAAAAAAAAAACGTTTGTTAAAATATTCGATACAGCCGCAGAAATGTTGCACAGAAAATAGTTTTTAAAAACTTGGATTAACATTGAGGCACTTGAGTTTGGCATCCACCTTTCTATAGTGCTGCCATCTACTTACGCATTTGAACACTATAAATCTTTTAGAAGTAAAGGATGGTGTAATTTTAACGTTACTTTAATCTTTCCATAAAACAAACTATTACGAGCAATTGCTATTCATTTGGTGGAGTGAATATTGAAGAAAATAGAGAATCTCGTAAAATTCATTTTAAAATAAAATCTGAAATTTAATAGGGAATGCTCAGCACCACTGCTGTTATTTAAGGCCACATTATACGCAAACGGATTTAAAACTAAATTTTTTTAAACATAAGTTTTCAATTGCAATTTTTGATACTGATTAACTACATTTCAATCAATAATTCTCCTATAAGTAAAAAATATGTCATGTTTATTATTCAACTTTATAAAAATTTTTAACCTGGAGAGCCTGCACTGCTCCATTTCTAAAGTTAAATTTGAAATAAATTTGTTTGCGTAAAATTTTATGTAGAAATTTCCTTTAAAAATCCAAATAATTATGATGCGTATTTTATACATAACGATATTTTAAATAATTTATAAAATACATTAAAAGTAGGAAATCAGATTACCAGTTCCAGATGATGGTATGAAAAATGCTCCCTTGCAACTCCAACTACAAATGATATTACAACGTAGTAGAAAACATATGCATAGAAACTCAGTCTGAAAAGAGGATCAAATATCCGACAGGAAAATATGGAATTCACAAATCCTGAAAAAATAATAGTATGGTATAATTAATGAAATACAGGGTGTCCCAAAAGGTCGTTTGCAAACTTACATGCTGGTCTGTCGTATCGTGATGAACAAGACTTACATAGTAACTTGGTGTCCGAAAATTTAAACTGAGACCGCTAGAGGGCGATAAGTGCAGGTTTGGATGAGGAGAAGAAAATTATATTGAAAGCGGTGTTACTGTTATTTTTTTTTTACAAAACATCATGACACATCACAGCAAATGTTTAAAATTCCTTCCAGTTGCCACAATGCACGTTTCACAGCTTCGGCGCATGGATTCACGAACCCGTTTCAATTGGAGTGTCATGGACACGTGCTGCCGAGATCCATGTTCGATGTCTCGTACACTATGGACTTCATGTGTCCATACAGGTAGAAATCTAGGGGAGTCAGATCGGGGGATTGGGGTGGCCATTGGACTGGCCCGCCTCTACCGATGAACCAATGTAGCTTTTTATTTTTGGACACAAGCTCCTACACTCTTAAGCCAAAAGAGTGAATTTAACTCAGTCTGAGTTAATTTTTACTCTTTTCAGTATCGAAAATGCACTTATCCTGTTGGAGTGGATTTCACTCTTTTGTTTAGATAAAACTCCGACAAGATCACTCCAAACGAGTGATTTTAACTCAGTCTGAGTAAATTTTCACTCCTTTCTAGTTTCGAAAATGCACTTCTCTTATATGAGTGGATTTCACTCTTTTGTTTTAAGAGTGTATGTAAATCTTGTTCATCAGATTGCTAGATATCACAGACCAGTATGTTAAAATTAAAAAACGACCTTTTGGGATAGCCTGTATTTTATCAATAAATTGTATTTTATGTTTTTAGGAAATTTGCTGATAAATGCAAATATCATTTTATGGATGACTCACCCCCCATTCGATACGAACAAGCTGCCACCACCCATGTTATACAAATGGCAAAGGCAGTTTTGTGTAGACTGGCAAATGATGACGCCCCAATATTGCTAAAAGACCCGTCTCTGGAAGTGTACAGAGCCCACTCAAGAGCGTACAGGGTTCCAAGACATGCTATCCAGCCAATGGCAGCTAAAGTCTGAAAAATACGGGTTTAATGCAGGTCAGTACCATGCAATTTTCAAAAATTCAATGTTTTGATTTTAGTATTTGTGTAAAATAAGTTTCAAGAGCTTTCCAACGATGCCCTTTGCATGTCAGTCAGACAATTTTAACCTAGTTAAAATTTAATTTTGATATAGATCAGCAGTATTTTCATAATGTAAGTTTACAACCTTAGGTCTTATTTTTCTCAGAATGGTGTTTTTTCAGGTTTAGGCACCTTTTCTTGAAAACAATTTCAAGTATTACAGGATAATTGTTTCACGGTGCTTTGCTTACTAAAATGAGCATTTCTCAAAATTTGAAGGATTAAAAGCAAAAATAGATTTTAATTATGGACGGGTTGGCTAAAATCTCTGATTATAATGTTAAAAAAATTATTTTTTAAATATTATTAACTATGTAAATGAGCAAGTTAAATAAAAGATACTAAATAAATAATTTTTCTTTCGATTATTTTTTTCAGCTAAAAAGGTCAAAACAAAATTTAAAGTAATTCCTTACGCACATTAAATTTGCACGAAACATACTTTTAAAAGAATATGTAAAAAATATAATTTGTAATTTAAAATATTTGCAAAACAAAGTTCTTATAGATGAAAAATAGAAATATTTGATAATTATGATCCCTCACTTTTCTACATCTGTGGTAATCTTTTCTGGCAGCCAATATTCCTGCCAACATGCCGCAAACGTAGGAACCAAAATGGATCAAAGGTAGAGACATATTTATTTTCCAAAACCAGCTGTTATTTCTGAAAAATAAAACAAAAGTAACTTAATAAATATTTAATAAAACACTCACAAAAACTTACTTATTTAAAATTGTTGATCAGATTTTTAATTTCAATTAAGAAATATATATTTTTTTTGTAAAATTGGTTGATCATCAAACAAAAGATTTTATTGAAACCAATATATCTTAATTTAAAGATGATGTTAGTAGTAATTATTAAAGCAAGTAGTAGTAAGTCTTGATTTGACGTTTTGAGTTAAGGAGCCAAGCAACGATAATGTTCAATTGTGGTAGACATTCCACTTCGTATTTCATACAAATCCATATGTATAATTACACCACATTAAAATTTTCAAGCTCGCCATGAGTCGTCAATGAATAGTAAGTCCATGGCATCAATTTGGTACTTAAAAAATCTTTGAAGCAAAAAAATATGTATATATTGGTTTTGTTTATAATGTACTTAAACATTACATTAACATACAGACTTTGCTCATAGAAAAGTTATTCTATAACTATTACATAACGATGAAAAAGATACTAGCGAATCAGTGTCTGAGAGGTATTACGTGTCCGCCCAATAAACCCCAGTTAGCGGGCTCGACCCAGGATGAGTCGTTAGATTTTCTGATGGAAAAATCGTGGCTTGTAAAAGATTCCTTCATTTGACTTGAGGTTCTCTCGACGAAACTAAATCTTGCCCTACTTTAGCATCCACTGAAATCTGAGATTCATTGTAATCTGGACAACCTATAATCGGCCCGTGCAGCCAAAAAACGGCCGACATATAGTATGTAGAGTTAAGACGTTTGCCTTGCATGTAGAATGTCCAAGGTTTGAATCCGGAGTGCACGTTAAATATGCTCCAAAGTCCTAACGCTACCTAGGATGTAGCCCTAAACTGTTGCTTTGGGTGCCTACTTAGGTGTCGGCTCGTCACTTGACTTTGGTTCTAAAATACAACGCCCGTCGCCAATAGCCCTCGTGTAGATCTTGTGAGACGATGATTTAAATTAAACTATACGTCGTAATCTGAGTGTCAAAATTTGTACTGAGAGTCTCCTAGATGGGGCCACCAAAAATGGCTCTCGTTCTGGGAAATATGTCGAGTATACAAAGCCTTAGCCGGTAATAAGTCTACCCCATTAGATAAAAAAAAATGAAAGAGATGAAAAATTATTAATTATAATATCTTACCTCTCTGCAAAGTATGCTACATATGAAGGTGGAAAATGGTTTTTATAATTAATAATCCCTACGGTTCCGTTACAAATAATGCAGATGATCAAACTCACTATTAAGCCAATTTTAGTGTTTCTGAAAACGAATAAAAAAATATAAACATATTTCCTAAAATTTCAGTACAGGTTTTTATTATGAAATTAAATGAAATGATTTATGAATATAAAAAAACTAACCGAGATAATATCCAACTAAGGAAAATTCCTACGAATGTCAGTTGTCCAAGGCACGATACGAACCATAGGTGTGGAAAACACTGAAATAAAATAAATTTTGTTTTAGATATTTTATAAAGGAATAATTCTAACAAAAAAATTAAATGAAGCATGCTCTTAGCCTTACACATTTCATAAGACTCCACTATGCTCCATTTTTCTACAATATATTAGTTTAGAGTTCGAATTTTGAATATGGATAAAAAAATGATAAAATTGTTGCGCAGCAAAAGCTTTAGATCTAAATCATTTTGGAGCGAAAAAAAATTTCTGAAAAAGGAAAGGTTTTCAATCTGCATAAGTGGAATTACTGTGTTACTGTGTGTCTGCTGTGTGTGGAAATGGCAACAACAATTTTGTGTTGTTAGAACCATAGTTCATATCATAGTTCATGTATTAGATTAGAAGATCACATTACCTCCAATGCTAACGACGGACGGGACGCGCATGGAGACCGGAATTTGATGGCAATTGGGCCAGTGTTACCACCAGTTTTAGGAGAAAAACACTACGAAAATCTAAAGTTACAAAAACATAATATAAAAATACTAGCAAAGCGTTTCACGTTATTTTTTTTATAGTCACTAAAAAGATTCCAAAATGCATCTAAAATATGTATAGTATTGTTTCGTAATTTTATAATTAAATGTTATTTTTTCGTAGTTTTTCTCCTAAAATTGGTGGCAACACTGGACCCATTGATCACAAATTCTGGTCTCCATGCGCGTCCTGGCGTTATCATTGGAGGTCACGTGATCTGCCAATCTACTACTTTAACTATGATATCTATGGTTAAAATGCAACTGATGATAGCGAGAGGAAACAATATTTTAACTGTGCACTATTGATAAAAACAACAACATGTAAACTGTATTATGTTGTAAGATAACTATAAGGTAATTAATTATAATATGCATGTCATAGTTGCGACTCAATATTTGTCGTTTTCTTACACACAACTTTTAATAACGGGGGGGAAAAACAAATATTCTGAGTAAACTCAAATATTACTTAACAAACCAACTTATCTTAAGCTCATAAAATATTTCAAATCGTATTTATATGTTCATTGATATCTTACCTGGTCTTCTAGCTCTAAGAAGTTACTGTACATCAAGAAATAGGACCCTATGCTTGTACGACAGCGCTCCCTGGATCCTTGGAGCAAATCCCCCCAAAACGGGCCGGATCCAATCAGAGGCAATAAAAATATCACGCCGAAGAGTAAAAGAAGAGGAATGCAAAATCTGGAAAGAAAATATTACAAATTCTGAAATTATTTAAAAAATATATATATTTTAGTTATCAACTACATTTGCTTGGTTGTTTCGCAGAAATATTGGTATTAATTAGTATTTGTCTGTTAAAATTGGGGTAGCTTATCATTAAGGGGGAATGGGCGCGCTGGGGGGATTGCGGGTCTCCAAAGCAAAGTACGTCAGTGTTAATCCAATAGAGAAAACAATATTTTATCTGCCACATTTCTCCGGTTGTATTGAATATCCTTACAAACGGATTTTTTATGTGATGAATGTAACTGATTTGCAGGTCCCGACAATACCACTTTTTGAAATTGGTTCGAAATTTTTTTTCTAAATTTCGAATAAATAATGCTACAAAAAGAATTCGAAGCAGTTTAAAAAAGTGGGATTAAAGACCTGTAAATTATCTACATTTATTATTAAAAAAAAAGCGTTGTAAAAAGATTCAATACACCCGGAGAAATATGTCAGAGAAAATAGTTTCCCCCCCTCTTTGGATTAACATTGAGACACTTGAGTTTGGATACTCCCGGTCTAGCACGCCCATTCCCTTTAAGGCTAAGTTTTGTTTCAAAATACATTATTAAAATTATTCAAAGTACGAATTTTCATTAAAAAACTTTATATGTTTAAGAAATTATCAATGAGAGTTACATAGACTAAACTAACTGCTTACATATACATATTACCGGTTACTTAGGTATCTTACTGATTGCATTGACTAAAAAATAAATATTTACTTAGTGGGAAGAGTAAAATTTTAAAAATATAATTGATATTTTATTCAGAATAATTCACTAATGTCACTTTGTTATTCAAGGACTTTAAGTAATTTGTATTTGCCAAAATAAATGTAGTGTTCAAAAGTATCTAATGTTTGAAAATAAATATAGCTATATGTATCACTTAGAACTAGTTTACTAGAAATATATCAATCACAAAAAAAAAAAAAAAAAACGAAAAGTAATCTTTCATCACAAATGATACTTAAAATAAAGCAGGACATCAATGACGGACATTGATATTGTTTAAGTACATTTTTACAATTTAATACATATTTAAAAAAAAAATGCGTATAGAAGATCATTAAAATAAAACGTTTAAGCACATTTGATATTTTTTTTACCTTAAATAGTTTTTAATTATTAAACTAATCACATTTATGTTGACGTCTCGAGATCTTAGAGTTGGTTGCCATAAACTGAAGGTCAAAAGAAATCCACTGAAAGAAAATTTTCAAGTATTTATAAGAAATTCAAAGAATTTCGGGAATACTTTAATTGAAATCAACATAACTTTTTTTTATTTCAACTAAATTTCAGAAAAATCAAAGCACATTTAATAAATAATTATCCTGAATAGATAAAATATTTTTATGTTTCAACTAAAAATATACAAAATGGTTTTAGATTTATTTATTCATCATTATTAATTCGTTTCCATAAATATGCATGCGAAAATAATTCATTCTATTTAAGGTAATTTTACTTTTCTTAATGGTATCTATCTCTCCAACTCCTTAGAGAACAATTCTATAAAATTTTTAATCAGAAATAAATTCTATTTAAAGATTGATTAAATCGCGTTTCATTCTAAATGATTTTAATGTAGCATGACTTCAAGAAAATGAAGTCCCAAATGTGCAATTTTGTTTTTGATTAGTCAATTGTAAATAATTATGCGTGCAATTTGTTTTTGAATCATTAGCTGTAGTGTTTCTGTATGCATAATTTTTGCTCACATATTTATTTTTCTCTAATGAGATCAAGCCTTTGAAGACTCAAAATATTCTCCAGAACAGAGAGCCATTTTTTTCTGGCACCATTTAGGTGACTCTCGCTACCAATTTATGACGCGCAGATTACTCTGAATCTGAGATCGACGTGGATGTTAAAGTACGCCGAGAGAACTAGCCAAATGGGCCCTCCAAGGTTCTTTTGAATGCCACATAATCATATGACATTTGTGCCTCAGATTTTCCCATCCAGAAAATATGACGATTCAGCCGGGGCTAGAATCCGCGGTCTTGGGCTTTCAGAGCGGACACGTTTAACCTTTCAGCGCCACTGAGCCGCTTTATACAATTGCCCATATATTTGAAATAACTTTCCTTAAGTTGGGTAAATGGAAATATGGCTATGGAGAAGATCCTTCCGCGTATGTAAAAAGTTCCATCAATAATTTGTGAATCCGTTCAGAAAACAAGTTTAAAATATTAATTTCGTTTAAAGTCTAACAGATTTGAATATTATTTGAGAAAATTTGGAATGAAAAGTGTATTTTAATTAAATTGTATTCAGATAATTTCGTATGTAAATATTACTTTACAAGAGTTTCCAACTAACGCACCAATCGCGCTTTTCCCTCTGCCTTTTTACTCTTTGTTTTTACCCAAGTAAGGTTGGCACGGAGTGTAGATACTTACTAGCACACAAACAAAGTCTCTATTGCAAAAGGAAAGCTCAGTATTATGGTAAAGTATCCTTCGTCCCAGTATCTCCGAAGATTATCAAGAGAACCTAGATATAAGGAAATTGTAATGTTTGTTTCAGCACATCATCACACAGATTTTAAAAATGAATTCATCAACATGGAAATAAAAATTAGGTTTCAATATTTTAAACTAAGTCGGTACGAAAAGTTTTTTAAAAATTATTTTGTCATTACATTGATAAAATAATTTGTAAATTAAATGGGGGGATGCTTAAATTTTAAATTCAGACATATGAGAACAAGACTTTTGACACCATAATTTTTTAATAATCAAATGGTGGAGTACTCATTTTCTTAACATGGAAAAAGTACGAAATTGAATAACGATTAAATATTCGTTTTAAAAAATTTGACTAAACGCTATTACTCATAAAGCTTTTCGTTTTTAACAGTATCTAATAAAATATCCTCTTAACCAAAATATATAACCGAATTAAGAAAAAATCTTTTATGACATTCGTAATTGCTGTTTTATCATTTAGAAGAAACGAATCTTTTAAAATCTAACTTAATTTAGAATGAAAAATTAAATAAAAAACTACTAACAATCTTTAGAAAAAATGCACAAATTTACCATCGTAACACAACTAAACCAAGTATCATTTAAGTTAATTAAGCTCAAAAACCTTACTCATTTGAAAATAGTACTCCGGTTGCGGAAATAGATATGTGTGACCCATCACAATCCACGCGACTGACGCGACAAATATCCCCCTGACGGCTTGTCCAGACATTAATCCTTCTGCGTCATCTTCTATATTTTTGAAGAGTTTCTTTGTATTGTTGCAGAAGGAAAAGGCGACACTGACTGAAACGCATCTTTCTGAAAAAGTTTTTTTTTATTATCAATGATTCCTTATCATAGTATGTATAACTTTGAAACTTTATATGCAAGAAGCTAACTTAGTTTAAAAATACTTGGCTTTATAAGAATTTTTTTAATCTTGCAAATTCAGCTATTCTCATCAATTTGTACTTTTTAACTATTTAAAGCTCATTGTATTTGTATATTTATTATATATTTTTTAAATACGTCGTTTACACGTGTTTTAAATTATCAAAAAAAAAAAAACCATTAAGAAACAGTGGAATATATTATTAGAGTTGGAATATTAAAAACGGACTTGAAAACTGAAATTTTTAATTAAATAAAAAGAAATCATGATTTGAACATAGACTAAACAATTATTTTTATTAAAAAAAACATTTATAATTATTAATGAAATTTAATGTAAAAAAAGCTAGTTTCGTATTTTTTTAACTTGGTAAAATAACTTTTTATTAAATTTTATATATTTTATTTTACCAACAAAAGCAATGTCTTGAAATAAGAATTCTTTAAGAAACAATTAATCTTAAGTATTTTACTAAAAATTTTAATAATCGTATAATATTCTAAAAAATATAAACATTTTATAAACGTGTAACAGTAAAAAAAAATTGAAACTGTACCAATCGTATAATAGTCCAAAAATATTAATTGACTTACTGTCACCGTGCTGTTTAAGGGATTTTTCTTTGCTCTTAGAATGCAAGATCCAATCAATAAATGTGCTGACAGCAGCAAATAAGACCAGAATTATAAAGAGGCACCTACAAAATATTCAATGACAAAATGGCATATATAACTTCCTTCATGTGCTTAAATATGAAAGGTGTAATTACAAAATTCAAATTCTCCAAAGTTTAATTAAGATATAGGATCCGGTCCGTTCATTGGTGACTTCGTTCAATTGAATTAACAAACGTCAAAAGTCGCCAATGAACTTGCCGGCCACTATATATTAGTTATACTTTTGAGAATGTTAGTTTTGCAACTACACCTTTCATATTTGAGTACAAAGTTTATATAAATAGGTTTCTTTTATTAAATTTTGCCTTTTATAAATTAAATTACAGTGTTTTTATATGTACAAAGCTATATAATTTTCTTTTATGTTTATTTATGAATATCCAATTTTCCATTCCTTTTGAACATCTTATTCTTGCTTACCTTATATTTATAAGAATATCTATGGATGATATGAGGATACATGAATGGACGATATGAGTACACATATGGACGGAAATATATTTTACTTCCAGTTTGTGTTTAATTTTTTTTTCAAATTCGAATTTTTTTTCAGTTATACAAATGAAACTCCCCACAAAGGACTTTTTTTTAAATAGGTGTTGAGTAAAAATGCATTTTGTCATAACAATTGGAACTGTAAAAGCAGAAAATTACTAATTTTGGAATTGTTCAATCGTTGAAATTCTGTGAAATGCAAAAACCCATTCGAGACTGCAAACATTTAACCTTATAATTGCATTTGCATGAGTGCATTTAAAAAAAAAGTTCTGCAGGATTTTCCTGAATTTCTAGTGCCAAATGGTGCCAAGTGGCACAATGTTGAAATTAATTTGAAATTTTAAGTTTATTTTTAATTGAGTATTTATGGTAATCCGGATTTTATAAAAACTTTATTCCACGAACTAATTTTCCTTGTTAAGTAAATATGTGGGACCCAACGAGATAAAATCTCCATTTTCGGAATAGCAGCAAAATAGTGACAAAATGTAATGGCCCCATCGATAATTATGATGCTACACATTGACTGAACAAACTGAACTGCACAAACTGAATTAAATTTGCTTTGTAAATTCATTTTTTTTTACTGGATGAGGCTCACACTTTTACGGTATTTATGAGAAAATCAATAACAACTTGCATAAGATAGTTAGGCTTATGTAGGCATGCATGTTAGGCTTACGCCTAGCATGCGAAAGGTCCCAAATTCAGGTACGGGCATCGTTAAAAAAACTGCCGACCAATAAACGGCAATATCGATTAAAAATATCCGACGAATGATACCCCGTGTAGAGGGAGTGCGCGTTAAATATCTTTCATAGCCCCAACACTGAGTACGATGCCGCCCCTAACGGTTGCGTTGGGTGCCTACTCAGGTGTCAGCTCGTCACTTGACTGTGGTTCAAAAATACGACGAACGTCGCCATTTGCCCAATTGTAGCTCTAGTGCGACTATAATTCAAACTAAAACTCAAAAAACCCTGAATAACTTTCTAGAAATATTTGATTTCGGGAAATAAAATACTTGCATAATGACTAGTTGAGCACTGTCCACTTCTGTTTCTTTCTTCACTTCACATTTATCTAAACTACTTTTTCCAGGAAAAGGGACTGTAATAAACCAAATTGTATAATTAAATATCATTTTAGCATATTTTTAATGTCAATAAATTAGCAAGCATTTTTTTTTTTTTGCATTGTGCACTTCAATGCTTTCAACTTCTAATTCTCTTACAATGTATTATGCTAGGGAAATAAAAATGTAAAAATAATGTGTTTCTTTGTGACAAAAAAAAAAACCTTAAAATTTTTTAAGCTTTACTTTATTTTAGCAGCTATTGAAGTTTTTTTCATTAAAGTTGTTCCAGGTTGACTAGTATCATTATCTAATTGACCATTTGGCGTTTATGATAAACAATGAAAAATAGACAAACGATACTAATAATATACGAAAAAAGTATCAATGAGCTAAATATAATTTCATGGTGAATATTATTAAAGTTATTAATCGAAACTAATACTTAATTACAATTATTTAAGTTCTTACTTAATGCTTAGTAATAAGTACAATTTAATAGTTAGTAAACATGGCTTACTTAATTACAATTTAATTTTTATTACAATGCTTACTAAATTATAATTTCATTTTAATTACAATACTTACTTAAATACAATTAAATTTAATTACAATGCCTATACTTAAATACAATTTAATTTTAATGCTTACTTAATTTGACCAATTCTTTGAGATCGTCATCGGTACATGTCGAAGGGACACACATCCCTAAGAAATGACTCATGTAGTTGGATTTCAGAGGAATGTAAGGAATAGCTTGAATGGTCTAAAAGAAAAGAAATTTTATAATACTACTACTATTATGTTTTTAGATATAGGCTTGTGTATACCTATTATTAAATTTTATGCACATTTATTTTATTTTATATACTTACGTTATTAGGACGAAAAAAAGCCGTGTAGTAAAATGCCATGTACATTTTACCCTACTCATTTTTTACAATATTTACCAATTTTTTTAGTAGTTTTCTTGCCTAAATTTGTTTACAATGAAATATACATTAAATAAACAAAAGAAGAAAATGCTCGCCGTCCTTATTTGACAGGCTGGAAAAATTTACTCCTAATAAGGGGCATCTTTTCCAAATTAATGTGCCTGTATTGAACCTGTATGGCAGTTTACAGTTTAATGTGCCTGTAATCTGTATTGAACTAATTATTTGGCAGGCTTTGAAATTTCCCTCCTAATAAGGGACATCTTTTCTAGTTTAATGTGCCTGTACATTCTGCTAAAAATTATACTTACATTTTTTAAAAGTAGTAATGATGGTTTATATATTAAAGTATGAGTAAGGGAATGGTGTCCAACTTGTCAAAATATAAATATGCAAAATAGTATATAAAAAAAATCCCGGTTTCCCCTATTCATAAATTAAAACAACCTTTGATTCACTGGGGAAATTTTTTTATTTAAATATTACTCTTCAGTGTTAAAATAATTTTACCGAGTGGATTATTTGATCCTTTGTACTAGTATTACCTCTTGCTACCTGAAGTACAGTATAATCTTTTGAACTGGAGTCCCCTTTAAGGGACATTTTTTAAAAACTCCCTACAAACAGTTAGCACGTTAATTAGTTCCGAAATTGACCTGGTCTGATAGAAGAAGATCCAAATATCAGTTATCAGCCTTTGATTACAAGTATCAGTCCTTTATTTCTATAAAAATGAAGTTGAACTAGGGTCAATACTATATTAGAGTTCTTCAAAAAGTATTTAACTTTTTGTTCAAACTTTTCAAAAAGTTATTTTAATAGTTATATTTTAAAGGTATTTTGCATTAAAAACAATGTTAAATAAATCTGTTAACTACAAATAAGTGATACTGAATTTTTTGTTGCATTTATAGCACAAAAAATGTGTATTTTTAGAGTTAAAGGCGTGTCCATAAGTAAATATTAAACATATATTTTTAAAATCTTCTTTGAAAAACGTACTTTTTAGCATATATTTGTATGAAAATTATGTTTAAATTAGGAATATACGTGTAGGATTTTGCTCTGGTCTTAAGGGGAGAACATAGTTAGCGACAGCAAAAATGAGCAATTCTTAGTATTTATTTCGAAAGGCTCTAAATAATTTAAAAATTATATTACAAAAAACAAATTGTACCAAGTTATAAATTGTAATTTTATTATTATATTTACATCTAAGAATCTTATTTAAAAAATAGAAAAAATACATCTTTTGAAACATACAATTACGAATTTTCAAAAATATAAGTATTTTTTCGGTACCATTTGTACAAAAAATATTCAATAAACGTAAGTAAAACTTGTATAAAATGCAAGTAAACAGTTAGATTTAAATTGGTCACCTGTTTCTTTGCCATAAATAATTTTTACAGTTTATTTAAAAAACATTATATTCTAAATTCCTAAAAAATATGATTTTCAATGCAGAAAAGTGTAAAATAATGAACATTTTTTTTTAATTTGTAAAACTAAATGAGGTGACCTAAATAGATCTAAAATGGTTTTATAACACACAAAAAAACTTTTAAGAAATATTTAATAGATTTAAGGAAAAGTGTACCGATGTGTTGAAAATTATAGTTTTGAGAAAAATGCGGAAAACAAATACAGTCGAACCCTTTTACACGAACTCGAAGGGACCACCGAAACATTTCGTGTTAACCGAATTTCATGTTAACCATCAGCAATTTTTTCTTATATTAAACCAGTGAATACTTTTAAAAATCTTATTTTATAATATAATACACTAATAATACAAGCATACAATTAGTAATTCAAAGGGGGCATAGCACATTTGTTTATTTTTACAATTTTAAATTTTCATAAAAATTAATTAACCGATTGATACAAAATTGGTCTCATTCGATAGATCCGGCTCCCATCTATCAGAAAATACTGGTTTCGAAAATTCGATTTTTTTGGTTTTAGTTAACTATGTTCTCCTTTTAAGAGTATAGTAGTAGAGATGAAGTCTAAAAAGTGACTACTGATAGTATTTCTTATTATTTATGTTCACTTTCAAATTGCTTTTTAAGGAACAACAAATAGGTTTCACGAGGAAATCTTTTAAGGCCTTGGAATTAAATAACACATGTCTTATTAATTGATTGTATTCCTTATTGACCATTGACAAAACACTCATGTTTTTATGATATGCTATGAGGAAAATAAAATTATGTATAGAAGGAAACATCCACAACGAGTTATTTCACTTGCTCTATTATTTACCAAAATTAAATTCTGATAAATAGTGGCACGTGTGTTTTTATATACATCAACGAATTATGCTTTCTTTCCAAACCATAGTGGTAGGTTAATTTCGTATAGAAAAAGAGTGTTGCCTTCAAATACGATTGGTGAAAGATATTTTAAAAAGTATTATAAAATAAATGATATTATATTACGAGTAGTCATATCACTAGAACAAAATAAAAGGTGTTTAAAAATCAGTGTGGCTATTGATCGTCGAATACTTAAATTTTGCATAAAAATTTCTGTAAAAAACATACGAAATAAGTCATATATTTTATTTTTGCTGCTAAAGCGGAAACATGAATTATCGTGATTCGATACAACTATTCTTGAAGGGGAATTATTCGGATGATGTAACGCTCTTGATGTTTTTATTTTTCTACGCCCAGCGATTTCATTGGTTATTTGGGTTTCACACTCAAAATAACCGTCATGTGTGAAACAAAACTTTTCTTTAAATGCAAGCTGTCTTTAACAAAGAACTTGAACAGCTAATTGCATAGCCAGAAGTTGTAAATTTTAAAAAATTAAAAAAGTAAATTATTCTTAGAAAAAAGTATTTTCAAATACCAAATGAATAGTAATTCCAAAGAAAATATGAAAACAAGACTGCTGGATCTGTTGCCAATCAACGACGTGAAACAACCCGATTGTTGGCTCTTTTATAATGGGGTCCCCAATTTGATGGTCAATATTGTCCCCTATTAAAGCATCGTTATTTAGATCTCTGGTCAAGTGATAAGGTTGTCAGTTAAATTGGCACCATAATCAAAATATCTGTTCGGTACTTTCAACTCTACATATTTAACTAACACGTATGTCACTGTGCACTCAGGTATTTATTTCTATGAAAAATGAAGTTAAACTAGGGTCAGTCCGATATTAAAGTTATTAAAAAATCATCATTATTTTTTTTTCAAACTTTTAAAAAAGTTCTTTCAGTTGTTAATTTTAAAGACATTTTCCATTAAAAATAATGTCAAAATAATCTGTTGACTACAAATAAGTGATGCGGCTTTTTTTTTGCACTTATAGCACAAAAAGTGTGTATTTGTGGAGTTTAAGGCGTTGTTCCTAAGAACTATCAAACATTTTTTTAAAAATATCTTTGGAAAAACATTCTTTTTAGCATATATTTGTATGAAAAGTATGCTTAGATTAAGAATATACGTGTAGGATTTTGCTCGGGTCTTAAGAGGATAAAATTGACTCGTATGACGTTTACAAAATGGTCATTTCTCACACAAATTTTTCTCATACAATACTCACATCTTTCAATCGACCTAGATCAGTCTCATTGACCAATCCCCTGTGGTACTCCTCTGCCCTGTCAATGACCACTTGCGGGAACTGCACCCGGACCCTGCAGTACTTCCCTCGGAACATCTCCTCTTTGATGTCCGTGGTCTCGGACCCCTTACTGGACACGGACAGATCGAGACACTGGTCGTAGTCACCCATGGAATAGGCCGTGCCTTTGAGGATACCAGAGGATGGCTTTCCCATGCTGTCTATCACTGAAACGAAAAAAAATTGAGTGATGTAACGCGGTATGATTTTTAGTTACCACTCACTATATCAATTAACATTTAATGGTAATTTTATATGTTGGTATAGTTACGATTTGAATTGGCCGTCCCTGCGGCACAATGGTTAGGGTGCTAGCCTTTGAAGCTGATGGGTGCGGGCTCGAATCCCGGAAAGGCATGGATGTTTGTATTTGTCAATAAATGTTGTTATTTATATGTTTCTATGTTTGTGTCGTCATTCTTTGTGTATCTCTTGTGACTGTCTCTTCTGGTGAGTGGGGTAACGGGCTATGAAGCCTATGCTCTCCCCTTCTAGTGGACGCACTCACTGTCATATGATTTGAATACAAAAACGAACTGACGTCATTTATAAAGACACTGTAAGAGCAACAGCAAGAACCTCAGTAATTTGTAACAGCTCAACTTCATTTTCATTGTATATAGTTAATTATCCCTGTATTCCTGTTAGTGTGTTCAAAGCGTAAGGTACATTCAATACTTTTAAAACCAAAAACGTTCAATGACAGCTACCCTTTGCGCATGCGGGATTTTCTCGAAAATCTTATTATGCCGTCCGGCGTCCGACAGGTACTTGGAATTCGTGTACCAAATTTGAAGTTCATAGCACTTTTAGTTCCAGTTAAAGAATGGTGTCAGACAGACAGACGGAAATGTTCAAAAACCACTTTCCCAGAATCGGCACCTTCCAAAACGAGTATAACACAAAATGGAATTTCTAACCCGTAACAGACTTTCGTCACCTGATATTTAAATTTAGTTAATTGAAAGTAACTGCGCAGTTCCGTATCAAAATGCTTACTTCTCTGCTTGCGCTCGAGTTTGCAATTTAATAAGTGTTGTTCAATCGAGAGTTAGAATATTAATCTGACTGAATTGTATTATGATGGAATTAACTCAGTTTCGTTAGTTTTTTTTTGGGGAGGGGGGGATTTAAAAAAGAATAATCAAAATTATTATAGTTAGTCAGTATTGGAGTAATTGAAATTTAAGAGCCGGGGAGATAAGCTTAATTTAACGCCATATCCGTTTAAGAGGGACCGGAGCTCTCCATTTAAGCCCATGTTAAAATGATCTTTTTATGTATCTTTATCTCAAAATCCATTTGATACATTTTAATGATATTTTTAAGAGTTGTTGATTGGATGTTCAATTTTACTGGAGGCATTTAAAAAACTTTGTTTAGTTTTTAAATTATGAATTTTTAAGTGGAACTACATATTTTTGAACTTAAAAAACATCAATAATATTAAAAAGAAGCAAAAGTAAGGTAGTTATACTCAAATCCCTCCAGCGAATTTTAGTAACCAACTTTTGAATTATGTATAAAAAATTTCAGGTTGTTACTCATAGTAGTTTCAGAGAAAAAAGAACACTCACATTGAAAAAGTAAGTTTTGATATATAAGAGCTGAAAGTGAACAGTAGGGGTTTCTTACCTATGAAAAGTAAAGAGATTTTAACAAAACAACATTTTTTTAAAAAATGTATTAAAAATACTTTTAATTCTTGAAACTTTTATCGTAAGACATCCTTGTAAAGATAAGTTTATCTAGTTTTAGAAACATTAAAAATATTGAAATGTTGGAAATTTTGGGGAGTCTGGGTCCCCCTTAAAAATGTCTCAGTAGAGATATGTTAACTAATAAATAATTCAAACTTTAATTATAATCTGTTCCACGCTAATTAAATGGCATAATTTAATTTTTAGCACAAACATGTAATCTTATTATTAAAATAACCCTGTTGTACTGTTAAATCATCACCAAACTCTACAAACTAATCAAATTTAATAAATATAGTCATAACAAAAGCCAGAAGTTATTTTAACTATTGTATTAATAGAGAGTAATATCAATTGTTCTAGCTACTCATAAAGTGTAACAAACATTTCAAGATTCCATATTATATTTTCTCGATTCTATCCAGCAATTATTTATTAAATCATCACATCAGCGTTGCTTTTGAACGAATAGTTATGATAGTTAACTGATTGGATCACTGATAGTTTTCCCAAAAGAATTAAGTTATTTAATTTAATCTAATAATATAAGTTGGAGAGAAACCGGTTTTCTGCCGCTAATGTCCGCCAAGCAGACAATTGCAGGCCGTCCGCCTAATAAATCAATCGTTTCTTCCCCAGCACTCTTCATATTTCATTTGAATTTTGTAAAATTCTTTAAAGGTCGTATTTATTTTTCAATCACAAAAGCAAAGTAAACACTTTTCAGCAAAAGGTTATTCAATTCAGAATCTTGTTTCGTCTTATTTTAAAATCAATACGTTTGAGATTAGTTTTTTTGATTCCATTTTCAATAGCCTCCATCTATTGATTGAAGCGTTTAGGTTTATGTTGTAATTGGCAGTGGAATAGGTTTTCCTTTTAAAAATGCCAGCGAGAGGTTTTTCCTGTTTATCTTACTAAGTTAAAGAAATGTATTTATTTCTTTATTTTGGTTATTAAAATCAAGCATTACTGTAAATACTTAATTTTTTATTTTTAAATTTTAATTGCGTGTAAAGTAAATTTTTGAATATAAATTTTAAATTCGAGGTTGGTAGCTCCTAGAGAACAAAAATTGAATTAGCTAGGAACTTGAAATATCATTTTACAACGTATTATTAACCATTGAAAAATTTAAAAAAAAAAACAATTTTTTCATTCATTTATTATTTGGTAGTGCGACGATAATTCAAACTAATCTAACCTATTTGGCAAATATAGTACACAAAATTATACTAACTTACTGTTGAACTAACTGTGGTACGTAAGTAAAAAAAAAATGCTACAGTAACTTATTTTAAACCTTTAGTATAGTTCGTACTTCCTCAAATGTTTCTCTCAATAAAAACGGAAGTGGCCCTCTTCGACTTAAAATCGGGTAGTTAATTTTTAATTATAAGAAGATAAAGAAATGTAATTCTTAAAACAAAATATCAAACGTAAATCTTAATTTAGGGAATGAAAGGTTAAATCCAAATTTTTATGAGCGGACCTTTAAAAAAAAAGGAAACGTTAAAAAAGGAACTACCGTGTCTTGCATCTTTAATCAAAATAATAGCAATAACAATTGTACAAATAAAGAATACTACAAAATCAATTCGCAGTAACAAGTGTAAATATTAATATCGTAAAAAGTGATGAATGTCTTATTTTAGTTTCTTATTCAATTGAACATTAATTTAGTGCTAATGTTGTAAGAAATACACTATTTAAATGCTTGTCCGACACTATAATTTAGATAAGATAATACTCGTGACACCTCAAGGTCCAAGTAATTTAGATGGTGCTTTGATGCATAATAATTCTCAATAAATTTTATACATTGGAATTTTTAAAACATTGTTTTGATAAAAATCTATTCATACTGTAACACATCATGTAATAATCAGATTTTTCTTTACGTAGAAGTATTAAAACTACTTTACTTACTCTTTTATAATAAATTGTCCTAAATTATAAAAAATCAATGTATATAAAAACTTACCATAACATTAGTATGAAAAATACGTATGTCAATCTCATATAAAAGTAAGATCTTTAGATAAACTCTTTTATATAAACTTCATATTGAGAAATTAGTTTAATTTACGCAAAGTGAAGTTCAGAAACTTAGCTTCAGCTTTAGTTACTAGGCAATAGAAAAATATGCGTTGAAACACAATGCATATAAAATCATGATGTGTATAATTAGTTTTATTTTAGTAAACTAAATATTTCAACTTCGTTAAAGTTTTTATAGGTTTAAACACCAGTTTCTTAATTTAAGGTGTCCATTTAATTTGTTTTGTATAGTGGAATGTTAAATGTATTCAGGACTTTCTAGTGTATAAAGACGAACCAATTTTGAAAATGTATGTGCGTACGTGTCAACATCGTCACTAGACCAAGGTATAAATTATGAGGCAAAATTGACTGTGTTTAAGCTGTTTGTTTTATGAAGCTTGCAAATAGGCAGACGGGAGGGGGGGGGGGAGGCGTACAACATAACTATCCACCTACGTGCAACTAGCCTTTTGAGCTGCTGAGGTCGGGTTCGAATCCCGGTCAGGCATGGATGTTTGTGACAGTCACTAAATGTTGTTATTTGTCTATGTGTTATTCATTTCTTTGTGACTGTAAAATTTCTTTCTGTGTCCGTCCCACTTGACGAAAGCTTATAAGCGGTTCTCTGAACAAGCACACAAGCTGGAATATATATGTATCATACCATACCATACCATACCTACGTGCATTTTATATTTGTGTCAAATTTTAAAGTTTTCAGCATTAAACTAAACAAAAAGTTATTCGTCACCTGGAAAATATTTAAAATAGTTATAAGTACTTAACTAAATACCCATTATTATAAAATACCATTTTACAAAACTGATTAAAAAAACTTGTAGCCGTACTAAACGTACCATTCTAGAATAATATCTGGAAATGTTTTCTTTGAAAGTTTTAGAAAAGTTTTCTGTGGAAGCAAGTTGATTATACCTATTTTTGATTAAATCTTTTTATTTGTGCTACATCAAAGGTCAAGAAAACCACAACGCCGAGATTTCCAATTAGTTGCGGTTTTTTATTTCTTATGACCGTAATTTAATTTGCAATATTTTTTAGAAAATTGCACCTTTTGTTGTCGTTTTTTTTTTTGTAGAATTTGATTGGATAAGTTTATAAATAGGATAAGTATAAAATTTCGTTAGTGTTTAAAAACTGCCGAGTAATTGTAGTGTTTAATGTATTTGATTAAAGGCTTCATATGTTATTTTATAACTTCAAAGCAGCAAGCGAGTTCTAAAAGAAATAGAGTAGCCTACTCTCCTGTAACTTTATTACTTTAAGGGGATACTGTACACAAAAATTGGTCAAAATATCGATTTTTCAATTCTTATTCTTATTATTTATACAATATCTTTCTGAATATGTGAATATAAGAAGTTTAGAAAGTTTTGCTTTTTAAAAACGTCGAAAACTGAAATTTTGAATATGATACTATGATTAGAGCTAAATAAAATGGCTTTTAATGTAAAAATATTTGTCCAATCGTCTTGATACTTTGTGACTTTATAAATAAAGGTTGTAATAGTATTTAAGCCAATATTTTTTTCACCAATTTTGGGGTTCCGAGTCCCCTTAAAACTTAAAGTATAACATACCGTCTTATAAAGGGCAGATGGAACGACTGGTGACAAAGCGTACAGACGAACGGTCAGATAGATAACAATATACAGCATAGGCAGCGGATAGTAAAGATACAATATAGACAAACGGATAGTCTGGACGATAGATGTTTCATGCAATACCTGTCTAATAAACTTTTTTTAAAAATTAAATTTGAATGGAAGTATAGACCTACAGAAGGACGGAAATCGAAACGATGTCGATTCTTAATCTCCATGTATTTGTCAAATCTTAATTTCCGATTTCAATTCTTAATTTCCGTCTTATAAAGGGCAGATGAAACGATATGTGACAAAGCGTACATACAAACGGTCAGATAGATAACAATATACAGCACAGGCAAACTGACAGTATCGATACAACATAGACAAACGGACAGTCTGGACGATAGATTTTTGATGTCATAAATTTCTAATAAACTTTTTTTAAAATTAAATTTGAAATTTGGAGGCATAGACCTACAGAAGGACGGAAATCTAAACGATGTCAAATCTTAATTTCCATATATTTCAAAGAGATAAAAAATGAGAAAAATAAGCATTTTGTTCAATTATTCAATAAAAAAATTATTTTATACGTTTAATACAAACATTTGAGACAAGCTTCATAGTAAAATTTAATAAGAAATTTCTAATGCTCTAGTTTCGCTATTCTTGTTTAAATGCTTTTAATTTTAATTGTACTAAAATAGCTTGGCTGTATATTCCATGTCATTTTATGTATTTTTGATAACTTGCTGCACCATATATATTTTTTTCAATGTAAGTTTTTTTTTGTCCATTAGTACATAAACCAGCATAGTACATGTAAACAGAACTAATTTTTCAATATACTTAATTTCTCATGCTAGTTTATTGTTAGATGTTGTTAAGTTTTTATTGATAGTTGTCGTCATGATTTTAAGGCTAGTTGTTTGATGCTTAGTGTTCAAAAGTGTTTTGAGTACCTGAAACAATGCTTACTTTTCAATGTCCATCCTTTCATGCGGCGAATGTAGCCGAACACTTTCATCATTCCCCCGGTGCATCTTGGCGATAATTGGGCGCCCCCCGAGCCCCCGACAATCTGAGGCAGAAGAGACCTCAGAATCGAATTCACGAAATCGGTGATCTCCTTCTCTGCTTCTTTATAGGTCTGCTTTGGGGGTTCTATCACAATCGTGGTTGGTTCCAGTGTAGTCACAGTTGTTGTTTCTGAAGTAATGGAGGATCTTTTCTTGAGGTCACTCTCAACGCTTCTGATGACAGTTTCAGCGTCATCAATGGCTTTTTCCATATTTGCAACACCACGTGACTTTTCTGTTGTTGGTGTCGTCTTCTCATCATTTCCATTTGTGCTTGAAACAGGATTATCAGTGACACTTACTGGGACAATTACAGTTGTTTCATCCACTGTGGTATCTGTACCATTTTCGGTTATACCTTCACCAGTAATATTCATCGAATCAGTACCATTTAATACTTCTACAACCTTATCCAGTACCTTTTCTATGGCAGCAGGGATATCAGTTGTATTCAACTCCAAAACATCCAGAACAGCATCGAATACATTCCCAAAGACACCGGGAACGGTTGAATTTACTTCATCTTCAACTACTTCTACTTCTGTTTGAGCTTTTCCAAACCCAGACAACGCAACTACAAGCAGCACCAAGATAGAAGCTCCTACATTCATTTTTATAGATCGCCAGACTGAAATATCAAACTGAAATATCAAACTGAAATTTCAAAAATTCATCAAAACTATGCTGGCAAGAAAACACACCTGATCTCTATAGATCGCCCGACTGAAATCTCAAAGTGGAATTTCAAAATTCATCAAAACTATCCTTGCAGGAAAACGTATCTGATCATATCATAAGGCTTCTTGTCACCACGAAGAATGGTAATAATGCGGCTTTGGGGCGAATTAATGCTGAGGCAACCTTGGGGACTATTTTTTCCTCGTAAGGCCGCGTGCTTATCCCCTCTCGATCACACTTCTTCGAGGAGTTGACACTTGTTCGTGTTTGTATTCATAATAGATATGACATATCACGTTCATTTTGGAAAACTGTTGTGATCATGGACTGTTTTGGAAGAGTTATTCCTTTAAGAAGGCTCAATACTCCAAAACCTCGAAAAATGAAAATGCTGTTTTTTTTTTTGCTGTAAAACCCTCTAGTATGTTCTGACGAAGTATAAAACGAAATCAATAAAATATTTTTCACATGAAGGATTTTTAATTTTATCTTTTCATCTAATGTACCACCACCATTAATTTTTTAAAAATTGGCTAAACGCAGTTAAAAATTGGCTTAACGCAGTTTGTATTATTCTGAAACATACTCGTACTTAAAAGGATAAAAAAGGATAAAACTCTACTAAATGTATGAATTAGATCAAAGATATATAGAGTTTTTAATCCAAATTTCTGATTTTTCTTATCTAAAGTGAATTTTTTTATGGCACATAAATGAAATACAAGCACAAAATTTCAATAAAAATAACATATGTATATTAAAAAAAAATCCCTTGAATGAAATAGGAATTACCCCCCCCCCTTCAAAAAAAAAGTTAACAAATCCAGTTATTTTAAAACATCTTTAAATTACTATAATTTAAAGATGATGCTGTTCAAATAAATAGTGTATATTTAAAGTGTTCTGGTAAGGTAAGTTAAAATAAAAGTCGATCTATATTTAACACGTATATATTTATTTGCCGCAAATATCACACATATGAAATAATACTTGTAACATTAATCAGCTACAACACCTAATAAAATAAAAAATATATGCATTACATCAAAAATCTCTCACATAAAAGCAATTTTCTTGCATAAAATTCCCTGTCAACCAGTTATTTTTTTCTAAAAATCAAACTTGTATCAAAAACTCAGAGTTATTTCCCTATCATCCTGACAAAAATTAGATATTGAGGAATTGAGCAACAGTTCATTGAGATAACAGGTATAATGATTCTTAAACCCCCAAATGGCAATAGGGGCATGTTTGCATGGTCTAGAATGGGTGACGGGTCAAAGCCGCTATTCACAATGAGCGGTTGCATAATCTTATTGATGAAAGATGGGGGACCAAGGAAAGGTAAAGTTTGATAATGGTTTAGGTTTTTCTGCGTGACTTGTTTCGGAGTAATTAAGATGTTTGGTTGCTGATAAATTATTATCGAACGAATCATTAAATGCACTAGAAATAGCCACTTCAATCCTCAATGATAATTAGCGTGGGGATTTCTAGTTGTTAATTATATATTTATTATACAAACACAGCCTAACAGTTTTACCCCCAATTGACTAGATTGAGATGAGTATAATTTACAATCACTCCTTACTTGGGAATAGAACCCATTACCCCAGCTCTGCAGTCTAGAGATTTAGCCGTCACACTACGGGGACGGCTAAGCTAAGTAATGGGATTTCAACATTGTTTTGGGGTCCATGGGGAGGAAGGAACCAAGATCAATGCACCATGGTCTTAGCTTCCACATTACGTTTGTGGAAGCTATTATAATCGAAAGTGGAAGCTATTATAATCGTTAAGTCCGTCCGTCCGCTTATCCATCTGTCACCCACTTTCATATCCCAAACTACAAATGCTATAGGAAAGTAGAAAAGGTAAAAAAAAAATCAACTCATCTAAATTAAAATACACTGAAAATCTCAGAAAAAAATCGAATTCGAAGTACTTAAAAAATACAAAATTTAACGCTAATTTAAAATGCATACGCATCAATTTTCATTTGAATTAAATGACACCGGCCATTCACAACAATCGCTCGAAAAACTTAATTTTTTTAAACAATAAATTAAAATAAGTTTATTTTGGGGAGATAAATCGGTTTGAAATTACGTCAAATATATATAACGTCAAAGAGATTCTTTGATTGCATACTGATATAAAATGTTTTCCTTGTATATAAAAGCGAGGAATGTTACATATTAGCTTCCATCACTACGTTTTTAACGTAAAAAGTGGAGGGTATTATAATCGTCTGTCCGCCCGTCATCCACTTTCATATCCCAAACTATAAATGCTACAGGCAAGTGCTATGCGTGAAAAAATTCAGTTCACCGAAGATAGGCATTAAAAATCACTGACATTTTTTTTAAATTCAAAGTGCTTTAATTATTTAAAAAACTGCAAAATTTGATACTTATTTACAAATCATAAAAATACTTTTTTATTAGAATTAAATCACCATTGCCGTTCACAGCAATCCCTCGAGAAACTTAATTTACTTTAATAATAAATTTAAAGATATTTATTTTTGCAACATCAATCAGTTTGAAATGACGTCAAATATATTTCACTAACATATTCTTTGTTTGTATGTTGATATGAAATGTTTTGGTGCTATTTAAAAGAGTGAAATATTAAATATTTATTCTTTGAAATATAAATGTTTTTGCAAACGATAATAATTATTGCAGAAATAATGGGCTTGTTTCACGTGGGATCTGTCAACAGCTCTGCGGTCTTGTTTTCATTTTTCCAGAATTATTTTTGCTGATATTCGAAATTGAATTTTCTGAGAATAAGTTATTTTAATAGGGTTTTTTTTAATTATGACTTCCTGATGTGCTGTTTTAATCATTTATCAAGGAAAACTTGCACTAAAAGAAGTTGGATTAAAAAAAAATAACAGCTAAAATATTCTTTGAATACTCAATTTGGAATACCGAGGCAAAAGTAATTCGAGAAAAATGAAAACAAGATTGTGGAGATGTTTCCAGATCCCTCGTGAAACAAGCCATTCGTTAAATTTTAGAAATCAATAAATAAAACTAGCCAAATTTAGTTTTTAAATGTTTATAATATAATTAATACTGAATTTGGCGATTTTTTGTTTGAACACAAATGTTGTGTGGAAGCTGGCTGAATGACAAAATCTGTTACCAACCTACTTGTTTATTCTTCAAAATACAAATTAATTTAGCAAACGATAAGAAATAATTATTGATTTTTCGAAAGAAAGTAAAAGAAACCCGCCAAAGCGTTTAGCGTGTAAATGTTAAATATAGAATTAATACTGTGTTAGGCGACTTTTTCCCGTCGAACACAAATGTCGTGTGGAAGCGGGTAGCAGATTTTGTTATAAACCTACTCGTTTGATTTTAACTGGCATGATTCAGGTGACGCATTCCTTCTAGCTTTCCTTGCTGTATTTCCTTTGATCGATACTTCAATTGGTGCCCCATTGAACTTGACATTGATTCAGCAATTATTGTTGAGAAAGAAGTTATTTTCATTCATTTTTTCTGTTGCCACTCAAGACATCAAACATATCTATTGAAAATTGATAAGACACTTACTAGTTACGTTGTTTTAAAATAAGCAACTCACTGTCAGCTACATTATACTTATAAGGTTAACGTCTAAAAGTAAAAATATATATATATAAAATGAATCACTGAGCAATCACCTATAGGCCGCTTGCTGTACTGACAGAAAAAGCTTAAAAATGAATGTTCGTTTATCATTTCAGGGGGCTACTTGATATTGGTCTTAAAAAATAGAGAAAATTAAATTGAAGTATAAAAACAAATGTTCACAGCCCAATTGCTGCACGCTAGTTAACAACAATGTATTTAAGACAATAATTTCTTAGAATTGTTGTCCAATCATCGAATTCTTAGTTGTTCGGGCGTTTTGGGGAGCTTCAGTAAGGAAAGGGTTAACCCTTTCAGTCCCAGTGATGCCATTTGGCATCATCACTTTCAATATTTTTTTCAAATTTTTTATGTCCCGTTACGACATTTAAACAATTTCCCGTTACGACACCCAAACACAATTTAAACTATTTCGGTTAAAATAATTACTAAATTTTTTTTAATAATATGGTCAGATACCTTAAAATATATAACTCGAAGTGTTTTTAGGGAACAAATATTTTTTTTATTTTGTTGTTTTCCACAATTAAAAAATTTTGGCATTGATTCAAAAACCATATAAAAAATTTAAATGAATTTTTTTTTCTTGCGGAATTCGTATATTTGACCTAAAATAAGCTTATTTTGTGAATATCAGAGGTTTCTGTAGTGTAGTATTTTTTTGGGACTGAAAGGGTTAAGGCGCGTTTACATGAGCCATGGAATCCATGGAATGAGGAGAAAACTCTGCAATTTTTACCTCTTAGAGATTTTCGCCCAGACAGAACCCGAATTGCAGGCGAATCAAGGCGATTCTCTTTTCTTTTTACCCTCTTTTCAGCGGTAAAACTCCCGTTTTAAGCGAATTTTCATTTTTCAGTTGAATTTTTATCTCCTGTTTACTCACTAATTTCGTAATGCTATGCACTGGTAAACTATTTATAGCATTATTCTGATCATTTTCTTTTTTATTTCTTCTTTTGATATCTATAAAATCAACAGCATATGCTATTATGCATTTAAGCGAAAGTAGTTTTCAGTCGAAAATCGACTTTGAAGCAAAATTAAAATGGCGGCCAAAAAAAAAATATATATGAACTCCACAATTTTTTTTTACTTTGGCTTTGAACTCACCTAGTATTAGGAAACATATGGTAAAATAATTAGGAAAATCAAAAATGTCGAGCTACAGGTCTGGGTGATTTGTAATGGATTGACTCTAACGTAATTAGTTACTAAATAATACTTCCGCATTCTGTTTTTGAATAGAAAGTAAAAATATTTGTAGTGCTGCCATCTATAAGGTAAAATACTAAATATTTAAATCGCCAATAATATTATCAAAATTATTAACTGGAAAAATATAAAAATTATATATTTTCTATAAGTTTAAAACTTTTATTCCAGTAAAAGAAAAACAATTTTTTAAATAAGAGTTTTTCTTTAGAAAGGAATCGATGGATGATGTACTAAAATACCAGAAAATCATATCGTCATATATATTGAGTAAAAGCTTAGTTATCTATGATATTTTACCAACTGTAAATTCATTAATTGTATCTGAGCAGAGCTTGGAGAATAATAATTTGAAGTTTTTAGTGTTGGTAAAATTTGCTGAAAAAGAAACTTTTCTGTTCTTTGGATTGATTTCTGAAATAGAATGCGATAAACTCAGTGTTTGAAAAAACAAAATTTTTATCTGTATGGCCTTCTGCAAAACAGCATTTGCTTTCAAATTTTATTTTCAGGTCCTTTCCTGATTTCCTTTTCCTTTTTTGAAACATTAATTAAGGCAGCATTTTTATTATTTTCCATTAGCCCTGCAATGTGTCCTAATATACCATCCCTTTAGACCATACATGAGGTCTATTGGAACATTTACATTATTATTTAAAGTGTTCGACAACTAAAATATGGTAATGTTTTGTCTTCTGTCTGTCAACTTTTGAAATAATTGATTGTTCAGTTTGTGAACTAGTTGTTTTGCATTTTTGCTGAAATACAGAGGATAATAAAAATTTGACTCATGAACTTGCACTCTCTGAAATTACATAAATACAGAGCAAAAAAAAGTTCAATGTTCAATTTTATAGAAATACTCATTGGCTCTTTCCCGATTCATATCATCCGTATCTACTTCTGCAATAGTTTGTATTGATCGTGGAATATTAATTTGTTTAAGCAATTACGTTAGCATAGTGAAAGAGTCACATTTGTCATTATAAGTGCTATTGAGGGACTTTCAATGGTGATTCAATTTTATCTCGTACAATTTTGGCCTGACCTCTTTCAATTAGAATATATTATTAATGATTTGACTCCTGCTTTGGACTTTGACACCAAAGTTTGGTAAATTATGTTTATTGGCAATTGGATAATTTTTATGTCTGTTGGATATTGATGGATAAATAATGTCATAATGCCATGGTGACAAAATTACCTTTTTATTATCGCTGCTAGTAATCAAGTAAAAACGTACATTAAAATTTGAACAAGTTGTGAGATATTTGAATTTGCAATTTTAAACTTATGAATTTAACAAATATCAATGATACTTTTAAATTTATAATCTGAACTAAATAATTAAACAATTTAATTTAAAGCAAGAAGCTAACAAAACCCACTCTAATAACATAAACAAATTTCAATAAAGTATCAATGCATATTACTTTATTTAAAGCTAGATTAGCTTACACTTTTCCTAGACGACCTAGTTTGAAAAGTATGGAACCAAGGACCATTTTTGTACATTTTATCTACCTGTCCATGCTACAAAAATCTATGTAGTTATTAATGTAACAAGAAAGTATGCTTTTTTCAATTCTTTCACAGAACTTCTTGTTCTGACATATTTCATTCCTAAAAATTATATTTTAAACTGCAATTTTAGGTAATTTTTACGGATATAAAAATGGGAAACTTTTATTATATTAAGTCTCTTCAAACTAATTAAGTTTTTTCGAAACAATAAGCTGTCTAAGGCTTAACTGTCTAACTTTTATTTCTGATATTTTCATGACCATGATAATTTATAAAATAGAGGACAAATGGTTTATACTTACAACTAATACTAAACTTACTGCAAACAAAATACCGTAACCAAAGATAAAATACATCTCAAACACGAACCAAATCTCAACAACTCTTTCTTAAATATTCTTTCAAGAAAAACAATGCAATTGAATAATTGAAGACAGACGAAATTTTTCCTCATTAACGAGCTAGTTTCCAATCGTCATTTATGTTTGCGTGACCGAAACAATGGGTCAAACATAACTTTTTGAAGGCTCGAATTCTTAAAAGAGTGTTCTATATAATCATTTGAATATTCGAGTATTATTTTTGAACATTTCTTTACTAGTGGTGGCAAACAGTTCTGTTAATTATCACCTTCATTCTTCTTGTGTAAATGCATTTCCTTCTATGGGATCCTGTCGGGTTGAATTAGTCACTTGTATCCACAATTGCGTTTGAAACATAATTTCAAATGTAACTTTTTGAACGCTCAAATTTTGAGGGAAATATTCCATATAATCGTTTAAACATTCGAGATTTATTTTTGAACATTTCTTCACTCGAAGTGGCAACTGTTTTGTTATTAATTATCACCTTCATTCTTCTTGTTCAAATGCATTTCCTTCTATGGGATCCTGTCGGGTTGAATTAGCCACTTGTATCCGCAGTTGCGTTTGAAACATAATTTCAAATGTATCTTTTTGAACTACTCTTAACTTTTGAGGGGAATATTTCATATAATCGTTTAAAAATTTGAGATTTATTTTTAACATCTTTTCACTCGAGGTGGAACTGTTTTGTTATTAACTATCACCTTCGTTCTTGTTTAAATGCATTTTTTACTAAGGGACCCTGTCGGGTTGCATTTCCCACTGGTCCACAGTTACGTTTGAAACATAATTCCAATCGTAACTTTTTGAACTCTCACATTTTGAAGGGAGAGTTCTATATTATCGATTAAACATTCGGGTATTATTTTTGAACATTTCTTCACTCGACTTGGAAACAGTTCAGTTAATAATCACCTACATTCCTTCTTGTTTAAATGCATTTCCTATCATATAATCTACACTCTTAAAACGAACGAGCGACTTTAACTCACTCTGATTAATTTTCACTCCTCCAGTCTGGAAAATGCACGTGTCCTTTTGGAGTGGATCCTTTGTGTGTTAAACCTCCGACAGGATCACTCCAAACGAGTGATTTTAACTCAGTCTGAGTTAATATTCATTCCTTTCCAGTGTCGAAAATGCACTTCTCCAACTGGAGTGGATTTCACTCTTTTGTTTTAAGAGTGTAGTCATCTTAAAATTATATGCTTGTTGAAATTAGTTATGGCGTGTTTCGTTCATTTAAAATTTCGATTATTTTTCATTTCTAAAGCTTTTCTGTTTTAATGTTCGAATATATACTTGTTACTTGCATCAAAGTGACGTCATTTTGACGCTTATAAAACTACATTATTTCATCATATTTGGTCAACTTCATGAGAGATTTTACTGTAGACATTCATTTAAAAGTACAAATATAAAGTACATTCATACAAATGGCGTGTCATTGGAATTATTCCTTAAAGTGTATATTTCAAGAATGGAATTCTTCTTCTCGCCTTAACTAAATTCCAGAAAACTTTGCTGAGACTCAGAACAACATAAAACTTCTCGCGAACAGTTATATTTAGTCTATTACAAAAAAAAGTAGTTTAGCTTGGTTGGCCGAGTGGTTTGGACCATTACGCCAGCAATCTGCATGGTGTAATGGGTGCGGGTTTGATTCCCGCATTCGCCCTGGGAGTATTTTCCTTTCCCTGTGACAGTAAACACAGAAATAGTAAAAACTCGTTCTGTGTCTGTCGTCAGTGACGAAGGTTTATAAAGCGGGTCTCTGATCAAGCACACAAGCCGGAATATATATGTACCTACCCTTACCAAAAAGTTGTGATTGTCATCTTAATCCACTTTCGTATATTCGACGTCTTACTCGGAAAAGGTTTTGATTTTGAGCTTTTATCACTATCGAATTTTAGCGTTAACAACCTAAAACACTTGTTTTTTTATAGATTACGAGCACAAGACAAATAAAATGAATAAAATCCAACCATCTGCGTTCGATGTCGTTCTTAACGGTTACGTTGAGTGTCTACTCAGGTGTCGTCTCGTCACCTGACCGTGATTCTAAGTTACAACGCCGATCGCCAATAGCTCGTGTAGCTCTTATGCGATGACATTATTAAAATTAACCCAACCATTTTTACATCATTTACGGCTCCAAAGTTAAATGCCGTTGCTCTTTGAGGCCTACACGAAAATTCCCGTTTACTCGGATTAATCAGATATTCCGCTTTCTAATTAGGAAAAGAATGTCTGTTGGAATACGTTTTCCCATGCCAAGAAAATGGTAATTAAAATGTCCTTTCATTTCGAATTCTCCTTTCAGTTTAATCAATTATTTTGTGCGGAATTAAATTTTCTGCGGTATTGTTAGAAGCAGCATTTCTCACCTACTTAAATTAACTGAATTAACAATGAATTTTTTTTACGGCTGTTGAAATATATCATTATATACTTTTTTTTAATATAATTGACATATTTTCTTATTTTTTTTTATTTTTTATTTTTACAGCCTATTGGTTAAGATGTATAAAAATATGAAATTCATAAGTCTTATTTTGATTTAAATTGATTTAAGTGCTAAGAAACATATTTTTATTCATATTTGATAATATTTAAAAAAAAATTAATTGATTAATCATTGCCACCTTAAATGAAATATTGACATTACGTTTTGGCATGTATTTTTCTATTGTAAAAAAAGAAATGCAATTTTAAGACGTACTGTAAGTCTTAAACATAAAATTTAGCAATATGTTTTTACTCACTTTTTCATTAACGTTCTTTTGAGGTTTAAGTAATAAATTGAATGGTCTTAGAGCAAAATGAATGATCGTGTGTAAGAATGTTTCCAAAATAGGGAGCTGTAAACGTCATTTATTAAATCCGTCACCCTATTCATCTAGCATGTAATTAAAGGCTTGGACCACCTGAAACGAGAAATAATCTCGTACCGATTAGTTACTTTTTTTAATGAATAATGTTTTGTAAATATCTAAACTAAAAAAAATAAACTCCCCGGTGCAACAGCCCTTAACTGGGCCAAGGCCTGCCGTGCCCATATCGCTCTGGGGTGCTAGGCATATGTCCCGGTAAGGTGGTCAGCTTCACGCGGAAACCCCAGGGTTTAGTTTCTAAGCAAGCTTGGTACCCATTTTATCGACCCACTCAAGGGATGAAAGGCTATGTCAACCACACCCAGTCCGGGATTCGATCCCCGGACCTGTGGCGTCGCAATGCGAAGCTCTACCACTCGGCCACTGGGCGTCTTTGTAAATATCATATTAATACAAAGAATTACTTGCTTTTTTTAAATGAAGTTTCACGGTTAAATTTTTTCGGTTTGCATTTGATTGTAGCATTTGATTAATTCAAATATTTCATATGGTAATCGTATTTTTATGTATTTAATTTTTAAAACTAAATTAAATAAAATGTTTCGAACTAATTCCTTTCCAATTTCAACGCATTAGTTATGGGGAATCAGTTAACTTATTGCAACTTTATCATTTAGTGAATAAATTTTTTTAATTTATGTTGTTTCACCAATGAATAAACACTTTTTTTAAAAACAGGCTTCTTGTAAAGAAGTAAAAAATTTTATTAAACAATAAAATAATTCTTTAAATAAAGTTTTACAATGTAAAAGTTATAAAAATAATATATTTTTTTATATAATCATGCAAAACAAATCATAATAAATCTTATTAATACCTGACAAAGTCTATAGAAGGATAATGGTAGATAGAAGCGTTTTATTTAGAAATTTTAAAACTACTTGAAGTTATTTCAACAATTTCAAAAAAAATTCAAAAAATCAATCACTTCATAAAAAACAAAGACAATTTCTTGATATGATTTACATGTTTCCAATCCATTTTTCTTCTGTCAGTATGATATCAACATTATTTTTGTTCACTTTCAAAAAATCCAAGTTTGAAAGAGAAGAGGAAAACAAAATCGATATATTTGAGGAGAAAAAAATTGTAGGTTTCGAACACCAAGCTACTATCCGTAGCTACCTACCTCAGGGTATGTTGACAAGACCCAGTCGATACCTAGATGGGAAAGATAGAGATTTTTCAGAAGATGCAAAAGATTTAACTTTTGGTTTCCAATACATTTGTTCGTTTTTATCTATGGTTACTACTGTAATAGATTGTTAACACATTTGAACTCCAAATCATCAGGTTCGTTGGTTAGATATCTATATTCTATTTAGGTTTGGGTGCTTGGCCAGAGACCTGCTTATAAACCTTCGTCAAGTAAGGCAGACAAAACATACACACATAAAGTGGATCCATCTAATTTTTAGAGACAGAGGCCAACTAGAGGATCCCCAGAATTAACCTGTCAACCATTTTGACGGTATTTTATATGGCTTATAAATCGTGTGTGAAGTAGTTGTAGGTGATAGGTACTGCTATAAGCCCACTTGGTTTTAGATAATAATTTTAGTACATATTTAAGTAACTGGTAAATAGGCACTTTTTTTAGAAGTTCTTGTTCATATTGTTTTTTTAAAAGCGTAACTGTTTCGATTAGTTCATTTTTATCTGATAGTCTAGATATTTAATGAGCATTAAAATACAATAATTTAGTGATACACTATTCCATAAATATAACGTGGACACGCCATAACACGTCATTTTTCTAACTCTGGAACGCAATGATATACATACATATTTCCATTCTAGCACAAAAAAGGCCCTTGTCCAATGCTGTCACCTACATTATCTGCCTTTTTTGTATTGGGTTACAGGCATACACAAAAACCAGAGAGGAACAAGAATTCGATTTCACGAGGAAGAATTTCAGCAAGATCTGTGATGCATCACTTCGCTCAAGATTGAATTTGCTTCCTCGAAGATGATGCTGGATCTGAGTGAAAAAAAAATCAAAATCGACTTTTCACTGCTCAATTTTAAAGAGTTTAAACTTGTCAAGGAAAGTTTGTAAGAAAATGTTCTTGAAATGTTATGTTAGTTTTGTGATTTGTCGCGTTTGCTTAAACAAATTAAAAATGGCAGTCAGTTACAATTTATTTACTAATAGATTTACTTAAAAATGAGCTTTAAAGAAGTCCATTTTGAAACAAGGACGCACTAAAAACTAGTGAAGATAAAATAGGAGAAGAGTTTACAAAGTTTTGTCATTAGAAATATATGTTCATAAAATATATATTAATGTGTTAAAATTTTAAAAAGAAACACCCACTTTAAAAATATAACTGTTGCAGTAATTATGCTTCACATTTAAATACCTATTAAAGTACGTAATAGTGAATTTCTAAAGTTATTTTCCCATTTGGGTTATTATTTCAATCCGTCATTTAAAGTTAAATAACCAACAATTTTCTGCTATCTGAATGCGGTGCATTTTTGTATTAGTGAATTTAGAATAAGATTTTCCAATCCAGTAAAGCAAAATGAGAATGAGTGATGTTAGAAGATTAAAATTTAGATTACGGAAGCATGTTTAAATTTCAGAATGATTAATGACAAAGAATTAATTCTTTTCATCTCTTGCGGAAAGTAATTTGAAAGAGATTTTCGTTTGACTAATCACTATTCAGAAAACATTCCAATGTTTGTAAATAAAGTCGTAAATTATCTTGCTAAGGAACAATCAGGGTACTTCTTTAAATATTGTTGTATTTTATTTTTAAAAGGTTTATTGCGGAAATACACAATATTTGAAACCAATTTAAGAATTAGAGTGAAAAAACAAATTAACAGTCTTTAAAATTAATTAACAGAAGGCAGTTTTTAAAATTAATAAGAAATTTCATGTCCAAAAATCACGTGCACTTGTGACACAATACATCTATATGTATTATGATCGTCAATATATATTTAAGATATTTTTTAAGTTATAGTCACTGTTTGTGAGTAAGTTTTTTTTTTAAATCCATTACTTATGCGTTATACATTACAATCAGATCAGCATTTTAAAGTACTAACGATTTTGTTCGCTAGAAAAATAAAATAATTCTTCAATGGGGATCTTATCTTTCAATTATATAACTAGCAAAGAGTATTATCCTATCAGGAGTGCACCTACTTAACAACTTAAACAGTTAGACTTAAGTATTAGCTATATTTACTGTAATGAATTATGTAAATATTTAAAACTATCTTCAAATATTCTTTATCATGTAATTCCTATTCTAAGAAACACAACTTGAAATTAAGTTTTTGTTTGCTGCAGTTTAAAATAACAATTTTTTTAACATCTCCATTAGTTCCTGTTCTAAAACTGGACAAAAAAAAATGTAGTCAGTTAAAATACTAATACTAAAAGTGACAAACATGTCGTTTATAATTCAGTATAAAAATAAAATTCAATCATCTCACTGACATTATTTGTCGGAAATTTAATATTTTTTTTCTGACTGAAAATAGGAGCTTTCAAGAAGGATTTCTTTATAAGTAACGAAAGGTTCATAGACATGTGGCTGTCAATCTCAACAGCTGTCGCAGATCGAGCTTCACAGTAACCGTAGGAGAAATGTAATATTTAATCTTTATCATGTTACAGTTCCAACTGTTAGCTAAGCAATGTTTTTTTTTATATTTGGTATATAAATTAATAATAAACTTGCATAAATACTAGTTCCCTTCTCAAGCTTTTCTTATCGTAAAATTCATTTAGATTTTTAAAAAGTAAGGTTTTTTTTTACCTTTTTTTCCATTAAAACTAATTAAATTATTAGAATAAGAAATTAGAATGAAAAATTTGGAATATCGCGTATATTTTTTACAAATTAATTTTCTGTTGTAGGGAAAACATTGGAGCAAACTCTACAAAAGAAGTTTTATAGTTAAATGGTTGCAAAGCCCTTCTAACGTGAGCTTAAATATCCACAAAAATTTAATATAATACTTGAACACAAGAGCAAAATTCAGATAAATAAGCTTTGGCGAATGAATCACATTATGTCTTCTTCTTATCATCTTCAAAATCGGCTTATATATTAAATAATACATACGTTTTATGTTTTTTGCAAAATAATTTTTTAGGACATTTTGCATTAAAATTAAAGTTATCCAAACGTTATTCGAAAAATGTGACGCTTTACGACAGATCTTCTCTTAATGCAGTTCCCAGCAATTTCAGTGTGTGTGTGTATTTAAATGAGTGAGAGTAAAATTTAAAATACTTGGGGTCCGAATGGCCGAGTAGTTTGGACGATAACGCAAGCAGTCTGCGCGCTGTAAAGGAACCTGGTTCGATTCCCGCTTTGGTCTTATGTGCCTTGGTCCTGTGTACCGCCCTGGTCCTGTACCCGTTTATCCCTGTTAAAATTCTTATTTTGGGAATTACATATAATTAAATTTATTTTAGAACAATAGTGTCAAATAAAACGTCTAAAAAGCAGTGTAAATAAATGTCCAATAGCATTAGGCATAACTAAAAACAAAATTTAATATTAAATCAGCAAAAGAGTTTATATGCAACACTTTCGTTTCGATTTTGAATAGAATCTTTTCAGAGCCGCCATGTTATGAAGAAATTGAGATAGAAAAATCTAATTTCACAAGTCTCAAACCCTTTTTAAACTTTTCCAGACCCCATTTTTACCCCTTCTTTCCATTTTCTTTTACTACTTTTGAGATATATATTTAGAAAGAGTGACGTTTATATCTTATCTGAACTTTTTTTTAAATAGAACAAAGCAGTTTCGCCATTTAAATGCGGCAGTAAAAACTCAAAAAGGAGAAAAGTTTTTATTTGATTCTTCTTACTTCAAATTTTATTTTTTGAAGAAGCTTTTTATTGGAGATATACTTTCGTTTTATTTCATCTTATTACCCTCTATCTTTTTCAAATCAGTCAGAGCGGATAGATCAATTTTAAAACATTTTTTTTTTCTATTTCTGAATACATGAAAGATGTAATTTTACAATATAAATATGTCTTGAAGTCTTTACATAGTTTTGTCTGATGAAACAGATATGAACTTTGTATAAAACGTTGAATTCTTTTTTTTTAATCAAAAAAAAAAAAATTGGTATTGCTTGTATCAAAAACCAATTTTCAAGCAGAATCAATTTCTTAGCTACCGTTTATCTATAAAAAGGAAGCATATAATAAATATTTATTATCATTTTGAAATTGCTTAGCCTAAATGTGCCTAGCTTTTTTTGCACATTTTAACAGACCAGACCTTAGACACCCTTCAATAAAAAGTGTTTTTTTTTTAATGAAAAAAATACATTTGTTAATTTGCATTCGTTTCTCATACATTTTTTTAAACTTCATTTAAAGCTGATTATTTGTTTTGAGTTTTAAATACACAATTTCAACTTATTCATGTAATTTTTTTAAGGGCTAGTAAAACTTCAGTGTTTAAAATATGAACGGGACTTTTAATTTGTTTTAAAATGATATTTATGTAATAATTACAACTATGTTTTTTTACGTGCGTTTTTTTAGCTTTGCCCTTTGTACTGTTCAGAATGTTTTATCAGGTCATTTTAAAATAATGTATAAAATTTACGACGCTTTTTTTTGGTAAATTATTAAGATAAATTTTCTATCGTAACCAAAAGAAGTTTGGTTTGGTTTGGTTTGAATTATCGTCGCACTAGAGCTACACGAGGGCTATTGGCGACGGGCGTCGTATTTTAGAACCACAGTCAGGTGACGAGCCACACCTGAATAGGCACCCAACGCAACCGTTAAGGGCGACATCGTACGCAGCGTTAGGACTTTGAAGGATATTTAACGTGCACTCCCTCCCACGGGGTATTATTCGTCGGACATTTTTGGCTGCACGGGCCGTTTATAGGTCGGCAGCTATTTTGGCGATGCCCGGACCCGAACCTGGGACCTTCCGCATGCTAAGCGAGTGCTTAACCGACTGGGCTCCCCAGCCCCCACCAAAAGAAGAGGATAGATTATACAGTACCAAAACTAAATACAGAATATCCCAATCCAACTAGATATCTATCTAGAATCTAACACAAACCTTCGATTTGATCCACTCAAAAAAAATGCCGTCTTCTCTAGTTAGAAACCGCATTTTTCAAAAAATACCATTTTCAGATAATTAGTAAAATCATAAAAGCAATTAAGATATTTTTATTAAACTTTTATAAATCCGCTAATTTAAACAAAAATATAACTGCATAATCCCTATCTTCTAATCACTTTGTTTTCAAAAGATCTGGTTAATATACAGCTTGAACGAAAGTAATCCCCTTTCTTAATAAACACCAAGATGCCGCTGACGTAAAAACAAAACAATAAAAAAACATTTATAAGAGCTTACAGCTTAGCTGTTATCTTAATTTGTTGGTGTGACACATAACAAAAGCAATTAGCGATACAAAGTCAAAATCATTTTTTTTAATTGAGAAGAAGCATATTAAGTTAACTTTTTCTTTTACCCTTATGCATCACCGAAATATGCGGGAAAATGACGTAACTGACATAATAGAAGCTGGATCGGTCCCTGTAACTTTCGCCATTTTTCAGTGTCAGAGGATCGCAGTGTTAATTAGTCAATTGGATCTTAGGATCTTAAACATGCAAGAAACCAAAAACCTTACTTATGGTTTTACTAGCAATTTTAAATCAAGTAGAACTTGAAATGCAAAGTGAATTTAAGGTGAGTTATGTTTTGCTGCCACAGTTGCAGCGTTTAATTTTTGTGGATTAATGAACTTTTACTTTCACCTGAATATTATCATTTCGCAAAAACAAAAATGTAAAAAGTAAAGCTTTTGTATTTGGTGGTCAATATTACGGGAAAATTTAAATTTACAGCTGTAATGTTACGTTACAAATCTGAAGACTTCAATAAATTACTACATAAATCACGAAATTTAAATACTTTGCTTCCGTCGCTAATGAAGGATCCATTTGACTGAAGGAGAGTCAAATGGTTATTTGGGTCAAAAATGTCGATTTTCTGTTTTTCTTTTATTTGTAATATGCGTATCCTATAGCTTTAATTTAAGACCAAGATTATCGATTTCTGTTTAGTGGTTTTCTTTTTATAAGCATTATTTAGAAACTCTGTAACTCAGTTCTTACCTATACCTTACTTTCTTTTTGCGTTTCCTGAAATATTAGGTTTTTCAACTGTTAGGAGCATTTTTTCTTGATCTGTAAAATGTATCAACGTGTTTTGTTCTATTATTTCTGCACCAATATTAGTTCTTTGATTTAAACTGAGGAATTTTAAATATCTCTGCTGATACAAAAATTATATAACTTCAAAACTGATTTATTTGCGTTTTTCCTTACATTTTTGAAATAATCATAGTAAAAGATTTTTTTTTACTGTGAAATATCCTCAGTTTAAATCAAAGAGCTTTACAAACTATAAAAAAATCATAATGATATCTCATACAGTTCCTGAGAAAAAAGATCCTGAATATAATAAAATTTACATATGTGAGAGATAAAAACCATTCGACTTCCCTTAATATTGCCGCTACTATAATCTGGAAACGTATAGCTACGGTATACGTTGCCCGAACAGTCGCTTATGAAACAAAGCGTATAGAATGATTCAAATACAATATTTTACAATTTGTGTATGTCTTAAAGGGAATTGATACAGATCTTGGACAACAAATAGAATATTCATCTATTTCTACAAAATTAGAATACTAAAAACACAAATATTTTAGTCTTAAAATTGGTTTGCTTTTCGATACGTCATTTTTCCGAATAATGTTTGTTGTGAACTGCATCTAAATCATCTTTTCTTTTTTCGGGGCTCATGAGGAAGAAGACTTGTTTCAGAGGAGTCGGAAAAAGGTTTTCGTTTTTTTCTTTTCATTTTCTGGCTAACGATATTTTTGAGGAGCTAACAAATTCTTAATTTCATTTTGAGAATATTATATTTTCGCAAACAAAATTATAAGCAAGTTAAAGTGAGCAAAAACGACCAGCTTCTCTGACATGAAGTTTTTATGGAATGCTGCTTAAAAAAAACCCTTAAATCTAAAAAGAGTCCGTTGAGTATCGTGATACAAAATATTTTCAAATGCTCGAAAAATAATAAAAGTTTATTTTTTTGTTCAAGGGCTATAAAATATAATTTCTGTTTTTAAATGCAAAACCAAGGTACATTTTTATTTAAAAGATACAACTTTTTTGTGAAACATCTGTATACCTGCGTCAAAAAAAAATCTTTAAAATATATATGACAGATTATTTGGGACATGAGTGTATATTGAGTACTGTGCGTTTCAGTAAATAATCCTTCAATTTGACGATTTTTATAAGGGCGTATTTTACAAAGAAGTAAAGTATTAAAACTTTCACAGAAATTCATAAAGAACTAATTTGTCTTTCGTTTTTGTTACATGAAGCCGAATTACCAAATTTGTAATTATTTTGTAAGTATGTGTGGTAGCATAACAGCCACTACGCAGAGAAAAGTACTTTTATCTGCAGTTTATTCTAAAAAGGAGATGTATTGGACGCCCACAGATCTTTAATTTAGTTCATATTGTAAGCCTTTACGCCTAGTAGAGAGCCCAAAAAACTGCCCCTGAAAAGCAAACAACCTCACATGTCGAGGACTTTTTAAAAAGTGATTCACAGCTACAGACTGTTACGATTGTTTTTCGTTTTTCTATGTCCAATTAGAGTTGAGAGGGGCTGTGAGACACCCTGTGGTCAGTGTCGCGATCTACGGATCGGAAGGTCGCCGGTCGATCTACGATCGATTCCTGGTCGCCGAAAACTCACCGCGTATATGCGGAGTGCGTGCTCGTTAAATATGTTGTTTCCGAAAGTCCTGTGGGCGGTCATTGCGCAGTTTCCCACGGGTACACAGACTATTTCCCTCTAATTCAGTGACATGTCTAAATTGTGGAGGTGGTGCGTGATATAGGCAGCATCTGTCATGAATATTTGCGCATGTGAGTGTGTGGAAGGTTTATAAGCGGCTCTCTGAGCAAGCACACAAGCCTGAAAATATATGTATATCAACCAACCAACCAAAAAGTTAAGATTCGATGATGGGAAAGGTTTAAAAGGTCACTTCAAAATATTTGCTGACTACACAATTTGTATGATATCGTTTAAGTGGTGCGACTACATTACGTCGTTAATGTGATGTTAAAGATATTTATAAGTATTAATTAAGGATATGTGAAAAAGGTAATTTAAGTTATTAGGTTTAGTTGGGGTTGAAAATATAAGTGTTTCGGTATAGTTAAGTCATAATATGTTATGTATATTTATAAAATTCGAATATTTTTTTTTAACATTTCTTTATTTTCAACCAAACTAGTCTTTTAACTGAAATTAAAACTAAATCACAACAATTTTAGTTTTATGGAATCATTAATTTAACAATTCTATATTTATTCACTTTTACAACCCAAATATTTATTTTATGCAGAATACGATCACAATCTTCTTATAATTACACGAAGTATAGAATTTCTGGGGTTATAGTTATGGCTCTGTTCAACAACTACATCTTTTTTATCTCTATATGATGGGACATAACTTCATGATGACAGTCGCCTCTGCCATCAAATGCACATCAGGGAAAGGTTTATGGGAGTAAATGGTCATTTCATTCACACATTACATGTAATGGTCTACAAATAAATAGACTGACCAGTAGGTTGGATGTGCAGTTGACAATAAAAGTGTAATTTGGTAGGCACGATTGTCGAAAACTATTTTTAAAAAAACATGCAGTCCTTACTTTAATGTGTTTTCAGGTTGTTGGAAAAGGATAATGGAATTTTGGATTTTAATAATAAATCAGTAGATTTCGTAAATAATATTATTTTTTATCAATAAATAATAAAAATCAAGAGCTAGATTTCAAGTTTTTGTAATTTTATAAGAATTAAATAGCGCATTTTTGTTCTTAAAGAAAAACAGAAAACGTATTAGAAAATATCATTTACTTTTTTTAAACTTATTGTATTTATATGCTTACCATGTGGGATTTTCATACAATTTAAAATTAGTGTAGTGTAATCGTTTCCGGCTGCCTATTTCTGACCTCCATTAGAAGCTTTAACATAGCCATTAATTTAAAGGTATCAATGTTAAATGATTCCGATATAGATTCTATCAGTTTTTGTTTTAAAATAATATTTTATGCATACATTAAAATTAATATATTTCATACTGTATATGAATTTTAAGTTATTCTCAATATAAGATGGAGCCAAATGCAAAAGTCACATACTCTACTTTATTTTCAGTTTTGAGTTAAGGATAGATGCAAGTTCTTTACATCTCATTTAGAAATCTAATAAAATGTTAACGAATAATTTTTAGGTTATTTGAAAAACTTCTGTTCAAAACTTTTTTTCCATTATATGGTTACAAAGGATGTTTATTTTATAAATCAAAATGGTTTATATTTCAATTATATTTTATTCAAAGAAGAGACTTCAAATAGAACATAATCTTTTACATTTTAAACACAAATTTTTTATTCCCAATATTATTTGGTGAGATAGTTTATAGAAAACACTAACCCTAAACACATTTTTACATGCGACTTCATGCGAGTCAGTTACCTAAAACGATCCCTTATCCAACTACGTCTTTGAAAAGGACAATCTTTATTTAGGGATATGGTTTTATTTATGATAGGGATCGATCATATTAAATTGGGATTGTCCCCATTGCCTAAATAAATAAACCTGTTGAGAACCACTCGTAACTCCACAAATATAGTCCGCCGTGAACGACACTGGTTCTACCTGGTTTAGAGATTAGGTTTCTTCCGCTTCGGAACAATGACACACGCAACTGTGTCTTTTCAACTTATTTTAAAATGTAAATAAAAAATAAAAAAAATATTAAGGTTCCTTTCTGTTTATATATGGTTTAAACTTATCTACATTTTATAAATGTAAAAATGTTTTGTATAGAAGAATACAAATGGAACACAATATTTTACATTTTAAACACAGTTTTTTTATTCCCAATATTATTTGTGAGATAATTTACAGAAAATACCCATCCATAAACACATTTTTATATGCGACTTTACCAAAAAAGGCCTGAATTACTTGACAAAGGACAAAAAAATAAGACACCGGCAGTATTTATGCATTCTCCTTCTTTGTAAACCAGTTTTCTGGAGTCATTTACCTAAGACGATCCTTGGTCCGACTACGCTTTCGAAAAAGACAATCCTTACTTATGGATATTGTTTGATGTGTGATAGGGATCTGTCATAATAAATAGGAATTGTCCATTGCCGAAAATGAAGAAACCTGCTCAGAACCCACAAATATAGTCCATCGTGAACGAGAGTGGTTCCAACTGGTTTAGAGATCAGGTTTCTTCCGCTTCGGGACAATGACACTCGGAACTGAGAAGTTACACTTTCCGTCTTTGCATATTTTCGGGAGGGCTTCTCTGTTCTAGTAAGCTAAGTAGGTCGCGTCGGTCAGGACAGATTTCAGTTCTTTTCAGTTTATTTTAAAATGTAAAAAATAAATAACATTTTTAAGGTGCCATTCCATTTATGTACGGTTTAAATTTATCTACATTATATAAATATAAAAAAAATAACTACGTCTTTGAAAAGGACAATCTATATTTACGGATAATTATTTATGATAGGGGTCGGTTAGATTAAATTGGGATTGTTCCCATTGTCGAAAATGACGAAACCTGTTCAGAATGACTCATAACTCCACAATATAGTTCGTCGTGAATGAGAGTGGTTCCACCTGGTTCAGATATCAGGTTTCTTCTGCTACGGAACAACGACACTTGGAACTGTGAAGTCACACATTCCATCTAAGAACATTTTCAGGAGAGCTTCTCTGTACTCGTAAGTTGAGTATTCCGTCGGTCAGTACAAAGTTGAGTTATCCTCAACTTATTTTAAAATGTAAATAATAAATAAAAAATATTAAGGTTCCTTCTCGTTAATATATGGTTTAAACCTATCTACATTTTAAAAATATAAAAATGTTTTTTTTTTATAGAAGAATACAAATGGAACACAATCTTTTACATTTTAAACTCATATTTTTTATTCCCAATATTATTTGTGAGATAATTTACAGAAAATACCCAACCATAAACACATTTTTATATACAACTTTGCCAAAAAAAAAAAAGCCTGAATTACTTGACAAAGCACAAAAAATAAGACACCGGCAGTATTTATGCATCCTCATTGGTTGTAAACCAGTTTTCGCGAGTCAGTTACCTAAAACGATCCCTTGTCCTACTACGCCTTTGAAAAGGACAATCTTTATTTATGGATATTGTTTTCTTTATGATAGGGATCGATCATATTAAATTGGGGCTGGCTTTTACGTTACTAGAAAGAGCCGTTCCAGGGAGATATTTTATACGAGCATGTTCGAGATTGGTAACGATCATAAAGCATGTTATTCGAATCCTCTGCATAGGATTTCAGCAATTTTGGGGATTTTTCCCTGTAGAAAGGAATTTGTATAATAGCAATATGTCGAGATCATAATGCAGAGTAGGTTTAGAATAAGATACTTTGTACGGTAAAACGTTTTTCACGTTTAAAAATACGGTCTCTTTGTTATTTTAACTAAACAGTCAATATTTTTTGTTGCCACTGGTTTTATGAAGTAATCTTTAAATGGCTGTAGTGTAACTCCATAAAGCTGCAGTAACTTTACCCCAAATTTATACAGTATGTAACTTAGCAGCTTTTATTTAATTACCGACAATATAATTTGCTTTCAGTTATTTCAGGCTTAACTGAAGTTATGTAAAAATATGTTTCCTCTGTTTGTTTAAAATCAAATTTATAGGTGTTTACCAAATAATAACGATTTTTTAATGGCTTTGTTTGTGTTTACTGAACGGTTTTCTACCCGATTTGTTTGTAATGTGTTTCTTAGCAACAGCGAAATATTTTGAAATGCATGTCATAAAATAGTTCACGGTTATAGGATATAAAAGCATAATCGTCCCAATACTATGCAGAATAATTTAAATGTATCTGTTTTCTAAAACATGTGCAGCTATGAATATATAAATCTAAATGATCTCCTTTAAAATCTGAAAATAGGTTAATATGCTCAGAAAGAATTTTAATAGTCCCTAAATATGGCATAGTGTCTTTATGTAAGTTTATTTCTGAGTACTATAAATGGTAACGCAATTTATTGAAATTCAATACTTGAAGAGAACTGGAACACGGAAGTCAGAAAAAAGTATTTGACTATATTTTTTAAAACCTACTGTTAAAGTTACAAGTAAACGTTCTTCTTTATTATAATTTTTTTTCGAAAATCACATAACAAGAGCTTTGAATCATGAAGGATTTTGTAAAGTTTAAAACATGACGTAAATATAAATATTTCTCTGTTTTCCCTTTCGGATGTAAAATTCTCTTTTTGAAGATTTTTCAAGCGTCACATAATTACGTGGCCCGTTTAAAATTCCCAAAATTATTTAGTTACTTTTTGCTAGTTAAGTAGGGTTGGGTTGGGTTGCCCTGTTTAAAAATATGAGGTTATTGGTTTATCCGGCTAACCGGTTTTAATTTGCATTTTTTTTTCCGCTAACGTAAACAACGAAACCAGTTTCAGTAATGATTAATTATTTGTATGTACTATTTTAAGGTTCGATTTTTGACGTTAAATAGAAAACTTTTGTGGATGTAGGGTCAAGTCAAACTAATATAGTTTCAAATTTTATTTTATGTCACTAAAATTAATGTAGCTCGAATTTTAATATTAAAAAATAATTTATGCTATTTGACGAAATTCATTTCGTCAAAAATTAAAAAAACATTTTTTATTTATGTGACGAAACTCATTTCGTCAAATATCTGACGAAAACGATTTCGCTAATATGACAAATCCTTATCGGAGCATTTTTCCTCGAAATAATACACTCAGAAAGAATATATTATTAAAAGAACCATGAAAGGCATTATATAATATTTTTTTTGAGAAATTTATAACTGATTTTCTATCATTTGAAATACAAGATAAAATAAAGCGTGTATTTTATTCAAAGTTTTGCTCGATTTTTCCTTTCTTGGAACAATTGTTTCCACTTCAGTGCTTCAGAGTTCCAAACTCTGACACAATCTCGTTACTCGTTTGTCAGGCTATAGACTTTTCGCAATCGATCAAATGCCAAAAACGTAAGGATTTACTTGGGTTCCAAACAGCAAACCAATCTTGCGAATCTGTGAAAAAGATTATGCTTGAAAACGTCGAAAGGATTTTCGATAACTTTAGTTTAAATGTATTTTAATTAATTATGGTCTCATTAAATAATTTAATTTCCCGATGCTTGTTTAGTTACCTGATTCATTTGATATAGAGTTATCAGTAACAAACATTCGGTTCTATTAAATAATTGAATTAGTTCCTATCTATTAATTAAATGAAAATAATTTTTGCCTTCATTGGAAAATGTATTGATTATTTGCAAAAAGGCAAATAACAAAAGTTACATTAAAAACTTGTAGTTGAAAACTTAAGCGTAAAGATATAATTAGAAATTTTAATGAAAGTAATATTCGAATATATATGTGTGTTACTTTTCAAAATTTCATTTGGTAAGTTACAATTTTTTTAATGATGACAATTTATTCAGTCAGGGTTTATATCTTATTTGATGGAATAGACATTAAGTTTTATGTCTTTGAATATGATTTAAGTCAAAACAATGAGGATCACAAATCTAGAGTGACACCGGGGTAATTATTGGACAAAAATTAATCTTATACCAGAGCTCCCGCATTGGTATAATTTTCTAACCAGTACTATTTTCACAATGACTTTTAGATATATCTGTCGGGTACCAGTGTTCACATTTACTATTTCCTCTGTAGAAATTGGGAAGAAAATAACATGTGTCCAAAAATTACCCTGCCAAGGGGGACAATTAATGGACAGTTGTTCTCAATCTTTTTTGCACAGTACTTAGACTAGCTCTAGGTATAATTAGTAAATTGTGCGATATAGTGTGTACTATAGTACTGTGAATTTGATAATTGGTTCACTCCACATGACTTCTGCAAAAAATGTATAACAGTGAAATCTAGTAAAAATCACCAAACATTTAAATTTCTTCTCTTTCCAAGTTCAAACATTGCATAGATGGTGTTTTTTAATCGCACAAACTAGTCTACCCCATAGTCCAACAATTTACCCGCCTCGTCCAATAATTACTCCGTTACCAAATATGCGTGTCATAATGTAATTATTCATCCTATAATAATGTTTTTCAGCATCCTTCATAAATGTATATAATACTGAGCATTACAAAATTCAAGATCATGTAGAAAGATACAAAATTGTACACAATTTGACATCGATTGAACAAACGTTTAAACCATTGTTTTTAAAACGCTATGGAATACTAATGTACTTTTTTGAGAAAAAGTACTTATATAATCCAAATAATTGATCAGAGAATTGCTTGATATGCAATTAACAAATTGTGGTTTGTTAGGCGCAGTAAATTGTGATGCATTATGGATGTTGGGCCCAGTCCAATAATTACCCCGTGTTTACAAGTCCATTAATTACCCCGGATCACCCTAACTAGCTTCATTTAAAATTGGTATAAATTGATTTATTATGAATATTACTACCAATTGAGTAATAAATATTTTTTTTATACTATCTGGAACTCATTTTTTGGACAATTACTTAAAAAATGTCTCATACGTTTAAAAGCTAGCATTTAAATGAATCTGGGGAAAAAAATATTTAAACAATTAATTTTGTTTAAGATTTTATTCGAACATTTTTAGGATACTAAAACAATTTTTAAGACGAAATCGGCACCATTAGAGTAACAAACAACTGTTTCTCGATAATATCAGGAAGGTAAGTAAAGGTGTAAATCGAAGCGCAGGTGGTAAGGTGCGTGGAGGGATGCAGGAGACATGGTAGTTCTATAGAAGTGGGTTAGTTCATATTTATACAATAGGGTATTTGAGTAAAAAAAATATTGACTTAAAATATTCTTATGCCAAAAATGTTGGCCCATCATTTTTTTCTTTTTTTTAAATACCCCATAAAGTCAGACAAATGAATTTTTAAATTCGGACGAAAAATTGCATCTGAAAACGCTTTGTGGCTGTCACGTAGTATCTATGACGTCACTAGTAACTATAAACAAACTTTGAAACACCATTTTGGAATCTATTTTAAGCAATTTTGAACTATCCGCTTCTGTGAAACCTCCTTCCATACCTATTAAAAAAAACATTTTAAAATGATTTTTATTAACTATTTAAATATTTAACTCGCAAAAAGTATACGTTTGTTATTTTTGGGCTCAAACCATAATCAATTTAATATAGGAAGGTATTTTAGCGATACAGTCAAGTTCCCAGGACCAGGTAAATTATGGTTGAACTAGCAATATCTGTTTCATTTAAACTTAAGAGTTCTTAAATGAATCGATCAAACTTTTTAGATTCAACCTTCCTTTCATTTTAAATACTAGGGGGCTCCGCCCCCTGCTCGCTATCGCTCGCCAACCCCCGGAATTGCTGCGCAATTCCATTGACTGCTTCGCGGCCGGTAAGGAACTTCATCCTTGCTCGCTTCAGCTCGCCAACCCCCTAGAATTGCTATGTAATTCCTCTTTGTTTGCTCCGCAAACAAACATTCAAAACTAATAAGTGGGTACTGCCAATGTAGGAATGCTCATCTATACAATCTGCATTGAATAAAACATGCTTCCTGCTCATTAAAGATAAATTATTCATCACCAGTGAAAAACGATTTGATTGGTCGATGAGATGACGTCTAACTCATAAGCTTATTTACTTACCACCTTTGGCTCAGTGCGTTTAATCTTCACAAGAAACATTTAAAGGACTGAATTAGTGATTCATTCACTATATACTAATTTAATTTTTTTTTAAATTTCATACTGCAAAAATTAATTCGAACAATCGGGAAGATATTTTAGTTAAAAGGTCCCGGCCAGTGGGGAGAGTGCGCAAGACGAAAAAGGGAAGATGCATCGGCTGTTTTTACCATAGAGTTAGGAAGGAGAGCATTGGGATCGATCCAGAGACATTAAATAGAAAGGACTGCGCATTGGCAAACCTAAAGTGTCCTCATCATCTAACTTACACAGTCACATGACTGTGTCGCGTTTGGCTCGCATATATAGCGAGTTTACCATTTGGCGAATTTTTCCACAACGACCTGAACACATGAGGCCGACAATCTAATGGTATGAAACGAAGCTTGGAAAGGAACAAGAATGAATCGTTAGTTTTTTAAAGATCTTCTTAATGGATATCAATCAGGTTATTCCTTTGCTTTGTACGTCTATTGAAAATTACTTGAACAATTGAATTACGTGGACTCTGTATCAAAAATTAATTTAAAAGAACATTAAGTAGGTTTTTGTAGAGTGTTGCTGTGATATAGCTTGATGATTGACATGGTGAATATTTTCAGAAGTCATAACTTTAGTTCTAATGGTCCGATATAAAAAAAAATCAAATACGTCCTTTTGAAATATTGCATTTTCCTTTATTTCACCTGGAATATACCCAGCTTTCTAAAACGCATAAATATATTCCAAATTCAACAAATGTTCGACTTTTTAACCCTTTCAGTCCCAAAAGTTTACTACACTACAGAAACATCTGATATTTACAAAATATGCTTATTTTAGGTCAAAAATAAGAGTTCCATAAGAAAAAAAATTCACTTTGATTTTTTATATGGTTTTTGAAATAATGCCAAAATTTTGTAACTGTGGAAAACAACAAAATAAATATATATATATTACCTAAAAACACTTCGAGTTATATATTTTAAGGTATCTGACCATATTATTAAAAAAATAGTAATTATTTTAACCGAAATAGTTTAAATTGTGTTTTAAATATGTGGAACTGAAGTGAACTTTCAAAAATCAGGTGAAATGCTTGTTGGCTGTTTTCTAAATATAAAAATAGTAGTTCTGACTTCTATTGAGAATAATGTAAAATATTGCCTAATAGAACAAAGTATGAGGAATCGAATGATGTGTGTTAGCATGTCATAACGGGACATTAACATTTGGAAAAAAAAATATTGAAAGTGATGATTCCAAATGGCATCACTGGGACTGAAAGCGTTCAATATAACTAACTCAGAAACTACGATTGCAAAAACAGTTTTTTTTACCAAATTGTACCAAAAATATTCAACTTCTAAGCTGTCAATTTCCAGACCATTAATTTAATTTACTTGGCCTAAAAGATTAATAATAATTAGAATTCTAACAACGTTGACTTAAGCATGAATATGATTCTTCAGTATAAAAGAGCTTTTAGAATAAATTTCCTCGATAGAAAGTATAGTTCATAAAGAACACAATTACTAAAAGTATGCAGAACTAAATAAATTTTACCTGTGATGGTGTGACAAATCCTTTTTTATACATCTTTTTTCAATTAGGAATTGCACAAGCATTTGGCATATTGCACAAAACGTTACTGAATTAAGAGTACAACATTCCCAATTGTTTACATGCTCACAGATTAAAAGAATGTAATTAAATATTTATTATAAAAGCCAGAAGAAAAAAATAAGAAATATGCGCAAAAAATCGTCTGCAAAAACATTTAAAAAAACACCAAAAGAAACCCCACGTGACTTGGAAATAGATGCCAGTCACTACTTTTGCTGGCCAGCTGATATTCAGGTCTGGCGACAATTTGGAATAGTTCGAAACGAAATGGTAGTGTTAAGTTGCCATATGTAGCAACCTTTCGCCTTTTGGCGATTTGTGACGTTTAGGACATAATGCTAATTTGCAAGGGATGGCGGTTTTTGAAAAAAAAAACGGTGTTCCGGCTTCCGTCAATTTTTTCCCCTAAAGAACCGGTTTCCGGATCAGACCGGCCCAATAAAAAAACGTTTTTTTCTGTCAAAACCGGGGCCAAGACTCCGGTCTAAAAAAAAAAACGGTTTCAGTTTTCCATCCCTAAGCTGCTTTACTATTGAAGCGCAGTCCTTTCTATTTAATGTCTTTGTTTCTATCAATTCAAATTTATTGAAGCAGGGTTGTCAGGTTTTTCGAGCTACTGCTTATAACAAACCGGCACCGAGGTAGCCCAAGATGTATCGCTTTAGTAGTTTTTTCAGCTACCGCGCATAACATAGTAGCCGAAACTATGGAAACTGTCACTGAGTATCCCAAGATGCACCGCTCTAGCCTGCTTCTTTTCTGCGAAATTACACACATACATATAGACCGCTCTATTCTCTTTCCTAACTCTATGGTTTTTACGATCAGTGGCCGGAAACTCAAGAACAATGCCAACAGTTGAAAAATAAGCTAGTTTCCGTGGGACTGCTCCAGGGCATCACGTAGCTCTAGCGCCAAGAAACTTTTTCTACCAAAGCCACGGAACGCAAGCTGAAGCAGCCCTGGCACAAAACAAGTACACCACCACACTTACTTTCAGCGTTTCTGATTGGCTGAAGCCGCGTAAGTCACGTGGCTTTCAAGCGTACGACAATTACAATTTTATATTATATAGAGAAATCTACCACCATGAAAACCACCATCAACTCATCACATGTTACCAAGTAAAACTAATGTTCAGTAAAAAAGGTGAATAAGCGTACTTTTACCTCATTTTAAAGTAACGTAATATCAATAAAAAATATGCTCCAAAACCTTTATGCTTCTTTTTTTAATAATGATGGGGTCATCAAACCTCAACTTTAATAAAGCTTCATGTTTCTTTCGGCAAACGATTTTTTCTTTACGAGCAATTATGCTCGGTAATATGAGTAACAGATAGCTGTAAAAATACACTATTCGAACCTTGATTGCTTACGGCAAGCGATTATTTTTGATAATTCGTTGGCTTCTATTTCTTCTTCTTTTTTTTAGATTTGGTTTGTAAAAACTACTGTATTTGGTTTTGTTTCAAAAATGTACCGATGAATGGGGTAACTTTGGTTCTGGAGGGTACACTCTCAGAAATAACACTTTCACTTTTTGGCGATTAATTAATCTTCAAGCCTCATTTCGTTAATTTTGAGGATTATTTCGTCAAACTCTCACGTGACTTTGGAGTAAACGCGAATCCTCACTTTAACGATCTTGATTTGACGATTCTGTATCTTGATTTTGAGGAAACTGAATCTCCTTACTGTATACTCAAATGCTCAAAAATGACGAAATATTTTTTTACATTCGACGAAATTCGAATCCTCATAAAAATGACGAATAAAATTTCTCCACTTTGAAAAAAGAAAACTCGGAGCATTTGCCAGTAAACGGCATCGTCAAAATTAAGGAAAATTTCGTCGTTTATGAGTATTCATTTCTGAGAGTGTAACTTTGGCTAAAGAGTTTCAAACTAATAACTTTTCAATAAATACACTCGTTGAAAATGCGCTTGAATTTTAACTGGTGGCAACTCTGCCTTGATCTGTGAGGGAAAAATAATGAACAAAAACGTATTTACACTGCCATTAGGGTTTTATGCTTGGGCCAAAGCAACCATCCAGGTCCAAAGGTCTCCATTCTATGGTTGTTATAAGTATTCTTATTGTAGGAAACACGATATTCTACGACTGGTTTCCTCGACATCAATCGAAGATTTCGTTAAAATTGCATCTCTTCTTTCGGAAATGTTAAATAGTTTCACATCCTCAAAAAATTTGCGCTTTTTATAACGTAAAATATTGTTTTAAAATAACTTCAAATTCCAGTTAATTTGTTTGGGGAACACTTAATTTTTAAGCCCGAAGTTTTTCTTGACATTATTCAAACATTCTGAAAATAACCACACCTAATCCAAGAATTCCATTGAACTACGATGAAGAAGGGTAGGGTAGGGTATTTTACATATATATTCCGACTTGTGTGCTTGCTCAGTGAGCCGCTTATAAGTCTTCGTCAAGTAAGACAGACACAGAAAGATTTTTTACTGTCACAAAGAGAGGAAATACACCCAGGGCGAAGGCGGGAATCGAACCCGCGCCCGTTACAGCACGCAGACTGCTGGCCTGCGATGCTTACCACTCGGCCATCCGGGCCCCTACGATGAAGAACTTAGTGGTAGGGTAATCTTTTCCGGCTGCCTATTTCTAGCCTCCATTAGGAGCTTTAACACAGCCAATAACGCCTCGTAATTTAGAACCCTGGTCAAGTGATGAGGTCGACACCTGAGTAGGCACCCAACGGAACTTCGAGCGACATCGTACGCTGACGCCGTCGGGACTTTGGACTCAACAGATTTAACGAGTACGTCTGTTCCAGTATACTCGGGCCCATCCGTCACGAGCTGGATTTCTTACTCTTTCCCAGTACATATATCCGATTTATAGGATGACTGGCAGTAGATGGGATTCGAACCCCCGCACTCCTGAGAAGGTTGAATCTTGAGGCTGATGCCTTAACCACTCTACCACCGACGGGCCAATCTTAGTAGAAGAACGTTCTAAGTGACATTTTTGAAAAAAATTAAGATTTTATATCAGAGAATATGTTATTCCCTTCGTTAAAAATAACAAGTTCCTCTTTTTCATTGACATTAAGATAAAGTTAAAGTATTTTTTTACAGTACCGATTTAACGTATCTAGCTCAAATGAGATATTTTAAAGCTAATTTTCCCGTTGCACGTTTTTGTCACTTGGACACTAAGCTCCTCATATGAATGAGCGTACGATGTCGCCCTTAACGGTTGCGTTGGGTGCCTATTCAGGTGTCGGCTCTTCACTTGACTGTGTTTCTAAAAATGAGACGCCCGTCGCCAATAACCCTCGTGTAGCTCTAGTGCGACGATAATTCAAACCTACCCTACCCTCATGTGAACGAGGAATTCATCGTACGAAACCCGGCCTTCTGCGACTGGCTCCCCCGGCATCGATCGAAGCCCTCTTAATCGCGCAATGATCGCTCACCAGAAGACCTCTTTTCTGTCTCGTCCACATTTCCGGGGAGGTTATCAATTTCCGGGGATGAATTTATGCCGCCTTTTGCCTCTCCGGCTTCATCCATCTTCATTCAGGAGCTTTAACACCAACTTTAGGATTTGACTTGAATGGGCGCTAATCTGTACAATTTCGCTGTTCTGATCTATGGAAATGGTGGATTGCTGACACATGCTGTGTGTCGTTTGACACCAATGGGAAATGTACTGGCTTGTCTGAGTTGGTGTATGTACTTCTCGACGATGATAAGGGTTATTTGAAAAGTGTTGGGGGATTGTAAAGTGGTACTAGTTGGAAATAATTGATTGGCCATTTTTCTACCAACATCGTTTAAACTTAATGGGGTTATTATTATTTTCATCGTTTATCATGTTATTTGGATTGATTCAGTATCATAATAAAATGCTTACTTTCGAAATTATTAAAACAAGAAATTCTATATGCAATGCTAAAGTAAACATTCAAGTTAATGTAATTTAAAACACTGTGATTTAAAACACAGAAACATATAGTTATATTTGTGTGGCTTTTTACCTCTCTTGCTTCATGAATCTTCAACATCTTCATTCTGAAGCTTTAACACCAACTTTGGGATTTGACTTGAATGGGCGCTAATCTGTACAATTTGGCTGTTTTGATCTATGGAAATGGTGGATTGCTGACACCTGCTGTGTGTCGTTTGACACCAATGGGAAATGTGCTGGCTTGTCTGAGTTGGTGTACTTTTCGTCGATGATAAGGGCTATTTGAAAAGTGTTGGAGGACCGTAAAGTGGAACTATTTGGAATTGATTGGCCATGTTTCTACCAACATCGTTTAAACTAAATTATTTTCATCGTTTATCATATTATTTGGATTGTATCAGCATCATATTAAAATCCTTACTTTCGAAATTATTAAAACAAGAAATTCTATTTGCAATGTTGAAGTAAACATTCAAATTAAGGTAATATTAGAATTTATGCAGACTGTGATTCAAAACACGGAAACATATGGTAGATATATTTGTGCGGCTTTTTACCTCTCCGGCTTTATCCATCTTCATTCCGGAGCTTTAACACCAACTTTGGGATTTGACTTGATTGGGCGCTTATCTGTACAATTTCGCTGTTCTGATCTATGGAAATGGTGGATTTGACACATGCTGTGTGTCGTTTGACACGAATGGGAAATGTGGTGACTTGCCAAAGTTGGTGTATGTACTTATCGCCAGCAATGTTAGAAATGATAAAGATTATTATTTGAAAAGTGTTTGGGGATCGGAAAGTGGTACTTTGGTGAAGTTGATTGCCTGGGTATGTAAGATCGTATAAATGAAATTGGGTTCTTCGTATTTCATCTTTTATTATATTATTTGGATTCTATCAGTGTTACATTGTGAAATACAGGTATTTTCTTTCAAGTTTTTTTTTTAAATCGTGAATTTTTAATTCATTCGCAAAGTTATCATTAAATTCAGATTAAAGTATACTAGCGTAAATGCATAACATAAATGCATTTTCCTTTGAGATTTTTAAAACAAGAAATTTTATAAGGAATATTAAATTTAACCATTCAAATTAAGGAAATGCTAGATTTTATAGTCTGCGTAACACTCAATCAACAATGGTAACAAACAGATATATCTAATAACTTTTATGAAAAAAATTACAAGTTAGAAAATTACATAAATGTGGAAACTTTGGCAAATTACCCTAGGCGACTCTATCTTTATCGCATCTTACTGATAATATTTGAAAACAGCTTCGGTTTTTTAGTGGTCTCAAGAGGGTCACAAGTTTAGAAAATCGAGATGATTTTTTTCTTTGTAGCTGTTTATAAAAATTTTGGAGGACGAATTGTTGTTATGCCTGAATTCATACAAGTTTGAGTTGATAGCATGACTAGTAGATTAAACAAAGATTTTGAATTTTGTTTTAGAATTTTGCAAATTTTTAAATAAGCGAAAGAAATATTTTGTGTTACATCAAAATATATATATATATATATATATATATATATATATTATATATATATATATATATATATATATATATATATATATATATATATATATATATATATATATATATATAATATAAGTAATTTATAATTACTTTTTTAGTGTTAAAAAATCCGATAATACATTGTTTTACTCATTTGTATAAAAAGCTACTGAACTCACAAATTGCAGTAATCTTTGTTCTTGCAACAATGGAAACTATAAGAAAGTCACTAGAAAAGTACTTTAAGAATTATTAGTTTATTTAATCAACAAGTTAAGAGCTAATATAATAGTTTTGTACTTTTTGTGTATCAATATGCAGTTTTGGGCCGAATAATTATCGTTAAATTTTAATGAGTAGAACTGAATGTACGTAATAGCTTATAGTTTAATTTTTTTTAATATATAAATGGACTACTTTTACTTCATCTTAATTTACCATTGTATATTTTGGAAAATTTAGCCTGCTGTAACTACACCAATATTCGGGGGCTGTGATTCGCCCTATGGTCAGTGTCTCGATCTACGAATCGGACGGTCCCGCGATCGAGTCCTGGTCGCTGAAAACTCACCGAGTATATGCGGAGTACGTGCTCGTTAAATCAGTTGGGTCTGAAAGTCCTGTGAGCCGTCATTGTGCAGTTTCCCCTGGGTACAGGTTCCTGGAGACTATTTTCCTCCCCTTCTGGGGCATGTCTAAATTGTGGAGGTGGCGCGTGATAGATGGCAGCATCTGCCACGTATATGTGTGCATGTGAGTGTGTGTGTGTTATGACTGTCTTACTTGACGAAGGTTTATAAGCGGCTCTCTGAGCAAGCACACAAGCCTGAAAATATATGTATACCAGCCAACCAATAATCGGCTTAAAATTATTTAAACTACTTAAAAAGTTTAAACTAGTATAAGAAGCGAATGAACAAACGTATTTTTTTTTCAAAAAATCTAATTTTTGTATTGTATTATTACTTTCTAATGCAAGTCTGCTAAAAAGTGCAAAAGCTTATCTCATAAACTTAACTTTGTTTTATTGAAACTTTTTTTTAATTTTTCAAAATAAGGTATTGCAGTTGTTGATATATTTGCTTTTTATATATGAACGGTAGAAAAGAAAGTGAATCTGCTGAGAAAATTGGTTTTTGATACATATAAGATTTTTTTTTCAATCTAAGAAAAGGATTCCAATGATTTATACAAAATTCATATGTTTAATAAGACAAAAGTTTGCTAAAAGACTTCAACAAATATTTATACTATAAAATTACATCGGTCGTGTAGTCAGGCATAGAATAGTTATTTATGCAACAAGTGTGAAAAGTAATGCTTTTTAAAACTAGTGGATTTTATTTCACGAGCGAGGTACGAGCGAGTGAAATAAAGACACGTGTTTTAAAAAGTTTACTTTTCGCACGTGTTTCATACACTATTTTTTATAATTGCGTGAAAAAAATCAAATCTCATTGGTTCAAAAATAATTCACTTGCTAATTAGACTAAAATGAGTTCGGAGCTTCCAGGAGAGATGTCAAAGAAAACAACCAATGAACTCGCAGTTCGGGGCGCGTGATGCTATAAAAACCAATAAGCGTGTTTCAACATTTTGTCAAAGAAAGCAACCAATGAACTCGCAGTTCGAAGGGCGTGACTAAAGAAATATTCCCATCGTGAAAAAAAAATTGTCATTGATTCAAAAATAATTCACGCTCATAATATTTTTAAATAAAGCAGATCGATAAATCTTTGAATGTTCTGAGTATTATCAAATCGAAATTTTACTTGAAATGTTGGCATCTAATGAAAAGAGTGACACAAAGTACTTTGTTGCACTGCTTTTGGGTGAAAAAAAGTAATTTTGTATCACTGTTTCTAAAAAGTATAACTTTACGCACGCGTCTGATATTGAAATGATAATGTAAAAGTCCGATTTTTTTCACGCAATTATAAAAAAAATATTTTAAAATTGCTCTCTCCGATCCGACTGATTTGAAAAAGATAGTGAGTAATAAAATGAAATAAAACGAAAGTATACTTGTAATAAAAAGCTTCTTCCAAAATAAAATTTGAAATAGGAAGAATAAAATAAAAAGTTCCTTTTTTTTTAGTTTATACTGCCGCATTTATATGGCGAAACTGCTTTGTTCTATTTTAAAAAAGTTCAGATAAGATATAAACGTCACTCTTTCTAAATATATGTTTCAAAAGTAGTAAAAGAAAATGGAAAGAAGGGGAAAAAAGGGGGCTGGAAAAGTGGAAAAAGGGTTTGAGACTTGTGAAATTAGATTTTTCTATCTCAATTTCTTCATAACATGGCGGTTCTGAAAAGATTCTATTCAAAATCGAAACGCGAAAGGGTTGCATATAAAACTCTTTTGTTGAATTAATAATAAATTGTGCTCTTCGTAAGTTATGCCTAATGCTATTGGACATTTACTTACATTGTAAAACGTTCTATTGTAAACTTTTTCTTTTTAAATAAATTTAATCATGTTTGGTTCTTAAAATTATGTTTTAAGTTTTACTGGTATTTATTCAAATATCCGCACATAAGTTCCAAAAATATTCTAGCTACGATAAAAGAAGATGTTTTGCAAAACGTCAATTTTTTCAAGTAACGTTTAATTAACATTAGTTTCAATGGCAAATTGCTAAAAAATGTAATTTATTAAAAATACTGTAACATTATTTTAAGATGAAAGAAAGGAGTAGCCCTTTGTATTTGTTCGCTAAACTCTATTTTTGATATTTTGTTTTTGTGCTATAATCTATAAATAATAAGCTATTACAACAGCATATTGAACGCATGTTACAACAGAATTATTAGAGTAGCAACTTAAAAGTGTTTGTAATTATCATTAACATCATTTATTTTATTCAACAATTCGTAAGGAACAACTGTGCCACGAGAGCTATTTGGAAGGTATATTTGCTTGTAGTTTTAGCTTTACGAGCATACAGCTGCAAAACTGCTTTTGAAAAGTTAAAACAGATATTTCATTTGTAATTAAGTTAAAGATATACATTATTTCAAATGTATCATCCTCATATTATTTTTAAATTAAAAAATTAGAGGAAATCGTTACCTTTTAAAAATATTATTTTTTTTAAGTAAAAAAAAACAATTTTGCACATTTTAGAAGAAAAATATGTACACTGTAAAAAATGTTTACGCACATTTTAAGATTATTTTTTATGTGAGAGTGTTGTAATGTTCGTTTTACAGAAAACTTATGATTTCGCACTGTATGAAGTCACATAAACTACTCACTCAAATAGCGCTTAAACAGAGAGTATGAGTTCCCTCAATCACTACCACAAAAGCACACGTTGTTGCAGCTACTACTCTAACATTTTACATCGTATTTAAATTCACAGCATTTGGATGATGGCAGCATTTTTACTATCACACTATGATAGTAATTAAGAGGATGGGGCTGTGGGGAGTCTAGTTGTTAAGATCTCGGTCTCGGAATCAGAAGGTACCGCGATCGAGTCCCGTTACCAATGAAGACCCATCAAGTGAATACGTGATCTTAATTTTTGCGTACGAAAGTCCTGTGGGCGGTCATCTCGCAGTTTTCTACGGTACAGGTCTTAGGAGACTATTTCCCTCCCATTCAGGGACATGTCTTAATTGCGGAGGTGGCGATAGATCGCAGCATCTGTTACTTTTGTGTGTGTGTTGTGTACGGAGGTTTATAAGAGGGTCTGTGACCAAGTACAAAAACCTGAAAATATATGTCTACTAACAGACTAACCTAATTAAGAGGATTTTTTACAGTGTATTTATCTAAATTTATTTCGAACGTTTATCATATATGCCAAATAGTTCTTAGGTTACAGTTGTAAATACATTATAATGAAGAAAAAACAATATATATCTTCTAGATTTACGGCAAAGCTCGATCGGCTGCAGCTGTTAAAATTGACAGCCGTATCTCTTCAAACCTTGTCAGTTTCGTTACTTCAAAAGACATATTTCTTGATGTTTCTATTTTAGTTGGAAATAAATATTAAATTTATGACAAATCGTGTCAGTGCAATGATTGAATTTTTCTTTTATTTTGAGAAATATAACAACAACCAAACGAAAGGCAACAGCGACTATGGAGCCCATTCACTTAAGGCTTTCGTCTTGTATGCGGAAGGTCCCAGGTTCAGGATCCGGGGTATCGCCAAAATAACTGCCGACGTACAAACGGCCAGTGCAGCAAAAAAATGTCCGACGAATAATACGCCGTATAGAGGGAGTGTGCGCTAATCATACTTCAAAGTCCCAACGCTGCGTGCCATGTCACCCTTAAAGCCAGTAATCCATTCACGCTGTAGCTATGCTGTAGCTGGATTTGTGACGTAACTGTCACTAGTACGCATGCGCGCGTGGTCAAAGCTGTACTTCTGAAGCTGGATTTTTGAATCGTTTTCCAAGCGATATCAAAGCTGTAAATTGGTTTCGGGCATGAGCAGTCATAAGAGTCATTTAGTTTTTAATAGTCCGTGGTTTTTAACTTAATTTTCTTGTTTGTTTACTTTTTATTGAGAGAAATAACCCATAAGTCAAGAAACTTCCATCCACGCTAGATACAGCAAATGACGTCACAAAATCCAGCTACAGCATAGCTACAGCGTGAATGGATTACTGGCTTAACGGTTGCATTGGGTACTAGGTGTTGGGTCGTCACTTGACAGCAGTTCTAAATTTACGACGCCCGACGCCACTAGCCCTCATGTAGCTGTAGTATATCATAATTCAAATAAACCTTTAAACAACAAACCGACGCACTTTTCAAATTTTTTTCCTTATAAATGCATTTATACTAAAATGAAAAAAAAAATGAATTTAAATGAATTTTTACAATGGTCATTTTTGAAAATATTTCTAATAACCAAGTAACCAAGTTTAACAATTGGTTTGTGCTGTCTTACTCTTTATGCCCATTAAAATATGCATATGCCCATTAAAATATGCCCATTGAAGAATTATTTGTATTTCTCGATCTGATAAAATGGTTTCTTTTTCATAATGGTGGTAATCTGAAACGATAATCAATGCAATTTTATTTTTAAACTATTAAATACGAAGTAATAATTGCTTAATCATCCTAAATATATTTTGGCAATCACAATATATATCAGTACATATATTTCACAAAATTTATCTATATTCCTATATAAAATTTTTTTGTCCGACTGGTAATTTTTCTTGACTCTCCAATTCAAAAATTGGTTCGAAATGTTCTGTATATTTGCAACAAATCCTTTTAAAACTAATATACATTTAGTTTTAAAGGAACTCAATGATTGCTCCTTTGTATTATAATTTAGAACAAGATTTTTGGATATTTTTAAATTGTATAAATGTCTGAATAATTTTCAAAAAAATATTTCGTCTGGCTAGCTTGACTCACTAATTCATAAATTGGTTTTAAAATTTAGGTATTTCCGCAATGAATCCTTTCAAAAATAATATAAAATCAGTCTTAACGGAATCAATGACTGTTCTTCTACGGAATAATTTACGACTTTATTTACAAACATTGAAATGTTTTCAGAATAGCGATTAGTCAAACGAAAATCTCTTTCAAATTATTTTCCACAAGAGCTGAAGATATTTAATTCTTTGTTATTAATCATTTTGAAATGTAAGGATGTTTACGGAAACAAAATTTTAATCTTCTATAATCACTCATTCTCATTTGGAGTGGAAATGCTTCATCTAAATGTACAAAAATGCACCTCATTGATATTAGCTCAGAACATTTTTGGTTATTGAACTAATTTTATTTTACAATGCCAGATTGAAAAGTCTGGGTTTTAAAAAAGGGTTTTAAAAGTCAGTTATAACTATATAAATGTATATTTCAAATACCTAACCAAAATGTTTATTTTGCATAAAAAAATTTGAAAATATATGGAACTCTTGAAAATAAATCTTGATATTTTGACTAGATCAAATCATTTTTTTCGGTAGAAGATTTTTACTAAATTCCAAACAGAAATCGAATGACTTGGAATTAAAAAAAACTTTTGAAATTTTTCTTCTTTGCTCTATAAGATACACGTATGTAAACCTTTTTCAAATTTGGTTTACAATTTTTCTTAAAACTAACTTTCGTATTATAAATTAGAATTTGCAACCTTTAGAATATTTCAATACCGAAGCAGCACATTTATTAATGTTAAATGAATCTAAAGCATGTTCTAAGACGGTCAAGCAGTTTTGCCCAAGAGTATCAGTGGTAAATTTATAAGACATTGTGTATTAAAACAAGTGTTACAAGAGGCTATTAATAAAAAAAAACTGACAAAGCTTGTTTATTTAAATTTGTTCCCGAAATTAGTACATGTGCTGGATTTTTTTCCGAAAGGGAAAAATTCTGATAGTTGTTATAGTTTTTTAACAACTAGTATATGTTATTTAAACTAATTAGAATAAAAGAAAGAATATAATAATTGTACACGAGAGAAGGATGATTACTAAATAATAATTATACACGAAAGAGGGCTCTATGATTAAAAGGGTTAAGTTGGGTTTTAAAGCACAGAATTATGAGGCATAACATAACGAACAGATCTTTTTAGAACCAAAAGATAAATCCTGGGCATTTTCTGAAATAGCCCAATCTATCCTATCTATATATCGACTGGATCTTGTTAACTTACCCTTAGGTGGGTAGCTATGGTGAGTTGCTTGGTGTTCGAGATCTATCTTTTCTTCCCCCTCTTCAAATATATCGGTTTTGTTTGCTTTTGCTCTTTCAAATTTGGATTTTTCGAAAGTGAAAAAAATTACGTTGTATTATAGTGACAAAATACAAGAAATAGAGCAGCATGTAAATCAGATTGTTCCTTTTTTTTTAAATAAAATTATTGAATTTTCGAAAATACTTTTAGGCTTTTAAATAATTTATAGTAATTGTAATGTTTCTTATGATGTCACTCTCTTTATACAGCAATTTCACTTTTCGTTATGTTTTCCTTCAATACTACTTGAAACAAACAAATTGTTTTTTTATGACGTCACGCTCTCCGTACTGTGATTTCATTGGCAGTTTTGAATTCGTTAAGTACTATAATAAGCCAAAGTAAAAAAAAAATATAAGTAAGCCAATTGTAAAAACTTCAAATAAGTCTTAGAAACATTATTTTTTAACAATTTTATGTAGTTAAACTTCATTTAAAGCCATATTTTCTTTAAAAAAGTAAATGTTTGCTGCTTTAAAAAAATTACCTTAGAAAGATGCTGTTTCATCTTGCTGAAACATAACTAATTAAAAATAAGTGCGTAGTTTCATAAAGCATTGAAAATTCAGCTTTAAGTAAATAAAATTAATATGCCATGTATTCTTAAAAAAATGAAAATAGTTAATTCACATTTTTTTTTTGAGGGTATGATGCCATGACATGACAAAATCTAGCAATTAAAATTTATTCATTTTTTTGCACAATTACAATATTTTAAAGTATTTATCATTCCTGATTTATTGGAATCTGGCAGGAATCATTTTGATTTTTTTTAGTACATTTAGCTTTAAAAAATATATTAAAATAAGATTAATAAAAATATTTTTAATTACAATACTTAACGATGAATTTATGATACATAAAAATTATTACCGTAAAACTTGATTAGAAAAGCAAGTGATTTTTTCATGATAGGAATATGATAATTTACATAACACTATACAGGAATAAATTTTAACAAAAAGTAGAAAACTAACATCAACGAATAATCAACAAAATACAAACATCGTTTCTTTTATAATTTTTATGATATCCAGCTGGCACTAAAATTGTGAAACAAATTCGAAAATCATTAGTAACTGTGAAACGGACCAAAATATTTTACACCGATTTCTTAAAAAGTAAAACAAAAGCATCTGAAATATTCTGCCTCTTTCATCTTGTAGAGAATATTTTGCATATTCCTCCCTCTCTCAACAAGCAAGAGATTTATGAAAAAGAAATAACAAATATTTTTACCATGAAAAAACTCCTCATTTCTCATCACCCTCATTTTGCTAAGATGCAAATTTTCGGCGCCGATGACTATTTTCTTTTATTTTTCTTGTTTTGCGCATAGTAAATGTGATAAATGGTGTGCATTCAGCAACAAATCGTTAATTTTTCCATTTTCTAAAAATAAAAGCAACACGAATGTCCTACTCTAAGCAGTTGTGTTGTAAAACTGCTAGTTCCATTTAAAGTTTTCAAGCAAAAGAAAATAATGCTAATTTTAATTGCTGGCCGATTTAAAGAACATATATACGCAACTGTAATTCAAATAATTTATAAAATGTAAAAAACATATCTGTACACTACAGTTTTTGCTAAAAGACTAAAAAGATTGAAATTTTACTTGATATAATATAAAATTTGTTCGAAGGACAGCTGGAGCAATATTAACATGTTTAATAAACTTGATGATACAATTGATCAATGGAGTATTGAAATATAATTGTTTCTCAAATAAGGGGATTATATGATAAACCAATTGTGGTCCCAGTTTCAATTTCATGGCGAACAAAAAAGATGATAACTTTAGTTGCTGGCCCATTTAAAAACCATAAAAGACTGTAAATTAAAAAATTTATAGCCGTATGTGTTATTTATACTAAGTAGAAAGAATAATTGTACACGAAAGAGTGCTCTATGATTAAAAGGGTTAAGTTTAATTTTGAAGCAAACAATTATGAAATAATTCACAAAAGCACTAATAGAACAATATCAACATCCTTCACAAAGCTCAACGATATAAAGAAACTATGAAACAGTTTAGCAATGCTAATTATGCTGTGATTGATAAAATTATGCTGGGCAAAAAATTTATATAAATTTCTTTCAGCGCGCTATTGTCATTCTTCTACTATTTTATTTTCGTATTAAAGTACGTCATATACCTAGAATATTTATTGTACCACAGGATAGAAAGTAATAAGTAATAAATATTTAATATATTAACTCTTAATGATCTTTTAAGTGTGTCATCTTTAAAGTAGGGCTGCCTTATTTTACAGTTACAAATAAATTATTGTAGACATTGCTAAAAAACCGTTTTAATTAACTTAAATACAACATAAGTTTACTGGTTTGTTAATCATATAAAACAATTCAACAAAAATATTTATATGAGTTGACATACAGCTTAATCAAGGTATAAATCATCCAATAAACCGCATAATGGGGCCCGGATGGCCGAGTGATTTGGTTCGCAGACCATTACGCTAGCAGTCTGCGTATTTTAACGGGTGCGGGCTCAATTCCCGAATTCGACTTGGGGAGTACAGTGATAATTCTTTCTGTGCCTGTCTTACTTGACGAAAGCTTATAAGCGGCTTTCTGATCAAGCACACAAGCAAATATATGTTCCCTACCCTACCCTACCGCATAATTAAAGAAAAATTAAAAATAGCCAAAAATTGCATCTTTGAATAATCGTTCTTATGTTAGGACGTTAGGTGGTCCAGGCCTCTAATTACATGCTAGAAGTGGCGGGCTGACGGATTTTATAAATAACGCATGTAGCTCTTTTGGAAGTATTCTAACATACGGTCATTCATTTTGCACTATTATAAATCGTTTACGGACCGCTTGGTGAAAAATGATGCAGGCTAATTGGATTAAATTAGTTAAATTTTGTTGGTTTTGAACATAGTTAAAGGGATGGATAAATATTTTATGTTTTTTTAATATGTTAAACTTGGTAGTTAATAATGTCGTTATTTCAAAGCAGGCATATAGAGAGTTATTTTTTTTTATTTAAAAACTAATTAACTTTTTATAAAAGGTTTTTCAGAAGATCACTAAATTTAGTTGACAAATTACTCCAATCTCATAAGAACGTTAATGAAAGACTGAATAAAAACATATCGCTAAATTTGGTGTTTATGACTTACAGTAACTGAGTCTTAAAATTGCATTTCTCTATTTTTTACGTTGGGAACAATGCATGCCAAAAACAATATCAGTCTATAGTTAAACCGGCAAAAATTAATAAATTTAATTGTTGTAAGTATTGCCAAACATTAATAAAAAGGTGTTCCTTAGCACTTTTGTGTAGCAAAGAAATTGAAAAACTTTTAAATCAAAATGAGACTAATAAATTTAATATTTTTTACACCTTAACCAATGCGCTGTAAAAATAGAAACTTATTTGAGGAAATGTGTCGATTGTACAAAAAAATATATAATGAGATACTCCAACAGCCGTGAAAAAATCCTTGTGAATTCAGCTAATTTTAGTTGGTGAGCAATGCTGCATCTAACAATACCGCGTAAAATTTAATTCCGCACAAAATAATTGATTAAACTAAAAGGAGAATTCGAAATGAAAGACATTTTAATTACCACTTTCTTGGTATGGGAAAACGTATTCTAGCAGACATTCTTTTACTAATTAGAAAGAATTAGAATATCTGATTAATACGAGTAAACGTGGATATTTCGTGTAAGCTCCAAATAACAACGGCATTTAACTTTGGAGTATACTTAAATATTGTTTATCTAACACTATGATTTTTTTTTAACTCTTTACAATTCATCAATTCATTAATGAATTTTTTATCTATATTTAACTTTCCTATTATTTTAAATATATCTACTATCATAAAACCTACCTTCAGTACATAGTTTGTTACAAAATAATATTATTCTTTAAAAAAAATGATAAAAAATGCAGACTCTCATATCATTTTAATGAAACTCAATACCAATAAAAAACACATTCTCCAAATCGCTATGAAACGATGATGTGGGTTATCAAACCTCAGCCTTAATAAGGCTTGAACATATTTTTTGGTATACGATTTTTCTTTAAGAGAAATTATGTTCGATAATATGAGAAACACAGGTATCTGTAAAAATACACTTCAAAAACTTTTTGGAACCTTGATTGCTTCCAAAATTATTTTAATAGATTTTTTTTTTTTGATTCTATACGTTCTTAGTTTTTTTTTTAGATTGTGTTTATGAAAACCTTTGGAGTTGGATTACTTTAAGCATGTACTGTCAAATGGGGCAATTTCTCTGGAGGGTAACTTTCGCTTAAGCTTTTCAATAGAATAACTTCGCAATGTATGAACTCTTTAAAAATGCGCCCACCTTTTGTTAACTAGTGGCAACTCTCCCTTGACAAGTGAGTAATAAAAAATTGAGCAAGAAAATCCGCACTAGGGCTCTATGCTTGGTGCAAAGTTACCCCATTCCAGGGTAGTTATAAGTATTTTTGAAATATTTTTTCATTGATGAATAGAAACTTCACCATTCAAATATTTGTTTACCATGAACTAAGAGGTTTCGATAGAATTACAAAAAAGCTATAAACACGTTTCATATTATAACTTAAACTCTCAAAAACATTAAACTTAATAACTTAAACTAACTCTTTCACCTATCATTAATATCACTTATTATTATCTTTAACATCAAAACAACAACGTCATCTAGGGGCGCCATCTTAATGGTTACCATACAAACTGTTTAGTTGCAATATATTTTAAAGTTACCTTTTAAACATTTTCCATCATCGATGCTTAATCCAAATTAGTCAATCGAAGAACAATCAATAACAATCTGTTGCTGATATTCACTTTTTAATTAGAGTTCGACATTGTGAGGTTATGTGCTTTTTGGAGGCCCCGGACTGTCCATTAAATACTCTAAAAGGATTTTTTTACAATACATTATCTTTGGACGTCCAATTTCTCTAATTTTTAAGAAGAACTTACATAAAAGGTATGCTATCTTGTACAGTAGATGATTTTCTACTACATATATATTTGAAACACTCATTTCTATAATGACTGAACTGTTCGAATGCAATAAGACTATATTTTCGTGGTGAAACTGGATCTTATGACACTACACTCCGTGCCAACTCAACTTGGGTAATCACAAAGAGTAAATAGAAAAGCGTGAATAGAAGCAGATAGAAAAGCGTGGTTGGTTCGTTAGTTGGAAACTCTTGTGAGGTAATATTTACATCAAAATTATCTGAATACAATTTAACCAAAATACACTTTTCATTCTGATAAAATTACCAAATTTTCTCAAATATATACAAATCTTTTAGAGCTTAAACGAAATTAATTGTTTTAAACTTGCTTCCTGGATGGATTCACAAACAATTTTAACTCTTTACATCCGCGGAAGGATCCATAGCATATTTCTAGTAGCCCAACTTAGGTTGGCAAGGAGTGTAGAAACAGTACAGAGAGTCTATTGGTTTACAAAATGTAGTGTAGAGATTTATTTTTAAGAATTAGAGTAATTAATTTAAAAATTTAAAGTAAGTTAGAATAATGTTTGGAATTGTCAATTTTCTGTATGGTGATATTTTTAGTTTTCTACTATGCTTGATCCATATTACTTTAAACCAACAGGCCTCATTTAAATAAATTTAATGGTTCTAAAGTTATGTTTCGATTTATGTTATAAATTATTCTATTTTTAAACTATTGTAATATGAATATAGTTTACCTTTTGCAATAAAATTCTCACTAAAAAAACCGTAAATGCATATTTTGAAGTTACAGAGAATACGCAAAACTTACAAATACTTTTGAAATTTCTTGATTATTGGTTTAACTATTTATTTTACCCTCTAATGCATACTATTGCCGTTTGCAACAAGAAACATAATCCACTTTATTCTATTAAATTAGAGCTCAATCTCGACAAATTTGTGTTTTTTTTTCATCTATTACATTTCATTTTGAAGTTTTAGCTACCAATAATCCTCATAGATGACAGTAGTAAAAGTGTATTCAAAATTATGGAGTGAGGTTATCAACTGTTGTGAATTTATGTTTTTGGTAGTATTCAGAGTATAATAATATTAGTACTAAATACAAAAATTTGTTTTAAAAAATTAATTATGGTTAAAAAGGGTTATTTTGAAATATATTTAGTAGTTTTCTAGTCATTATTATCAAAATTGGAATTTTGTAGTTGTTTTTTGTATTATGGCAATTTTTTTAAAAATGCAAATTATTTAAATGCTACTGCTGTTAACTTTTTTTCCGTATTTTTTCCATTATGTATGAGTATAAAGGTACAAATAATTTTTTTTCAGATAAAAAATAAAAAAATTCGTGTATTAGAGGGTTCATATTAAATCTAGGAAATCTTCTATCTCTTTACCTCGATTTTTGTTTCCGCATTTAATGCTCAGTTTATCGTAAACAACCCCTATAAACGTAAATATCCCCCCTCTTGCGATGGATCCGTCACCATTTCCAATAACTTCTTCAATAAATAAACAACATCCTCCCTCTCCCCCTCTCCCCCGATTTCAAGAAGACCGTCTCGGAAATCGAATTAGGATATCAAGGCTTCGAACACAACCCTCTAGCAATTAAGGGACAATTTGGGGACCTTGCAATTTTACCCTGTGGACCTTAACTTATCCTCGGGAGTGCACTAACCTCATAGAGTTAAGAAAAAGTTCGAAATGCTGCCGATCAAAAAATAATGCCAAAATCGGTTTTACAAATGAAGCCATCGATTGCTTTTTAGTAAACTTAAACAAAGGCTTTCTATGAAATAATTGGCGATATTCTGGAAGAGGAGTTTGTCAAGGCTTACTACCTTGACTTGGCGACTTTCGGGATCTAATTAGTTTAATTTAGTTTGAATTATCGTTGCACTAAGCTACACGAGAGCTATTAGAGACGGGCGTCGTACATTAGAACAACAGTCAAGTGACGAGCCGACACCTGAGCAGGCTCCCAACGCAACCGTTAAGGGCGACATCGTACGTAGCGTTATGACATTGAGGGATATTTAACGTGCACTCCCTGACAGGAGGATTATTCATCGGACATTTTGGGAAGCATGGGCCGTTTATAGGTCGCCAGTTATTTTGACGATGTCCGTACCCGAACCTGAGACCCTGTTTTGTTATTCCTCCCACAATCTTAACAACAAACGGGTGATTTTAAGAAGATTGGGAGCGATTTAGGGCGATTACAAGCGATTTAGGAGTTAATTTTCACTCATTTCCAGTGTCGAAAATGCACTTCTCCTATAGGAGTTTGGTTTGGTTTGGTTTGAATTAACGTCGCACTTGAGCTACACGAGGGCTATTGGCGACGGGCGTCGTACTTTAGAACCACAGTCAGGTGACGAGCCAACACCTGAATAGGCACCCAACGCAACCGTTAAGGGCGACATCGTACGCAGCTTTAGGACTTTGAAGGATATTTAACGTGCACTCCCTGACAGGAGGATTATTCATCGGACATTTTGGGAAGCATGGGCCGTTTATAGGTCGCCAGTTATTTTGACGATGTCCGTACCCGAACCTGAGACCCTTCGCATGCTAGGCGAATGCCTAACCGACTGGGCTTCCCAGACTCCTTCGGGATCTAATAAAAACTGTATTAAAAACTCATTTGTCTTACTATATAGGGAAATCGCTAACAACTTTTGTAAATTCAGACCTTGTTCTACATCCTACAACTCAGCAAACTTATACCTTTTTATATTTATTTAACGCCTTTTAAATACAGTAAATTCACGTTTATCCTAATCCCGGTTATCCGAAATTCGGTTTATCAAAAAAGTTCCAGAGCCTTTCGGTTAAAATATGAAATGTATACGCATAAATAAATGCACAAAAAATAAAAACGTTCTTACAAAGTTGGATTTATTTATCAAAATATGCAGTATATATTTTTATTTTTGCTGTTCAATTTTGGTCCCGTACCTTTCGGATAAGCGGTACTCTACTGTAATGAAATGATACGTACCAGAATGAGCTAGCATTTAATTTTTTTGGGGGGCTTACTGGTTGACTAAAGACAAATGACAGTGATTGCGCCCTCTGGAAGGGAAGGGCGTTGGCTATATAGCCCATTACCCCGCTCACCAGAAGAGACAGTTGCAAGAGACACACAAAGAAGGACGCCACAAACACTTAGACAAATAACAACATTTATTGACAAACACAAACAACCATGCCTTAACCGGGATTCGAACCCGAGCCCAGCAGCTCCAAAGGCTAGTACACTAACCATTGCTCCAGTGGACCGACGCTTACTAGGGTTACTTGACGACATTTTGACGGCTTCACTTATTTTCTCGCCAAGCATCTGTATATCCTCTTAACTCTATCGCCAACCTTTCCCCGTCCAGCATTTTTGAGGCTCGTAAATAACGGAAGAACCGCTTAATAAGGTTTAGCACATGCGTTATGGGGTATAAAGGGGGGTATTTTAGGGTTTTAAATACATTGGACTTCTGGTAAAAGGTAATACGCGACGTGTATTTTTGTCTTTGGTTGAGAGATGTGTAGTATTAATTGGATTAGTATTGAATATATGTCTCCTTTGTCAATAGAATCGTAGTGCTGGATACACAATTTTTTGACGTGAAACATAAGTTGGGTGTATGAATAATTATTTGTGCCGAATTTTAAATGGTATCAAATAATATGATTGCATTTAGATTTAAATTTTAGTTTCTTATTTAAAAATGGCTTCTTTCTGCATTAATCTTTTTTCTTTGTAAAATTCAACTGTTCTAGGATATATCTTATCGAAAAATGTTTAAGTGTTTGCATTGTTTAATTCCCTAATTAATTTATTTGCAGTGAAAATCTTGATCGATTTCGAAGATTGTTACGAATGCAAATAATTTTAAAAAAACATTCTACATTCTCTTGAGCATTTCTATTTCAGTGAGATGCAACTGAGTTTAAAATATTGTTTTACAACTATTATAAACTTTTTATAGCAAATAATAAGGTATCTTTAAAATGAACAGATAAAAAAACAATACTAATACTGTTGCTAAGGTTTTCAATTTTTTTTTTACATTATAATCGTAGTGTGGAAACCAAAAGCCCCAGAAAACGAAGCTTAAATAAGTGAATAAATTAAAAACAGAAATATATTGTAAGCTATACGTTAAATTAAAAGCTAGTTTTGTTTTGTGCTTATGACATTGTTATCTTTAATAAGCCATAAAACAATTCTTATTTCCTTATTAATATTTTTTCAATTTAAATTATTTAAAAATTTCTGAAAATGTTTATATGGAATGTAAAGTACTTGCATAAAAAATCATAATAACCCTAATGTTTTTATAGATTTTGCTAACTAATTTTATACCTTTTAGATATTCAAACAAAAGTACATTTTATTTTGAATCAAGGAAATCTCAACTGGTATATCTATTCACAAAAACTATTAAAAAAAAGACTTGGAAAATAAGAGATGTGAACTTTGACTATACTATCTTAAGAGACTCATCCATATAATTTGATTTGTGGTCCAGTCGTAGCTTTCCAAAGACCATGCAACATTATTATCTCTGAGGCAAAGTATGTGAAAGAAACACATATGGGATACGCTAAAAGTGTTATCTATCAAGTTACGTTACAATAAGCACAAAAGAGCTTTTTTTCTGGTGTTATTAGTGAATAATGTGGTCATATCCGCATAATTAGGTTGAATGTAATTTCACGTTTATTTATGAAGATTAATAAGGATAGTAAGTTTAATAAAATGTTTCGTTTAACTGGCAAAAAATTGAAAAAATATTTTTCTTAATCGTTAAAAAGTTTTTAAATTTTAATAGTTTTTAATAAATCGCAATTCAACTATTTCCGAAACGCTTGACAAAAATATTGCTGCCATTGTGTTTTTTATTATTTCTTTGCGAAAATTTTACAACATATTCTTCAAATGTCACACTTTAATGTACCATTGGTTTAAATAAATAAATTTAAACCGTTTTGTCAAAAAACAATAATAAAAAAGTGCCTAATTTTACACGAATTAACCCTACTCGGCCCTTAAAGGTACTTCTAAAAATGAAAATATATACAGATTTAACATTTGGTACACGAGATCTCTTTACCTGCCAGAATAAGGTTTTTGAAAAGAGGTAGCTGTCATGGTACCTTTTATGTTTTAAAATTATTTAAATTAGCTTGCAAAAAATTATATTTATCTTTAACCCTCTAATGCATGAATTTTTATTTTCATCCCAAAAAAATATATGTGTATCTTTAATACTCACACATTATGGAAAAAATACTAAAAACAATTTAACTGCATTAGAATTTAAATAATTTAAATTTTTAATTTGTTTTGCATAAACAAACTGCAAGATTCCAATTTTAATAATAATGACTAGAAAACTACTAAAAATATTTCAAAATAACCCTTTTTTAACTATGATTAATTTTTCAAAACAATTTATTAGTATTTAGTACTAATATTATTAATCTTTGAATACTGCCAAAAACGTAATTTCACAAAAGTTAATAACCTCACTCTTTAATTTTGAATAAATTTTTACTACTGTCATCCATGAGGATTATTAGTGACTAAAACTTTAAAAGGAAATGTAATAGATGAAAAAAACACAGATTGGTCTAGGAGGAGCTCTAATTTAATAGAATAAAGTAGATTATGTTACTTGTTACCAAACGGTAACAGTATGCATTAGAGGGTTAAAAGCGTTCATTGATTTATTGAAAGTGTATTGTAACACAACCCCAGCTTTGTATTTAATTTATAAAACAATGAGCACAATAATTTTCATACAATAGAGGCAAAAAAAATGCGAAATGCCATTTTCCGTTTATTGGACCTATTATAATCAATAATGTGCCAGTTGCGATTTCAAAATCAATGCATTGGGTCTGTAGTATTGAACATCCTTCGAAGTTTGCACTCTCAAGTTTTGGAGCCACTTTGGTATAATAGTTAGCCTGTGCCTGGCATCCAAGCAGTCTACCATGAATAAGATGTTAGTTGAGTTGCCACCCTTTCTTTGCCAATGAATGAGCAGCAATCCTGCTTTGATGCTATATATAAAAATGCCATCGTCAAACTTGCTACTAGCAATATGGTTAATCGATAATATGAGCAGGAGTATTTCTTATTAAATAGAATGGTAACGGAAAGAGTCTTTATGTATGGACTAGTAGGCGTGGTTAAAATGTATTTATTTACCTTTTCGCTAGTAAAAGATTAGGAAAAGCACACCGGGAAGCCTTTTTCTAGACGTACACGATTTTAAATTGTACATTTACTAACATGGAACATTTGAATTCTTAAATGATGTTATAGTTTCAAAATTCACAGTATCAAATGTATAAATATATAGAGGGCGGCCTGTTAGTTGGCAACTGATGCCTACAAATTAAACAGTCAAAATCTGCCAATGAACAAATCGAACCCTATAATATTTTAGTAATACTTTGTAGAATCTGATTTTTCAACTGGACCCTTCATTTAGTATTTTAAAAGAAACCAGTTAGAAAAAGTATGGTTTAAGTAGTGTAACTCTAAAAAAAGTTTTCCGAAACTCTAACCTTTCACACGTAAAAGTTTTTGTACATTTAAAAAGCTCTTTTTCACACAAGTGGCAGTTACATTTTTATTAAACCCTTGATATTTTGACACCTGAACTGAAATCAGGATGCGAAACTTGTGATTCTTTTGCAAAACCAAGTATTTTATCACAGTTTTGTAAAATATTTTATTTCCTAGATAAAGTGTATTGGAATGATGTCGGAAAATTTACTAATTATAAAAATTAACAATTTGGTGAAACAAAAAACTTATCTTAACTAGAATTCAGCACATAATTTTCTTCTTTATAAATATTTAGCATTTTAGATAGTTAACGAGGCCGTTTTTGCATTTTACCTTGTTAACATTCGTTGTGCGTAGAAAAATAAACTTTCAAATGAGTAAAAACTATTTCATATGACTTAAGACTTAATGTTCGTCAATTATTTTTCAAATAAATATTTTTTATTAATGTAAACTATGTTATTGTGTAATATCTTCGAATATGTTTCGTATTTTTTTTTCTTAAAAAGTCGACACTTTAAACCAGACGGCTGTTGTTTAATCAGTGTGATCCATTTGTACAGGGTGAGGCAAATGAAAGTGGCCCCGGTCTAGAGATAGGAATACGTTGAAATGCTTGGCGAGAAAAACTCTTGAAGCCGCCTAAAACCAGTTTTTCCATTGGTTGGATCTGAATAGCTTCACATTAGAGCTGCTCATAGACTAGTGGCGAGTTCAGATCTTAGTTTGTAATGCATCAAGACGTCCCATAATGTAAGTTTGGGTCTTGCAATCAATTTAGAATCTTTTGTGTGTTTATAAACAAAAACAAAATGTCCGATTCTCTGGGATAAATAACGACCAAAATAATCACTAGTGGGAACTTTTCTTAAACAGGAAATACAAACCTTGTTTATATTTCCCTTCAACTAGCTTCTCAAACCATAGCGTAGTTGCCGGCAAATAAGTCGTCAAGCGTTTATTTGGGCTTAATATTGAAGCGATCAATAGCTTCAGTTAGCAAACCTGTTTTTGTATTGGTTTCCGACTTAGCAACATTTCTGTAGTATTCTTATCTCCACTTTGGGGTTACTTTTATTTGCCTCACTCTATAGAATGGTTATGGTAAAGGAGAACCATAGCAGGTACCATCCGTGCCATGGTGCCCTCTCTAACCAACAGCGCCACAACAGTGCTACAACACGCTACTATAGTGCTCGTTTCACTAACCCTTCAAAAGGGACACTGGGTATTTTTTACCCGAAATTTTTTTTGGATCTAATAACCTTACGTACCTAATTTTTTTAAAGTTTTTTTCTACGGCGCTGCTTTATTGGCGGTTAAGCCGTTTTAGACTCGGCATATTCCCCAGAACCCGTGTTTTTTTTTTTTTTTTTTTTTTTTTTTTTTTTTTTTTTTTTTTTGTGGCACCATCAAGGCGAATCTTGCTACCAATTTTGGAGCTCATATTACTATGAATCTAGGTTCTCCGTTGATGTTTAAGCATGCCTAATTTGTTTTAAGTGCTCCAAACCTCTAAATTCGATTAGAAGGTCCCTCGATTAACTTATGTCCTAAATTTGTCTACGCCAGAGATATCCCTGAAGAAGCTTATTACATTAAAACAGTTTGCCATATGCCGCGCTTGCTCCCGTGTTAAGAAAGCAAGTAAAAAATCAGGTAACGTTTTTTGTTTCATATCTCCGAGATCAAAGACCCAATTTTTCTTTCGTAATTAGATTTGGCCCTGATCGAATGTATTCCCAAGAGACCAACGTGATCGGAGCTTTTAACATTGTATTTGACTTTTCCGCCTCACTATTTCGATCGATCCATTCTTGGGCCCTTTCTTGTTCAGAACTTTCAAAATGCAATAAAACAAATGCACCCATTGATGTCTCCATTAAAGATCAAAGACGCGAGTTATGCAGTGTAACCCGGTTAAAGCGTCATTTAAGGGACCGCGATATTTATGAACGAGTAACTTTAAAAAGGGAACCGGATGACCGAGTGGTTTGGACCATTACGCCAGCAGTCTGTGTGCTGTAACGAGTCCGGCCTTCTCCTTGGTTGTATTTAATTTCTCTGCCACAGTAAAAAAAAATTTCTGTGTATGTCGTACTTTTGACGAAGGCTTAAGGAGGGTCTCTATAATCAAGCACATATATCGTTCTCTATAATCAAGCACACAAGCTGAAATACAGGGTGGTTATAAAATAACGCTCGCCATTCGGAGTGGTCTGTAGCTTGAATGAATAATCCAAATGCATCAAACATTGAGACACTTGCTAATCAAGAAGGGGGAAAAGTATGGAATCGTATTAAAAAAATAATAAAAAGAATAATCATAAAAAGCAAACTCGTCTCTTGACAAGGGTTCTAAATTACGAGGCGTAGTCAATTATGGCCAATTATGGAAAAAAAAAACAGCTAATAACGTAAGTAAGTGTCTCAATGTTTTTTACATTTGGATTATTCATTCAAGCTACAGACCACTCCGAATAGCAAGCGTTATTTTATAACCACCCTGTATATATGTATCTACCCCTACCCCTTCTCCAACTTTAAAAAGAAGGTGGATTATTAAGTTCAGTAAATCACGTAATCTACAAAAATTATGTACTCATAATATTAATCAGAACTATAAAATGACGTTTATTTTATAAATTTTTAACCCAATGTGCAAAGAGTAGTGGTTTCTTTTTCTGTCATTTTTTAAGGTGGGCAATAAATTTTAAATTTGGTGACTTTTCGTATCATTCTGCAAATAAAATGAAAATTCAACAGCGATAACGTATTTGTTTTTGAATATTTTTAATAAGAAGAATAAGAAGTCATTTCGGGTGGCATACGTTAATCATGTATGTTTTGTTAATTAGATGTTAAGATGTAGCTACTACATAAAAAGTTACTTTGAAATAAAAAAAAATACTAACGCAAAAATCTTGGGTTAGGTTAATGTTAACGTTAACATGTTAATGTTAAACGTTATCTTGGTGGAACAAAACGCAATTTTATATTGCAATCAATTAAATTAAAGTAAAAAAAATGAATTTTTAAAGAATTACGAGTTATTCCATATCGAGACAAAAATTTCAGGGCAGCTTTAAAAATTGTCAATGATTAAGATTTTGCAAGTTAAAATGAATAGAAAAAAGTTCGTAAGGAACATCGACAAAAGCATGGATATGAGCTGGAATCAAACATAAATTATTCCTCATAATCTGTACGTTATGTTTTTTTTCCCTTTCGATTTTAATGTTTGCATGGCTGATTCACATGAGTGTGTTTTCTAAAATTTCGAATTTAAGAAAAGTTGCAGGAAAAACAACAATGCAGCCGCCTCGGTGGCTGAATGAATAGTGTACTAGCCTTTGGAACTGCTGAGGTCGGGTTCGAATCCCGGTCAGGCATGGATGTTTGTGACTGTCAATAAAGTTGTTATTTGTCTATGTGTTATTCATTTCTTTGTGACTGTAAAATTTCATTCTGTGTCTGTCCCACTTGATGAAAGCTTATAAGCGGTTCTCTGAACAAGCGCACAAGCTGGAATATATATGTATCATACCATACCATACCATATAACAACGCATTAATATTCGGTTTTAAAAAAGCTAATAATATTTAAAATAGTCACAAAACACAAATGTAACTGGTCTTTTAAAAAAAAAAATCTTAAAAGAGTAGGAATAAGTTTCATCGTATTATTACTTAATGGTTGAGTTTAATAACTTATCACCCCCCTCCCCCCCCCCCCCTCCAACATCAATTGCAGACTTTCCCCCAAAAAAATAGTTTATATTTTTTATGTATCTTAGTAAGGGGCTTGCGGCATAATTTGAAGCTATAATATTATTAGTGGTTTAGTTTGTGTCTTAGAGTATGAAAAACTAAAATTTGACAGTTTGCTACGAAACAAAGGAAAATAATATAAATAATGTATTTCCCTAAAAGTGTGAAGTATTAATGATTATGATTAAAATAAAAATCAAATAATAAATTATGATATATTAAATATTAATTAAGTTCATTATTTCAGGTAGAGTTTTTTTTTAAGTTAAGTTTTCTAACTTTACTAAAAACTTGCTAGCATTAGCAACTGTATTCTTGCGATCGAAATAAAATATAGCGGTTTCATGAATGAAAGTTTGAGTATTATATACTATTTATGAGAAATCGTTTATAGTACAACTATTTTTTGACCATGTAGTTTAAATAATATACAAAGAATGTACGAATCCCTCGCATTAAAGAAGATCATAAATAATTTATATGAATATAACATTCGTCTGTTTTTTTTTTCTCTTTGCCAAAACAAGTAGAAATATTATGGCTCATAAAATGTGTCGTTAAAAGTTAATAACATGTCTCGATTATCGTAATTGATAATCTATATGGATATAACTCTCTCTAATGAATGCAAACACGTTGTGTTACACATTAAAAACTTATCACAGTAATCTATATTATTAACGTTAGCTATTTCCGTTGAAACTGGATGCAGATTGTATTTTACTTACTAATAAATTTACATAGTATGCTTATAATATTTAAGGGGAAAACCCATAATTTGCTATAACGGTTTATCGAATTTAGTTAATATTTAAAGTTTAACTGTTTCTGTGCGTGATAATACAAATTATAAATAAAGAAGTATAGTCAGGTTGTATTAATTTAACAATGCTATAATCAGACATTTTAAGTTGCTGAATATTAAAAAATTATTAACTTCCGTTGATTGAAGCATTATTTGTAAGTAGAAAATCATATGTAAATAGATTTTTAGAAATGTAGGTTTTTATTTACTAGGAGGAAAAATCTGGGATACCTGACTCATCAGACGCTTTCTTATACTTAAAAATAATTTCTGCTACTCGGAGTAGCATAACTTCTTCTCTTAAGTTAGCTGATTACATGTTAAAAATATTAATCAAAGATATTCGTCATTTAAATGCATTTTCATGCTCTAAAAGTAATATTTGTTTAGGTAATCTCTGAAGTTATGCGTGTTTGATTTCATTTTAATTTTTCCTTATTATTATTTGTGATGTACACTTTTAAAGGTAAGAAGATCATATATTCTAGTGGTTAGGTAATAAAGATGGAACTGGGAATATTGGAATCAAAGTTATGACAACTATTTGAATATAGATAACACGTTCCTTGTTTTTTATTGTTTTGTGACATTATAAAAGCTATAAATATATATAATAAAGAATGAGTATCCCAAAGCTCAGAGTGGATCGTCAGTTGGCTTTCGATTCGATAAATATATTAACCCAACAAATAGCAGTAGCATAACATAATTTCTTCAAAATAAAACAATGTAGTAACCTAGATCTCTTAATCGAAGTAAAATGCATTAAAAGTCTACCTTTATCAATTACATAAGAATTTTCATAAAATAGTATACCTGTCATTTAAATTGTAATTAACTATTGATTTATCTATTAACAGATTGAGTCTAAACTCTTTGACAGCCTATCACAATACTCCAGTATCATCTTTAACAACACTCAAAAGGACACCAAAAGAAAAATACAATCTGTCTTCCTAAAAACCATTTCCAAACTCAGAGATGAAAAGTGTTTAATAAAAACTACAGGATGTGTGTAAGTGACAACTCTAGAGTGACATCTTGAGAGCGGCACAAGATTTTATCCATTCATTTGCGACTTCAGCGACATCTGGTGACATCTCACAAGGTCGTCGATTTTTATTTGTCAGAGTTAAGATGAGAGAAGATAAAAGAATATGACACTTCAGAACTATAGAAGCTCAAGACGAATGTATTTATTAAATATCTTGTATGTGTGTGACAGAACTTCATTCGACGAGTGTTAGGTTTGAGTTGTAAAAATATCTAAAAAAAATTAGGATATTCATTTAAAAAAACGTACATTTATTTGTTTCTTAAAATTAGTTTTTTTTTATCAGTGAAGTTAATATGTATTAATAGCAAATAAATACCCGTTCTTCTCACCGACTAAAAAAAGTTGTAATCTATCCAAGTATATGTAACATTTAATTCATTTTAGAAAAATGAACTAACGTGCCAAGTTACTAGTCAAACAGATTCCAATATTGTTTTTATTATTATCGATTATCAATGAACTTAATATAAATTTTTTAATAAATAGTATTACATAGCTTTTCAAATAAGAAACATATTTTTAGTTTATTTGTAAATCAATATATTTTATCCCAAAACCATGTAAAATTGAAAGTAATGTATATTTTATTGTCAAATTTAAATAAATATTTCTTATAACTTTCAAACTGAACATCAGAAGTGTATTTCATAAACGATTATAAAATTGTTACAGAAATATATTTACTATTAAATTAAATCTATGATACGTATTTATAAATATTGTTTTTTCATGGATTTCTTTATAGATAATTTAACTAAGCTTTTTCTGAAAGTGTATTGGCTTATAATTTGCCTTGAAATGCTTGCAATAATTTTGTATAAATGAAATTCTTTTTTACAAAAATAATTCCTAGGAAAAAATAGTTCTTACAAAAATAATTCATGCTTTCAAATAACCGTTTTCTATATTATAAGAGTTATCACAAATGAAATATTTAAAAACTTATGAAATAGTAGGCGTATAAATTGTTTGGAAATCATAAATTAGATTATCTCCATAAAATACTTAATTCCCTAATCATTTAAAGTGAGTTTATAATATCTGAGAGTGGCTTATTAATGAGATCTTCATGTTTAAATTTATCGTAAAATGACATAAACATAACATAACAAGCAAAATATTACCTTTTTTAAAAATTAGAAAAATGAGGCTGTTGAATAAACTTGAAACCATCGAGCAGCATTTAATTTCTCCAAACATGCATTATATTTCAGATTTACTGAAGCTTATTACTACTAAAAATCTACACTGAACTAAACCCTTCACTGATGCCATTTTGTTGTTTGTAATGCCACTGGAATTACTACGCCACTGCACTCACTACGCCACTTAACGAGGCGCATCTAGGAAGTTTTGACTGTGAGAATGACACTCAAAATGAGAGTTCTCCGATGTTTTTGCTCATATATTACCATTGTCAAAGAGATAAAGAATTGTTCTGCATAACCTGTTTTTTCCAATTACTAGAAAAGTGCGTTTTTATTTTAATAAAGTTTTACTTTACTTTTGTTAAATAGTGTTACCTCTTTAATTATGGTAGCAAGAAATTTCCTTTTCCACACCTGTCTATTCTAAAGTTAGGGAAATAAAGAAGCAAAGGTTTTAAACTTTTCTCCCGAAACCTGTCCAATCAGCTAGTCTTCAATGTACCATGCTAATTTTGTAGGCAAAATCTTGAAAACAGCCGCTATATACGGACTTATCATTTAACAGATATTTATTTTCCTACTAGATTTTTCTACTTTCCAGAATTGTATAGTGGTTTAATTTTGAATGTTGCGAACTCCATGACTTTGTTTAGGTATAATATAAAACAAGACCGTTGTAACGAAGAAATCGGAAATTAAAAATGCAACTAGTCAAAAACATAAAATGAACCGAATTATATTTTATTCCATAACAGTGTGTGTTAAGGGGAGCGGACACCCTCATTCCCTTTCCTACCTCGATCGGGCTGGCTAATGCTAAGTCTATGGGGGAAAAATGGTTTTTGTTCCAAAAAAAAGCAAAGAAATTATAGGAATATTTTTATGCGGTTTTTTTTAAATTCATAAAACTCCAACAAAGTTGTGCTTTTAGATGTTATTTTTTTAAAAACGCTATTGACTTTTTTTTAATCTAAATTTTTTTCGATTACAAAAAAGTAAATAACGTTTTTAAAAAAATAACTTCTAAAAGCACAACTTTGTTGGAGTTTTATGAATTTAAAAAAAACCGCATAAAAATATTCCTATAATTTCTTTGCTTTTTTTTGGAACAAAAACCATTTTTCCCCCATAGACTTAGCATTAGCCAGCCCGATCGAGGTAGGAAAGGGAATGGGGGTGTCCGCTCCCCTTAATATTTGCTCTTTGAAAAGAATGTATTAATTTGTACTTCAGCAGTAACAACTTGAAGTTAAACTGAAACTATAAACTGTTGTAACAGTTATGATGGTTTTAGCAATTAAAACTAAGCTGAGTGGTTTTCTTCAGTAAAACATTTGATTCTATCACTTGGGTTGATAAAAAAAAATTTGTTTCAGAATCAGTTTGTTACATTTACAGAATCTGTCACTTTACACCGCTTCCACACAATATTTACGCTCATCAGGAAACTCACTAACAGCACCTCAAAAAGAAATTCGGCAAACAGGGCTCTTTTAGCTTGTTCTAATTCAAACTTTTAATTTTAAATTAACTTCCAATTAAATTTTTTAATGAAATTTGGAATGTAGCCTAAGCTGATTTTTTTTCTTGAAAATGACGTATCCCACTTGTTTGTGAGACTTTTGTTTCGTTCTGTGAAAGTGGGTGACAGACAGACGGACGGACGGACTGCACGATTATAAAACTTGCCACTTTTTACGTTATAAACGTAGTGCGGAAGCTAATAGAGGAAATGTTTGAAGACATATTTTCAACAATTGAAATAATTTTGAATTTTACTTTTCTCTAGTAATTATGCAGTAACTATAGGGAAAATAGAAAATGTTTTTCTAAAATAAATAAAACATTTAAAAAAATTATTGGAACTTAAGAAAGTGCCCAATCTATTTCTTTGCAAAGATATAAGTTTATGGTATTTTAGTGTGGAAATGATTGAAATTTTTAAAAAAAATACCGCAAGTTATGTTACAGTTTGATAAACAATTTGTTTCATTTTAATTAGTAAAAAACTAATCAATGTAATGTCGTAAACAAGTGTGACCCACAATACCTTTGAAGCTTTTCTTCTACATGTAGCAAATTAACAATCGAAAAATTATTACACCAGTTGGATTTAAAATCGGCTTAACCCTTAACCCCCTACACCTCTTTTACTATTCATTATAAAATTTCCGAAACAATTTATCAAAATACTATTGCTTACTTAACGTTCTACATGTACTACACGCACTAAGGTAACGTACTGAACTTTTAAAAATATAATACCTAAAAGGTCATAACGTATACGCGATACGAGGTCTTTCATATCTAACAACCATTTATTATTTAAACTCTGCCACACGAAACTAATCTCTTAACCTTAACCGCTAGAGACATACGCTGTTACAAAAGGATTAAATATAGGCACCTCTCTACACTGCACCAAGGAATCAAAGCCTAGTCAGCCCATTTTTACCCATGTAAGCAGATTCTAAGCAATTCCCCCCTTCTACTTATCAACCACTCCATCATCACGAAGAGAACAAAGATTAAAGATATATTGGACTGTGCATTGAAAAACTTAAAAGGTGACCAACATCGAAGTCAAAGTCACGTGACTTTTCTAAAGAAAATGGACGTAATGATTTACAATCAGGAGCACTTCACTTTTTCAATTATCAACTGGAACACCCAGGCCTACAGTCTTAGTTAAGTTAACCGTTGTCTTAATCCCTACAAAAACTTGATTCAATTTGTCTAAACTAAAATGGTCACGCCTACAGTGACACGACAGTTACGTCAAGCATTGTCTTCTTTCCCGCTTACAAACCATGCTCCGTTCGAACTGATATATTGTCCTAATATAATGTTATTTTTTTAGCCTTACAATCCATGTACCAAACATATAATTGGCGAAACTACAACAAAAATAGATTTAAAATATAATCTACTTTTTATTTTTCTGGTACTAACTCATACGAAAGAGATAAATAGCCAAACGCAGCAACCTTTCTCGCCAAATTAGCTCTTCATCTAGTCCCCTCTTCATTACGCCGTTTTACTATTGCATTCGCTATTTCTTATACGTATGTCGTTGAAACAGAAGGGGATGGGGGGGGGGAGGATTTCAGACGACACCTGGACACTCCCTCGCACCTGGGGGAGGAGGGAGCAGACGGTTCTCAAAGGAATGTCCGAATAATGGAAAATGCAAACTCATGGAGAAAAGATTGTTCTGGAGAGGGGAGCCTCTCTCTGGAGACAATGGGATGAGGGACACTCCATTTTGTCCTCTTCTCTAAAAGATACCTCCATTTTTCTTCCTCTTCGGCATCTTGAAGATATAGATGGATGTTGCAGTCTTTCTGCGATTGCAATGGGATTTTTGAGTGGAATGGATGGTTTAAAAAATGGATTGACGATTGGATGGAATATGTGAGATGAATGTTCTGTGCATTGAGATTTTTTTTTCATTCGAAGAATCGTCGTAAGATGTAATAAAAACTACCTACATTTTTTTCCCAATTATTTTGCCAAGAGAACCCTATGCAAAGGGATACTCAAGGGATCTTTTACATGCCACATAAGGATATGACCGAAGTGGATTCATTCCACTTCGGTCATATCTTTATGTGGCATGTAAAAGATCCCTTTGAGTATTCTATTTATTTGGATTCTCTGGGCATAAATAAATATCGGCATATCTATTTTATCATCCACAAAGAGCTAAGATTCATTGCAAATGTGAGTGTCAAAATTAGTAGTGAGGGCCGCTTAGATGTTGCCACAAAAAATGGCTCCTAGTTCTTAAGAATACGCCGAGTCTGCAAAGGACTTGATCAGCCAGAAAAGAAGCACCAATTAAAAGAAAAAAAAACATTCGGTTTATGCTTTAAACTTATTATTAAATATATGTTTTGAAATCGTAAATAACTAAAATCTGTTCATTCTTTGAAATTAATATTTAAAGTATGTTTGCTAACTCGTGAAAAGACTTTCATTGTTGACAACGGTATGAAGCGAATTGCATTTTATCTTTAGTATTTCTCCAAAGAAGACTCATTTTTCGTCTTCGGCATATATAGGATGTAGATGGATGTTGCAGATGTTTTTGAATTTAAAGAGGAATTTCGACGGGAATTGATGGTTAAAAAAAATTGTATTGATGATTAGAACGAATGTTTTGAATCAAAAGGATTCGAATTATTTTTTTAAAAAAATAGAACATTATTAGAATCTTATTCGAGTGCTATCTCTTTCAACCTTTAGTAAAACATTAAAAAGACACGGTTATCATGGAGTTGATTAATTTTCTTTAGCCTGCGAATAAAAAAAATAGCGAACTGAAGTGCAATGACTTATTTTCTTAGGCATTTTTTAATTGTAATTTTTAAAACTCAAGGATGCAAACAGTTTTGCAAAGACTTCACATTTTCATATTTCAGAGCTATTTATATGTTAAAAAGATATGTAGTACTACCCAATGTCAGAATATTAGAATAATGAGAATAAAACATTTCAAAACTTTGAAAGTTGCATTTATTTTTATACACAACTAAAGTTTCACAAATTCTTTTTGTTTTATTACATTTTATAAGATTTGTTAATGAAAATAACATAAAACAATTGGCTTGATTTTGCAAATTTACTTTTAAAATCAAAATATAAAAAAATCACAAAAATAGAATACATCCTAATGGTAGTTCACAAAATTAGAATAATGCGTAAACAAATAAAATAAATTGCTCTTACAAGTTTTATTTGCAACTAATCAGTATTTGGTTGCATCGCCCCTAGCTTTTATCACATCTCGCAGTCGATCCGGCATACTTTCAACTAATTTTTTACAATGATCTTGGCTGATATCATACCAAGCACGGTTAACGAATTTTGTGAGTTCGTTCTGGTCTTTTGGAGCCAATATTTTCAGTTTTTTCTTCATTAAGCCCCATATATTTTCTATAGGATTTAAATCAGGTGAATTCACGGGCCAAGGAAGTAGTTGTACTTCATTATCTTTCAGCCAAGACAAGGTGGCTTTCGATGTGTGACATGATGCGCTGTCTTGTTGGAAGACAAAGTCCCCTTCAAATAGATCTTCAGAGGCAGGGATCATATATTTGTCAAGAACGGACTTGTACACTTCGGAATTAACAGTGCCTTTCAATACACAAAGCTTTCCTAAGCCATTGGCACTGAAACACCCCCAAACCATTATTGATGTGCTGAACTTAACTGTGCGTTTTAAGCACTGTTGCTGAAAAGCCTCTCGAGAAAAACGCCAAACACGGTGACCTTGTGGACCGACAGACACGCAAAATACTGATTCATCACTGAAAAGTACTTTGCCCCAATCTTGGGTGCCCCAAAGCAGCCTTTTTCGGCACCACAACAAACGTGCCCTTTTTTGTCTGGCACTAAGGAATGGCTTTTTCTTTGGTACATGTGATCGAAAGCCGATTTCAAGTATTCGACGTCGTGTAGTGCTGACTGAGGTATCAACTCCTGATTCTCGCCACTTCCTATTTATAAAATTCACTGACCTGAATCGATGTTTTTCAGTAATCCTTTTCAGACATGTCTCTTGCCTCTTGGTTGTTATTCGTTTGGCACCACATTTTTTGCGAGTATATTTAAATTTATTTTTCCTATAGTAGTCCTGAAGAATTTTACTCACAGTTCCTTGAGAGCAATTCACCTTCCTGGCTATTTTCTGTTGAGTCAGCCCCTCATTCCGTAACGTTAAAATTATATTCTTAGTAAGAATAGGGTTATCTTTTTTTCGGCCCATTCTAAGCAACAACAACGGAAATTTTGTTTTCAATCATGGAACAGTACTGTCACTACTTCTAATACGTCGCTAGTTATATGAAATTTCAACACCACGTGGACCAATCACGTAAATGGACAAATATTCTAATTTTTTGGAACGCCTTTTATCATTATTCTAATAATATGATCTTTTTAAAATTTGATTTTATAAATTTGTATTTATTTTTATGTTTTGTGTAAACAATATATGGTTGATAGATATCTTTAAAATATATGCTAACTTCAAGGAGGCGTCTACTTTGCATATTCGGTAAGAAATGGTGTCTTTTTGATGAGAAAAACTCAAATATTTGGAATATTCTAATATTCTGACGTTGAGTAGTATATAGACCAGTGATATAAAGCGAAATTTTAAAAATTCTAAATTTATCTCTCTTGTACTTTATATACATGCTCCATTGAATAAGATATATTGTACATACATTGTCTGAATATATATGTACAGATGCTTAAGGTAGACGAATACCCGAAATTCCCCAAAATTCTAATTTTTTTACTATTACTTTAATCTTTTCCAAATTTGGCATGGTGATTTCAAATATAATGAGCAATGCTATTTATGCATTTTTTATTTAAATATAATTTATTTATTTTAAACTGTATTTTTTACTAAAAAAAGAGGTTCACGCTAACAAGTCCACCACGTTGAATTTTCCTCCTATAAACATTAATTATGTGTTAAATTCTCCGTTTTGAACTGATACATGCTATAACCTTCTAGAGTTATATACAAATTACAAGAAAAGAAAGTCATTAAGAAAAATGTCATGAATTTAACTAAAAAAAAAGATTTTTTTCGATTAACTTGCACTTGAACATTAAAAAAAACTACTATATTTGCACCAGGTGTTAGAGGCTTATAGCACAGATATATATTGAAATAGCATTTGTAAAAAATTTCATTTAAATTAATGTAAAACTTTTTATACTAGAAGTGTTGGCGCAACTTCCTTTTTTTAGGTGAAAAACACCGTTTAAAGTAAATCAATTATATTTAAATAAAAAAAATGCATAAAAAGCATTGTTCATTATATTTGAAATCACTATGCCAAATTTGGAAAAGATTAAAGTAATAGTAAAAATTTCCGAATTTTGGGTATTCGCCTACCTTAATCAATGTTTGGTTAGACTTTCAAATCAGAAGCAGTTTTGTGGGCAGCCAGAGTAGTATAACAGCCGAGTTCCGTCAAAACTTACATTATCTGTAGCATCAATGTAAGCTACGAGTTACCTAAATCTTAAAATACGAACGGATTTATTATGCATGGGTCTAGCCTTACAGTGGATTAGGTTTTTATAGCTCCAATAATCACAACTTACTAACAAAATAATGGTCATTAACTGAATATGACTTGTCTTTCAACAAAAAATTAACGATCTTATAATATTCGATAATATCGTATCTTTTCCCAAATGTCACATGGCAACAGTTCATCGATAGCGTCACATGAGACAGAGAGAATAAACAGAGAAGTCCAAAAGTCAATTTGCACATGGATTCCAGTTTATTATTTCATTATTAATAAGAACATTCTGGAATATTCTTGTTTATTCCATTCCAGAAGGAAGTACTTCCGGCCCAAGTATATAAAAACCCATGTCACCCAATAGCTCGGGATCAGTTCTATTATTAGTATCATACGTGTACTTGTGTTCTAATAAAATAAGTTAGCAACACAGAGCTTCGTGATTTCTTCAATGACAATATCCAATATCTACAACATTATGCAAATCAATGCCTAAATAATAGTCATAACCTGAATCCAACTTATCTATCAACAAAAAATTAAGAACTTATAATATTCGATTACATCGCATATCTTTTCTCAAATGCCAGATGGCAACAGTTCGTCGACCGCGTCACATGAGACAGAGAGAATAAACAGAGAAGCCCAAAAGTCGATTTCTATTATCCATCCCCCAGCCATCGATATATTCTCGCCAACCCACCCATCTAGAAAAAAAGAACGAATCGAACTGACCTTAGAGCGATTCTTGGAGACGTTAGGTTTCGTTGTGAAGTTATTATAGAGAGTTCGCTGTTAGTGGTTCCGTTCTTTTTAGCTTCCACACTACATTTATAATGTAAAAAGTGGAAGGTATTATAAACGTTCAGTCCATCTGTCCGTCCATCACACAATTTCATAGCCCAAACTACAAATGCTACCGACAAATGTGATACGTCAAAAAAATTCAGCGCATCGAAATTAGAATACATTGAAATTTTCAGATAAGAATTCGAAGTACTCACTTTACTTTATTCGAAGTACTCATTTAAAAAGCATAGGAAACCATTTTTATTAGAATTAAATAACCATTGCCATTCGCAACAATCGCAAGAGAAACTGTAATTTTTCAGACCAATAAATTAAAATAAAATTATTTTTGCAACATCGATCAGTTTGAAATGACGCCAAATATATTTCACTACGAGATTCTTTCTACGTTGATACGAAATATTTTAATTATATTATTAGCGAGGAATATTACAAATCTATTATTTGAAATATAAATTAATTTTTGCAAACGATAAGTAATAATTATTAAATTTTCGAAATAAAATAAATGAAACTAGCCAAATTTAGCATGTAAATGTTAAATATAGAATATTAATGCTGTGTTTGTCGCCTTTTTACCTGTTAAACACAACTGTTGTGTGGAAACGGGTTAAGTGACCGATTCTGCTACAAACCTACTTGTTTTGCACCAGTAACTGGGGAGGTTTGAGTGAAACTGATGCTCTTTACATTGATCCACTTATTATAGATGCGTATAAATGCAAGGAATTATATTGGAAGTATGTCATATTATGTATAAAATATAATAAAATAATTCTACAGTTATTTCAAAATTAAGAGCAAGAAAAGTGTAGAGTAAAGTAATTGCACATAAATTTATAATTTTTATTTTATTAATTATAACTTCTCATTACTACCCTTTAAATACACATGCTTAAAACAAATTCCTTTACTTAGTTCTTCATCCTGTAAAAGTGGTTTGACCAGCACGGTCTAATTTCAGAATGGAGCTGCCTATGATCTTGCCTGGGAAATTTTATGTGGCCAACTTTAAAGACTTTTTTAAAAAGGTATTTAAAAGGTATTTAAAACTAATAAAGAATTTAAAACTTAATTGATGGTTTTCATTACGTTGGCAAACATCAAAAATGCACAATCAGGGTAAATGTTCCAGTAAGGCTTTAATACACTTAGATGGATAAAGTAGGCCTGCATTAATTGTTCACGATCAATGAAAATAACAAAAAGACAGGTCCTGCATCACACCTATACCTAGCCGATTCCAAGTATGGTATGGTATGGTAGGTACATATATATCTTGTGTGCTTGTTCAGAGAACCGCTTTTAAGCTTTCGTCAAGTGGGGCATACACAGAAAGAGTGTTTACAAGCACAAGAAACATACAAAAAAAGGACAACACAAACACATAGACAAATAACAACATTTATTGACGGTCACAAACATCCATGTCTGACCGGGTTTCGAACCCGACCCCAGCAGCTCCAAAGGCTTGCATCCTAACGATTGCGCACCGGGGTGGCAGATTCCAAGTAACAAGGCATAAGAACATTCCACCATTTCCTTCACACACACTTGCTGCAGCACCAAAATAGCCTAGCCTGCAAAAATAATAAAACAGTCCAGAGTCGAATAAATCAATCGAGCTTGAAAAAGACGACAAACCTGTCCTGCCCAAGATAAGATTCAGGTAAAAAAGGTGTTTAGGAAAGAGGCGGGGGAGAAAAATAGTTTCCCTCTAGAAATAAACATTATTTTTTTAGAAGCAAAAGACTTTTCAATTGAAGTTCTTATCGAATTTCGGTTATAAATAGATTTTTTGGAATTGGATAAGTAAAGGACAGATTAAGGATGCCGAAAGACTCAGGATGAATTTCTGTTATTTGAATGTTAAGAAAAAAAATAATTATTATATCAAATGTTCTATGTCATATCAAAATAACTAAGGTTTTGTAACAATAAACGACTTTCAATTACCATTTAATAAACTCGTGTACCTTGTGCATGCGTGGTTTACTCTAAAACCTTATTATTATGACGTCTGGTGGGTACTAGAAACTCGTGTGCCTTGTTTAGTTTAGCCAATTCCCGACGGTGGCGGTTGAGCCATTAGACGGCGAGCCTCCCAGTAGCGAGAAATCAAGTCAGGAGAGAGATGCTAAAATCCAATAAAAAACGACAAGTGGCCCGCAACCATCCTTTCAGACGTGCAAAGCGGGCAAATGTCCGTGTTGGTCACACCAATGCGGTGGAGGTGGTCCTGCAGATAACCGTGTCCGGTGGCCATGTGAAAGCGGCCGACTGCAGCACTCTTTTTCAGATAACTCGTGTACCTTGTGCATGCGTGGTTTACTCTTAATCATTATTATAAAGTCCGACGGGTACTAGAAATCATGTACCAAATTCGAAGTCCGTAAAGCTTTTTTTAGGTAGAGCCGTAGAGTTGTGTCAAATGCGCCGGCAGACTACAGTCAGACCATACTTCTTTAGAATCAGTACCCTCCAATACGTGTAGAAAACATAAAATCTCGATTGCGGAATTTCGACCCCATCGAAAAACTTCATTATTTTATATTTCATATCATCTAATTGAAAATAGTAAAGAATGAAATCATCAAGAATGAAGATAATAATGAAGAATGCAATTACCATGAATATGAAATAATTTCTCTTTATTTTTAAAATTGTGCTTTAATTATATATAAGATCCTGTTATTTATTGTTACAACTAATAAAAAAGTTTAAGCGATTCTTTAAGTTTTAAGAAATTCCAAGGAATAATTATCTGTAAATGTTTTTTTAAACATAAAGGCCACTTCAGACAGTTTTAACAAAAGGTAAAACGTTAAAGAAGATTTTACAGTTTTATCTTTTTGGTAAAACTCATACTAATAAAATTTATCACATTTTAATGGAACGGGCTATAAATAACCTTCACCAAAAATAATCGTTACTTTTGATAAGAATAATCCGTCTCCTAGACATCGCCATTCACTTTACCATTATTCTTCACCAAGGTATATACTACAGTATAACTATCGATTAAAATCCCGATTTCTCATCTTGTATTCGGTAATGGCTTTTCCTAGAGTAGAATCGATTATTCTCTAGATTTTAATGCGATCCGTGTAATGTGTCATTAAAGTCACCTTTTCAATATGCCTTTACTCATATTTGGTGCTTCCTTTAAAAGTAACAAGTTAAAACTTGAGTTAAAATGGTGATCTGCCAATATTTTTTAATTACCATTGTTATGAATTACTATAATTATAGTTTTATAAAAAAATACTTTTTGTAAATATAGTGCTTACAGTAAAATAGTGATACATTGTATTATTTGGTGCTTCCTTTAAAAGTAACAAGTTAAAACTAGTTTCAGTTAAAATGGTGATCTGCAAATATTTTTAAATACCATTGTTATATATTACTATAATTACAGATTTATAAAAAAATATTTTTTTGTAAATAGTGCTTACTGTAAGTTAGTGATGCATTGTATTATTTTTTGGTTTTTATATAGTATTTTTAGTTTTATATTTAAATTTTATTAAATACATGTTATAATATAGTAAGTTTTTGTATATTTCATACATATTTCTTTTTTAAAAAATGTCCGTTTCTTTTGCGATTTTGAATGAAAAATTCGGTTTTAAGAATAAAAAAAATATTTCAGCATTATTTTTTAATAAAATCGTTTTTGAAATAATTATTATAATAGTATAATATTTAATTGTTTATTCAAAGTATGAATAATTTACTTAAAACCATTTCCTATATAAATTTATGGCATCCACTATTAAAATAAAAAAAACTAAATTTTAAACAAAACTTCATTTTTATTCATCCATAACATATTCAAAAGTTTATCTAAATTTTTTTTCTTTAAAAAAGAATGCTGTGAAAAATTCACTGTGCCATGTTACAAAATTTCTTAATAAAACAATTACTATAACTTTGCTTAAAAGTTACCGATTCCCAGCCACACAAAGTTACGAATTTCCCGATCCTTCTGTGTGTTTTTGTTTCATTTTAGTTTCCGGCAGAATTTACTTTGATGTGTTTGTTCAAGTAAAGAACAAACTGAAGAACCTTCTGATTGCTTTCCCCACAGTTTTCCTTTGGAATATTGGGTTTATTTTGTCTTCTTTCCAATTTATTCCGATCCTTACTTTGTTTTCTAACCACGGAGTTTGTAAAAGCTTGTTGGGTTAGATTAAAATATTCTCCCCCAGAAAAAAAATAATAGATCAGTGTTGTATAATATCAAAATATTTTGTGTTGCACTCAGCTATATATTCTGTCGGCAATTATTATGTAACAGCAGTTTATAAAACATAAGCTCACATAACTTAGTTCCATCATAAGTCATTCAGATAAGTTCACATACGTTCATAAGAGTTAGTTAAAGCTTGTTGGGTTAGATTAAAATATTCTCCCAAAGTGAAAAGTATAGATCAGTGTTGTATGATATCAAAATATGTTGTGTTGCACTCTGCTATATATTCTGTCTGAAATTATTATGTAACAGCAGTTTATAAAAAATAAGTATACATTAGCTAGTTAACATCATAAGTCATTCATATAAGTTCACATACCTTCATAAGAGTTTGTTAAAGCTTGTTGGGTTAGATGAAAATGTTCTCCCCAGTAAAAAGAATAGATCAGTGTTGTATAATATTGGAATATTTTGTGTTACACTCTGCTATATACTCTGTCTGAAATAATTATGCAACAGAAGAGGAAGCATAAGTTCACAATGTATCAATTTAACCACTTTGCTCCAAAGGTACACATACGTGAATATTTGTAGAATTCACTTCACATTCAAATTCAGTTTACAGTTTTTTTTAATTGGCGCTGGTCCGATTTTTTTTTTCTTTTTTTGAGGAATTTACATTCTTTGGTGACTTTGATGTTCGAAAATCGTATAATTCATTCGCTAAGTTAAACCTTGCCAGCATTTTCTATAAATGAACAATGATAAATTAAACAGTTAATTTATAAGATAAGTATCATCAGAAGATAAATGTTTAATAAAAAAATATATAATCGGATCACAATGTGGAACCTAATTGATCCAATTACATATACATACCGTTAGACACATATCTCCTTCTACTTTATAGACCAATTACATTCCGTATGACGCACATATATCCACTTATTTATATCAAAGCTACCCTAAATATAACATAATCCCCTTTACCAGTAAGACACCAGCCAAAGAAACGAAAATACCTAAAGTTAACCTCGTCGATTGAACAATTCTTCGAAAGCAATGCGACTCCAATTAATGTTCATAGCTGTCGCACGGCGTCTAAGGTACGGCGGCTCAACTTGCTTTATTATGCCTTGAAACCACCCAGAAGGAAATTGAAGCGCTCCCTGTTTGGAATATGTATGAGTTAGAGATATGGTCTACAAGTTTTTACACTAGAACAGTTAAATCACAATGGATTTTCGCACATGCCAGGGGAAGGAGTATATATATTCTTTTTTTATTACATATATGAAGAGTACACGGGAAGAAGCGATTGATTTATAAGGCGGACGCCCGCAACTGTCTGCTTGGCGGCATAAAACCGGTTTCTCTTTTTCTTCTTCGCTTGGTCCAGGCGTCGGGATCGACAATCGCCTGAATCTTGGTAGCTAGGAACCACAGAGACAGTAGTTAAAGTACTACAGTGACATATCAAGTGACCTACAACACTGACTTTATTGGTGCTCTTCTGGGAGCTCCTTGCGCGTCCCGTCGTTAGCATTGGAGGTCATGTGATCTGCCACTATATTACTTTAACTATGATATCTATGGTAGGAACTGGTTTCCTTACACAAGTTTAGGCGATCACTCGCTATCATCGCCAAAGTGGCCTTCTAAGGAAACTTCTCTGAAAAATCAATCGGTTTTTCCCGTGTACTCTTCATATATTTCAGCTTGTGTGCTTGATCAAAGGCCCGCTTTATGAGCCTTCGTCAAGTAAGACAGACACAGAAAGAATTTTTACTGTCACAGAGAAAGGAAAGTACACCCAGGACGACAATGTATGTATATTAAGCATCGATGAAAATGTCGATTAGTTTACTTCCTTGTGTTTCTTTTTATGTATTCAAGTGTTTGTTTATATTTAATTTTTTTTGTAATACAACCTTATAATAGAACCGGCCCGTTGGCGCAACGGTTAGTGTACTAGCCTTTGGAACTGCTGGGCTCGGGTTCGAATCCCGGTAAAGGCATGGATATTTGCGCTTGTCAGTAAATGTTGTTATTTGTCTATGTGTTTGTGTCGTCCTTCTTTGTGTGTCTCTTGCGACTGTCTCTTCTGGCGAGCAGAGTAATGGGCTATAAAGCCTACACTTACCCTTCTAGAGGACCCAATCACTGTAATTTGCCATTGTCAACCTTATAATAGGTGTGTAAGTATTATGTTATGGCATTTTTGCAATATAATAGTGTATAGATTTCGTCAACTAATGTAAACGGGCCAATGCCCAATGCAATAAATTTATTATCTATTATCTATCTAAATCATAAAAAACTGGTGATATGTAAAGGGGTCATATTTTCCTTCATGTTACACATTTGAGTCCAAGGAAAAGTTTCCCGGCCGGTAATTTACATGAATCTTCCATTTTCTGACAGATTTGGTAACGAGATTTTCCTTATGATTACTTTAACTCCGTATGAAGCAGCGGTTGCAGTTTGTAATAGGAATTCGCGGTATTTTTAAGATGGTTTTTTGAAATAAGGCTTCTTTCCACGGAGGAGATTTTGTGGAAAAGTACCAAAAAATAATTATTTTTGGTTTTTTTTTTGTCATTCACAAAAAATTACAACCTTTTTTATGCTTTCTGGAAAAAATGTAAAAATAAACCTGAGGGAGTACTTGTAATATTTAGTAATATTCATTGAATATATTTATAAAAATGTTCATTTCTATAAAATAATTAATTTTTAAAAAATGTATTAATAAATTAATTATTAAATGTAAGTTATTTATTAAAACTAATATTTATGAACTATTAATTAATGTTTTCATGAATTTTATGAAATTTTGCTTAATATTTTAATTACTTTTTTCATGAAATATTATAATTATTATTTATCATATATGAAATAATATCTGAATTTAATATTTATAAAAGTATGTGAAATTGTACTTGTAATATTAATACATAAAAACATTGAATTGAACATTAATTATTAAACATATTATTAAAAACATTTAATGTTTTGTTCTCTACCGGACTGTACTTTTAAGAAAGTAGAGAAAAACGAAACATCTGCAACGTATGAAAATTTAAAAGACATTTGAAACCGATCTCTTAAAACCGGAATTTTTATTATATTTGAAATATGTATTGTTAAATAAAAATTCAAAACTACGATGCTATCTAATTTTGCAAATCAAGCACCATGTTATTCATCTTTAATTTAGCCCCCACCAAGTATCCTTTATGTACGAATTCCGAAACCTAACAAATCCCTAAACCCTCTAAATTCTCACACTACACTCCAGCATCAATTTCAATTTCTCGAAAGTAAGCGCTACTCAAACCCTCTCATAAAGTAAATGGGATCAATTTGAGCATCCACTCTTCCCATGCATTTTGTTGAGGCTTTAGCATCCTTCATCCCCCTCTAAGCATCCTTTCGATCTCTCTCTTGCTCTCGCGCCTCTTGAATTACTTCCGTGTTCGGATGATAAAAAGAGAAAACAGTTCGTCATGGATTCTCGTTACACTCCTTGCCAACCCAAGTTGGGTAAATAGAAATATGCTAGGGCTGGGGAGCCCAGTCGGTTAAGCACTCGCTTAGCATGCGGAAGGTCCCAGGTTCGGGTCCGGGCATCGCCAAAATAGCTGCCGACCTACAAACGGCCCGCGCAGCCAAAAATGTCCGACGAATAATACCCCGTGTAAGGGAGTGCACCTTAAATATCTTTCAAAGTCCTAACGCTGCGTACGATGTCGCCTTTAACGGTTGCGTTGGGTGCCTATTCAGGTGTTGGCTCGTCACCTGACTGTGGTTCTAAAATAGGATGCCCGTCGCCATTAGCCCTCGTGTAGCTCGAGTGCGACGATAATTCAAACCTAACCTAAAAGAAATATGCTATGGAGAAGATCCTTCCGCGGATATAAAGAGTTCCGTAAATTATTAGTGAATGCATCCAGAAAACCTGTTTAAAACATTAATTTCGTTTAAGGTCGAACATATTTGAATATTATTTGAGACAATTTGGCAATTTTATCAGAATGAAAAGTGTATTTTGGTAAAATCGTATTCAGATCATTTTGTATGTAAATATTACCTAACAAGAGTTTCCAACTCCAATCGCGCTTTTCCCTCTTCCTTTCTTACTCTTTGTTTTTACCCAAGTTAGGTTAGCACGGACTGTTGTTGGTTACTTGATCTTGTAGTAATACGTACTGAGTCATGACAGCTAGTAGTTTAGGCGGTTGGGAAATGGCTTCTTTCATTGCTTAAGACAATATTGCTAATATCAGTGAGCTTTTAAGTTTATCACTTCTATGCGTTTACAAGAATGAGAGATAATTATGACTTTGGTGAACGAGGGTTGTATTATCGATTTGTTTCACTTGACGTGAGTCATTCCTGCTTTCGTTCCTCGATTCCATTGGTGGTTTTGGTGATTGGTATTAGGACACGGTAAATTCCAACACTTATATTTGATAACCAATCGGAGCAGACATGTCACTATAACATAAATTAAATACCATTAAAATACAAAACCTCTTTACAAATACATTACTATTCAGTCAATGCTGATACTTCGATTATAACAACCTAAATTTGACTATTTTATTTAAAATAACCAATACATTTTGCAGAGTTTATGGAGACTTCACTATTAGAAATTTTGATATAATTTTTTTTTTGTCCATCTAGAAGTTTGCAACTCGTGGATTTAGATAAATTTTTTGATTTTTAGATTTTTGAATGGTTTTCAACCACTTATAGAAATTGTAGTCTTTAGAACAAATAATAAACTGTTAATATTATTTAGCGAATTGAACAAAAAGAAAACTTACCATTGAGTAAAACCTATTTTAACCTAATGTAGAAAAAAGGTATTTATACCTCAGTAAATTTAAACAATTTTTTGCCTATCAAGAAATTCGTAACTCGTGGATTTAGCTTGATTTTCCCAATTTTAGTGTGTCCAATTTCAGGAGAGGTTTCTTATATCTGAATTTCGTTACATCTGGTTTAAATCAAAGTATTTTCAAATTTACGAAAGTTAAACTAAGCAAACATGTAAGTTTCACGTATGAAAAAAACTTTCTTATATTTCTTAAGGTCCCTGTCTTCTCTGATGGGGCTCTTCCCTTCTAGGATATTCAAGACCTACTACATGAAAATGGGCTCTGCTACAAAACTATGGCTTCGCGAAACTTGAGACCACTTCTTTTGAGTACCAAACGAGGCATATATTAAAAGAAAAAAAATTGTGCGTGCAATAACTAAGGCTTTACTAGTTGCTTGTAAAAGGTTTAAAAATTCTGTTTAAAAAATATTTATATAGGTTTTCTTTAATATTTTTTTGTACACTCAGAAAAAAATTGAACAGCACAAATGGAACAAAAGTTTTGTGCAAAAATGGTGACATTACGATAATCTTTCGTTTCACTGCAAGAATTGTGTTAATGACACACAGACAAAATGTATTTGAAAACAACTGACGACCGCGAGAAGTGACGATTATTATAGAGTTGCGCATGAGTGACTAAAAATTGTAAATTATATTGCTTCCTAAAATATGCATAACAAAATCACAACATATTCATTTTAACCCTTTCAGTCCCAGTGATGCCATTTGGCATCATCATGTTTCTGATCATAATTAAAAAAATAGTAGGGCTGACATCTATAAGAATTAATAAAAAATAGTTTTTAATAAAAAAAAGTTTGAAGAATCTAATGATGTGCTTTTTGATATCATAAATGGCTATAGACGGACAGAAAAAAAATTCTAAAATGATAATGCCAAATTGTCATTGGAACTGAAAGGGCTAAAGTATTGTAATATACTGTTTTGAAGCTTAAGTATAACTAGCTATATATGAGAAACTTCAAAGTGCCGAACAATAATTCGGAAGAATGCATGCGTGATGTGTCTCTAACTTTCTAATCATGCATTATTATTTTTGTAGCAATGCAATTTTGGTATTGTTTCAACACTTGTATTAACTAGAAAAACTATAATTTGTTGCATTGAAATACAACACAAGTTTTTTCTGAGTGCAGTAGAAGTTAAGGTATGATTTGAACGGGGCATGTTCAACGCAACTTTTGTTTAAGTACAATACATGGATGAATTATTTATAAAAATTTTAAGATATCCTATTAGAAAAGCAGGTTTTTTTTATGCAGAAAAGAACGTTATTTGTTTTGGAAGTGATTGATCAAAGTAAAAGTTTTAAGTTACTCAACTATATTATTAATAAAATAATCTGTTTTATTTTGTTATTTTGTGAAAACAAAAAAAAAAACTGACTCAAGATAAATAAAATATCATCATTAAATTGAAATTTTAAAATCCCACTTATTAAATTCAACTTGCAAAACTAAATTATGAGATAAGTTTGGTTGCATCGGTGAAAAAGTTACATTTTGTGTCAAATAAAAGCAAAAACTTTTTAATCTTGGACATAAAAATGGAATTTACATGTGTCGCTCGTGATTATCGTTCTTTATCCCTTTAAAATCCCTTTTTATCCCTTTTTTCTCAAGTAAACATCATCAATCATCACAACTTTATAGAAATTTTTAAACAAAAATGTAGTACAAAATAGTTGAAGTAAATGAAAATAACTTTTGATCTAACATTGTAGCTATCTATTTTTTAAAAAAAATATGACTTGACTTTAAACGATAAAACATAATTTATGATTTTATGTTTAAAAAACCTAGAATATTTTTTTACATAATTTAATTAGATTTTATATTTTGATTTTGATAACAGACAAAAACAGACAGCTTTAACAGACAAAATCGTTCATAAAACCTGAAACACATTTGATTCGTTTCACTTTAGTTGTTTACATGGAATTATTTTTAAGGATATAAAAAATATCGCATAAGCTTAACCTTCAAAATAACAAAATTTGCAAAATATAGATAATTTCTAATTATTAATTTTTTCATTGTGCAAAAAAATATTTATTTAATAAAATAAATTGAATTAAATAATCATCTAAAACAAAAATATTTTCAAACATAATATATCTCTGATGTGCTCAAATAATTCAATTGAATAAAAATCAAACCTCTTATTTTTATATTTTGAACATACTTAAGGAAAAAATTTCTAAACGAATCTGAAACAACGAAAGATGTTAAATTAGCCTTCATTCTATGCAAAGTTGCATTTTTCATAAGTATTACTGATTAAAGTTGTTAGTAGTGAGTTTAAATTATATATAAAAATAATAAATACATGAATAAATATATGAAAATTTATACAGCAACTATGGACAAAGTTGTAATAAAAAAAGAAATTGATATATTGAAAAAAAATTTAACGTAAATGTACTAAATATATCATAGTGAAGCAAAGAAAGATTTTAAATTAGCTTTAATTGGATACATTAATAAATTTACCTAAATTAAACGCTGTCTTGATTAAGGGTGCTTATATTTAAAGACAATAACGTGACAACAATTTTAAATGCATTGAAAGATGACAGTTAATAGAAAGAAGGCTTGATTACTAGTTTTTTTTTTTTGCTTTAAATCAGTAGATTGTGATTTCAAAAAAGGTTGATTCAAAATGTATTTTTATGGAAAGATTGAATTACGAGATGTGATAGTTAATCTATAATAATAAAAGAAAGAGTCTGTCTGTGTGTATGTCTGTGGATCGCAAAACACCTTTCTACTTAGACTGCTCTAAAAAAATCGAAATTTTTAATTCCGATTACTTTTAATACCTACGTGTGCACCTGGGGCTTAGTTTTTTCATATTTGATTGTGGTTTTTAATTAATATAATTAGTTTCAAAAAACGTCATCCACGTGGGAGTGCGGGACCATAACAGGGCTTGAAAATCCATGGACCAGGCCGAAACGGGGGCTTGACGCCATCCTCTATTAGTGTTTGTTTTTTAAGTGAGCATGCGCCAACACGAAATTAATTTTGTTTTGATTTTGAGTGTATTTTAATAAGTAGGCAGACCATTACATGGGGGCTTCAAAACACAACGACCGGGCCGTAACAGGTTCTTGACACCATTCTCTGCTATTATTTGCATTTTTCTTGTGCATGCGCCAACATGAATTGAATTTAGTTTAGATATTGAGTGTATTTTCACAAGTAAGCATGCCTCTAAAAGGAAGCAATGCGAAGGTAACGGGTTCCCAGTAAAGCGGGAAAATACTGCTAGTCTAGGTACATAAAAGGCAAGTCCTGACTGACTGACTCATTCATTTACTGACTCAATCACGTATCAACGCACAGCCCAACAAACTTCACGATCGACTTTTTTCTAGATATTCTCTTACCCTTATTATATTGACAAACTTTACACCAATTGTCTTCTTCTTGAAATGTTTCAATCAAATCATAAACTAACATACAAAACTACGCATTATATTTATAAAATTAAACCATTTGTGCATGCAAATTATAAAAATTTAATTATTAAATTAGTTATGACATTAACTAACTATTTTTAATAAAAATTTTTAAATGATTAAATTTAAATTTGAAAATAAAAGCAGTTGAATACTATTATTATTCTTATCAATTGTGTTAAGAAACTTTATCACAATAAAACAAAACAGATTTCAAAGGTGTCATTCATTTCATAATTTAAAACTAAAGAATACTAAAATACATCCGAAAAAATTAATTATATCTTCCATTCAGAATTTTTAATTAAGTTAATATTCCTAGCAAATAGATTAAGTAAAAAAACAACTTCATGAAAAGTACCAAATAAATAAAAAAATTTACTTACATTGTCTTGAACAAATCACCGGAACTCTAAAAACGAAAGACAATAAATCAAAATAAGAAATAAAATTACAAATTTAATAAAGAAATACTATATAATGTAAAAAGTTCAATGTTAAATGATTTTGACATTTTTTACCATTTATCATTTGTGTTCAAACTGTTTGCATGTAAAATAAAATGTCAATTTATCGGTTTATGATAAATATGTCATTGTGTTGGAAATTCTTCGCGATGGCAACAAACAACTGTAATGCCAACTGATGTATCTGGCAACTTCCTGTCAAAACAATGCCAGTTTAAGCTGATCAGTAATTCTTAGACATATTTTTTAGTTTATTTCGGTACATTTATCCTTAATGAAAACAGACACTTTCAACAGGAAATTAGATTTGTAGAATAAATTTTCTAGGAAAAAAACAATTGAATGAACAAAAAAAAAACGCTTGCTGTTATCGAAACAGATTTATCCATACAAAGTTTAAATTGTTATTTTTATGCAAATTAGTTTTGTTATAAAATGAACTTATTTTCTACAAATTTTAGTTTTTGTTTGGTATTTTATTCAAACGAAATTATTTAAAGGATTTATTTTTATTTTTTCACGACTGTTTTGTGCTTATTTTATGCATAAAGTATCCAATTCTCTTTGAGACTGAAAATAAAACATAGTATGCTTTGAAAAATATCAAAATTTTTATTAAAATGCTCATTTAATATGCTTATTTGGACTTGACAAATGACAAATGACAGTGATTGCGCCCTCTAGAAGGGAAGGGCGTTGGCTATATAGCCCATTACCCCGCTCGCCAGAAGAGACAGTCACAAGAGACACACAAAGAAGGACGCCACAAACACATAGACAAATAACAACATTTATTGACAAACACAAACATCCATGCCTGACCGGGATTCGAACCCGACCCCAGCAGTTCCAAAGGCCAGCGTGCTAACGATTGAGCCACCGGGGCGGCTTATTTGGACTTACTTATGTTTCGAATAAGTACATAAAAGAAATCTGACATGTTTTTTAAACATTTATACGTATCTCATGCTTATCTCTAAACCAAAAATCATTGCAATTTTACTCGTTTGATACATTACAGTAATAATAAACCACAACAATATGAAAAACAATAGTTATATTACCTGCACAATAAAATACATGCTTGAACCATTGTTTTCAGCAAGTATCACTTTTACTACTTATTGCAAAACCCCATTCCCGGGAAATCTTTTCTCGCCTCTCACATAAAAAAATCTCTCCACATTTATAGTTTATATTATGTTCGCTTGTTACTTTATTCAAAAAGCTGTCGTTACTCGACTTCATGTTTGCCTTGCGACTCGTCACGCCTTATAGGCGCATGGGGCCGCAATTGCTGGAATCCAGTTTCTCAGGTTCAGTGCGGCCTCCCTGGCAACTGCCCAGCTTGGCCAACCAAGATTGTCTCGCCCCTTCAAGATGCTTCTTCGCCATGTCAGTCTTGGTCGTCCCCTCCTCCTTTTACCGTCTGGCGACCAAGTTAAAGCTATCCATTCATTAGAATCGGCGCTCATTCTTAGTACATGGCCGACCCAATGCCATAACTGTTCTTTGTGTTTAGACGTTATAAATTTGACAGATAAAAAAAGTATTTTTCAGGCATTTAGCAGGTTTCATTGATTTTTTTTTGTTAATATGTTATTATAGATTCCTTATAATATATATAAAGAAGGAGAGTGCCAGTAGTTAATATGATATTTTAAAAAAGTTCCAGAAAAGGTTCATCTATGATATTTTCATTTATGATTTTCATCTATTCATCTATGATATTTTCAATTATGATTTTCATCTATTCATCTATGATATTTTCATATATGATTTTCATCTATTCATCTATGATATTTTCAATTATGATTTTCATCTATTCATCTATGATATTTTCATATATGATTTTCATCGATTCATCTATGATATTTTCAATTATGATTTTCATCTATGATATTTTCATATATGATTTTCATCTATTCATCTATGATATTTTCAATTATGATTTTCATCTATTCATCTATGATATTTTCAATTATGATTTTCATCTATTCATCTATGATATTTTCATATATGATTTTCATCGATTCACCTATGATATGGTTCATCTATGATATTTTGAAAAAGCTCCAGAAAAGGTTATTGGAAGGGTTTCCTATGTCTTCAAGAAGTCAACAAGTTTGATTTACCTAGAAACTCTTTTTAAAATGTATGTTAGAAAATTCCATGGCGGCTATAAAAATATTTTGTTCCAATGTATAAAGCCAAGCAAGTTTTTTAAACTTTCTGAACGGCCTTCAAATGTAGAAAACTGCAAGGTTGTGTTCACTGCAAATTTTTACATCTTCCAAACGACCTGCAAATGTAAAAAAATGTAAGGTTGTTTTAACTGCAAAAAGTTTTACACATTTTTTTTGTGTGCAAAATTTTAAGTTTTGCTGATATTGTGTTTTTTTAAACGAATTTTGGCTAAAAAATATGTACATGTTTTTCTGAATATTGTTAATCAGGTAGAAGTTTGAATAGATTTTTACATTGGATTCAACTCACTTAATTTATAAAATATGCATAAATGAATAATTTGTTAACATTTTAGGACTAGTCTATGAAAAATGTAGCTTTACAGCTGAAGCAAAAAATAAACTTGTTTTGGAAGTGATTGATCTAAAGTAAAAATTTTAGAAATTCTTTTAGATTATTGAAAAAAATTGTTACTTTGAAAAAGAGCAAACAGATCCAATCTATAAATATTTTTCTTAGAATCGAAATTTAAAAAAATAATAACTTGCAAATCTAGCTTATAAGTTTTGCTACGATGACCGATACAAGTTACCAGCTTATATTAAATAAAAGCTTAAACGTTTTAAATCTTGCACTTAAAAATGAAATTTAATTATGAACAATATATTTTTTTAATTATCGTATGAAAATGTGTCTCTTGTAATTTTTTTGCTCTTTGTCCCTTTAAAATCAATTTTTTATGCATTTTTCCCTTGCAAATAACATCAATCATCTTAACTTTATAGAAATTTTTAATTCAAAAGAAATATTAAATATTGAAGCAAATAAAAAAAAATAACGTTTGATATAAAATGTATCAATAAATGCTTTAAAAATATGCCTGCATTTCAAACGATAAAGTATCTTTCACGATTTTGTGTTTAAAAATCTAGAATATTTTTTTGCGTAATTTAATTAGTTTCCAGATTTTTCACTACACATGATTCACATTAGGCTTTTTTTATCTAAATTATCTTTAATGGTTTTTAAGAAATTACATACCCCTTTTTAAAACGAAAAATAGATTGGTTTTAATTACTTATAAATAGTAATAAAAAGACCACAAAGTTATGTTTTTTATTATAAAGGTTAAATTTTCCTACTTTTTGTATTTTTAGCTTAGAATTATTTAAACAGAGTGACTTAATTAAACATAAAATTAAAAATAAATTTGAAAATCAAGATAATTTCTAATTGGTAATTTTCACATAGTGCAAAGAATATTTAATTAAGAATATAAAGTTGATAATCATCAAAAAACAAAATAAATTAAACAGAATATCGCTATAATATATAATATCCAGATAATTCAATTACATATGAAACAGACTTTTTAAGTTTTAGTTTTTATAATTTTGTGTTTATAATATCTCAATTTTAAAAGTTAATTTTTTTAATTTGATATTGATGAAAGACGATTCTTTCAAAACAAAATTGGTTTATTAAGTTTTAATAACTTTTTCAATAATGAATTTCGTCCGGTTTTTTTTTAATATGTAGAAAGTATATGGAGACCTTATCTGTAATTTATTCAAACACAATGGATAATAACTGTAATAGAATTGTTTATTTGAAAGTTTATTTGACTTAAAGGTAAATGTAAATTATAAAACAACATTGCCAAAATTGAGTAAAAAAACTCAAGTAAATTTGATATAGTTAACGTACGTGAAAGCTATTCTTAACTGACCCTGAAACAACGAAATACTTTGAATTAAACTGCATTCGATTCACAGTTACATTTTTCCTAATTATTAATGATTAAAGTACTTAGTAAGTAGTTAGTTAAATTGGTTAGTGTTTACTTTAAATTACTAGATTGTGATTTCAAATATAGTTGATGCAATATTTAATTGTATAGAAAGATTCAGTTAACGGTGATGACAGTTTACTTAACTATAATTTTATTGTCAGCTTCACATGATTCCACTTTTTAGTAATTCATTTTTTTACTACTTTATCTTGTTTTTAAGGTCGATTTGTTTTGTTCCTTTAGTTAAATGCATATTTATTACTATGACCTACGCATAAAAAATTCAAAGCGCCAAAATTATACTTTTTGAAAAATAATGTTGTTATTGTGCAGATAAAAGCATAAAAAATTCATTGATTAGGTGGTTTTTCAAAAAAAAAAATATTATAGCAAAAAATATAAACGCAAAATGCATAAAAAGCTGAACGTATAAATTAAGAAAAATTAACCTTATGAAAAGCTGAGCGAATAAATTAAGAAAAAAATAACCTTGTGAAAAGGAACAAATAAATAACAAAAATAATTTTGCTTTCATTGTCTTGAACAAATCAAAGGAACCCTAAAAAAGCGAGGCAACTTAGCAAAATCAGAGAAGTAAAGTTTACAAATTTAATAAACAGATGCTTTTCAATGTAAAAAGTTTACTAAGTTAAATGATTTCGACATTTTCATCATTTTTCAATTGTATCCAAACTATTCGTATGTAAAATAGAAAATCAATTTATCGGTTTATTTTATTGCGTTGGCAATTCTTCTCGATGGTAACACACTGAAAAACCAACTAATGTATCTGGCAACTGTCTGCCAAAAACTATAACATTTTAGACTGAGAAGTTTTTCGAAGAAATTTTTTTTAGTTTATTCCAGTGCATTTATCATTTATGAAAACAGACACTTTCAACAGGAAATCATTTTTGTGAATAAAATTTTCAAGAAAAAACAATTGAATGAACGAAAAAACATTTGCTGTAGGGTAAGGTGGGGTAAGTGGGCCATTGGGGCAAGTGGGCCACCCCCCTGGCATTTCCCGAATTATGGACGTAAAAAAAAATCTGTTGCAATATTTTTACGTATTTACCCCAAAAGATACAGGAAACATTATGGCATCATTTTCACTTAAGTATGTAACAAGGTACAATCCTTTTTGTGAAAATTTTTAAAATTGCATCTTTTCGTAATTCACGCCATCATACTATTTTTAAATTTATTTCCAAACAGTTCATGATACAAAACAAAATGTTATATATTTTGAAAGTGTATAAAACATAGTATCTTTTTGTAGTGTCATGTACTTGTGATGTTGATAAAGTTAAAAGAAAATTGGGGTGGCCCAGTTGCCCCGCGTTTGGGGTAAGTGGGCCACCACAATGGCGGGGTAAGTGGGCCGCCCCTGGCCCACTAGCCACAACTCTTTAATATACTTAAAAAAAGTCATATTTACTGATTCATAGGGTTAGTCATATACACTATTCATAGACCTATTCATTGACATAGGCCAGTTTAAAATCTGCAGCCCTAACATTTTTTTTACACCACATGCAAAAATGACAAGATGAAAATTAATGCATTTTTTCTTGTAGTAAGCTTGCAAGCCAGAAAAAGTTGCTATGGGGGAACTATTAAGGATACATCATTACTTTTTTTTTTCAAACACTCAAAAAATCATGTAGATTATTCCACTTGCCCAGCCTTATCTCTACCAGTTATGTGTAAAAATATATTAGGGGGGTGGCCCACTTACCCCACCTTGTGGGGCAAGTGGGCCACTCGGATGACCAAAATGAAAAACATATTTTTTATATTTATTTTTTGCCAATTTGTGTTAAGGTTGTCATGGGTACAGTAATAACATATGAAAGAATGAACCACAAAAAAAAAATAAGTTGTTAGGCCGATTATATCCAGTGGTATGAGGGTCTAAAGTTGAATTATGCCAAAAAGGTGGCCCACTTACCCCACCTTACCCTAATCGAAACAGATTTTTTCCATGCAAAGTTTAAATTGTTCTTTTTTACACAAATTAGTATGGTTGTGGAATGAACTTATTTTCTGCAAAACAGTTTTTGTTTATTATTTTATTCAAACGAACTTATTTAAAGGATTTATTTTTTAAGGACTGTATTGGATCATATTATGCATAAAATATCAAAATTTTCCCGTTTGAAAATGAAAATAAAAAATATTATGCTTGGAAAAAGAGCAACCTTATTTTTCTAAAACGTTAATTAAATATGTTTATTTAGTCTTACTTACTGTTCGAATAAGTATATAAACGAAATTTGAATTGTTTTTAAACCTTTCAAACACATATTTCATGCTTATTTCTAAATTTAAGTCATCCGAAATTAACTGGATTGATAAATTACAATAACAAAAACTCATACAATATGAAAAATAATAGTTGCATTATCTACACAATAAAATGTGTGCTTAAACTTTCTTTTTCAGATTTAAACGTACGAAAACTACTGTAGTAAGCATCAAATTTATATGATACTTATTGCAAAACCCCATTCCCGGGAAATCTTTTCTCCCCTCTCACATAAAAAAATCGCTTCTCATTCATATTTTATATCATGTTCACATGTCACTTTATTCAAAAAGCTGTCGTTATACGACTTCGTGTCTAGACGTTATAAAATTGTCAGATAAAATAAAAAGAAAAAGAAAATAGTCAGGAAAATGTTCGCATTTTTTTGTGTTACTTTGTGAAAAAATCCGTTCGATTGAATGTTTCGGGGTTTTTTGAACAGAATGTGTTTCCTTAAAATAACAAGTATTTACTCAAAAATTTTATCTTATTTTTTTGCACATTTATTTGTAAACAAATGAAATCGTATTTTACGACTCATACATTTTTAGCCTACTTTTCTTTTTTTTTAATTCGAAGAATTCAAAAAAAATGAAAAAGTAGGTATTGACATGCGGTCGATGTCCGTCCGTCTGTCCGTCCGTCTGTCCGTACCCCCCTCCCAAAATCAGTTCTAGCAATCCGATCTTAAAAATTCTTTTTTTTATTAGAAAGGTATAACCTCAGACACCCAACTTTCGTCCTTTTTTCCGTCTGTCTGTACGATAGGACGGACATAAATCTACTATTTGACCACGAATTTCCCATTGAATTAGCATTGAAATTCAATTTCGAGTCATTTAAATCGCTGATTTTAACTACAAATGCTACGGACAAGTGAGATACGTCAAAAAATTCAGCGCATGAAAATTAGAATACATTGAAAATTTCAGAAAAGAATTCGAACTCGAAGTACTTCAATTATTTAAAAAACATCAAAATTTAATGCTCATTAAAAAAGCATAGGAAGCCATTTTTATTAGAATTAAATCACCATTGCCATCACAACAATTGCTTGAGAAACTTTAATTCTTTTAGACAATAAATTAAAATAAATTTATTTTTGAGACATCGATCAATTTAAGATGACGTCAAATATATATTTCACTACGAGATTCTTTGTATGTTGATATAAATTGTTTTCATTCTATTTAAAGGCGAGGAATATTACATATTTATTCTTTGTAATAAAAATTTTTGCAAACGATTTAAGTTATAATTTTTGTATTGTTTGTAGTTATAATTTCGTAAGTATTTAATTTTCGAAATAAAATAAATGAAACTAGCCGAATTTAGCAAGTAAATGTTTATCGAGGAGGAGTTTTTTGGTTTTTGTTCTACGAAAAATTAAATATTTATTTATAAATGCAAATAAAGCTGTGTTTAGTGCTGTGTTTAGTGAAAGATGCTGTGTTTAGTTAGATGCTGCGTTTAGTGAAATTTATTTTAAATTTAATGTGGAAAAACGGTTGTTGATATCACTTACTGTTACTAACCTAGTTTTTTTTTTTCAAGATAAGAATTTTAGTAAGTATTTAAGTAACAGGAAAGTAGGCTATTTTAGTTCTTTAAAAACTTCTGGTTTTCTGTTTTGATCATTGGGATAATTGAATCCACTATTCAGATGTAAGTAGCAGATTTCCTTGAGATTTTTCGATAATATCTGAAAACATAAAAGGCGACTTCTGTTTGTCTGTTTGTTTGTTTGTATAGGACGCAAAAACTTAAGAACCACGCAACAGATCGTCTCTAAATTTGGCACAAAAATTCATCTCATCTCCAGAACAAACATAGGCTAAAAATTTTTCGAATCAGACCATTCCTTTTATCGTTTTTGAACGTTTTAAGGGGAAAAAAATACACCACATTCGCTCAAATCCGATCATTTTTTCCCTTTCGTGATGCCATCAGGCAGAAAAATTTAAATAAAACTTTTTAGAAAGCAATTGAAATTAAAAATGTTAAATTTATTTAATATTTGTTCTTTGCCTTCAGAAACTAAATTAATAATTTGAAAAAATAGTTATATATGTTTCAAGTTACGTAATATTACCAGTCTCCATTCTATTATTTTATTGTGTATACATGATTTTAATTATGAATTTTTTGAAAGCATAGTTAAGCTTTTACTGAACTATGTTGTTTTTTGAAGGCCGTCGTACTACAGATGCATATTAGTTTCATGTCTTCCTTTTTTCGCCAAATACTTTGCCAAATTATTACAAAAAACGTGCAAAGGAGCATTTTTTTTAAATAGCTGGTTGGTTGTGCGATGGTCTTTGCGCCAGAGCTGAATGGGTGTAATGGTAGCTATATATTTTTCTCGCCAAATTTTTCAAACACGCCAAATGAGCTAAAATGTTTTTATTCGGGAAATTACTATGACATTATCTGTTAATTTTATAGCATTTTTTAAATTTTGAATTTTTAATGTAATATAAGTAGCGGGATTTTGTACTTTAATAACGAACGGTATCAGCAACATAAGCTTATTAAAAAGCAAATAAACTTATAAAAAAGTGCAAATCGTTTGCTGTTTTCTGGAGTAGCTTATTTTTAATTCTTACTGATTATTTTTTTTTTACTTAAATATGTATTCTTTTTAATTTGAGCTTCTTATCAAAGGTATTTTTGAAATTAATATAAATCATTAATGTATCCAAGATGGGTAATTAAATGGAAAAATTACTGGGTAATCTTCATATCTTATGTAACTCAAATGTAAGAACAAAATAGTTAAATTGACTATTAAATAATTTTTTCACCTCTACCCGTGCAACGTCGGGTATTACAGCTAGTGTTACTATAAATGTGCCTTAAAATATATACAGGGCTTTTATAAAATAACGCTCGCTATTCGGAGTGGTCTGTAGCTTGAATGAATAATCCAAATGCATCAAACATTGAGACACTAATTAAGAAGGGGGCAAAAGAATGGAATCACAAAAAAAGACAGAATCCTAAAAAATAATCATAAAAATGAATAATCATAAAAAAGAAACTCGTCTCTTGACCAAGGTTCTAAATTACGAGTCATAGCCAATTATGGCTAATTACGACCAACTCATCCAATTACGAATCGTAAATTAGAACCCCTGGTCAAGTGACCAGTTTGTTTTTTGTGATTCCATTCTTTTCCCCCCTTCTTGATTAGTAAGTGTCTCAAAGTTTTTTGCATTTAGATTATTCATTAAAGCTACAGACCAGACCGAATAGCGAGCATTATTTTATAACGAGCCTGTATATAAAGAATGACAGTTCTAAACACATGTAGTGGCTCATCTATGATATTTTTAAAGAAGGGCCATAAAAGGTTATTGGATTGGTTTTCTTTTATGTCTTCAAGAAGCCAAAAAGTTCTGTCTACCTGAAAACTCTTTTAGGAAAGTATGTCAGAAAAGTCCAGGGTGAGCATTAAAAAAAATTGTTCCATCATATAAATCCAAGAAAGTTTTTAAACTTTCCGAAAGTCCAAGAAATGGGGAAAACGTTAGGTTGATTCAAATGAAAAAATTTTTGATTTTTTTTTATAAATCCCATATTTGTTTAATAAAGCAATATCATGCTTATTTTAAAGGATATTTCAGAATCATTTCTAAGTGAAAAAGTAGAATAACAAATCCAATTTTTTTTTAATTTTTAAATTTTATTATAGCATAAAATATAGAGAAAGAGCCGGGTCTAATGCTGAGAAGGTAAATGAAGGGAAAAAAAGATTTAAGATCCCTCTATTAGGGAATTATGATTATCTAAAGTCAGTTTTTGACCACTAAATTAACTATCATGATCAGAAACGACTCTGTTCAGAAAATAGACACAATGTCATATTTTCTCACGCTATAAGTGTGCAGATTTTTTTAAATATAACTATAAATCTTTAATCCTCAAAGTGCATGAGTAATAAGTATCCCAAATTCCATTTACTTTTATATATTAATTACAAAATTATTGCTATCTTAAGAGTGATGGTCGATTAAAACAACTTATCACAGTAATAAATTAATAAATCAATTCCTATACCGAATTATATTGAAGGCACAGTAAATTACCCCCAAGCACTTCATTTCCACAATTCATACCATTCCATAACTCGCCCTATTCCAAAAACTGTGGAAAACCAGTAACATGGCGCCCTGCAAATCGCCGAAAGAGATTGGAATTTCCTTATTTATTCGTCCTGTCCTGCCACCGTAAAACTGTCAGACAGTGACGTAACGACTGGCCCTCGATGCCGGAATATATGTCCGGCAAAAAAAGAATTGCCGGTTGATTGTGATCTCTTCGGAAAGTTTTCTTTTTTCCGGCAAGTTTTCTCTTCGTCTAATCTCCACTTATTCAACATCGCAGGGCAGAGACTAGTGATAGAAGGGATAAGAGAGCTTTGTTGGTTTTTTTTATCTGTTCTTAATACTTTTAGACCATTTTCGTTCCAGGGGTCCTACTAAATTTTATATATATATATATATATATATATATATATATATATATATATATATATATATATATATATATATATATATATAAAATTTAGTATTGAATCTTTTATAAAACTCAAATGACCAAGCTTTTGAAGAACACCGATACCGAAACAGTTGTAGGAGTTGTGTCAAAAACTGACGGATCAAGAGGAACCAACCAATTTCGAAGCTCTTGCAAAAGTTATTCATGTGTAAATTCATAAGTTATTTTAGGAATAAAACCAAAGTTAGAATGAACCAAATCACAGAAAACTGACAGAACTTCTTTGATTATTCATAGATCACAAAACATTTGGTGTTCTAAAGGCCTGTGTTGCCTATTTGGGTGGGAGTTGAATAGCAAATTAAATAGTGCTCCGCCATTTTTCCGCTGCACAAACATACTATACTTAAATCATCTTAAAAAGAGCTTTTATAATCAGTGTCTGCAGACATATTGGAGTAACTACACCTCTAAGACAGGCCCGTCCGTGGCCGAGTGGTTAAGGCAACCGCCTCAGGATTCAGCCCTCTCAGGAGTGCGGGGGGTTCGAATCTCACCTACTGCCAGTCATCCTATAAGTCGGATATCTGCACTGGGAAAGAGTAGAAAACCAAACTCGTGACGGATGGGTCCGAGTACACTGGGACAGACGTGCTCTTTAAAGCTGTGGAGTCGAAAGTCCCGACGGCTTCAGCGTACAATGTCGCTCGAGGTTCCGTTGGGTGCCAGCTCAGGTGTTGACCTCGTCACTTGACCAGGGTTCTAAATTACGGGGAGTTATTGGCTGTGTTAAATCTCCTAATGGATGCTAGAAATAGGCAGCCGGAAACGATTACACTACACTACACCTCTAAGACACTAAGACAATAACAGTACCATAAAGTGGCTGGTATTTAAGAATAACGTATTTACCGTATAGAAAAGCGCATAGAGGAAAGGACAAATATCTATGATATATCAGAACGCCGCAAACGTTCATATAGGCAGGTCTTATTACTGCATGTAGGCTGAAAATAGAAACTGGAATTGTGTTTACGCTGCTGAAGACAACAAAGTGGTGGACGAAGATTGTGTTGTTTTGGAATCCATCAATTCACGGACGTCACCTATCCGTAATTTATTCGACATTTGTTTTTCAATATATTATTAATTGCTTTGATTTAATCGAAATAAAATTTGGTAAGCATTGTTTAGTAAAACTGTGTTTAAGCATTGTTTAGCATTGTATTTAAGCTTTATTTAGTAAATGGTAGTATTTATTTAGTTTTAATATAGAAACTGTAATTGTGTTTACGCTGCAGAAGACAACAAAGTAGTGGAAGAAGATTGTGTTATTTTGGAATTCATCAATTCACGTGACGTCACCTATCCGTTATTTATTCGGTATTTTTTTCCAATATATTATTAATTGTTCTGGTTAAATAGCGTTGTTTCACGTCGTATATTGCAACAGCTCCAACTGTTTGTTTTCATTTGTTATCAGGAATTACTTTTGTTTGGTATTCGAAAATAAGATTTTTTTATATGTAAGAATATTTTACCTACTAGAGTTTTTAAATGCCAACTCTGAAACGCTCCCATTAGAATGAAATCTGTAAAAATTAAGCTTCTCTTAAGCTTCGTTTAGTAATATTTGTTTAGTTTTGAAATCGAAATTGAAATTGCGGGGGATTTACGCTGCTGAAAACAACAAAATGGTGTCCGACGATTGCGTTGTTTTGGAAAACATCAATTCTCATTGTCACCTATATATGTTATTTATTCGGTATTTGTTTCTCAATAAACAATTATTTGTTTTGTATTTTTTTTAAATAAAATCTAGTAAGTTATGTTTAGTGTCTTTTTTAGAGACAAATTATGAGCATACATATAAATTTTTGGATGAAACTATTTTGAATCCTTTATTTATTCTTCATTTATTTTACATTAAATGGCCTCAGAAATTTTTTGTTCGTAGCTCTTAAATTGTGTTTATAAAGATAATCGTAGATTTTTCATCTTATAAAAGTTCTTAAGATAACTCACAAGTTAAAAATCACAGTTTTTGACAAAAAAAAGCTAAAAATTTCTTTTAATTTAAGTTAAATAATAAACATGATTCAAAAGATTTTCATGAAGTTTTATGTCAAATGTAAAAACAATGTTTCATGAGGGACTTTTTTCCAGATATTCTCTTACACTTATTATATCAGCAAACTTTACATTGATTGTTTTCTTTTTGGCATTTTTCAAACAACACATTATGTAAATAGAATTAAACCATTTGTGATTGAAAATTGAAATATTACTTATTGAATTAGTTATGGCATTAAATAACTGCTTTCAATGAAAAAATTAAATGATTAAATTTAATTTTGAGAATAAAAGCAATTGAAAACTATTACTATTATTATCAATTGTGTTAAGACACTTTATCATCATGAAACAAAACAGATTTAAAAGATGTCATTCATAATTTAAAACAAAAGAATACTAAAATATACCCGGAATAATCAATTATCTCTTTCATTCTAAACTTTTAATTAAGTTAATATTCTAGTTTTGTTTCAGCAATCTCTCAAAATTATTATTTAATCTTAAAGCAAGAGTAATTACTATATTGAACGTTCGTGACAAAGAACTACTTAGAGAAATAAGTTCTTTTACATAATTGCTTTCCTTATACACACCGGCTTGTTTTCTATTCACTCAGCAAGATTAATTTATTTTTTCCATTCAAAATATAGATTTTTCGTTATTGCTGGATCTAGAGAATCCCCCTAATACTTTTCCCGTCTCTGTAAAATCAAGAGAGTAGTTGGTTGGTCGGTAGACCTATATTCAGGTTTGTGTGCTTAGTCAGAGACCCGCTTATGAATCTTCGTCAAGTAAGACAGACACAACACACACTTAAGTGGATCCGTCTAGTTTTTAGAGACAAGAGGCCAACTATAGGATCCCAAGAATTGACTTGTCATCCCCCAGAGGTATTGATTTGGTATGGGAACTTGGAGGACTTTGAGACCACGACGGAATTTAACGTGGACCAGTCACCATTAACGTGCACGGGGGTCTTCGGAAGGCAGCGGGGCTCGAACTCGCAACCTTAGGGATGGTCCAAGTCCTTATCGACCAAGGTAGAACGGCCACAGGGAGTAGTTTTGAGCTTCTATAAACAGCTACAGTAAAACGCATATTAAGCTTGTAGTATAGAAATGTTCTACAAGAAAAAGGGTAAATAGTTCTCATTTTCGACTGCGAGCATCGAATAAAAAAGGTATTTCATATTCAATAAATTAATTTATTCGTTATTTCAAGACATATTTTCATAATTTTTTGCTTTATTTAGAATGAAATATTATTATTTTTTATTCGATTTTGGCGTAACAGGGCGCACGAATGTCAGGGTGAACGTATCGCAAAGGAGCGACCAATCAGAGCAGGCAAAATGTCGGCGCCAGCAGCGTGTTATACGCCATTTCCTTCGCCTAGGACATTTGAATGTTTCAAACTTAATGTGTGTTTTGGTATAAATGAGGTGTAAATAAACACTGTTTTCGTAGTCAGCACCTAAATATTTGTTATCTATCCCTCGGACTGTTTTTTTTTAAATTTAAAACAGCAAGTTATAGTTTCAACTCCAACTTTTTAAAGAAATTTCGAAAACGCATCACCAAATGTGATGCATAAGCCAGTTGAACACGTCACTGGTAAAACAATTAATACTACCAGCATGCTAATCATCGAATATACAAAGTAGAAAACTGTTGTTTTAAATCTTCAAAAGTATGCCCACATCAGATGGTCAAGTCGAGAATCTAATATTTCGAAAATAAAGATGTCTATCAATATATATTTTTAAGGGGGACCAGAACCCAAAATTTTTGCAAAAATGAAATTTCAATGTTTTTAGTGTTTCTGAAAACGCAAAAACTTCTTCTCAACGATATCTTACATTAGAAGTTTTGAGACATAATAGTTATTTAAGCAACAAGTGTCGAAAATAACACTTTATTAAGCGAGTGGCTTTTATTTCACAAGCGAGTGAAATAATGACAAGAGCTATAAATGACAAGAGCTACAGCAACAATAAAGTGTTATATGGCACGTGCTTGCTTACAATATTTTTTTTTAAATAATGTGCAAAAGCGTGAAATTTGTGTTCTTACTTTTGTCTCATTTAATTTCTTTTAATGATTTTTGTTGAACTTGTAGTTTCCATGGAGATATTAGAAAATGCAAAAGTAATGAACCAATAGAAATAAGTGAGTTTCATGACCATTTAGTTCCATGGATATATTCATGACATTATTTTGTTTTTCTACCAATCAGATACTCTTATTTACTTCACAGCACTAGTGCCGAAAATCTTATTTTCGCCACTGTCTGTGACGTAAGCACGTAAAGTGACATTTTCGAAAAGATTTATGAATGAATATGATATAAAAAAGAGAAATTTTTTGCACGTTGTTTTAAAAAAGTATTTTTTTAAACAAGCATTGTTTAGGTAAATTCCGGTCATATTGTTTACTTTTTACTCTTATATCTCAAAACTTACTTTTTCAATGTTCATGTACATTATTCCTACAATCTAATATAAGTATCAACCTGAATTTTTTTATACGTATTTAAGAAGGTGGTTTCTAAAATTCGCTGGAAGGATTTGAGTATAACTATCTTATTTTTTTTTTCTTTTTAATATTACTGATGTTTTTTAGTTCAAAAATATGCAGTTTCACATAAAAAATTTACAATTTAAAAACAAATTAATTTTTTTAATGCCTCTAGTATAAAGCATAAAGCATAGTTAAACATTCACTTAACAACTGGTAATGAGACCACAACCTGGCTAGAGGCATTTAAAAGTTAAAAATTTCATTAAAAAGTATCTAATTTATTCTGAGAAAAAGGTACATAAAAAAGGTCATTTTAACATGGGCTTCAATGAATTGATCGGTCCCCCTTAACACATAATTTTCACCCGCATGCTAAGGACATAATTGAAAAACTAATTTTCGTTTATTAAAAACTGTTTTTTGAAATTTGTCAGGATATTTCCAACTCAACGAATACACAAAGTAGAAGATTGTTTTTTTTTTAAACCTTCAAAAGGAGTGCCCACATCAGATGGTCAAATCGAAAATCTAATATTTCGAAAATAAAAATGCCTATCAATATACAGGGTGGTTATAAAATAACGCTCGCCATTCGGAGTGGTCTGTAGCTTGAATGAATAATCCAAATGCATCAAAAATGAGACACTTACTAATCAAGAAGGGGGGAAAAGAATGGAATCATAAAAAAAGATAGAATCATAAAAAATAATCATAAAAAAGAATAATCATAAAAACGAACTCGTCTCTTGACCGGGTTTTAAATTACGAGGCGTCGTCAATTATGGCCAATTACGGAGAACACAGCTAATTACGCCTCGTAATTAAAAACCCTGGTCAAGAGACGAGTTTCTTTATTTCAAAAAGAATGGAATCATAAAAAAGAAACTCGTCTCCTGACCAAGGTTCTAAATTGCGAGGCATAGCCAATTATGGCTTATTACGGCCAACACATCCAATTACGCCTCGTAATTTAGAACCCTGGTCAAGTGACGAGTTTGTTTTTTATGATTCCATTCTTTGTCCACCTTCTTGATTAGTAAGTGTCTCAAAGTTTTTTGCATTTAGATTATTCATTCAAACTACAGACCACTCCGAATAGCGAGCGTTATTTTATAACCACCCTGTATTTTGGTAACACTCACTGCTTGACTCACGTGATTGTGGTCACACTCACTTGATTGAGGTACTAAATTACGACTTTCGGCGCAGTATGTCTCGTGTAGCTCTAGTGCGACGATACTCTACTCCACATATTTTTAAAAAATAGTAAACGCCTCAATTGGTTATAACGCGTATCTGGTTGCACGGTAGTGCAACCGCCAAGTTCAGCGCACTACCCAACCTTTTCTGGAAGGGTTTCGGCGTGTTTTCAGACCCCTCCGTTCTCCGGTTCTATGCCTCTCAGAAATGAGTTTAGACATTTTTATTGGTCAATAGGGGCTTGATGAAGAGTACAAAAAAAAATCAGCGTTCTATCTATTTTTATCTCCGAGAAAATTGAATTGGAAAAGGACTACTTTTGGGGCTCACTCACTCAATCATCAAAATGTTCTATGACACCCACTTGCTCTAGAATCCCGAAAATTGGAACACTGGTAGATTTTGTCATGCAACCAACATAAAAAATCCGAAAATCGAATATTTAGTACGGGTTTGGTCTTAAATTGCTTGGCGCCATTTTTTAAAAGCAGATACAACCTCTCACATACGCCGCTATGCCAGCGGCGATTAATTTAACCGCCAACAATTCAAATAGCTATTTACCTTCAGATGATACGAGAAAGGTTTTTCAAGTGTGGAATTTAGCACACGATATTACTAATGGAAAGTTTCAATCATCATTTTGATTAAGGGGTCACAGGAGTCTTAAAAATGTGCAAAGAAGGAACTACAAAGCAAAGTGTGATCTTTCATGTAATTTTTTAACTACTCAATATATAAGTATAATCTTTTTATATGTAATTCCATAAGATTTGTTTATTATACTAGGGGGCTCCGCCCCCTGCTCGCTACCACTCAACAACCCCCCAGAATTGCTACGCAATTTCTCTTTGTTTGCTCCACAAACAAACATGCAAGACTATTAAGAGGATACTGCCAATGCAGGAATGCTCATCTATACAATCTGTAAGATCTGGTCACCAAATCGGGCGATACGCGCGCCAAGTTTGAAGCAAGTAGATTGCTGCGCAATCTAACTCGGCTCGCACCCTTGGATTGCTGCGCAATCTCACTGGCTTGCAAGCTATCACTCTTGTATGGCTGCTCAATCTCCGAAGACTCGTAGCGTTCTTAATATCATCAAATCTGAGCCCATGACACACTTTTAAAACATATGCTGATACTCCCCCTGGGCTGTTGATTGTGGCTTTTCAAGCCGTGATATCCTAAAAAAAAAACCACTGGTACCCTTCCGGGCCATCGATTGCGGCTACTCCGAAATCCTCTGCGTCATTGGTTACGGCTACTTGCGCCGTCAGTTCCATAAAAAAATCTCTGTTACCCCCGTCCGAGTCGTCGATTGTGGCTGCTCGGCAATACTCTGGGCCCTCGATTATGGAAACTCGGTCAGTGACTTTTCAATGAGTGATTCGAATAATTATTTCCAAACACCGGACCACAAAGGTTTTAATTAAAGCACATTTTCCTTTTACTTTGGATAATAAAGAATTAATGTTATCCGTAAAATTCTGGAAAATTAATAGAATTACAGGTAAAATCCTACTTTGTGGTCTAGCGCCATTTCACAACTTTTCAACAATCATTAGGATATAACTGCCCGAGTCCATAATCGACAACCAGAATAGCCACAATCGACGGCTCGGAAAGGGTGCCAGCGATTATTTTAAGAATGTCACGGTCCGAATTGCAATAATAAGCAGTACGCAGAGGGTACCAGTTTTTTTTAAGGATATCAGGGCTTGAGTAGCCACATCGACAGCCCGGAAGGAATCGAAATGTAAAAAACAATACAGCAAAGCTGTTGCCAGATCCTCCGTGAAACATCTATCGTCGGTCAAACGACAAAATTATGAATGTGCTATACACAGGTACGAAAAAACTTTTTACTGTTAAGCCCAGGGTGTAAAATAAGTGAGCCCAGCTTGTAAGTAAATATCGCATTGCGAAAAGTGACACCAAAATGCAGCTTCGCAGTCTCGTCTTCATTTTTCTCGAATTACTTTTGTTTGGTTTTGGATTGCAGACATATATTCAGGTCAGTGTGCTTGGTCAGCGCACAAACCTGAATATGTCTTGACCAACCAACCTACTAAAACAAAAGTAATTCAAGAAAAAGAAAAAAATGAAAACAAGACTGCGAAGCTGTTGCCAGATCCACCGTGAAACATGTATCGTCGGTCAAATGACAAAATTATGAATGCGCTATACACAGGGACGAAAAAACTTTTTACTGTTAAGCCCAGGGTGTAAAATAAGTAAGCCAAGCGTGTAAGTAAATATCGCATTGCAAAAAGCGGCACAAAAATAGAAACTTGTAATAGCGATCTGGCAACAGCTTCGCAGTCTCGTCTTCATTTTTCTCGAATTACTTTTGTTTTGTTTTGGATTGCAGACATATATTCAGGTCAGTGTGCTTGGTCAGCCCGCACAAACCTGAATATATCTTGACCAACCAACCTACCAAAACAAAAGTAATTCGAGAAAAGAAAAAAAAAAGAAAGCAAGACTGTGAAGCTGTTGCCAGATCCACCATGAAACATGTATCGTCGGTCAAATGACAAAATTATGAATGCGCTATACACAGGGACGAAAAACCTTTTTACTGTTAAGCCCAGGGTGTTAAATAAGTAAGCCCAGCGTGTAAGCAAATATCGCACTGCAAAAAGCGACACAAAATTAGAAACTTGTGATAGTGATTTAGCTTTGTTTTGCATTTAGTTGCGATACGCACAAAGCATCTCTGCTTGTCATAACCATGGTTACATGCATATGTATACATATAAAAATTACACCTTGAAACATATCAAGCATATGAGTGGAAAAAACTAAACAAACCGCCGATAATCACACCAGAACACAAATACAGTAGACTCCCTCTGAACCGGCCTAAACGAGACCGATGGTAAGCCGGTTAAACGAAAATCCGGTTAAACCGGAGAAATTAAATAATATGAAATTTAGATGTTTATTTGATTGCACTTCTGTATTGATGATATTTGCAACATGAAATACATGTACAATTGAAATAAGATGCCATTTTTCAGGTTATTTTATATATTATTATTAGTATTTTGCATTTTCGATTACATACCTTTAAAAAAATCTGATCTTTTTTTGTCGAAGTTTGGAAATTTGACGGTCGATCCCCACAGCCTTCCAATGTCAAAAAGTGCCCCCCCCCCCTTCCATTCTCCCACGCGTTTGAAACATGTGCGACACTGAAAACCGATTGAAATAACCAAAAACTTGTAATTTCAGCTATTTTTAACATTTTAAGGGTGGAAATTTTCAGCCCAGTTAAAGCGGAGATCGTGCGCCACCATTCATCGGAAAAAAAAATAAACATCCAGATTCTTCGTTGCCAACCGAGAGTACATAATACTGAGTTCATAACATGAAGCTTGAAAGCAGCTCTCATTTAATTGTCGAATCTTTATTGCCGCAAAATTTAAAATTGGAGTTGTACTCCAAAAATTGCATAGTAAAGATAGAAAAAGTTTATTTTGTTTTAATATAGAGAAATTATCCGCAAAGAAGGAATTCTGAAACAAAATTGAGTTATTGACTCAAACGAAGTTTGACTGACGCAAATGCTTGTACGTTTAGATTTTTTAATTAAAAAACTAATTTGAATTTTTGAAAAATATTTTGCAGAAATGAAATAAAAACTATTTTCTTTATTCGGTAAAAAAAATTGGAGTTGTCCCATAAAAATTGTATCGTACAGATAGAAAAGTAAGAGTGTAAACCAAAAATAAAAATTTAAAAAAAGCCCATTACTTCCGAACCGGGGAAAACTTGATCATAATATTTATGGCAATTTGTTGATACATAAAAAGTCTACAAAATACTCGAAATTCAGAAAAATCGTTGGACGAAAATTTCTTTAATATCGAATTTAGTCAAAAAACGCCTTTTTTGCATTTTTACAAAATATTTTTTAATTTAAAAACTAATTTGAATTTTTTTTAAAAAATTAGTAGACATGAAATCTATACTCCTTTCTACATTTAGTAAAAAAATGGAAGATTATTGTTGAAAATTGCGCCGTACAGATCAAAAAGTAAAATTAAAAAAAATTAAAAATAAAATAAAAAAACCCATAACTTCCAAACCGGGTTGAACTTGATTATAACAATTATGGCAATTTGTTGATACATAAAAAGTCTACAAAATACTCGAAATTCAGAAAAATCGTTGGACGAAAATTTCTTTAATATCGAATTTAGTCAAAAAACGCCTTTTTTGCATTTTTACAAAATATTTTTTAATTTAAAAACTAATTTGAATTTTTTTTAAAAAATTGGTAGACATAAAATCTATACTCTTTTCTACATTCAGTAAAAAAAAAATGGAAGATTATTGTTGAAAATTGCGCCGTACAGATCAAAAAGTAAAATAAAAAAAAATTAAAAATAAAATAAAAAAACCCATAACTTCCAAACCGGGTTGAACTTCATTATAATAATTATAACAATTTGTTGATACATAAAAAGTCTACAAAATGCTCGAAATTCAGAAAAATCGTTGGACGAAAATTTCTTTAATATCGAATTTAGTCAAAAAAACGCCTTTTTTGCGGTTTTACAAAATATTTTTTAATTTAAAAACTAATGAATTTTTTATAAAAAATTTGTGGACATGAAATCTATACTCTTTTCTATATTCAATAAAAAAAAATGGGAGATTATTTGTTAAAATTGCGCCGTACAGATCAAAAAGTAAAATAAAAAAAAATAAAAAAAATATATTAAAAAACCCATAACTTCTAAACCGGATCCAACTTGATTATCATAACTATGGCAATTTGTTGATACATAAAAAGTCCATGAAATACTCGAAATTCAGAAAAATCGCTGGACGAAAATTTCTTTAATATCGAATTTAGTCAAAAAACGCCATTTTTTATTTTTTAATTACAAAACTAATTGGATTTTTTTAAAAATATTTTGTGGACATGACCCCTATACCAATTGAGACCTTCAGTAAAAAAATTGGAGTTGTACTCCAAAAATTGCGCCGTACAGATAAAAAAAAGCTTACTTTTTTTTAATATAGAGATAAAACAAATTTTAAAATTTATGAAACTTTAGCCAAAACTTAAATAAATGATATTAAACATAAAGCTATTTGAACACATTGTGATTAGGCTTGCGCGGCAAATTGTGAGGTCAAAATTAAACAAATGATCAGGAAAATGACTTTATATTGTACAAATATGTACAAACAAAGACTTATACCTAAATTTTCAGCACAATTTTAATTAGAAATTATTTTTAAAATTTTGATTAAAATTTTTTTTAAATTTACATTAAATTTTTTTTTTTAAATTTTCATTAATTTTTTTAGAAAAAATTCTTAAAATAATTCCTAATTAAAATTGAGCTGAGAATTTAGGTATAAGTCTTTGTCTGTACTTATTTGTGCAATATAAAGTCATTTTCTTGGTCATGTCTTCAATTTTGACCTCAAAATTTGCTGCGCAAGCCTAATCACAATGTGTTCAAATCGTGTTATGTTTGTTATTATTTATTTTAGTTTTGGCTAAAGTGTCATAAATTTTAAAATTTGTTTTATATTGAGTAAATCTTATAGAATTATATATAAAAAAAATTATACTTCTATATTGAGTAGTTAATTATTAGTAGTTAGTTATGCTTTGTAGTACCTTCTGTGCACATTTTTAAGACTCCTGTGACCCCTTAAGTTTAATGGTTTTCAAGTGCAACACCTGAGCTGGCAACCAGCTCCATGTTTTATAATGAGTTATGGTTGTAGGGGGAGTTACATCACTAAAGGTCTATATATACGCATGAGCAATGGCTGGAACCAATGATTTACAATGGGCAAATGATTTTTTTTTGTTTTGTTTTAGTTGGAATAACATCGCACTAGAGCGACACAGGGGTTAATCAATTCTTCCGTATCCGTTTCAAATAAAAAAAATAGATACCAGAGTCCAAACACACAAATCATAAAGTTATATTGATAATAATTGGAACTTATATTACGCCTTGACAATTTTTATAAAAGCAACTATTCGGGTTTCAAACTGTAAAAAAAGGTAGAAGCGAAACTGGCAGAACTGTTAAAAGAACAAGAAAACTTGGAGAACTGCGGCGAAGGTCCGGATAATCCTTTAGAATTCGAACCGGTAGAAGCCATGCAAGCAATGACCGAGTTTCATCACATAGATTTAGGAGAAGACAACGTTGATAAGGACGATTTGGACTAGATGATGAAAAACATTAATAAAGACCAATAAAAACGAGTTTCCTATATGGTATGCGAAAAATTGATGATGAACAGTAATGGTGCCAAGCAAGTTTTACGCTGTTACATAAGTGACACAGGTGGAACAGAAAAAAGCTATTTGGTGGAAACACTTAAAATCTAGGAGCAGCAGCACCTTCAAAAAAGGTGGCAGTTAGTGAACCCACTGGGATTGATGCTTCAATATAAATAGATGGACTATCCACAGATTATGGCCGTTGAACATAAGAGTTTTCCCAAATATACGCAGTTATCTGATCAAGTTCTTGTTCTAAGATGCGACTTACAAGACGTTGTTTTGTTGATTCTTGACGAAGTGCCCATGATATTAAGTAGTGAAAATTTATTTAAAATAGGTACAAAATGCACTTATGTCAACAAGCAGTACAGAACGAGCAGTAAAATGAAACAGTACAAGATTTAAAAAGAAATGTATGGACAGTCGTCAAATATAGTTTTTATTTTATATATCATGTTTACTTTAACACCTGGATTGTCCTCTAAAAAAGTTACTATTTATAAAACAATTGAAAGTGTCATATTTAAAAATAAAATGTTTTTTTTTATTTAAGAACTTATTCAAATTATTTTATTTAGTATACCTACAAAAAGAAGTGAAATCCAAACAAAAACCTCTCAGTAAAAGAAGGCCAAGTTCTTTAAAAAAAATATGGTCTGGCCTTAAAAAGAAGTGAAATCCTGAAAAAGGTACCAAGTTCATTAAAAGTTACTGATGTGGTATTGAACACCAAAACATTTTAGTCTTTGATCATTCTTATGTTTACCACATTCAAGCAAACTCGCACTTGTGTTTGTGTAACTTGGCCATTACGCATTTTTGAATAAAAATAAACAAGCCATTATGACACATGATTATTCATTACTGTACAACTCGATTTCAACTGTCCCACGATATTGCGAACGCCACTAAAAGTAGTAACTATTTTATCACAAGTTCAATATAATGGTAGTTTAGAAATTCGTTTACGACATTTATAAAAAAACGTATACAATACTGATACACTGATACTGAAAAGAAGTTATATCAATGTTCAATATTCATTGACAATTTTTTTCGAAGAAAAAAAGAGAAGGCCAAGCTTACTCTGTTTGACCACTAGGCAGAAAACAAAGCTTATAAAAATAAAACGTTTTTTGTTAGGCCTCTTTTTTTTGTGTGGCTTGAAACACTTAAAAGACTATACCTACAGGAATACTTTCATTTCAATGTTTAATAATTTATTGGTTACACCCATCTCTAGTGCAAAAGGTTCAACATCCCCTAGTGCAAAAGGTTCAACAAAATTTTCAAAATGCGTAATGGCCAAGTTACACAAACACAAGTGCGAGTTTGCTTGAATGTGGTAAACATAAGAATGATCAAAGACTAAAATGTTTTGGTGTTCAATACCACATCAGTAACTTTTAATGAACTTGGTACCTTTTTCAGAATTTCACTTCTTTTTAAGGCCAGACCATATTTTTTTTAAAGAACTTGGCCTTCTTTTACTGAGAGGTTTTTGTTTGGATAGTCATTTTAAAATCAAATTTTACCACTTTCTTCAACTTTTACATTGGCTCTGATGAAACAATATCAGCAACAACTAATATTATTACTAATCAGTATGCTATTCAACATTATAATGATACTAAAAAAGCTCATTGACAATTGTCTAAAACATTTTATCGAATATGAAGGTGTAAGTTGTTAAATACTGCACTGACACTTCTAAATATTAGTATTTTATAGCTATTTTTTACAAAATTTGAACAATTAAAATTCAGAAACTTATTAAAATTACGTGCACTTTAAAAAAAAATGTAGAACTTGGGTTTTCACCAAAAATATGTTACCCAGCAGTTTAATAGACTTTGTGGTAAAATTCTTCACGATATTTTTGGTATTTTTTTAAACCATTTTTAAACCATTTTTTACGCATTTGCTTCCAAAATATTAAAAAAAAAGGTTTAATCCAACACAGAATACAGGGTGGTTGTAAAATAACGCTCGCTATTCGGAGTGGTCTCTAGCTGTAATGAATAATCCATATGCTAAGAACTTTGATACACTTATTATTCAAGAAAGGGGGGGGGAGGGTGAAAGAATGAAATCATAAAAAACAAACTCGTCTCTTGGCTAGGGTACTAAATAACGAGGCGTAATTGGATGTGTTGGCCGCAATCCATTGGCCATAATTGACGTCGCCTCATAATGTAAAACCCCGGTCAAGACGAGTTTGTTTTTATGATTATTCTTTTTTATGATTAATTTTTAGGATTCTATCTTTTTTATGATTTCATTCTTTTTCCTTCTTCTTGATTAGTAAGTATCTCAATTTTTGATGCATTTGGATTATTCATTCAAGCTACAGACCACTCCGAATAGCGAGCGTTATTTTATAACCACCCTGCATATGGCAAAATATTTCACCACACAAAAGTAGCAGCAACTACAAACCATTATTCTTGTGAAACCAAGCACAAAATGTTCAACAGTGATGAGGCCAGGATGGCCGAGTATTTTGACCATTACGCTAGCAGTCTGCGCACTGTAACGGGTGTGGGTTCGATTCCCGCCTTCGCCTTGGGTGTACTTCCTTTTTTTTGTGACAGTAAAAAATTCTTTATATGTCTATCTTACTTGACGAAAGCCTATAAAGCTGGTCTCTGATCAAGCACACAAGCTAGAATATATATATATATATATGTGTCTACCAACCCCTCAACAGTGATAAGGTAATGGAATGGAATGGAATGTAAATGCGCCCTCTAGAAGGGAGAGTGTAGGCTTTATAGCCCATTACTCAGCTCGCCAGAAGGGACAGTCACAGGAGACACACAAAGAAAGGACGACACAAACACATAGACAAATAACAACATTTATTGACAAATACAAATATCCATGCCTGACCGGGATTCGAACCCGACCTCAGCAGCTCCAAAGGCCAGCACGCTAACCGTTCAGCCACCGAGGCGGCGTGATAAGGTAAACTATTGATAGATAAGTGAGTATGAAAAACACGAAACATTCAACAATGGCTAGAATATTAATGATGTTGTTATATTTTCTGATTTGTTAAGTGACTGTATACAACTGAGTTAACTGTGAGGTATAATCTTGCCTGATATGTTGCAGGTTAAATGTACAAAAGTGGTTTAGGCATGCTCTGTCCGTTTAAAAGATATAACAAACAAAACAAACAGTTAAAAACAGAATAATTTCCTACATAAAAATTCTGTTATCTAAAGCCACAGGAAATTAATGAAAAATTACATCTCAGTTTGTCAAAAAAACATATTTTCTCTGTAAACAGATAAAATCTGTTAACACTAACACACTTGATAACATATTTATTTAGAAGAAATATCATAAAATTCAACAAATATCTATGAAAAATATTTCACTTCACCAAATAAAGTAATGAAGTGTTCTTTATTTTCTGAAATAAATTTTTTAGCTATAAAATGCAGGTTAAAATTTAAATTTAAATAAATCAGTCGATACTAAATGAATGTTTTATAGTTTATTGCGCATATGAATTACATTCTTTTAGCAATTCATGTAATCATAATATTTTAGTTTGGTTTGAATATCGACGCATTAGAGCTACACAAGGGCTGTTCGCGACGGGAGTCGTATTTTAGAACCATAGTCAAGTGACGAGCCAACACCTGAATAGGGACTCAACGCAACCGTTAAGGGCCACATCGTACGCAGCGTTAGGACTTAGAAGGATATTTAATGTACATTCCCTTACACGGGGTATTATTCGTAGGACATTTTAGAGGCACGGGCCGTTTATAGGTCGGCAGTTATTTCGGCGATGCCCGGATCCGAACCTGGGACCTTTCACGTGCTAGGCGAGTGCCTAACCGACTGGGCTCCACAGCCTCATAATGTTTTAGTAGTTTGCATTACATACGAAAGTAAAGACAATTATAAAGAAAATATTACTAAAATAGATAGTTTTCCCTTCAAACATTTGTGAAAAATATGCGTTAGTTTTTTTTTTTATAAAACCAAATCGGGCGCATAAAAAAAATTTCTTATACTAATACATACCCTAACCATGAATTTTCAATAGATAAACCTAACGCTTAAAATAAATATCACTAATCGCATTAATTAGAGTTCTTTACATCCACAATGAGAAAATAAAATCAAATTTAATAAGCTGTTCCGCAGAAGCAAGTTAATTAAGGTAAGCATAATCCAATTACGTATATTGTTGGTTATTGAAAGCTGTTATTATCTAGCCCAAATTAAATCAGTCCTTTCCTTTGAAACTTCACTTAGTGTTTGAAGTTTGGAAATTTAAGCATATTTTTAACAATTGGTCTTAAAATAATTTTTATGTAGTGTAAGAAAAATATGAGTCATGTGTATCATAATGCACTGCTCAAAATAATTAGGGGAGCACTTTTTAATTCCAACTTTAACTTCACTCCCAACTTTTTAATTTTTGTTCTATAAATCTAAAATTTGTTAAATAGGTTCACTATGCATTCGAAATGAAATAGTAAAAAACAGGAGAAAAAATCTTAAGTTTTTAATACTTGAATTTAAAGGGGGGAAATGGAATAATAACTTTTTAATAAATTATAACAATAATTTTTTCAAAACTTTTTTTGTTAAAAATAGTTGAAATATATTTTTAAACATCTAAAAAATGCAAGCATGAAAAATTTAGGGTCAATTTATTTTCTAAAACTGTTTTAAAGTGAAATATATTTTACCATATTTTTCATATTTTTATTAATATAAAAAAAATATTAAATTCTTCAAAATACGTTATTCTTCCATCTAACGATGAATCTAACAATGCATAAGTGGCGAATTTAACTTGGCCAGAAAAAAATCACAATCTGATGATTCCCAAAGGAATTATTGGGAGCGAAAGGGTTTAAAACATTTGTCCCCTAATTGCTTTGAGCAGTGTATGATGTTGTAATGAGTGCAAGAAGAAGTTCTAAAAGAATTTTTAAGAAATATCCAATTTTCCTATTACTTAAATACTCATTGATATTCTTATAAAAAATATGTTTGTAACAGAATCTGTCATTCTGCCCGCTTTCACACAACATATGTGTTCAACAGGAAAAAAAGTCACAATATTAGTTCTTCTGTAAACATTTACACGATAAATTTGGCTTGTTTCATTTATTTTATTTTGAAAATTCAAATAATTATTTCTCGAACAATTATTCAGTAATTGTTATCGTTTGCAAAAATTAAATAACATTTCAAAGAATAATCCAAGTAATATTCCTCTCTTTTAAATAGAACAAAAATATTTCTAATATAAATAAAAACAAAGAATCCCTTAGTGAAATATATTTGACTTCATTTCAAATTGCTTTTAATTTATTATTTCAAAATTTAAAGTTTCTCGAGTGATTGTTACGAATGGCAATGTTGGTTTAATTCCAATAAAAAATTTCTTCTTGTGCTTTTGAAATTAGAATTAAATTTTGCAGTTTTGTAAATAATTAAAGCACTTCAAATTCGAATTTTTATCTGAGATTTTCTATGTCTTCTAATTTCGATGCACTGACGATGCGTGGACAGACGGACAAATGGACGGATAGCCGAATGGAAAGAACGGTTATTAACATTCCACTTGTTACGTTAGAAACGTTGTGTGAAAGCTAAAAAGTATGTTTGTTAACAGTAGCTGTCTCTCTAGAACCGCATCCATGCAAGATTTGATAAACTAAATTACTGCCATTTAGTGGTAATTTATATAATTAATTTATATTTTTCAACTAAATAACAAATGCTAATAAAACATGAAATCACTTTAAATTAAACTAAGCAAATTACCTAATCCTATTAAGACTAAAGTAAACTTTTTGTCCTGTATTTTAGTTTAGTTTTAATTATCGTCGCACCAGAGCTACACTAGGGCTATTGGCGACGGGCGTCGTATTATGGAACCACAGTCAAGTGACGAGCCGACACCTGAGCAGGTAACGAACGCAACCATTTAGGGCGACATCGTAAACAGCTTTAGGACTTTGAAGGATATTTAACGTGCACACCCAACACACGGGGTATTATCCGTCAGACAATTTTGGCTGCACGGACCGTTTATAGGTCGGCAGTTATTTTGGCGATGCCCGGACCAGGGCCGGATTCCTAAATAGGCTAAGTAGGCTGTGCCTAGAGCGACGAATTTTTTGGGGCGGCAAATTTTACGAACAATTAAAGCGGCATTCAACATAACAAATATTATATAGATACAAATATTTTTAAGACAGAAACAAATAATTTCCATTAACGTGTAAATCTTAAACGTATATATAGTACAAATATTTTGTAGTAAACATGGTAACTGTGAGGACAATTAGACTCTCCCTCCTGATTTGTAAATTGAAAGACAAATAGTAGAACAGTTTAAAAAATTCACCTTATCTCGATTTCGATTTAGATAAAAAAAAAGTGTATACGACTATATCTAACGGCAAATCGATCATAGCCTACAAGCGGCAAATCATTCAATCCTGGCCCGGACCCGAACCAGGGATCTTCCACATGCTTGGCGAATGCCTCAGTCATCAAAATTACGAAAGGTGAAAAGTACAACGGCCAAATGAAACATATGGACATCAACCTTCATCTACTTGGAGACTTGGTGAAGAAGAAAGAAATAGAAATTCATCACTGCCTGAGCATTACTGCCTGACCAAACCATCAGCCTAGCCAAGATTTGAATACCTCAGAGAGAAGTAGGGGTAGTAGCTGAATGCTCGAGCATGCGAAGGTATGTTGGTGGCAACATTTTTGCTCGAGCCTAAAAGCCAAAAAGGGGGCGTCTACCAGATCGACCGCAGCATATAACCTTATGGCTCGTCGAAAATGTCGACCCTTGACGTTATGATAAAACTCTTTTCACGAACTTAAATGGCTGAAATATGTAAAAACAAAGTGTTTATTTTATTTAAGTTTTGTAATCTTTACTTTAAAGCGCAACAATCTAAAGATTAAGCTTGATTAATATTTGTTTAAAATTGCAATTAATAAAATCCTACAAGGGAATCAATCTTCAAACAGCAGTTGTTGTGTCTTCTATCTGCGTAAGTTATCTCGAACAATCAAATTAACAATCTTCTATCAATCTTGACCCTAAGATAGCCGTTGTTTACGCCATTTAACTCTAGCGGCCTTTTGTTTAGATGATAATAATGGCTTTACCTTAGGTACACGTGATTGAAAACCTAAGTTGTGAAGTCGTCTTAATTTTGTAGATTTGGAGACAAGTATATACCTTTTTCTTTCAATTTTTTACAAATATCTCCCACTTTGAAAGGGTTTATTCGCCATCTTTTTCAATAGCCTTTCATCTGTTGTCGAAGTTATTGGCTTTCGACAACTTTTTTAGTGTTTATTTTGAAACACTTATTATCAGACTATTCTCTCAAAACTATACTTACATTTTCTTGAGACCATTTCACTTTGCTATAAAAAGATGGGGGTTTCCCTATAAAAAGATAGTTAAACCATGCAGATTACTAAACAAAAACAAGAAAACACTAACATAGTATATATTTCAAACGCCGTATTTCATCCAAAGATTGTGGACTATTTTAAACCACTATTGCTTCAAATTAACTTCCCTGGAACTTAACGCAACTCCTATTTCACAAAAACATATATAATTTAGTCACAACCGAGTTAAAACTCCGATTAGTAAAGATTCATATCATGCAACAAGATATTAAGCAACGGTCCATCACAGAAAAAAACAAAAAGGCGCAGCTCTAACCCTTAAAAAGCATTCCAGGGAGTCCTGCCTTCGAGTATCGATGTCAACTGACCAAATCCTATTACAAATAAATATTTCTCTTCATTTATCAGGAAGTATTTTTTTCTCCAATTGTTGAATAATTTTATTTACAATTCCTTAATTCACTTAATGTTTTCCATATACGAGTTTATAAAACACGTCTATACTTCCCTAAAACCAAAAATTCAAATCTAACGAAAGCCTAGATCATTAATCCCTATTCATATCATGCAACAAGATATTAAGCAACAGCCATCACAGAAAAAAATAAATAAAGGCGCAGCTCAAACCCCTAAAACGTCCCAAGGAGTCCTGTCTTCGAGTATCGACCGAATAGTGAGTAGTGACCAAATACTATTGTTCATTAATATTCCAAATTAATATTTCTTTCTCTTATCAAGAATTATTTTTTAATCTAAGAGTTGAATAAATTTATTCATAATTACATAAATTTACTTAAGGTATTGTAAGGTAGGTAATGTAATCGGATCCGGCTGCCTATTTCTAGCCTCCTTTATAAATTTACTTAATTTTGTCAATATAGTTTATAAAACACAGATATGCCTCTTTCCAACCAAAAAGAAATTAAATCGAACGACAGCCTCGATCATTAGACCCGATAAACATCCCAACGATTCATATCATGCAACGAGATATTAAGCAACGGCCCATCACAGCAAAAAAAAAAAGCGCAGCTCAAACCCCTAAAAAACAACCCAAGAAGTCCTGTCTTCGAGTATCTACGTCGCATGACCAAATACTAGTATTAAATGCTATTACAAAATTGAAAGTTCTTTCATTTGCCTAGAATTTTTTTTTCGAATAGTTATTCATAATTAAATGTGTTTACGATTTTTATTCATAATTACATAAATTTACCTAATTTTATTAAAAGAAACAAGTTTATAAAACGCAGATATACCTCCTTAAGACCAAAAAGATATTAAATCAAACGAAAGCCTCTATCATTAGACCCGATTAACATCCCAAAGATTCATATCACGCAACAAGATATTAAGCAACAGCCCATCACAGAAAAAAAAACATAAAGGCGCAGCTCAAACCCCTAAAAAACATCCCAAGAGTCCTGTCTTCGAGTATCGATGTCCCCTGACCAAATACCTATTACAAATTAATATGTCTCCTCATTTATCAAGAAGTATTTTTTACCCCAATTGTTGAATAAGTTTTATTCACAATTCCTAAATTTGCTTAGTTTTATCTATATACGAGTATATAAAACACATCTATACTTCCCTAGCCTCCCTGCCTAGAACCAAAACTTTAAATCAAATGAAAGCCTAGATCATTAATCCCTATACATATCATGCAACAAGATATTAAGCAACAGCCCATCACAGAAAAAAACATAAAGGCGCAGCCCCAACCCCTAAAAAACATGTGAAGGAGTCCTGTCTTCAAGTACCTGCGCTAGAATATTATTTCATAATTAAACCATGCAGAGGTTACTAAAAAAAACAAGAAAACACTTACATAGTATACTTTTCAAACTTTGTGTATCAATCAAATATTATAAAATATTTTTAACCAGTATTGCATCAAATTTTCTTCCCTGAACTTAAAACCCAACTCTTATTTCATAAAAACATATATATAATTGAGTCACAACCGAGATAAAACTCAGATGACTACTAAAGATTCATATCATGCAACAAGATATTAAGCAACAGTCCATCACAGAAAAAAAAAACATAAAGGCGCAGCTCAAACCCCTAAAACGTCCCAAGGAGTCCTGTCTTCGAGTATCGATGTCAACTGACCAAATCCTATTACAAATAAATATTTCTCTTCATTTATCAGGAAGTTTTTTTTCTCCAATTGTTGAATAATTTTATTCACAATTCCTTAATTTACTTAATGTTGTCCATATACGAGATAATATAAAAAAGATATATATAAAATACGAGTTTATAAACTTCCCTAAAACCAAAAATTTAAATCAAATGAAAGCCTAGATCATTAATCCCTATACATATCATGCAACAAGATATTAAGCAACAGCCCATCACAGAAAAAAACATAAAGGCGCAGCTCCAACCCCTAAAAAACATCCCAAGGAGTCCTGTCTTCGAGTATCGATGTCAACTGACCAAATCCTATTACAAATAAATATTTCTCTTCATTTATCAGGAAGTTTTTTTTCTCCAATTGTTGAATAATTTTATTCACAATTCCTTAATTTACTTAATGTTGTCCATATACGAGATAATATAAAAAAAAATATATATAAAATACGAGTTTATAAACTTCCCTAAAACCAAAAATTTAAATCAAATGAAAGCCTAGATCATTAATCCCTATACATATCATGCAACAAGATATTAAGCAACAGCCCATCACCGAAAAAAAACATAAAGGCGCAGCTCCAACCCCTAAAAAACATCCCAAGGAGTCCTGTCTTCGAGTATCGACGTCCCCCTGGCCGCCAGAACGCAGGCGCGGGCCCTACCCCCCTTTACCCCGTTTGCCCGGCTGTCTTTGCCTGACGAAGCTCAACCAAGACGCGACCGGCTTCATCCAGTCCCCCCGAACCCTTGCGTCGAATGCCCGGGAGACCGGACCACAGACGCCGCGCTCCACACGCCAAGATAAAGAGGTGAGGATTTTGGTCATTCCGTGACGAGTTGAAATGTTCCATGTTTATGTGAAAGGTGTCAGTGTAGTTTTTTATAAGAATCAAATGTGATCGGTTGAGGGAGTTGTGATCTATAACCATTTCGGAGGGGAAATATTGGTCATTTTGAGACGAGTTGAAATAATTTATGTTTGTGAAAGGTTTTCGGATGGGAGATATCGGTCATTTTGTGACGAGTTGAAATGTTTCATGTTTGTGAAAGGTTTCAGTGTAGTGTCTGAGAAGAAAGGCCGATAATTGGTTTATAAGAAAAGTAACATAAAGTTTATACGAAAAAAATGATATCGGTCGAACGAGTTGTGATACCATTATAAGAGCTCAGAGTTATTGGTCATCCTTTGACGGATTCAGTTAAAATGTTTCAGGTTTGTGAAAGGTGTCAGTGTAGTTTTATAAGAAGCAATTGTTATATCGGTTGAAAGTGTTTTATAACCATTTCGGAGGGGAGATATTGGTCATTTTGTGACGAGCTGAAATGTTTTATGTCTGTGGGTGTCTGTGTAGTTTTATAAGTATAAAATGTTTATAAGAATCAATGGTTGGTTGAAGGAGTTGTTATATAACCATATAGGAGGGAAGGTAATGGTCATTTTGTGTCGATATGAAATGTTTCGTGTTTGTGAAAGGTGTCAGTGTAGTTTTTTTTATAAGATTCAAATGTTATCGGTTGAAAGAGTTGTTGTATAACCATTTCGGAGGGGAGATTTTGGTCGTTTTGTGACTGGTATGGGACATATATTTAGTTTAAATAGTTAATGTTTAAACCCCAGTGAAAGGTGTCAGTTAGAGTATAAGACATGTACTTTTGAAAAGGTGATTGGATCGAAATTTAAATGAAACAAGTATTATTAAAAGTTGTGATATAACTATTGTGATATTGAATAAGTGTAGATATTGGTTATTTTGTGACAGATAGTACATGACGAAACATTAGTAAATATTTATAAGGCCTCTAACGGGGGGAGGGGGGGCAGGTTTTTGTTGAGGTTGGCATGTGAAACGTATCAAACTTTAAAAAAGTTGTAAAATAACCATTGTAATGACCCATAAAAAAGTGAGATTTCTTTTAAAGGATTTAGTTAAAACATTTCGTGTCTGTAACCGTTGTTTGGTGAGAGATGTCAGAGTAATTTCTTAGGTAATTTTTTCAAAAGGGTATGTAACTGGTTTGAAGTTACTGATAGACAAATGTTATATGCTGAAGTCGAAATAGTTGTGCTATGCCTATTGTAAGAGCTCGAATGAAGGGGGTATTTCGCTTATTATGCAACGGATATGGAATGGATCTTTAGTTGAAATGTTTAATGTTTGTAACTTGGGGGGGGCGAGGGTTATCTGTGTCAACTTTGAGTAAAAGAGTTATTGGTTGAAGTTTGCGAAACACACATATAAATTTGTCAAATAACCATTCATAATATGTGATTTTTTTGTAACGGGTATGTGACAGATGCAGTCGAAATATTTCATGTTTAGAAGTAAGAGGAGGGTATCTTTCCAAGTATCTGATATAACTATAGTTTAAAGATAAGTTATTGGTGAAAGGTTTTTCACGAGCAAACATAAGTTGTTCAAAAAATTGTGAAATAGCCATTACCATATCAATCCAGTTTAATGGTAATCTTTTAGTTTTGTAGCTTAATGAGCGTTTCATGCGGTGTTTGTTGAAAAATTTGAAGAAAGGATAGTGCTTTGATGAAGTTTAGGAGAAACACAAATATAACAACTTGAAAGAGTTATAAAATAACCGTCCTGACATAGCAAATGAGGTGATTTTTTTGTTATTTTGTGACGGTATTGTGACAGAACTGGTTTATAGGCATTTCGTAATTATCAGTGGGAAAGGTTTCAGTGTAACGCATGATGTAGATTTTGATGAAAAAGAGTGATCAGTTAAAGAGATAAACTCTTGTGACCTGGCGTCCCCATTTGCAGAAATTTTTTAAAACCTCCCCACAAACAATTAAGAAGTTAATTAGTTCAAAAATTGACCTTGTCCGATAGAAGAAGATCCAAATATCAGTTTTCAGCTTTTGATTACAAGTATCAGTCATTTATTTATATAAAAAAAATGTTGATCGAGGAAAAATTGAACAGGTTCAATATGATATTTGAGTTTTCAAAAAGAAAAACATTATTTTTTTCAAACTTTTCATAAAGTTCATTTCAGAGGCATTTCAGATTAAAAACAAAGTTAAAATTATCTGTTAACTACAAATAAGTGATACGGCGGATTGGTGGATTTATAGCACAAAAATTTGCATTTTTAGAGTTTAAGGCGTGTCCCTAAGTAACTATTAAACATATTTTTTAATGTCTTTGCAAAACATTCTTTTTAGCATATATTTGTATGAAAAGTATGTTTAGATTAAGAATATACGTACTTCTTAAGACCCGAGCAACATTTTGCTCGGGTCTTAAGAAGCTAAAGTTTGAGTAAAATAGTTATTAGTTGATGCGCTAATATGAAACCAATGTAACCGGTCGAAAATGCTCTGAAATAACCACTTCGGTAAGATTGTGATAATTTGGTTATTTTGTAATGTTGATGTGAACATAATAAGTGGAGATCTTTCTTCGTTATTACTAGAAGAGGTCGAAGAGTAATATTGGAGGTAGAGTTTGAGTAAAAAGGAGTGATATGTTACAGCTCCTCTGAAACGTTGTGAAGTAACCAGTGTAAGAGCCTGGAAGTAGGAGACATTTTGGTCATTTTACGGGTGAAATAAACATTGTAAGAGCCTGAAAGTAGGAGACATTTTGGTCATTTTACGGGTGAAGTAAACATTGTAAGAGCCTGAAAGTAGGAGACATTTTGGTCATTTTACGGGTGAAATAAACATTGTAAGAGCCTGGAAGTAGGAGTCACTTTGGTCATTTTTCGGATCTTTCATCAAAATATTTTATTTTTGTAACTCGATGTAGAATATCTAGTTATTTCAAATCACAACTAATTAAAAATATTTATACATAACTTACCAAAATGATTACAATTTTTAAAATCAGATATTTTCCGAAGTAAAACGTATAGAATTAGAGTTAAAAGAGTGAAGAAGTGGAAGAGTTTATGTGCAACAAATAATAACCAATCAGAAATATTCAGTATAAATATTTCAGGAATAATAAAAATATATCATCATTTTAAAATTTATTTAATCTAAAATTTATTCATTAAAATATAAAAATCTTATTTTAAAAGGAATTGTAATATCCTAAAGTGGGGGGGGGAGGGGTATAAACAACTCCTAAGGCAAAACACAGGAAAAATCAGGTTTACAGGTTTACAATTTTTTACAGGTTTGATCCGCAGATTTTCTAAAAAATTAGCATATAAATATAGACGAGTGCCGGATTTTGAGAAATATTTTATTTGCACAAGAAAGTGCATTTTGCATTAAATCTGGAACTCTGCATTATAAAGTCAAAAAAGGGAGCATTTCAAGTTATATCTGGAAAAAATACTTCTTGTTATTTGAGGTACAGATTAAATAATGATGAAAAACCAATAACATTGAATCTTCGAAATATTTCGCAATTTTATTCCCCATTGTTTTATACTTGTAATTTTTATTTTATATTTCTGGATTTAAAGACGGGTTTACGAAACAATTGCGCTTTAAGGGAAGATAACTTTCGATTTGCAATGAAAATAAAAGTAGCTTTCTTTAGTTTGAATTTCAACTTGAAGTGTTAGTTTTTTTATCATAAAATAGCTATTTTCTGTTCAAGTATTTATTTAATTAAATTTTAATTTAGCATTTTTACCTATTAAGTTGAAACTTATTCATATACATTTCTTTAATTTTATGCATGTGCATATTTAACAGTAAGATAAAATGAAAAGAATAAAAGATTTTTCTTACCTTTAAAGTTATTGCAAATTAAGAGCTGCCAATTTTTTCACCAAATCAGATCAAATGTGTTGTTTTTCATTATTTATTTGATTTAAGTAACGATTTTTAAAAACAACTATTTCAAATACACATTTAATATATGTTTCAAAAATTGTTTTTATTATTTTCTTACAATAGTTCAATTTGCTATTATTCTTAACGAAAAAAAATAATGCCTAATAGCATTTATTTAGGACAGTGTAAAAGTTCACTCTACAGTTATAACCCCACACAACTATCAGTGTTATCCAGTGTAGTAACATCTACACATTCAGAATTGCTCAACTTCAAAATGTATACTTTATTAGTTTAATGGGGTTGTTTCACGGAGAATCTGGCAACAGCTTTGCGTTCTTGTTTTCCTACTTTAGAAACTTTAGAAGTTCTAATGCGGTGTCCTGACTACGACATCAGCGACCACACCTGCTCGCGCACCTACTTTAATCAAAGTAGCCTTTACATATTGTATATGCATGCGCGCGCAGGTGTTGTCGTTGATGTCGTAGCCAGGACACTGCTTTAGAATTACTTTTGTTTTGGTGAAATTGGTTGGTTGGTAGACCTATGTTCAGGTAAGTGTGCTTTGTCAGCACACAAACCCGATTATCTCTGGCAGCCAACCAACCAGCCAATTTAGCTAAAACAAAAGAAATTCTAAAGTTTCCAAAAATTATAAAGTAGGAAAACATGAACGAAAGATGTTGCCTCCGATTCTCCGAGAAACAACTCCATTCTAGTTTATTTTCTAAATATTACTATTAGTGTTTTTACCTAGAACCAAAATAATAAACAATAGTCCGATAAAAAAAAGCAGCAATGAGACTAAAAAAACTAAGCTCCCAGAAAAAAATCAAATTGTTTCCACGCGGTAACTTCTAGGAAATGCACTCAGCTGACTCTCTCGTAGATGAATGCTGTGAATCACACGGATGTAAGTGTCCATGGCTCTCAAGGGAGTAAGAGAGCGTAAATCGCTGGTATTCAGCCTCAAAAGTGCATTTCACAAAAGAATCCTTTGATTTAATAAAAGAAAAGAAGCGATTGCTTGTCGATTCTGAGTGAAGTTTCAGTTTTAGGATGAAGTATCAGATTCCCCATTGTTCATTTATTATTGTCGTAAGGCGAACAAAAAACAAGTTCAGTTGTTTTGTTGTGAAGATGTTGGAATTAAAAGTCATTTTTGAACAAAGATAGTTGTTGAACGGTGGGGAGAACGTACGTTAGTTTGTTTGTTCTCTGTGTAAGTGTAAAGTATAAGTGTAAAATGAAGAAATTCATGCAAACTCCTTCGTTATAAAAAGGTACGTGATATATTTTTTTATTGATAAATAGTTTTACCATAGGAAACTACTGTTGTAAAATTAAAATAAAATACTGTGCCTTAAAAGTGAAGCTTGATGTATTATTATCACCAAATATTTCTTTCAAGTGTAAGACAGTCATTAAAAATAGTATTAGGGGTTGTATTACGAGGGGAATGTCTTTGATTGAAAATAAAATGGTTAGGTTTTTGTTAAGGAAATATTTTATTAAGGTTTTTGTATCCGTTAATTTAGTATGTTTAAAACTTATAATTATATTTTAAAATACAAAAAATAAGGAAAAACTTACAGCATAATTTTATGTCGCATTTCAGATTTTTTTTTTTTTTTTTGAAACGACATACTTGATTCTCATAAATAAAGATGACACTGAACGATATAAATTCTACTTATTCATAATCAGGCCGTACTTATAGAATTCTTCCTACAGTTAAAGAAGCCCGTGTCTTATTCGCTTATTTTCTTATTTAAGAGCATAGTTAGGCCAAACTTGATGCCAAAAATCAATCACTTGCCTAGTTGGACTAATCAAATTGATTTATTCGCCGCACTTGGCAAAATATCACATATAGTAGAGATGCCACATTATCCTACCTATCTCCACCCTAAATTTTCTGGGATGGGCTTGTTTTCTAGAAAGTATTCCTCTGTTTTTGTGTCCTGTAAGCTAATTGGCTTTTTTTTTCACATAATGTAAATCATTCTTTATTTCGTATTTCTTTTTCCTGGTTTTCCTTGGCAATTTCTGTGTTTAGTGGCTCAACACAGTACGCTCCGCCCACTACATTGATTCACCAATATATTGAGGCCCGGATGGCCGAGTGGTTTGGACAATTACGCGAGCAATCTGTGCGCTGTAACAGGTGCGGTTTCGATTCCCGCCTTCGCCTTGGGTGTACCTCCTTTCTCTATGACAGTAAATATTATTTATGTGCCTGTCTTACTTGACGAAGGCTTATATAAGCGGGTCTCTGATCAAACACACAAGCCGGAATATATATGTTATGTACCCTACCCTGTACCACTATAGACGTTTAAACATGTCCATTACGCATTAGTGTCCATGGCTGCAGTAGGATAATAGACGTCTAGTTAACATATTTAGACATGTCAATATATTTGTGATAAGATTAAAAGCTGGGTTAATATATTGCTTATTTTTATATTGAATTATATTTCTCTTAAACGTTGGCGTGTGAAAGTTTCATTTTATCGAGAAAAAAACGCATAATATATATTTGTAAAAAAATTTATGTTGTACTTCAAATCGTATTGCATATTTGCTTAAAAGTTCAATCGAAAGAAAAATGCAAAAGTAAAATGTAAAAGTATATAGTAAAATACTTCGTAAAAAATATACTTTTAAAAAAATATCCGCCCACTTATCCAAAATGTATAACAAAAAAGTAAAATTTAAAAAAAGAGGAAATAATTTATATGTTTTTTAACTTAAAAATTTACTTGTGTTTTTTCAGAAACAAAAACTTTACATTTATTTTAAAAGTATCTACAATAAAATATTAATAATGGTTTTCTCTTCAGTGTAATCCCACAAGTAGGCTTTTAAATATGCAAATCGCATTAAAAATACAATTAGTAGTTTATGAGCCGTAATCGCATAAAACTCTTAGAAATAAATTATTTATGTTGCTTTGAAAATAACCGCTTTTTCAAAACTTTAAATGGAATTAATCTTTTTTCCCCAATCAATTGTCGAGTCTTTTCTCCTATTATTTCTGAAAAAATCTTAATCCGATTTAATTTTGAGAAATGATTATTTGAGTTATTTTTATGTTACCTTCATTTGTTTTTGTTTTATCAAGTTGTTTTCAAATGAAATTATTTATAATTTAAAAAAACGCGGTTAAAATTCAAAATATAATACGACATAAGCTATTTAAAATAATTGCACTTAGGTTTTATACTTTCGAAAAAAAAATATTAATGGCTATAATTTGAAATAAAAAAAAACATTTCCTTATAATTAGGGGGTTTGTTTTATAAATAATAGAAAAATTTCGTAATAAATAAGATTATTTTATTTATTATCATTATCACAATGAAATGTTTAGTCATTCATTATTATGTGTTTTCAATTGTGAAAATAACAATTCATTTTTCTTATCTATGAAAGATAATGTCGTGCCTATTGTCATTAATTGCATCAACCAGACTAATTGTGACCACAATTAAACCTGAATTTCCAAGTATATGATGTAAAAATTATAAATAAGTTTGCATTATACGGCGGTACTTACTTTAACGGTAATTTTAACGGTAAAAAAGATTCTTATTAAAAAAGCTTAGCGGAAGAACGTGCTAAGTGATATTTTTGAAAATATGGAGATTATTGTGTCAATGAACATATTACTAACTTCTTTAAAACGATAACAAGTTATCCATTTATCATAAACTTTAAGTTTGGTATGTATTTTTATGGTAAGCGAGTACCATATTCAGTAGATCAGAGTGCAAACTATAAACTTAACGGGAGATCATAGTTAGCGGCAGCAAAAAATTAACAATTCTTAGCATTGATTTCGAAAGGATCTAAATCGTTTAGAAAAGTGTACCGATGTGTTGAAAATTATAGTTTTGAGAAAAACGCAAAAAACAAATACAGTCGAACACCTTTAACAGGAACTCGAAGGGACCACCGAAACATTTCTTGTTAGCCGAATTTCATGAAAATCGTCAGGAATTGTTTTTTTTTTACATTGAGCAAGTGAATAGTTTTCAAATATCAACACACAAAAAAAAAATCATATTTCATAATGTAATACATAAATAATACAAGCATACAATTAGTAATTCAAAGGGGGCGTGACGCATGTGTTTATTTTTATAATTTTAATTTTTTATAAGAAATAATTAACCAATCGATACAAAATTGGTCTCATTCGATAGATTGGGCTTCCATCTATCAGAAAATATTGGTTTCAAAAATTCGATTTTTTTGTCATTTTTAACTATAATCTCCCCTTAAGGGGTCACAGGAGTCTTAAAAATGTGCAAAGAAGATACTACAAAGCATAGTTTGATCTTTCTTGTCATTTTTGAACTACTCAATAAATGAGTATAATTTTTTTATATGTAATTCTACAGGATTTATTTATTATAAAACAAGTTTTAAAATTTATGACACTTTAGCCAAAATTAAAATAAATGATATTAAACATGAAGCTATTTGAACACATTGTGATTAGGCTTGCGCGGCAAATTGTGAGGTCAAAATTGAAAAAATGACCAAGAAAATGACTTTACCCAGTAAACAGTGAACTGCTGGCCCAGCAGTTGATTAACTGCTGGAAGTGATGGTTTAGTGCTGGTGCATGCATATTTCTGCTGGAAAGGGCACCTTTACGTTGCCGGCATACGTGTGGTGATTATCTGAAGACAAAATGCTGGTGGGCCGCTGCTGGTCTACTAAATGCTGGATTAGTGCTGTCGTATTTCTGCTGGAAAGGGCACCTTTACGTTGCCGGCATACGTGTGGTGATTATCAGTTGACAAAATGTTGGTGGGCCGCTGCCGATCTACATATGCTGGATCGGTGCTGTCGGTTTGTCGTTCCAAAACAAAATTATCTGTATTTTCAGAAGCCTTTAATTAGCAAAAGTAGGTATATGCATCTTGAGCCGCGGTAGCTTAGTCGTGTGAAGCGTCGTGTTCGCATCGGAAGGGTTGTGGGATCTGTCCTCGGCGGTGCTGGGTTGGTTCTGGGTCTAATTGTTGTAGGGTTGGCACTTGTATTCGGTCTAAAGACCACCGTGTTGACTAATGATGGCTGGGTAACGTTAAATATGTAGTGGTCAAAAAGTTCTCCATGTTCTCATACCACATCCATACCTCTGGAAGTACTAGATCAGGGGGTTATCGGCCTTTGATCCGGATCAAAATTCCGATATGTGAGTGAGTCTGGATGTAGGTATTATTAAACAATCATTTTTTTATTCAATTAATTCTGTTTTATTATTATTCAATGTACAGTTTTATAGAGGATCCAAAGGCATAAAATCCTTGGTCGGCTATTGATATTTGCTGTGGCACCTCTGGGCACCCCGAATCAGGGGTGCCTTTATTCTCCCTTAGGGTGCCATCATTTCATTTCCTGGGTCACACTGGACTAGGGGTGCCATCCCTTCACCCTAGTTAAGGGTGCCGTATGACGCCTGTTGGGGTGTCGCTGACGGGACACGTCCTTTCACCCCTACAGGTGCCAAATGCCACCTTTAGTTTTAACAGTGCGGGGGGGGGGGGAATGCTGTAATATTGATGCTATCATTTGGCAGCGTTCTAAAAAGGTTGCAGGAAAATAACTGCTGAAATACTGCATTACTGCTGCTGTTATATTGCAGTTTTCCGGTAAGGGTGTTGGAAGAAATAACTGCTGAATTACCGCCATTTTGCTGTCGTCAATACAGCAGCATACTGCTGGGCGGCTTACTAGAAAAGTGCTGGCAAATCGGCACTTGCTGTTGGCCCGCTGCTAAATTGCCACTGGAAAACAGCAGTAACTGTTGGGCGGCTTACTAGAAAAGTGCTGGAGAAAACGCAGCTGTCTGCGAACAAGTGATGAATCGCTGCTGGCCAGCACTGCTGGACCAGCATTTTTCCCGCGGACACTTTATTGACTTTTAAGTACACTTTCTCCCGGCACTGAATCAGCAGTTCGGCTACTGGAAGCCAGCAGTTTCCTGTTGCTGTCCCAGCAGATTTTTCCTTATTGGGTATATTGTACAAATATGTACAAACTAGGACTTATACCTAAATTCTCAGCTCAATTTTAATTAGAAATTATTATTTTAAAAAAATTTAAATCCGAATTTTTAAATTTTTATTAATATTTTTAGAAAAAAGTTCTTAAAATAATTTCTAATTAAAATTGAGCTGAGAATTTAGGTATAAGTCTTTGTTTGTACATATTTGTACAATATAAAGTCATTTTCTTGGTCATTTTTTCAATTTTGACCTCACAATTTGACGCGCAAGCCTAATCACAATGTGTTCAAGTAGCTTCATGTTTAATATTATTTATTTTAGTTTTGGCTAAAGTTTCATAAATTTTAAAACTTGTTTTATAATAAATAAATCTTGTAGAATTACACATAAAAAATTATACTTATACATTCAGTAGTTCAAAAATGACATGAAAGATCAAACTATGTTTTGTAGTACCTTCTTTGCACATTTTTAAGACTCCTATGACCCCTTAAACACTTATTTTCTTGTTTTCTTCTTTGTCACTGAGCACGTTCTTCCACTAAGTTCTTCATTTGTCGTTGTTATTTTTTATAAAATAGTTTGTTGTTGGTAAAATCGTAGAATATTAATGCTAAATAAATATATATAGAAATTAATAACGATGGTAATCTTCTGTTAAGTATATAAGATGTTTGATGGTGATTTTAAAATAGTAATTAAAATACTTGAGTTATATTCTTACTGACATTTAATAACAACTGCATGCATAACAATGAACTTATTTGTAGATATCAATTAGAATAAAAAAGCTGTGGGTAAAATCGTAGATTATCCCTGTTAAATTAATATAAACGAACATGGGAAATGGGGAGTAAAATGGGTCACCTTATTAATACCCCTATGTATCCTAATATACACATTTTTTAAACCAATTTTGGTAATAATATTCTAATGGATGTTTGGAACATATTTCATAGGATTAAAAGTTAACTTCATGAATCTGGCAACCAAAAAGTATCCTATTATAAAGCAGTAAAATGCGATGAGCAAACCATATTAACTTTCTTACTTCCAACTTCTGAAAAAACTAAGAAAACACATCAATATTGCACTGTAATTCTTTTATATCATAAAAATACATACTAGGCAACACCTAAAGAGGCCAATCAGTTAAGAAAATTATTGATTTTCCTTGTTATTATTACAATTTAACTTTGGATGGGGTAAAATGGGTCATATTTAGGCTTATCCCTTTTGAAGCAACTTTTTGAAAGTTTAAGAGCCCTGCCTAAACTAAATATAATTCTCCCAAGTTTCATTGATTTTAGTTGGAGAACTTTAATGCGAAAATAGTTTCCCTAAGAAGCTAAGAGGCAGTTAATTACTGAAAGAATATAATTAGAGCATAAAAGCTTTTTGGTTGTTTTGAAGTTCCTCGCATAGTTTTATTTCGTATATGTTTTACCTAATTTTCTGTGTAATTATTAGCCACTTAGAACATTAAAAGCTTTGAAGAATACTTTGTTAAATCGTTTTAAAATATACTCAATTATGGCTTTGAAAATTATGACTAAAACTTAAATATTGTAAAGTGTTTAAAACTATTTAATACTCTTTATAAAGAGAAAACATTTTGGCAGACAATTAGAATTTAAAACATATTTTGAAATACAATTTTCAATAATATGTATGTATATTGAAGCATTTTTTTTTCAGGGATATTTCACAGTGTTACATTAAAAATTGAAATTTAACTTTGATACAACTGTTACAATCGTCTGTTTTTTAAATGAATCCAAATTCCATCTACACACGAACTTACGAATAATAAAATCTATAACGAATTAACGCTCAAGAGTATGTAGAATTAACTTATACAAAAATATTAAATTTGTGCAATAAGTTAAAAAATACTACATTAAAATTTAAAAAACAATAAGTTATGATTTTACTTTGAAGCTTTGTGCGTTTTAATTTTACTATTTATCTAACTTACTTAATCAATTAGAATTTTTTTTTAAATAAATAAATTTTTTTCTTAAAAAGAACAACTAAATAATTCCATTACAATATTCAACCCGGTTCGAAAAAGATGTTAATGGTAATTTTAAAAGATGCCAAGAAAAGTACAGAAGTCAAAAAATGTTCAGAAGTAAGTAAAAAAAAGTACAGAAGTAAGACACAAAAAAAGTACAGATGTAAAACAAAAAAAAAGTACAGAAGTAAGACAAAAAAGTACAGATGTAAGACAAAAAAAAGTACAGAAGTAAGACAAAAAGAAGTACATAAGTAAGACAAAAAAAGTATAGAGTTTAAAGCTCAAAAATAAAGAAAAAATATACACAAATATACACATTAACCCAGTGAAGTTCTTAAATATCTAAGACAATATAAAATTACAAAAAATATCGACTCTAATTGACTCTAAGAATTGATTGATAACCAATAAACGGTAAAGCTGCATTTTTATAGTTTTAGTATATCTTGCCGAGCTATTCTACTATTTAAACACACCAAATTTATCTCAAACACATACTCATCATTGTAATTACCCACTACCACTTACGATAACCACAGAGCCGGCCTGTTCTACGTCACTTTATCTTGGCGACACGTTTCGGGCATCCTCCCACACGCGCCAATGTCACAGAGTGCTTTCGACACTTGAATAGTTTCTACTAAGGCTCAATTGCACACGCTCCTATTCATCCAGACACGGAAAAAACATTAGGTATAAGAAACGACCTATTTTATCTTTATGTTGTTTTTGAGGACACGTGGAGATCTTAAGGTGGTTTTTGTGTGTGTGTATTGAATTGAATTGTTGTACTTCGCATTGAACTTGAATGCTATAAATGAAATAAGTATTAAGAATAATTATTTTTTTTAATTTTTAACGTATTTAAGTACGAACCGTGTGCGAATAAAGATAGAAGGCAAAATAGAAATCAATTTTCATTTAAACGTATTTTCAAAAGATAGGAACAATAGTATTTATTTTTTTCTAACTTGTCATGTTTCAAGGCTTCGTAATTCAATTCCTCAGCGATTTTCTAAATTACGAAAATCAAACACTTAGCAAACTAGAAATAAGCAGTTGAAAGATATGCCATGCTATATCAATTACACACAAGGCGCGTTTACATAAGCCATCAAATCCATGGATTTAAGAGCAAACTCAGCAATGTTTCCTTCTTTGGGATTTTTCTCCCAGACAGAACCGGAATTGGAGGGTTTATTGGGGGGTTTCGCAAACCCTTCAATGAAGGAGGGTTTGATGTTTCATACCATGGATTCGGCCGCAGACTAGCATTGGGGGTTAGAAATCCTGCTCGACCTCTTTTTTTTTCCCTAAAGGGGATTTGTATTACATGGATTCGATGGCTCATGTAAACGCAATTACAGTGTGAGCGAGGGGGGGGGGGTGTAGTGGGTTTGAACGCAGCCCATTACGCTAACAGTATGCGCACTGTACCGGGTGCGGGTTCGATTCCCGCCTTCACCCTGGGTGTACTTTCTCTGTGCCAGTTAAAATTCTGTTTTTGTGATTGTCTTCCTTGACGAAGGTTTATAAGCGGGTCTCTGATCAAGCGCACAAACCGGAAAATATGTGTACCAACCTACCTTACCAACACACAATGTTGTCTATGTATGTCAATTACACACATTGTCACAGAGTGCTTTCAACTTTTGAACAGTTTCTACAAAGGCTCAATTGCACACGCTCCTTTTCATCCAGACACGGAAAAAACATTAGGTATAAGAAACGACCCATGTTTCCTTTATGTTATTTGAAGACTCGTGGAGATCTTATGGGGAGGATTTTTTTGTGAGTGTGTATGTAGGCGTTGTGAATTGAATTGTTGTACCTCGCCTTGAACTTGAATGTATTAAATGAAATTATGCAGTTAAGGCATTAAAAATAATTATTCTGTTTAATTTTTAACGCAAAGATAAATGAAGACCCTTTATGACATACTAGAATTTTTATAATCACCAAAGCAAAATTTTGCTTTAGTACTTTGTCAAATTTTCTAAGAAAAATATGCCTCTAAAAGTAATTAAATAACTAATTATCTTCTCTTTAAATATTATGTATTTTATCAAGGAAAGTAACGACAGCTGCTGTAGTATCCATCGTTAATTTAATATTTGAAACATTTTATGTAGCAATACAGCCAAAGTATGGCAAATGTTTAGTTTATATCATGAGTAATAAATGAAGACAATAATTATAAAAAAATAGTTGTAATACTCTTGAAAATTATTATTACTATTATCATTACTTTTTGCATATGCCTAAAATATCCATTAAAAATCTCCAAACCACAAAATATAGAATAAAAACGTGCTTCCTTTTGAAAAATATTTTCAACAGTTTTAATTCTTTAAGTACCTTTGTTGTTTAGAATAAATGCACGATAAACCAAAATAAATATTTTTCTTTGAGGATTAACTAAATTAGTTTTCTTCTAAACTTCATTATTTTTCTTTTATACAAGATAAAATTATTTTGTTATCTTTATATTTTTTTGGCTAATGCAGTTGTCGTTTCCTTAATAAAGCATTATATTATTCCTTATATGTATTAAGGAAAATAAATTTGTTTAAGAAATTATATTTTTTGGTATATTAGATTAAAGTAATAAAGCTTCATCGTTAAAACTACATTCTATTTCATTTGTGGTTACAAAATATTGAAACTAAAAAAGAAAAAGCAACATTAATTTCTTCTTATTTTTCTGTAAGTGCAAATGAGAAATAAACGAATACAATGTTTAAAATTTTATTTTTTACAAAGACTCAATTTTCTGTAATTAACACCAAAAAAAGCAAAAGTATTTCCAGTACAAAAATTGTTTTGTAGCAGTGAATAGTGGTTTGAAGAGACATCGCATTTTTTTTCACACTTTGAATTCATTTATCAAATACCAAAACCTCCACACTAAAGTTTATCATTAAAAACCAATAACTTTCCTTTTTTATAGACACGTTAAAACTACATTTTTAAAACTGAATAAAAACACTCAAATCTGAGTATGCCATATAGTCAAAATGACTCCTAGTAAGATGCCTATTTTATTTTATACTTATTTTACGACTAACAATGTCTTAAAACTTTGCATGTTAACAAAGTTGTTGAAAAAAAATGTTTGTTAGACTTTTCTTGAAAAAAATTGAAAAAACATCATATAAGCTCAAATAAATTGTAAAAATATATATATAGTTCACTATTCAAAAGCTTTACCCACTACGCTCTTCAGATATTTGCACTTTTCATACTTCAAAAGTTTCGTTAAACTAACCATATAAAGGGCGATTTTAAGAAAGTATTTTTTGCGAACTCTTAGTAAAAAAACATATTTTTACTTTTTGAAAATGAACTTCAAGCAAATATCTACAGAAAAGAGCGTCTAACGCATAAATCAGCTAAGTAAACGATCGAATTCTTATTGAGAAGTTCTTTTGTGGAACGCTTTCGACTTCAAAATTACTCATTGAGGCGCCTTCTTTTGCGTTGTCGCATTTTATGCCAGCTTTTTTGAAAACTCCAAGGAGAGCATGAAAAAATATAAAGAATGAAAATGCGCTAAAGCTGGATTGTTTATCAATGCACTGTATCAAAGTGCTTTTAACTCCGTATCTTAAAACAGAAATTTATTCTTTGATATTTCAAATTCTTAGCTTATTTATTAAGCGAAAAATACTATAATTTATAGTAAGAGTACACAAAATACCTATAAATATACACTATATACAGTATAATAAATTTAAAGCATATTTAAGTGAAATTCATTTCTTTATAAATTGCATTACTATTTTTCTTTGGTTTAACTTTACTTTATTCTAGTAAATAAACTTAAGAAATGAAAGCTTCAATTTTAAGACTCAAAATATAGGTAAATTAGAGCAACTTTTTCTAAACTTGGCTGTCTTTTGATAATATCAGAAAATATTTAAAAATAGAAGCAGTTATTCTTAGTATAAAACCCACCCCCTCACCCGAAAAGAAATGTCCCTTTTAAATTCAGCAACTGTTTATTTAAAAAGACAAGACCAATTTATTTTAATCTAATATTTTTGTTATGATTTTATTAGTATGAATGTACCTTTGAAGGTAGAAAAGTTTGAGTATTTGGGCGGTGAGTAAAACTGCATATACTTGTTATTTCAATATGTTTAATTGCAATATCAATAAACGATGTGCACCTAAGACAGCTTCAAGTTTTTAACTAACGTGTATGACAAAAAATATTATTTTATTGTTAAAAAAAGACAGTTTTAAGGCAGTTCTGTTAATATTTTCAGGCCGAAGCCCGAGTGACCTTATCTGACTAGCCCAAAACTGCAGAATCCGGAAAGTTGAAACATTTTTACTGTGGAATTTTAATAAACAAGTGAATCCTTATTAATCTTTGAATACATTAAGGCAAAAAAAGTGCTTCACAGAACTTCTTACTAAGAATGCTAAGTACTGCTTACTTACATCTGCATACATCTGCTTACATCATACACTGCTTACTTACTTACTAAGAACTGCTTTCAGACAAAATTCATGCTTTTTCAAAAATGGATCAAAAGCGTGGCAATGAATTCTAATTGAAACTTTCATTCACAATTAAACAGACAATTTTTCATCAAAAATATATTTATTCGATACGTTTTCTAAATGTAATTGTTTTTCAAATTAAAAAATAATATGTACACACTTAAAACAAACGAGCGATTTTAGTTCAGCCTGAGTTAATTTTCACTCCTCCAGTGTTGAAAATGCACTTCCCCTATAGAAGTAGATTCTTTGTGTGTTAAACCTCCTACAGGATCACTCCAAACGAGTGATTTTAACTCAGTCGGAGTTAATATTCACTCCTTTCCAGAGTAGAAAATGCACACTTCTCCTACTGGAGTGGATTTCACTCTTTTGTTTTAAGAGTGTAGTAGTACTTACACATAAAAAAATATTTCATAACAACATATAAATTACCTTCAAATAAAAGCTAAACTAAATGCTTTTTAAATATTATTTATGAAGCAAATTACTATAATTTAGGAATGGCATAAAGAAGTCTTAATTCACTTGTACCAATTCATGAATAGCAAAATTCTAGGATAGTAACAAAAACCAAACTCCGATGACGTGCGAGTTTCCAGTGTTTAACCCTCCAAAAAATCTCATTTCCACTCCAACAAACTCACGAACACCTATTTTTAACTCAGAACAGAAATAATTAGAGACAAGTGCAAATTCAATTTAATTGCACGAACATTTTTTACTGTCAAAGAATATAGAAAAAACTGCAAACCAGGTTTTCTTCAAAGGATTTTCATTCCACTCAAAAGCACCCTGCCTTCGGATAACCGGCAAGAAATCATTAATTCAGGGGGAATTATTGTCGACTATTTTTTCTGTGCTTAATTGCCGGGTTAAATCTTGATAATTGTGACGCAAACTATTCTGTCATCGTACAACAGATTTCTGGAAATGGCGAGATGTCTTCGTTAATTAAAAAGAACAGTTAAATATTTCCCTGTACTAGCTGAGCCGTCGGATTTTCTGGATGATAAAATCTTGGGCATGCATGCCATATGATCATGTGGTATATAAAAGATCTTGACATCCACAGAGAGCTCAGATTCATTGTAGTCTGGGCTTCAAAATGGGTAGCGCGAGTCGCCTAGATGGTGCCACAAAAAATGACTCTCAGTTCTGGGGAACATGCCGAGTCTGCGAAGGCTTGACCACCAATAATGCAGCCAAATTAGAGAAAAAAAGATTTTCCTGCTTTATTAAAACTTCGTCAATTAAATTTCTTTTTTATAACATGTTTCAAGAAATAGCCAAAATCGGGATTATTTTTCTTAAAGATTATTATAAAATTTTTTCCAAATAAAAAGTAGAATATCAATGAAGTTTTTAATATTGGTCATTGCTGTAAAGGCTGGTGCATAAACAACAAGTAGAACCGGGTCTAACACTCAGAAAGTTGATATATATGTGCTACCGTGTGAAACATCCAAATGAAATGAATATGGACTAAGATAAACCCACACGAAATCAAATTCAGAAAATTTTGATTATAACAGGTTAATTAATATGCATTATTAAAAACTAAATTCTATAGTCTAAGTACAAATACTAAAGCCTGAGTTTGTCAGTGTCGTGTACTTTGATGTATAGGTAGTTGAAATATAAGACACTCATAATTCCCGTTTCATTGAAAAATACAGTTCTTTAATTTTTGCTGGCATTAACACTCAATTTTTGTTTTCATATGTATGAGAATCATTCATAAAATTACACTTAAACAGTTAAAGACGTAGTAGTAATACATAAGTTTAAAAAAAAACACCATTAAAATACACTATGATGCCAATATTATACCAACTGGTAAGTTTTGTAAACATTTGTAGGAATTGTGAACCATTCCACATGTCAAGGGAGGGGAAGAAGGGAAGGACTTAGTTTAGGTTCATATTAATTGTTTTATATCGGCTTCTCCAAAATACGCTCAACAACAAATATTTATAAAGCAATGATGATATATTTTTAAAAAGCATTTTATTTATTTTTTAAATTGTTGTTCGAACAAGTTATTATTAAAACAAATTAAAAATATAAAAGAATAAAAAAATTACTATGCTTGGTAAATAAATAGTGGTATTAACTATAGAGTAGCATGCGGATAGTAAAACTTTCCTGAAAATGAGATAAACTTCCGCCATCGTACAATTGCAGAAATGTGGCAAATTATCGACCCGTTATCTGGAATGCCTTGTGTTTTGTATATATTCTCAGTATATCACCTTCACAGAACATAAGAGGATATTGGTTCTGATGAACACACACTGAAGATGATCTGGATGCATATAAGTATAACCAAATAATTGGTCTTTCATCGACATAATTTGATATGTGATGACATTCAGCGGAGAGTGACAGTATTCTCCAATGACTTTCACGGTGACATATGATAATATAAATAGAAGTCTTATGAGGAATAGATGTGCTTTGGCATATAAGCAGATACATTATACAGAAAATCTTTGTTTATGGTGCTCATGCTAAAATATTTGAGTAAATCTTATTATAACCTCTTAAGACCCGAGCAATGTCCTAATACACATATATTCGTAATCTAAACATACTTTTTATACAAATATATGATATGAAGTATGTTTTACCCGAAGTAATTTTAAAAAAATATGGTAAATAGTTACTAAAAGACGCGCCTTAAGCGCTAAAAATATTTTTTTTTTGCTATAAATGCAAAACTAAAAGGCCGTATCACTTATTAGTAGTTAACAGTTATGTGTTTAGTCAGTAATAAGTTTTCGATACATTGGTTTCAAAGAAACTAATATTTTGTCTTATTTACTCTGGATATTTGTGTGTTTGTAAAATATTATACTTACAGTATAAGGAACCTATAACGCCTTATACACTCTTAAAACAAAATAGTGAAATACACTCATATAGGAGAAGTGCTTTTCGACATTGGAAATAGTGAAAATTAACTGAGACTGAGTTAAAATCACTCGTTTGGAGTGATCCTGTCGGAGTTTTAACTAAAAAAAGAGTGAAATCCAATCCAATAATACAGTTGGGGATAAGTACAGCTGGGGAAAAAAAACGAATCACCCCACGTTTCTCGGCTGCTATTGATCAAGGAATTTTGTGTAAGGTGTCAATTTTCAGGAAATAGCGTGAGGAATTGTAACGAGATGTAATTTAAATATTATTTATAAAACAAAAATCAATGAAAAATCTCACCAAAAGAAATAATTAGTATTAAAACGCCATCACTCATTAATAGATGCTTAAACGTATAAATGGCAAATTACGTCTGCTTTTTAAAATAAAAAATAGAACGTCTTGTGCCTCTCTCTAAACAAATAATACGAACCATGAAAGAATTTAATTGCAACTTAGGACGTCATTCTAAACTGAGTTATATAATAACACCAAAAAAAATAATTAATTTTAGTTAATATAAATAAAGTTTCTATTGGGATTGTTGTGATTGGCAATAGTGATTTAATTAATTAGAAAATCGCCTTATTATGCTTTTCAAATGAGGAAGCATAACATTTCGCAGAATTTTCTAATAATTCAAGTTTCTTCGGATTTGATTAATGATCAAACTATTTATGAGATCTCATATTAACCCATTAAAGTCATAAATACGTTAAAAACCCATAAAGGAATGTCATAGTAAATTGCTGCTCTATTTTGGTCAGACAAACCAGGGAAAACAATAAATCGTTCTTATTTCCCACATCCGTGTCTTCTGAAGTGGAAAGTGGTCTTCAAGAGAAACTGTTTAAGGTTGACAGATTTTACTAATTAGCCCATTATCTGTTTAAGAAAAATAAAAATTAATAATTGGCTGTGAAATAATAGGTGCTTCATGTGTCACCAAATTTAAGGTGATTTTTTTTACTTCTGAACGTTGTGAATTTGTGTGATAAGATAATTAACTGAAGGGATAAGTATTCAAAGCACCCAAAAAAGGGTTTCAGTTTTCTAGAAGCTACGTCTCTTTCCTCTGTAATTATAGGTTGGTATATTGGTTTATTTCTTAGAATTCCACCTTCAAATAAAGATTTATTGTATAATTTGAAAAATATAGCAAGTTTTAGATCAGCAGAATAAAAATTATCTAAGCGTTTTCTATGAATGCTAAATTTAATTGTTGGGAATAAATGTATTTGTTTTAACTGCTATTTAATTGCATAATTAGCAAATTAATTATTGAATTATTTTTTAAGTTTTGTTTATTTTGCTACTAAATTTTTTTTCAAAACAAAAAAGTTATTTAAAAGTTTGCAAAATTATGTAAGTTCCTGAACAAATTAAATGCGGGATCACACTTTTAAATAATTCAAATTGTATGTAATCGTCATAAATATATCCTAACATTTAAACCACTCTATTAGAATCGTGTGTTATAAAATTTAAAAAATTCATTCGTTGTTTGTCTGATTACATAGTTTCTAAGTGTTTACTATTTAAATATTAATTAAGCATAATGATAATTAGATACTTTAATATCTGAATTTCTAATGAGCATTTCATGTTACGATACATGGCTTTGAAAGTTGGTTTTCTAAACATCTCTATCGGTATACTAATTAAGTCACGGATTTCTCTGCTTTTATATACAATATCTGGTGTGACACAATTTAATTGACTTATTGCTGGCAATTAAAGGCTAGGAAATATTCTACAATAAATTTAAATACCCCATAACAAAATGATTTTCAAACAATATAAAATTGTAAATTATTTTATAATAATTTACATTCTTATTTTATGTTACTTTTTCTATGTCACAAAGGCCAATGTATATTTTAAATACATGTGACTTTTATCATCTGAGATGGAGATGATTAAAAAAGTTATTAAGACTATTAAGTTGTAAGTTAGTGATAAATGTTTTATCATTACCTTTCGCGTTAACCTTTGTTCGATATTAAGTTATTTTAAAACTGAAGGAAAACATTGCTGTGTTAACTCTACCAGTGTTAGCCTAATATAGCTTGTTCAAACCATATGGGCGCGTTGGAAAATGTTAAGGCTTGGGTACTCTTGCAAAGTAAATCTGACCATACTTTAACATCCACAGAGAGCTTAGATTCAATCTAATCTAAGCATATAAATTGGTACCGAGAGTAGCTTAGATTGCGCCACAAAAAGAAATGGCTCTCAGTTCTGAGAAATATGCCGAGCCTACAGAAGGTTTGATCTGCCGAAACACAGCTCCATTTAGAAAAAATTTAAAGTTTCGATTGCGTCTTTATTTTTTAATTTCAATATAACTAAAACCATTATTTTTTTTTAAAAAAACACTGATTAATCCACTTAGATATGGCATTAAATTACAAAATCATTAGTTATTTCGTTTATACTTTCATCCGCATAAATAAAACTATTTTTGACAAAAATCAAATTTCAAATTAACTTTTTTACAACATTCATTTATTTTTGAGCTAAACTTAGTTTCCCCATACACCAAAATAGCAAATTAAAGCACTACGGAAAATATTTCCATTAAATTATTTATTTTTTAAAATTCCACCACTTCAACAATCCCCATTTACAGCACAAAAAACTGCAATTTAAATCAATATATCAAGGGAGAAAACTTAAGCTAGCGTTTAAATTAAAAATAATTTATTCGAAGCCCTCCCCAAGTTTAAAATTCTTCCCGAGTTCTGATTGTTCTTTAAATGAAATTACCCATGACTTAGAGCGCCAACTTTTAAAGGGAGAAGCATAAAGTTGAGAAGCAGTTGGAGATGCTTGGCGAAAAACAAAGTGAAGCCAACAGAAAGTCGCCAAGCAACCCTACTAAGCCCAAACAAACCTCTTACCTAACGTTAATTCAATGTAAAACGAATTATTTTGTTCTTTAAAATAAGTTGGTTAAAAATCGAAAAATGAGTTTTAGCGCAGTTTAGGGCTGTAGTAAGATATTTATATTTATTATTAAGGTGGTAGTAATTCCCTTCAACGGCAAAGAAAATGCATAGTAATTATAATTGTTATTACAGTCAAACACTCGCCAAGTCTATGTAATTGGTTGGTTGATAGACAATTCAAGTCTGTTTGCTTGGTCAGAAACCCGCTTATAAACCTTCGTCAAGTATAAGACAGACAAAACACATAAGTGGGTCCATCTAATTTTTAGAGACAGAGGCCAACTAGAGGATCCCCAGAATTGACTTGTCATCCCCAGAGGTATTGATTTGGTACGGACACTTGGAGGACTTTGTGACCACGACAAACTTAACGTGCACCATTCACCATTAACGTACACGGGGGTCTTCGGAAGGCAGCGGGACTCGATCTCGCAACCTTAGGGATACCAGTTCAAGACCTTACCGACCAGACTATCCCGGCCCTGTTAATGTAATAGACCTACACACACTTTGCACTAGAATAGCGCCAAATAAGTCGCCAGGAGAGTTTTCTTGGTCGTTCAACAAGGCGATTGATTTCTTCACCAGGCAAACCGGTTTTTGCAATGGATTCTGCTTGGAAGCATCTCGTTCTTATTTATACCTCTATAGGAAAAAAAAATAACTGATGATAGCAAGAATAGGAAATGAAGGAGCAGTGAAGAGCGAAGAAATTAGTTAAAATAAAAGAGCCTTAGGAAGGAAACTTTTTAAAGTTTTTACATAAGGCAATGATAAAACTTATACTATACCCAAAAATTAAAAATTGTGTCTCCCTTTTTATACTTACGTATTTGAAGCTATTGTTAAATGCCCCTTTATGTGCATTTTCTTTTTTGAGTTTTCAAAATACTTTAGGCTGATTTCAATACTTAATCTTTTTTACTGATTTTAATATTTTATCTTTTAAAACTATTGCGGCTTCCTTTTTTTTAAATTTCTGTACTCCGAGTTATTAGTGCCTGTCCTTTTTTGTGCATTTATCTTTTCTTATAATTTAAAAATTCTTCTTGTTGATTTCAATACTTAATCATTTTTGCTGATTTAAATATTTTTTCTTTTAAAACTTGGGGCTTCTTTTATAAATTTACGTACTTTAAATTTATAAGACAGTACTAAACGTTTTTTTTTAATTGGTTTATTATTTCCTTTTCATAAGGTTTTTCATTTATCAAAACTTTAAAGACTTTTTTTTGTATTTAAATAGTTTAGGTTAAGATGTCATTTTATTTTAAAAATGAAAGATAGACAGTCAGTCGTCATTCAAAGATCAAAGTCAGGTAGTCATTTAAAAATAAGCTTTTGTTTAAGTTCATCTGAATTAGCATGATAAAAGACAAATTGAGGCCCTAGTACTAGGAAATTCATGTTGGGGAAAATTCAGCTACACCGAAAAACAAATTTTAAAAACTTTAATAATTCAACGTTTTTATTCAGTAAGGAAGGTGTTAGCAGAGTAATTCCCTGCAAGATTATACTTTTTGTAGTGTAAGTCCACGTTTGTAAAATATGATCTACAACTTTTAATATTAAATGAAAAACAAAGAATAATTCATATCTACACTTATTATAACTAAATAATGTAATGTACTTTATTTAATTTTATTTATTTTTTAAATTTAACAAAACTTTTAATCTCCTCTTAAGTCGTGACTTACACTACAGTCCCATGGAATTATCCGTCAATGGGCGAAAAATGGGTCGTTAATGGATTAAACTAATTATAATCTTTTTCAACATTAGAAATTCTAATCATATTATTATTTTGATCATAAATAGTGTAACATCTAGAACCTTTCTGTTATTGTAATTCATTTTTTTTTATGTCAGACAATCTTTTTAAAACATTTTCGTAATATGGCAGGGTATGCAAAATGAAATATTATGAATTTTATTTATTTTAAAAATAATATGAATCTAGTATTATTTTTAAAAAATAATTGAAACAGTCAATTGTGAAAGTTGGGACTAAATTATGTAAATGTATGCAAAAGATAAAGCAACAATATTATGCATTTTAATAAAATATTTCAATGCTATATATTTATCATATTATTGAGATTTCATTGTCATATGATGAGTCCACTATATATAATATATCTATAACTATAAAAGTACCTATATGAATATCAAAGAATACTGGCAAAAAATAAAAGTATTAAAACATTATTAAGCATTAATGTGTAATGCATCGACAATAAAAATCATTTAGTTACCACAAACGAAACCACAATAATCAAAGACCCTTTTCCTTACAAACAAATGTCAATTATAAGAAAACATTTCTTATTTCACCCACCACAAATGACAAAGACCTCTACTTGTCCACTACAATCCTCCACAATGGAAAAAACAAATCAATGGCTCGAATGGCAGGGGAAAAAATCGCCAACTTCTATCCAATTGCAGATCAAGAATTCATGATTTCATGAAAATGATGAATTCATGAAATGATTTCAATACTTAATCATTTTTGCTGATTTAAATATTTTTTCTTTTAAAACTTGGGGCTTCTTTTATAAATTTACGTACTTTAAATTTATAAGACAGTACTAAACGTTTTTTTTTAATTGGTTTATTATTTCCTTTTCATAAGGTTTTTCATTTATCAAAACTTTAAAGACTTTTTTTTGTATTTAAATAGTTTAGGTTAAGATGTCATTTTATTTTAAAAATGAAAGATAGACAGTCAGTCGTCATTCAAAGATCAAAGTCAGGTAGTCATTTAAAAATAAGCTTTTGTTTAAGTTCATCTGAATTAGCATGATAAAAGACAAATTGAGGCCCTAGTACTAGGAAATTCATGTTGGGGAAAATTCAGCTACACCGAAAAACAAATTTTAAAAACTTTAATAATTCAACGTTTTTATTCAGTAAGGAAGGTGTTAGCAGAGTAATTCCATGCAAGATTATACTTTTTGTAGTGTAAGTCCACGTTTGTAAAATATGATCTACAACTTTTAATATTAAATGAAAAACAAAGAATAATTCATATCTACACTTATTATAACTAAATAATGTAATGTACTTTATTTAATTTTATTTATTTTTTAAATTTAACAAAACTTTTAATCTCCTCTTAAGTCGTGACTTACACTACAGTCCCATGGAATTATCCGTCAATGGGCGAAAAATGGGTCGTTAATGGATTAAACTAATTATAATCTTTTTTAACATTATAAATTCTAATCATATTATTATTTTGATCATAAATAGTGTAACATCTAGAACCTTTCTGTTATTGTAATTCATTTTTTTTTATGTCAGACAATCTTTTTAAAACATTTTCGTAATATGGCAGGGTATGCAAAATGAAATATTATGAATTTTATTTATTTTAAAAATAATATGAATCTAGTATTATTTTTAAAAAATAATTGAAACAGTCAATTGTGAAAGTTGGGACTAAATTATGTAAATGTATGCAAAAGATAAAGCAACAATATTATGCATTTTAATAAAATATTTCAATGCTATATATTTATCATATTATTGAGATTTCATTGTCATATGATGAGTCCACTATATATAATATATCTATAACTATAAAAGTACCTATATGAATATCAAAGAATACTGGCAAAAAATAAAAGTATTAAAACATTATTAAGCATTAATGTGTAATGCATCGACAATAAAAATCATTTAGTTACCACAAACGAAACCACAATAATCAAAGACCCTTTTCCTTACAAACAAATGTCAATTACAAGAAAACATTTCTTATTTCACCCACCACAAATGACAAAGACCTCTACTTGTCCACTACAATCCTCCACAATGGAAAAAACAAATCAATGGCTCGAATGGCAGGGGAAAAAATCGCCAACTTCTATCCAATTGCAGATCAAGAATAAAAAGAATCTGAACAATAAATAAGACACGAATAAGAAATATTTCTACTGAGACAGAAAAACGGATTTGATTATATTGGTTCAAAGAACTCACCTTTGATGGGGGAACTCCGAACTATCGAGGTTTTTTGCGCCAAGATTCCAATTCGATTTTACGATTCAACTTTTTCAATGGCTACTTTGTATCCAGCCAAGTCTACACACTTACACAGGCACAATTCGATCAATGCAAATGTCAAGTCTACTTGTGTCATATATAAAGAATTCAAGTGCAAAACAAGTTAAATCACTTTTTTAAAAAAAATTGAGTTGGTTAGCTTTTCAGATCGGTATTATAGGAAGGGATCCAACAACATTTTGATTTACAAAAAAAAAAGTTAAATCGTATGTAAACATATATACACGTTTATAATCACTCATAATCATCAATACGTGTATAATCTGTATGAAAAGCTAACCAACTAAATTTTTTTTTACAAAAAGTGATTTAACTTGTTTTGTGCCTTTGACTTCATCATATAGGAAAATAAATAAAATAATTTTTTTAAGCTTACTTTCTTCCTTTACTGCGAAACTTATTTTTGAAGTAAAGAATTGGTTAGTGATATGTTGGAGATTTCCGTATGTCTGTAACCTTTAAAATTTTGCTCTGTACATCCGATTTCAAAAATTAATTTTATTTCAGAGGATTGTCATCAAAAAGCTAGATTTTTACTTTTTGTAAATTTCGTCTATCCATCAGACCATCTGCTCATACCCCCATATCAAATTCTTTCATAGGGTTCCATTTTCAAGTTATTATTTTTATTTGAAAGGTAAGACGTCAGAAACACTTGTCTTATACTTTGTGTCAATTCGTACTATACAATGTCTGTGAATTGTTTAAAGTAAAAAGAAAGTTTTTATTTAGTTCTTTCAGAACTTCTTGTTTGTCTAAACTTTGACCATTGGATTTGGCTTATTATGTATTTTGTGCATAAGTTTCTCTTAAAATAAATTTAAATTTTAAAATTTTATAATTAACAAATTTTTATTCATAATGTGTTTTTTTCATCTGGAAATGTTTTTAAGATCATCTCTTTCAAAATAAACCCAATATTAATTTTTTAAACAAATATTTTATTTGAAATAAAGTTTTTTTAAAGTTATGCAGTGAAAGTAACCATAGATATTTGCCCATTTCCACGTCGTTCGGGAGAAACAATTAGTTTAAATGATAGTAGGAAAATAACCAAAACTTAAAAATTGTCTCGCTGATTAATGACTAAACAACTGCCAACTCTGCAATCTCAAGAAAAGTCTGGATCTGATCTACCATAAGGCCTGTTAGGCACGGGCCTAGAGCCCCCAAATTGTAGGGGCTCTTAAATATTAGTTTTCATTATGTTAAATGCTGTTGATTAAAAGATTTTCTGTAACTTTTTAATTTTTTCATGACCCCACTTAATTTTTCGATTGACTTTTACTCAGACATGGCCTAAAGTTATTGGTTTGATCGATATAAAAAGCAGTTGATAAAATAAAAAAAAAATCATGTACATCGGCCAATTAGCGCCATCATTAGCTGAAATCATGCACAACCTTTTTCCGTAAAAGCTCAACGACGTTTTTTTTTTTTTGTCTATAATCTGGTTTTTCCAAGATTACACCATGATTAACCCTCTAATGCATGACATTTTTTTCATCCCGAAAATATATATATAAATCTTTAATACTCGTACATTATGGGAAAAATACTAAAAAAATTAGCTGCATTAGAATTTAAATAATTTCAATTTTTAATTTTTTTTCCATGTTACAAAAACCAACTACAAAATTCCAATTTTGCTAATAATGACTAGAAAACTACTAAATATATTTCAAAATAACCCTTTTTAACTACAATTAATTTTTCAAAAAATTTATTTGTAATTAAGTATTAATATAATTATACTTTGAATACTGCCAAAAACGTAATTTCGCGACAGTTAATGTTAATAACCTCACTCTTTAATTTTTAATACACTTTTACTACTGTCATCTATGAGGGTTATTATTAATTAAAACTTCAAAATGGAATGTAATAGATGAAAAAACACAAATTTGTCGAGAGGGAGGTCTACTTTTATAGAATAAAGTGGATTATGTAACTTATTACCAAACGGTAACAGTATGCATTAGAGGGTTAAAGTAAAAATAACAATTAGAATGAAATGTTTTCGAAGGTGCCACTTTATCACTGTATTGGCGACCTTTCGTTAACTTATTGGGTAAAAACCCCGATAACTTTGTGTCCCTCCCTTCTGATCAGTGGCTCTGACTTTATGTGGTCAATGGGTCTTTACTGATTGAAAAAAGAGCTGCCTTAACTGGGCTCAGCTGCTGATTAAAAGCCCCAGCAGCTGACTGCTGCAGGTGCTCTAATTGCCGATGTCTGGAGAAACGAGTAGCGTTGTTCCAGTCGACTTACTGGGTGGCTAATTGATGGAAGTCGTTAACTTGAGAAAGAACTATACTTAGTTTCAGTTGGTTTCGATGCTGTTGTTGATATAGGAAATAAAGCAACGAAAATGGGAAATTATTCTTCCTTGGTGTAGATAAAATTTAGGTATCTTTGATTTCAGACAACATTAGTTGATATCTATTATAAAGTGCTTCGAAAACGTTGATGGAAAATAATTTATTATGTTTTCTGTTAATATCGGCAACAACTGTGTATAAGTCCGAAATATTTTGTAGGTAAATTAAAAATTATTTTGTGGTGAGTTTAATTTAATGACGTATTTAAATTCGACATTATAAATAATATGGTTTTTCACGGTGTAATATTAAAATTAAAAAATTTAGCTGACAATTTCTCCAATTACCTAAATCAATATATATCAAATCCATAACAAAATACTTTAACTCCATAAGTGATAAGAAAAATCCCTAGGTCAAGAAAGCTGAAACGGGCACGGCAGGCCTTGGCCCACTAATTGGAATCTACGCCGAGGAGTTTAGTTTAGTTTAAGGGGATAAGGAAATGAAGAGTACACAGGAAGAACCGATTGATTAATAAGGCGGACGCCCGCAATTGTCTGCTTGGCGAACATTGGCGGCAGAAAACCGGTTTCTCTCTTTCTTCTTCGCTGGTCCAAGTTGTCGGGATCGTCAATCGCCTGAATCTTGGTAGCTATGAACTACAGAGTTAGTAGTTACAGTATTAGAGTGGAAGATCACGTGACCTACAACACTGACTTCATTGGGGCTCTTCTGGGAGCTCCTTGCGCGTCCCGTTGTTAGCATTGGAGGTCACGTGATCTGCCACTCTATTACTCTAACTATGATCTCTGTGGTATTAGTGGTTTCCTTACACAAGTTTAGACGATCACTCGCTATCATCGCCAAAGTGGCCTGCTAAGGAAACTTCTCTACAAAATCAATCGGTTTTTCCCTGCACTCTTCAAATAAGCTGAAGTGTAAACGTGTTTTCACGGTTTCGATATTAAAATTTAAATTTGTAATTTCAAATTTAATGCTTAAAATTCACGTTTTTTTTAAATATATTTCTGTAAAATATGGTCATAAATACCAACTCCTCCATACTTTAAATTTTAAAATTTGATAAAATTATAAATTATTTTTTCATGTGTGTTGGTGGAAAACTTTGCAGTCACTTGACGAGTCAATGCGCCTCTATTCATCAGATGGTTAAAGAAAATAAGGAGGTTTCAAAGGAGGACCGGTACTTTGTTGAATAAGGCGTCCTTGGGGACGGGTAGAATTTTTTGAGATTTTCGAGCCCCGAAATATCTGTAGTTGGCGGCTGATTGTGAATGCTTGGTTGGATTGGATTGGTTGACATATATTTTCAGGCTTGTGTGCTTGGTCGCAAGGACCCGCTTATAAACCATCGTCAAGTAGGACAATACAAGACACACTCAAACACATATAACAGATGTTGCCATCTGTCGCCACCTCCACAATTTAGACATGTCCCTGAAGGGGAGAATGCTTGGTAAGTTGCTTCATTTAACCCCATATGCATACTGTTGCCGTTTGGCAACAAGTAATATAATCCCCTTTATTCTATTAAATTAGAGCTCCCTCTCGACAAATCTGTGTTTTTTCATCGATTACATTCCATTTTGAAGTTCTAGTTACTAGTAATCCACATGGATGACAGTAGTAAAAGTGTATTCAAAAGAAAATAGTGAGGTCATTAACTGTTGTGAATTTACGTTTTTGGCAGTATTCAGAGTATAATAATATTAGTACTAAACACAAATAAATTGTTTTGAAAAATTAATTATAGCTAAAACGAGTTATTTTGAAAATTATTTAGTAGTTTTCTAGTCATTATTATCAAAATTGGAATTTTGTAGTAGGTTTTTGTCATATTGAAATTTTTTTAAAATTTAAATTGTTTAAATTCTACTGCAGTTAAATATTTTTCAGTATTTTTCCCACAATGTATGAGTATTAAAGATACATATATTTTTTGGGATGAAATTATAAAAACTTATGCATTAGAGGGTTAAATTTGTAGATATCTAAGAGGTAAAGGTCCGAAACTTTACAAAATCATGCATTTTAGATTCTGCTGCTACTAGTCTGCTAGTCTTCTACTAGTCCTGTTTTCTACTAATGGGTTGCTTGTGCAATGGAGAAACTACCCTTTTAATAATTCGAATAATATGTTTTTTTAGGACTTTAAAACGCTTTAATTGGTATCTTTAATATAAAAGCAGTGCGAAATAAAGAAAACAAATTGTTTCGACACGAAGACAACTTTGGGATTTAATACGTTGTGTTTCTTCTATAAAATGCAAAATTTCTAAACTAGATATTTTAACTATACGTACATTGAGTTTGATGTTTGGTGTAAAACACACCCAAACTGGATCATAAAATATATAATGATAAAAAAAACTCAATTTAAATTCTGTCCTATCAGCAGAAAAGCATGTTATTTAAATAAAAATATGCTTTTAAAACATCTCATATTTTTTATGGAATTCAACGAAAATTTTCTTATTACATAATTACTACAACGAAAACTCTCTTACTACATTTAAATTTATCAACTCTGGTTTTCAGAATTTTTTAAAAATAAGTTTATTTTACAAAACTGCCTGAAGCAGCAAAAAATAATCAAAAATATGTCTGACTCTTCAAAATCAAGATAATAAAAAACGAGTTTATCGATTTCAGAACCCCCAATCATGAAATTTCGACAATATTTTATTTTATCTTTACTTTCATTTTCTTTTATGCAAAACAGCTTTATGAGGCAAAAAAAGATAAGAACTTGCAGTAAGTATTTTTTTTCCATTCAGCGTTTGATCAATGCATCTTTTGTATTATTTTATCTTGGAAACTAATAAAAAAAATTCTAGAAATCTTTTGAAAGTCCAAAACGTTTAGAATGAAGTAATACCAAGAATTAGGAATAAATTTGTTTCACATGATAATATATTGTATGTTGAAAGCCATCATGTCAAGAAGTATCCAAAAGAAAAGGATCTTTTACAAAATTGGAAATCTTATGAAACAAACGAATAAATAAATAAAAACGCTAAGCTGTAAAGTAAAGTGAATTTGACATGATAATAGAAGATTATCCATGAGTTTGTGACATATTTCAAAATGTTTTGTACCTCGTTTAACCACATTTATTAAATGCTGGTTACTCACTATACTCGCCGCCAACCAAATAAGAAACAGTAGGGATGGCGGCTTTACAGAAAAAAAACGTTGTTTCAAAAACCGGTTATTCGGTTTTAATGAACCTAAAACCGGACTTATGAAAAACCGGTTTTTGGTCAAAACCGAGGGCAAAAAAAAAAAAAAAGTTTGGATTTTCCATCCCTAAAGTGTTTCAAATAAGGGTGGCGGGCAGCATAGAAGATGATATATTTATTTGAAAGTAAATAACATCTTATGATTTTCTAATAAAGAAAAAAGAACGTCACTATTTTTTGTTTGTTTTCCTAGGATAGCTAATACGTGCATTGAAACAGTATATGAGTTTGATGTATCAGAATTGCTAATGGTTCCTCTGTCCCTGGCACAAAGCCATCTTATGAGAAAATAATTGTCATGTTTCATTTTTTGACGTTAGCTAGCTTACTAATAGTACAAACACTAGATAAAAGTTATCAGGCAATAATGTGATTTTACGTTGCAACAGTTAAGTGAACTAGGTATTTTACACGTGAAATTTCTATGATGTTTCCAACATTAACCCATCGACTACGGTTGGATGGAAAATTTTCCCCGCCAAAATTAGATTCCTTTTCAAATTTATCGAAACAATTAAATATAAGGTAAATAAAGAATATAATCCCGAACTATTTGTGTTGAACATACTAAGGTACACCAAAAACTATTTAAAAAACATTAAAGGTAACGTTTTTGTTCAAAAATTAAAGTGTAAATGGAATGTCAAAGTCGTTATATGTTCAATTCTCTTCTAAACGAATTGTTTTTAAGTAATTCTAATTCTCACAACGCATATTATAACTCCATTATGGAAGCAATGACATCCATTATTCGCTTATAATGATACGTCAATAATCCATAGTAACCACCCCCAGCATTATATTCCAAGCAAGAACGGAAACCAGCTGTCACCAAATATCCTTTCCCATCATGTCAACATGACTGTTATTATGGCAACCAGTCTGCTTCCATTGTTTGAAATCGAAACCGAATTTGCGTTAGGCTTAAGCATTTATGAAAGTCCTAGATGTATTTTTCCGAAGAATATGGCTAAAGCTTCTTGATCGTCAAACACCAATAAATGAAAAACAAGACATCACAATTCTATTGATGTAACACAGATATTATGAGGTTTATTGATTAAATTCTTCTTAAACAATTATCAAATGTGGGAGTTACGGAATAGAAACCAAGACACTGACACTAACTTTGCATTGCTAAAAATGAGTTCTCAATTTTGATAATAATGTTCTCTATGTTGTTGTTTGTAATATTGAACATCATCCACCCAAGTCATCCCATAACCTGCAGCCAGTTAGTACATGCTTTTTGAAGTTTTTGAATTTCAGGATGTATGTACTCAAATTTGAGTTATTGAAGGCATTTGCTCTTCTAATTCAGTAATTCACTTCGTTACATAATTCAATTATAAATTTCATAAATGTGGGTCATTATAATAAACTTTTATGAATGTGTGTAAAGAAGAAGGAATACACAAATAAGTAAAAAAGAAAACAAGTTGTAATCTAAGATATACGTTTCCATAATGTCAAGTCGAATTCTATTTTTACAACCAACAACTTTTCCAAAGTTCGAAATTAAATTTAAACTTACCCTTGAAATTAATAATAGCCAAAATTTCAAATAAATTTTCCTGAAAGATTTCTTTAAGCCCCCTATTCATTATATATTAATGTAGGACAGACATAAAATATTGTATAATAATTTTATTGACAAACTTCTCTTAAAATTAGACACTCCGAAATCGAAACTGCACCATCAAAACATGCCACTTACAATTTCTTTCTCATATGTCCAATCATTGAACATATATTCCAATTTTAAAACAACACCAAACCAATGAACGATTATAATTGTGTGTCAAGACGAATGAACACACACCCTATCATTATGTCCCAAACAAAAAAAAACAACAAGAACCAGGGCTGTTGTCCAACCCATCCATTCCCGGAATGTCAACACGGCCGTATTACAGCAACCACCCTGTTGCTATTGTTCCGAACCAAACCGCACTTAAGTGGACTATTTACTACAGGGTGGCGTGAATAAAAGTGGCCCGGTTAGAAGTAGGGATAAGACAGAAAATGCTGCCAAGTCAAAAACCAATGTAAAGCAGGCTTGCCATGTGAAGCCATTGACATCTTTAATATTAAGCCCAAAGCTTGGCGCATTAGTTGCTAAGCTTGGAGCATTATTTGCTAAGCTTGGCGCATTATTTGCTGGTAGCTATGCCATCTTCACCCTTGAACTGATCCGATCAAAGCACACTTACACAGCTCACACTAAGATCTGAACTTGCCAAGAGTCTATGTGCAGATCTAGTCTAGTAACAACCAAACCAACCAATGAAAAACAGATATACCAAAAGGATTCCACTTGGAGATTTTAGACGGCTTGGTATGGTATGGTAGGTGCATATATATTCCAGCTTGTGCGCTTGTTCAGAGTGTATAAGCTTTCGTCAAGTGGGACAGACACAGAAAGAGTTTTAGTTTTTGCAAGCACAAGAAACCCACAAAAAAGGACAACACAAACACATGGACAAATAACAACATTTATTGACGTTCACAAACATCCATGTCTGACCGGGATTCGAACCCAACCCCAGCAGCTCCAAAGGCTAGCAAACTAACGATTGCGCCACCGGGGCGGCATTAGACGGCTTTCAATAGGTTTAATCGCCAACCATCTCCCTGCATTCGTAGCTCCATGCTGGGGCCACTTTTATTTGAGCCTTCCTGTATAGCCCACGGATAGATTTTGCGAGCGAACGAACCAAAGCTCGCGTGCAGGAACTAATTTACCAATGCCCGATCTTGTGCGATAATGCGATGCCCCGTTTTTGCCCGATATCTGAATCCTCTGGAGGTCCTTCCATTTCCGGGTAAATTCCCCTTTTTGCCCGCCCCCTCATGCCTTGGGTTCGCCCCTTGTGCAATCGGAAATTCAAATAGCGACTAATGATTTGGTGAAAAAGGACATTTGCGGTTTTTTTTTCATCGCTTTTCAAATGTTGCGTTGGTGCATCAGAGGCAGAAGGACGCAAGTCGGGAAATATTTGAGGAGCATAGTAGAAGAAAGTGCCTAGTGACAAATTTTTGAAAAAATTTAGATTGTCAATTAACAAAGTATTTCATGAATTGAAGATACCAAGTTACCTCTTTTTTTTCATAAACTCAAAGTTAAGTATAGTTGTTACCGTTTGGAAATACCGTTTTCAACGGATTTAATTGCTAACCAAAAAGTTTAAAGCTCATTTTCTCGTTTTTACCTTTTTGTCACTTAGCACGTTCTTCCACCAAGCTCCATTTGTTGAGTGTCTTTTGACGCATAAACCGTTTAATGCATAATTTTTTAGTCCAAAAAAATATACTAACCCTGTTATGTATAAATTTTTTTTCATCCCGAAAAAATATATTAGTGTCTTTAATACTCATCATGGGGAAAAAACTGAAAAAAATTAACTGCTTTGGAATTTAAATAATTTCAATTTTTAATATTTTTGCCATATTGCAAAAACCAACTACAAATTCCAATTTTGAAAAGAATGTTTAGAAAACTACTAAACATATTTTAAAATAACAATCTTCAACTATCATTATTTTTGGAAAACAATTTATTTGTATTTAGTACTAATATTATTATACTTTAAATACTGACAAAAACGTAATTTCACAACAGTTAATAACTTAATTCACTCTTTAATTTTGAATAAGCTTTTACTACTGTCATCTATGCGGGTTATTAATAACTAAAACTTCAAAATGGAATGTAATAGATGAAAAAACACAGAATTGTCGAGAGTGAGCTCTACATTAATAGAATAAAGTGGACTATGGTACTTGTTGCCATATGGCAATATTATGCATTAGAGGGTTAAAGTTGATGAACATTCATTATAGAAAAATATGTAAAAATTTCCCTCTGCCTGAAACTCAATTATATAATTTTTTTAACTTTGTTCTTCGCTATAGTCTAAGCATTAAGGATGATACATTAAATTTGAGGAACAAATTTGTTAAAATTTGGGGATCCTTTTAAGTCATTCTAAAGTGGATTAAAGTTGGCAACTGTTTGCACTACAGGGCTCATTTGGGAAAATGATTAACTAACAAAGAGGAAAGCAATAATATGTTAATTTCGAAATATATAAGAGTAAATAATATATAAGACAAACGAGAAAAACATGGAAATCTATCCTCGGTCTCCTTTAGAATATAATTCTAGTTATCTGAATCAATTTTAGAATATAATTATAGTTATCTGAATCAATTTTAGAATATAATTCTAGTTATCTGAATCAATTAGGTTTGGTGATCCAATATTTCAGTAAGACGATTTTTTTCCATATCACAACACATCTTTAAAATTTAATTCTCAACTTCAATGGTACCATTCCAATACTTGCACCAATCTATCTCTGAGATGACACTTACATCTCAGTTGCCATGACTACGCTTTTATTTGCATATTCATCGAGAACTGTCACCATTGGAAACATGGCTGGAACCGAAAGCTGAAGACCTCAGTGGAAGAACGTGCTATGTGACATTTTTAAAAAAATTAAGATTTTTATGTTAGTTAGCATATTACTAACTTCTTCAACGATAAAAAGTTTTTTTTTTAATATAAACTTTAAGTTTAGTGTATTTTTTACGGTTTGCAAGTACCGGTTTCAGCAGTTCTGATTGCAATTTTAAAACTTCAATGCTCATTTTGTCGTTTTCAATCATATTGTTACTTAGAACGTTCTTTCACTAAGATCTTCAACTGTTCTGAAGGGGGGATGGGGGAGGGGGATGAGGAAAATGTTCTGCATCCCCCATTCCACACCTTTTCTCGCGATTTCTCCTTCTTCTTAAAGGAAAAGTGTCGAACTTCACAGGGCTCAGGAGAAATTCTAAACTTTCTCGATTCGAAATCTGATTTCGGATGATAAGTTCGGTGGAAATGAATAAAAATGAGGCCCGGGTTTGATTTTTAGGGAGGAATTTTTGTAATTTATGGGAAGTTTTAGGGGAATTTTATGAGCAAAAGCGAATTTCGAAACTTGATTTATTTTATTTACTCTGGAACTAACTTTTAGTAATTTTCTGTGGTATATGAAATTTGACTGCACTTTTAAAATTACTAGAATGCAAAGTGTGAATAGATAAAATATTTCAATTATATTTCGAAGCAATTTTAGATTAAACACTAAATATGTGTTTTCACATCTCAATCTTCCAAAGGATAATTAGTTAAATGGGCGAGGGAAATTAGAGATTACAGATTGTTAACCATAATTTATGATATATATTTTTGCATTTTAAAAATGCTATTGAATAATGTCAAATTTTATTGATTTAATTTTGTAATTGCTTATGTTTCTCAATATATAATGTTTATTTAATTTTGTTTTAACTTATTTTTTTTTTAGAATTTTCTAAACTTAATTGAATATATATTAAGGTAAGAGTCGGATGAGTCAGGATGTGTTCCAGTTGAACTTATATAAAAGCCCGTAACTTAACCCGTTTTCCCACACTTTTTCATCAAAAACTCTTAAAATAATATCAGAAAATAGCTAAGAGTTTAACAGGGAAAGATGCATATTTTTGAGCACTTGTTTGTTTTCTTCTTTATTGGCTCGGCAGCTCCTTTGTGGGCCAGGGCCATCTTTAGAATCGTCCTCATTCTGGTCTTGCTTAGGAAAACAACCTCCAGATTTGGACTTTTAACGTTCTAAAATCCTCGTCGACACAGTCAATCCATCAAAGTTTGGGCCTCTCTCTTGCCCCTGGTGCCGATTGGTTTATAGTGGAAGACTCTTGATGTTACAGAGTCACGGTTCATTCTGCGCAGATGTCCAGCAAATTTCACCCGGTTGACTTTTATCTAGTTGATGACATTTGCCTCCCTATATATCTTATACAGCTTGTCACTCTGTATAATTAATCATATCAATAACAAAAACAGTTTTTAAATTGAATTTGAAAATAGGCATGCTTGAACTTTTTTCATCTAGGAAATTTAACCTCATTGAATCCTACACTCTTAAAACAAAATAGTGAAATCCACTCCAGTAGGAAAAGTGCATTTTCGATACTGGAAAGAAGTAAATATTTCTCAGACTAAGTTAAAATCACTCGCTTGGAGTGTTCCTGTCGGAGGTTTAAGGGGTCATAGGAGTCTTAAAAATGTGCAAAGAAGGTACTACAAAGTATAGTTCGATCTTTCATGTAACTTTTTAACTACATAGCATTAACATAATATATATACATTTAACATAATATATAAGTATATTTTTTATATGTAATTCTATAAGATTTATTTCATATAAAACAAATTTTAAAATTTATCAAACTTTAGCCAAAATTAAAATAAATGATATTAAACATAAAGCTATTTGAACACATTGGGATTAGGCTTGCGCGGCAAATTTTGAGGTAAAATTGAAAAAATGACCAAGAAAATGACTTTATATTGTACAAATATGTACAAACAAAGACTTATACCTAAATTATCAGCTCAATTTTAATTCCAAATTAATTTAAGAACTTTTTTCTAAAAAAAATTAATAAAATGTTTAAAAGTTTTATTAAATTTTTTTTAAAAATAATTTCTAATTAAAATTGAGCTGAGAATTTAGGTATAAGTCTTTGTTTGTACATATTTGTACAATATAAAGTCATTTTCTTGGTCATTTTTTCAATTTTGACCTCAAAAGGCCCTCGCCAGATAAGACGGTGAAAAATGCCCCCATTCCAATCGGGCTAATTTTTTTTCTGAAAATACGTTATAGTATGGACAACTTCTCAGCCAAGTTTCAGCTCAAAAATACGACGCATTTTTGAGTAAAAAATTTTTAAAAAAATTCTTTCTAAATTAATTATTCCCTGAATATATTTGATAAATCCAAAAAACTGCTTATGAGTTTTTAGATATCATTGAGTAGTATTCTCAGAAAAATCCGCTCCTAAATCTGATCGAGCGATCATTGTTAAAAATGCGATTTTATTTTTCAAAAAAAAAAAAAATTCATACAAAAATCGCTTGGTACACCTTAGGTTTTTGTCTTTACATGTTCCTCTATTATCAATCTATAATATACATTTTTTTTCAGATTTTTTAAAATATTGGATGATAGCTAAAAAAATATTCTTAAAGCCTGATTTTTTGCTCTAAAATCCATAGATTTAGAAATAGCATGCCCCACGATTGCGCAATCCCGTACAACGCAATGCAAACTGCGCGATTGCGTGATGAATCCTTATTTCGCCGTTTTCGCAATGCATCACGGGATACTGGTTCACAAAAAATGGTTTTACCGAAGAGTTACATACAATAAAAACTGCATTTTCAATTTGCTTCTTTTATGAATATATACCTCATGCCTTACAGAAATTATCAATACGCATCCAGCTATAAAATTATGCTAGCGAAACTTGTAAAAAGTTTTAATTAGTTAATATTGAATATACATTTTTTATTAGTAGAATTATCTCATGGTGCCATCTGGTGGCGTATGGCATGCCATGTGCTAGGGCTTGCGAACTGTCTTACGGGATACTGGTTCACAAACGGCTTCACCTTTCCCGCAGATATGCTACTTTCTAAATCTATGCTAAAATCCTTTAGTCCGAAAGAAATTCTCCCAGATTGAATTTCCCCGCCTCTGTTAGGAGTGCCATCTGCCGAGTAAGTACTGCGAAAAGTCAGGTTTTAGGAATATTTTATTTTTTTAAAACTATCATCCAATATTTTCAAAAATCTGAAAAAATTATATATTATATATTGATGTTAGAGGAACATGTAGAGACAGAAACTTAAGGTGTACCAAACGATTTTGATATTAAAAAAATGTTTTGGAAAATAAAATCACATTTTTAACAATGATCACTTGATCAGATTTATAAGCGGATTTTTATGAGAACACTACTCAATGATATCTAAAAACTCATGAGTTGTTTTTTGGATTTATCAAATATATTCAGGGAATAATCAATTTAAAAAACAAAAAAAAAACTTTAATTTTTTTACTCAAAAATGCGTCATATTTTTGAGCTGAAACATGGCTGAGAAGTTGTCCATACTATGAGGTATTTTCAGAAAAAAAATTAGCCTGATTGGAATGGGGGCATTTTTCACAGTCTTATCTGGCGAGGGCCTTTGCCACGCCAGCCTAATCGCAATGTGTTCAAATAGCTAAATGTTTAATATCATTTATTTTAGTTTTGGTTAAGTTTCATAAATTTTAAAATTTGTTTTATATTAAATAAATCTTGTAGAATTGCATATAAAAAAATATACGTATATATTGAGAAGTTAAAAAATGTCAGGAAAGATCAAACTATGCTTTGTAGTACCCTCTTTGCACATTTTTAAGACTCCTATGACCCCTTAACACACAAAGGATCCACTCCTTTCGAGGAAGTGCATTTTCAAGACTGGGTGTGTGAAAATTAACTCAGACCGAGTTAAAATCGCTCGTTTGTTTTAAGAGTGCACTCATTTAAAGACTATATCAATCAAGAACCCAACACGGCTTCCGAGCGTGCAACAAGAAATATTTCCTTAGAGTGACACAAACTATTTCTAAAGGAATGCCAAGTATGTCTTTTACAGATAAACAGGAAATTTTCATGCATTCCTGAACAAAGAAGCCCCCCGACCTTCAGCAATAAATGACGACCACGCACTCTGCAAATGTGAAAAGTCACGTATTTATACAAAACATTTTACCGCATATAAAATGAGAAGAACCTATCGAAATTCAAGAAGTATATGTAAGATGTTTCCAGAAATGTTGATCCAAGAAATAAGAAACAAGATTTTACTGTATGGGACCACCCCGGGGGTGTTTGGACAGCATATCAATACGTTGAACGTCGATTCAAAATGTATTTGCTTAAAATTTTATGTCGCATATGAAAAGCCCTGGGAGTTTATGCAGTGACATTGCCCAAAGAATTGCCCAAATGCAATTTATTTTGTAATAAAACTTTATTATTGAACAATAAGTATTACTCTGGCAAGCAACTTTTGCTATTTATTTCAGGTTCCTAATCATAAATTATTCTTAGCTTCTGAATTATGAAATTTTAACACAGTCAATATACCCATCGGTAGTGCCCGCTGTTCTATTAGCAACTTTTTCTAATTATGAAAACAACTTACACAACAATTGAAAACTTTTGATGCCAAAGTACATCTTAACCAATTTCATTACCGTAATAGTTCATTATATATTAAAAATAAAGCTCTTATTATGTAATTTGCTTCATTTATTGTACTAAAATACCTGACCTTCACCTACACTAATTTCACGCCTGGCAATTTTGTTTTTTAGAAGCAAAACTTAAATGCTTCACACTTATGGTAAGTGCTCTCGCTTTAATGTAATTTCCTCTTTAACGAGCTTGGCCATATTTAGCCGCGATTTTTCCCAGCTCTTGAAAGTCAGCCCGATTATGCGAAATTGTAATGGTCGTTTGACCATTGTTTTCAAAGAAGAAAAATGTTTTCTTGTGTGGGTATGTTAGCATCAAAATGCTTCACCATATGTTGAAGAATTTTTAAATGTGTTTGATATGTGATTAAAATTGACGCAGTAAAATGTTAAAGAAATGTTTTGTTGAATCTGCTGTAAATAGATGAGATTCGATTTTTAAGGTAAATATTGTTTAATATATATTATTTCACATGTTTACATTAAAAAGAATTTTTATATTTTCTGTAACAAAGACACTTTTTTTTAAATTACTTAAACTGTACTGTAGCTATATATTTTGAAGAGATTCGCATTATTGCAATAAATAATCCATACACTTATAATTGTGTACAAGTCTGATGCTCAATTATTTCATACACATTGAAGTGTAAGATGCATCTATTTACATTTAAAAACATGTTTTGCATTAAATGCAAACCAATCTACATAAAATTATGTTTGCATAAAAAGCCTAAGAATAATTAATTGATGTTTTCCCAACAAGTTTTTATTTTATATTGATTATTAATTTCACTCATTAACGTCTGATAGCAAAAAGAAACTTCCTGCTTAATTTTATATTTAAACTAAATGAAATAATCTAATACAAATGATGAATACCCAGGTAGCACACTAACATAGGTTCCATTTTTGCCGATTGGCCAAGGTCAGGACAACCCATATGGGCGTCCTAGGTAGAAACTACCTTCTTTATTTTGTTAAAACCACATTGGGTCAACTCGAAATACTCCTCGTAAGCCCCTTTATATCGATGTCAGCCCCTTTACATATATTTTCTCTGAAAAAAATATTTAAAATTAGGAAGGAGTTAAATTTTGTCTGGCAAAATGATATGAAATTAACAATTAAGCAAAATTTAATATTTAAATTTTAATTACTTTAACAGAATAATGGCTAACACTTATCATTGATGGCTCCTTTGGATTACATGGGCTTTAAATAGCCTATAACAGTCTGTATAATTTGCTCTCTCTCTCTCTTTGTTCCATAATGATTTATGTTTGATAAAATTTTCAGTAATTCAGTACTTATTGGCTGGTAATGGTCAAGCCATATAGATTTTTATGGGGGGTATAATTTATGTAGAATGAATAAAGTCGCACGAAAAACTAAATTTAAAAAGTAATAGCTTTTATTCAGTAATAAAGGTGTTAATGTTATTTAAAATTGTTAATATGTTAAGAAATTTCTGAAAAAATAGAAGCATGATCATAGTCAAAAGTCAATATTTTGACCCGAAATATTTTTTTAATATGGAATTTATTTCTCTTGACCTAACTAAAATAGACATAAAGTTTTAAATATCTTACAATGAAATAAACTTAACGACATATATTTTTTTAATAATAAAAAATTTAGAAAACAGTAATCAAAACATTTTAACAAATTTTGTATGGGCTAAAAATATATGTATTGTTGAATAAAAGCTATAATAAAGAAATTACAAAAAAAATGCCTTTTTGCAAAGCGAATTTAAATATTTACGACATAGAAATCCATTCTTCGACAGTGAAGAAAATCTACTCGGGTCATACATGTCATTCACAATTATTTACCAGTTTTATTTGAATTTGTACGTAAAATCTTTCTGCTGTATTGTGCAGTTTCATTTTAGTTTTTAAATGCTTAGCTTTTGAGCATAAACACATATTTACCGAAAGACATTTCAGTTTTGTAAGATATTTTTCAAAGCTTCTTTCTCTTGATAAAAAAGAAATAAGCTTTAAACAAGAAAAAGAGAATGCAATTTATTTTACAAATTGCAAACTATCATCTTGGTAAAAAAAAATTAAAAAAATTAAATTTATTTTGTTTTCAAAAGATTTATTTAATTCACCAACGTACTCTTTTTCAGTTTCACTCAGATAATAAGTATTTTGCACAAGTTTACAAATCAAAATGGAGTTTTCTTTTATTAAATTATAAAATCAAATTTTCGCAGTATTTTATGAAATTAACATAAGCGAATTTATTATTCCCCTTTGACTACTCGACATTTATTTTTTATTTTCTTTCCAATTTGCTCTGAATTTTTTTATCAAGTTTATCTTGTTTGCTTTTTTTTTAACTATTTACGAGTCGAATTTATTTGTTATCGTCACATTTTTTTTATTTATATATAATTAAATGAATAAAACTAGTGTATTGAGACTTTGATGTATGATTTTGCGTAAGTTCTAGCTTTCAATGTGTTTCTTTAACGAAATATAAGGAAATGTTTTTTTATATATAATTCTGTTTCTAATATATTACAATACATTCAATGAAATGCAATAAAATCAAGGTTTTCCGTTGTAAATATCCGTACAAAAGTTATTGTCGATGTTATGAACACCTACTTGTACTCTTTCTGCAAATACTGTTTTATAGGGCTCTATGTAACATGAAATTTTAAAACGCTGTATTTTACTAGCATTTATCGTTTACTTTACAAAACACATTTAGGCATTCAAATTGGGAATGTAAAATAGTAAATTAAACTATCAATACAATATAAAACATCAATTGTTATCAGAATTTTTTAACTATTAAATAAAAAAAATCCTATACATTTTATCGAAACAAAAAGTGTATACCATCTAAACTGAGTAAAGTAAGTTAAGTTCCATTTAAACTGCACACATTCAGAAAGAGTTTTGTGCACTGCCCTTTTATGTGCACTTAAACTCGTACAAAGATTTGTAAAAACATTAAGTTGGCCATTTCCCATAACCAATTGCATTTCTTTCGTTCATTGTATTGGTTTATGCATATTAAGCTCATTTATATTTAAATTTTTTACCCCATTTCCCTAGGAATCGTATGTAAATCGCGTCAAAAATAGCCTCGCATATTCACAAGGCGAATAAATTTATAGCCCTTTAGACAAATACTTAAATAATAAATGCGGTCGTAAAATGGAGATCGAAATTAAATGTGTCTGGCTTATGGCTGCAAATATGCACTTTCTCTGAACCCTGGATGAATAAATAATAAATTCTTTTTTGTAATAAAGAGGGGTTGGAATAAACTCGAAAATGCTTTTAGGGATATTTGTTCCAATAAAATAGAAATTTGTAAAAACAGATATGAATGTATTTGTTTCTAGGTATAAGACAAATGAGAAATGTTGTTTATGAAATTATACAAGAATATTTATTTGCTAACAACCAAATTGAACATAGCTGCTTAATCCGTTTTGTTAAAAGTCAAAGACAATTTTTTCAAACTTCAAAAATGATTTTTTTTTAAATGGCGTGTATGTAGCTAGATACGTAAAGTAGTCTTAATGACTATTTGTTTTGACTTATGATCAAATGTGAAAATAATTATATGTGCCTAAAAGTAAATGGTTTTAAAGTCACTTAATCTACAGTTGTATTTCTAATATAACCCAATTTCAAAATAAATTGCAAGAAGATAGTTGTTCCTATCCTGATCAGTAGAGAACATTCTTTTAGAATTTTCATTCGATATTTTGTTTTAAATTATAAACATCGCTTTCCGAAGTTTTAAATTCGAACAAGCTTGGCAGCAACTATCTAAAAAAAAATTTTATTTTTTAATTTATATTGGCAAAAAAAGGCTTACTAGTTTAAAAAATTTATAATTAAATGAAATAAGCTTTTAAATTCTTTTTTTTTCTGGTTTCCATGGAAACTCCAACAATGCATATTTTTCCGATAATTGATATAAATTATTAAAAAGTATATCTTTTTTCGAACTAACTTTTTTAGCTAGCTTTCTGGTTTTCAATCAAAACATTCGAAATAATTTCTACACACACGAAAACACTACAACTACTAATACATTTCCAACAATTTACATGGCTTAATTATCCACATTCCACTTCAACATTCAATAAATTATCAACAGTTGCAATAAGCTTATCCAATTGAAATCACCCATTAATTTACGGGCATTAAGTGGTCCCAACCCAAGCGCGGAAATAGCTTCAAGTCCCGCGGGGTTTTCAAGCGTCCGTGTACCAAATTATCTGAATAACACCAACGGCGACTTAGAGATTCCGCAGTAACTCCGTTTACCACTTATCCGGAGAAGTTGAACCCAATAACCACTTTACCGCTCGCTTCCTCACTTAATTGGTGCTAAATTTAGCGAGAGGTGCCAGTTTTTGGTGTAGGGGTAGCGGGATATTTGGGTTATTTGTTGATGTTTATTGCGTGATGTTTTATAAAAGTAGAAAAATTCTAGTTGCATGCAGTTAAGGAGCATTTCGCATTAAAATAAAATTGGTTATTTAGGTTTTGCATGTAATAAATTTATGCACATTCGCACTGTGTGCGAAAAAATATAATGATCAACATTTTTAAGATATTATTGAAATAAGAATGTGTATAAAAGAGTGTTTTGATACGAAAAAAAAATTAAACAAATTAAAAGAGAAAAACAGTTTATAAAACTTAATTTGGCGAAATTTAGAAAAAGTTTTAGTTTTTGAAGTAAAGGTGGCGAAATGTTTGAAATTCGGGTAACTTGTTCATTTATTGCATGATATTTAATAAAGAATGAAAATTGTAGTTGGATATAGTTCTACAAGCAATTTCATTTTAATGAAATACACTTTCTATGTTTTGCATGTAATAAATTTATGTAAATACACATCCGCATTATGCGCGTTAAAATATGGTCAACCAATTAATTCTAAAAAACAAAATAAAAAAGTGTATAAAGACGAATTTGCTTGTGGTAAAGTAAAATAAACTGAAAAGGAAAACAGTTCAAACTAAAAAAAAATTACTCTCTTTAAAAAATATTTTAAAGCTTTAATTTTAGATAGATTTTCTCTCTATACCCATTGCATTTTATTATTAAATTTAAAATCTTCCATATCCGCCTTTTACAGAGTTCATGCCATAGTTTATGCATGAAAATATATTCTCTTTCCATAAAATCCAAACATAAAACATAAAATCTGCGCAGTAAATGCCAGAGTATTCTAGAAATCCGAAACCGCCTCCCGAATTCCTCACGTTGAAACAAATATTTTATTTCGCCCATTCCTTTAGTCTACTTGTGGTAAAAATCCGCCATCTCGATTCACCGAGTGTTGCCAATCGGACAAAGAAATCTTTGTCGCCACTGCTGAAAAATAAAAAGACTACGCGGTACAAAACAATTGCACATTGTGCAGTAAATGGGACACCGTGGTACTTGAGTCTTAGGGGCTGAATCTTTTTTATGTGATATGGATCCTTTTCGAACTAAATTAAGTGGTCGTAAATGAAGAAATGACTTGGTTTGTTTAAATGGTTATCCGGAGCCGTGGGCAAAAGTCATTTGTAGAGTAAACTTTGAAAAGGATGTCTGTCGTCAATGGGCTTTACAGAATTCTGTTATTGCGGTTTTATTTCATTAAACAAACAATTTCTTATGTATCACGTTTTGTTTTGAGTATTGTTCGTTAATTTGGAATAAAACTAAGCATTTACTTGTTTTTTTTTGTTCAAGATTTATGTTTGTTTGAAGAAATAAAAAGTTTAAATGTAATGTTTTTCTGTCCTCTATCAAGTTTTATGTTACTTAAAGTAAGTTTAAAATATCAAGTTTTATGTAACTTAAATCGTAAACAAAATCTATAAAAGATGCAGACAAATAGTTTTATTGCAGACACTAAAACATCTTTATATTTTTGCGAATAAATTGAATAACAAGCAATACATATCTATGCAAATAGAATATTTTAAAGGAAGTTGAATTAAACTCTCGCTGCGTATTAAGCCTTAAGGAATCAAGAATTACAATTTCGGTAATGATATTCCACGAAGCGACAAAAATCCATTTAGTGAAAGTGTTAAAACTTTTTTCCGGGAATAATTTTGGTGATCATTTAAGTTTTCAGTTATTTATGTTTATTTGAATCAATTAGTAATTGTTTAAGTCGAATCATCAGCGATTTACCCTAATAAATTAATAAAATATTGCATATGTCATTATTATATACAAAATAATTTGAAAATTGTATCATTATGACTTTAAAATATTTAGAGTAAAATTAAAAGTTCCACTACATTTATTATTATAACTTCATTTATCATTACTAATTCAATGTAACGGAGGATTTATCTAATTTTTATTTACTTCAAGTTAGCAAATTATTTAAAAGAGTTTTCAAATATTTATTATTTTAATTCACCCTTTTATGATCGGATAACTTTCAAGAAACGGTTTTTAAGAACCTATTTTTTTATTCCTGAAAATGATGTAAAAATATGAATACGAAAATATCTGTACACTCATTTATAATTTTTCATTAGTTTTTACTTTGATATGTAAAAAAATATATAATTAATTAATTTACATTTTAGTTGGATGGGATTTTAAAAAGTTTTAATGTTATTGACGCGTTGGGTGGGTGTGGGGGGGGGGGGGGGGGGTGAGGTACATATATATTCCCGTTTGTGTGCTTGATCAGAGACCCGCTAATATAAGCCTTCGTCAAGTAAGACAGACACAGAAAGAATTTTTACTGTCACAGAGAAAGGAAAAGTATACCCAGGCGAAGGCGGGAAACGAACCTGCACCCATTACAGCGCACAGACTGCTGACGTAATGGTCCAAACCACTCCACCACCCGGACCCCAAGTATTGACGCGTTATTTCTGACCAGTCATACCCCGAAATAAAGCGCAAAATCTCAACAAACGTCGTTTTCACGGGAACGAGAAAGAAGGGATTAAAAAAATTGCATTATAAAACCCACGTCATAACGTTAATAATACAAAACAATAAACCACCTAATAGACTCAAAATTATACAGTTCCATACAAATTCAATACATAATTCACTGTTATATCGAGTTTAGCAAGTCAGTAGGTTTAATATTTAAGATCAGGACGCTCTGGAATTGCTAGAAATGTAATTATGTCGGCATTACACGGAAGTACTTAAAACGACTGCGTAGTTTCCATTTGGGTCCATTCTAAAATCTACCTCTTCAGCGGATTTCAAATTTAGATGAGAAATTCCCGTTGATTTCGGTCATCATAAGGTATTTATTTAGTTTAAGGATATTTTAATGGAGCATTCTGGTGATTTCAAAACGTTAAATGAACTGTGGTTTTTGATGCGTTTTGAATTGTTAAATTTGCATGGAAGATTGCATGGAATGAATGTATTTAGCATATTGGTGTTAAACTTACAAAAAATAAAACGATAATATACCTATTTCTAGAAGAATTATAAAGTGTATTCAGATACATATATAGACTTTTTTATTCTTGATGTTTAAGAATTTAAGTTATAAGGACCTAGTTTTAGTCATAGTGACTATTTCATAGAAGCAATGTTAAAATATAAATGCTGAATTTAAACACTAGAATTCTATTGTGTTTTTAAAAGATAAATTTTTTTTAAAAAAATTTACTTCAATACTCAGTAAAAAAGAATTCAAAATATTTAAATTTTGAATCTCCTAATACTTTGGCATTTTACTTCTTTCTTTGATTTTACATACAGCTTAAAATTTCATTATTCAAAATTATATATGTCAAGACGCCCATAACTGTAACCGTTTCATGCTTTGTTCACTGTAACCTTTCCCTTATGTAACCGCGATAGCAGCGCCATAAAACTAACGGCTCGCAACTTGAGCGCGAACTTTCTGTAAAAGTGTGAATAAATGCACTTACCATCCCAAAGTTACTAAAACCATGCACTTTTTTATCTTATAATAAACTCAAACCCCTAGACACCGACAGAACATGGGCGCTCGCCCGGTTCTTCATCTTCGTGAACCCAGCGGCCAACGCTAAAGACAATAGCGAATCAAAACAACGTCAACTTTCAAAGAAGACCCATCCTTTGAACATCGCACCTGCTCGCCAACTTTCAAAGAAGACCCATCCTTTGATCAGCACCAAGCCAACTTTCAAAGAAGACCAATCCTTTGAACATCCTACCACACCAACTTACAAAGAAGAACCATCCTTTGAACATCGTACCGGCTTTCCTAACAAGAAGTAAAGCAACCTCTACATCATCAAAAAGGCCAATCCCACCGCCTCACCCAACTTTCATATTTCAAAACAAGAACCAAAACTATCTGCTCCATCGCTTAAAGGCCAATCCTACCGCCTATCCAACGTCTTGTTTACATTACTTCCACGAAATAACTAGCAGAACTCACAGCAATATGTACAAGAATACCAAAAAAGAGGACTTGCTCCGAACCTGTCGAGAACTTGGACTAGACCCCCCCCGACTCTCCTACAATTCTACAGCTAAAAGACATGATCGAATCTGCTCCAGTGTTCAAAAAGGACCCCGAATTCGTTAAAGATATCATCGCTACATTCATCGAAGAACGCAAAGAAAAACAACGACTAGATGAAATTGACAGAGAGCTACAGTTAGCTACAATTCGGAATAACACGAGTGCAAATACTCATCCCTCACCTGCAACACCCGACCTGGAAAGTTATCTAAAATCAGTGAAAACACTCTCGATGCCACTCCCGAAAAATCCAGAAAATTTTAATTTGTTTTTTGTGTCGCTCGAGAAAGCATTCCTTACTAAAGATGTACCAGAATTAATGAAATCGGAAATATTACTTAATATTCTGGGTGAAACAGCTAACAGTATTTTACTACACATCCCCCAAGATGAAATGTGTGACTACGATAAAGTTAAGGAGCTAGTGCTAAGCCATTTTCAACCAAATGCTCAAGAATGTTTACAGAATTTCAGAAGAGCTCGACGTTTGCCAAATGAAACTCATGTACAGTTCGTGTCCCGTCTTCAAACCAATTTTGAGTACTATTGCAAAATTCGTAATGTCAGTGATTTTCAGTCCTTATGTGACTTAATGGTTTCCGACAAGCTTTTTAGTACGCTTGACAAAGAGACCCAATCTTATATTTCTTTACGCCAAAATACTAGCTGGTTTAAACCGACAGACTTATCCAAAGAAATTGATACATATTTTACATCTCAGCGCAAATCACTAAGTGAAACCAACAACCATCGGCAACAGTCATACGACAACAGAAATAAAAACAATCATTTCCACAATCGTAACAACCGCGGTTTCAATCATCGTTCCAATCCCAATAATACCTTTCGCTCTAATAACAACTTTCGGGGAACTGCCAACAATACCTCAGCTTCTACAAACCCAAGATCTAATTCACCCAATGAAAATGAAGTCTGCGCAATCGACACAATGCAACACAATCAGCATAAATTAGAATTCACCGATCTTTACATTAACAACACAAAAGTCAATGCCCTTATCGACAGCGGCGCACAAATCAGTTGTGTACATGAACGCTTCATTCACGATACGACTCCATCACTTGGAACTGTTAACCTGACCGGTGCATTTGGAAACGAACTTGAAGCTGATCTCGTGAACCTCAGTATTAGCCTGCCAAGTGAAAGACATAACCCAATTTCAATTGTTGCTGCCAAATGTAAAAGCTTAAACCACGGACTCATAATCAATCCCAACATTTTAGAAGATCTTTTTACGAATCGACAACAAACAGCTGATCCCCTCGGCGTAGAAGAGACGTCCAATCAGCGCGACCCAGAACATTGCGTAACATTTGCAGCAGAGAAAAGAGCGATCTCTCTTTCCGCCTCTACTTCTATGACGTCAGAAGGAGAGCAGACCTCACCTTCTCACACCCCTCCTCCACAAAGAGCGGAGCTGGCAATGTTTGTAAACAATGATGGTGATGATTCTCGTTCCTCTCAAGAACCTGTTACTCCAGTGATTGCTAAGAGCTTCAATGATGAATGTTTCTTATTTAATCTAAACATAGGTCCACAGGAAGTTGATCTTTCACATATTACGGACTGTGATCTCCGCAAAAAGTTGGAAAATATGATACAATCTTACAAACCTGAGAAAACTAAGGACACTCAATTAAAAATGAACATCATTCTGACTGATGAAAAGCCTATTGCTTATCGTGCACGCAGGTTAAGTCTTCAAGAAAAAGCAATCGTTGACAAGCAGATCACCCAGTGGTTAGATGATGGTGTTATTCTAGAAAAGAATTCTGACTTTGCTTCTCCTCTTGTCCTGGTTAAGAAAAAAGACAATTCTACTAGAGTTTGTGTTGATTATCGCTCTGTTAATTCTAAGACTGTCAAAGAAAAATTCCCATTGCCCTTAATTGAAGATATCTTTGATACGTTGCAGAATGCTACTGTTTTTAGTGCCCTCGATCTAAGGAATTCATTTCATCATATTGACATAGAACCTGATAGTCAGAAATATACAGGATTTGTAACACATAATTCGCAGTATGTGTTCCAGAAGGTCCCATTTGGATTAACAAACTCCCCATCAGTGTTTCAGAAATATATACAAATTGTGTTTAAAGACCTTTTGAAAGATAACACAGTTGTATTATATTTGGACGATATTTTAATATTCTCGGACACTGAAGCTGAAGGATTAGCAAAGCTGCAAAAAGTTTTTGAAGTTGCATCCAGTTATGGTCTAGAATTTAATTTTAAGAAGTGTTGTTTTCTACAGCGCCAAATAACCTACCTTGGACATATCATTGAGAAGGGAACAATTCGCCCGTCACCAACCAAAACAAAGGCAGTTTTGAAGTTCCCAATCTTAACAAACACAAAGCAAATTAAATCTTTCTTAGGTTTAACATCGTACTTCAGGAAGTTTATTAAAGATTATGCCCTAATTGCAAGACCATTAAGTGACCTCTTACGAGATAATGTACCATTCATCTTCGGGCAAGAACAACAACACGCCTTTCTCACTTTAAAAGAACTTCTCTCATCGGAACCTGTATTGCATCTGTTCCAGCAAGGAGCACCACTCCAACTACATTGTGATGCCAGCTCCAAGGGCTACGGCGCAATTCTTCTGCAAATGGACCAAGATAATAACTTTCATCCGATACATTACATGAGTCACAAGACTACTCCCCAAGAAGAGAAATATTCCAGTTACGAGCTTGAAGTTTTGGCTATCGTCACTGCTCTCAAGAAGTTTCGACACTACCTTGCAGGAGTTAAATTTCAAATATATACAGACTGTCAAGCATTCCAAAAGACTATGTCAAAGAAAGATTTGCCACCCAAAATTGCCAGGTGGGCTCTCTTTCTAGAAGAATTTGATTATGAATTACTACACAGGCCAGGCAAACAAATGCAACACGTTGATGCCCTCAGTCGTTTTCCTGTGTTGAACATTCAAGTCAATGACATGACTGACAAAATACGAATAGCTCAAAGCCAAGATGAGTTTTCCTCAACAGTAAAGCTACTATTGGAAGATAACAAGACAACAGACTACGCATTAAAACAAGGTTTAATCTACAAACTGGTCAACGACCAAGAACTTCTCCTTGTACCTCAAGATTTGCAGAAGCAAATAGTGCAACTAGAACATGCAAAAGGTCATTTTGGAGTAAGCAAAACTGAAAACCTGGTTAAGCAGCAGTTTTATTTCCCCAATATTCGCAAAGTCGTAGAAACTGTTATTGCCAATTGTGTACAGTGCATCCTTTCATCGAAAAAATTTGGAAAGACAGAAGGATTACTAAATCCAATCCCAAAAGGTGATTTACCGCTTGATACCTACCATGTTGACTTTTTGGGTCCACTACCTTCTACCAATAAGAATTATAATCATATATTTACTGTTGTGGATGCGTTTACAAAATTTTTGTGGATTTATCCTGTCAAATCAACTTCCGCACATGATGCTCTAGAAAAACTGAAGTTACAACAAGCAACTTTTGGAAATCCCAGCCGAATCATTTCTGACAAAGGCTCAGCGTTCACTTCGACTGCATTCCAGAAGTATTGTCAGGAAGAAAACATTGAATCATTGACGATTACAACAGGTGTACCCCGCGGCAACGGACAGGTTGAAAGATACCACGGTATAATCATCCCAGTCTTAACCAAACTCTCCATCGATGATCCAAATAAATGGTATAAATTTGTCCCATCAGTGCAGCGCATCATCAATAGCACCACTTCTTCCTCCACTAAGTTTACACCATTTGAACTGTTGACAGGCATTAAAATGAAGAACAAAGATGACATAAAAATAAAGGATATTCTCTTTGAAGAGAACCTGCAATCAACTCTCTGCATAAAACAACAGATGCGAGACGAAGCAAAAAAGAATATTTTGAAGATCCAACAGCAAAGTAAACATCAATATGACAAACACTGTAAAGCAGCCAAGACCTACAACATAGGTGACAAGATTGCTATTAAACGAACCCAATTCGGATCAGGAATGAAATTAAGACCAAAATTCTTCGGCCCATATGAAATTGTGAAAGTACTGCCCCATGACCGGTATGAAGTCAAAAAGATAGGTCGACATGAAGGTCCAAACCTTACTTCATCGTCAGCTGATTTGATGAAAAGTTGGAGTAATACCTGAACTGTGGAATATTTACAAACTGATTAACTGTATTTACTTTTTGTGAACAATTTTCCTAGTGACAAACTTTACTTTTTTTTTTGTTTTCTTCGAACTATGAACATTCCTTGAACAAGTTTCATGATGGTTATTTTTCTTTATATCAACTGAACTGTCAGCAAAGAGCATATTTTTTTTACTTTGATATTATTTACTTTATATTTGATACTGATTACTTTAATTTGAAATTATGTGCATTCATTTAAATTAATATTATGGTGCATTAACTTTACATTACTATTATGTGCTATTATTTTACTATTATGCCATTATTTTTACTTCAATGTGAAATTATTTTACTTTAATTTGCAACTATTTTACTCTCATGTGCAACTAGTTTTTTTTGCTTTACTATGCAAATGTCTTTACTTAAGTATTACATGCAATTATTTTTAATTCCATATTATTTGCAATTATTTTTGCTTTAATTTGATATTTTTAATGATTACATATCGTAGGTTCATATTACATATTTTCAGTACTTTACATATTTTATCTTCTTCATAATTGTTTCATGACATGTTTTCCCCCTCAATTTTAACTTATTCACGAGGACGTGAAGCCATCAGGATGGACGAGTGTCAAGACGCCCATAACTGTAACCGTTTCATGCTTTGTTCACTGTAACCTTTCCCTTATGTAACCGCGATAGCAGCGCCATAAAACTAACGGCTCGCAACTTGAGCGCGAACTTTCTGTAAAAGTGTGAATAAATGCACTTACCATCCCAAAGTTACTAAAACCATGCACTTTTTTATCTTATAATAAACTCAAACCCCTAGACACCGACAGAACATATATTATTGAATAGTCAATGAAAAACACTAAATAATCTACAAAATATCATAAGAACTCAGTCTTTCCATATTATATTGTTCTTGTTAAATCCAATAAAAGTTTTAAGGATTTCCGAAAAACTTTCAATTCAACCCCGAAATCCTTTTTTAAGCTGCAGACCCAATCCCTTGCAAGGCAATTGCCAACACCCACAAAAAGTCTTTTCAACTGCTTTAAAAACCAACTCAGGATTTGAAATCGGTTCCATTCCGCGGTGTGCACTAAATGTGTTAAAGAATTAATAACCTGAATTTTTTTCACCTGTTTTTGACAGAAGTAGGAACTACAGGTTTCTTTAAAAAAACTGCATTTTCTGTTAGCCACTTAGTTTCATTCATTGGAGTCATTGTGATTAGGATTCAAATTTATCAAATATATGGCTCTGAAGGCTTCATTACCTTATATGAACACATTTGCTAATATATGAACCATAGTTGTTCAACTTCGGATAGCATAGGTCAATATTTTCATACAAGCTAATGAAAGTATTGTGATGGGATTGAAATCATTAAATGGAGATTTTGTGTTTTTAACACGTTTAGAAGGGTGCTTATTCTAAAAGAGGGCCTTTAAATTGGTTCTTCCTTCAGAGTCGATTTGATAAGGAAAGGTAAGATCATGAAATCGCTTCTGGCTGCCTAAGTCGATTTGATACTATTATACAGTTGCAACTAAAACATCTATAGATTACAAATATTTTGTCCGAGTTACTAGTGCTTGCCTGATAAAAAAAAAGGTTTTCAAGAAAATCGCCCAAGCGTAAAGAGTAGCCTCCATATAACTTTTTAGGTTTTAAAGGTATTTCCGAAACAAGAAGGCATTCTTGTATCAATCATAAACCGATTTCGAGCATCACAAATGTCAAAGTGAGTATTACAATGTCATGGGGTGTTTCACACCTATGATCGTAGCCTAGTTTTTCACATATATGCAGACTTTTAATTTTTAGAAATACGTGCTAAATTATTAAACACTAAACTATATTAATCTGATATTTAATGCACAAAGGTAAAACTAAAATTAGTCAGTTTTCCAACAATGCAGACAGCACTGTACGAATGAAAGTGGCTCATCTGCCATTGTGTTAACACAGCAAAAGCCTCACTTTGGCCAGTTCGATATTTAATTCAAAAAGTAATTACAAAATTAGCCACTTTTCCAACAATGCAGGCAGCACTGTACGAACAAAAATTGAGTTAACACAGAAAAATCCTCACTTTTGCCCGATACGAGAAATACATATATTTTTTAATTTTCAAACAAAATCGAACTGTTCTCTAACATAACTCACATACACTTTCCCCACTATGTCCCGAAATTCCCCATCACCCCCAAGTCGGGGATATTATCCCTAACTTGTGCGTGACTTGTGGATCTAATGCCTAAAACTGCAAGAAGAAATGTCAGCGGAGGGTTCGATATTGATCCGAAACGACGGCTTTGTTTCTTCAATACTGAGCTTCTGAAAGTCCTTAAGCGTAGGATTAAGTACCGGGAATACGCAATTCTTCCCTAAGTGTGGTTCTTTTAAGCACTTTTCAATGTTTTTAGCTTCAACCGAGATTTCTTTTAAAGAAATTATCTGTGATTCCCTGCTCAATTTCGATGTTCTTTAGGTATAACCTAAAGATATTTAACATGCATTAAAATGGATGATTTGTTTTACTTTAATATTACAGGATGATCCCTAAATAATTATTAAAGTTTACTTTTATTGTTACGATTTCGCATCTAAAGAGTATGACATCAATTAAAGTGGATAATTTGTTTTACGTTAATATTACAAGATGATCCAGAAATGATGCTTAAGGGGGAATGGGCGTGCTTTACCGCGAGTCTCCAAAGCGAAGTGAATTGCAGTGGTAATCCAATTTAGAGAAAAAATATTTTTTCTGTCACATTTCGCCGGCTGTATTGAATATTTTTACAAAAGGAATTTTTAGGTCATAAATGTAGCTGACTTACAGATCCCGACAATCCCACATTTTGAAATTGGTTGGAATATTTTTTTTTTTTTTTGATTTTTAATAAATAATTTTACAGAAAGTATTCGAAGCAGTTTTAAAAAGTAGGATTATACGACCTGTAAGTTATCTACATTTATTATTAAAAAAACGTTTGTAAAAATATTCAATATAGCCGGAGAAATGTGACAGAGAAATTAGTTTTTTCCCATTGGATTAGCATGGGGCACTTGAGTTTGGAGACCCGTGGTCCAGCGAGGTCATTCCCCCTTAATTCTATTTTATATATTTGAGTTATTTCATATTTTTAGCCCTGTGCTACACAATATATTTCTAACTTTAAGAACTAAAAGGTTTGGATTTAAGGTAATCTGAAAATAATTTTCAGCTTTTAATATCATTCTCCGGTTTTTCGCAGAAAAAAAATTATGACAAAAGTTTCTTCAGCAGTATATTTGTTTAATTTGGAGTGGAATGTTGAAAAAATGGCAATGCGTGTTCGCACATCTATTGAACAAAAAATATTTTTAGAGCTCAGGACTTCAACTTCCATTAAATTGTAGCAAATATTATACGTTAGTTCTTTTTTCAATTGCTTTTAAAAATATTTTTTTAATCTACTTATCTTTTAAAAGATTTAATTATAAATTTTTGTTATACATGTGAAGGGTATAGTCTCTATCCAAAACCCCTCGATTGCTACGCCTTAATAACACATTATGTGTTTAATTACTTCAAACATCTGCGAGGAAACTTAAAGCTTTTAGGACTACCGGTTAGTTGGCTAGTGGTTTAATAACAGTCAATTAACATTTAGTACTTTTTAAGAGCCAACAAAGTTGTAAATATTTTTACAACTTTGTTGTAAATAGTCAAAATATTTTTTTAAAAAATAACTGCTAATAATCAAAAAAATTTCTTCACTTAAGACCCAAATCTTAACGTATTATATTACATAAGTACTAATTTAGAAAACATTAAAAACATAATTTAAAGAAATTAATAAAGAATTGAAATGTTCAAACTGAAATCATCTGAAATAATTTTTTTTTAGGAAGTGGATATGAAGCACCTCTAAGAAGTCATTCTAGTACCATTTTATCTACCAACAATTAAAAAGAAAATAATTAGATAGTTTTTGTAATGTTTCCTCTGCAAAAAAATACATATATTAGAATTCAAATCGAAAAAAAAAATAAAACCAGTCAAAAGTTTAAGTATACTTCACTTTTTTGTGGAATAAGATGACTTTAACACGTAGCTTGTGTAAATTCGGAACTGACGGAGAAACAGTTTTTGTTCGATATGTATTATCAAGTGAACGCCAGTTTTTATGCTATCATAGCGTCATCTATGCACAATAATTGAAGATAATCACTGTCATTTGTCATATTATTAGATGTGTTCAGTTAAAAAGGTAGATTAAATTTATAGTTAAATTTAATATTTGTCGTTTAAAGGTTCTCATAAAGCTACGTTACAAACTTATTTTGTGTTTTTAGTGAAACTTTATAAAAGCATTAAGCTAATTTTCATTTCTAACTATCCTAGGAAGCTATTTATTTAAATTTGATACTGATCTCTAACGTTGAACAAATTTTGACTGAATAATATAATTTTGTGAGAAGCTGATATTAAGTACGCATTTATATAAAAACACTTTTTCACACAAGTTCTTTAAGAATAACTAGTTAACGGCTAAAAAAATTTATGTCTATTGTTAAATATATTTTTTGTAGTTCGCTGCAAGTTGTTCTTTCTGTAATTCAATGCTAACATTTAATTTCGCCATTAACAGTTTTTTACTCTTTCCCATAAATATTTGTATGTATTTATCTAACTCTAATAAACATTAATGTTACGTCTTTCCATTGTCACAACAAGTTTTTCTACAGAATATACAACGTTTAAACCTACATACATCAGCAACCAGCTCCTTTATTTACCCAACATTCATCGATTACTTTCGAATGACAACCAATCAAACAAAGCAGCAGAAAATTACTAAATCGATTGTACCGAATATCCTGAAGGAAATATGATTTGCATATTATCCAAAGCCTTTCTTTTCTAATTTATGTGCAGAAGCCTTTTCAAGGTTGGATTTTGTTTTCCCATCGGTTATGTATCGATCTGCCGAGACTTATTCGATTTTTCATTTTTTGACAATGTCGTCTCAGTTCGGGGAATATCGTGATTTATGTTTTGGTAATTTTTTTCTGTTTGTTTGTTGTGGAACTGTCATTTCTCATTTCGATGTTTGAAAATGTATATTTTTTATTTGTTGGAAACGGATTAGGACAGTTAATAATGGTGAATTTAGCGAAAAAATCTGTATTTTTTTAAGAAGGATTTTCAGTGTTCAGTTCCATAGAGCTAATGCATAAGTTTTGTAAGCAAAACTTCCGCAGAAGTATTGCTTTGTCATGTTAGCCCTTTTTCCCTAGGTACTCGAATCAACATAACATCAAAATGAAACAAATTTGAAATGAAAATGTTGTCTAATTATTTAATTATATATTTTAGAAGTTTTTAAATGCCAAAAATATACAGCTGATGGCGACACTATTTTAAAATTTTATCAATTAATAATTAATTTATCCGATGCTTTTTCTTTTCAATTTTTCTAAACTCTTGAAAATTGATGCTGTATTATTCCCATACCTGATGAAAAAGTGACAACATGGCAAGGCAATTCTTTTGCATAAAGTTTTGATTTCAAAACTAATTCATTAACTCTATGAGACTAAAAGTTTCTCTTAAGCTTTTCAATTATGTATTTGTTAATTGTTCAATATATATTTCGTATAATGATAAACTACAGTAAGCAAACACATCAATGGCAAAAACACTTGAAACGCGTTTCACATACCCCGTTTTATTACACTGCAAAAAAAATTCTGTGAATTTTACAGTAAAAAGTACTGGCACCCAGGGCGCCAGCACTATTTACTGTAAAATTTACAGTACTATTGATTTTTTAACTACTGTATTTTTAGCAGTACTAAGTACTGTTTATGGTTAAGTATTTATTGTGAAATATACAGTAGTAATACGGTTTGACTATAGTAAGTTTTACACTACTTAGTAGTGTCGTTTCGATATTTTTTACTGTAAAATTCATGGTACAATTAATTTGCAACTGCTGTATTTTTTACAGTACAAAGAACTGTGTTTGGTTCAGTAGTCGCTGTAAAATATGCAGTAGTAGATTGATTAAACTACTGTCGATTTTACACTACATAGTAATGTTAGCGAGATAGTTTGACTGTAAAATTTACAGTATTAATAATTTGCAAGTACTGTATTTTTTATTTACACTATGGTTTTTAGTATTTATTGTATTATTTACAATTAGTCCTGATGACACGTTTGATTTTTCCTTTACTACCAGGGAAACAAGTATTTTCAGGCTATTTCCTATTTTGAACACAGGAATAAAACAAGAGTAATTAACATTAATGTCCTCACAGTAATAATGTGAATGCATTTTTATAATCTATTTAAAATGTTGGGATTGCAAATGTTAAAAATAAGCTACTGAAAAATTATTTAATGAATACCATAAGTAGGAAAAATAGAAAAATCTTATAATTTTTTTAATTAATTCTACAAAACATTATAAAACTTACTTCTGTATTGGAATTCTCATTATTTTTAATTGTCGAGATAGTAAAAAAAGGTCTGTTTCATTTTATAAAGATACAATGGTCTTCAAAAAATTTAAATAAAATAAATTTTTTCAAGCATGACATAAATCTTTTTATTAAACACACACAAAAGAAAAAAGCATACACACACAATATAAATTGTTTTTAAATTACACACAGAAACAAAGGAGGGTGGGGAGCAAGGAACCACTCCCTAAACATAAGCAATTTGCCACCTTTTCCTCTTTAATAAAGTTAAATTTTTTTATATGTATAAATTTATACTATCCAAACTAATTGCATAACGCCCATCATATGTACGAACCAACTAGAAGGAAAATATGTCCAACAAACTCATTTCAGTTAATTCGAAATGATAACAAATCTTAATTTTTTTTTAATTCGACCACCCCTTCTTGAAAATTTACCCTTCAAATACTCACACAAATTCGTAAAAAAAAATTAAATGAATGACAGAATATGTTAAAAAAAATGCTCATCAATGACAAAATCTAATGTTGGTGTTTTATCCAACTTTTTCAGAAAGAATAATTATAAAAATTAAAATGTGTAAGTTTGCAAATTCAACATTTAACTAGTTTAAACAGCCGTATATAAAAATATAATAGAAAGAAATATCAAATATATTTTTAAAAAATACAATACCAATATAAACATATATAATCAACAACACTTTATTTAACATTAAAATTTCACAAGATTCTGCATATACGTCTTGAAAACTCCTACACGGTTCGGCTAATCCACTTGATCATGGAAGAAAGATTAAGACTAGCATTTGATAAGTCAAGTTTCAAGTGAAAAATTCCTGCACGTATCCGCCTCTGGATTCAGCCCTCTCAGGAGTGCGGGGGTTCGAATCCCACCTACTGCCAGTCATCCTATAAATCGGATATCTGTACTGGGAAAGAGTAGAAAATCCAACTCGTGACGGATGGGCCCGAGTACACTGGGACAGACGTGCTCGCTCAATCAGTGGAGTCCTAAGTCCCGACGACGTCAGCGTACGATGTCGCTCGAAGTTCGTTGGGTGCCCGATCAGGTGTCGACCTCGCCACTAGACCAGGGTTCTAAATTACGAGGCGTTATTCGCTGTGTCAAAGCTCCTAATGGAGGCTAGAAATAGGCAGCCGGAAACGATTACACTACATTATCTTGAACTTGTGTACTGAATCTGTGAAACACAAAAGGTTTATATTATTATAACTAATTTTTATAGTACTTAACAAGTTTATAACTTTTTAACAGCAATTTAATTTTTCCTGACCCTGTAGAGAATGTGTATAATTTTTTAAGTAAAGTTATAAAAAAGTACAAATATCAAAACAGATGTGTGTTCCTAAATCTATCGAATTAAAAATATCAATATAACTTGATGGGACGGAAATGCTTGCCAACCATCGTTCAATAAAAAATGAAGATATAAAACAGGTGAAATAAATATTCTAAGTATCGTTTGCACAGGGTTGAAATCAAAGAGGTTGAAATCAAAGTGCATTCTTATGGTTCATGATGCATACAAATTAATTATTCTAATCATAAAAAAATATTAGTCGAAGATTAGCTAGTTTTAAATTTTTAGCAGATAATTTAGAAGTTAGGCCGAAACAAAAAAAACTAGCTTTTTTGGGGAGGTCCACATTTACAAATTGCTTGTATCATTTAAGACAATGCATGGGTGCCATCAAAATTTACAAGATTGATCTTTAAAAAAAATTACAATTTTAGAAATAAAATATAACATTACCCCTTCAATAAGCAACTAAAATTTCAACGTTATTAAATAATTATTTGCTTAAAGTAAATAAAAAAATATATTTAGAACTTACAAATGGAATACAATCTTGATTATGAACTTAATTAAAAAATACTTGGTGAAATATTTAGTTATTTATATTTATTCCTATGGAAAAATATTTTATACAACACCTTGATTGTGAACTACATGGTTATTATGTGGCAATAGGTATATTTCCCACCGCGAAGGTGTTCTCACTTTGTCGTAGTGCGGTGGCTTGCGTGTGTTGTAGATCCCGAGAGCTATGCCGGCGGTAGCTTAGCTACTGGCAGGGCCACCCATGCCGGACAGGTCGGAGGGGAGACACCAGACCAAGAGGAACATCCTGGTCCTCCAGGTTGGGGGTTGAGCGTAGGGCCAATCACCCTGCCTCGTAAAAAAATACCTTGATTACAGAAACCGCAAGAAGTGAAACTCAAAATTCTCTGGGAGACAGTGCGGGTATCTTTGGCCCTTTGATGGATGAATATCTGGAAGAGGAACAAATATGCATGACACAGGCGGGGGAAAGCCGCAAGGAGCCTCGTCTGTCGATGAACTACTTAGCACATCCCAAACACAAATTAAAGTTTGGTACATGGAATGTTCGAACTATGTACCAGATTGGAAAGACCAAGCAGATAGTAAATGAAATGTGCAACTACGGTTTAGACATTTTAGGAATAGCAGAAGCCCGTTGGACTGGGTTTGGAGAAGTTAAGACCACCGATAATTACAGCATCGTGTACTCAGGGCATGAGGAAAAACATGAGAGAGGTGTTGCTTTGATCATGAGTAAGAAAGCTAGGGGCAGCTTGATGAGTTGGGTCCCAGTAAGCGACAGGATAATAAAAGCTCGGTTCTACTCAAAACATGCAAAACTATCAATCATACAAGTATACGCCCCCACAAATGATGCTGACGAGGAACAGAAAACAGGATTCTATGACCAGCTACAAAGGATATTGGATGAGACTCACAAACATGACATACTATTAGTAATGGGTGATTTAAATGCCAAGATTGGTAAAAGAGTGACCAATGAGGAACGTGCAATTGGCAATGAGGCTATTGGAGACCAAAATGAAAATGGAGACTTGTTTACAACGCTATGCGAGATGAATGATCTCAGCATAGGTGGAAGCTTTTTCAAACATAAGGACATTCACAAAATAACGTGGATTTCACCGGATGGTAAAACCGGAAATCAGATTGATCATATCTCAATAAATGGCAAATACAAGAGATCTTTGCAGGACGTACGAGTTAAAAGAGGTGCTGACGTAGCATCCGACCACTTTCTGCTTGTAGGGATTGTAAAATTGAAATTATGCAAAATCCCAGGGCACAAAATGAATAAAAGAATTAGGTACAACTTAGAAAAATTGAAAGAGCCAGATTTAAAGCAAATGTTTTCAATTGAGCTACATAACAAATTTGCAGCATTAACTGACCTTAATGAAGAAAACGAAGACGATTCTGGACAGGTTGAAGAAACTTGGAAGAAATGTAAGGAAACATACAATAATACAGCAGAAGAGATCTTGGGCATAAATAAGAGGAAAACAAAAAGAGAGTGGATATCTGGTGAAACTCTCAAACGTGTAGAAGAAAGAAAAAATTTAAAGGGCAAAATAAATAGCACAAAATCGGAAAGAATAAAACAGATGGTAAGAAAGCAATACGAAGAAGTGCACAAGAGCGTCAAACGATCCGCCAGAACTGACAAAAGAAACTTTTTCCGTGCACTTGCAGAAGAAGCTCAGAGAGCTAATGATGTCGGTGATATCGGAGAAGTTTATAAAATTATCAAGAAACTGGGCGGTGTTAAACCAAATAATGATTGTGCTGTTAAAGATAAAAATGGCAAACTCCTCACTCAAGAAAAAGAAATCGCAAGTAGATGGAAGGAACACTTTGAAGAACTTTTAAACGTTACCACCACTTTAGGTGAAAGTGAAGTTGAGTCTCCCTTTGAACACCAAGTTCAACTTGATATTGATATGGAAGACATTACTATAGAGGAAATTAAACTAGCAATAAAGTTACAAAAGAACAGGAGGACTGGTGGAAATGATTTCATCACTGCCGAGCTCATAAAAGCTGATATCGATGTATCTGCGGCAGCACTCCATAAGCTATTTAACCTCATTTGGAAAGGAGAAAAGGTCCCTTTATCGTGGAGGGAATCTCAAATTGTAAAAATTCCAAAAAAAGGAAACCTCACGGAATGCAACAACTGGAGAGGAATCAGCCTCCTCTCAGTACCCGGAAAGATTTTCTCGAGAGTCATCATTAACAGAATTAAGAAGAAAATCGATGACATCCTTAGGGTAGAACAGACTGGATTCAGAAGTGGAAAGAGCACTGTGAACCAAATATTTATTCTTCGAAACATAATTGAGCAGTGTGTCGAACGAAATGAGACAATTTATTTAAACTTTATAGACTTTTCTAAGGCTTTCGATAGCATTGACAGAGAAAGTCTGTGGAAAATATTGGGGTTCTATGGAATTCCAAAAAAAATCATAAACATCATAAAGGATATGTACAATAGAAGTAGTGCCCAGGTACTGGTAAATGGTAATATGACTGAAAAATTTGAAATTAAAACAGGGGTAAGACAAGGCTGCGTGTTATCGGGGTTATTGTTTATCATTGTTTTGGATTGGGTAATGAGAAAAACTGTAGGATCCATACATAGAGGAATAAGATGGGATTTTAACACATTTCTTGAGGACCTAGAGTTCGCAGATGATATTGTTCTGATGTCATCCAGATTCCAAGATATGCAGGAAAAAACTAGTCATCTCGAAGAGAATGCAAAAAAGGTTGGTTTAGCAATAAATGAAAATAAAACCAAAGTTATGAAAATTAACAGTAAAAATAGGACAAAAGTTATCATCAACTCAAAAGAAATTGAAGAAACAGATAGTTTTACGTACCTCGGTTCCATTGTTGACACACTGGGTGGAACAGATGAAGATCTCAAATGTAGGATTAAAAAAGCGCAAAATGCTTTTAGAATGCTTTTCAAGGTTTGGAAGTCGTCAAACTTAAACATTTCTCTTAAACTAAAAATCTATAACGCAATTATTAAATCTATACTACTTTATGGCAGTGAAACTTGGAAAATTACAAAACAACAGGAAAATAAACTCAACGCATTTCATACTAAATGTTTAAGAAAGATCCTAAAAATTTATTGGCCAGAAAAAATATCAAACCATAATCTATATATTAAAACAGCTGACAAACCCTTGACAATAGACATAAAGAGAAAGAGATGGCGTTGGGTCGGCCATGTACTAAGAATGAGCCCCGATTCTAATGAACGGATAGCTTTAACTTGGTCGCCAGACGGTAAAAGGAGGAGGGGACGACCAAGACTGACGTGGAGAAGAAGCATCTTAAAGGAGCGAGACCATCTTGGTTGGCCAAGCTGGGCAGTTGCCAGGGAGGCCGCACTGAACCGGAGGAACTGGATTTCATCAATTGCGGCCTCATGCGCCTATAAGGCGTGACGAGTCGCAAGAATAGGTATATTTCACAGTTGCTTATTTACCAGAATATTTAACTCGTTTATAAATAAATAAAAAATTATTTTTAATTCCTTTCTATTTCTGTTGTATTTTTTTTTTTGGAAAAAACTTGTTATTTTAGTAGACTAGAAATTACAAGCAAAATATAATCTCAATATATATGAAGCCAAAGCGTCTATAAGACGACCTCCCATATTCTTTTCAAACTTAAACCTGTCTAAAATCAGAAACCACAGTATAGGCTGAAGAAGAAAAAAGCTTAAAAGTTTTAAACGTAATCAAATTCAAGCTGTTCTTGTAATCACAACTCACTGACACTTGATCAGAAGAAAATATTCTGGTTGTTTCAACTTGCCTGAATCGGAGCTACAAAAGTTATGAGATTACACTCTTCCGATCACTTTTTGTTTCGATACAGGGCAATTTTAGCGTTGCATAGTTTATAATCAACATAGATTGGTTGTTTATAACAACTATCTTTATAATCACTAAAACAAAAACAACAAAGAAATAATACGACAAAACTGTGTCAGTGTCACACCAAGGGAAAAAACCCGTACATGCGAACAAAAAATTACTTAGAATCGAACAAAACTAACACAATCAAAATGTATCTTAACAATGGCGACAGGCGGCTAGAATATATGAATACAGGATTCTCTCAATATATAAATTAATATATACTATGTTATACAATGAATAAGATAGAATAGAATACAGAAAGAAAAGAAACTTACTTAAACGCTTTCGAAGTTCCAATCCAAAAATGTCATCTTTCAAAAATGGCGGGTGGCGGCCTTCGGTAGTTCTGTTTTGAAGATTTCAATGAGGTTGTAATGCGGTCCAATCTTGTATCACATCACGTGGAAATAGTTCTTAAAGATTATTGTTATATAATCGAATAAAATACATTAAAGGTTCCGAAATATTTTTTTCATAATTAAACATTGCCAATTAAGTACCATATCTAAAAAAATATTTAAACAAATATAGAAACTAAAACAAAAATTCTGTTCGTTTGTAAGTGCTACAATATGTTACAGTTTATAGTACTGTATTTGTGCGTCATGACTGTAAAGCAATGCATTTACAGCACAAATAATCCAAAATAACTGTAAAATATCATGTTTTTTTTTGCAGTGTAGCTGATCACAATTTTTAATATGATCTACTGTCTCTTTTAAATATGATCTCTTTCTGCAAATAATTCCTGAACTTACGTTTCAAATGAAGACATTTAAATTCAAAGGCTTTTCATTCTGAAAATCGTAGCAAACTCTTAAATCAAGTTTTTAAGAGGTTAACAAAAATAAATCCTACTCAATTTTCAAATCGATGAACAAAAACTATCCTACATTCTGCACAACTTTTCAAATTACGAAGAAAAGTTTAAATGCTTCTTACTAGGTTTAAATAAATTACCAAACTGATTTCTTCTTGAAATCATTTCATTTCAAGTTACTCCTGAAATCCCTTAAAAAGCAATAAGTTTCAAGTAATTGGCTTTATAAAAGCATCATAAATGTAGAAGCATGTCTTTATTTATGTATTCTTAAGTCTATCTCGTAAAGAATGTATTTACCTAACATTTCTGTAGAATACATATAATTTAAAAGTTGCTTTTTGTAACAAATTACCTTCCAAAAATCACAATTTCGCCCAATTTAACGGGAAAAGGCACCCACTTCAAAATTCTGATTTATTGAATAAACTCTACATCATAAAACCAAGATAAATACTCGTTATAAAAGCCGCTTCAACAAACTAAATCTTTCAAATAGACTGAAATTATTTCCTAATTCCACGGCCCAATAATATTCTCTTTCCAATTTCAAGAATCTCCCATTTCCCACATGCAAAGTAAATCCCTTGCAATATATGAAAGATATTGAGTTCTTATGAACAGCGGGGGCGAATTTTGAAGAATCAATGGCTCGATTAAGAATTTGGCAATATGCACGGAAAGTCGCATCTAGAGATTGGTGAAAAGGAGATGCCTTGGTTTTGTTGCTAAGTTTAGATAAAATCGTTGTGTTTGGTCACGGGAAATACGTACTTAATAAACTCTCTCACGTTTATGAAAGTATTTAAATGAAAGCTATCGAGTTATTATGAACAGAATAAATTTCAATAAACGGATAGCCCCGGATGGCCGAGTGGTTTGGACCATTACGCTAGCAGTCTGAGCGCTGTAACAGCTTTTGATTCGATTCCCGCCTTTGCCTTGGATGTATATTCTTTTCTCGGTGACAGTAAAAATTCTTTCTGCGTCTGTCTTACTCAAGGAACTACGAAGGCCTCGTAAGCGGGTCTCTGACCAAGCACACAAGCCGGAATATATATATACCTACTACCACCGATATAAAAAATCATGTCTAATCATATCTTTACATCATTGACATTTCCAATTTAACCAAAAAAATATCTTCAAATTTTCTAATATCTAAACAATTTCCACATTGGCAAACTCCTTCATATTCCACAATTTTCAAGATATACAACCCTACCCTAGTATAAATCCCCCATGGATCCCCCCTCCCCCCAAACTACCGAGGAATCGAATCATTTCTCGTATATGGAGCATGGTACTACAACAACGTCGTTAGAGTGAAACCGACATGGTCGTTTCTTTTCCTTTTCTACTTTTTATTTCTGTCAGATAAGATGTATTCTCCCTTCCCTCTCCCTTAAGTGTCGTTTTGACTTTTTCGTGTCTTATTTCCTTTTCTCTTGTCTTAATGCGTGGATTTTTCTAAACCGTTTTCCGGAAGTGGTTTTTATCGAAGACGATTGTAAGGTTGTAGGAATATGGTTTATGTAATTTTTATCGATGTTTTATTAATATGAAAAATAAATTTCTTACAGATAATATCCCGTGAAATCGAGAATATATAATATGTTCCATTTATTTGAAAATTGCAGACCGTTCACAGGAACAATTTATTTTTAAGTTAACATCATTTTAAATTATTAATAATAGTTGCTACATTTAATTTAAATAAACTTTAACTTTAGAGATGCGGCTTAAATGTGGTTTAGATTGGGATTATTTTATGTTGTTATACACTTAGTTTTATTTAAGATAATTAGTAAGATAATTAATTTGTAGAACAAGTGTCTGCAGGAAAAAAATCCTTCAAAATCGATCAAATCTACTATGTTTTATTTGTTTAAATGTTATTGAAGGCTCTTGTGCACAATTTATGTCTAGATTACATAATTTTGAATCGTAGATAATAGTTTCTGTTTTCAATTTTCAACAAAATTTAACTTTTGATACTGGAAATGTTTAAAAATCGTTTTGGCAGAGATTATTTTTCGTTGTGACACACTTATGTAATCGAATATAAGATATTTAATTTTTAAAATATAATGTACAAATTCAAGTATTATTCATTTATATACTCACTAATTGCTTTCATACACTTAAATACAATACTTAAAATTGCCAAACAATGCTAATCCCAGGCCGCCCCGGCGGCTCAATCGTTATAATGCCAGCCTTTGGAGCTGCTCGGGATCGAATCCTGGTAATGCATGGATGTTTGTGTCCCTTAATAAATATTGTAATTTGTCTATGTGTTTGTGTCGTCTCTTTCTCTGTGTGTCTCTTGTGCTTGTGTCATTTCTGGGTTTGAATACAATTGACCTAAGGTCGCAGTGTTCGGCGAACTTGCCTTCCACTAAGAAAGTCATAAGTCATGCTAATCCTAATAATTACTAGAAAAACTAATAAAAGCTTTATTTCTACAATATTTATGAAAAACTAAATATAGAGGTTAAGTCTATATATTGTGATGCAATTTTGAAAAATATGTGAATTTTTTCACCTCATCACTTTTAAAAATCCGATACTTTTTTTAGAAAGAAATGCCACTCTTTCCAAACTCAAAAAAATCTTGTTTAACGAAAATACTTTCCCTATCAACAAAAATCTCAAATAATCGAAAAGTCTACAAAGAGTTTTATCGACTCAGTATAGCCACTGTGTTCGTTATTTCATTCTTTTGATGCCCTTTAATCAATAAAAGTGTTTGATTTATATTTGGTTTTTTAACAAAATAAGTATACCCGAAAAATTTTTAAAATACAATATTTACTTTAAGCATTCTATTTGCCAAAATCAGTAGAGTGTCAATGAAATGGACGACTTTCGTTTTTTATTTACTTAATACAATATGTATGAATGTGCTTTGAAGTTGAATGCTTTGCAAACATTTTGCATGAAATGGTAAAAATAAAAACCTAGAATAAGCTATAAGAATAGTAATAGTTTTGTTTTTGAAAAGTTTACACTCTTAAAGCGAACGAGCGATTTTAACTCAGTCTGATTGATTTTCACTCCTCCAGTCTGAAAAATGCTCTTCTCCTTTTGGAGTGGATCCTTTGTGTGTTAAACTTCCGACAGGATCACTCCAAACGAGTGATTTTAACTCAGTCTGAGATAATATTCACTCCTTTCTAGTCTCGAAAATGCACTTCTCCAACTGGATTGGAATTCACTCTTTTGTTTTAAGAGTGTACTTTGTTATTTGCACAGCTATGAGTTTACTGCTGCCTTTCAAAAGCATAATTTTGTAAATTACTTACATTCGCCTTGATAGAAAACGATAGTGATTTTCTTGTTTAAATAAAATCATGCTTGAAATGGCCAGTACAAACAGGAAATTTTAAGTGTCAATTACCATACAGAAAAGGCTTGTGAATACTTTGCATAAGTGATGAAAAAATAATTTGCGAGTTTAATTATAAGTCAAAAATTTTAATTTCAGTAATTAGTTTTGACACAAAATATCTATACCGACATAAAATGTTCGTAAACATGTAAGTATATGAAAGTAAAAAACCGGCTAGAATCAGAATTGTTGTTTTTTACAACATATACAAGTACATACTTTCGTGTATGTAATAGAGCAATAATAAAGATATTTTTTAAGAAGGCATAGCACCTATTTAGAAACCTCTAAGTTATTTCCCGTTCCGTTTTTTATTGGTCGAAAGTAAAAACCATTAAAATATTCACGTTATAATTTTCCTCTGATTTTCTAAGAATGAACCACGTCTTGTCGTAGATGTAACCGGCTATTATACTAAATGGCAAAATTTATAAATTGAAAATCTCATTTTAGTCTTTAATAACAATATATTATGTACATAACACCGAACTTAATTGTACAACATCGATTATATCATGTAGTTCCCGCATGTATTATTATGTTCTTCGATGGTCATAAAAGATTGACTTTTTTATATAAACACAATCGGGTTTTTTTGTCCCCTTCAGTTATGACATTCTCTATTGTAATAACTTTATGGGTAAGGCGACAAAAACCAATTGCACTACATTAAGGAGGACAGTGTTTGCTCATTGGTTATGTTTATCATCAGCTTAGATAATCTCGAGTCAAAAATGTAACTATGTTCTAGAAACAAAAATGTATTCTATAATATGCTACTATAATGAATTACGTTTACCGAAATAGCTATCCTACATATATACAAAATACTTCGCTAAAAATTGCTAATAATAAATGCTTTTTCTAAGAACTTTACAAAAAAACATCCACAAGGTATTTATAGATACGATAATCCTAATGAGTTCTTAAGAAATTCTCAAGTTCTTGCTTATATTATTTTACATTTGTTTCCCGTTTGTATTGTTTTGTATAATGCTTATACTTTGTTAAACTGGTTTTTATTGACAACAATGAATTCCTCAATTCAAATAATAACAGACCAATTACCTATCATTGCAGAAAAGTATCCTAAGACACCACTCGGGGCCTGCACACCACCAGCAAGCCAACCCCATGCAGCTCCGGACATCCACCTTCACCTCCATGAAGACACCTCGGACATCAGCCCTTGAACCAGGACAATGACGACCCCGGACACAAAGACTGGCTCCAAGGAGACCTCTGGAGGACTCCGCCACCTCCTTAACACATCCATCCTGTTCGTCATCTTCTGCCTCGTAATCGACTGCCAGTCCAAGAAGGCCATCCTGGAGGGGGATGTGATGTTGGGGGGTCTGTTCCCGGTGCATCAGAAGGACCTGAAGACCAAGTGCGGGGCCATCTTCAAGGACAGGGGCATACAGAGGCTGGAGGCGATGCTGTTCGCGCTGGAGGAGATCAACAAAGATCCGAGGTTGCTGGACGGGATTAAGCTGGGTGCCATCATACTGGATACTTGTTCCAGTGACAGGTGAGTCCGAAAGTATAGTTTAATTTACCATTTTTTTTTTCAATTTCATTGAAGAAACTGTCATAGAGATAATTACCCTTCATGCAGCCCAATGTAGATTTGATTTTAACAAAAAGTTGTAGCTAATGGTATATCGTGTGTTGCACCGAAACTTACATGTCCTGTCCATGACACAACTTTTACCTTTCTTATTTGAGTTAGTAAAAGACAAGTAAACAAAATACATTTTTTTTTACCACATTGAACGATTCGGCAAAAACATCTTTTAAACAAGAAAGACCACCTTTCACTAAAGTTTAAATTGAAATATTGATATGGTGTCTGAATACTTCTAGTTTCAAATACATTAAACAAGAGTATTGTTTGTATTGAGGATACAAGGTATATGATTAACCGACTGAAATATACAAATACACTTATTTTGCACAGGAAGTATCAAGTAATTGGCACTTTGTTTTTTTCCACCAGCTATGCCCTGAACCAGTCCCTGGAGTTCATCCGCGCCTCCATCAATACGGTGGACGCGACCACCTTCGAGTGCGCGGATGGGAGTGTGCCCTCCCTCAAGTTCTCCACCAAGGCCATCACGGGGGTGGTGGGGGGCTCGTACAGCGAGGTCTCGCTGCAGGTGGCCAATCTCCTCAGGCTTTTCAAGATACCACAGATATCGCCCGCGTCCACGGGGACGTCGCTCAGTGACAAGACCAGGTGAGATACCACTAGGGTGACCACACTCTCAGAAATTACACTTTCACGATTCATGAATCCTCAAGCCTCATTTCGTTAATTTTGAGGATTGTTTCGTCAAACTATCACGTGACTTTTGAGTAAATGCAAACCCTCACTTTTACGATCGTGATTCGACGATTCTGTATCTTGATTTTGAGGAAACTTAATCTCATTGTTGTACTCACATGCTCAAAAGTGAAGAAATATTTCTTTAAATTAGACGACATTCAAATCCTCATAAAAATGACGATTTAAATTTCCTCACTTTGAGGAAGCGAAAACTCGGAGCATTTGCCAGTAATGGAATCGTCAAAATTAAGGAAAATTTCGTCGTTTTTGAGCATTCATTTTTGAGAGTGCAGAAAAACTGCATTCGCAATACAGTTTATATTGTAATTCAACTATCTAGTTATAAAATCGTGCAAAATTGTAGTCCTCGTTTAATTTTTTCTAAAACAGACGCAACGAAGTTAAAATTTGATTTTTGAAAAGTTAATGATGTCTTTTTAATCTAAAAATTAATCACTAAATAAAAAAAAAATTCCAACCTTTGAAAATTCAATGTTTCCAGCTGCAAAACCGGGCAGTTTTCGGACGTTGGCAGATGAGGTTCGACTTTCGGCTCTCCTTGTACAATAATTTTTACTACCTACTTAATGAAAAATCTTTATTAACCAGAATTTCCGATTATCCTACTTACACCCAGTTCCCTATTAGATTGGATAATGCAAAAATCGACGGGTAATCTAGGTTCTATATTGTAAACTTTCTTTGAATAATTCCAGATACGACTTCTTCGCCCGCACCGTCCCGCCCGACACCTTCCAGGCCGTGGCCCTGGTCGACCTGGTGCAGAGCTTCAACTGGTCCTACGTCTCCCTGGTGTCCTCGGAAGGCCAGTACGGGGATTCAGGGGCCACGGCATTCCAGCGGGAGGCAAGGTCGCGCAACATATGCATAGCAGCCTCGGAGAAGGTAAAGCGACTCGCTATCGGTGCTTCATTAACTCACTAACGACAACTTTATGAATATCATTAACACCTTAATTTTCGAATAAAAAGTTTTCTTCAAGTTATTTCGATTAAGATAATATTTTATTCAATTATTTCATATTCCGATCATATTTTATTCGATTTATTTCGATTTGTCCAACCTGAACTGTTCAGTATTAAAGCCTTCATTTGTATTATAATTTGTTTGTTAAAAAAAAAAGAATTCATTTTCGCGTTTTAAATATTCTTGCCAATCATCGATAATGAATTAATGGGCATGTTTCATGTATTGGGCGTACCTCTGACCAGAACTGATACTCTGGAAATAGCTTCGCATGAAAAGTTGGTGAAGCCGATTTTGGGCGACTCGGCGACAACTTTAGGGAGAATGTGCCCCATTTGGCATGAATTCGCCGATCACAATTGACACTTGAGTTGATGGTTTGCATTGGATGTCAAAATCGCTCGCTAAGAACAGTACTACAAGGATTTTAAGTTTTAAAGATTGTTCCTGCAATTCTATTTTTTTTAAAAATACATGTTTCCGAAACTACATAAAATAAAGAACCTCCTAAAGCAATAAAATATAAATTTTCTGCTGAAAAAATTATTGAAAAAGTTGGTTTAAATTGCCTATTTTAACAGGTAAAGTACAGGAATTGTCGGCAAAAGTTGGGTTGCTCTTCACCGACCCTATTGGCGAGCATTTCGATGCTCCTTCCAGGGTTTCAGTTCAGTTCAGTGGGGCGTACAAAGCAAATAATTTCTTTCTAAATATTTTTCCTCTTCTATTGGTGCTACTGTGCTCAAGCGCACAAAGCATCAATGGCGGAAGGCACAAAAATTTAGAAATAAATTATTTTCAACCCACGGAACTGTGGCATCTCACTGGCCATCTCTCGATTGCAAGAACTTTCGTCCAATCCTCTATTCCATGCCGGCTTGAAAGATGTGGATAAGCTTGCAGGTTTTTTTTTTTTTTTTGAAGCTTTGTTACAAATTAAACCACGTTACTCAGTATTTTGTTTAAAGTTCCTATCATACTTTGAGTTACTTCAACTTACTTTAAAGTCGGAGTTAAGTAATACCTACAACATTACCTTACAACGTTGTACACAATTTGTTCAATTGTTCATCCTCTTGCAACCTGGCGTCCCCATTTGAAGACTTGAAAAAAAAACTTCCCACAAACAATTAACACGTAAATTAGTTCCGAAATTGATCTGGTCTGATAGAAGAAGATCCAAATATCAGTTTTCAGCCTTTGATCATAGTTATCAGTCATTTATTTCTGTAAAAAATGAAGTTGAACGAGGGTCAATACGATATTAGAGTTCTTTTTTTTTTCAAATTTCAACGAGGCCTGATGCAGACATATTTCTATGCAATGAATGGTTTCTTTCGTTGTACTCTTCAAATATGTTTATAAATTAATGTATATCTTGAGGAGGTGTTTTGTGTGGTTGTAAGAAAGGTGTTTGTTTGTGTCGCCAGATCTCCCACTCTGCCACGGAGGACGTGTTCGATGCCGTCTATGCCAGCCTGTTGCAGAAGATCAGCGCCCGGGGCGTGGTTCTCTTCACCAGGGCGGAGGACGCCGCGGGGGTGCTGAGGGCGGCAGCCAGGGCATCCAGGTACGCACGTTACCGTTGTTGCATTCCATGCATACCATTCTACAGACGACTTAATGGGTAGCCCTGATCATAAAGAACTAGTTGAAAAAAAAACTCTGGCATTTTAGTACACAAAAAAAGAGCACCGTTACACTCCAAAATAGGAGTAAAGCTAACCCCTATAATAGAAGTAACTTTAAAACCACAAACTTAAGGTCTCAGGGTAATATTATACAACAAAAAGATGTAAAAATGAGTGGCATGCTTGGTGCATTGGTGTTTTGAATTAATGTATTGGTGCAATAGTTTTTTTGTCACCCCCCCCACACACAACCACTAAGAAAAAGAAGGGTTTACGCTATGTTTAGTGAGTCAATACCTGCTTTGTGTCACGTTATTATTTCACAAAATGGGGTACGACAAATGACAGTGAGTGCGGCATCAAGAAGGGAAGAGCATAGGCTTTATAGATCTTTGCACCGCTCGTCAGAAGAGACAGTCTCAAGAGACACACAAAAAAGGACGACACAAACACAAAGACAAATAACAACATTTACTGTGACAAACACAAACATCCAAGCCTTTCAAAGCAGCTCCAAAAGCTAGTCACAAAATGGGGTAACTGCTTGTAATTGACCCATCATCGTAGCGTTCTCCCATACGATCATGGTTTGGAAGCTTTATTTATTCAATAACTAGAAAAAAGATGGTAGGTCACTCTGGGGTATTGGTATGATTCAAATTTGGGACTGTGTTTGTCTGTCTGTATTTGGACACAATGGATTTTTTCAACGCCTTGCATTTTCTTTGACATATGGGTCTGATTGACGTTCATGGAAAATGTAGGACATGCGACGTTCCAAAAGTAAAACAGGCATTGTTTTGAGAATTTTGTCCTGGCTTTTTTGTCCCTTCCTTCAATGCTTACTATGCCGACCCGGTGGCGAAACGGTAAGTACGTGCTCGTTAAATCTGTTGGGTCCGGAAGTCCTGTGAACGGTCATTGGGTAGTTTCCCACGGGTACAGGTCCCTGGAGCCTATTTCCCTCCTCTTCAGGGACATGTCTAAATTGTGGAGGTGGCGAGCGATAGATGGCGGCATCTGTCGCATATGTGTGTGTTGTGTCTGTTTTACTTGACGTAGGCTTTTTAGCGGGTCTCTGACCAAGCACACAAGCCTGCAAATATGTCTACCAATCAACCAAGCTTACAATAAATCCAGCTGTAGAATCAAACTCATACCACAGATTCTTCATCATGATTCAATGTTCCTTTTAAATCCATTAAAACAAGTGTCACATTTCTCCTTTGCTCCTAACTTTCTCAACTGTATCAAAAGCTGCCCCTTTTAAATTGAAATGATTAAGGGTGAACATTACGATTAATAAATCAGTCGCAGCTGTTAGATTGCTAGTAATGATTACTTTATTGATCGTAATTCTTTACTTGGAAAATCTGTGAGAAAGCTGAAGGGAGTTCGCGGAATGAAGATTTTGATTCTTTATCAAACTTATACAGCTCTTATAAATTGAAGAACAATTTGGAACAATTTAATATGTACTCCTTGTCTATGGACTTTTTAATATAGCATCTCTCCCAAACAAAACAACAATGATGGTTATGGAAAAATATTCCTCTCATTTACAATTCTTATCAAATTAATTCGAATTAATATTTTTAGCACAACTGTTACTGACGTACATTTATAAATGTATTACGTTTTATGTCAAAAGTATGAAGCTAGGGGAAAATTTGAAATAACTTTTTATTATATAACCAACCTCAAAGACTCAAAGATAAAAGCAATCTGCATATAATTTTGCCGTAGTTTATTTTATTTTTTCAGATATCTTGTTAATACATTTTTCAAGCCAAAACAATGTATATAAAAAAGGATTTATGAGAACTTTATGTTAAAATTATATAAAAAGTTACAAATGCCTTTGCGTTATTAATATGAGTTTAAAAAGCAATGTATTAAACGAAAATGAAAAATATTTTCTTTTTATACGTTGGTTTTAAAACACTTATCAACAATTTCATAGTTAAAATGGTTATCTCTAAAACATATATGTTTAGGCTAGTTAAAGGTTATGACCAAAAAATGGTTTTAATGATCGAAATATTTTTATACATCTTCAAAAAAAATTGATGTTTCTCTTCCCTGTCTGCAGGAGAGGCATTTTCACGTGGGTTGTGAGGAAGTGTATTTACCCTCGGAAATTCCTAATACTTCTTTCTAGCTTTAAATATATATTTCCTTAGTTTGTGATAAGTGAAGATAGTTTGGGCAGAATTGAGTTGTTTATTTATTTTCGACAGTGTTCTGAAATCTTAACAAAAACGGAATTTGGAATACATCAATCGTAAAATGAATTCAATGGATTCCATTATTGAATAAAAATTATGGAACATACTTCAACGATGGATCATACAGAATATACACCAACAATAGATCATACAGAATATACACCGACAATAGATCATACAGTATATACACCAACGATAGATCAAGCAGAATATACACCAACAATAGATCATACAGAAAATGCTCCAACAATAGATCATACAGATCATTTCAAACATGCATCTTCAAATAACTAATTAGTGTTACTCTTTCCTGTCCACAGGCGGGGCGTCTTCACGTGGGTGGCCAGCGACGGCTGGGGCAAGCAGGACAAGCTGGTCGAAGGACTCGAGTCGGCCGCCGAAGGGGCCATCACGGTCGAGCTGCAGTCCAACGAGATCAAAGGTTTCGACGAGTACATGAAGTCGCTCACCCCACAGACCAACCAAAGAAACCCCTGGTTCGACGAGTACTGGGAGAGCGTGTTCGCCTGCACCCTCCCGAAGAACGTGCCACACAGGAACTCTAGTAGCGAGGTAGCAGCAGACAACTTGCCCACGGTGTGCTCGCCCAACCTCAGGCTTGATGAGAGTGTCGGGTATAAGCAGGAGTCGAAGGTGCCGTTCGTGGTGGATGCTGTCTACGCGTTCGCCCATGCTCTGGATAAGGTGTACAAGGAACTGTGTGAGCCGAGGGGCTTGGGGCATTGCAACGAGATGAGGGCGTTGGATGGCAGTAGGCTCTACCTCGACTATATCCTCAATGTTTCCTTTACGGGTAAGTTAAATTTTTTTTTATTCTTGATTGTAGCTGTTTAGTTCAGAATTTCGCCACCCTCGTAGTGTAACGGTTATAGACTGGGAGGGAGGGGCTGAGGGGGCGGGAGGGTCTGAGTTCGATTTCAGGGTAAAGCTTGATTGTAAATTCAAGTCTTATACTTGTGTTAAATTTGTTATGCCACGTATTATACTTTCAAAATTTGAAAATAAAACCATGTCCATTCTCGGGTAAAGCTTGGGTCATAAATTCAAGTCTTGTACTTGTGTGAAACTTGTTAGGCCATGTGTCGCTATTATACTTTCAAATTTTGAAAATAAAACCATGTACAGGAAGTCTCTCCCGCCACAAACTAACATAAGAAACTCCTGGTTCGACGAGTACTGGGAGGGCGTGTTCGCCTGCGCCCTCCCTAAGAACTTGCCACACAAGAACTCTAGTTGTGAGTCATCAGAAAACTTACCTTCGGTTTGGGTAAGTGACTTTATTTTTGTCATTAATCCTATATAAGCTCATCTTCCATGTAACATAATTCAGCAAACCTACCAATCAAACAAACCCTCTGATTTTTCCAGAAACACACATAATTGAATAAAGTATATGAGAAATTTTACAAGTTTACGGAAATGTGAAGATCGCAGGAATCATTTATAATCATATGCTACATTATCATATAATTTATAATCATGCATTTTGGAGAAAAAACATGTTTACACATTAATATATCATGGCATTTAAAATACACTGCTAAAATATCGCGCTATTTTTTTTTTTACTTTCTGTTTGAAAAATATTTTAAGAGGAATAAAAACACGCTTCTTTTTGTGTATTCATATAAAATTTTAAATTACTTTTTTACAAAGATACAAAATTACAATAAATTATGCCGATCATCCTCATCACATAGTAAATTATTATTCCACCAAAAATAATTTATCTGTTCTTGTATTATCATCCATAAAGTACAACTAGGCTCCAACGTTGAACATGAATATTGTAAAATATGCAAGTTTAACAATTTTCCATAACTAATTAAAAACTATAGATTACTATGAAATTCTATGGTAGATACGGTAGATTCGAGTTATTTACATAATTGCAAATAGGTAATAGGTTTAATTCATATAATAACTAGAAGAATTATATTTAAGGCTTAACAATCCATTCGTAAATTTCTAGGTTTTTAAAGCATAAATTACTATTTTTATTAAAGCATAAATTACCCGTTACTGGTATTTAAAAGGTGTGCATAAAATTTATAAAATTATAACATTCCTTTAAAAAATCCCTTTTACGAACCTTTAAATAAACTCTTATTTGTGCAAATTATACATACGGTTGTTCGTTTTTTATCAAAAGTGGAATTTCGTTATGATATATCAAAACTATATACGTAATACATACCTTTATAAAATTAGGAAAAGAGCTCTTTTCATGCATCACTATCTTCATTTTAATTAAAGTGAAGTTTTTAATGAAAAAAGGGATCAAAAAGTCAAAAATGACGTTTTTTTTAATTAAAATATCAGAACTGGAATTCAAATTTAGATTCTCATTTTAACAATTAAAGATAATCCAAATATTTTGGATGGTTTTGGATGTTCGATTACTTGTATAGTACACTAAGAATGATTCAAACTTTATTTCAATATAATTAAGTATTAAAAAAAGAAAAATATTGGTTTTTAAATAAGTTTTCATAAACTTCTATATCAAACTTAAAATTATTTTAATTGTATCAATAAAATTCAGAAACAATGTAACTATGACATATATTTCAAATAACAATAAAATTTTATCAATAATTTAAAGTTTCAATTAAGTTTTGAAACAAAGTAGCATTTAACTCCCTCTTTTCAATCAAACACAAAGCAAAATGTATTAACATTTCCCCTAACAAAAAGGACCCACACCTTCTCTTAATGTATACAAAATAACAATCCAACTTTTAAAAAAAATGCGACAAAACAGATGGCTTAAAAGTCACAAAAGACTTTGAATCGAGTGAAAAATAACAATTTTTCCATTTCTCTTTCGACTTAATCATTATTAATTAACTCAATTATTAATTTAACATAATTGTAAGATTAAAATAAAACAAAAAAGTTTTAAACTAATTTCGAAACACAGTAACATTTTAACTTAATTTTAATAAATAAAAATCATCTTCACAATCTCTCTTACAAAACAGACTTGCACATTTCCTTAATGCATACAAAATAACATTCCAACTGCTAAAAAATTGACAAAACAGATGGCTAAAAAGTCACAAAAGACTTACTTTTAAAAAAATCGAATGAAAAATAAAAATTCTTGAATGTCTCTTTCGACTCAATCATGCAAAACATAAAAAAAAGCGCCTTTTCCTCCTAACTCCCCGGGCTTTTCTAGAGATCCCTTTCGCCATTGTTGGATGGAAAGCGTGACAAACGTGCTGAGCACAGTGAAAGAAGAAATAGGCACACCAGTTGTTTTTACCCCAGAGAAAAAGAGGCAAATTTTGTTATTTTTAAAGAATAGTTTTTGCTGGAGTCCGCAAAAACCCGTTGCGTTATCTGTAATTTCGATTTTTTTAACTCTCTGAGGATTAAGGAAATTGACTGAAGTGGAAACGTGTTTTCATTGCATGATATCAAAATTTATATTTTTTCAGAAAAATTTAATTTCTTTAAAATTTCTGTATAAAATTCCTTTTAGAGATTATTAAAAATGACGAATTCATAACGTCAAATTTTAAAATTAAGTAAGTGAATTTCAAAACTTGTCTGCAAACTGGATAATAAATTATAGCTTTACCTCAATGTCTGTAGTAGAATTAAGATTACTTATAAATACCAATAATGTAAGCCTAGATTTTTTTATTTTCAGCTTAGTTTCACTTACTACTACCGTTAAAGTAAAATATCTTATTCAAACTTTGTAAATTTGTTAGTTTCATTCTCCCTTCAGACTGCCACTTTCACACACACAGCTGCTTTGCACTATTCAAAACTGAAGCATTTAACCTTTAATTGGTTGTTTGGTAGACATATATATTCAGGCTTGTGTGCTTGGTCAGAGACCCGCTTATAAACCTCCGTCAAGTAAGACAGACACAACACACACAAGTAGATCCATCTAATTTTTGGAGACAGAGGCAAATTAGAGAATCCCCAGACTTGTCACTCCCAGAGGTATTGTTTTGGTGTTGGAACTTGGAGGGTTTTGTGACCACGACGGATTTAACGTGCACCAGTCACCATTAGCGTACACGGGGGTCTTCAGAAGGCAGTGGGGCTCGAGCTGGCAACCTTAGGGATACCAGTCCAAAACTTTACCTACCAGGCTATTCCGACCCCTTGATTTATAAGTACTGATAACATGATACTAGATTCATGATTTTTAGATCAGTTTGCTCTCTACGTACGTTAAAGTAAGCTCTTGTGTAAACTTCGTATGTTTCCCTTTCTGTAAATGTCCCGACTATCCCTTCTAGTATACTTACTAGTTTTAATTACTTAATGTGTGTTTACGTACTCTTTTTCCCCCATAAGCATATTTAAAATACATGCTTCTTTCTAAACGGCCGCTTTCACAACTGCTTTGTACCATTCAACATTTAACCATTTCAATTCAGAAAAGGCCCCATGAGGCCGTGCAACTGAGGATTCGATAATGACTTTCCTATCACATATTACACTGAAACAAAAATCTTGAGTTTGGTCATTAAACCCAAATGTATTTAAAAACGGCTTATGGGGTAGGGGTAGGGTAGGTACATATATATTCCAGCCTGTGTGCTTGATCAGCGACCCGCTTATAAACCTTCGTCAAGTCGAACAGACACAGAAAGAATTTTTACTGACACAGAGAAATTAAGTACCCAGGGCGAAAGCGGAATGCAAACCCGTTTAAAGGTTACTATACCTTCGATTTTAACAGGTGAGAAAGACAACCAGCTTTTATTCCGTTAAACCCTTGAGAAAGAAAAGAAAAATGTCACAAAAAATTTCCGGAATAAAATCCCTTACAGAATTTGTGTGATCGATTGCTAAAATCCTGAAACTTCTTATATCTATATCACTGGGGCATGCCAGAATAAGTCGCAATATACTTTACAGGAAAGTAAAAAAACAACTTAAATCTAGTATTTGGTTCACTTGTCAATAAAAAGTTGGAATGTAAATCAGCTGCTTTTCAGAAGTTATATTCTACCTTATAGAATTTTATTCAAAGGTGTATTTGTGTAAAAACTATTTGTCAAGTTTTACTTTTTTGAGAAGTATGTTTTGTCACGTTTTGCTTAAGTTTCTGTCAACCTTTTTTGGTAAAAATCGCTGCTTTTTCATGTTTTATGAACATTTTATTGGCATAAAAATATGACTAAATGAGCAAATTCGTTCAAAGTTTGTACTTACGGGAGCTGGGGGTGATAAGTTAATTTTTTTTACTAAATCTAGAGAAAATATTTAATCTAGATATTCGAATTTACTTTTATCAACCGCTAGAAAAATACTTTAAAACCAAAATCGTTCTTTAATCAAATTTCTTCACTAATAAATTTTTATGCTTTTATTAAAAAAGACTTCAAAATATCGCAATATTAAGTTTAAAACTAGAAAAATTGTTTGTTTTTTTTTCGTGTCAATATTAGTCGTTGTACCAATGTAAACTAAAATTTGAATTTTTCGTATTTTTTATCTATTTTCATTCATAGTTTTTAAGTTTTTTTATACAAACTATAATTTTTGCTGGAAATACGAGTTTTTATTTACAGTATTTTTTTTCACTAACGATATATAATTTAAAAATATAACTTACTCGGACCCATCTTAACGATCATATATCGAATATACAGTGGTGGAAATTGATTTATGAACTAACATTCTTTTCACCAGATATCGCTTTGTATTAAGTACTAACAATTCAAATTCTGTGTGTTGGATATTCAGAGCACAATAAAGGAATTTCACATATAATTTTTTTCAAAAAATGATATTAAATAAAAATATATATAATTTTAGTTTTTGAGGATGTCAAATGATGGAAATTGATTTATGAACTCAAATTTATTTTGATCCTAGGTACCAAATATTTTAACTAGTTCTTCATTTGAACTTCATGGGAGCTTACTATCAGTGTTTATGAATAAGATTAAGGCCAAATTTGTTGAAATTTATCTGTTTTATTCCCATTTTACTAAATAGGAAAGCTTGCGGGACTGCCTGAAGCCAAAAAGCTAAAAAATGACCCTTATATAATATTGTAACAAATCTGTAAGAGAAATTAGCATATTAATTAAAAGATCAATAAATATAATTCATAAATATTTGAAGAATCATTCTGACTTCGGCAAAAACCATCATTAAAAAAGGTGTAACCATCGTGAGACGAGGGACAAAAGCAGGATTATTGGACTTGTATCCCAAAAAGTTACCATTTGTGTCAGCATTTGTGCATTACAGGGTGAATTTGTTATGAACAGTCACTTCCTGTAACTCCCAGAAGAGTAGGACAAATATTGATATCGTCGTCGAACTTGAAATGTTCCAAAATGAAGGCTGGTCCAAAGCTTACTCTTCACCATAAGAACAGGCTATTAAAATATAGTCGTAACAACATGAAAATGGATTGGGTGGGGTGGAGGGAGAGAAATGGGAAAAAGTGACATTTTCTGATGAAAAAAAGTTCAATTTGGATGGACGTGATGGTTTAAAATGTTATTGAAAGGATCTTCGGAAATAACCAAGATATGTCTTCAGCAGAAATGTTAGTGGTGGAAGTTTGATGGTTTGGGCCCCGATATCTTATGATTAAAGAAACAAGGTTATGTTTTTGAAGGAGCTGACAAACATCACTTTTTTGCAGATTAGTTCTAGAAAATCCTTTAATTCCTTTTTGCATGGCAAAACTATGCTTTTGATTAGAATTTTATGCATGATAATGCAAGTGCCACATTTCAAACGAAACGGAAGACTGGTTAAATGAACTAAGTGTTGTTCATTTAGATCATCCTGCCAATAGCCATGACTTAAACCCCAAGAATAATGTCTGAGATCAATTGGTTTGAATAATTTACTCAAATGGAGTATGGTTTTGATGAAGTCTGCATCAGTTATGGAATAGAAGGACTTAATCATTAAAAACTGCAAATTGCTTGACCAAAACTTGACCCAAAGTTTTGTGTTGTCTATGAAAAACAAAATCAAGTAAGCATTAGCGACAAAAAATAGTTTTAGCAATTATTAATTGAGATTGAATGTAAAAGTTCATAAATCAATTTCCCTATGCTAAAACTAAAATATCAGCAAAATAAATTGTTTACGAATTTATATAAAATTTTATTTACGTGTATAATTTATAATGCAAAGCCTGTATAGTATATAAAATTTAAATCGATAAAAATGCATTTGATAAAGAAATACTGTAAAAAAACTATCAGTTCATAAATCAATTTCCACCACTGTATTTGCTATTTTTTATTGGCTTGAAGCAGATCTTATCGAATAATAAGAATTACGTACACAAGCATTGAGTTCAGGGTACAGTTTTTGAACTACGATGTAAATTTGAAGGGAAAAAAGATGTACTTCTCTCTAGATTTTATGGTATGGTATGGTATGGTATGGTATGGTATGGTATGGTATGGTATGGTATGTACATATATATTCCAGCTTGTGTGCTTGTTCAGAGAACCGCTTATAAGCTATCGTCAAGTGGGACAGACACAGAAAGAATTTTTACAGTCACAAAGAAAGGAATATCACATCGACAAATAACAATATTTATTGACGGTCACAAGCATCCATGCCTGACCGGGATTCGAACTCGACCCCAGCAGTTCAAAAGGCTAGCATCCTAACGATTACACCACCGGGCGGCTCTCTAACCTTCTAAACTGTACACACAAAATCTCAACCGAAATTGAGATTCGTCATTTGGGTATTGCCTCCCTTCTATTGAAACTGGAATTTGCATAATCTTCTAGATGCGTTTTCTGGTTGGTTGGCCTTGCATGTTCTTTTTCGATTTAGAATGGGAAGTGGGTATGTGTTCTTGGGGAAACAATTCCCGAGAGTTTTTACCCTCCAAAATTCCTCCTGTTATTCTTTCCTTTATCCGAAATTCCTTTATTTGTTATTCTTTAATTTATCCGAAATTCCTAATTCTTTCTAACATTTGGAAGAAAAATTTATTTGCAATAAGAATAAAGAAGATAGTTTGTGAAATGAATTGAGAGAGATTATTAATTTTCGACAGTGATCTGAAAGCTTTATGTCAATTTAAAAAAAAATATGATTCCTTGAATTCCCGTTGTTTAATTAAAATCACAGGTAAAAATGTTTTTTTTTTATTTAGTTCATTTGGGAGTTAATTAACTTTTTATTTCAATAGATAATTTTAATCTGTTTTTAAATTGTTTTTAATAAGAACTTTAGGAAGAAATATCTTATGATGTTATTGAAGATGATTTTCAAATTTTTAATTAAAAAAACTTCACGCTTATTGAACAAAAATATCTAATGTAACTTTTATATGTTTACAATGGAAATATATTACGTTCTTTCTTAAAAAATTTATAAATTCCATTGATGCATCAAAAAAGCTATAGGTATTTTTTAGATAACACAAATCCAGGATTTTGGAACTGATTTAAATGATATTGGGCAGCTATGGTTTTAAACATGAAATTAATTAAAGAATAAATTAATTAAATTTTTTTAGCGGAATTGGCGTTTTTTAGGTCAAGATAGTGCACCAAAAAAAAATCGAAGAACAAATTATTAGGTTTGACACGACTTTTAAAATGCAATATGTGTTTCTTTAGTAGTTTTTTTTACGATAAACACGAATCTGGTTATTGAGTTTCTTTAAGTTTGTTGCAATATAAATTTTTATCTGAAACTAAGAAAATGCATTTTTTTTAATGAAGAAGTCATATGGTGACGAAACCGTCAGAGGCAGAAACACACGCTCACCAGATTGCTATTTCATATCAAAAACTGTGTAAGAAACAATATATTATATTTTACTAAACGTTTGAAACCAATGTACACTCCTTGCCAACCTAAGTTGGGTAAATATCAATTTGCTATGGAGAAAATCCTTCCACGCATGTAACGAGTTCCATAAATTATTTGTGAATCCATGCATAAAACATGTTTAAAACATTAATTTCGATTAAGGTCTAACATATTTGAATATTATTTGATAAAATTTGGCAATTTTATCAGAATGAAAAGTTTATTTTGGTTAACTTGTACTCAGATCATTTTTTATGTAAATATTACCTTACAAAAGTTTCCAACTGACAGACCAATCGCGCTTCTCCCTCTGCCTGTTCACTCTTTATTTTTACCCAAGTTAAGTTTGCACGGAGTTTAGCTTTTTTCCTGGTTTTGAGCACTTCTTTGGTGCAAAAAGAACCGAGTCTCTCAAAAAGTGCAGTTTTTTAGAGAAAAACTGATTTCATGATTAGGTTCAGTTTGCTAAATATTTACTAACATCGGTTTTAAAATTCGAGGCACCAAAAACAGATGTTACCCTGTGTAATAGGATTATAGAGAATTTATTTACTTAAACTTGATGATTTTCATTAAAATTTGATATTATACAAATTAACTACTTAAAGAATTCGTAAATGTATACGACACATTAAAAATAATGTTAGTATGCAATAAAAAGCCCCCATTGATGATTTCATTAAAAACTAACAAATGTAACTGCATTTCTAGTCATAAACTCAATGTATACCATGCATGGCTTTTTATTTTATTTACAAATGTTATTTCTTACATTCCAAGAAAATACTGAAAAGTTTTGGAAATTCCATCATTTTCCAAATAAATGGTAAACCAATGCTAAACCAGTGATTAGATTTAAATAACACGATATTTAAATTTAAAAAATACAGAAACGAAATATTTCAACAATAATGGATAAGCTTTCAAATTATTGAGAGACAAAACAACGACAAGATTAGGAATTAACATAGAAAAAATTCTTTCAACTTTGACAAGCCGTATGACATAATCTCAATTTGATAGATAAAAATTTTATAATTACTTTTGGGGCCAACATTTTTTAAATTGGCTTAACTACGACTATAAACAAAAGGAATTGAAACTAAGTTTATATTAATAATGAAAAATTTTTTTGAATGTGGGTTTTGGAAGACAGAATATATGAATAATGTAATTTATTTTAGGGATTAGTTTTTATATAGCATACATATAAGATGTAAATGGCCGTTTAAGTTTTACTGTATTTTGAAAACTTCGTAACAAAGTTATACCATAAAATGTACATATTTTTAATTAATTATGTTAAAAGGAATTATTACTAAATCCAGAATCTGCTTTGAAAGTGAATTTTTTAAATATAATAAGATATTATGCAAATATATAATTAAAGTACGTGGGATTGAGACATAATCTAGTGCTTTTCATTATATTTATTTAGATTATGGAGCCAGAGTGTATCCTTTTTTATTTGATTTCAATGTAAGAACAGATGTCTTGAGAGGAGGGGGATAAAATTAAATACAATTATCTAACTATTACACATTTTGGATTTTTAAACTATTCATGTTGCTAATCCAGGCTTTATTAAGCAGATGGGTTTCTTTATTTTTAAATTTTAAATCCATAAATAAATAAAATTAATGTAATATTTACAAATTTTCTAATTAAACGGAAGTGTAAAAATAATAACTAGTTGGAATTACAGAAAAATATATTAAATTATAAAGTTCGTCGTTTTTCCAGTTACACATGAACCAAAATTAAAAACTCCACACAAAATATCTTTTAGGCAGTTGATAAATATATCCAGTCCCCCAGTCTCTTAATAAATATATCCAGTCCTTATTTTTAAATTTCAAATCCATAAATTAATGAAATTAATATAATATTTTTAAAAATGTAATTAAACGAATGTGTAAAAACAATAACTAGTAGGAATTACAGGAAAATATATTAAAGAATATAGACCGTTGTTTTTCCAGTTACACATAAACCAAAATTAAAAACTCCACACCAAATATCTTTTAAGCAGTTGATAAATATATCCAGTATCCCAGTCTCTTAATAAATGCATCAAGTCTTTATTTTTAAATTTCAAATCCAAAAATTAATTAAATTAATATAATATTTTAAAAAATTCTAATTAAATGAATGCGTAAAAACAATAACTAGTTGGAATTACAGGAAAATATATTAAATAATATAGTTCGCTGTTTTTCCAGTTACACATAAACCAAAATTAAAAACTCCACACCAAATATCTTTTAAACAGTTGATAAATATATCCAGCATCCCAGTCTCTTAATAAATATATCCAGTCCTTATTTTTAGCCTACTTTTCTTTTTTTTAATTCGAAGAATTAGAAAAAATAAAAAAAAAGTAGGTATTGACATGCGGTTGATGTCCGTCTGTCTGTCTGTCCGTCCGTCTGTCCGTCCGTACCCCCCTTCCAAAATCGGTTCTATCCATCCGATCTTAAAAATTCTTTTTTTATTAGAAAGGTATAACCTCAGACACCCAACTTTCATACTTTTTGTCCGTCTGTCTGTACGATAGGACGGACATAAATCTACTATTTGTCGACGAATTTCCCATTGAACTTGCATTGAAATTCAATTTCGAGTCATTTAAATTGCTGAATTTAACTAGAAATGCCACGGACAAGTGAGATACGTCAAAAAATTCAGAGCATCGAAATGAGAATACATTGAAAATTTCATAAAATAATTCGAATTCTAAGTACTTCAATTATTTAAAAAACTGCAAAGTTAAATGCTCATTTAAAAAGCATAGGAAGCCATTTTTATTAGAATTAAATCACCATTGCCATAGCAACAATTGCTTGAGAAACTTTAATTCTTTTAGACATTAAATTAAAATAAATTTATTTTTGAGACATCGATCAATTTAAGATGACGTCAAATATATATTTCACTACGAGATATTTGTATGTTGATATAAATTGTTTAAATTCTATTTTAAAAGCTAGGAATATTACATATTTATTCTTTGAAATACAAATTTTTGCAAAGGATTTAAGTTATAATTATTTAATTTTCGAAATAAAATAAATGAAACTATCCGAATTTAGCAAGTAAATGTTTATTGAGGAGTAGTTTTTTGGTTTTTGTTCTACAAAAAATTAAATATTTTTTTATAACTTCAAATAAAGCTGTGTTTAGTGAAAGATGCTGCGTTTAGTTAGATGCTGCGTTTTGTGAAATTTATTTTAAATTTAATGTGGAAAAACGGTTGTGGATGTCACTTACTGTTACGAACCTAGTTCTTTTCAAGATAAGAATTTTAGTAAGTATTTAAGTAACAGTAAAGTAGGCTATTTTAGTTCTTTAGGAACTTCTTGTTAAATTTCAAATCCATAAATTAATGAAATTAATATAATATTTAACAAATTTCTAATTAAACGAATGTTTAAAAACAATAACTAGTAGGAATTACAGGAAAATATATTACAGAATATAGTTCGTTGTTTTTCCAGTTACACATAAACCAAAATTAAAAGCTCCACACCAAATATCTTTTAAGCAGTGGATAAATATATCCAGTCTCCCTCGGATAAAAAAAACCACCCCGAAACGTACTTTAAGAAATGGAAATGCCTCAGCACCAAAAAAAAAATAAATGAATCTCAAAATCGATAAAGTCTGAGAAGCTGCGAAATTGCACTTTTTCTTAAACAAAAAAGAGAGAATATTTGGTCGATTCTTTCATTAAAGTTCGCTTGTGCTATAATTGTCTCTCGACAGAAGTTGAACAGGGAAGGGTTTCCTGTCCATTATTCAAATATATCCGAGCTGCATCGATAAATACGGAGACTGCTTTTAAGATTGTAGCGATTGCATTGGATTTTTTTTTCAGTGTTTGTAATTTAATATGTTGTTTCATTGTGTTCTCGATTTTTTCGCGATTTTTTTTTCCAAGTTTGTAAATTGCTTGCTTGAAAAATGTAATGGAGTCTGTTTCAGTGTTTAAAATTTTTAATTTTGTTTGCAACTTTTTGGAAAGGATTGTTCGATCTGTAAGTTTAATTTTAAAAGCCCTATAGTTACATATTCGATTGTTTTAAAACTTGGTTAAATGGATTTTTTGTAAAATGAAATGTAGTCTGATTTAGTATTTAAAATTTTTTATTTGGTTGGATGTTTTTTAAAAGAGCCAAAATAAAGACATATTTGGTCGATTCTTCCATTAAAGTTCACTTGTGCTATAATTGTCTCTCGACAGAAGTTGAACAATGCTGTCCATTATTCAAATATATCCGAGCTGCATCGATAAATACGAAGACTGCTTTTAAGATTGTAGCGATTGCGTTGGATTTTTTTTTCTGTTTTGCATTCAGTGTTTGTAATTTAATATGCTGTTTCATTGTGTTCGCGATTTTTTTTTCAGAGTTTTTTTTTTTAAGTTTGTAAATTGCTTGTTTGAAAAATGTAATGGAGTCTGTTTTAGTGTTTAAAATTTTTAATTTTGTTTGCAATTTTTTGAAAAGAATTGTTCGATCTGTAAGTTTAATTTTAAAAGCCCTATACTTACATATTCGATTGTCTTAAAACTTGGTAAATTGATTTTTTGTAAAATGAAATGTAGTCTGATTTAGCGTTTAAAATTTTTAATTTTGTTGGCTGTTTTTTTAAAGAGCCAAAATAAAGAGATATTTGGTGGATTCTTTCATTGAAGTTCGTTTGTGCTAAACATAATTGTCTCTCGACAGAAGTTGAACAAGGTAGGGTTTCCTGTCTATTATTCCAATATATCCAAGGTGCATCGATAAATACGAAAGTTGCTATTAAGATTTCAGCTACTGCATTTTTTTCTGTTTTGTAATCAGTGATTGTAGTTTAATATGTTGTTTCGCTGTGTTCTCGATTTTTTTGCCAATTTTTTTAAGTTTGTAAATTGCTTGTTTGAAAAATGTAATGGAGTCTGTTTTAGTGTTTAAATTTTTTTATTTTGTTTGAAACTTTTTGGAAAGGATTTTTCAATCTGTAAGTTTAATTTTATAGCCCTTATAGTTAATATTCGATTACTTTTTTTAAATTGGTTACATTGATTTTTTTGAAAAATGTAATGCAATCTGACATAGTGTTTAAAATTTTTAATTTAATTGGCTGTTTTTTAAAAAGAGCCAAAATATGTTTGGTCAATTCTTTCATTAAAGTTCGCTTTAAGAAAGAGAAGTTGAACTACAAAGTGCTTCCTGAAGATTATTCAAATGTATAGATTGTACTGGATTTTTTTTATGTTTTGTATTCAGTGTTTGAAATTTAATATGTTGTTTCATTGTATGCCTGATTTTTCTAAAGAGAAATTATTTAGGATTATAAATTGCTTGTTTGAAAAATTTAACGTTTATGTAAAAATGTAAGTGTTCCAAAATTTTAATTGAGTTGTTCGTTTTTACAAAGGATTTTTCGATAGTTAAGTTCAATTTAACAATCCCTATAGTTACATATTCAATATTTTTAAACGTTTTAATTCAATTTGTTTTTAAAGAGGCTGTATAGAAGAGTTAAATAGTTTTGGAGAAGTTATATAGTGCTTTACTTTTAGTAAATAGACGGAAGAAATCAGAATTGAAGCTGAGAGAACAGGCGATTGGAAACTCCATCTTGAAACTGTACAAAAGATGCTGCCGTACTTCCACGCCGCAGGACATTTTTTATATGCTAAATGTGCTCACCTTTACCTACAAGATATGTTGATTCTTGAAGACCCAATGGACCAATCTGAATATCAAAAGTTTACTACCAAAGATAACTTTACGATACGTCGTTTAGATGAGAGTTGGTCTGGGATATGGTCTGATATGACTATAGAGCAGACTTTGATGAAGACTATGAAGAGCTTTGGAGGTCTAACACGTGGTCGAGGTATCTCAGATAGCGTCTTAGCAAGATGTACCCTGGGAATGGTTCACATGCAAAACATATGCGACGAGATAGAAGCATACGCCAATGTGGGTTTTGAAACTTCTGAACAACACGTGGATGCTAGAAGTTACCGAATTGATAGAGATAAGCACGACTCAACCAAAATTTTAAATTGGTTGTTGATACATCATCCGTTTCCTCAAAGCGAATGCTTAATGTCTATTAGCAGTGGTCTTGTAGGAGGTGCTGATATCAACTGCCACCTAGCCCAAAAAGTGGGGATCAAAGGAGTTAAAAGAATAGTTGGAGACAACTTTCAGTTTGTTAAGTTTAAAAGAAAAGATAAGGTGGTAAATTTGGCTTCTGTCACCAGCACATTCAACTTCGGAAACATTAGAGTGAAAGCTGTTGATCCATTGGCCCTCTTTCAAAGGATTTGCTTGATGAAGCATAGCGACGAAGATTTGAAAGATTTGTTAACTTATGAGCTTGCGCCCTATCCTATGTCATTGTTCACAGAGGAAGGCATGATAAAAGGGACTAAATCCTTGTTCTACAAGGAATTTATCCCACTAAACAACGTGGAACTTATTGGAAAGGAAAAAAAATTTGTTGTGGATGGAGGGTACCTTTTACATAAAGTAACTTGGCCAAGAAATGTTTCTTTCAAATGCATTTTGCTCAGTTATATTTCTTACCTTCAAAGAAATTTTCGATCTCAATTGGCTGTTGTATTTTATGGGTATCCATCTGAAGGCCAACAAAGTGGCACAAAAAGTGCCGAAAGATATCGCCGGTCCATAATGCATTCTTCAGTTGAATTCGTTGTTGAAGCGGAAATTATATGCCGATTTACATTGCGTTTTTTTTTTTACGAAGAAAAAAATAAGTTTAAAAAAAGTAATCATAAATATTTTAAAAGCATTCTTCTTTCAATATATTATTTAAAAGTAAAAATGTCCAAACCAAAAAAATATGCATTAAATCAATCCGAAAGTGAAGGGGTGCGATTTTTCGCGATTTTGCAAGATGTTGGAAAAATACACCCCTTTTTAAGAGCTGTAGCTTACGTCCTTGTTGAGTTAGGGGGAACTTCAGATAGAGCAGTTTGTAGAGAATTTTATGCTCTTTAAAATAGTAATTGATGGCTAAGCCATTGGATTTCTAGTTACAGAGTTATATTAAAAAAACTAAAAAAAGTCAAAAAAATTCGCGGTTTTTTGGCTCTCCAAAATTGTGCCTTTGGAAATTTTGGTGGGCAAAGATAGTTTCTTTTTATTAGCATCAATATAAACCACTCAAAAGCATAAAACCTTTGACCCCACCTTTTGCACTTGAAAACTACCAAATGACTGGACTATAGGTGTTTAGTTTAGATACATTTTAGTAAGATGTAAAGTATTTATTTTTTCGAAAATCCTTGGTTAAACATTAAGCACTAAAATCATACTCGTTTATTAACTGAATAAAAAAAGTTACAAATACATTTTTTTATCTTATCTGTCGAAAAAACTAAAACTTTCTTTTAGTAATTATTTAAGCTGAATAAAATTATTTTGAATCAAATTTTGAATCTTATCCGTTTAAAAAAAAGAGGACAATTAAAACGTATAAAGCGAAATATTTTATAAAACGAAAAAAGTGTTTATCTCAGAATCAACATTAAAATATGCAATTAGATTTTGAAAACTCTAAGAAAAATATGTTATTAAAAATAAAAATAAATGAAGATTTAAACTTAAATATGACAATATATTTGCAAAATTTTAACTAATTATATAACATAATCCTCCCCATTGAAATTGAATAGGGAAACTACTTAACCTTATTAATTTTACAAACACCTACTACAAACTACTTCGATATTCTAAGAAAAAGGCACCACACTTTATACGACACACTGTAGTGACACTTTTATACATTTTCTAATAATTAATTATGATTACCATCATTACCGAGTCAAAAGAGGAGAACGTAAGTAATCCTCTTGACATTAACTATTTAAACTGAAATACAATGTTTCAGAATTTACATTGAATCTTCAAAGTATAGTGCGTAATTTAATTCTTTAAGCTCGCATTATTAATCATAATATCTAAACATTAAGGTATTATGAATGAAATATGCATTTTGAGGTGAGTGTTTCTGCCTTTGAATATTTCTGATAATTAGCTGTTATCTTCAATGATTTGTGTATTTCTTTTGTAAGTCTGTTTCTTCTTTTTGTCACTTTAAATTAATTAAAAGTCGAGTAAATGGACAAGTACCAAAATCTAAATATAATAAAATTACAGTTAAAAGATAGAGCGGCTCAGTGGTTTCGAGGTTAAACGCATCCGCTTCGTAAGCCCAAAACCGCGAGTTCGAGCCAGGGCTGAGTCGTCGAGTTTTTTGGATGGGAAAATCGTGGGCCCGCTGTCATATAATTATGTGGCATGTAAGAGATCCCTGGAGGGCTCATTTGGCTTGAGTTCTCTCGACAAATTAAATCTCTACATACTTTAACATCCACAGAGAGCTCAGATTCATTGTAATCTGCGGGTCAGAAATTGTAGCGAGAGTCGCTAAAATAGTGCCACAAAAGAAATGGCTCTCAGTTCTTTGGAATATGACGAGTCTGCAAAGGGTTGACTGCAAATGTTGCAGCCCCATTACAAAAAAAATATTAAGTTTTTATATCAGATTAATAACAAGATGGACAAACTTCATAAAAAAAATTCCACACTATAATACCTTGGTGTAACCTTACACTAATATTTTGAGGAAAAGTTACTTAACTCCAAATTAAGAGAAACGTTCAAAAAACCCAATCATAAATGTTGGGAAAAGATTGCGGATTCTGTCAAGCAAGCTTTGGGAAAGCCGATCATAAAGCGACGTTTCTGACATCAAAGGATTTCAAGGTCGAAACTGGCCCCAGTTTTGATTTAGATTTAAAACTATGAAAAACCGTTGAATAATGCGACAAAATTTCAACTGTATGCATAATGTTATTGTACCGTAGAAAAAAACAGTTATGTTTCTTTACAAATTGTTAGGTGCCATTTGATTTTCACTCCAAAAAAATCCTCTATTTTTAGGGAACCTTATTCCGTCTTTGCAGTGTAACTTTGGTGTAAATTTACGCCACTCTATGCTGACGTTAATTCTCAAACACAGAGTAGGCAGAACTTGCTGTTACCTCTTTTACTGAGTAATGTTACAACGAAGATTTTACTGTATCTATAAACTGTCATACAAAGCTAAAAAAAAATATTCAAATCAAAACTTATGTAAGATCTTCAAATAAATAACATTAGAGATTTCCTTTATTTAGTTTTTGTGGAATTTTTACAATTATACAAAGCACCAGCCCCAACTTATGACTTATGACTTTCTTTGTGGGGGGCAAGATCATCAAGCACTGCGACTTTAAGTCTATTGTACAAAGCCCCAGAAATGACACACGCACAAGAGACACACAAAGAAAGAGACGACACAAACAAATCGACAAATAACAACATTTATTGACGGTCACAAACATCCATGCCCGATCGGTATTCGAACTCGACCCCAGCAGCTCCAAAGGCTAGAATCCTAACGATTGCACCACCGGACGAGCCCCAACACAAATTCATTCAATAATAGCAAAAGCAATTCAATACGAAATAAAAAGTTCTAAAAATAACTTAACTAACCTGTTTCTGCCAACTATCCTGTTATTTATTACTCATCGAATTTCTTGAAGGAAAACAAGCAGATTGGTAACAGTAACTCTCACCTAGAACCACTAAAAAAGATGTATAAATTTTGTATAAAAGCTGTTGTAGGTGACAGTTACTGTTACAAATAAATTTGTTTTTCAACGAGAATTTCAGTGAATATTAAAGTAAAAGGAAAGTATTGATTATTTTAGATTTTTCTTGTTTCTAATCCTCTCAGTCCCAGTGATGCCATTTGGCATCATCATGTTTCTGATCATAATTGAAAATAATAATATTACTGACATCTATTGGGATTAATAAAAAATATTCTCCAATAGAAAAAAGTTTGAAGAATCGAAGGATGGCTTTATAATGTCATAAATGGCTATCGACGATCAGAAAAAAAGTTCTAAAATGATGATACCAAATTGTCATTGGGACTGAAAGGGTTAAATATTTCGAAATCTTTTGAAAAAGAAAAGTCACCTAAAAAAACATGTAATATTTATTTTTTTTAAATTAACCTATTCATACTCTTTGATATTTCTGTATCTACACTCTTAAAACAAAAGAGTGAATCCACTCCAGTTAGAGAAGTGTATTTTCGACACTGGAAAGGAGTGAATATTAACTCAGACTGAGTTAAAATCACTCGTTCGGAGTGATTCTATTGGAAGTTGAACAAACAAAGGATCCACTCCTTTCGGAGAAGTGCATTTTTAAGACTGGAGGAGTGAAAATTACTCAGATTGAGTTAAATTCGCTCGTTTGTTTGAAGAGCGTATATGGACAAAATAAATAGTTAACTTTTAAAAGAAATAAGGTCCCAACCAAAACTTCCCATTCCCACTGCTTTTCAGAAATGATTAAATTACATTTCAGAATCAAACCAAACATGTCTAGATCACACAAAAAATACCCTTTCTTGACAAACGAGAAAAAAATGTGAGAATCCATTCTTTTTGTTGTTTTTCCTAATACCGCAGAGTCACGATACCTAAAAACAAATGGTTCGTCTGCACGTCCCCGGAAGATTGCTCCTTGGATATACTTGACCCAATTTATCACTTACTCCCAGAACATTTTTTATTATTATTTATTGTCTTTTTGTCGCCGAGTTACAGCCTTTTTACTTAAGATGGGAAGGCGGCAGTTCTGTATGAAGTACAAGTGTTTGCAGTTCTTGTTTGAGTTTTTCCTTCAGCGAAAGTAGTCTTTCGGTTTGAAATATGCTGAGGTTATGGTTATGTTTGAATTATAGTCGCACTAGAGCTACACGAGAGCTATTGGCGAGGGGCGTCGTATTTTAGAACCACAGTCAAGTGACGAGCCGACACCTGAATAGGCACCCGTTAAGGGCGACATCGTACGCAGCGTTAGGACTTTGAAGGATATTTAACGTGCACTCCTTTACACGTCCCCATTCGTCGGACATTTTTGTCTGCACAGGCCGTGTATAGGTCGGCAGTTAACCTGGCGATGCCCGGACCCGAATGGCCCGGTGGTGATGTCCGACCTTTCTCATGCTAGGCGAGTGCCTAACCGACTGGGCTCCCCACTAATATCTGCTGAATTTCCGAGTGTCTGGTGTATAATATGCGAATATAAAACAATCGTTCTCAGTAGAAGGGTACTTATTTCAAAACTCTCATTCTCCAAAGTAAAATTCAAATAGATTGTCAGTATTATCGACTTTAAGGGGTAGGGTAGGTACATTTACATTCCGGCTTGTGTGCTCGGTCAGAGACCAGCTTACAAAGCCTTAGTCAAGTAAGACAGACACAGAAAGAGTTTTTACTGTCCCAGAGAAGGAAAAGTACACCCAGGGCGAAGGCAGGAATCGAGCCTGCAACCGTTTCAAGGCTCAGACCGCTGGCGTAATGGTCCAAACCACTCGACCATCTGGGCCCCAACGACTTTATCTTACATTCAATATATCAGATGTCATCTCTTTCTAACAAAAAATAATTATTATAATTTTTCGGGAAGAACAGATGTTAGAAGAGGGTGCGGGCAGACAGACGGACTGCAATTTTCCCTATGTTCACTGACTTTTTTTTATTCTTTAGAATTTAAAAAAAAAAGTGATAGTGAGGCTAAATATTGGTATTCTTATATCTTAAAGTTTTACTTGTAAAATCTGATATGTATTTACAATTTTAAGAAATGGGAGCAGTTCAATTAAAACATAATAATAGAATACATAATTATGGACAGTTAAATATTGCATCATTAATTTATTTATAAAAAATATTAGCTTAAAAAAAATTGTTAATAACCTGAAACAAAATTACTACTTTTGCCTAATAGTACAAAGATCAAAATATATATTTTCAAACCGAACACATACCTGAAATATTTATGAGTTCACAAGAAATTTTCTTCCAATCGTATAAAAACACATATGTTAAAAAACTATATTTACTTTTTCTTCGCATCTTTACTTTTTGGACTTTACTTTCGGCGTTTTTCTCCACAATTTTTTTCTTTTCATTTTCCTCTCTCTTTCTCAGAATCCTTATCGAATTTTCTTTAGCCTTAGGTAAAAAGTATAGAACAAATTTCTGAACCTTTGATGACGTTACGGGTATCGTTGATTGTTCTTCCGGTTTCGTCAGTAGATATTGTGAAATGAAAAATGTCGTTTGGCGATTTTTTATATAAATTTCGAACGTTTGTGTGGCTACGAATTTTTAAAAAAAAAACGATATTTATGTTCCTTATATTTTTTGCACTAGATTTCAACACATTTCTATACATTGAAAAAATATTTTATTAAATATGCATTTCTAAATGGAATTCTTAGTTTTATAGAGCAATAATTTTGTCTAGGTTGAGTAAAAATATTTTTTCCTGTTCGTCAGTAGATATTGCAAAAAGAAAAATTTCGTTTGGTTTTATGTTAAATTTTGAACTTTTGTGTAGCAACCATTAGGAAAATCGATATTTTGACTTCACTTTTTTTTTTTTTGTACTTTATTTTAATATACTTTCTTATATTTTGGGCGCAAAAAAAATTTATTATGTTAAACATAAATTTCTCAATGAAGTTCTTTAATACTCCAATAATTTTTGTCTTGATTAAGTAAAAATAAAAAAAGAACCTAACAATGTCTTTTGTTCTACAAGTATATAGGCATTAGCAAGGAATTTCGTTAACCATAGGATTATTTTATTAATATCACAATACAAAGAAAGCAATTAATAATTTCTTTAATGTTTGTAATAATGCTTAAGCTTAAGTATGGATTTTTTTATTAAGTATGGAACGCAATTAATCGGGTTTTGGAAATAATGAATACCTCCATTAAGAAAATTTCATCAATTAATTTGCTTTTATCATGCAGAATATGAAAAATATGATTTATTTTTAGTATAACAATTAGTAAAATGTCGAGCTGCTATTTATTGTTTATTATTTGAACAGAAAGCATGACTAAAGAAATAAAAATGGGCATTGTTATATACAATTAAATTATGAAGTATTGCTCATTATTTTAAAAAATCAATTTAAGCCCTTACAACAAAGTATAAATTTGTTCAATATTTACTCAGACTATCTAAGTGTTTTCAAAGAAAGAATTATATTCAGCCTATTCAAATAGAACAGTTTTAAAGTATTACTTATTTCAATTTTATATTGACAAGTATATAATTTGGTGATTGGTGATAAATAGGGACCATTTTATCTCTGTAGTAGAAATCCAATCATCCAAAGTCGGACCATCCGAGTTTCGATGGTATCATTTGATATAATTCTGCTCAGTCCACACACGCACATTCATCCACAAGCTCACTGTAAAATGTGTTATGTAATATTACCCAGTAAAATTCGAGCTTAAAGTACTGATACAGTTTAACAGAGTAAACTTTTTTGTTGGCTCCATATATTTGGGATAACATTTCTACTTAAATTTGGTGTAACGTTACTCCATAAATTCGGTGTAACGTTTCTCTGTAAGTATTCTGTAATTTAACTCCATATATTTGGTCTAACGTTACTAAATAAATTTGGTATAAGATTACTAAAAAAACTCGATGTATGGTTCCCATAAACTTTTTGTTACGTTACTCCATAAAGCAGGAATAACTTACATCACATTTTGCTATAGAAAGTATCGCTTTTGCATAAAATTTTGCATTTGGGAAAAGTATAGTCGTTTCACTATGTTAAAGCAACTTTAAATTTAAAAAAACAACTATTTACCCATTTTACCATACATATATTAATTGAATAAATAATTTTTCATAAAAGCTCTGACAACTCGATTTTTTAATTTTCCGAATGGAAACCAATCCCAATTCAGGTAACTGAATATCTTTAGTATTTTCATAATAATTTTTAATGTGAATATACCATTTTTAATTACTGTTATCAACGTCTTGAACCAATCAATATGTTAGAAAGTGTAAATAAACAGTACATTTTCGCTCATGTGACGTTATTGATAAAACTTATTTTTGATTTTTTTAATTATCCACCATAATAACGTAACAACTTCTTCTGCGAAAAATTAATTCACACTATGCGTCAAAATCCTCTAATTATCACAAATAATTAAAATAATTACTCATTACAGTCCTAAAAACAACCCATTAAATGCATTTTTTAGTTTCTTAAACTGAAGTCATTATTTCCTCCCCGAAAACAGATAAACATTTCACAGCCAAATCCATCGATTTCCATTTCTTTTCTTAATAAAATGGAAGAAAAAAGAATGGAAGCAAAATCCGATAACACTCCCTCCATGTTCCAAACGTTATTTTTAGATAGAAAGTTTTCCAAAACCTAACAGTGAAGGGAGAGCTTTCATTTACTTCCCATTTCAGATGCTTCTTCGGAATACGAGAAATAACAAGGGAGAGACGCTTTATCTATGTTTCAAGCAGAGAAATCTTTTAAACAAAGCTTAGATAAGTGTTGTTTAAAATAGCATTAGGGGGGTATGCTTCTGTGAATAGGAATAGCATTTGTTAATTAACGAAGTTAGTATATAATGTTTAATATTTAGGTTCGGAAGCGAATTGGGATTATTATAATCAACTATATATAGCATAGATGTTTTTTTTTTTTCAAAAATAAAATTATTTCAGCAAAAAAAGTATTGTGGAAGGCAGAAAAAGTTTAAAAAAAGCGTAGATAAGTGTTTTTTAATAGCATTCGGAGGTGATTTGGTAGTTTTGGGGATAAAAATAGTATTTGTGGATAAACGAAGGGTATGGATAATGTTTAAAATTTAAGTTGGGAAAGTTAAATAGGATAATTGTAATTAACAATATAGAATAAAACTAGATTTTTATTTATTAATATTTTTTTTACAAAATAGTTTAGTTAGTATTGCAGCTCTTGTTATGAGATCACCACGCTCTCTATGAGTGGGTTTGAATGTTTTCACATCAATTAAAAGAATGAAGGAAGTTCTACAAATTTGACATAGATAACTTTCCTGATGGTTGAATACTGATAGAAATTGTTATGCTATTTACATACAGACGGACTAAAACTATAAAAGATAGGTCGCTGTTTTCATTTGTATTATTTTTCGCAATTAAATTTTATTTCTTTGTAATATAACCTATATACATGAATGCATATTTACAAAACAGCTGAGTACATCAAAAGAATCTTAAATAGTACCTGTTTTGAACAGAATCGTAACTTTTTATAAACGAGAGTTCTAACAATCTCGCAGATTTCAGAATCCTAAATTTCAATCTACATTCATAATTAAAATCTCAATTATAGATAGCGCTTATGAAAATAAAACAAAAGTCACTACCTTTTTAATTAAAACTATTTTTAATCGTGAGTTTAAAACGGACATTTAATGGTGTGCATCTTTAAACTTTTATGTTGAAAGTTGGCACGGACAAAAAAAAGATCCAAAAGGACTACAAAATTCCATGACGACAAAATCATAATTTTTTTTTCATTCTTTCAAAATCGAAATTAAGGAAAGTATTCTAATTGTTTACATTTTCTAAATATTTCAAATTATAAAGGAGAAAAATAAACCACCAATTTCAAATTTTGAATTTACAAGGAAAATCTATTCTTGTTCAGTTGTTTGCAAGCCAACTTTGCTGCGTGATTGAAAACAAACATAACTAATTGTTGGGTAAACGCAATATTTTATTTCGGTCTGACAACAATTTACGATCATTCAATCTTTGGCTGACATCTATTCTGCAAAACTAAACTAAATAAAAGAAAACATTTGAAGAGTACAGGGGGGAAAACGCTTGATTTCGAAAAAAACTTTCCTCAGCTGGACACTTTGACAATGATAACGAGTAATAGATTAAACTGGTGTAAGGAAACCAGTTTCTACCTACCGAGATTCACGCGATGCACGATTCCGACGCTTGGACCAAGCACAGAAGAAAGAGAAAACCCGGTTTCCTGTCGCCAATGTCCACCAAGCAGATACAATTACGGGACGACTCCTTATCACATTACTCTTTATTTATCTTTTAAATAACATTACTAAAGCACTCAAATCATAAAAAACGGTTTAAAATTCATTTGTACCTATAAGTTTATAAATATCCTTTGAGAGTACCTTTCAAACAAACCGAAACCAGAAACAAAGTGTCAATTCTTCTTTAAAGCAAAAGATCTACTACAACATTTAAATCGTAATCAGAAGAAACTAAAAAACTAAAAAATTTCTCTCAAACGACAAAATTTAAATATCTCTAGAGAGTAACTTTTAACTAAAAAAAGAACAAAGTATCAATTCCTCTTTAAAACAAAAAGCACAACACATTCTACAAGTAACAGAAACGAAATAAGTTGTTCGAAAAGCCCCTTTGCGTTAAGATTAACGAGCACTGAGTGAAGCATGTCGCCTCATTTACCACGAAACGCCTTAACTTTTTACCGCAAATCCTTTGGCGAGAACAAGAAAACAAAACAAGTGGTCCTGCTTTCCGCATGGGCGCCAACCATATCTCAGCGAGGGAAAACTAGCTCACCAACTTAATCACTCCGACAAGGTGCCTGTCTTTTATAATTTACAGGTAGGGCTGCCACTGTAGATTTCGACTTTCGCCAAATGGGATTGGAAATGAACGTAATAAATAATGTCCTTAAGGGAAGAATTAATTTGTAAGATTTATTCGACGGATAGAATATCCATAAAATATAAACTTTTTGTTTTTATTCGGAAACATTAAACATGCAAACTTCTATAATAAAACTTGTAACCCAAATGTTTACTTCTATTTCGGCGGTATTGTTTTTTGTTTATATTTAACATTTAGATGGATCTGTTTAGCCCTTAAATATTTCACACATTTAATAAATGTTTAGATATTGATAGGTTATTAATAACTTTAACTGTTGCATTACTGTTTCGAGGGGCAATAATGGGGTGGTTGCCACTGCGATTATGTTGCACTTGAAGAAAAAGAATTTCGTGTAAAAATTTGAAATGTTTGGAAAGTCGGTTTTATTTAATAAAATCCCTCTTTGTCCATAGTCAAGTGTTCAGTATAGCTAAATTCTCCCTAGCATATTTTTTATTGGAATCCGATATAGTTTTCAATCGAACAAAAACAATTTAGATTTGCATTAAAGATCTCCTAAATTAGGCCCATCCAAGGAAAAGAATTTTCATTATGTCTTTGTGTGCGTTATTTCATGAAACTTGAGCCTAGCTGTGACAATACTTTGTATCCTGTTCGCATAAAATCAGTTCAGTTCACTCCGTATTTAAAAGCTTGTATCTACATATTCAATTGCTCGTATCTACATAAATGAATGGCTGTTATGACAACGTCCTATAGCATGTCTTTAGAGGGAAAAGTGCCTGCACTCACTTTACAACAACAAACAAACTATCATAAATATTTAAAAACCTTTTTCAAGGAAATTAATTTTTAAAGTTAACAAAGATTTCCTTAATTATAAAGTTATCTATACACTCTTAAATCAGCGATTTTAACTCAGTCTGAGTTAATTTTCACTCATTCCAGTGTCGAAAATGCACTTCCCTTATAGGAGTGGATTTCACTCATTTGTTAAGTTAAACCTCCGACAGGATCACTCCAAACGAGTGATTTTAACTCTGTTTGAGCTAATTTTTACTCCTTTCCAGTGTCAAAAATGCATTTCTCCTATAGGAGTGGATATCACTCTTTTGCTTTAAGAGTGTAGCAATTCAACTTTCATAGGACAGAAATGAAATATTTCAAAAACTGCTATAACTCTGAAAATATCTCAGTTGCCAGATACCGTGTGTAATAAATATTTATATTATCATTCTAACAATCCATGCTCATAATTAAAATCTAAATTATCGTTTGCTCGTATGGAAAACCAAGAAGAGCCAACAGAAATAACTAAATTCCCCAAACGGTTCATTCTTCGCCAAATCTAGGTCTGTAGGTAAAAGTAAGACACCTGCTTTTACAACTGGAGGCTGGCCCATCAGAGCAGCGCCCTAAACCATCAATTAAGTAGTTTAGAGAGTGGCTATTTCTGGCTACAGTCCCTGCCCCACCAACAACAGTGACGAGCTTAGTTTTCAGTTCTACTAAGGTTGTAAGAAGGTTTGCATCAACACATTTTATGAGCTCCTAAGACACCAGCAATACCTCACATTTATATTCCTCATATAAAAAAAAATAATTTTCAAACAAATAGGTATTAAAAATATGTTTTGAAAGTAGTTAAATTAAATCGTACAATGGTTGAAAGTAATTTTTAAAAAATAATTAAAGTTAAATATTTTCGGATATTTTAATATTTAACATTGTATTTTCTGATGGCCATGCCAAGTTTATGAAAATTGAAGATTTAAATCCTAAAAATACTCATTCTTGGTATTATAAATGCAAAATTATCTTGTATATATTTTTTTAATTGGTAGTTCATTCTAACCTCGTTTTTAATGCCATTAAAATCCACTTCAGTAAAAAAACTAAGCATTTTTTTTCAAGAACAAGACTTAAAACTTCAAAATTTTTGGGATAGCTCAGTTTGTAAGAAATGGTCAATGTCTGTCATTCACATAGAGGCAGATGGAAGGGTGCATAGATCTTATATAATAATAAACGGCTAGGAATATCCAATTATGAGAGGAATTAAAAATAAAAGATGATGGTATCAAAAAACACTATCATCAATCATCCATTGTCCATCTAACTGTAAGGGGTGATTAAAAAACATCTGATTTCTGCTGTAACTAAAAAATCTTATATAAGAAAAGCTTATTTACGAAATGCCAGCAAGATTATCGGCGGTAACGTGATAGAAAAAAAAGAACGGCACTAACGTTAACTATCTTTATTTATAAAAAAATTCATTCAGCTCGTAATCTACTCAAGTTTGTTGTAAATCCGTAAAAGAAAAAGAAAAGCAGACTAACGCATTTAATGTATTTACACCATCGAGACTCCTTTCACACAAAACGTTTATGAAACCCTCAAGTTTCTTCTGTGCAGCGATTGTACATGCACAGTGAAACAACTTTTACAGAACACCATTGCTGGACTGGGAAACTGATTCAAAGATTTAACTTCTTTAGAACCGGGCAAAATCCTACACGTATATTCTTATAATCTTAACATACTTTTCATACAAATATATGCTAAAAAAGTATGTTTTGCTAAGATTTCTTTTAATAGTTTTAAAGTTACTTAGAGACACGCCTTAAAGTCTAAAAATACACATTTTTTGTGCTATAAATGTAAAAACAAATTCTGTATCACTTATTTTTAGTTTACAGATTATTTTAATATTGTTTTTAATACAAAATGCCTTTTAAGTTAACTATTAAAAGAACTTCTAAAAAGTTTTTTAAAAAATTTAAAACAATTTTTTTGAGAACTCTAATATCGTATTGACCTTCCTTCAACTTCATTTTTTTATAGAAATAAATGACTGATACCTGTAATCAAAGGCTAAGAACTGATATTTGGATCTTCTTATATCAGACCAGGTTAATTTAGGAACTAAGTAACGTGTTAATTGTTTGTTGAAAGATTTTTAAAAAAATATTCCTAAAAGAGGACGTCAGGTCGCAAAAGGTTATAAACAGGAAGTAAAAATAAAGGCTTTTTCAAATTTCGATTTTTAAATAATTTGACATTGAATAGTCATTTTCAAGGATGACTGAAGTTAGTTCTTGAATTTTTCTCCAAATTCACTAATGATAGAAAAAATATGCTAGTAAATTTAAATAAGCATATTTAAAAAGGAAATTGAAAGTTGATATTTTACCTCGGTACACTATCGGAAACACTGTAAATTTACTACAATGTTACGACGTAGCAAATGTGTTGAAACAGGAACTAGAAAATAATTGCGTGGTCAAATTTCGCGTAAAGAATTTGACATTGAATAGTCATTTTCAAGGATGGCTGAAGTTACTTTTTGAATTTTTCTCTAAATTTACTACTGATTAAAAAAATTCTAGCAATCTTTCTTAGGCATACTAAAAAAACGGAAATTGAAAGTTGAAATTTTACCTTTGTACTCTACTGGAAACATTGTAAATTTACTACAATGTTGCAACGTAGGAAATGTATTTTTTATCATTAAGATACAAATATTTGAGTTAAGCGAAATTGCGTCATTTAGATACTTTGGTTAAGTTTGGTTTTTATTATATTCTTTTTCGTAATCAAATTAGATTCAATAATAGACTTACCCATTCAAACAAAAGCTATTACCCACATCCCAAATTATTTACCGTAACTTCTGCGCTGTACAAAAGTTTATGTAAGAGTTAGTTTGGAAATATCCATGAATATTCAAAAATCACTCTTGTAGTCAAATATACGATGCGAAAAATTAAAAAAAAACATAAACATGAAAATCTTTTAAATAATCATTAAAAAATTAATACTTTTGTTGACTAACTGATTACTTTGATGATACTTTTGTTTTGTAACTAATAACAGCCCTATAAAAAAAGAAGTGAAGTAAAAAACTAAACAACAAATTATCGTCCTCTAATCTTCCCTATTTTGACATCAACACTCCAACCCATCAACACACGATGGCCGATCGGCATCAAGTAATTTCGAAGCTCAAAACGTGAACAATCAAACTTCTTTAATCAACGGCTTTTCGAACACTCTTATTTTCCGAAGAATTTTCCCACCTCCCAAGCCGAGATTACGGAGTAAGAAGGTCTTTGTTCTTTGCCCACTCCAAAAAGGAACTAATCCCCTGGCTTCATTTTTGGAAAGATATGCCTTTCGAACGAAAAGTACTTGAAAAGTTTTACCGCGTCCAGAGAACACTTTTGTGAAAATAAGATAAAACCAATGCACATAATCGCAAATTTAAGAGTTTATACAATGTAATCTAGGTTCTTAATGCCTGAAGTATTCAAAGTTTGGTTTAGAACTGGCTTATAAATATTGCCTTAGAAATTAGGCTTTAAACAATGTTTTTCTCTATCCTTCGTATTATTCAATTGTTTTTGTTCTTCAGCAATATTTCTTATAAATAATTAAACAATGCGCAGTAAGTTTACTAATTTAGGTTTTTCATAAAAAAAAATTTACCTGTCGATTAATCGACCTTTGATCTTCTAGTAGATTTGGTGAGGCTAGGCCGTGTTCAGTCTACGCCTGGTAAAGATTTTATTAAATTTCGTTACCATACAATATTAAGGAAGCGTACAATTTTATAAGAGTTTAAGTTGGTTGGTATACATATATTTTCAGGCTTGTATGCTTGGTCAGAGACCCGCTTATAAACCTTCGTCAAGTAAGACAGACACAACACACACACATACGTGACAGATTCTGCCATCTATGTAGCGCAACCTCCACAATTCAGACATGTCCCTGAAGGGGAGGGAAATAGTCTCCAGGAACCTGTACCCGTGGGAAACTGCGCAATGACCACCCACAGGACTTTCGGACCCAAATATTTAACGAGCACGTACTCCGCATCCAGAGTTTAGGAAAACGCATATATTTCGCACGTAAGTCTAGTCCAAAACCGAGCCGGTTTAGTTAAGTTTAATTTAGAAATTAATTTAGAATATTCCTCGTGTAGCTCTAGTGCGACGATAACTCAAAACCTAACCTAACCTTAGGTTTAGTTTAGTTTAGTTTTGATTCGTCGCATGAGCAACACTAGGGCTATTGAGAAACCAAGCCGGTGCATAGTATGTTCGAGTCGCTACCGGTCGGTAAAGTGTTAAAAATGAATTCTACAAAAACAATTAATTGCTAAAAACTTACAAATGCATCTTACAACATACTATTTTTTTCATTTTATGTTGACATAGACTGAACATCGAACATTTTTTTTTTCTAAAATTCAGCATTAATAACAAATCCTCAAAAAATCTAACTATACAACAACTATTTTAATACCAGCATTTAATAATCTCAAATTACACACCACACACGCTCACAACTGTTCTTCATCAGTTTCTCACTATCTAATCAAGTTTAGGTTCTTGTGTACGGATTTTTTCGTGTGACTTAACCCTGTTAAAGACGTAAGAAAGTTACCCACGTAGAATGGCGGATACAATCAGTCAACCGGAAAAAAACTAATTTGATTTCTCATTTACGCCTCAGCGCAATCAAATTTATCTGAGCCTGCCGATATTCTTTTTAAAAAAAGAGCTTGTATTTTTTGCTATGTAGCTTGAAGTAAAGATTTATTTATACTCAGTGTTAGTTTTTCAGAGTTTTTTTTTTTTTTGTTGTTGTTGTTTAGATTATTTTTTTAGTAAAAGAATTTATTTTAATTTATATTTTAATTAATTTGTAATTTAATTAAATCATATTTATCTGAGGTTGCCGATAATCTTAGGGAAGTTTTTGTGTTTTTTTGCTCCATGGCTTAAAGTAAAGATTTATTTTTACTTTGTATTAAGTCTTTAAAGTGGTTTTTTTTTTGTCGTTGTTTAGGTATTTCCTTCAGTAAATAATTATTTAAAATTAACGTTATGATTAAATTAAATTTATCTGAGGATTCCAATATTCTGAAAAGAATTTTTTATTTTGTGCTCCGTAGCTTGAAGAAAAAATTAACTAAAGTTTTTTTAATGTTTTTTTAGGCTATAATTTTTTCTGTGAAATATTAATTACAATTTATATTTGGATCAAATCAAATTTATCTGAGGTTTTTGGTATTCTTGAAAATACCTTGCATTTTTTGCTCCGTATAGTTTGAATTAAAGATTTGTTTATACTCTTTATTAAAGTCTTTAGAGGGGGGAGGCTGCTTAGGCTGTTTTATCAGTTAAAAATTAATTACTATTAATATTTTGATTATAAATGTAGAATATTTAATGTTAACAAACCAGCTTTACATTTATCTTTTAATAGTATTTAGCATATTTATCTATTGGATGTCGATTTTAGTTGACATTAGCGCAAGGCTAAATCAAAAGTACAATAGACTTCTTCTAGTCTGTTTCATCTCTTGAATGTCGTCTTCCATTTCTTGAGTTGCTTACGTTCAATTAATTAAAGTAAGGACCTCGATTTGATAAATCAATGTAGTGGGCAAAACTTACCGTGTCGTGTTACCATTCATCAGATCCATCAATGAAATTTATTAACGAAAGCATAAATAAACTACGAAATGTGAAGCAAGCCAATTCGGCGCGTTAAATTTGTTTTTCGAGATGTTAAAGTCAAATGAAGTGTTACTATCACAAAGTAGTTTGTAAAAGTACAGACATTTTGTAGAACCTACCATTGTAAAATAGCTTTTTAAAAAAGACACAATGTCATGTTTTAACGACATTAAAACATCGAAAAATGACATAATGTTCTTTCCCTTATATATTTCCTAGCCCAAGTCATATTCTCAATAACATAACAAATAAGTTTGCCCCAAGTTACGCGATTCACGTCACGATCTGTTATCGTGATGGGCCAGGATCTCGGACACTAATCGCCAGCCATTGCTCCCTACAACGAAGATAGATATTCTTATCAGAATGACAGAGATGTAATTGATCTTTTTTTACAAAAAAAAAATGAACATTTTGCCCCAATTTAATATGCACATTCATAATCATTAAAAGAGGAATGTGAAAATCCAAATCGTTTGATGGTTCTAAAAAGAGTAAATAGTTTGTTTTAACTTTTGATTATTAAAAATAAAATTTCCATATAGTTTTGGAAATAGGGGTGTAGAGGGAGTTTACCATTGTCAAAAGTGGCCAATGAGCCCTGTAGCCGTCACCCGTACTGAACTCTATATCTTAGTTTTATGTACTTTAGAGAGTGTGAGTTTTTGAAACCACGCCTTCCTTTGTTGTATATCGCTTGACTTCTAATTTTATTGCAAAATACTTAGTTCTTTTCAAGAAACTTTCTGATTAGTAGTTTTTATGCAAATAAATGGCTGGTACGGAACTCTAGGAAAGGAAAGTAATTTTCAGATCCTCAAACACTTTAAAATAAGTTCCATAGCAACCAGAACTTAAAATTAAACGTTTATTAAAATGTATCCTTTATAAGTTCAGGGGTCTATCGAACTTAATATTGTAATTTTCAGTATCTATTTTTTCTAATTTTGGTATTTTAAAACTATCTACAAACGAACAATAATAAGTAGTAATTTTCAGATATCAACCATTTCAGTTCTTAAAATAAATTCCATAGCAACAAGAACTTAAAACTGAACGTCTGTTTAAATGTACTACCCTAGATGTTAGGGTACCCTAGATGTTAGGGGTCTATAAAACTTCATATTGTAATTTTCAGTATCTATTTTTTTCTTCTGGTATTTTGAAACTGTCAGTTAAAGAACAAAAATAATTAATAGTAGTAATTTGCAGATCTCATCCACTTCAGTTTTTAAAATAAATTCCTTAGCAACAAGAACTTAAAACTGAACATCTATTTAATTGTTCCCTAGATGTTAGGGGTCTATATGACTTCATAATGTTGGTTGGTTGGTAGACATATATTTTCAGGCTTGTGTGCTTGGTCAGAGACCCGCTTATAAACCTTCGTCAAGTAAGACAGACACAACACATACATGCGCGACAGATGCTGCCATCCATTGCGTGCCACTTCCACAATTTAGACATGTCCCTGAAGGGGAAGGAAATAGTCTCCAGGGACCTGTACCTGTGGGAAACTGCGTAATGACCGCCCACAGGACTTTCGGACCCAACAGGTTTAACGGGCACGTACTCCGCATACACTCGACAAACACAAACATACATACCTGATCGTGATTCGAGCCCGGACCCAGAGGCTCCAAAGGCTAACCACTGCGATGCCGGTTTGGCCTTCATAATGTTTTTAAGTATATTTTTTTTTCTGAAGACAAGGAAACTATGAGTTGAAACTTTGTCAAATTAATGCAGCTATGATCCGTCGATAAGCTATATATAATCGATACGCAACCTGCTGACTCGTCTAGCTTTTGGGTGGGAAACGTAGAAGTACCGGATTTCTGATCAATTGGTTCAATTCGATTCTTTTCGGATCGTTTGAATCAGCAAGAATTCGGAACCGAGTTTGATCTCACAGCTTGACAACACCTGATGAAAGGACTTTTGTTTCTTTGGTTTGTTTCACTCCTAGAAATGGAATACTCGAATTTCAATAAAATTTCGCTATTTGTGACGAAATGGTGTCATGAAAAATGCTCCAAATAAATCTTTTGGTGAATTTTGGTAAGGTTGTATCTAAGAGAGTGTAAATCGTGTAAAGTCATTAGACCTATTTAGGAAAGGATTGTCAAAAGAAAAGAATTTTTGGGTGTGAATCCTTAAGAGAATACTTTTGTTTCTGAGAGTGCATTTAATTCAAGAAAGCACGTCTGTCTTCACTTTCTTTTATATTCATATCGTCGCTTAAGTTCCCACTTGTGCTATCTAACTGTTGTGAAAGGATCGTATTCACTGTAAGGTAACCCCTGGCGCGATTTTTTCGGATTCGGCGATAAATAATCTTGTGTGGCAACCGTCTGACTTCGACTGATTCGAATTCTTTAAGGGGTCATAGGAGTCTTAAAAATGTGCAAAGAAGGTACTACAAAGCATGATTTGATCTTTCATGTAATTTTTTAACTACTCAATATATAAGTATAATTTTTTGATATGTAATTCTACACGATTTATTTAATATAAAACTAATTTTAAAATGTATGAAACTTTAACCAAAACTAAAATAAATGATATTAAACATAAAGCTATTTTAACACATTGGGATTAGTCTTGCGCTGCAAATTTTGAGGTCAAAATTGAAAAAATGACCAAGAAAATGACTTTATATTGCACAAATATGTACAAACTAGGACTTATACCTAAATTCTCAGCTCAATTTTAATTAGAAATTATTTTAAGAACTTTTTCTAAAAAAATTTATAAAATGTTTTAAATTTAAATTTAAATTTTTTTAAAAAATAATTTCTAATTAAAATTGAGATGAGAATTTAGGTATAAGTCTTTGTTTGTACATATTTGTACACTATAAAGTCATTTTCTTGGTCATTTTTTCAACTTTGACCTCAAAATTTGCCGCGCAAGCCTAATCCCAACGTGCTAAAATAGCTTTATGTTTAATATCATTTATTTTAGTTTTGGCTAAAGTTTGATAAATTTAAAATTTTGTTTTATGTTAAATAAATCTTGTAGAATTACATATAAAAAATTATACTTGTGTATTGAGTAGTTAAAAAATTACATGAATGATCAAACTATGCTTTGTAGTTCCTTCTTTGCACATTTTTAAGACTCCTTTGACCCCTTAAATGAACTAACAAGTTTTTCGGCTCTCCATCGTGTAGCTCTAATGCGACGATATTTCAAACCTATCGTATCATTTCGGTTTGGTTTTTGGCCGACTTTTGGCGCGATTTCGGAAAGTTCGCCAAGAGTTACTCTTCAGTGAATCTTAGCGTTTTGTCAAGTTAGATAGCATATGTGGGAACTTAACTGACGATATATTGAGTCGTTTGAATGTATTCACAGTGAGCCTCCAGTGAGCAGAAAAGTATATCATAGATATAGCGTTTGAGTTTGTTGTGAATTTTAAATTCGTTGCTTCTCATCCTCTGATGGTTATGATTGCTTGATTAATTAGTTTAATTAACTATAATTTTGGTTCTTTAAAGGTGTCTAGAATGTTATGCAACGGTAAGCATGCCATTATTTTCGACTTCTTTAAAATACTTTTGTTCGTCTGGGCATCCAAAATATTATTCTCTAATTTGTTGCTATGGATTTTTTTTGTATTTTCCACTTTCTTATCTCCTCTTCCCAGGAGAGTTTGCATAATTTATCAAAGGCTCCGATGAAATGACTTTCAAATTTCCAACTTGCAACTAAAAACTTGTGATCCACAACACATCAGAAACTTTCAATCTCTTTAATAATTCCTTTTGTTTACAATAAAAGTGTGTTACTTTAAAGCCTTCAAATGGATCTTTTAAAATAAAGTAATAGTTTGAATTCGGTTTTGGTAAACAAGAGATATATTTTTAAAATGCAAAGAAATTGTTATTTATATAAAAGGTATAAATCCATTACTCCATAAATATTCAAACAGAAATAAAACGAAACATGAAAATCAAGTTAGAAAAGCTCAACTATTCACCATTCGATGCAACTAAATGTACGATGTAGACTAACAAATAATCAAATTTGATTTCTAAACACCTGATGCCAAATTCAAATAGCACTACATTCCATTGGGTGCTATGAAAATGTAAAACGCAAATTCATCTGCAAGCAAGCGAAAATGCTTCTCGTTGAATCCACTTATGTGCTGAAATTTGTTTTTTCGTAAATATTGCAAGCAATGGCGTTGTTTGTATTTGAATATCCTGCACTGAAAAAATAAGAATTTATGATGAATAAATGTAGTACGAACTGAACTGAAAAAGATGGCGCGTTTTCGAAATTTCACATTTGTATATTTGATGGATGGCATCAATCTTGTTTTGGAAAAATGTTTTTAAATGTATTTCGAATCGAGATTGTGTAGCGTGTTAAATATTTAAAACTATTTTCATGCTGGAAATGAAATGCGGTTTCGGGGAAAAGTTTTATTTTTCCAAATCGCTGAAGTATTTTTTCTATTACGAATGCCAATACAGAATACTTAATTTAAAAAGAATTAAAAGAACTGAATAGTCTACTATTCTCCTTTCATTATTCACAGACATTTTTCCGCACGGAGGGACAGTAAAAAATTACAATACAAGGTTACCGTTGTCATGCCTTTCAAATAATTTTTTAAAAAAAAATAGTCGTTTACAATGGGAAATGAAAGGATAGAACTGTTTAAATTAAAAGAACTGAAATAGCCAACTTTTCCATTCAATATTCACAGGCATTTTCACAGTACGGAGAGACAGAAAAAAAGTAAAATACATTAGTCACCGTTTAGTCGTACCTTTCAAACAATATATGTGTATTTTTTTAAATCAGACGATTGCAACGGAAATTGAAAGTTGAGTACAGACGGTAGGAGATCTATGCCATTAGCTACTATCCGTAGCACTTTTTTTATTCATTCAAATATAAAAAAATAAAAGAAGGATAAATTATATCGTAAATAAAAAATAATATCACGTGTAAGTATGCCATTGAAAGATAATTTTCTTACTTTTTTGATAATCTAAATCTCTTAAATAAGTCATAAATGGAAAAAAAATCAACCTCATCTGTATCTCAAAGTATTCTAATGAAAATTTTTCTCATAACTGGTTTCTAGCAACCTCCTGAGGATATGAAATTTGAATATGAATAACTCTAATATCAAAAACGTCTTTTGGCAAGGATTTTTTAAAAGGAAATTATTTTAGACTGGTCAAGTTGGACAGTACTCGGCTAAAAAGCATTTTATTCAAGCTCAAATTAGTTATCCTTAATTATTGCAACGTATTTTTTGGGCTATATTATTGATAAGTATTTTCTGGGTTTTTTTATTAATTCATCGTTATTATGAACTGAAGAGAAGAATTCGTTTAAGTCCAAAACCGGCTGTGTGGGCTGTGTTCGGGTTCGAATCCCGTTCAGGCGTGGATGTTTGTGTTTGTCGAGTATATGCGGAGTACGTGCTCGTAAAATCTGTTGGTCCGAAAGTCCTGTGGGCGGTCATTGCGCAGTTTCCCATGGGTACAGGTCCCTGGAGAAAATTTCCCTCCCCTTCAGGGACATGTCTAAATTTGCGGAGGTGGCGACAGATGGCAACATCTGTCATATGTGTTTGTGTGTGTCTTGTGCTGTCCTACTTGACGATGGTTTATAAGCGGGTCCTTGCCACCTAGCACACAAGCCTGAAAATATATGTCTACCAACCAACCGGCTGTGTGATTCTTTTTAAGATATTGAAACTTTTCATTTGCATTTGTGGACACATTTCTTTTTTTAAAGCTTTTTATAAGTAGTTTATCAAGCATCAGAGCTATCGTTTTAATTTGTTTTCGCTGGTCAATAAAACATATCTAGTGACTCAGTGGCTGAGAGGTTTAACCCTTTCAGTCCCAGTGATGCCATTTGGAATCATCATTTTCAATATTTTTTTCTAAATGTTTATATTTCGGTATGACATCCAAACACACCTCATTCGATTCTTCACACTTTGTTCTATTAGACAATATTTTACATTAATCCCAATACAAGTCAGAACAACTATTTTTTTTTTATTTAGAAAATAGTTAACAAGCGTTTCACCTGATTTTTGAAAAGTTCACTTCAGTTCCACATATTTAAAATGCAATTTAAACTATTTCGGTTAAAATAATTACTGATTTTTTTTTAATAATATGGTCATTAACCTTAAAATATATAACTCGAAGTGTTTTTAGGTAATATAATTTTTTTTATTTTGTTGTTTTCCACAGTTAAAAAATTTTGACATTATTTCAGAAAAACATATAAAATATTGAAATGAATTTTTTTTTTCTTATGGAACTCTTATTTTTGACCTAAAATAAGCTTATTTTGTGAATATCCGATGTTTCTGTAGTGTAGTAAATTTTTGGGACTGAAAGGTTAACGTGCCTCCCACATAAGCCCAAAGTCGCGGGTTCAACCTCCGGCTGGGTCATCAGATTTTCTGGATGAGAAAATATGGGCACGCATGTCATATGATTATGCGTCATGTAAAAGACCCCTGGAGTACCCATTTTTCTCGGGTCCTCTTGGCATACTTTAACATCCCCAGAGAGCTCAAATTCATTGTAATCTGCGCGTCAAAATTGGTAGCAAGAGTCGCCCAGAGTGTGCCACATAAAAATAGCTCTCAGTTCTGGGAAATATGCCGAGTCTGCAAAGGCTTGACCTACAATATTGCAGCCCCATTAGAGGAAAAATATATAAAAATAAAACATATCTAAATCCCAAAGTAAACCTTACGACCTTTTTTCGCACATTAATAGCCCTCGTGTTGCTCTAGTGCGACGATAACTCAAACCTAACCTTTAATCTCGCATTAAACTTCTTATAATCTCCTCTGCTCTTTTACAGACGTCATCCTACCCTTTAGAAAACCCAATCATCTTAATGGAAGCCAATACAAGCCAATTAAAGAGTTCCAGACGGTTTCACGCTCAATATTTAACATGCATCCTTCACAAAACGGTTAATTTGGTGGTCTGCTTGGCTGATGGTACTGACTAAACACGGCCCAAAATAGAAAACTAAGCACTGAAACCGGTTGTTCTATCATCAAGCTGGCAACAATGCCTGAATATTGGATTGGATCTAATAATACTAAAGCTAACCAAACAATTGAAACCTCGATTTAACGATCGAGTTTACTACGAATTTGCATATTTCTCCAATTAGCATCCAATGGTTTCGCTGGATAATTGGCTGCTGAATTTGTAAATGTCCCGAAATATTTATTATTCACTTCTTCATTAGGACAAAGAGCTTTGGTGTGTTTCAGTCTTGAAAACTTTTGTCGCAGGGTTTAACATACAAATAGAATTAATTAATATTTAATTAATTCTAGAAATAAAGAAGAAATACAGTTTTTCATGCTAGTGTAAAGAAAGTATTTCGTATAGTAGATTTTAACTTGCGTATATCTTTAGACATTTAACTTCCAAAAATTTATTTTTTTAGTTGTATTTTAAATTGTATGTAAGTTAGAAATATTTTAAAAGTTAAGTTTTCCGCCAAACTATTTATGTTTACCAAAGTTTTGCTTTTTTAGAAATAAAATTAAATTTTTTTTTAAAAAAATATTGAATTTATAGCGATTATAATTTTAAAAATAAAAATAAATTTTAAAAAATAATCTTGAATTTATAGCGATAAAAATTTTAAAATAAAAATAAATTTTAAAAAATGATCTTGAATTTATAGCGTACCAATAATCTTTTAGTAAATCCCAATTTTAAAAGTTCTGTGATTACGGGTTTCTATAAATTACACAAAGCTTAAAAATTTTGAATCTTACCAATCATAAAAATTATATATAAAAAAGACTGAAACTATAAAAAAAACATGCTTATTACATTTTTTCATAATTAAGTCAACGATAGATTCTCGTTTTGCGCACTTGTGAAAAGTTAAAGCATACTTAACTTTGCTTCGTAACTTTTTTTTTGTTTGTTTTTAAAATTCAAAAGTTCATTAATTTAAGGGGGACAGGGAACAAAACAACCACTCAAAATATCGAATTCTCATTTTAGCTTTCAATCACTAAAATGAATATTTACTAAAAAAAAACTTCTATGATGCACATTTGAATGTGGGGTTGGAGTTTGCAAATTTGGTAGTTAATTTCAATACAACTTTATTGCCAGCTTTAAATGTCATTATTCCAAAACAACAATTTTCAGCCTTAAGGTACACTTTTCTCTTGTTCTATTTCACTAGAAAGGTTGAAATTTTCTATGATTTCCGTATACATGTCTACTTAACTACCAAATTTGCCAACTCCAGCCCCATATTCAAATGTGCATCATAGAAGTTTTTTTTTTTCGTTAATATTAATTTTAGTGATTGAAACTTAAAATGAAAATTTGATATTTTGAGCGGTCGTTTTGTTCCCTGTTACCATAACAGAACTTTCTAAGAAAAAGCTGGCCAATCTCTAGACGGATATTTTCATCTCCATCTATCAGGGAGTTTCAAAGGACCATCGATATTTTCGCCCACCAGATGCCGCCCTGCTCCACTTATCGACGAAAATCTCTCCGAATCGGGAGTTAGAGGGTTATGTGGTCGTAAAAGGTCAAAGGTAATCGGAGAAAGAGGGCTAAACTTTTATCCCCAAGTGCAGCCGGTCCGAAAGTTTCATCCCAAATACAGATTTATCGCTTTTCGACTGAAAAAAATGGATTGAAATTGGGTCCATTGAAGCGATTTTGGAATGATTTCACTTTTGGGTATTCAAGATGTGTTTTTTTTTTTAGAGGACAGAAAATGGATTTTGTTGGAATGGGTGATTTTTTTTTTTAATTATTGATATAAATGTGAAATTTAGATTTTTTTCCAAATGAGCTGCTTTTTTGGCTGTTAAACCTTTGTAGACTCGGCATATTCCCCAGAACTGAGGTCCATTTCTTTGTGGCATCATATGCAGAAGGTCTCGCTACCAATTTTGACACTTAGACTACAAGGAAACTGGGCTCTCTGAGTATGTCAAAAATATATATCGAAATTTCATTTGCCAAGAGAACACAGGCCAAATGGGTGCTCAAGGGATCTTTTACAAGCCCCATAATCATATGACATGCGTGCCGACCGTTTTCCCATCCAGAAAATCTACCGACAGATTCAAGGAACGAACCCGCAATCTTGGGCTTATGAGAGGACCAGTAGTACCTCACAGCCACAGAGCCGGGGAAATTATGATTATAATTAGTAAAAACACTTCTTTATCTCGTTTTTAAGGTTTAGTAGGTTATTTTCTGGAATCTACATTATTAAGTTTCTGTAAATTTAATAGTTAAAAGCATAATAGTAAGTGATGTTGTCGTTTAAATATACATTTCCCCTTCCGAGATAATTTAGTTTTGCAACCTCGCGTATGCAAAGCGTATACAAAATTACAACAAAACACGTTGATATCTTTTATAATTCCTGAGAAAATGTTTCTAACTGGTGAAAACCTTATATTTCAGGAAACGCAAAAAGAAAATTGAGGTGTAGGTAATAACTGATAGACAGAGTTTCTGAAAAATGCTTATAAAAAGAAAACTACTAAGCAAAAATCGACAATCTTGGTCTAAACTTAACGCTATAGATATGCAGATTTAAATAAAAGAAAACAGAAAATCGACATATTTGACACTAATATCCATCCGCGACTCCCCTTAATAACATATTGCAATGTCATAATTTATCAAGTTTTCATACTTAGCTAAAATCATATACCCGATAAAAACTTAAATGTTGTAGTGAAGGACTGATGATAGACATCAAGAAATCGATTAAGCCATTAAATATAGATTACAGTACATAAGAAAGCATCAGTGATTGGAATTATTTAAATGCCTAAAAAATTGAAGAAGTGCTTTTTAAGGAAAGTTATTGAATATTACTATTTTGTATCTGAAAAAGTTGTTGATTTTTCTATATTTTTAGTCGCCACATTTTGCTGAAAAAGTATAAATTATTTTTAATAAGAAGTTTAGAATTAAGAAATTTGAAAAAAAATGAATTTTTAAAAGTTTTTTTTATAAATGTTATTATCTCGTAATATTGATTGACTTAAAACGATCATTTTCAAAGGATATCCTAATCGTTGGTTTACCTTAAATTAACAGAATAAATACTTCTCAATTGCAACGAAGCTTTTTCCAAAAAAAAAGCTAAGTCCTTTTAATTTTTATTACCAACTGCTTTATCTTTTAACCTGGGCTGTGGTCCTATAACCATTGAAAATACTTTACATAAATATTTAAAATAAGTAACTTTTAATAGTAATATTCTTTTGAAATTTCAGCTTAGTATATGTGTACTAAGGTATTTACTAAGCGAGACTGAAACATTTACAGAAGTTTTTTTTTAATCCTATACATTACATGTTCCTATTACTAACTTTTCACAGAAAGAATATTTTAAAAAAAAAATAAGAATGAGAAAAGCCTTAAAGCTTAATTCTAGTTTAAAGAGTGTTTTTTTTTCTTATTTATGAAAAGTAAATTTGCATAGTTTACGTCTTTCCGTAAAAAAATAACGAGTTCAACCGTTTCATGTCAAACTTATAGGCTTTTAAATAAATTTCATGGTCTTAACAGCTTTTTTTTGTATTCTGATACAAACTTTAAACGATAACATAAATAATTTTAAAGAAAGATAGGTGTTAAATTTAAACACAAAGAATCCAACTTTACTTATAAATAGTTTTAGAATTTTTTATTTATGTTTCATAAAAGCCTAATTAGTTGTGTGTATTGAAAGTTTCTATGTTAATTGCATTCTTTAATGAAACTAAAAAGATATTTATTAGTATTCTAATTACAACTTCATTATTTTAGTTTTACTTCTTTTTCTCTTCTAAAATTAATTGATTTCAATTCAATGTTTGTTACTGAATTTTGCTCACACTTCGTAACTGATGTAATTAATGTTTTAGGTTCATAAAATATTTACACATCACATTTCTTTTTTTTTAGCTCGTATTTATCCAAAATGTAATAAATATGATTCCAATTTTGATAACTCCACATAAGGTTTTTGGCTTGTAATCTTTGAAACTCATTTTCTCTTTACCCAAAAGTTTACAAATATTTTCCAAGAAATTCAAAAATCGGAATTCAATGAACTTTTATGTCCTCCTTGCAACTAAAAAATACTATTCCTAAGATAGCTATGTTAGATTTCTTTGAGAAAGAAACATAATATCTATCTCTCTATCATAATAAAAAGGTTCTTTGTTATATCCTGTAATGTGACACATCAGCCTTTATTCTTCAAAAGATAAGATATTATCTCTTTTAAAGCTTAATCGATAGCTCGAATCATTCTACTTTGGTACTAAAATGTGTTAAAGTGCAATAAAATTTTATAGTTACTTTAGTCTGAATGGGGTAAAGCACATAAAAGTAAGTTGATTTTCAGTAGTTAAGTTTAAAATACTCATATAAAGTCAGTCGTTCAATTGCAGAAACAGTGGCCTTAATTAAAATAACCGTTTTATTTGGATTGTAATGATAATAGCATTAACTGGGATTTCTTGACCCATTAAAAAGTTGGAAGGAAACTTTTCAAAGCAAAACTAAGATTTCTGGTTATATTTATCTACATAAACGAAAAAATATAAGACAAATAAAGACCACAGTCAAAAACATTTATGTATAACAAATTAAGTTACATGAAAAAGGAATTGAAAAACTTACAGTAAACGTTTTTATTCATAAATGAAGGTATTAATGGCATTCAAAAAGTCGCCGTTTGTGGGTTAAGCAATTACTTATATATTCTGTATATTCAAAATTACTGTATATATTCAGAAATGGAGCATATCAGCAAATATACCAATTCTTCTTTTGAGAATAGCCTGAATATAAATTGCATATAATAGCGGTAAGATTGCCTAATATCTTCAATGCTTTATATTTTTCGTCGCATGAGTTTATTTAAACTTGAACCAGACAATGTATATTAAATTTAAGCGCATTTCAGCAATATTAAATTTTTTAGACGAATTTACCATAACTTACTTTTTGGCATACAGTTCTATATAGTATTACAAAAATTAATATGCAATTAAAATATACCTTTTTTTAGAGAGGCACAACTGTCAAATTGTCATTTACACACACATCATTTAAAATTTCATTTGAATTCAATTATAATTGTAAATATTAAATAATGTTCGGAAAATTGAGAAAAATAAAATGCAAAATAGTTTAAAAACTGTTTCAGAATGACCAGTTGTCAAAATTCAGTTTCATGCATCGTCAAGCGAACCAATACTACAACTAGAAACTACAAGTAATTCAGTTGTTTCTTAGAACACACAATTGAATTTAATAGGTACTTGTAAATTATTTATTACAATTACCAAGTTGCAGCACAGTGCAGAACTAATGTAATGGAGGTTTTCGTTACTGTTAACCATATTTTCCCAAATATGTTGTTGCATTTTTGTAGTACTCACCACATGGTGATATGTAAAAAAAATCGTATATAATGTTGTTGTATCTCCATCAATGTTCGGTATTTTACGATTTCGCTATCCACTTCCTGCTCCATCGAAAAGAGGAAACTCGAAGTTAATTATAAACTAAGATCTTTTGATAACAGGATAGCTTCTATTAAATTAATTTTTTCGTCAGATCTTGTGTGCTAGGTTGCTAGTCTGGCCAGTTCAACCATAATGTCATTTGGCGCTTCATTTTTAAAACGAAGGTTAGTGGAAAACCTGCCCCATTGTAAAATCATCCCCACGTTCCCCATCAGCACAACTACAATCCCCAACAATTCATCAGCAATGTTATCTTTCAAAGATCCACATCCAAACACTCAACACCGCAGCCACGCTATAATCAAATAGACTCAATCCTCCGGCATTGTGAAAATCATTCAATACCCTCTGAAAACTCCTTAAAACCCTTCCTCGTCCCTTAAATCAAATAGAAACGCAAGTCGTCATTTACGTTGGGGACGGTCATGCTCTGTAGATGATTGCAGATTATTCTAATGACTGGGGACGGTATTGTGGACGGTCTGCATGCCATTATACGCAAGAGGGGTCTGCTGATTTGGATGGTCATGGGAATAAGGGCGTGTTATGTTTTACTTGTAAACATGTGTTTACTTGTTAACGTGTGTTATTATGTTTACTTGTCGAAGATACATATGCTTGTCCTCAATACATTTGGAAAATATTAAATAGTTTTATGCTAGTTTCCTTTTTCTTGATAAGAGGTAAGTTTTAATTGATAAGTTGAATGATTACTGATAAGTTTTAGAGATAAGTTGATTGATTATTTGATAGAGATAAGTTGGACGATTACATAAGAGAAAAGTTAAAAGATAAATTGATTAAGGGGAGATCATAGTTAAAAATGACCAAAAAAATTGAATTTTTGAAACCAGTATTTTCCGATAGATGGAAGCCCGATCTATCGAATGAGACCAATTTTGTATCGATTGGTTAATTATTTCTTATAAAAAATTAAAATTATAAAAATAAAAACATGCGTCACGCCCCCTTTGAATTACAAATTGTATGCTTGTATTATTTATGCATTACATTATAAAATATGATTTTTTGTGTGTTGATATTTGAAAACTATTCACTGGCTCAATGTAAAAAAAAATCATGCTGATTTACATGAAATTCGGTTAACAAGAAATGTTTCGGTGGTTCCTTCGAGTTCGTGTTAAAGGTGTTCGACTGTATTTATTTTTTGCGTTTTTCTCAAAACTATAATTTTCAACACATCGGTACACTTTTCTCCAAATCTATTAAATACTTCTTAATAATTATTTTTGTGTGTTATAAAACCATTTTAGATCTATTTAAGTCACCTAATTTTGGCGTACAAATTAAAAAAATATATACATTATTATTTTACACTTTTCTTCGGTGAAAATCAGAATTTTTATGAATGTAGACTATAATGCTTTTAAAATTAAATTTAAAAAAAATTTAGGTAAAAAATAGGTGACTTAAATAGATCTAAAATGGTTTTATAACACACAAGTAAATTATTTAGAAATATTTAATAGATTTGGAGAAAAGTGTACCGAAAATAGATATTTATGCAACTAGTACGAAAAGTAATGCTTTTTAAAACTAGTGGAATTTATTTCACGAGCGAGGTACGAGCGAGTGAAATAAAGACATGTGTTTTAAAAAGTTTACTTTTCGCACGTGTTTCATACACTATTTTTTATAATTGCTTGAAAAAAATCAAATCTCATTATTTCAAAAATAATTCACGTGCTAATTAGACTAAAATAGACTAAGAGATGTCAAGGAAAACAACCAATGAACTCGCAGTTCGGAGCGCGTGACGCTATAAAAAAACTAATAAGCGTGTTTCAACATTTTGTCAAAGAAAGCAACCAATGAACTCGCAGTTCAAAGGGCGTGACTTGAGAAAGATTCCCATCGCGAGAAAAAAAATTCATTGATTCAAAAATAATTCACGCGCATAATATTTTTAAATACAGCAGATCGATAAATCTTTGGATTTTATGAGTATTATCAAATCGAAATTTTACTTGAAATGTTGGCATTTTATAAAAAGAGTGCGACAAAGTCTTTTTTTCACTGCTTTTGGGTGAAAAAAAGTACTTTTTTTCACTGTTTCAAAAAGTCTAGCTTTGTGCACGCGTCTGATATTGAAATTATAATGTAAAAGTCGGCTTTTTTTCACGCAATTATAAAAAAATTATTGTACCATAGTTTTTAAATGATCTAGAGCCTTTCGAAATCAATACTAAGAATTGCTCATTTTTGCTGTCGCTAACTATGATCTCCGATTAAGATAAGTTGATTAAGATAAGTTTTATTCAAATATTTCTTATTAACTGTAAAATGGTGGTTGAATTATGGTGCAACTCCTAGATACATTTTATTTCACCTGTAAATCTACGCACAACCAATTTATAACTAAATGTTGCACCAAGTTTTGGAGTTTTTGGGCAGCAAAATTTGGAGAGACCTCTCTAAATTTTCGGACCCGAACCTAAATTGACTCCAAATTTATAAACGTTTTATTTCTAATAGGATGAATTTCGTATTTCATACGTTAACGTTAATGATTGAAACATTCATGAAAAAACTAGGACTTAAACCAATTAGGATCTTCGCAATCTGCATTATTTCTATATAAATCAGCATCACGTGGCTCATTGTCAATATGTCAGTATGAACCTAATAAGCTATTTACATAGATTGAATATCAATTCGCAATAAATATTGCAAAAATGAGTAGCATTAATTTATAGTACATAATGCACCTGGCCTAACACATACTCAAAAGAAGGATGAAGGATTTATTGGAACAATATATTTTAATGAATTCAGAATACAGAATGAAAATGAATACCATTAAGAATTAAATGTTAAAGAAAACATGGAGTAAAATTTAGTTGTTACAAAATTACTGGTGTTCAAGCTATTTTTCTTATTGTCTTTTTATTACTGACGTATTCGTATAAATGTTCAGGTCATAACAGGCCGCATAAGAACCTTTCTAGAAGTTATATTTCCGTAAACTCAATTTAACCCTTTCAGTCCCAGTGATGCCGTTTGGCATCATCATGTTTCTGATCATAATTTTTTTAAAAAAAATAATAGGGCTGACATGTATCGGGATTAATAAAAAATATTTTCAAATGGAAAAAAAGGTTGAAAAATCGAAAGGTGTGCTTTTTGATATCATAAATGGCTATAGACGAACAGAAAAAATGATGATGCCAAATTGTCATTGGGAATGAAATGGTTAATTGTACCCAACTTCCCATCTCCTAACATATTTATTTTAAAAACGCAAACACGAACCACTATCTCCAGCAAAGAACAAGAACATACTATCTGTACCTGCATCACGCTGCACTGCATGCATTCCGTCATTAGCAATGGTTTTAATCATTCATTGGAGGGGCACAGACTTGGTCTGCCATTTTCCTTCCATGTAGTTATCCGGAAATGGCGGGAGTTTCTCCCTTGTTTCGATTGTTGGGGAATCAATCGAAATCGACAGCTCACATGCGACTTAGAAACGCGCTAAATCACGGCGTTGATGCAATGTTGACCAGGGTCAAAGAACTTTCAGGATAAATCGGAAAATCTAGTTAACGTTTCAAAAACACTCGTGTGTTCCATGGAATTACGTAAAGCTTGGAGTCGTTTAAATGTTCCCAGTAAACTTTTCATTCAATTTCGGAACTGAAATGCCAAAAATTATTAACTTATGTGTAAAATAAATATCAATTAAAAATTTACAAATACGAAATTCATACTCCAGACTCTAAATGCGTAATTTAATATTATTCTAAATTTACAAATTTAGCACTTTGTAGGATTAAGCATTTTTGAAAAAAAAATCGTCCAGGAAATTAAGATGTTGGAATGATTAGAAGCGCCTCTTCTCAAGGCGATTTAAGGGCTGGGTAGCCCAGTCGGTAAGGCATTCTTGCATGTGTAAGATTTCAGGTTCTGGCGTTCGGGCTAGGGCATTGCCAAAATAACTCTCGCTCTATAAACAGTCTATTCAGCTTAAAAAACCGACGAATAAAATCCCGATGCAGAGGAAATGCATGTTAAATATGCTACAAAACTCCCAACTCTGCGTACGATATCAATCCTAAAACGTAGCGTCGGTGGCCTACTTAGGCCGGCTCTTCACTTGACTTTGGTACCAAATTACGACATTCGTCCCATCAATAGCTCTCGTGTGGATCTAATGCGCAAAAATTTAAAAGCGATTTAAATGAAAAAAAACAATATAAATTACGAGTATTTTGTTAGCTAACAAAAAAAGAAAAATTAGTAATGGTTCAAAAGAACACCGCATTTAAGAGATGTTCACATAAATAACTTAACAAACGACAGAGTATTACCAATTTGTCGAAATAACATAGGAGCTGGGGAGCCCAATCGGTTGGGCATTCGCCTAGCATGCAAAAGGTCCCCGGTTCGGGTTCGAGCATCGCCAAAATAACTGCCGTACTATAAACGGCCCGTGCAGCCAAAAACGTCCAACGAATAATACCCCGTTTAAGAGATGTTCACATAAATAACTTAACAAACGACAGAGTACCACCAATTTGTCGAAATAACATAGGAGCTGGGGAGCCCAATCGGTTGGGCATTCGCCTAGCATGCAAAAGGTCCCCGGGAAAATTATCGTATACCCGTGTAAGGGAGTGCACATTAAATATCCTTCAAAGTCCTAACTCTGAGTACAATGTCGCCCTTAACATTTTCTTTGGACGCCTACTCAGGTGTCGGCTTGTCACTTGACTGTGGTTTTAAAATACGACGCCCGTCACCAACAGCCCTCATGTTGCTCTATTGCGACTATAATTCAAACTAAAACTAAATTACATAATTGAAACCCCTCTAATGTGCTTATTGTCCTTTTGCTTATAGCAAGTCTCTAACATGCTTGAGATAACAATCTAAAGAAAACCAAAGCTGATACTGACTCACAGAGAATAATTGAAGTAAATAAAACATTGTGTAAAAACACAACGGGTAAACATTTTAATACCATCATTGTCTAAATAACATAATTGAAAAACCTTTAATGTGCTAGCAAGTCTCTAGCATGCTTGAGATAACAATCTAAAGAAAACAAAAGCTGATAATGACTCACAGAGAATAATTGAAGTGAATAAAACACTAGACTCCAAGTCAAACAGAGAAGTTCCTTCGAATTCCGCTTCCCTGATGATTACAACTCTGTACACTGAGTGCTACAGACTGAATCAAATAGACTTATAGTGTCTGGCTCCATTTACAAAAGCTTGAGATACTTTTCGAAGTTTTAAAGATATGCTAATTTCTTAAGTAACCTTCAGACATGTAATTTGAAGTTGTCTCGCTGATATTGTACAGCCTAGTTAATACCTAATTTAAATTATTTAGATTTTGATTACTTTCGAAATAGTTTGAACCGAAACGATGGGTCAATTATTCAATCGTATTTAGCAATACGAACTGCTACGTAAAGCGTGGCGTTGCGTAAAGCGTAATAAAGCGTAAATGATGGCTACCATAGAAATTTTAGGATTTTAAATAATTAAAAATACAGGTATTAACTAATTGAAATTATGAAGTACATAATTTGCTAATGCTATGCAAAATTAACCGTTCTGTAATGTAAGTCCACCTGTGTAAAAAGTGATTTGATTTGATTTGGTTTGAATTATCGTCGCACTAGAGCAACACGAGGGCTATTGGCGACGGGCGTCGTATTTTAGAACCACAGTCAGGTGACGAGCCACACCTGAATAGGCACCCAACGCAACCGTTAAGGGCGACATCGTACGCAGCGTTAGGACTTTGAAGGATATTTAACGTGCACTCCCTTACATGGGGTATTATTCGTCGGACATTTTTGGCTGCACGGGCCGTTTATAGGTCGACAGCTATTTTGGCGATGCCCGGACCCGAACCTGGGACCTTCCGCATGCTAAGCGAGTGCTTAACCGACTGGGCTCCCCAGCCCTGTAAAAAGTGATTATAACTACAACTTTTAACATTAAATTTTAAAAAAAGAATAGCTGAATAGCTTATCCACACTTATTAAAACCAAATGATATAATGTAGGGGAGAGTGTTGTACCTAGGGACAATTTTTGCATTTTAATTTTTTTCTTCGATAATTATTGTCAAAATAAAAATTTCAAAGCAGCATTTCAACACACCAATATATTCCTCTATAATATATTTTTTTAAATTCTGGCAGCTTGAAATTAAAAAATTGCCACTCATTTAAAGTAGAGAGGATAAACTGTCTCAAGGTACAACATGATGTTGTACCTTGGGACATGCCTTATAATTCAGTCAATAGTCATACACTTGAACTAATTTGGGTCAGGAAACAAACTTTATTTCAAAATACATCAGAAAATGTGCTCTTTAGAACATTTCATCACACGGAAGAAAAAAGATTCATCAGGTGTTGCCAGAATTATATTTTCAAACTTCAATCATTATAAAATATATCCAAAACAAAGCTGAGTTGTATTTTACATGTTTTGTGGAATTGCTCTTAAAATAAATAATAAAGATATTTTTATTTATCCAAATTATTAAGAATTTAATCAAATTATTCATACTGTCCCAAGGTACAACACACTACATGGTTTAAATAAAAGCAAGATAGTGGTCAATCCAAATGCATTATCATTATTTTCTCATAACCAAAATATTTTAAAATCTTCTCTTTTATGAAGAAAATAAAATGCAGTTGACTTTTTGTAAAAGTACTAAGGTAAAAAATTATATTAGAATGAGAAAAATATTTACTTTGGGGTAATGAAATATTATTTTTTGTCACCATTTCATCAATTCAATGATGCTAGTGTTAAATTTTGTTATGATGATGTCTGTTGGTTAAGGCTACTATAAGAAATAAACAATGTATGAATATTGCCAATAGATTCTTAGAAATTGTCAGTGTCCCAAGGTACAAGCGTCCCAAGGTACAACACTCTCCCCTACCTTATTTAATTTTGTTTATTTTTCACATTAAAAAGCTTGTTAGCTCCTCATAAATTGTGACTAACTACATTCACATAAAATTAGCCAATTAGATTTAAATATTGATTATTGCTGAGTAATTGAATTCGTCTAGTGAACACCCACCCTTAGTTTAACTTAAAGATCTTGAAATAATTTTAGGGTTTTAGTGAAATCTACTTGATACGTAAATTGAATTTAACAATTAAAAATTCTTATGCGACAAAATACACCATACACAGGGAAAGTCTACATAGTGTTAAATTGATATCTATATAAAATAAATTAATACGCTCCATGAAAATATTCCAATTTCATCAAAGTACAATCCCTCATCTAAATAACTCTAATAATTAATTTAAAAATGCATCTCTTAGAAGTCCAAAATATTAATGAATGAAATATATCATGTTCCGCTCATTAAAGGACTTGGGGCTGCAAACATAATGGTTTTCCGATGATAAGTAATCTTCGAAAACCATATATCAAATAGAGAAAGAAAGACGAAATTAGCATTCCTCGTAGATTAATTGTTATTCAGTCAATAAAAAACTATTTTAGATAGTTGAGTAAAGATCTCTGAAATATCCTTGACAAATACGATTAAGTATTAGTTAAGTTTAATCGACATTAGAATTATTCTTATAAGAGAATGAATAAGGATGTATATTTTCGACATAACCATTAAATGACAAAATCTCTCTATATAAAAGACAAAGTCCTGATTCACTCACTGACGTATCAACGCCTAGCCTAAACTACTGGAGGTACAGCCACCAAATTTTAGGAAAATATTTTTTTTATATCTTATGCGTCATTTTAGAAAAGATTTTTCGAAATTCGAACCCGAACGGGTGAAGGAGTGCAAAACGTGAACCGATTTCTCCATATGGAAATATTGTAGGATAAGAATTTACACTTTTTTTTTTCAATTTAAAAAAAAATCATCCCTTTCAGCGTGAACAAAAATTTAGTAAAAGCACGTAAGAACCCGTGAGATTAATTTGTAAGATTGTTATTTGAATATAATTATTTTATTTATTAAACTTTTTTTGTTTTCTTAAATTTAATTGCTGTTTACAAATGGTAAGAAGTGAAGATTGCTACAATGTATCATGATAGTAAAGGCGATAACTATTCTAGATCTGATAAACTCGTCTAAGAAATAAAAATTCCCTTTATGTATAGCTATGTACCTTATGTTTATAAAACTGGCAACTTGATACAGCTATGATATATACTGGCCGATTGAATTTTGGCATTGGCGGCTTTTGGAGAAATTGAAAATTTAGCGTAGGGTAGCAATTCCATCCAGTTGCATGGGTCATTTACATTTAACGTGCACTCCCACCACACGGGATATAATTCGGGACATGTGGCATTGTTGGCAGCATGGGCCATTTATTGGTCGGCAGTTATTTTGACGATGCCCTGGCCCGAATCTGGGATCTATCGCATGCACTTACCAATTGGGCTCCCCAGCTCTGTCGAGTTTTCGAATATGGAGTGGAATGCTTGCCACATTTAGGGCATTTTCAGTGTGTAAGAATGCAAATAGAAACTGTTCATTAAATCATAGCTATTCTGGCAATTTCAACAGGACCTATGGAAAAGCCAACTAAACTCCCAGAAAGGCCTGGATCCAATCGGACTTTTTATTTTAAAATTAATGCTGATATTAGAAGGGGAGGAAAGTATATTAGACTGATGGAATGCTGATTAGTGGAGAAGGGATCAATTGGCATAAAATAAAAGTTTACATAAAACAATACCTGAAAGGGTACACAAATGCAACGGCGCGCCGGGTTTATAAAGCTAGTAACTTATAAATAACTGTAGTTTCATCTATTTTAATTTAGTATTATGTCTGTTTTATTTTTTTTCCATCTAAATTGCTTAACGTTCTTAAAATAAATGGAATTTTAAAAAAAATGCTTTAGGAATATTTTTTTTAAAAAAAATAAGACTACATAAGCTTGTCTTTAAAGAGTAACACTTAAAAGAAAATAAATTAAAATTCTTTTTAAATGCCAAATACCATTTGTGTACATAAATATGTGTGAGCTTTATTAAAATACATCTTAAAAATTCAAAGCAATTTATAATGTAGGCTTTCTTTTCAAAGCAAAAGGCTATTCTTCGCTAATTATTCCATTGATTAGGTTCCAGTTCAAAGTAATTTTTTCTGCTAGATTGAAAATTATTCTGACTGAAAATTATTCTGTAGGCTTGCTCCCCTTTTAACGCTGTCAACCAGTCCGTGTTTTACAGCAATAAACTATTTTGTTTTCACATTGCACACCATCATCGACAGTCTTATATATGGCATCATTTATATTCAATTTTATATCACACAATTTTAAAAAAAAAAAGTATAGTTTTTACGAAATTTCATAAAACATTTCGAAAATACTAGAAAACAAGATAGAGCTGAAACTAAAAGGTTAGAAGAGAAATCATAACAGACCAGACACAAGGATAAAAAAAGTAAAAGAGTTAAGTCGTTAATTATACCTTTCTAAAGAAAAAAATAAATCAGACGAATATAATCAAATTTGGAAGGAAAGTACAGACTACAGATTGGCGGACAGAAATCTCCCCTATTTTAACAACCTACAATTTGCATTGTTTTGTAAACCTTTCGAATTAAGAAAAGAATGTAGATTAGAAATTTAGTAAATATCTTCCTTTTCGTTCCAGATCTCGGCGGCAACCAGGTGAAGTTTGATCGGCAAGGGGACGGCCTCGGCCGCTACACCATCTACAACTTCCAGCGGGACGAGAACTCCACGTCCTACACCTACAAGGTGGTCGGCAAGTGGTTCGACGGCCTCCACATGGACGTCAACGACGTCAAGTGGCCGTCGGGAAAGCTGACCTCGTCCGTCTGCTCGATGCCGTGCGAGATCGGCGAGGTCAAGATCACGCAGTCTGGGGACGTGTGCTGCTGGATCTGCCACAAGTGCCATCCGTGGGAATACGTCGTGGATGAGTTCACTTGTGAGGATTGTGGCCATGGGAGGTGGCCTTATCCCCATAAGCAGAGCTGTTATGATCTTGAGCAGCAGCACATGCAGGTAAGTTATAGTCCAAAAATTTTGATCAATGTCGCACTAAAACTGCAAAATGAGCTTTTCTTGCTCTAATGGGGAATAAAAGGTGCTGTATATTACAAAATTGCAACCTTTCTTGGGATTTTTCACCAAAGAGTTCAATAGTAGGGTAGAGGAACGACTCGTACTGAGCTGCCATCGGCAGCCATGGCTCACTACGGAGCCCGAATAGAGGGACAAAAGTGGCAGTTAATTTATAATTTTGATACTGAGAAAGGAAGTACACCAAGGGCAAAGATGAGAATCGAACTCGCACCAGGTACAGCGCGTGGACTGCTAGCGTTATGGTCTGCTATCCAAACCACTCGGCCATCAGGCCCCACGTGCCACCCTATATTGTATCCGTGTTGGTCCATGGTGCGGTTGTTAGGTTCAGTCTCTATCCTACTATAGAACTCTTTGGTTTTCACTTTCTTTTACCCAAAATCACTTCATTTGAATTGTCCGCGATGATGTGTCACAGGTCTCTTCTTGTGATGGGAAGACTATAGTGGAGGTTCAGCACCTCAAAATGAGATCTACGCTAGATGGCGCTGAATTAATACTACGTAACTACCAGTCATTTAAGATTCTATTAGTAATTCTAGTATAAAAGCAGAAGTAACTCATCTTTACCTTGAGGATAACTTTTGTAGACTATGGGTTGCCGAGGTTGGAGTTATGGGATCGCATGAAAGAGGTGCCGAGATTAAAACCAGGTCGCTCCGTCCCTCTTCAGTGTCAACTGTTCAGATCTGAGGGTATTGCCCTGTTGTGTAATGCTTAATTTAACATCACAACACCAAAAGAGTTGTTGGTCGTCCGTCTGCTCGATGCCGTGCGAGATCGCAAAAGTTAAGATCAAGCAATCTGGGGACGTGTGCTACTGGAACTGCCATAAATGCCGTCCGTGGGAGTACGTATGGTGGATGAGTTCACTTGCGGGGATTGTGAGCATGGGAGGTGTCTCCTTATCCGAATAAGAAGAGCAGTTATGATCTTGAGCAATAAAACGTGCAGGTAAGTGCACAATGGTTAGTCGTGACATGTGTAAACACACATTCTGTAAAGAAATCCTGTTAATCCAGTGTTTTAACAAGCATGGGACGAAACGAGTATAGCATTTCAGATCGAAAAAATTTGCTGTTACAGCAGTTTTTTTTTCATTTTTTTCGAAAACTATGTTTCGTGGACTTATTTAGTACTTGAAAAAAATGAATCATTTGAGTTCATTCTTACAGTGGGACTCCCTGTTCGCCATCGTGCCCATTGCCGTGTCCACGTTCGGCGCCCTCCTGACAATCTGGGTGATGATCATCTTCTTCCGCAACAACGACACCCCGATCGTGAAGGCCGCGGGCAGGGAGCTGAGCTACCTGCTGCTGACGGGCATCGCCCTCTGCTACCTGATGACCTTCGTGATGCTGGCCCGACCCACCACCGTCATCTGCGGCCTCCAGAGGTTCGGGATCGGGTTCTCGTTCGCCATCATCTACAGCTCGCTGCTCACCAAAACCAACAGGTAAGTCAACAAATAAAACATTGTATAGGGTAGTGCGAATAAAAGTAGCCCGTCTTAGAATTACGAATAAGACAGGAAATACTGTCAAGTCAAAAACCCATGCAATAACAGGTTTTCCATGGGAAGCCATTAATTGCTTCAATAATAAGTCGAAACAGACGCTTGGCGAACTATTTTCCTGTAACTATGATATCTTTTTCTGTGCAATGATCTGATCAACGCATACTTAAACAGCTCGCATTAAGATCTGAACTCGCCATTAGTCCATGTGTAGCTCTAGTCCAGTAACATTCAGAACAACCAATAGAAAAACAGGTTTGAAAGTAAAGCTACTGTACACTTGTATAGTTTATGAATTCGACTTAGAGGCTTTCAGGCAGCTTCGATAGCTTTTCTCGCCAAGCATTTCCCTGATTCGTATCTCTATGCCAGTGCCACTTTATTTACATAACCCTGTAGAAAATCAAGACAGCCATAAGAAGCTTAAATTCTTTGAAAAATAGAACGTAAAGTTTCAATAAGAAAAAAAATCGACTTCTGTAAGAGTTCCCTTATAATGCGATTGTGAAGGCCGCTGGGAACTACACTCTTAAACCAAACGAGCGATTTTAACTCAGTCTGAGTTAATTTCACTCCTCCAGTCTTGAAAATGCACTTCTCCGAAAGGAGTGGATCCTTTGTGTGTGTTAAACCTCCGACAGGATCACTCCAAACGAGTGATTTTAACTCAATCCGAGTTAATATTCCCTCCTTTCCAGTATCGAAAATGCACTTCTCCTACTGGAGTGGATTTCACTTTTTGTTTTAAGAGTGTAAGCTCATCGCGAACTCTGCTATTTAATTACCATGATGCTGGCCCGACCCACCACTATCATCTGCGGCCTACAGAGGTTCGGGATCGGGTTCTCGTTTGCCATCATCTACAGCTCGCTGCTCACTAAAACCAACAGGTGAGGATAGTGTAAATGGTACAACATCTTCTTGTCTTCTTCGATGCTTTAACCCATGGGATCCATGGCCTAAAACATCGAGAAGATAAGAACAAACAGCGAAACGTAGATAGAAACAGGCAGCAAACGAAGAATACACGTGCTAATTCGTTGAAAATTAGATAAAGTTATGTTAAGCCAATTTTGTTTTGACATTGAGTCTCAGAATAGTGCTAAAATAAGAAAAAATGTCCACTTAGCTCAAAAATGACTTGGAAACCAAACGATAAAAAATGATAAGTTAACTTGCTTATAATTAGTAATTCCACCTTCTGAGAAGATTGCTTTTTCTTAAAAAAATGATATTTCCTCCATTCGAATTGAGTATGCGACTTTTCTAAGCAAAAAATAATGAAACATTTACTTTCTTTAAATGACTTTTTAAATACTAACTAACAAGCTCTTTACCGAGTCTTTTGGACAGGTAAACCATGCACCTTTAATACTTTTTACTAGATATTATCAGAACCTTTAGAAATCGCTAGATAGAAATCAAATTCCGCTTAAATTAGTAAACTCTATTTGGGATATTGAATTAATGTAATAGGTAATATAATAATTTTGAACAATGGCTATTCAATGACCATAAAATTAATCATCTTTAAGGCTGTCGTCCATAGACCCACGTTTACTTTAGCTAATTTCCGCCCATTATACGTAAGCAATATGTTATTTAATCATCGGTCTGGTGCCTCTACCGATTCATCTTCCACAACACTCAAACCGAATAATTAATAAATATTTATACCCTTATGTCTAGCTAATTGCAAACAATAAGGACTTTTAGTAATAAATTAAAACCTAATTCGACTAATCCGAGTACTTAAATTGTAAATCGAATGAAAAAAAGCCAACGGCACTAAAGTAGCTCGAATTAAGGGGTCACAGGAGTCTTAAAAATGTGCAAAGAAGATACTACATAGCATAGTTTGATCTCTCTTGTAATTTTTTAACTACTCAATAAATGAGTATAATTTTTTTATATGTAATTATACAAGATTTATTTATTATAAAACAAGTTTTAAAATTTATGAAACTTTATCCAAAACTAAAATAAATGATATTAAACATGAAGGTACTTGAACACACTGTGATTAGGCTTGCGCGGCAAATTGTGAGGTCAAAATTGAAAAAATGACCAAGAAAATGACTTTATATTGTACAAATATGTACAGACTAGGACTTATACCTAAATTCTCAGCTCAATTTTAATTAGAAATTATTTTAAGAACTTTTTTCTAAAAAAATTATTAAAAAATTAAAAATTTTGATTTTAAATTAAAAAAAAAATAATTTCTAATTGAAATTGAGCTGAGAATTTAGGTATAAGTCCTAGTCTGTACATATTTGTACAATATAAAGTCCTTTTCTCATTCATTTTTTCAATTTTGACCTCACAATTTGCCGCGCAAGCCTAATCACAGTGTGTTCAAGTACCTTCATGTTTAATATCATTTATTTTAGTTTTGGCTAAAGTTTCATAAATTTTAAAACTTGTTTTATAATAAATAAATCTTGTAGAATTACATATAAAAAAAATTATACTTATACATTCAGTAGTTCAAAAATGACATGAAAGATCAAACTTTGCTTTGTAGTATCTTCTTTGCACATTTTTAAGACTCCTTAGACCCCTTAATTGAAGTTAGTATTGTCCCCCGTGCTCTAATTAAGGAAATCGCTGAAGAACTGATAAAGTGAAGTAATGTAAGATGCAATTTCAAAACTTACTTTCTCGAAATATAGCTAAGATGTATTGTCCGGTCCGTTCATTGGCAACTTTTGATAATGTTCTAAATTCAATCAAACAAAGTCGCCAATGAACGTGCCGGACCCAGAGACATAACATAGAGTGGACTGCGCATTAATAGTAAAGCAGCTTAGGGATGGAAAACCAAAACCGGTTTTCAAAACACCGGTGGTCCCGGTTTTGACTGAAAACCGGTTTTTTTTTGTATGAGGCCCTTTGGAACCGAAAACCGTTTTTTTAGGGAAAAACCGATGGAAAATGGAAAACCGGTTTTTTCTGGAAAACCGCCATCCCTTGCAGATTAGCATTATGTCCTAAACATCATAAATCGCCAAGAGGGGAAAGGTTGCTACATATGGCAACTTAACGCTACCGTTTCGTTACGAACTATTCCAAATTGTCGCCAGACCTGAATATCAGCTAGCAAACCGAAGTGGAGACTACCATCAATACCCAAGTCACGTGGGTTTCTACCAATCACGGCAGCTTGATTTTTTTTAAATGTTTTTGCAGACGATTTTTTGAGCATTGTTGGTATTTTTCTCTTTTGGCTTTTATAATAAATATTTAATTACATTCTTTTAATCTCTGAGCATGAATCGTGAATGTTGTACTCTTAATTCAGTAACGTTTTGTGCAAGATGCCAAATGCTTGTGAATTCCTAATTGTAAAGAGGGGTATAAAAAAGGATTAGTCACACTTCACGGGTAAAATTTATTTAGTTCTGCATACTTTTAGCAATTGTGTGTTCTTCATAAACTATAATTTCTATCGAGGGAATTTATTCTAAAAGCTCTTTTATACTGAAGAATCATATCCATGATTAAATCAACGTTGTTAGAACTCTAATTATAATAAATATTTTGGGCCAAGTCAATTAAATTAATGGTTTGAACATTAGACAGCTTAGAAGTAGAATATTTTTTTACAATTTGGTCAAAACGAAACCTGTTTTTGCAATCGCCCCAGTAGCATCGAATATGGGCCCAATATTGGTTACAATGTAGAGCCAATATGCTAACCCTTATTGGCCCAGCATTGGGAGGAAACATTTTACCAATATTGGCCATTATTGGCTGCCATTGTAGGACCAATATTATATAAAAACATATAACCAATATTGACTGCCGTTATAGGACCAATATTATCCGAACGCTTTTTTTCGAAACGGTTGGGTAGATGGAAAAATCGGCGAACACTTATCCCATTATTTTTGGTGTGTGAATTCGGGGGTTAGGGATCAATTTTAAAAAAGGAACCTCCTACTTTACAAATTCGAATTCTATGCTTCGAGCGACATCGTACGCTAACGCCGTCGGGACTTTCGACTCCACAGATTTAACGAGCACGCATATCGCAGTGTACTCGGGCACCCCGGTGAATTTTAGAGGAATTTTTCGACCAGCACGAATACGTCTACAGTATGGCTAGGACAAGGACAGAACCAAGAACCTTCTCGGTGTGAGGCTCGTCTCTTACACCTCTCGGCCACCGAGGGACCGTTTGGCTGTTCTTCTTAATCTCATCAAGGAAAAATATGACAAACGTGAGCGCCCCCTAGGTATATGCCAACCAATATTGGTCCTATCTTGGCAAATTTTAACTTTCGAAATATTGGTTTCGTATATTGGGCCAATATTGGCTGAATGTTGTAAAACTTGCTATATTTGCCCAAGATAACCAATATTGGCCAACGTCATACCAATATTGGGCCAATATTCGATGCTACTGGGGCGTGTTTGAGTTATTTATATTTAAAAAGTAGAACATTTGCTGAATTTGGAATATATTGATGTGTTTTAGAAAGTTGATTTATTCCAGGTGAAATAAAGGAAGAAGCAATATTTTAAAAAAAATTGATTTTTTTTTAAATCGGACCTTTAGAACGAAAGTTATAGAGACGGCAGAAAATGTTCACCATGTCAATTACCAACTTATATTACAGCAACACTCTACATAAACCTACTAATGTTCTTTTAAATTGATTTTTAATAAAGAGTCCACATTCAATTGTTCAAGTAATCTTAAATAGACTCACAAAATCAAAGAAATAATCTGATATCTATTAAGAGGATCTAATACTAGCGATTCATCCTTGCTCCTTTCCAAGCTTCTTTATCATAACATTAGATTGTCGGCCTCTGTGTTCAGGTCGTTGTGGAAAAACTCGCCAAATGGTAAACTCGCCATAGATGCGAGCCAAACGCGACACAGTCATGTGACTGTGTAAGTTAGATGTTTAGGACACTTTAGGTTTGCCAATGCGCAGTCCACTCTATGTTATGTCTCTGGCCGGACCCTTTACCTTGGTTATCTTTTGGATATTGTGAATTTTCCAACTACACTCTTAAAACGAACGCGAGCGATTTTAACTCAGTCTGATTAATTTTCACTCCTCCAGCCTGGAAAATGCACTTCTCCTTTTGGAGTGGATCCTTTGTGTGTTAAACCTCAGACAGGATCACTCCAAACGAGTGATTTTAACTCAGTCTGAGTTAATATTCATTCCTTTCCAGTGTCGAAAATGCACTTCTAAAACTGGAGTGGATTTCACTCTTTTGTTTTAAGAGTGTACACCCCTCATGTCATCTCGCCATGAAATCTAAGGAGCCCAGTTAGTTAAGGGGTCTAAGGAGTCTTAAAAATGTGCAAAGAAGGAACTACAAAGTATAGTTTGATCTGTCATATAATTTTTTAACTACTCAATATACAAGTATAATTTTTTTATATGTAATTCTACAAGATATATTTATTATAAAACAAATTTTAAAATTTATGAAACTTTAGCCAAAACTAAAATAAATGATATTAAACATAAAGCTATTTTAACACATTGTGATTAGGCTTGCGCGGCAAATTTTGAGGTCAAAATTGAAAAAATGACCAAGAAAATGACTTTATATTGTACAAATATGTACAAACTAGGACTTATACCTAAATTCTCAGCTTAATTTTAATTAGAAATTATTTTAAGAACTTTTTTCTAAAAAAATTAATAAAAAAAATTAAATTTTGATTTTAAATTTATTTTAAAATAATTTCTAATTAAAATTGAGCTGAGAATTTAGGTATAAGTCCTAGTTTGTACATATTTGTACAATATAAAGTCATTTTCTTGGTCATTTTTTCAAATTTGACCTCAAAATTTGCCGCGCAAGCCTAATCACAATGTGTTAAAATAGCTTTATGTTTAATATAATTTATTTTAGTTTTGGCTAAGGTTTCATAAATTTTAAAATTTGTTTTATAATAAATAAATCTTGTAGAATTACATATAAAAAAATTATACTTGTATATTGAGTAGTTAAAAAATTACATGACAGATCAAACTATACTTTGTAGTTCCTTCTTTGCACATTTTTAAGACTCCTTAGACCCCTTAAGGAGCTCGCCTCGCATGCACTAGGCCGTGGTTCGGGTCCGGCATTGCCGAAATAACTGCCGACGTATAAGCGGCCCATGCAGCCAAAAATATCCGACAAATAATACCCCTTATAAAGGAAATGCACGTTAGATTATGCTCCAAAGTCCCAACGCTGCGTACACTGTTAAAAAAAACCTGAAATTTCAGGAGAGAAAATTACTGATTTTAACGGAACTTTCCGGTAACTACTGAAAACGGGTTTGTTTCTTCTGAAAACGGTTTTTCTTCTTCTAAAAACGGGAAATGTCCGTAAACTGAACCGAAAATGTCCGTAAAGAGCGGAAACGGAATTTTCCCGTTTTTAGACGCGAAGTGTTACAAACAATGGCGGCTTATTGAAGTTTAGGCCTAAACATAAAAATCCATAGCACGTATACAAGCAACTCGAATTTTAAATTTTGCCTTTCAGAACATAAATTGCATGTTTTTAATAGCAAAACTGATTGTCTTTATTAGAATATGTAAGTATTGTAAAGATAGAACAAAATTATAACTATTGTTTACTATTGCAGCTGCTTTTCAGTCCAATTTACACTACGTTCTTGAATTGAGCTTTAGCGCAGTCAAAGAATGCTTTGTTTTCGCAAACTTCTATCAAACAGTTTGATAAAAATCGTATAATAAAAATGCAAGCAATATGTAAAGCAAACAGTTCTTGCTGAAAATACGATTAGAACACATTAAATAATTAAAAATAGTTTTTTAAAGCAACTTTAAATATTTGTAAATCGTTTGGAAAAACTTTTGAAGATTGCATGGTACTGCTCAACTTCTCTTTTATGCAAAAAGAATAATTCTTTTTTTCGTTTTCTCTCGATGATTTCGACAGAATCAGCATGTGATAGAATATTGATTAAAAGACATACTAAAAATTGTAAAAAGTTGTGAGATAATGTTTCGAGCCAACTTAAAGAGGATGATTTTAAAACATACATTTTGTTACGACTTTTTACCGGCAGCTGAAATCGGATTTAGAATTTGTTGTACAGAACTATTATGACTACAGATGATGTCTAACTGAAGAAAAGAAAATAAACATGTTCGAAGTTATACTGCAGTGAAAAGCCGGGTGTCAAGCATCTGCTCATTACTTTCGTTTTCTACAAAAGGAAACCGTGGTTTTCGCTGTATTATTTCGAGGTCTTATCACTTAAATATGCTAGAATTTCAAACTTAATGCCACGCAAAGTGTATTTTAAAAATATGTGTGCTGGAAATAGTGAAACTACATTTTTTGTTGGAATTATTTGGATTATTATGTTAAAATTATTAAGGTAAGTGTCCCATCGTCGCATTGCTTGGTTCGATATTCTCACTTTCGATGTTTTTCACAGACGTAATGTTCAATCTTTTTCATATACAAGCTCAAAGTGTTTTTAAAATATGTGTGTTGGAAATTGTGAAACTACATTTTTTGTTGGAAATGTTTGGATTATTTTGTTTAAAAATTTAATCAAGGTAAGTGTAAATGTAATACTTTTTTCTGTTGAAATAAAAATGTTTTCTGTAAATTGCTTTGGTTTCTTATTCAACCGATACATATATATTATTATAAAATTATTTAGTTATTACTTGCTAAAAAAGAAAAACAGTATGAAAAACTTTAATCTCTACTTCTTTATGGTTAAAAGTATTATTTTTACAATGCATAATTTGTGTCTTAAATTCTGGTTATTAATCAAGAACGTTTTACATTGAAAGATAAATTTAATTTTTTGTATTATGATGCATTACATTTTTGAAACTTGCTGTTTTTCTTTCAAAGTAATTTTAATATGTAAAGTCAATGTGCTAAATCACTATAATTTAATATCTAACAGTTTGTTGCCTTTTAAATATTTTAATTATATATTATAGTTGAAAAAAATATGTAATTTTGACAATTATATTATACTGTAGATAATGGACTGGTTTTAAATTTATTTTTATATTCTACGGTGGATACGAGGGGAAATACAGGATGGCCCAAAAGTAGTTTAACAGTTAATGTTGTACCATTGGTAAGAACTTTGGCTTATTTAGAACAGGTATTTGACATAGTCGTGCTTAGTTTTAGTTACGACTTTATTTTAGCCAACCAACAAAACTAAGCACGACTATGTCAAATACCTGTTCTAAATAAGCCGAAGTTCTTACCAATAGTACAACATTAACTGTTAGGCTACTTTTGGGCCACCCTGTACAAAATGGAAAATTTTAATAACGGAGAAATAAGAAACGGGACTTCTGTAAATATACGGGAAAATTCAAAATGGAAAATTTTAATAACGGAGAAATAAAAAAGGGACTTCTGTAAATATACGGGAAAATTCAAAATGGAAAATTTTAATAACGGAGAAATAAGAAACAGAACTTCGTAACGGGAAAATACTTAACGGAACGGGAAAAGCCCGGCAACTCAGCTGCCGGGCTTTTTCCTTCAAATTCAGTAATTTTTTTTAACAGTGTACGATGTTGAACTTAGCGGTTACGTCGGGTGCCTACTCTGGTGTGGGCTCGTCACTTAACTGGTTCTAAATTATGACACCCGTCGTCAATAGCCCTCGTGTAGCTTTAGTGCCATAATAATCCAACCTTACCTAACCTAACCATCTCTAAAGTGTCTCGTTGTGTTATTTCTCTACACTGGCTAGTTTGGTGCTGTTTGTTCCTCTTCCACTGGGGTTTTTTCTTCCGGGCAGGGCTTTCAACAACTTATGGTTGAAATATTTACTGAGTTGGCCCTGCTCTGGGCTTGCAATTGCAGTTACAATCTAACCATCTCGCCAGGTGCACATTAGATTATGCTCCTAAGTCGCAACTCCGCATACGATGTCGCCCTCACTTGACTATGGTTCTAAATTACGACGCCTGTCTCCAATAGCCGTCGTATAGCTCTAGTACGAAGATAAAGAGTCTAGTAGATCCTAACGCTGCGTACGATGTCACCCTTAAGAGGACTCTCTTTGGATTACCCATCTTGAAAATCGTAATGCTATTCCTATGGAAAACATTCGCAAGTCAATTACCGCCACAATTTTATTAAAAGGTTACTAGTTTCTTGTATCACTGTAAAGAACGAAAGGAAACTAAAAGGATGAAACTAATTTGTTTTGTGAAAATCACATATTTAGTATTTTTAATAATTTTTTGAAGTTTGTAAAAAATGAAGTAAGCATTAAGTTCTAATTTTTAAAAAATATTAAAAATACTATGTGATTTTCGCAAAACAAATTCGTTCCATCCTTTTAGTTCCGTTCGTTCTTTAAAATGATACAAGAAACTGGTTACCTTTTAATAAAATTGTGGCGGTAGTTGACTTGCGAATGTTTTCCATAGGAATAACATTACGATTTTCAAGATGTGGAATTCCAAAGAGAGTCCTCTTAACGGTTGCATCGGGTGCTTACTCAGGTGTCGGCTTGTCACTTGACTATGGTTCTAAATTACGACTTCAGTCTCCAATAGCCCTCGTGTAGCTCTAGTGCGAGGATAATTCCAACTAACCTTACCATCTCCCCGTAGGATCTCGCGCATCTTCGAGTCGGCGAGGCGTTCGGCGCGCCGCCCGAGCTTCATCAGCCCCCGGTCCCAGCTGGCCATCGCCTCGGTGCTCATCTCCGTCCAGGTCATCGGGACGGCCGTCTGGTTCCTGCTCGAGCCCCCCGGCACGAGGCAGTACTACCCGGACGGGAAGAGGAACCAGGTACACACACGTTCCCCACAAGTGCACTGCCATCATAGAGATCAAGGGTTCCCAACCTTTTTGCACATGCGTACCACTTGACTATTTGAGAAATTTTGGCGTACCACCAGAACTAAATATTTTAATAAACGTATAATATTTACTCTTCAAAAAGTGTTAAAAGCTTTTTTTTGAGTAAAATTTCTGAGTAAACTTCGTATTTAATGGTTAGATATTTGTTTATCTATAACATGCTTATAATAAAGGAGAAATAAAATGATTAAAATGGTATTAATTTAGAGTTTTGTTTATTACCTATATGTCTAAAAGCATAGATAAAAAAATGGTACAAACTCATCAAACAATTAATCATCATACAAAATATACTTTTATAGTATGTAGTGTGAAACTTGTTGTTTGCCTGTAATTAAAATATCAACATTAAGAGTAATTGAACTTATCATAAAAAATACCGGAGCTCGCCGGAAGATCAAAGGGTACTTGGTCTTACTTCCGACTATCTGAGACAGAAATTAATTAAAGATTTCTTTTTAAAATAATTTTAAGGTTGAAAATAATGAGTAATATATTTGCTTGCTTGCTCACATTAATCACGCGTACCACCACAAATTTTCCCGCGTACCACCGGTCGGGAACCTCTGATATGGATCATATTTAAAGTATATTAGAGTGGAGGATCACATGACCTCCAATGCTAACGACGGGAAACGCATGGAGAGCGAAATTGGTAGGGTATGGGGCCAGTGTTGCCAACACTTGAAGGATAAAAGTGCTATGAAAAAATAAAATTTAATTGTCGAATTACAAAAAAAATTACCATATCAATACTAGCTGCATTTTGGAATATTTTTAGTAACTTAAAAAAATTGAAACGCTTTTCTAGTGTTTTTATAATTTTATAATTAGATTTTATTTTTTCGTAATATTCAAAATGTGGCGGCAAGTTGCCAGTGTTGCCATCACATTAAGAAAAAGAATACTACGAAAAATAAAATTTAATTCTAAAATTAAATACATATATTATAAAAATACTAAGAAAGCGCTTCAAGTCACTAAAAATATTCCAAAATGCAGCTAGTATTGATAAGGTATTTTTATTGTGATTTTGGAATTAAATATTATTTTTTCGTAGCACTTTTCTCTTTAGAGTGATGGCAACACTGGCCCCATACCCTGCCAATTTCGTTCTCCATACGTGTAACGTTGTTATAGCATTGGAGGTCACGTGATCATCCACTCTAATACTTTAACTATGATCTCTATGATTGCCATGGTTTGGAGTCACCTGGGCCATTACTTACTATCTTTCTACTCAGCTTATTTTTTTATATTGAGAAACTAAACTTTAAGGAACTATTTTTCTTCAAATCTATATTAGGATGTATGCAGAAAAAAGCTGTTATGTTGCTTAACACATTCGCTGCCACTATATCATCAATAGAGGCTTCATCGATAGAGGCTGATAAAGTAAAAGAACATCCTGTTTTTTAAACCTGATCGTTACAATCGAAATGAACTAAACATTCTTCATTTCCAAACAAGTACAAATCTTAGTCTGACTGTGGACGGTCAGACTAAGATTTGTACTTGTTTGGAAGACAGACTAAGATTTGTTTGTTCTAAAATACGACGCTCGTCGCCAATAGCCCTCGCGTAGCTCTAGTGCGACGATGATTCCAACCTAACCTAACAAATCTTAGTTTGAGGTCGTAAAATTGCAAGGTTAGGTTGAATCAACGTTGCTAACTAAAGCTACACGACAGCCGACAGCTAGTCGTAAAAATACGAGGAAATGTTCCTGGCCTTTTCCAACCGGATAAGATAACTCATAACCTGTCATTAATTATTGAATTGAAAGCCAATTGCCAGATTTGCTTCAGTGATTAACGTTTCGTCTATAAAATCATCATTAAATTTTCATAATTCATATTTTTTGGTTAGTTTTTGTTTGAAAAAAATACAAAAAAATAAAACAGACTATTTGCAATTTTTTATAGCTAGATTGTTGAATAACAAACTGAATCACTACAAAATTCAGTATGTCTGGTGTTTGGTCGCCCTACACTTGAGACGAAGGATTTAATTTCCTCGTAATTTTAAATAGAATGAACTCTTTTAAATCACCAAGTATTATTCCAAGCACAGACGAATCGGTTGCAAAAGTTACAAACGAACTTGAACTCATAAGAACGGTTTCCGAAATGGTACTATGAATTTCATCAGATTGAGCTGTTATCGGTGAATCGGAACCACGCGACTCCCTAGGGAGTCAGTGGCATCCAACATGTTAAGGTATTTATTTTTTCCCCGTATCCTTTAGTAGCCGCCTGGAATAAGTCCGTACTACCTGGGCAAAAGTGGAAATAAGTACTTATGATACAAAATGAATTACCACACTTTGAGGGTACTTCGAGTAGCTTAAGGCCAGGCATCGAAGCGTTATACCTTCTACTTGCCTATCATTCAACTTTGAAATGAAGAAACAGTTGCTACTCACTCAAATAAGCCAAACACAAATTTAAATAAGTTCAGTTAGTACTAAGTCCTTAATAAGCAAATATTTGGCAAAGGTTGTTTCAATTAACAATAACCTTTACGAATTTAATTTAATGATACATTTGCGAACCACAATAGAACGAAGGTCAATAAGCGTCAATTTTAAAGAAATTGTAGGCTTAATGCTCTTTGCAACTAAAAGGTAAAGCAATTTTTAGACTAAGCTTCTTTAGTATAAGTGCTTAATTAAGCTGTTTTCGATAACAAAGCAAAAACTCGCATTCATAGCTGATGTTATTCCTATGCATACCATTTATCTATCAACGGAACAGCTTCAACTAACTGAAGCAATTTTCGGTAGTAAAATAAATAGCTCGCATTCAAAAGTCAATGACATGCATCCATTTATCTATCAACGGAACATCCTCAACTTTCATTTTAGAAAATTGTCTGTTATGTATAAGATAATTAATCGGGACTTGTCTACCCTTCACGATAAGGCAATACAACATAAAAAAAAGAATTAAAACGAAAAATAAAGCAATGCGATGGTAAGCATTCAAAGCTGATGTCTCATTTGTATATCTCGAACATTTAGAAATAAACTTAACTAGAACCATTTATAGGAGACCATTTATAGGCCAACGGATCACACATTTTTAGGTAAGGCTCGCTTAGGATGAATGAAGTTTGAAGTTTTCGGTGGTAAAGTGATAACACTTATTCAAAGCTGATTCTTTATGTGTACGCGATTTATCTACTGAACATTTTCAAGTAGAAGAAGCAACTTTCAGTAATAAATACCTAGCATTCAAAACTAATGTCATTTCTATGCGTACCATTTATCAATCAACGGAACATCTTCTAGCGGAATGGAAATTTTATTTAAGAAATCTACTTAACTACACTCTTAAAAATGAATGCTCAAAATCGACGAAATTGTCCTTAATTTTGACGATCCGTTTACTGGCAAATGCTCCGAGTTTTCGTTACCTCAAAGTGAGGAAATTTGAATCGTCATTTTTATGAAGATTTGAATGTCGTTTAATTTAAAGAAATATTTCGTCATTTTTGAGCAAGTGAGTACAACAATGAGATTCAGTTTCCTCAAAATCAAAATACAGAATCGTCAAATCACGATCGTAAAAGTGAGGATTCGCGTTTACTCAAGAGTCACGTGATAGTTTGACGAAACAATCCTCAAAATTAACGAAATGAGGCTTGAGGATTCATGAATCGTCGAAAATGAAAGTGTTATTTCTGAGAGTGTAGGTTAAGTTATCGGGGCTTGTGTCCTCTCCAGGTGATCCTCAAGTGCAGCATCCGGGACTCGTCGTTCCTGGTGTCGCTCATCTACAACATGCTGCTGATCACCATCTGCACGGTGTACGCGGTCAAGACGCGCAAGATACCGGAGAACTTCAACGAGTCCAAGTTCATCGGGTTCACCATGTACACCACGTGCATCATCTGGCTGGCCTTCGTGCCCATCTACTTCGGGACGGGCAACTCGTTTGAGGTATAGGTCCATTTCTGTAAAGATTTATTTGGATAATGCTATGTCCTCTCTACGACAATAAAAACTGGCATGAAATGCGTTAGCATGGAAAAGCATGTACGATTTGTACAGGCATGCACGCGCCCCCACCTCGAATGGTACAAATTATACAGGGCGAGGCAAACAAATGTGGCCCCCCGGTCTAGAGATGGGAATGCGTTGAAATGCTTGGCGAGAAAAACTCTTGAAGCCACCTGAAACCTGTTTTTGCATTGGTTGCTTTGGATTAGCTTCACATTAGAGCTACTCATAGACTAGTGGCGAATTTAGATCTTAGTTCGTATTGTATGAAGACGTCCCATAATGCAAATTTTGTGTGTCTTTCAATCAATTTAGAATGTTTTGTATTACCAAAAACAAAAAGCTTCTCTATTATAAATAACGACCAAAACAATCAAATAATCACTAGTGGGAACTTTTGTTGATCAGCTCTAAAAACCTTGTTTTGTATTTCATTTCAACTAGCTTCTCCAACCATAGCGTAGTTGCCTACAAATAAGTCGCCAAGCGTTTGCTTGGGCTTATATTGAAGCAATCTATGGCTTCAGTTAGCAAACCTGTTTTTGTATTGGTTTTTGACTTGGCAACATTTCTGTCGGATTCTTATCTCCACATTAGGGCCACTTTTATTTGCCTCACTCTGTTTTATCAGATATAAAGTACAAAATAACTACCCTGATCATATTTGTTTCAGCGATTAACTTTTTCAACTAGCATTATTATCATCAAAGTTTCTTAAATCGTGTATTATTTACGTTCTTTTTGTTTGAAAAAAATTGAAAATATTAAAAGGAGATTCTTTTGCACATTTTTTTACCTGGATAATTAAATATCAAACTTAACTGTGCTGCGAAAGCAGCATACGTCTGGTCACTTTGGTATTGACAAATAGCAGTCAGGATAACTCAATTATCCGTGTTTATTGGGACTTCCCCCCACTCGGAAAATCTAATATTTGGATAATTGGATTCGATACTGGTTACGTAGAACAGTTCTTGTATAGAATTGCAATTTGGCTTGGTGACTCATCAAGTCCTCATCCCAATAACATTCACGCTGCGAAGGGGTAAGAAGGGACTGTGCAGACAGTCAGAATCATTATTCTCTAAATCGCAGTACGTCTGCTGGGATAGGTTGATTTTTATTGAATGAAAAATAAAAAAATAATAACTTGTAAAAGTCAAGGTAATTTTTCGAAAGCTACACTCTTAAAACGAACGAGCGATTTTAACTCAGTCTGATTGATTTTCACTCCTCCAGTCTGGAAAATGCACTTCTCCTTTTGGAGTGGATCCTTTGTGTGTTACACCTCCGACAGAATCACTCCAAACGAGTGATTTTAACTCAGTCTGAGTTAATATTCACCCCTTTCCAGTGTCGAAAATCCACTTCTCCTACTGGAGTGGATTTTACTCTTTTTAATTTAAGATTTTACACAATCAGGAATCTATGCTTTTAATGTATATGCTCCATATAAAAGCGTGTTTTTAAAGGACATCCATGCAATGCCGTTTATATAAAGCTAGTAATCAAAAGGGGATTACAGAACTAAGAGAGATAAAGGTGTAAAAATGAATGAATAATTCAAAAAAACTTTACCAAAATTTTAGCACTCTCTCTTGGTAAATCAGTTTATTCATGCTGCTCTTAATAAACATTGAATTCTATTCCATTCCAAGCATAATTTATTTAAATTTGGAATATTTTAACTATGGTTGCCATAAAGCCATAAAAAATGGGTCCAACTGACTCCTTTCACTAAAGTGACCTTTACATTTTTGTCTCATGCTTCTTGATTTGTTATTTCAGTATCATGCTCGCATAAAAGAGTTTAGTACAATAGTAACAGCACATTTATCTCGCTGTAAAAAAGCTTCTGAGGATTTAAGTATTTCAGTCACAGGATTTTTCTAGAAAATGTATGTACTTACTTTTATTTGTAGAGCCTTCATAATTCATAATATTTTTTAACTAAATACTGAGTGTTATTCTTAGCCATAGTTCCATAACTTTATTGGATAATTTATGTAGTTTGAAACATGCAAAACATTCTTGCTTTACTTTTTTCAAAATTATAACGCAAACAATAAATAATTCTTTATGATAGAGAAAAGTCTTTATTAATATTCATTATTTAAACTTTATTATAGTTAGAAAGTCGCCAAATAACCATTGTAAAAAAACAAACCCAAGCAAACAATTCGCTCAACATCAGTTCAATGTAAAAAGCATAATTTTAATTTTTTTAAAAGAGTTGTTTAAAAATCAAAAACGACTGTTTGCGCAGTTGCAGGTTGCAGCACGAGATCTGAAGTTGCATAAAATGGTAGTAATTTCTTATCAGTTTAGAGAAATGCGTTGAAATTCAAGTATTTTTTTTTTAATTGAAGAGTCAAAAATCGCCAAGTCGACGCAGTAAGGTATGCGATCTCCACCGTAGAATATTACCAAATGCTTCGCCAAGAACGTTTGTTCAAGCTTTCAGACTGCAAAGAGATTGATAGTTTCACTTTGAGCACCGGTTTTTGATTGGTTTTCGCCTATACTTTTCGCCACCCTTATTTGAAACACTTTAGGGATGTAATACGAAAACCGGGGTGTTTTTTTTTGCCCTCAGTTTTGACCAAAAAAAACGGTTTTTCATTACGCCTGTCTCTCTTAACCCTTTCAGTCCCAGTGATGCCATTTGGAATCATCACTTTCAATATTTTTTTTTTTCAAATGTTTATCTCCCGTTATGACATCCAAACACACATCATTCGATTCTTCACACTCTGTTCTATTCGACAATATTTTACATTAATCTCAATAGAAGTCAGAACTACTATTTTTTTTTTATTTAGAAAATAGCTAACAAGCATTTCACCTGATTTTTGAAAAGTTCACTTCAGTTCCACAGATTTAAAACACAATTGAAACTATTTAGGTTAAAATAATTACCAAATTTTCTTAATAATATGGTCAGATACCTCGAAAGTTTTTAGGTAATATATATTTTTTTATTTTGTTGTTTTCCACAGTTAAAAAATTTTGGCATTATTTCAAAAACCATATAAAAAATTTAAATGATTTTTTTCCTTATGGAACTCTTATTTTTAACCTAAAATAAGCTTATTTTGTGAATATCTGATGTTTCTGTAGTGTAGTAAAGTTTTGGGACTGAAAGGGTTAAGGTTCAGTAAAACCGAAAAACCGGTTTTGGAAACACCCGTTTTTTTCCTGAAAAACCGCCATCCCTACCGTTTCTTATTTGATTGGCGGCGAGTATAGCACAGCATCTGCATATTCTTCTTACACTATGGGGAAAGAAAACTATTAGGAAAGAAAACTACTCTCCAAAAACTGCTGGAGGGGCCTGGATAACTGGGCATCAAATTATTTGCTTAACTAATGCTGATATCAGAATGGGAGGAGATTATAATATGATTCTGATGGAGTGCTGAGCATTGAAAAATGTATCGATTGGCATAAATTCAAAATTTACATCAAAAAACAAATCACCGTTTTTAATGGCACACCCGTGCAATACTGGGTTTATAAAGCCAGTATATTATATTTGAAGACATTCCGATATACCTCAACTTCTATTTTTACAAATATGCCGAAACCCAATACAAGGTCTTTAACATTTCCAACTATTTCTATATCTTCGAGTATGAGGCAAAAGAGAAGGAGGGTGGACGGACATATATACCCTCCCCCCTCTTTACCGATCGATGGACAAGCTGTCAGTGCAAATGGTACGGTCCACTGCACCCTTTGACTAAAGTTAGAATCATTCCCACTCACACATGGCGAGAGAGAAAAAAATATATATGAAAGATACGAAGCGGGAGGATGGGGAAGGGAAAAAAGACGTTAGAGGCTGGTATCCTTTTTAGCCGGGCCATATTGATCAGTTCTTACACTTCGATGACCATTTTTAGAGATATTTCATGTATATGGAAAAGTGGCATAGCTGGTTAAATTATATTTTCAAGACACGTCCCAATACATAGCTATATGGAATCACTATATTATTGTATCATGTGACATTATAAGAATTACAGGAACACTTCGATGACCCTTTTTAGATATATTTCATGTATATGGAAAAGTGGTATAGCTGGTTAAATGATATTTTCAAGACACGTCCCAATAAATAGCTATATGGAATCACTATATATTAAGGCATCTTGTGACATTATAAGAATTACATTAACACTTCGATGACTATTTTTAGAGATATTTCATGTATATGGAAGAGTGGTATAGATGACTAAAAGATGTTTTCAAGACACGTCCCAATACATAGCTATATGGAATCACTATATTATGGTATCTTGTGACATAATAAGAATTACAGGAACACTTCGATGACCATTTTTAAAGATATTTAATGTATATGGAAAAGTGGTTTATAGCTGGTTAAATGATATTTTCAAGACACGTCCCAATAAATAGCTATATGGAATCACTATATTATGGTATCTTGTGACATTATAAGAATTACAGGAACACTTCGATGACCCTTTTTAGAGATATTTCATGTCTATGGAAAAGTAGTATAGCTGGCTCAATGATATTTTCACGACACGTCCCAATAAATAGCTATATGGAATCACTATATTATGGTATCTTGTGACATTTTAAGAATTACAGGAACACTTCGATGACCATTTTTAGAGATATTTCATGTATATGGAAAAGTGGCATAGCTGGTTAAATGATATTTTCAAGACACGTCCCAATAAATAGCTATATGGAATTACTATATTATGGTATCTTGTGACATTATAAGAATTACAGGAACACTTCGATGACCATTTTTAGAGATATTTCATGTATATATGGGAAAGTGGCATAGCTGGCTCAATAATATTTTCAGGACACGTCCCAATAAATAGCTATATGGAATCACTGTATTATGATATCTTGTGACATTATAAGAATTACAGGAACACTTCTATGACCATTTTTAGAGATATTTAATGTATATGGAAAAGTAGTATAGCTGGTTAAATGATATTTTCAAGACACGTCCCAATACATAGCTATATGGAATCACTGTTATGGTATGTTGTGACATTGTAAGAATTACAGGAACACTTCGATGACCATTTTTAGAGATATTTCATGTATATGGAAGAGTGGTATAGCTGGCTAAAAGATGTTTTCAAGACACGTCCCAATACATAGCTAAATGGAATCACTATATTATGGTATCTTGTGACATTATAATAATTGTGTTAGAATTCCTGAACTGCATAAAAAACTGTTAATTTTACAAAAAAAAAATCCACATATTTACAAAAAATACAGTTATTTGCTTTAAACAGTTCTTTTTTCTAAAATTAGGCCGTTAAAAGTAAAAACAGTTTGATGCTTTTGACAGCGTAAATAGAGTCTGAATTGCAACCGAATATGCATTTTAGCTTTTTGTAGAAACTCTGAAATGATGAAATAGCTCAGCGTTGGATTGGATATCTAAGGGTGTATGATTAGAAACCGGGTTTGACAGTTTATTATATACAGATATTGCAAACAAATTAAAAAATTTCGTATGATATAAAGAGATTTTAGATTAGGAAACAGGTTTAAATTAAGAAACCGATTTAGATTAAGGGGTCATAGGAGTCTTAAAAATGTGAAAAGAAGGTACTACAATGCATAGTTTGATCTTTTGTGTAATTTTTTAACTACTCAATATTAATAAACTTTTTTCTAAAAAAATTGATAAAAATTTTAAAATTTTGATTTGAAATTTTTTTAAATAATTGCTAATTTAAATTGAGCTGAGAATTTAGGTATAAGTCTTTGTTTGTACATATTTGTACAATATAAAGTCATTTTCTTGGTCATGTCTCCAATTTTGTCCTCAAAATTTGGCGCGCAAGCCTAATCCCAATGTGTTCAAATAGCTTTATGTTTGTTATTATTTATTTTAGTTTTGGCTAAAGTGTCATAAATTTTAAAATTTGTTTTATAATAAATAAAGCTTATAGAATTACATATAAAAAATTATACTTCTATATTGAGTAGTTAAAAAATTACATGAAAGATCAAACTATGCGTTGTAGTACCTTCTCTGCACATTTTTAAGACTCCTATGACTCCTTAAGAAACATATATTGATTAAGTTATATGAAGAGTACAGGGAAATCAACCACTTGATTTATTAGGAGTCATCCCGTAATTGAGTCTGCTTGGCGGACATTAAAGACATAAAACCGGTTTCTCCCTTTCTTCCTCGCTTAGTCCAAGCGTCGGAATCGTGCATCGCGTGAATCTCGGTAGGTAGAAACTGGTTTCCTTACACCAGTTTAAGCGATTACTCGCTATTATCTACAAAGAAGCCTTGCTGAGTAAAGTTTTCTACGAAATTACGCGGTTCTCCCCTGTATTCTTCATATGGTATTTTTCTGACACTCCAGCTGACAGTTTTTTTCTGTAAAGACAACATACTTTTGTAACAGTGCGTGTTATTAATTTTGTTCTAACATTTGTTACTGATTGATAAAAAAAGGCTCTAGCCAACAGCTATGTTTCTGTATACACTGTTAAGAATGAAACTTAAAAAATGAGTGCTGAAATGTTCTAATTTTATTATGAAAACAATATCCCTAAGGTGGTACCTCGTATACCGCTAAATGACCTTTTTCATGTTAATTTTTCTTTGAAAATTACACACAAAACAACACAAACAAAATTAAGTACAATATATGCACTTCGAACAATACACTAAAATGATATTTTATCAATGTATATAAAGTAAGTTGCTTTTTTTTAATATTCTTTAAGGTAATGTGTTATTTTTTTCATAAAAAGCATTTTTTTTCATCACAAAATTACCCATATTGTTTTTCTCCTTCAAATTTTGAGAATTGCTTATTTCAGTAAGCAAAACCCCGTGAAACAGCTTTCCTGTAAAAATATTAGGTCGATACATAAAAGTTTATAAGAAAAAGGTACATAAACCCTGAAAAAATACGTCATTCTGAGAAAAATTAGATTTAAAGTTCAAAACTTACATGATGAAAATACTGCCGACCCATATCCAAATAAAAATTTACTTGGTTAAACTTGTCTGAATAACATACAACGGGCATCGTTAGAAAGCTCTTGAAACGTTTTTACAAAACTATTAAAATAAAAAAAATCGATTTTTTAAAAAAAAATTACATGGCACTGATCTGCCTTAACACGGCATTTCTACATATAGAAACGCTGTTCCCTAAATCACTCTCCTAATAAATTTGTTCTTAATAAAAGTATCACTTTTCCACATAATATTCTATACATCTCCCTCACTGTCTTTTCCTCTTCTGCGTTGTCCTCTGAAGCGGTAACAGAAATAGGAAGAATATCTTCATAAAGACATCGAAAAAACTGCTCATGAAAAGGCTGATAGAAAACCCAGTTTAGCAAATATATCCGTCATCCGGTCCATTGTTAAGGGAGTTAATTTCAGCTTTTTTGGTGGAGAACTTTACCTTGATTATCATGTCTTTGTTAGGAAAAGAACAAGAGGGGTAGGAAACCTGAAAGAGCTTTAAGTGTGGCTCTTAATGTGAAAATTAATTTACCCTCTCGGAAAAAGCAAGGGCCTCTATTCTTATCGAGAGTGTGCTTTTAATCAAAGAAATTTAAGTAATACTGTTTTTAGAAATTAAATCAGATGACATTATGAGTTCGTAGTGGTTTTCTGAAGTTAATTTGATGCAGCAATAAATTCTCATACTCAAAAACAAATTACGATTAAGTTTTGTGTTTGGCGGCTAGTATACACCAATGCAATGGTTTTGAGACATTTATCATTTCATTAATAAGTAAATTCTTTTTTAAAACCAATATCACAGCTTTAAACTTCAAAAAATAAGATATTTCTAGAATTATTTTTCACTCAAAGATACTTGAGACGGTAATTATAATATCGAAATTCCCATTTAATTCTCATTGAATTCTAAATTCTTATAATTAATAATAATAGAATGTTCTCTTTTATCAATTTCCTACCAGATAATATCTTCAACTTGATATAAGAATTTCTAAAAAAAATTAAATTTGGTTAAACTGAATATTTATTACGCCTTTATTAAAATAAAATGCATTGCTAAGAATTTTGTACATGGTTTCATACAAAAAATGGCTTATAGTAGCTGCAAGGGCTAAATGGTTCACTACAATTTTGGAATTCGGTAGAACCTTTTTGGTTTCCGAAATCTGAAAAATAGTTCCACCTAAAACGGAAAAATAGTGTTCCCCGTCACCGCTTAGCCACTAAACCTTTTAAGAATCATTTCATTCGGAAACCAAGTAAGAATTTTTTAATAGTATATTTACTACTAAAATATGAAAATGTTCAATATGATCAATAGTACACTCTTAAAACGAACGAGTAATTTTAACTCAGTCTGAGTTAATTTCACTCCTCCAGTCTGGAAAATGCTCTTCCTCGGAACGAGTGGATCCCTTGTGTGTTAAACCTCCGACAGGATCACTCCAAACGAGTGATTTTAACTCAGTCTGAGTTAATATTCAATCCTTTCCAGTGTCGAAAATGCATTTCTCCTACTGGAATGCATTTCACTCTTTTGTTTTAAGAATGTATTACATAATACACTCTTAAAACAAAAGAGTGAAATCCACTCAAATAGGAGAAGTGCATTTTCGATCCTGGAAAGGAGTGAAAATTAACTCAGACTGAGTTAAAATCACTCGTTTGGAGTGATCCTGTCGGAGTTTTAACTAAAGAAAAGAGTGAAATCCACTCCAATAGGATAAGTGCATTTTCGACATTGAAAAGATTGAAAATTAACTCAGACTGAGTTAAATTCACTCGTTTGTTTTAAGAGAGTACATTCTATGAGGACATATATAATTCGCTGGTCGCGTGATAATGTCGAATTTAGTTTAAAATACATTCGCTACTCGGCTACAGTTATTCACTCAAATGGCCTTAGTTTGCATAATTGCGAAACTGAATAGTTACATATACATTTGAAATGACGGTGCGTGTTTTGTTGCATTCTTACAAATCTTAATTCTAAAACTTTCAGATCATTTCTAATCCCGAACTGTAAACTATTAGTATTCATGATACATGATATTAATGTATATTTCTTAATTGAAATTAATTATAGATTTCGATATACATAATTAAATATATTAGTATTTTGTAGGAAGTAAACTTGTCATTAATAATATTTACGTGTATTTTGCAGTTTTACAAAGCAGGTTTTGAGAATATTTTAATTTGTCGCGAATTGAGAACTCGTAAATTGAAAAGATTTTCTCTTTTTCAGAAATTCAATGTCAGAGGGATTTAAGAAAAGACAGATTTGTATTTGAGTTGCAAAAAATTATATTGACTATTGAATATTTTAAGTTTTTATTTTAATTCTGATAAAATTCACCCAATATAATGGTATATTTAAGATAATATAATTTATATAACCTATTAAGAGTAAATAGCTTTTGAATACACCCAATGCAATTGAAAACTCTTTTCCTTTGGCTTGTATTCCCCTGATTGACAGAATCATCAAATAAATTTTAGCTACTCACCAAACAGTGAAGTAACTTTAGCCCCAAAAATAAATTTTACACTTTCCTAACAATTTACAATTAACTTTTAAAGTAATTCGAGCTGCTCGCGTGGCTTCATCATAATTATGTGGAAATCAAAAGACAGAATTTTTAAGCCACCTTTCACTGCTGTGCAGTGAAGTTCGTGAAAGTAACAAGAAAATGAACTCTAGAAACGAAGAACAAAATTACCACATATTTCACTTTCCGGCAAACCAATTCACACGTAAAACAGCACAAATTAATCAATCCTGTCACAAGACTGTCCAAAAATAAAAGTCGCCAACCATTCATCCAGACATCGGCCGTACCTCTCTCGGGGTCTTTAACTTTAATAAATAAATTCCTCTCGCTTTAGCCGTTAAGAGGAAATAAGATACACGGCATATTTCCCTTTTAACCCCGAACATCTATCAATTACTTGCGGCAGACCCTCGAAGGCACTGAGAGTATTGCATAAAGAAGAATTTCCTTTTAGAAAGACCCCTTGCTGATTTATGGAAGTCTGACATCTTTTCTCAGGGCGTAAATGTCAATGGTACAATTTGATCCTGTGCACTTCGGTGCCTGTGTACCGTTTGCATCTGGTTATAGACATGAAAAAAAAAGGATAATTCGTAATTTTGAGTCTTGATAAGTTGGAAAGGTCGTCATTCATGCTGTACTCGGAAATTATCTATGGGATAAGGCATTAAAAAATTACGACGGACTATGATAAAAGCACTTCGGTGCTTGTGTACTAATTGCGTCTGGAGATGGACATGAAGAAAAAGGATAATTTGTTATTTTGATAAGTTGGTAAGGTCGTCACTCATCCTGTACTCGGGAATTGTCTACGGGATAAGGCATTAAAAATTATGACGGACAATGATAAAAACAAAAATGCTGATAAAAGTACGTTTCCTTGAATTATAGCGCTATTTTGCTCCAGTTCAATTGTCATGATAATCGACCCCACACCCTTCCACTTCAATTATCATTAAAATCGGCCACATATAAACTCAAATGGTAACGAATGTTTCGTTTAGCATATATAAGTTCAAAGATCGCTAAATACGGAAATAAATAATAAATACGGATAAAGAAGTTAAATACCAGTTCTTTGATGCACACTCAGATCTTGAGCTATGCATATAACCAGAACTTAAAATTATGAGGAGAAATTAACTGATAAGTTCATCCTTCCTATATGTATGAAACAAAAGCTGACAAATGGACATTAAAAAGTACTGGGCATACAACTGGAATAGCAAGGAATACAGGGACGTCACAACTACATCAAATATAATTTTCTGTCTCACAAATTCGCGTTGTCAATGAAATTTAAATTGCCAGTGACAAAACTCATAAGAAATTAAAGCACACATTTCATGCAACATTTTACTGGGCCTCCATTGAATCCTGCATTGGGCTTGGAGTATAAGCAGGATTTCTCCATCGTAATGGCGGGTGAACGCTGCGGTGCGAATTTGTCAGTGCTAGTGACAGCTTCATCACCGATGACTAATAACAACTTTTGGTCCCTCTATGGGTCCTATTTTGGGAACGTGGAAATGGACATTATTGTATGCCTTGTCAAAAAGTCCACCGTAATGGATTTCTTCGCACAGATTTTAAGACTGTTTTTCTGGAAGAAAAGGGGTAAAAGACGAGTTTTTCTTGTCGACATTGATTTTTATTTTATGCACGTATCAGGTTAAGTAGAATGACCAGATTTGTTTCAGTGATTAACTTTTCAACGATGAGATCCTCATTAATTTTTCAGAAATCATATTCTATTTACATATCGGCTCAGTGGATGAGATTTTAAACGTATCCCCCTCGTAAGCCCAAGATAAAGGGGAGCTTCGGCTGAGTCGTCGGATTTTCTGGATGGGAAAATCTTAGGCACGCATGTCATATGATTATGTAGCATGCACAATATCAATGGAGGACCATTTGGCTTGGGTTCTCTCGGCAAAATTAAATCTCGGCATACTTTAACATCCACAGAGAGCTCAGATTCATTGTAATATGCGCGTCAAAATTGGTAGCGAGAGGCGCCCAGATGGTGCCACAAAAAAAAATGACTCTTAGTTCTGGGGAATATGTCATGTCTGCAAATTCTTGACCGCCATTATTGCAGCCCCATCAGAGAGAAATATATAAATCATTTACATTGATTTTGTTTAAAAGAACTATGAAAAAATTAAACGGAGGCAATTTTCATGGCTAAATAGTTGGAAAAAAAAACACTCTTGAAAACTAAATGACAAACTAAACTGTGTAGTGTGAAATGCACATCGTCTGGTCACCGTAAGCTTAAGTAATAATCCATACAAATGGTTTAAGTTGGAATACTTAAGTCATTAGGGGGAAATGGCTCAATATTTTACAGGCCATCACCACCAATTAAAGAGACATTATTGCTTATTCTAAGCTTCTTAAGAAAAAATATTTTTAAATAGCTTATGCTCAAATAATTTCAAAACTTCTTTAGAAACTTCTTTAGAATAACTTCATGAAACTTCTTAATACAAGGTGTGTTCGAAAAGTTCGGTGATTGGTATCATAATTAAAAAAACACACCGTTTAAGATCTTACACTCACGCAGAGGCAGTGAGGAGAAGTGTTAAATTTTGACACTGTTATTCAAGTAATCAATTCGACAAGGGCTTACAATAAACATGTTACATTAACATATAATCTAAAATAGTAAATGAATTAGGGAATAACAAATTTTAAGATCTTAGTTTAAGTCATTTACAGTCCTAACTTTTTGCTTGTTGTTTATCAATCAGTTTATAATCCCAACGTGAAAAGTAATTTATTTTCTCTTGATGGCATTTAGTAGAAAAATCACTACAAATAAACTGAATTTCAAAGTGAATTATTTTTCTTTTAAAACTAAATTACTCTCTTCGAACAAAAACTCTCGCCCAGCATTAATGAAAAATACAAAAAATGCATTACAACCTTTTGTCCAATTAAAACTCCCAGCGCACCACAAAACGTCGATAATTTATCCAACTTCTCCCATTTTAGCAGAAAAGTGACGGTTTCTTCATGTTAACTTAATAGGGAAAAAGTCACTTTTCCTCGCACAGTGTTACATAAAAGACAAAACATTGCCTACCTGCTTAATTTGATATTACTCAAACCACGTCCCCAACCGCCGTCTTCTCTTAGCCTAATCTAATTGCCCTAATACCGAGCAAGACTGGAGTAAGTCTGTTGTTTTTGTTCATTTTGTGGGATCCCCTTTGAGTTCCGTAAAATTATTGCGTACAGTTCTTGATCTAAAATAAGGTCCAAGGGCCCCCTTGTATTATCGGCTTCTAAGTATTAGTTTCTATTATGCTAATTGCTGTTCATTACCAGAATTTATTTAACTTTAAAAAAAATGAGGCCCACTTTGTTTTTAGATTGGCTATGACTCAGACATTGACACAAAGTGATTGATTTTTACCAGTGGTTCCCAAACTTTCCAATACCATCGCCTCGTTCTTTAGACAAATTAACATTCATCGCCCCCTTTTAATTTTCATGTTATGTCTAATCATAATTTGAGTTAAAGTGTAACTATAAAGCAGTTTTATAACATTTTCTACCGTTTATAAAAACAACCAAAGAAGCTTTATCCGGTCTCTTTTAAATAAAATAGAAAAACATAAAAAAAAATATTTTAAAAATATAAAGAAAAAAGTAGATAATTAAAGATAAAATTAGAAATTAATGAACAAAATAATTAACTGAGATATTTTTACTGGTTTGTAGAAAATTTAAAAGAGTTGAAAGTAAAAATTGGCTGGTTTTTTTTGTTGTGATTGGAGAATGGTTTCACTGTACAAATGTGCAACATTTTATTAATTCTCTCCCTCCCCCTCTCCCCATTGAATACTCATCGCCCCCCCCCCCCCCATGAATACTCATAATTTCGCGCAAAATTTGCTGTAGCAATCTACTTACATAGCAAAATGCCTCAAGTAAAACTATATAAATTTCACTTACTCAACTTTACTCCGAAACTCGACCTACCAGGGCGGAAAAGTAATTTCGCTAGTGGAAAAAAAATCCGTCTCTCTGATTTAAGTCGGAGGAACAAAACCAATTACCTGACACAAACGGTAATTGTTTGCCTTCCCGCTTGTTTGGCGACAAAGGTGCCCCGTCTGACAGTTTACCCTTCTTGCATTGTAATCAGGGAGGTCTTCAGTCTACACTTGACACCTGCTATTTTCGCACCCTTTAGTGAAAATAAAATTTAGCATGATTTTTTTTCCCTTTTTGCGTCTCGGTTACTGATCTTGAAATGGATAAGAGGAAGGTGTGACATTTGGCGTGATTTTTATTGTGGCTCAAGGCTCATTAAAAGTCGCCAAGCGGAATAAAATTCTAATGTAGGGTAGACTAACCAGAGACATAACATAGAGTGGACTGCGCATTGGCAAACCTAAAGTGTCCTAAACATCTAACTTACACAGTCACATGACTGTGTCGCGTTTGGCTCGCATCTATGGCGAGTTTACCATTTGGCGAGTTTTTCCACAACGACCTGAACACAGAGGCCGACAATCTAATGTTATGATAAAGAAGCTTGGAAAGGAGCAAGGATGAATCGCTAGTATTTTAAGATTATTTCTTTGATTTTGTGCGTCTATTTAAGATTACTTGAACAATTGAATGTGGACTCTTTATTAAAAATTAATTTAAAAGAACATTAGTAGGTTTATGTAGAGTGTTGCTGTAATATAAGTTGGTATTGACATGGTGAATATTTTCTGCCGTCTCTATAACTTTCGTTCTAACGGTCCGATTTTTTAAAAAAAAAAATCAAATATATATATATTTTTTAAATATTGCTTCTTCCTTTATTTAAAAAAAAATCAAATATATAATATATATTGAAATATTGCTTCTTCCTTTATTTCACCTGGAATAAATCAACTTTCTAAAACACATCAACATATTCCAAATTCATCAAATGCTCTACTTTTTAAATATAAATAACTCAAAAACTACGATTGCAAAAACAGGTTTCGTTTTGACCAAATTGTAAAAAAAATATTCTACTTCTAAGCTGTCAATGTTCAGACCATTAATTTAATTGACTTGGCCCAAAATATTTATTATAATTAGAGTTCTAACAACGTTGATTTAATCATGAATATGGTTCTTCAGTATAAAATAAATTCCCTCGATAGAAATTATAGTTTATGACGAACACACAATTACTAAAAGTATGCAGAACTAAATAAATTTTACCCGTGAAAGTGTGACTAATCCTTTTTTATACCCCTCTTTACAATTAGGAATTCACAAGCATTTGGCATCTTGCACAAAACGTTACTGAATTAAGAGTACACCATTCACGATTGTTAACATGCTCATAGATTAAAAGAATGTATTAAATGTTTATTATAAAAGCCAAAAGAGAAAAATACCAACAATGCTCAAAAAATCGTCTGTAAAAACATTGAAAAAAAAATTCAAGCTGCCGTGATTGGTAGAAACCCACGTGACATGGACATTGATGGTAGTCTCCACTTCGGTTTGCTAGCTGATATTCAGGTCTTGCGACAATTTGGAATAGTTCGTAACGAAACGGTAGCGTTAAGTTGCCATATGTAGCAACCTTTCCCCTCTTGGCGATTTATGATGTTTAGGACATAATGCTAATCTGCAAGGGATAGCGGTTTTTTAGAAAAAACTGGTTTTCCATTTTCCATCGGTTTTTCCCTAAAAAACCGGTTTTCGGTACCGTAGGGCCTCATACAAAAAAACCGGTTTTCAATCAAAACCGGGACCACCGGTTTTTTGAAAACCGGTTTTGGTTTTCCATACCTAAGCTGCTTTACTATGAATGCGCAGTCCACTCTATGTTATGTCTCTGAGACTAACCAGTGAATGAACGCTTAAGACGTCACGTTCGCCAGTGAATAAACACCAGGATATAATGACCAGGACAGCCAACCTTTGCCAGATAGCTTCCTACTACATGGGAGGAAGTCAGTGTTGCCAATCCATATAGTAGAGTGATTTTCAATTCTTATTTTTTTTATTATATTTACCAAATGTTCATTCACTGGGGCCTGTTCACTCACTGGTCAGTTTACCCCATATCAAATCTTTATCAATGAACAATGACGTTCTTCCCCAAATTAATCTTAGTGACATCAACCCAGTGTCCAAAGCAAAATTTAACAACAAGAAGTGTTTAAATTAAACACCAAATCTGCGAATTAAACACCGATAGGATAACTGCGACCACCCTACTAGATTAAGGACAGGAAACTTCAAAAGGATGGAAATCCAAAAAGATGTAAGTTGAAAATACTCCAGCTGCAGAAACTGCCCCGACTCGGAATTAGATCCAAAGCATATTTTCTCTTGTCCAGCTATCCTGGCAAAATTGCATTAAATCGCCAACTCGCCCTACGAAGACCGTTATGAAGACCACTAACTACAGATCGCTGAAGCAGTAGATGAGACCTTCGGTCCCATATAATCTATATCCATGGACACGACATCATCATCATATACCAAAGGAATTAAAAAGTAAAGCCAAAAAAATGGATTCTTATTGCAGTTTTATTTAGAGGAGTTGAGTTAAATTACAAGTGCACTAGAGCTACACGAGTGTAATTAGCGACTACTGTCGTAATTCAGAACCACAGTCAAGTGGTTTAAACTAGAAATGCGTATTTTATCTAGATAAATAAAATGTTAAAGAATTTTAGTTTGGGAATTTACGGCATCTTGAAGGTTACCATACTATCCCATCTTATTAAGCTCGGGTAGGTGGTTATGAAATTTCCTTAACTATAAATGAGAAATATTACACAATAACGTTTTCCAAAAATGCGGGAAAAAATCCATAAATTCTAAAATACAGTAGCGTTCGCCAATTATTTGTTGGGCTTACTTTTAAAAAGATCAACTGCTTCCCATTTCACACAGGTATGTAATTCAATTCGAGAATATCATCATTTTTTTCATTCCTCCCTGTAGTTCCTATCTAAATTGCTTGAAGCTTTTCGATTATACCGAGGGTTTTTTATATTAAGTTTCATGCCTAAAAACTGCCTATCTAATGTGTGGGGGTTTCTTTTTGTACTGGATGTTAGCGCAGTTAAATTATCTACTGATGGATGTTTTTGTCGTATTTTCTATTTAACTTTTTAAAATAAGTTAGTATAGAAAAATCATAATCAACATGGAATAAACTGGCAAGTGTGTTTCGATTGTCTGTTTAGAAAAGGTCATCTAAGTAGAAGTTCATGTTTACCATTTTTAGATATTTTCTAGCCCTTTGAGGGATACAGACGCATAAATCCGTCACCTGACCGTCAGGTTTTCCAGCAACACATATAATTTTTAGAAGTTTGTAAATTTAATAATTTTATTGAATTTAAAACACAGGAGGTGATATTTATATCCACCAGCGGGTGACCGAGCTCTGCTCGGAGAAAACAGGTATCGAAGCTAACTCGAAGATTTAAATTTTCAATTGTGATTTATCAAAACAATACATACCATAAGAAAATTTGTGAAACCATTAGTGAAAAGATAACCGGTTAAAGTTAATGTGACCAGATTTTCAAAATCAAAAAGTGGGACACTCCATCACCCCCCCCCCCACCCGGCGTATTTTTTAGGTATTTAAAGATAAGGAAGGCGCGTTCAACAGCAGCAGTGGTTCCAGGCAAACAGAAACCATACTCCACCAATTTGTTGATGACTTTAACTTCATTTAACAATTTCTAAAGACGTCATAGCGTTTTACAACGATTATTCATAAAAAAAAGTCTATTTTATTTACAATTTCCTCGTTTTTCGGGACATTGCGGGACTTTTACAAAAAAGCGGGACGTTTTGGTGGGACATTCGGCCCGCGGGACAGTAACACAAAAAGCGGGACGTTTGGTCACATTAGTTAAAGTGCACCATTGCAAACAAAGTTAGAGTTTGGAAAGGGAACTATTCTATACAAAGGTAAATTTTTAAAAGTCATAGGAAAGGAAATGTAATTGATAATTGGCGTTTCGTTGAAAATCAACGAAAATGTCGAAATGTGGTAAACATTCCATTTCATACTTCATTCAACTCGATAGGTATAGCAACCATACGTTAAATTTTCAAGATCGCCAAAAATCGCCAATGAACAGAATAGAACTAAAATCGTCTGCTGATTGGAACTAAAAAAATATTCATGTTACCATTTCTGTAAAACTCAATAAAGTTTAAAGCAAGGTTGAATTTATTTAAATTTGAAAAATTAAATTCTTAACTAAACATTTATAGCTTAAGCAGAGGCTTATAGCAGATGGCATCACGAAAGTAGCCATTATGGCGAACTAATGAAGTTTGAAAATATCCTATCTGTAACTCCGAACTGCTTGACCGTAGCGCTTCAAAACCTGTGCCAATCGATTCGTCGTGGCCAAAAACCCCAGACCCCAAGTTTACCGGAGTTTATTAATTCTGGGGCGATTTTCGACTTGGCACCAATTCCTCCTATTATAGTATAAGATATACTACAGAAATAAAGTTTTCAAAAAAATACAAATTAAATTTTCATTTAGAAATTTTAATTTAAATATCATGTGAAAACGAGTGTACTTTTTATCCAATTTGCTTATACCGCAGCTTGAAAATAAGGAACTAATGAAATTAATTATTTAATAAAATTTAAAACGCACAGAGGAGTCATTTATAAAATAAATTTTATTTAAAAAAAATCAAATATAAATATCACGTGTGAAAACAAGTGTACACATCGCCCAATTTTCTTGTCCCACATATTGAAAGTTACCTTTGGGGTAAGGGACAGGCAGCCGGTTCTCCATACCGAAGTCTTCCCTCAGTGTTTAGCCAATAGAAAAAAATCGTCACTTAAGTTCCCACATGTGCTATCTAACTTTGCCAAACAGTAGAAATTTATTGAAAGGTAACCCTTGGCGAATTTTAAAAAATCGCGCCAATAGACGGCCGATAACCCAACCGAAATGATAGGATAGGTTTGAATTATCGTCGCATTAAAGCTACACGAGGGAGAACCGAAAAATATGTTTGTTCATTTAACACCGGCTGTTCGTACTTTTTTGTTACATAATATCGGTCAATGTACATAATGTAATGCTGAGATATGCAACAAGAATGTCCGAACAGCCGGTGTTAAATAAACACGTTTTTCGGCTCTTCCTCGTGTAGCTCTAATGCGACGATAATTCAGCGACGTTCCTACGCCGGCCGTTCCAAAAACTTGTTTTTCGAGCAGCTTTTGCTGGCTGAGTTATTTCGAGTCGACGTGAAAAAATCCGCTATTTTTATGCTGTTCGTACGGCTGCTCCAATCAAAAACGAAGTTCAGTTGTGACGTCATGGTCGACCCTCCTCCTTGTACCTCCTAATCCAATACCGCGATAACAATGCTTTCAAGTATGTGATGTCACGCATGACGTATCCATTCTCGTGTGTGACGTTTTGCTGACCCAAAAGTTGTTCGACCAGCGACTTTCCTACCGTCTGATAAGGGCTTGAATTCCTCCTGTTGTATTGTATATTTTACAAACTGTTATTTTTGTATGACAAATGTATTTGGCATACAGTTTTCTAGAATTCCATTTTTTTAATTGGTTCAAATATTTTGTTTCAAAATTATTTATCGGAAGTTTAAAAAAATATTCTATTCAATTTCAAAAAGTGGTATTATAGGGACGGTTTAGTCAGCTGTATTTATCAGATAAAAATACGTCTGTAGAAATATTCAATAAAACCTGAGTTATTTGGCTTAGAAAATTATTTCTTACATTGGATTTACACAGAGATAATACTACGGTTTGGAGCTCGGCTACTGCACCCATTCCCATTTGATGATGAAGTGTGGGCTGGGGAGCCCAGTCGGTTAGGCACTCGACTAGCATGCGAAAGGTCCCAGGTTCTGGTTCTGGCATCGCCGAAATAGCTGCCGATTTTTAAACGCAGCCAAAAATGTCCGACGAATAATACCCGGTGTAAGGGAGTGCACGTTAAATATCCTTCAAAGTCCTAACGCTGCGTACGATGTCGCCCTAAACGGTTGCGTTGGGTGCCTTATCAGGTGTCGGCTCGTCACTTGACTGTGGTTCTAAAACACGAAGCAATCGCGTAGGGTCATTGAACACGAATGTCAGTTGAGACAGAAAAGCTATCCAACTATCATTGACAGAAGAAACCGTGCTTTTTACCGTAGATGGCCCACGCAGTAGTAATCCGCGAGATAAACAATGGGCAAGCATGCATCTTTTATAGGGAGTCCTCAAAAAACATTTACCTATATATTTCTTAGTTTGATTCCGTTTATTTCATTAATAAATGCTGAAATATAAATTAAATATTACGGTTTTCTTTTATAATAAAACCAAAAAGACTTCTGTCTCATCTAAGCAATAATTAATCTCCCAATAATTTTGATGATGTAAAGGAGTTTGGAATGATGACATGATACGTATCAAAACAAGATTGTTTGATAGTTTTGTTTTGATACGTATCATGTCATCATTCCAAACTCCTTTACATCATCAAAATTATTTTTATATTTACTTTTATTGAATAAAGTTTCTCAGGCGCGAATAATGATTGAGTGGAAATGGAGATTTGCAAAAAAGTAGTTATTTATAAAATATATCATTATCCTTCGAACTTAAAAAAAAATTAGCAAACGATAAAGATTAATTATCAAATCTGCAGAAGAAGATTAAAGAAAATTATTAATTTTGACTTATAAAAGTTTGAATTGGAACTAGCTTAAGTCTCTGCTTGGCGAATTTGTTTCTGAGGTGTTGTTAGAGTCTTTCCTGTTGTGCGTAAATGCTGTGTGGAAGCGGTGTAAGTGGCAGATTCTGTAACAAACCAACTTGTTTATGTCTAATTTAATTTGAAACGCAGAATTTAAAAATTACCTTCTTATGCTTTTAAAATTAATATTAAATTTCGAAATGTTTTTTTTTTTAATAATTGAACTACTTTAAATGAATAGACGGACAGACGGAAGGATATAAGCCTTCATAAAACATTCAATTTTTGAGTTATAAACGCATTGTGGAAGCTGAAATTAAAAATACTCAGCTACTTGTATTGAAAATAATGGTTTTATTTTGTAAACCAGAATTATGTCTTTAATAAAAAAAATGTGTTAATATAAACGTATCATTAATATGAAAAAGAGTTATTTGCATGAGAGTGAAGAAAACAAAGTAATTATTAGCGCAAATAGTTTATTTAAATGTTATTTGCATGTTAATCATTAGTTTTAATTAGCAATATGTATGCAAAATATATCTACCATATAATGAAACTCCAAACATATCAAATTTACGTGAAGAGAAATAAAAACCTTACACACTTATTTTCCGTCCTATCTGATTATGAATGTATGAATATACTTAAATGCGTTTCAGATTAAATCAAGCATAAAAACTAGCTCTACAGTCTACATAAACAAAGTAACAACAAAATAGCGATCTTATCCAAAGTAAATGCATAGATCTTTAGCCTACTTGGGGAATAAACCTTATCCCAAAACATAAATTCCCTTTTGTAATTTTCGTTCAATATGTTAATGCAGTACATATAATGGAAGCTTTTTTGTGTTTCAAATATTAATGATGAGTCCGATTGTAGTTGAAAGAGAAATCCATTATTTTTTTGTAGCAAAATGTAATTAGGGAATACAATTAAAAATTTCTTTTAGATTTTCAAATTACTTGGACAATGACCCGGTTTAGTTTAAATCGAAAAAACTTTATGTATGCTAAAAAGAAAAAGGATTTTGTTATTAACCTAAAACCAAATGTATTTTTTATGTATCTAAAAATATACAAATGACATTTTGGAAAGTTATTTTGCTGGAAGTTTATTGAATATCGATTTTAAAATAGAAAAAAACTACATGCAATAAAATATTTTACACAAGTTTGTATGTATAGTTTATAACTCTACATTAGTGTTGCAGAATCATGTATTAAAAGTTTTCAAGTTTTACAACAGCGTTTCTGTAAAAACCGTTTCACTGTCTAGGTAATAACATTGCGGAGAAAAGGTGGAAAAGTGTTTTGTAAACAATGTCTTTGAAAATAAGGTGTGTGTAAAATATTTGTTTCATCCTGAGGTACTTAACCTCTTAAGACCCGAGCAAATCCTACAAGTACATTCTTATTTCATCTAAACATACTTTTCATACAAATATATACTAAAAAGTAGGTTTTTCAAAGAAATTTTTTTTAAGAAAACTACACTCTTAAAACAAAAGAGTGATATCCATCCATGTAGGAGAAGTGCATTTTTGACACTGGAAAGGAGTGAATATTAACTCAGACTGAGTTAAAATCGCTCGTTTGTTTCAAGAATGTATGTTTAATAGTTACTTAGGGACACGCATTTAATTCTAAAAATACACCTTTTTTTATGTTGTAAATGCATCATAAAAGGCCATTTCACTTATTTATAGTTAACAGATTATTTTAACATTGTTTTTAATGCAAAATTTCCTCAAAATTAACTACTTGTACTAAAAGAACTTTTTGAAAAGTTTGGAAAAAAAATTCAAAATAATTTTTTAAGAACTCTAGTATCATATATTGACCCTCATTCAAATTCATTTTTTATAGAAATAAATGACTGATACATGTAATCAAAGGCTGAAAACTGATATTTGGTTCTTCTTCTATCGGCCCAGCTAAATTTTGGAACTAATTAATGTGTTAATTGTTGGTGGGAAGGTTTTAAAAAATGTCCTTAAATGGGGACGCCAGGTCGCAAGAGGTTAAATTATATAATTTATTAAAAATCCCATTTTTGAAGCAAAAGTATGTAGTTTATGCACTGTAAAATGATGTTGTTGCTTTTTTAAAAAAAAGTGTCGGCTCTTGTGTCAAAAAAATATCGCAGAACTTACAGAGAAAATTTGTTAATTATAACGCAAAAAAGCAAGCCCCATTTTTTCTAATTATTTTTTCTCAAATTTGAACAATTGTTTGTAAATACAAAATTGGGAAATTGTCCCAATCACTGAAACAAACTTATTTTTAACACCATAAATATATTGGACCTTTCCAGCAACGTTATAAATCCCCTGGACAATTCCAACGCAGGTTAACTTCAACAAACAGTTTCGCATATCCCCATGCAAATAACTTCTTAAATCATATTCCATAAGCAAACTGTCACTTACTCATAACAGCAGCCCATTTGAATATGAAATCGATCAAGTCCAAGTTTTAATTATCCCTCCTCTCCTCCATATTCATAATTAGTCAAGTCCTCTTCTGGCCGTAGCAGGAAAGTGGCGTATCTGCTCTGTTAAAAGACATATGGTACCCAAAAATTTAGTCACTGTATCCCCTTAACTCACTGTAAAACATTTGGTGTAACGTTACTCATTTTAGTACTTATAAAAACGAAGTAAAGTTACACTACAAAAATGGGGTAATTTTGCACTACAAAAAAAAGGAATAATAAAAACAAGGGGTATCAAATCTGAATATAAACTTACATCGTCTTCGCGCTACAGCCGATTTACTACCAAGGCTGTCTCAATAAGCTTGAACCATCATCCCAAAGTTATACAGAGTCACCACGTTCAACAGACACAAGGCCGGATTGATTTTGGTCTAATAAAAGCGCTCGACGCCTATGTCTTCCAATTACTGACGCTTAAGCTCCACCTGTTTTTTTTTCTATATGGGATAATTTAATGACTTATATAACTTTAATGACTTATTTCCTAACTACATTTTAGGAAATCTCAAAAGGTAAAACCTACTGATCTTATAAACTTACTACACAATGTAAAAATATCCCACTAATTAACCATCACAGTGTGATAGTAAAAGTGCTGCCACTGTTAACTCACTGTGAATTTACATTTGGTGCTCTGTTAATTTACACACTGTGCAGTAAATGCACTGTGCAAAATTACAAAATATATAAAATGTAATGTATCTTAATAGGTGTTTGTTTCATTGACAATAATTAGATGCACCCATCAATAACAAATCATCTCTGTGAAGCGCTTTCGAGTAAAATTTTCATGTGAATATATAACATCCTGAAAACATTAATTTGCTGTGAGACTGGCATTACAGCTACTACGTGCTACGATTGGTACTCTGTTTCCATGTGGCATTGATTCACCAATCAAGGCTCGAGGTATGAAATAGTCGAGGTATTACAAATACAGTTAAATTCAACTGCACTGTAAAAAAAAATCTGTAAAAATTTGCCGCACATTTCGGAATTACTTTTAACATCACCGTAGTATAATGTTAATTTTACGGAAAATTAGATGTTTCCACGATGTAAATAGCCACCTGAACAATTTACTTCAATAGCGTTTCAACAGAGAAGACGGGTACATACAATTCACTGCCAGTGAAGAAATCATTTTCGCCAGTACCACAAAATAAAATTATTTCGCTTTTCTGTTGCCACACAAGACCTGAAACATACCCATTAGACCAATACCACCTAGATTTGAATGCCGGAGAACTAAGATGCGTGACGTCATATTAGTGGACCAATTTTTCGTTTTCGACCAATGATCTTTCATCAATCGATCTCGTATTATGTTTAAGATAAACAAAATCAAGCTATTATTTATGAAATAATTAAAGTTGATCTACTAATGTTACGTCACGCATCGTAGTTCTTGGGTCATAAGTCTAAATAGAATGGGAATATTTAAGATGATGTAACGTTCTTGTTTTCATTTGTATCCGCACTAGATATCATTGATTGCTTCGGTTCCACGTACTGCGATTTCAATGGTTGCTTCAGTTTCACTCTCAAACTAACCGATGTAGATGAAAAGAATTTTTTCTTCCTATGAAAGCTTTTTTTAACGTTTTGAACAACAAACAGCACAGCAAGAAGTTGGTATTTGAAAAATTAATACGTAAAATATTTTGAAGAAAACTCATTCTTGAATACCTTAAAAAATAATTAAATTAAACAAATGACAACAAAGCATTGGAGTGGTTACCATCTACGACGTGAAACAACACCATTGATTGATTCCGTGCTTAGAGCGGACAGTCGTAGAAAAATTAGTTGGTCATCAAAGGGTTTTCACTTTGAATTGTTTACAGCCACGCCTTTTCTCTCCCATACTGATAGTCTCTGGTAGCCATGTTTGGTCACAGTCATAAAATCTTTCATGCATGTAAACAAAACTACGAAGTTTTGACCTCTACTTCTCCAACTTTAAGCAGTAACTTAAAATCAAAATCTTTACATCTATGTCATTTATTGTAATAAATATAGAAAGCGCTAAGGATTAAATTACATAATAGCACAGTAACCAAAGATGGTAGCATTTTGTCTGACATTTACGAATGAGTTAGACAGTTACTTCCCACTGTTACAATATTACCCAGTAGTTGTTATACAGTATAGTTGTTACACAGTAGTAGTTAGTTATCAACCTTACAACACACCTATTTCAAAATAGTGTCCGCTCTAAGCACCAAAATGCGGTAAAATGAGTGTCCTCAAAATCTCAAAGTCCGCTCTACACTCTTAAAAAAAAAGTGTGAAATCCACTCCAGTAGGAGAAGTGCATTTTCGACACTGTAAAGGAGTGAATATTAACTCAGACTGAGTTAAAATCACTCGTTTGGAGTGATCCTGTCGGAGGTTTATCACACAAAGGATCCACTCCTTTCGGAGAAGTGCATTTTCAAGACTGGAGTTGTGAAAATTTACTCAGACTGAGTTAAAATCGCTCGTTAGCTTTAAGAGTGTAAGCACGGCACCCATTGATTAGACATATTCCACTATTTCGCGTAAACTAAGTGTTTTCCATCTTAAGTCACTTCTGGATAGAGACCCTTTACAGCATTAAGCAATTGAAGTCCTTTGTTTCGCGGGCGTCAGGCTGTAAAGTTATGACGTTATTAAATTTCCACCAAGGGTTTCCAATAGTGGCCCGTCACTTTGACTGGCGGCTCTCGTTTTAATAAGTTAAGGGTCGTGGAGGCCATTTGGCTTAATTTTGGGCTGAAATTAACTTTTTGGAGAAGACTTATTGCTTATTTATTTTTTGTGTGCGGAGCTGATTTAGGTGGTTCGTTAAGTGCGATGAGGCAAGTGACAAAAAATGGCTAATGTGTCAAAAGTTAATTAATTTATGTTGGTTTTGTTTATTTTTTTGACCATTTTATTTGAACTTCTGTGTTTTTAATTAAAGGAAGTCCCAAGATGGAATTTAGTATAGATTTTTCGAACAAACGATGAAAATAATTGTATGTTTGTTTGCTTTTTAATGTACCTTTAATTAAATTATTTCTTTAACTACTGAGTTTGTATGAGTAACATTCGGAAAAGAAAAATAGCATTGAAAGTTTTGTTCAATGGGTAAGTTTTAGGTCTTGAGTGACAACAGAACTACTAAATTAAAGTAATTATATCTTGATTGGCGAATTAAAGTCACGAGGGAACAGTAGAGCAATCGAACAAAAAGCAGAAAAACTATTTATCACATGTAACAAGCAATTGCATCAAAGAAAATTTGTATGAATGTAGTTACCATGTAGTTAGCGCGTTTATATTTTTTAAAGTAGCTTACATAGAAAAGATTTCAATTTTCTTTAAAAAAAAATAGCAAATATAATATACCTGGAAAATAAAATAAATTTATTAAACTATTATGTAAACTTTTAAAACCATAGAAAGCTTTATAATACTCTAAAAAAGTATCAACATTAATTTATTTTTCCGTGCTATATTCCATTGTCAAAATAGATACTTTATCACTAGTTTATTTTAAAAAGTTTGCTAGAAGATACGCTTTTTAAGTTTTAAGATAGTTTTCAACTTTAAAAACTTAGATAACGAATTTCAGTTAATACTACATTTATCTGAACTTAATAGACCATAACAGTTTTATGCTACACTAAACACAAAACAACTTATTTTCTGCACCAATTCCCAAAATCTTCAGATTGCATTAAAATATTAAAAATGTAAAATAACTTTCAGAAAAACGACAGCTGATCTTTTTTTAATTTTGCCAAAATATCCCATGGAAACATTTTAACACTCAGATAAATGTCAAAAGTCGATACTTCAATCAATTTTATAACCTCTGGCATTTCGAAAATTCAAAAGTAAAAATGTAACACTTTGAAGTCTGGTAAATTTATAAATTAACCTTTTTAGATATAGAATAAAAGCTATATTTTACGCTAGGTATACTATACTATAGCTAAAAGCGTGTGTATTATTTCATTCTATTCATGAAATGTTGTTTCGTTTGTTTCAGTAGTCGAAGGGTATTTTTTAAAAAACGCTTTGAAAAGACATTTAAAAACTAAAAAAAAATCCGTATACTATAGAACATGTGTTTGTCAAATGTATCATGTCAGTGCAAAAATAAGAACTCCAAAGAATATATTATCTAGCGTTACCAGAATTTTAATAACTTTATATATATATGTAATCGAAATTAAACAATTAAAATTTGTTGGACGAAATCAAATGGTTCTACATTTATTCATTTGTTCAGCTTATATTTTAGCAGTTAATTAGCCGTTCATTAATTTCGATTGTAAATAAAGTCAGGTTGTATAACTATCTATATTTCTCGACTTTACCTGTATCAGGCCTTTTAACTACAGATTTAACACGACAATTCGAATTTTAACTGCTTTCTGAATTTCCGTGTGTTATGTACCAATTATCGGATCTTCAAAAGGGGGAAGCATTAAAATTTAACTTGGCTCCTGGAATTGGTTATTACCATAGAGCTAGGAAAGAGAATAGCGCGGTCCTTGTACGTGCGCAGTAATGCACAAAAGAAGCAGGCTAAAGCGGTACATCTTAGGATGTCACAGTGCCAGTGGAGCATCTTGGGATACCAGAGTGCCATTTTCGGCTAATATGTTATGCGCAGTAGCTCAAAAAAGAGCTAAAGCGGTGCATCTTGGGATACCTCAGTGCCAGTATGTGATGCGCAGTAGCCCAAAAACACAGCCATCCTTCAAACCTTTTGAACTGATAGTTTCCTCTACCCCTCCTTCTTAACTCTATGATTATTACTGATTTAAATTTGGAGATGCAGGTCTGTTTTATGCACACTTACATTTTCTCTTTCTTTTTTTTTTCATTTACGAGCCAACCATAAAAAGATTTAAGGATAAATGCGCCTTACACTTTAAATTGAATTTCCACAAATTAAAGAAAGAAATTTTATTTTGTAGGAACCCCCGACTCATTATCCCTTTCATACAGTTGTTTAAAAAAACTGTGCACGTTATCCATTTAAATCCAGTTGCACACTCTTACAACGAACGAGTGATTTTAACTCAGTCTGATTAATTTTCACTCCTCCAGTCTAGAAAATGCACCTCTCCTATAGGAGTGGATCCTTTGTGTTAAACCTCCGACAGGATCACTTAAAACGAACGAGTGATTCTAACTTAGTCCGAGTTAATATTCACTCCTCTTTCCAGTGTCGAAAATGCACTTCTCCTGCTAGAATGGATTTCACTCTTTTGTTTCAAGAGTGTAAATTTGGAGAGTTGCAGGTCTGCTTTATGCACACCTACATTTTCTCTCTTTTTCTTCCTTCACGAGCCAACCATAAAAAGGTTTATGGATAAATGCGCCTTGTACTTTAAATTGAATTTCCGTAAACTAAAGAAAGAATTTTTATTTTGCAGGAAACCCCTACTCATTATCCATTTCATACAATTGTATTGAAAAAACGGTGCACATTATATCCATTTAAATCCAATTGCATTACACTGTATTTTATCGTATCATATTACATTGTACGATATTAAATTTATTGATTCGTATTTTTATTATTAAGAGGACTGTCAAATCAATTTTATAAACATAATATATTTATTCATAAACATTTATTTCTAAGATAAGTTGAATATCGGAAGTTAGGGTTCCATGCGACTGATCACAACGAAAGACAGATAGCAAGTGAGACAAAAACGGGTAACAAACTAATCTGTACCTGGATCAAAATGAAATCTTCTTCAATAATTGCTTCAGAAAAAGATGTAACTCGCATTGGGAATGGCATTTATGCATTTTATATTCGAAATAAATATAAAAGGAGTTGCATCATCCAACTTAATTGTTCTTTTGAGGAATATATAACAATTTTATTTTACTTTATTGGTATTGCGTGTGTGTCGGCAGGTCCAGATCACCACCCTGTGCGTGTCGACGTCCCTGTCGGCGTACGTGGCGCTCTTCTGCCTGTTCTCGCCCAAAGTGTACATCATCATCTTCCACCCGGACAAGAACGTGCGCAAGCTCACCATGAACTCGGCGACGTACAAGCGCGCGCCCACCTCCTCCACCACGTGCGGGCCCTCGCTCAACCAGGGCAACGGAAAAGGTAAATTAACACTGTGTACACACTGTAAAAAAAATCTGATTATTTTACAAATAAAGCAAACAGATATATTTGCTTTTAATATACTGTATTAAAATTTCAAGCTAAAAAGATATGAAAAATGAATCGATAAATTGGCCATACAAATACTTTTATATAGTTTTGAGGCATAAAAAAATCACTTTCAGTAGACCCGGACGAAAGAGCCTTCTCGTAGATGAGTTCTTCCTTGCCACATTAAGTAGCAATCAACACTTTGGTCAGTGTTGAAGATGATTCCTATCACTTCAAAGCTTTGAAGTTGATTCAAAATGCCCATAATTATAGGTATCTGAACCCCCATAATGAACTTCACACTGGCAAACAAACCATGAATACTATAAAGTATTTACATTTTTCCCTGATGTATAGAAAAAATAGAATGCTCAATTGATAAAAAAGAGAAGCTACTGAATAACTCATATTAATTCATTGACAAATACATATGTCTGGTTGTTTTCCAAGCGAAAATTTTAAATTAAATTTAATTTGAATTGCATATTGATTTCTTAAAAACAACCTGAACTAGGTCTATTTTTGAGATAACCTTAAAAACATTTTCAAATGGGAAAAGTACATTGTGAATAAAAATTTATTACTTATAAATTTTAAAATTTAAGGTTATTGTAGGAAAGAATGAAGTACAGCTGTGGAAATAAAAAAGTACCCACTTGAGGTTATTTCATCCGTTAGTCACCCTATAGAATCGGACCTTTTTGAGATTGTGTACAATTAACATTCTAAGTTAATTGCACGATACAAAATTTGCATAAGGGGCCGTCTTCATATTAAAAATATTACGATCTTTGAAATTTCCAATAGCAACACCCATTTTTAATAACTTAGAAATGTTAAGCACTCTTGAAAACCCTTAAATCTAAGTTTTTGTTACATTTGGATGAATATTTGACGAGTTATTCAATCGAATCACTTGTGGACCTTTTGGGGACCATCTCTAAAATGACAAGCAAGCATGCATGCAAAGCCGTCTTTATTTATCAATTACACACGTAATCTTATACACAGTCCCCTAATGGGTAATTAAAAAGTATTTTGTGATTTACTCAGCAAATTAAGAATAAAAAATTTTAAAATTTGGGATTTCGCTTAAACTTCTTGTCTTAAATTTATTTCTTTAAAAATATTAATGGGTATCCATTCATATTTTTTTAAAAAATTATTATAATAATTATTTAAAAATATAAAAATTGTTTTAAATACCCCAATACTGAATGCATTTTGTTTGGGTTATTATAATTTCTTTTCGGTAAAAAATTCGTTTCATTATCTTAATTATTTATAGATCGGGATAGTTTTTTATGCGCAACTCATTTAACATTATGGGACCTAAACTTTGCACGTCTCTAACTTCTCTAATAATGCTTAAAAACTAACAAAATTTGGCATTTCGTCTTAACATAGGTCAGAGATTTGAAATATGGATTCAAAAAAGGGGTGTTGCCATTGGAAATTTCAAAGATCGCAATATTTTTAATATGAAGACGGCCCCTTATGCAAATTTTGTAACGTGCAATTAACTCAGAATGTTAATTGTTCACAATGTCAAAAAGGTCCGATTCTATAGGATGAATAACGGCCAAAATAACCACTAGTGGGTACTTTTTTATTTCCACAGCTGTACAAAATACGGGAAAAGCCGGCTCTAACAATCAAGGGTTTTAACTAAACTTAGTACATTTCCCTTTGCTATTTCAATTCGCCCTTACATAAAACTAAATGAACTATAAACAGTTTCACCTATCTCAAACACATCCGTCATAGTTTACAAATCATTTACAAACAAAATATTAAAATGCATGATTCGCATCAAAACAGTAACTTTCTCCTAGCTAATTATTCATAATAGATTTTGGAATCAGTCTCCTGCACTTAATTAGTCAGAAACACATGGGTGTACACTTTCAGACGGGAGAATAAGCATAGAGTTAAGAGGATGGAGTTGCTTGGCGAGAAACAAAGTGAAGCCGCCAGAATGTCGCCAAGCAATCCTTGTAAGCCCAAACAAATCGCTCAACCAACGTTTGTTCAATGTGTAGTGTAGTGTAATCATTTCCGACTGCCTATTTCTAGCCTCCATTAGGAGCTTTAACACAGCCAATAAACGCCTCGTAATTTAGAACCCTGGTCAAGTGATGAGGTCGACACCTTAGCGGGCACCCAACAGAACTTCGAGCGACATCGTACGCTGACGCCGTCGGGACATTGGACTCCACAGATTTAACGAGCACGTCTGTCCTAATGTACTCGGGCCCATCCATCGCGAGTTGGATTTTTCTACTCTTTCCCAGTACAGAGATCCAATTTATAGGATGACTGGCAGTAGGTGGGATTCGAACCCTGAGAAAGGCTGAACTCCTGAGAAGGCTGAATCCTGAGGCGGATGCCTTAACCACTCGGCCACGGACAGGCCTAGTTCAATGTAAAACGCATCAGTTTATAATTTTATTATTTTAAAAATATTTGTGAAGTTGTAGGCTGTAATAAGAGATATGAATATATAAGGTGGGAATTATCAACTTCACAGGTAAGAAAAGCACGTTATTATTTTTTTATTAAAGAGTAGTCGCCAAGTTCGTTTTAATATGCCTTTTCAAACTCCACCTCAGAATAGACCCAAATAAGTCGTCGAGATCGTCTCTTTGGGCTTCTACTACGAGGCGTACAAACCCGTCACCTTGCTGACAAGTTAACCAGAAACGTACATATAATAATTATTAAAAATTTATTAATTTAATGAGTTGACTAGGCACTCGTCTAGTCAACTCGCCTAGTCAACTCATTGACTAGGCACTCGCCTAGCATACAAAGGTCCCAGGTTTGGGTCCGGGATCGCCAAAATAATTGCCGACCTATAAAAAGGCCCGTGCAGCCAAAAATTTTCTACGAATAATACCCCATGTAAGGAAGTGCACGTTAAATACCCCTCAACGTCCTAATGCTACGTGCGATGTCGCCCATAACGATTGCGTTGGGTGCCTATTCAGGTGTCGGCTCGTCACTTGACTGTGGTTCTAAAATACGACGACCGTCGCCAATAGCCCTCGTGTAGCTCTAGTTTGACGATAATTAAAACCTAACCTGGCCTAACTTCAGAGGGAGAAAAATACGTTGAAATTACCTTTCTTTGTTAAAGATTCAGAAATCGCCTAGTAGACGTAGCAAGCCTACGTATGTACAGGGTGGTTATAAAATAACGCTCCCTTTTCGGAGTGGTCTGTAGCTTGAATGAATAATCCAAATGCATCAAAAATTGAGACACTTGCTATTCAAGAAGGGGGGAAAAGAATGGAATCATAAAAAAGACAGAATCCTAAAGAATAATCATAAAAAAAGAATAATCATAAAAAAACAAACTCGTCTTTTGACCAGAATCTAAATTACGAGGCGTCGTCAATTATTGCCAATTACTGCCAACACAGCTAATTACGCCTCGTAATTTAGAACCTTGGTCAAGAGACGAGTTTCTTTATTACGAAAAAGAATGGAATTGTAGCACAGAAACTCGTCTCTTGACCAAGGTTATTATTACGAGGAGTAGCCAATTATGGCTAATTACGGCCAACACATCCAATTGCGCCTCGTAATTTAGAACCCTGGTCAAGAGAAAAGTTTGTGTTTTATGATTCCATTCTTTTTCCCCCTTCTTGATTAGTAAGTGACTCAAAGTTTTTTGCATTTGGATTATTCATTCAAGCTACAGACCACTCCGAATAGGAAGCGTTATTTTATAACCACCCTGTAATCTCCGCTTTATAATAGCGCCAAAATGTCGCCGACGGCTTTTGTTTGGGCTTACTACAAGGCGATCAATGGCTTCACTTGGCAAACCAAATTTTGCATTAGTTTTCATCCAGCAGCCCCTCCATCATCTTCTTACCTCCATTTGGGAAAAGTCGTTTATTTTTGCATCTCAAGAGAGAGACGCTTAAAGTTTGAAATCAAGGAGGTCTCAGTTGGCACGGACAAGATCGAAACGGCGTGTCTTCTTTTGCCAAATGGTGTCTCATTAGAGGAAACGGGGAAATAAGAAGTTGTAGGAAATTGCCCCTGAAATTGCTTTGGTGGTGTTACAGTTTCCAGGAAACTGGAAAGTTTCAAATTTCCGCCACCCGAAACAAAATGGAACACTCTCATGCGTGTTCGGTCGGATTAAATGGTTAGGTAATTTATACATTGAGGGATTTGTTACGTAAAAGCATGGTTTAGAGAAACGCGTAACTTGTAACAGTTACATTTTCCCGGTAACGCCAAGTAACACCGTTAGATTTTTCAGAAGGTAACTGTAATTGTAACTTTGATAAATTTAACTTTTTTCCAACTTAAATTTTTTAATAGTAACTGCGATTAGTTAATTTTTATATAAATTAACTGTAACTGTTCCAGAGTTATTTTTAAGTAAGTAACTGTAACTGTACCAGAGTTACTTTTAAGTAAGTAACTGTAGCTGTAGCAGAGTTACTTTTTAAGTAACTGTAACTGAGTTACTTTTTAAGAGTAACTTTCGATCCCTGGGTTAAAAGGTTCTCAAACTCTTTGGACATTATTTGGAATTTTTATGATCATCAGATTTAGAAGTCCTTGGAATTTTTAAACAATGACATTACCCTATAGACAACACTTAACTTATTTATCTATGAGTTTCTATTTTACATAAAATCATTTATTCATTTATGGCCGATCATTACAATCTCATAAAAATAGGCAGATAGTTTTAAACAAAATTCTTCGAATTTTATAAATTTAATTCAAATAAGATTCGTAAAAGATTGACCTATATATTTTTTTTTTCGAAAAACAGTACAATCTCCCATTTTATTCTTAAACCCCTTGTTTATGTGAGCATCGAAATTTAAATTTAAAAGTAAAAATTTTCGTTTGGCGTCTCTAAATTTGTGATTCCTTTAAAAATTAAAGCTCTATGTGTATATATTTATGGTTTGACCTTATGAAATAATTTTTTTGAAAAAAAAATTAATTTTAATCCAGTTGATAAAGTCCTCATCGCATTTGACCACATTTCAAAATCCCTACTGGCGAAAACAATGAAAAAGAATAATAATAAATAATAATAATATTTATTATTACAAGAACAAAAAATAATATAAAAATACTATGGCACGCCAAGGGGGGAAAAATACCGTGCATGCAAACAAACATATAAGAAAGAAAATAAAGCGAAAACCATCTGGTATACGGATATGACTATAATGCTTCAAATTAAAGTTGAAAATATAGATACAAGTCTTCAATGTTTATAAAAATCAGAAAAAAAATCAAGGCATAACAGTTGTTTATATTATAAAACTGAATATATGCAGTTTATTTTATAATTTATTGGCAAGCGAGAACAATTTGTGTAAATATTGTTTTAATGAAAATTGGGATTTGGACATTTTCATTTCATCTAGTATCATATGCATATTTTCTCTATGTTCACAAAGCATGTAAGTTATGTGCGCAAACAACTCTGCATTGAAATTACTGTGCATTAAACCAATTCAACCTTCAAGTAATTTAGTGAATTAATTGTAATCGCTTAACAATGCAACAATGCATGCTATTGCAATGTAACGCCTAGTTTACTCCACCACAACGCAATTCTAAAATTAATGATAAGGAACATTCAACTTGATTTGTTGATAATTAATATATAATTTCACGCATAGCAGATTACCTAATTATCCCCTAATAAATATATTGCCTATAGTAAACTATACCAATTGAAAATATATACATTAGAAATGTACAATGTGAATGTTTCAGATTATGTATAACGCTTTTGTTTTTATTTTTCTCTGTGCTACGATTTCATTGGTTGCTTCAGTTTTACTTACAAAGTGACATATATATCTGAAAAGAAACTTTTCTTTGTATGCAGGCTTTCTTTAACAAATGTTTTGAACAACCAACATCACAGCAAGAAGTCGGCATTTTAGAAATTTGAAAAGTAAAATGTTCCTAGAAAACTCACTTTAGAAACTACTTCATAAAATCGTGCTAAGCTCCCAATTTTGTTAAGGATACTATTGGCCAAAAACGACATGTTTAAAATCAAAATCATGCGTAAAAATTTCCTGCACCAGTTTCGAATGTTTGAATTTTACCAGAGATTTACAAAGAATTTTTTTAACAAATTAATAATATTTTATCCAAGAGATTTTTTTCTAATTTGCACAAGTTTTCTTACAACATTTTTAAATCACTGCAAATTATCGATGCAACAATGTAAACATGTTTCAGGTCTTGGGTGGAAACGAAAATGAAAACAAATTATTTCTTGGGCATAAATTGGTGAATTAACGTCACGTCGAAAGAGAGCATCAATTGAACAGTAATCGAGGTAAAGGCAGAAATGAAAGCTGGTAGAAAATAGGTCATATGAAACAAACCTATTATAACGCTACTTTATACTTATTTTAATCAATGGGGTTGTTTCACGGAGGATCTGGCAATAGCTATACAATCTTGTTTTCCTTACTCTCCAACAACTCTCTAAATGTATCTGCTCTCTATTTACTTTTGTTTTGGTTAGTTGGCTGGTAGAGATCGGCTGGTAGAATTGTGTGCTGACCAAGCACACTAACCTGAATATAGTTCTACCAACCAACCGACATAACCAAAACAAAAGTAATTAGTGAGTAAGGAAAACAACACCGTGTAGCTACTGCCAGATCCCCCATGAAACAACCCCATAATGAGCCTAAAAATACTATTTTTTATTTAATGTGGATTTAAATGTGATTAATTAATTTTTTTTAAATTACTAAGCAATAACTTCAGTTGATTTATTTCAATCAGTTACATTAGTTGCCAATTCAATTATAGCAACAACTCTTATTAAAATAATAATTTTCAAATCAAAACCACATTTGTTTCAAAGCCACTAGATTAGAACAAATAAGATTCCATTCATTTTAAAAATAGAATCCCATTAAAGTATATAAATCCATGAAAACGTTTTTTATTTTATTTTTTCGCTATAATTAGGTAAAAGAATAAAAAATTAACTACGAAGTTTCCATTTCAAATCTAACTAAATCCTTATAAAACTTTCGTGCTAAAAAAAATATTAAATTATCTTCTTAGTGATCTAACATGTCATCCAATTAAATGATAAAATTGTACTAAGTAAAAGGAATGTTATTTATACAAAAAAATCTGTTGCCGTTTTAGATTAAGTGTAGTTTCAAGTTTATTCTTAGATTCGGAGATTTTTTCATAAAAATTTTACGAATCTAAGTATTTCACATTAGAATATAGGTTCGAAAATTATATTTAAAAAATATGTGAAAAATATATTTTCAAAATTTGAAAAATTTGGTTAAAAGATCTGAAAAAGGTATTAAATTATCTTCTTAGTGCTCTAACGAGTCTAACATGTCAACCAATTAAATTATAAGATTGTAATAAATGAAATTAATGTTATTTTCACACACAAAAAAACTGTTGCAGTTCTAGATTAAGTTTAGTTTCAAGTTTATTCTTAGATTTGGAGATTTTTTCACAAAAGTTTTACGAATCTAAGTATTTCATATTAAAATTTAGGTTTGAAAATTAGATTTAAAAAATCAGAGAAAAATCTATTTTAAAAATCTGAAAATTATATTTAAAAGATCTTAAAAATATATTAAATTATCTTCTTAGTGCTCTAACGAAACTAACATGTCAACCAATTAAATGATAAAAAAAAAGGAAAGTCATTTATACAAAAAAAAAACTGTTGCAGTTTCAGTTCAAGTTTATTCTTAGATTTGGAATTTTTTTTTTCATGAAAGTTTTACGAATCTAAGAATTTCGTATTCAAATTCGGTTTGAAAATTATATTTCAACACACAACAACAATTATGAAATATCCCCAGGGTATTTTTTATTTTAAATGTTTTTTTTATCTTCAACAGAATCAGGATTCTATTAAAAAATTATTCTATTTAACTTTTAACAACGACAAATAGAAATAAAACTGTAAAGTTCCCACATATGGTGATCAAGATAGCATGGTAGTGACTTCCGGCAACAAAGGAAGTTCCAGACCAAAAAATATAAATATTTTTATTTTTATCTTTTTAATTCTGTGTTCGAATGCAACATTTTCTCATTTTCAGTCACGGTTGGGACGAAAAGAAATGTCACAAAAGCGCCTGAAGTTTATTTTATTGTGGCTTGGAACTAGATAAAAACCGTGTTTACTTTCGTCAAACTCAGTCATTAAACCAAATCTCAAAGGCTTTTTAATGAGCGAACGTTTTTTGTCACTTCTTTAGAAAGATTGCTTTTTTATTTGTTAAGCCTTTTGTCTTTCTTTGCTGGTCGTTATTGCGAATTTCGTCACAAAAAGTTTTTAAAACTGGATCCGTTACTTTAATGAGATTTCACTTGAATTCTAATAAAATTTGATAATTCGCGTTTTTTATTCTCCTTTGTTGAAGTAACTCTTTTTTCAATTTCGCAACTAAACAAGCTTCTTAATTGCATGTTTCTCTTGGCTTATGGCTATTATTTCAAAATATGCCAGTTTTAAATTGTTTTTAGCTTAGTTGCTAAGTTGTTAACTACACCCTTAGCGAACTAGAACTATTAAAAACAGCTTAATTATAATACTTTTGTTATTATCATTCAATTTCGGAACCAACCAAACCTTGTTAATTAAAAACAATCCTGTTGTATACCCCACAATACTTTTATTATTTACAATACTTTTATTATGTAATTGATTATTTTTAATTTTTAAATTCTCGTTTTTTATTCACTTTTGTTTAAAAAACAACTATAATTGTTGGTTTAAATTTCATCATGTAACAAACTTCTCATTTGCATGTTTCTCTATTTTAAATTTGAAATATGTCAGTCAGTTGTCTTACATTTAAAAATATGTCAGTTTTAAACTATTTTTTGCTCTTAAATTGCTACGTTAACTACACAATTAGTAAACAATTAAAAACACTTTAATTTCTAATATTTCCTTTATCATCATTCAATTTTGGAAATTACCAATATTTGTTATTTAAAAACTGCCATAATCAATCAATCCCTATCCTAATCAATATACCCCACAATACTTTTATCAGGATATTGATCATTTTTAATTTTTAAATTGGTGTATTTTTATTCTCTTTTGTTAAAATAATTCCTTTTTTTTTTCAATTTCACAACAGAAAAAATTCTTAATTGTTTCGCTTGTATTACGCTGATTACTTGAAAATATATACGTTTTAAACTATTTTTAGCTTTCAAAGTGCTAAGTTGTTAACAACAATAATTGCAAACAATTTAAAACAGCTTAATTACAATAGTTTCTTATTTTTATTCCATTTTGGAACCTATCTTCTTTAATTAAAAAGTATCTGTCAAGGCCCAAAAATACATCTCTAGTGTAATCGATTATTTTTTAATTTTTAAACAAATGTTTTGATCTGCTAACAAGTTCCCCAACTATGCAATATCGCTAAAAGACCACATCCATTTAACTTTTTAAAAAGCCATTAGAATAATTTTGGACGTTATCCAAAGGCATCAGGCCAACTTCCAAATAATAGAACCGCGGCAGAAAAATAAAATTTCTTTTCACTACGTCAAATCTCCATACAGATAATAATGGGTATTTGAGAGACCTAGAAATGTAAAATATTCACTCACTAAAAGCATTTTTGCCTCATGTAAGTATTGTTAAAGGACTCGTGAATAAGAACTGCTTGCTGTGAGGCCAGCAAATGCATTTGGTTTTTGTAATATCTTTTATTTATTAAGCAGAGGTTTTTTTATTTATCTGTGTTTTTTTTTTTCATTGAAGTTATTTCATTTTCATAAAAAATTGTACCATTAGTTTATTGAGGACATGCTTTCAAAACATTTCAAAATAATATATATTTATTTCGATGCGAGGATAATAATATACAGCATAATAATTTACGATGCATTTAGTTAATTTTATTAAGTATTTTATTATGAATAAGCGACTTTCTAGAATATTTTTATTTACAATAAATCAAATTCTGTCTATAGTTAAGAGATAGCTTAAGGTAGGCGAATACCCAAAATTCTAGAATTTTACTATTACTTTAATCTTTTCCAAATTTGGCATAGTGATTTAAAATATAATGAGCAATGTTATTTAGGCATTTTTTTATTTAAATACACTTCATTTATTTTAAACGTTGTTTTTTTTTACTAAAAAAAGAGGTTTACGCTAACAAGTCTACTTCATTGAATTTTCCTCCTTTAAACATTAATTATGTGTTAAATTCTCCTTTTTAAACTGATACATGCAATGACCCTCTAGAGTTACATACAAATTACAAGAAAAGAAGTTATTAAGAAAAATGTCATGAATTTAAATAAAAAAAAGATTTTTTTCGATTAACTTGCATTTGAACATTTTTTTTAAAAAACTACTATATTTGCACCAGATGTTAGAAGCTTATAGGACGGATATATACTGAAATACAAACTGTAAAAACTTTCAGGTAAATTAATGTAAAACTTTTATACTAGAAGTGTTGGCGTCTACCCCTTTTTTTTTAGGTGAAAAACACCGTTTAAAATAAATCAATGAAATTTAAATAAAAAAAATTGCCTAAACAGCATTGCTCATAACATTTGAAATCACTATGCCAAATTTGGAAAAGAATAAAGTATAGTATAAAACATTTTAGAATTTTAGGTATTCGCCTACCTTAAAGAAATAAAAACTATTTAAAATCTTAAATTTATCGCAAACATTGGGCGCGCAACATCGCGGGTTTCCAAAGCGAAGTGCATCAGTGTTAATCCAATGGACAAAAAATATTTTCTCTGCCACATTTCTCCGGCTGTCTCTGTATGGAATATTTTTACAAAACGATTTTTTTATGTCATAAAAGTAAACTTACAGGTCCCGACAATCCCATTTTTTGAAATTATTTCGATTTTTTTTTTAAACTTTGAATACATAATTTTCCAAAAAGTATTCGAAGCAATTTTGCAAAGTGGTGGTTTTGGAAGCAAAAGTGGTATTATAGAGACCTGTAAGTTATCTACATTAATTATTTAAAAAAAAAATTGCAAAAATATTCAATACAGCCGGAGAAATGTGACAGAAAAAATAGGGTTTTTTTCCCATTGGATTTTTTTTTTTTTTAGATATGGTAAATATATATTCCAGCTTGTGTGCTTGTTCAGAAAACCGATTATAAGCTTTCGTCAAGAGGGACAGACACAGAAAGAATTTTTACAGTCACAAAGAAATGAATAACACATAGACAAATAACAACATTTATTGACGGTCACAAACATCCATGCCTGACCGGGATTCGAACCAGACTCCAGCAGTTACAAAGGCTAGAGTCCGGGGCGACCCCGTAGCATAAACATTGAGTCACTTGAGTTTGGAGACCCCCGGTCCAGCGTGCCCATCCCCCCCTCCCTTCATTTCAAAATGTGTTCATTAATTATATATACATTGTAAAATATTTTCTGAGAGATTATAACTAATTAAGTATTGAAGGATGTAAAATTTGTCAACTTTCATCAGCAACTACGATTCTATCGGTAAACAGAAAGCTAATTAAAATAACGTTCAGCAAAGAGGTGAATGTTTCGAAACACTTGGAACCTCTTAAGACCCAAGCAAAACCGTACACGTATATTCTTAATCTTAATTTTTAGCATATATTTGTATGAAAAGCATGTTATGTTTTTCCAAGAAATTTTTTTAAAAAAATTATGTTAAATACTTACTCAGGGACACGCCTTAAACTCTAAAAATATGCATTTTTTGTGCTATAAGTGCAACAAAAAAAGGTCGTATCACTTATTTGTGATACATTCATCATGCAGTTCACAGATCATTTTAACATTGTTTTTAATGCAAAATGCCTTTAAAATTAACTACTAAAAGAACTTTTTGAAAAGTTAAAAAAAATTCAATATTTTTTTAATCAAATATCGTATTTTCCTTTGTTCAACTTCGTTTTTAATAGAAATAAAAGACTGATATCTGTAATCAACGGTTAAAAACTGATATTTGGATCTTCTTCTATCGTACCAGGTCAATTTTGAACTACTTAACGTGTTAATTGTTTGTGGTTAGGTTTGAAAAAAATTCCCAGGGACACCAGGTTCTCAAGAGGTTAAGCATTTAGAAATAATGTAATTCTAACATTTTATCACATAAAATCTAGACTATTAGATATCTAGATATCTATTAGATAATAAAAAAAAGAAGAAGCTGCAAACAACAAATTCCAGCAAAATATTTTTTTGTTGCTCTTTATTACCACACTGTCAGACTGACAACCAAACCCTGAAAAAGTTTAATTGGCTTGTTTCAGATGACGTATTTCTTCCAGCCTTGATTCCTTCTCTACTTTCGATCAGTACTCCAAATAGTCTTTTGTTTGAAAGTGACATTAATTCACCAATCGAGGCGGGGCCAGGATGGGCGAGTGGTCTGGACCAGGACCATTACGCTAGCAGTCTACGCGCTGTAACGGGTACGGGTTCGATTTCCACCTTCGCCCTGGGTGTACTTCCTTTGTCTGTAACAGTAAAAATTCTTTCTGTGTCTGTCTTACTTGACGAAGGCTTATAAAGAGGGTCTCTGATCAAACACACTAGCTGGAATATATATATATTTGTATTTACCAAACATCCTCCCCTACCACCACCAATCGAGACTTTACAAAAGAAAAACTACTATCATTTAACCATTTATGTTGCCATTCAAGACCTGAAACATGACTACATTGAATCAATGAAATTGACTAGAAAATGCATTATATAGCTTTCCAATAAGCAGCATCAAAACTCATTGAGATTGTTGAGTGGGAATTATCTCATAAAAATTATTTAAAACCAATTAAACTAAATTTTGACGTTGATATCTCTATATATTGCAATTCGCGAAAAACATATTTAAATTTTATGTAAATGCTTCAGTTTTATAAAACTGTATGCTCAGTCAAGGAAAACAAAGCTGAAACATTGGTGCGAGTTTGCCCAAAACATGCAATTTCTTAAAAATAGTAATTTTATTTGTGGATAACTTAATAAAATTTATTATTGCGAAGAGTTTTAAAGAATTAAAAATGATTTGTTATACATTATGTCCCGGTAAATCTGTATACAGAAAAGGCAACTTCTGTTTGTGTGTTTGTCTGTATAGGACGCAAAAACTTAATAACCACGCAACAGATCGTCACGAAATTTGGCACAAAAATTCATCTCATCTCCAGAACAAACATAGGATAAGAATTTTTCGAATCGGACCATTCCTTCTATCGTTTTCGAACGTTTTAAGGGAAAAAATACACCACTTTCGCTCAAATCCGATCATTTTTTCTCTTTCGTGATGCCATCAGGCAGAAATATTTAAATAAAACTTTTTAGAAAACAATTGAAATCGAAAATGTTTAATTTATTTAATATTTGTTCATTGCCTTCAGAAACAAAATTAATAATTTGAAAAAATAGTTGGATATGTTTCAAGTAACGTAATCCTACCACTCTCCATTCTATTATTTTATTGTGTAAATATGATTTTAATTATGAATTTTTTAAAAGCATAGTTAAGCTTTTACTGAACTATGTTGGTTTTTTAGAGACCGTTGCACTACAGATGCATATTAGGATTTCATGTCTTCCTTTTTTCGCCAATTACTTTGCCAAACTCGCCAAATTATTACAAAGAACGTGCAAAAGAGCATTTTTTTTAATAGCTGGTTGGTTGTGCGATGGTCTTTGCGCCAGAGCTGAATGGGAGTAATGGTAGCTATATATTTTCCTCGCCAAATTTTTCAAACACGCCAAATGAGCTAAAATGTTTTTATTCGGAAAATTACTACGACATTAACTGTTAATTTTATTGCATTTTTTAAATTTTGAATTTTTTAATATAATATAAGTAGCGGGATTTTGTACTTTAATAACGAACGGTATCAGCAACATAAGCTTATTAAAAAGCAAATAAACTTATAAAAAACTGCAAATCGTTTGCTGTTTGCTGGAGTAGCTTATTTTTTAATTCTTACTGATTTTTTTTTTACTTAAATATGTATTCTCTTTAATTTGAGCTTCTTATCAAAGGTATTTTTGAAATTAATATTAATTATTACTATATCCAAGATGGGTAATTAAATGGAAAAAATTACTGGGTAATCTTCATATCTTATGTAACTCAAATGAAAGAAAAAATAGTAAAATTGACTATAAAATTACTTTTTCACCTCTACCCGTGCAACGTCGGGTATAACAGCTAGTTATTAAATATTTCAGATTTCGCAAGTAAATTAACAGCAATAAGTGCCTCAAAAAAACTTTTAAAAAAATCTATTACGTGGTGCAATTATTAAAAAAATGCTTGATATTTCACATAATCAATCATAACTTCCTTGATACCTGTTAGCGCGCATCTTATCTTTAAGTACCCGTTCATTGTTATTGCCCCTTAGCCTCAGCAACATAAATGCTTTAACACTGGTTCGACTAAACAATGTATTAATACAAAAAATTAACCATCTGCACAGTCTTTGACGAATGACAAATGACGGTGAGTGAGCCCACTAGAAGGGAAAAGCATAAACTTAATAGCACGTTACCCGCTCGCCAGAAGAGACAGTAACAATCGACACACAACGAAAGACGACACAAACACACACACACACAATTAACAATATTTATTGACAAACATCCATGCCTTACCGGGATTCGAACCCGAACAAAGCTCCAAGGACTAGCACTCTAACCATTGCTCCCCCACCGGGTCGGCTGCACAGTCCTTACATTAATATGTTCATCTATAATAATAAAAGAAAGCGTCTGTCTGTCTGTATGTATGTCTGTCTGTGGATCGCAAAAGACCTACTTAGACTGCTCTAAAAAATTCGAAGTTTTTAATATAGATTCCTTTTAATACCTACGTGTGCACCTGAGGCTTAGTTTTTTCATACTTGATTGTGTATTTTCACAAGTAGTAGTGTTTTATATGTTAATTTTGTGTTTACAGGAACAGCAGTGGAGCAGGTGAAACTGAGCGTGCACATGACGCCTTCCAGAGAGCAGACTACCGAAACAGACAAAGACAGCCTGGCGTCTCTGTGATAACTATTTGCCACTCTCCCCGACGATACCAAAGAAAACAAAAGCATTTTGCCAACAAGTATGTCCATAGGTGCGTGTAAAATAAAAATTCACAACTCTGAGATATTCAATGTTCTGTGGAAAAGGTTAAAGACTTCAATCCACTTTTTCTTCTCCAAAAAGTGACATTGTTATAAAAAAGAACTTGAATATGTTAATGATCAAAGGAACTTGTGAAAACAATGACATTTTTTACAATGTTGAATGTGGTGTATGAGTAAGATACTAGATTGCATGTTTGTTAGCTTGTACATAAATATTGAAGATGTATATTGTATGGGGGACCGTTTGCAAGAAGTGTATCTTGGTAACGAACAAAGAGACTTTGCAAGTTAAGAGTGAAGTTTTTTTTTTTATAATAATAAATATAGAGTATTATATGGTGTCAGATGAAGAAGAACGTTAAGGACTGTGGACATTTTATAATAACTGTATAGCTTATTATATGATATGGTGTAAGATGAAAAGGACGTTAAGAACCGTGGACATTCTATAATAATAAATGTATAGCGTATTGTATCATATGGTGTAAGATGAAGAAGAACGTTAAGGACTGTGGACATTTTATAATATTAAATGTATAGCGTATCATATGGTGTAAGATGAAGAAGAACGTAAAGGACTGTGGACATTTTATAATAATAAATGTATAGCGTATTGTATCATATGGAGTAAGATAAGAAAGAGCGTTATAAGGACTGTGGACATTTTATAATAACTGTATACTGTACTGTATCATATGGTATGAGATGAAGAGGAGAGTTAAGGAATATGGACAGTTTTATAATAATTATTATGTTGTGTAATTAACTGTATTATATGAATAGGAAACCCGATTGCGTTTGGATTGGTTTGTATATAGGATTTTTACGAAAAGTGAGAGGTTTCGACCGATTCCTGTACATAGCAGAAGCAAAGTTTACGATGATCGTATTTTGGAATGTTTTTAACAAGTTCAGGTTTTGCCGTCGATACGAGAGAAAGAGCGTTATTTTCCTATTTTGGGGATCTGCAACACTAAATCATATCATTTAAGTAACTGCCAATGAACACATGAAGAAGCATGAGCATATAAGATGAACAAAGTTGGGAATAGAGATCAACTTAAAGTCACGTCGTGTAGCGTATATGCTCTGCACTTAAACTGCATATCTCGGGCTTCCCTATAACACTACCAATGACCGTCATTGTTGTATACTGTGTTGTCACTGTATACACTGTGCATACTGTGTTGTCACTGTTGTTAAAACAGGTAGCTTTAGTATAAATCCAAGTTCGAACAATACGAGTAACCGTATACATAAAGTATAAACAAAGTTCTGTGTTACGTATCAGTAGGGAACTGTGGTCGCTTTCAGACGCGCGGTTCCGTTGTCGTCGTGTGAAAGAGGGTTGAAATGGTTAACCTAAAGAATCGTGGCCGGATTTGGCTACTTTTCGGAAATCTCGCCTAGTTGAAATGATAACAAAAACCCGGCACTTGCCAAGATGGTTGCCATCTCGAAATGACCCAAAATATTACCTAGTATTAAAATGGCAGACTGAAAATAGCAAAAATTTGTACTTTCAGGAATGGCTTGAAAAAGGGAAAAACAACTTTAAATATTATGCACAAAACGTAAAAATGCCAAAGAATTGATTAAAAAAAAAAGTAAATAATTATTTAAAAACACTTTGCATGTAATTAATAAAAGAATAGCGTAAAAAAACTTCACATCAAATTAAGCGCATTTAAGATTTAAATGGATTAACTTTAGAAATTGGCAATGCAATTGCTAATTTCGCCAAAGGTTGCCACAATACCAACTTGTCGGTGTTACAGATTTGGCGTGAAATTGCCGGCCACGATTCTTTAGGTTAACTAACCCATAGCTTTCCCACACAAAAAAATATATAAGCCCAAATGTCGTAGGTCAGTGTCTTAGCGAAGATGTGTTATACCGAGGTGAAAATAGGTTTAGATCACTTTACAGAGTTGTCTGTATGTTTAGCTGCATTTGTGTTTCTGAGGCAATAAGAGTGCACAGTAAATAAGCAGGTATTTGAGGGTGTGTACAAACAGGTATCAAGAACTTCATAATTGATTATGTGAAATGCCAAGCATTTTTTTAATAATAGCGTACATTACAATAATAGAGTAATTTGCGTAACAGTTTTTTTTTTAAAGTTTTTTCAAGGCATTTAATAGCTATAAATTTATTTCCGAAGTTTGAAAAATATAATGATTTACTCTTACATAAAATGTAACATATCATTTTAAATTTTAATAACAATAATAAAAATTTATTTAAATGTGTATTCAAAAATTAAAATGCATGTTTCAAAGGAATTATGTTTATTGCAAACTTGCATCAGTGCTCCAGTATTGCTTTTAATTGACTGGACACACATTTTCATAAAATATAAGCATTTCTATAAAAACTTTAAACATTTTTGTATATTTTCAGCAAATTGCAACATATCGAAATATCAACGTAGAAATTTAGTTCAATTTGTTTTTTAAAAAAAATTTAGGATATTTCATCAATTGCAAGTTGATTATACATTGTGCACATCTCAATACTATAATTTGAAATGCATGTCGTAGTATCTTTAGCTACTACACATTTTCTAACAAAATAGTCCCATTACAAGCTCTCTTTTAAAGTGTTATTTTTTTATTGCTGCAGACATGTTTGAGTACGCTAAGCCTTTTGGTTTTTGTAAAAAGAAGTTTATGTATTTAGGTAAATGAGTGCTTTCCCTTCGGGATCCGGCCATTGGTAAATAACACAGGGGCTCATTTGCTGATGGTCTAATCTTCAATACGGGGAAAGCGAACGCTCATTTTTATATTATTTTAGTATGTGCTTTACAAACCAGATGGCGCCACTAGCACAAGCGTTTCACCGATCTTCCATGCTTTAACTAGATGCGATGGTTTAGAAATTATATAGAACTGTAATTATAAATATGTTGTTATTATAGTGCAATATATGGACGTTCTGTGTGTTCTAGACTGCCATTAGCCTTTATTATATATGAAGGGTTTATTTGAAAAACTCACATTCTCCAAGGTACAGTTGAAACCAACTCGCAGGGAGCACCGATACATTTCGTGTTAACCGAATTTCATGTTAACCATCAAGATTTTTTGTTTTGCATTTTACCAATGAATAGTTTTAAAGAATAACATCTAAAAATTATTCAAAATTTATCGAATGGTAATTCACTGAAAATACATGTAAATGATTATAAATTCTAATAATAAAGTTCATTTAGTGTAGTACATACTATAGAATACATACTATAGACTACATACTATCGACTTAATCGTCGAAAAGAATTATAAATGGCTAACAACTGTTGCAGGTAAAATTCTTTATTATACTTGTTAACCCTTTTTGTCCCAATGACAATTTGGCATCATCATTTTAGAAGAAAAAAATCTGATCGTCTATAGCCATTTATGATATTAAAAAAGCAAATCATTCGATTCTTATAAATTTTTTCTACTAGAAAATATTTTTTATTGATCTTAATAGATGTCAGGCTTATTATTTTTTTTAATTATGATCAAAAACATGATGATGCAAAATGGCATCACTGGGACTGAAAGGGCTAAAGAACACCAATTGACTGACGAATCTTTGGCGATCGTGTTATTCTCAAAAGTAGAAGACAATTTCTTCTTAAATAATGTTCGTTTGTCGCTTTTTTATGTTTTGTTAACTTTATTTTTCGAATAACTAACAAAAATAAGTCAAACTCTGAATTTTTTTGTTCGGGTTAAGCGAGATTTCGCGTTGAGTGATTTTTAGTATTAGCCCAAAGCTTTATAGTGTCCTGGGAAATGCTTCCAGTTCATCTTAAGCGAAATTTCATGTTAAGCGAGTTTGCGTTAACGAGGTTCGACTGTATAACTAAGATATGAAGCCCGGTCTTTATATTTAGCGATTTCTCATAATTGTAAATAAAACTAGACGAAATCGCCAATGAAGGAGCCGGACCGCATATCTTAGTTATACTTAAGGCAATGTGAGGTTAGTAACTAGACCCTTCATATAGTGTTATGTTATTTATTTGAACTATGTGTAAATGATTTGTACAGGTTATCCTGCTATTGTAAAATTTTACTTTGCACAGATACATTATAAATAATATGGAATGAATAAATCACATGTAGAATAGCATTTTAGACGATAGTAGGTATGAGAGATTTTTAATGATTTATGCATTTGACTAATATTCCTTTTTTATTATTGTTAAAAATCACTGCTATTCGAAGTTATATGAAATTGTTGATTGAAAATATGAATTTTCAAAAAAAAAGTTTTTTTATTTATATTGTAACAAAATGTGTAATAATACTTATTGGCTGCTTTAATAAATTATTAAGAAGCAATTCTTAGTGTCATTAACTTTCTTCTTTAGCATAAAAAATCTGCATACGTATGAAGAGAAAGTAAACAAACAGACTTTGTTTTCTTCCATCTCGGATAGAATTTTCAAGAAACACATACTTACAAAAAAAAATTATTTAAAGCCAAATTCATTATTTACCTAGTAGTGTGGGGTCTAATCGGTAAGGTCTTGGACTAACATCCCTAAGGTTGCGAGTTCGAGTCCCGATGCCTTCCGAAGATCCCCGTGTATGCTAATGGTGACTGGTGTACGTTAAATTCGTCGTTAAAGTCCTCCAAGTTCCCATACCAAATCAATACCTCTGGGCGTGACAAGTCAATTCTGGGGATCCTCTAGTTGGCCCTTGTCTCTAAAAATTAGATGGTTCAAATCTCAAAAATTATATTGAAGTTCAACGTTTTCGATCGCGCATCTACCGCAAGATAAGCAATCTTGCAATAGCAATAGAACTCCAATTAGTTGAAATCCAAATATCCGAAGTGTTACTGGTTATCAATTTTTCGGGGGAAATTACACCCGGCCTACACTGAGGAGAAAATACTGTAAACATACAGAAATTTTTTTAGTAATGTTACAGAAATAACCAATTTTGCAAAAGAAGTTTTTGTAATTCTGAACAGAAATCTTCATTTCTACCAGTTACAAAAAAATTCTAGTATTTTCAATTTTTCCAACCAATCACGTTCTTCTACATGAAGTTGCGCGCGCGTCGCCACTAAAGTTTGGCCTCGATCGTGATTCAAGGAACTAATCGCCATTTTAAATTTATAACTTAGGTGATTGTTTCAAATGAATTTCACTTCTCATTTCCCGGCGATCTGTGTACCGTGGGATACATAAAATAGTCCTATAAATCTACATGATACATACATGTAATTCTTACAAAAATATATTATGTATTTTTACAGCGCTATTTTTAGTAGTTATTTACTAGAAATTTTCTAGGAAAAGTTTTTTACAAAAAAAAAATTGTAATGGCTATAGATTTTTTTATAGATGTACCTGTAACTGTTCGTTTTGTTGGATTTCATACTTGGTGATATATTTAGACAGACCAAAAGCACTTTCAAGACATGGAATGCAACACAAACGAATAGTAACAAAGGTTTATGTGTCGCAGACAAATTTTTGCACTAACTGTGATTGGTTTTTTTTTATCTAAATGACTTTTTGAATATATATTGCAGTAAACTTTTCAATTTCTATCATTCACTATTACTTCTAAGCGAAAAAAATCCCAACATAAGTTGAATAAAAAGCTATAACTCAAACGACCCCCTACACTTCGCTATGAAAGGTTGATGAGACATAAACTAGAACTACATGATTTCGCAACCCAACAATATATTGATTAATTAAGGTAGGCGAATACCCAAAATTCTAAAATTTTTACCATTACTTTAATCTTTTCCAAAGGCCCTCGCCAGATAAGACGGTGAAAAATGCCCCCATTCCAATCGGGCTAATTTTTTTTCTGAAAATACCTCATAGTATGGACAACTTCTCAGCCAAGTTTCAGCTCAAAAATATGACGCATTTTTGAGTAAAAAATTAAAGTTTTTTTTCTTTATAAATTGATTATTCCCTGAATATATTTGATAAATCCAAAAAACTACTCATGAGTTTTTAGATATCATTGAGTAGTATTCTCAGAAAAATCCGCTCATAAATCTGATCGAGCGATCATTCTTAAAAATGCAATTTTATTTTTCAAAAAAAAATTTCATGCCAAAATCGTTTGGTCACAACTTAGGATTTTGTCTCTACATATTCCTCTATTATCAATCTATAATATATTTTTTTTTTTCAGATTTTTAAAATTATTGGACGATAGTTTAAAAAAATAATTCTTAAAGCCTGATTTTTTTGCTCTAAAATCCATAGATTTAGAAATAGCATGCCCACCGATTGCGCAATCCCGTACAACGCAATGATGCGTGATGAATCCACATTTCGTCGTTTTCGCAATGCATCACGGAATACTGATTCACAAAAATGGTTTTTCCGAAGAGTTACATACAATAAAAACTGCATTTTTAACTTGCTTCTTTTGTGAATATATACCTCATGCCTTACAGAAATTATCAATACGCATGCAGCTATAAAATTATGCTAGCGAAACTTGTAAAAAGTTTTAATTAGTTAATATTGAATATATATCTTTTATTAGTCGAATTATCTCATGGTGCCATCTGGTGGCGTATGGCATGCCATGTGCAAGAGCTTGCGAACTGCCTTATGGGATAATGGTTAACAAATGGCTTCACCTTTCCCCCTAGAGGCAGATCTGCTACTTTCTAAATCTATGCTAAATTCTTTAGTCCGAAAGAAATTCTCCCAGATTGAATTTCCCCGCCTTTGTTAGGAGTGCCATCTGCCGAGTAAGTAGTGCGAAAAGTCAGGTTTTAAGAATATTTTATTTTTTTTAAACTATCGTCCAATAATTTTAAAAATCTGAAAAAAATATATATTATAGATTGATAATAGAGGAGTATGTAGAGACAAAATCCTAAGTTGTGACCAAACGATTTTGGCATGAAATTTTTTTTTGAAAAATAAAAATGCATTTTTAAGAATGATAGCTCGATCAGATTTATGAGCGGATTTTTCTGAGAATACTTCTCAATGATATCTAAAAACTCATGAGTAGTTTTTTGGATTTATCAAATATATTCAGGGAATAATCAATTTAAAAAGAAAAAAACTTTAATTTTTTACTCAAAAATGCGTCATATTTTTGAGCTGAAACTTGGCTGAGAAGTTGTCCATACTATGAGGTATTTTCAGAAAAAAAATTAGCCCGATTGGAATGGGGGCATTTTTCACCGTCTTATCTGGCGAGGGCCTTTGGCATAATATTTCAAATATAATGAGGAATGCTTTTTGGGCAATTTTTTTTTTATTTAAATATAATTGATTTATTTCAAACGGTGTTTTTCACCTTAAAAAGGGGGTTTACGCCAACACTTCCAGCATAAAGGTTTTACATTAATTTGCCTAAAATTTTTTACAGATGCTATTTCAATATATATCTGTGCTATAAGCCTCTAACATCTGGTGCAAATATAGTAGTTTTTTTTAATGTAAAAGTGTAAGTTAATCGAAAAAAAATCTCTTTTTTTTTAGTTAATTCATAACATTCTTCTTAATAACTTCTTTTCTTGTAATTTGTATGTAATTCAAGAGGGTCATTGCATGTATCAGTTCAAAACGGAGAATTTAACACATAGGGTCACATGGGGGAATTATGGGTCACTCTCTTTCCGGGGTAAATAATGGTCACTAAGTTTTAAGAATTAAAAATGGTTTTTACAAAACAAATAAATTATGCCAAGTCATCCTTATACATTCTATTTTCTTATATCACGTTCAAAAACAATGTAACTCTGCAGCAAAAAATAGAAAAAAAATACTTTTAACACTACTATAAAAACATCTTCGAAAAAGATTGTCTTTGAAAAACGTGATTTTTTTTTAAGATCCATTCTGGAGAAACATATTTTAACTAACTATTTTGTTGGTGCTATTTTTCAATAGGAAAAGGTCTAAGCTTTTCATTCCGATAAAAAAAATTCAAAATTATTTTTTTTAATGATTTTAAAGGTATATCGATTTATCCCCCAGTTTACTGGGGTAATTCTTGGTCACTAGGGTAATTCTGGGTCAGTTATATTTTTTGATTTTTCAGGTGTTTTTAGCTACGTAGTATGCGTCATTTTGAATCAAAAAATCAGATTAGGCTGCATTCCAAATTTTATTAAAAAATTAAAATTAGAAGTTTATTTAAAATCTAAATAACAAAAAATTTAATATACATTGAAATAACATGCAAATTCCATTTGTATTCAATATTTTGACTGTTGCCATTTCGTTAAACTTACGAGAAACTTTCGTGATACTTCGAACTGTAAATTAATTTAATAAACGATAAATAACTGAATTTTTGAAAGAAATGGGGAATTGTGGCATTATTTATTAAAAAAAGATTGCATCATTATTCTTCGAGCTTAAAACAAATTTAGCAAACGATAAAGTCTAGTTGTTTTCTTAGAAAGAAGATTAATAAAAAGTTAATTTAGGCGTTTAAAAGTTTGCTTTAAATTATATTTTAACTGCAACCAAAAATTAATTTATTTTTGACATGCATTACTTTAAAAAAGAGGGTGACCCATATTTACCCAATGTGTGACCCATAATTACCCAAATCCAGGTCACTCAATAATTTAAATAAAATTAATAATAATGAAATTTTAGGTAAAGTTATTATTTCAAAAAAATATTAATTATTTTAGCCTACTCCATACCAAATTAAAACTTTTTATCGTTCATACTTCAGAAAAAAAAGGATGTTGTTGTATTTTGACCCATAATTCCCCCATATGAAACTAACTAATGTTTATAGGAGGAAAATTCAATGTGGTAGACTTGTTAGGGTAAACCTCTTTTTTTAGTTGAAAAACGCCGTTTAAAATTAAATAAATTATGTTTAAATTTTAAAAAAAGCCAAAATAGCATTGTTCATTATATTTGAAATCACTATGCCAAATTCGGAAAAGATAAATAGTAAAAAATTTAGAATTTTGAGGAATTTGGGGTATTCGCCCACCTTAAATATACCATTTTCCCAATTAACTCCAATTATCCGACTTTCTGATTATCCTAATGTGGTTAAGTCACATCTGCATAACTGGAATTCAACTGTACTGATAGGTAGGTAGGTTGGCATATATTTTTAATTTGTGTACTTGATCCGAAAGGCACTGTTTAAGTAAGCAATACGGTTTTTTAGCGTGTCAACTTAGTTGTCCAGGTTACCAGGTAATGTGAAATGTTGCTCCTTCGAAAAATAATTTTGAAAAAAAAAACTGTTCCGATGACCCCTACCAGCCCTGCTGTCCCCCAACAATTTTTCAAAGTTAACTTTTTTTTAAAATAGTACTATCTTTTTTTAAACTACTCATTATTAAGTACAAACTTATAAACAGAAGTAAAACGATAAATATGAATTAGGAAAACACGAAAACTGACATTTATCGCACTTCATCCATCCTCTAAGAGATATAGAACATAAAAAAGCTGGAAAATACTTACAATTCTAGATTGAGTACTTGAAAAATCCTCAATCAACAAAAAAAGGATCCTAACTCTTAAAAGGAAAGGGTTTCGGGGGAAGAGATGGAATAAATTTTCAGTTTGAGTCTCTTTGACCGTTTCTTTCGAAACATGGAATTCTTTTCGTATGCAAAGGAAGGACATGGGCGGAATTTTAAATCAGCCCACAGAGAATTGATCTGAATTTATAAATTCGAATTTCGTATCTTTTCACTTGAGTTGCCTTGTGTAAATGCAACAAATAATTTTAAGAAAAAATGACTTGGAAATCCCAGAGATCTGTTACTCAATGACAAACTTCCACTTCAATTGAATCAGCCCTAAGGGAATGTATTTTAGTATTTAGTTTTTTTATATTTTTCTTTTCATTCAAAAGGAAAATAGTTTCGATTTAATTCCTTAGAAAAATGTGGACACACAGAGAAAGAGGGCAAACAAAAAATCACCATAGTCCACAAGGAGTTTTAATCATTCTATGTTTTAATTAACCAGCTAACATGCATGCACTCTTAAAACAAAAGAGTGAAATCCACTCCAGTAGAAATGCATTTTCGACACTGGAAAGGAGTGAATATTAACTTGAACTGAGTTAAAACCACTCGTTTGGAGTGATCCTGTCGGAGGTTTAACATATAAAGGATCCACTAATTTCAGGGAGGTGCATTTTCAAGACTGGAGGTGTGAAAATTAACTCAGACTGAGTTAAAATCGTTCGTTTGTTTTAAGAGAGTGGGAGGATTTTATTGAAGTTTACGATTTCAGTTTACTTTAAATCATTGTTTTCATTGTTTTAGCTTTATTACTTGAGCTTTTTGGACAATATTTCATGAAGTCAATATGGTCAAGTAACACTAAAATTTAGTTGAAACATTATAATTAAAGTATCATGTTACCATACCATCTTATCAAACAAAGGTTTACCTCAAAATAAAAATTATCCTCGATTTACCAGGAATTTTTGCAGAGATTATGGAGATAGACAGGGCATGTCCATCGTTCTAAAACGGATTGACCGATCAACTTCGCACTCTCTTGTTTACCAGATGGAAAACAAAAACGATGAAAACCTAATCTCACATGGTAAAGAGGCAGGGATTGAAGTAACGCGTGGCCCGTCCGTGGCCGAGTGGTTAAGGCATCCGCCTCAGGATTCAGCCTTCTCAGGAGTGCGGAGGTTTGATTCCCACCTACTGCCAGTCATCCTATAAATCGGATATCTGTACTGGGAAAGAGTAGAAAATCCGACTCGTGACGGATGGGCCCGAGTACACTGGGACAGACGTGCTCGTTAAATCTGTGGAGTCCAAAGTCCCGTACGATGTCGCTCGAAGTTTCCGTTGGGTGCCCGCTCAGGTGTCGGCCCCTTCACTTGACCAGGGTTCTAAATTACGAGACGTTATTGGCTGTGTTAAAGCTCTTGAAGGAGGCTAAAAATAGGCAGCCGGAAACGATTACACTACACTACACTGAAGTAACGCTTTACTGATCATTATGCTAGCAGTCTGCGAGCTGTAACGGGTGCTGGTTTGATTCCCACCTAGACCCTGGGTGTATTTTCCTTTCTCTGTGACAGTGAAAATTCTTTCTGTGTCTGTCTTACTTGAGGAAGGCGCATATAAGCGGGTCTCTTATAAAGCACACAAGCCAGAATATATATGTACCCTACCCTTCGCGTTACTTGTAACAGTTACTTTTTTCAGGTAATGCCGAGTAGCGGCATTAAATTTTTCAGAAAGTAACTGTTACTTAGTTACTTTTAACTGTAACGAAGTAACGAAACATTTCGATACTTTTCCGTTACTTCTCACATCGCGCTTCGGCTCAATTCAGAGTTCTGCTTAAATTCAATCATTTAGAATTTAACTTTTACCAACTCTAGATTGTCGCTCTTAAAATTTTCCTATTGTCCTTTTTTCAAAGTTTTGTTTCTCTTTGAAAACGATAAAGAATGTATAAATTTCAATTTTTATTATAACTTGAAATTTCTTAAAGTAACGGTGCTTTGTTAATTTTAGTATTAAGTAGCTGCAACTAGTTTAGCCTCCCCGGTGGCTAAATCGTTAGGACGCTAGCCTTTGGAGCTGTGGGGTCGGGTTCGAATTCCGGTCGGGCATGGATGTTTGTGACCGTCAATAAATGTTGTTATTTGTCTATGTGTTTGTGTTGTCCTTTCTTTGTGTGTTTCTTGTGACTGTCTTTTCTGGCGAGTTGAGTAATGGGCTACAAAGCCTACACTCTCCCTTCTAGAGGGCGCATTCACTGTCATTTGTCAACTGCAACTAGTTACTCTTCGTATTAAGTAACTGCAACTAGTTACTTTTTACTGAAGTAACTGTAACAGGGTTACTTTTTAAAAGTAGCTTTAAAATCCCTGACGAAGGGTTTGCAACGAAATCTGCGCAATTCTAAATTAAAAAAGGCCAAATTAGGCAGAAGCAAAAAGGTTTGCCCAGGGCAGGGGTGCTTGGAGGATGAGACTGGATGCCTAATATCCCAGCTAGGTGCGAAGAATATAAGTAATTAGGTAAAAAAAAGTACCATGAATAGATACTATTCAATAGTTTTGCGGACATTAAATCTCGGTATACTTTAATATCCACAGAGAGCTCAGATTCATTGTAATCTGCGCGTCAAAATTGGTAGCAAGAGTCGCCAAGATGGTGCCACAAAAGAAATGGCTTTCTGTTCTGGGGGATTTGCCGAGTCTGCAAAGACATTACCGCCAATATTGCAGCACCATTAGAGAAAAAAGTATTTTTAGAGATTTTTTATTTTGATTGCAAACTAAAATTTATAACCTACATTTATCAAAATGGACTATTTTGTTGTTTCATTACAAAAATCCCCGGGCAATGTTCAAATAAAACTCAAACGCTATTCATTTTTTTATACATAAAGAGTGAAATACGACATTCCGATAAAAAGGAAGCTCTTTGTTCCGTTGTAGCGCAAACTTCCTTTTTAGAAGCAGCGGAAGTCAAGACAGATTCTAACGGAAGCCGATTTCGAGATCGAACGAACTGAATCATTCTAATATTGGAAAACTTAAAAAACTGAAGTTATGGCATCATGCTTTCTTACTCACCCTGGTGAAACCCGCAACTTTAATCAGACGCTCTTAAAGCAATAATCTAATGACATTATTCATAAGAACGTGTCGACTTTGGCAAGCAAGATTTCACACTCGAAAGGAATCATAAATGGCTAACAACTGTTGCAGGTAAAAAATTCTTGATTATACTTGTTAACCCTTTAAGTCCCAATGACGATTTGGCATCAACATTTTAGAAAAAAATTCTGAATGTCTACAGCTATTTATATGATAACAAAAAGCACTAACTTCGATTCTTCAAACTTTTTTTCTTTTTGAAAATATTTCTTATTAACCCCACATTTGGGTGAAATAACGTTAATTAACAGATATACTCCAAATAAATAAAATTTTCAAATTCTGCAAATAAAAGCTTTTTTTTTAATTGAATACACTAAAAAATAAATTCCCGCACCGACAGAATTACATGCAATACTGTGCATGACATACATACTGGACTAACACTTAATAAAATACAGTTTATTTATCATTGATTATTTTAAATAATTCACCACATTTTAAAATTTTGGTTAAATTTTTTCAAAATAATTATTTGATAATTTTGGTTTGTTCAAAATATCATTAAGGAGTGATTACAATGTAAATTAGACAGCATAAAACAGTAAATCGAAATAAATTATATTGACGATTCAAAAAAATAAATACAAATAAAAACATAAATTATTTTTTTAATTTCAATTAATAATATAATAAAAATAAAATCAATTAATAATAAAAACATAAATCAATTTTTAATTTCTTATCGAAATCTTAAAAAGCCAAAGTAAATTAGTAACAGCTTCTATCAAAATTTGTTTATACAATACGCATATTCTAAAAGGTGATTGTTCACTTGAGCAATTATATATTTTAAAAAATACTTTTAAAAATTTTAATTTTCTCTCTTGACAGACAAATTAAAGTGAATGTGCCCTCTAGAAGGGATAGTGCAGGCTTTATAGCCCATTAACCAGCTCGCCAGGAGAGACAGTCACAAGAGACACACAAAGAAGGACGACACAAACACATAGACGAATAACAACATTTATTGACAAGCACAAACACCCATGCCTTTACCGGGATTTGAACCCGAGCCCAGCAGCTCCAAGGGCTGCACTAACCATTGCGCCAGTGGGCCGGCAATTTTCTTTCTTAATAACATAATTGATTTAAAACTCTCATTACATATACCTAATAATAACACAATATCAAATAATATGTTTAAACAAAACTAGTTTAACAATCCAGGCGTTGCACTGGTGTACCCCTTACAGCAGTGCTCTGTATATTACGTAAAATTTTACTTTATATCAATTGACCCCCTTTTCAATGGTCAGCAACAAATCAGGATATTATAAGCACACTCCTTCTGCTTATGTTGGGTTTTTATATGTTCTACTGTATCTCGGCACTTCTTCATTTATTTATAGTACAAACTCCACAATAGTTTTTTTTTCTCTAATGGGGCTGCAATTTTGGCTGTCAAGCCTTTGCAGACTCGGCATATTCCCCAGAATTGAGAGCCATTTATTGTGACACCATATATAGGCGACTCTCTCTACCAATTTAGACGCTCCGATTACAATGAATCTGGGCTCTCTGTGGATGTTAAAGTATGCCGAAATTTTTATTTTGTCGAGAGAACCAAAGCCAAATTGGTACTCCAGGGATCTACTCCACATTAGTACATTAGTATTCTTCCATATTTCCATTTTTTCCATTTGTACACAGCAAATTTAAACAGCGATCTCAAGGGAATTAAATTCGGAAAAATTATAAGAATCGAGTAGAATAAATTTGACAAAACTTTTTAAAGATATAATAAAGATTTTAATTTTTAAAAAATTAAATAAAAATGTTTAAATTGAAATTCTTCACATTTAAGTCAAGTACTTTTTCATGCATACTTAATTTTTGCACGCTTAAAAATTTATTTTAAAAAAATTACCATAAATCCTAAACTTACAGCAGTGAACGGTACTATTCTTATAGAGCACGTTATGCTCTTGTAAACCCCTTTTTTAAATCGGGAAAAACAACTTCTTAAATGACACCTGCAGTACAAATGAAATTATCTCCTACAATTTGAAATTAGGTACTTAAGAGGGTTCAGTTTGTTGTATATCGGTAATGTTAAATTGGCCAATTGCAATGTACCTTTTCACAATAACTACTGATCAGATCATCTTAAAATTTTCTCTGTGTGTTATACCAACCTTATATATTAATCTGAGGTTAAAAGTTTTTTGCAAATAACTGTTAGAATTTTTTTTAATAAAATAAGTTTTAAGGTACCCAAAAAATCATGAAATTTTTCACTTTTTTGCCCCATAAAAATGTTTCCCTTTAGTTTTATTAAAATTTAAAACCTCAGATTAATCTATACTATGTATTACATCATATAAAAAAAGTTTACGAGAAAACATAGCATAGATTTTGAGAAAAGGTACATCAAAGTTCAAAAAATCAAGTTCTGAGAAAAACGCGTTTGAAGTTTTTATTGTTAACCCATTTCCTTTCGAAGCCATGACATTAAAATGGCTTTTAATGTCAAAAATAGTTTTCCAATCGTCTTGATACTTTGTGACATTATTAATAAAGGTTGTAATAGTATTTTAAGCCAATAATTTTTGTTTTGATTTTTCACCGATTTTGGGGTATTGAACCCCCTTAATACAGTTTTGGCTGGGCGTAAATACGTCAGACAGTCTATATCAGAATTTGTTCCTTTATAAATACACTATTGAAACAAATTTAAATATATCCACATGAATGAAAAACACCGATTCAAAATTTACCTGACTTTATATAATTGCTGTTAATACCTACTAAGATTAAAAGATACAGGGAAAGTTTCCTCCCTCTTGAAAAAATCTATACTTAATATATGGGAAAGACTAAACAAAATTTAGGGAAAAACTTGCTTGCAGCAAACACTCTATTTCCGAACTTTTACAATCACTTAACCGTCAATAAATAGACCTTAAATGACACCTCCAAGTACAAAAAGAGTTAGCTCCTATGATTAGGAATAGTTACCTAATACTGTTTTGGCTGGACGTCTGTCAGTCTGTACCAGAACTTCTTCCTTTATAAATACATTATTGAAACAAATTTAAATATATCCACATGAATGAAAAACACCGATTCAAAATTTACCTTACTTTATATTATTGCTGTAAATACCTACTAAGATTTTTAAAAAAAGATACAGGGAAAATGTCTTACCTCTTGAAAAAAAATCTAGGCTTATTATATGGGAAAGACTAAACAATATTTACGGAAAAACTTGCTTACAGCAAACACTCTATTTCCGAACTTTTGCAATTACTTAAACGTCAATAAATAGACTTTAAATGACATCTCCCGACAGCTCCTTAAATGACACCTAAAGCTCGAAAGGAATTATCTCCTATGATTAGGAATAGTTACCTAATACTGTTTTGGCTGGACGTCTGTCAGTCTGTACCAGAACTTCTTCCTTTATAAATACATTATTGAAACAAATTTAAGTATATCCACATGAATGAAAAACACCGATTCAAAATTTACCTTACTTTATATTATTGCTGTAAATACCTACTAAGATTTTTAAAAAAAGATACAGGGAAAATGTCTTACCTCTTGAAAAAAAATCTAGGCTTATTATATGGGAAAGACTAAACAATATTTACGGAAAAACTTGCTTACAGCAAACACTCTATTTCCGAACTTTTGCAATTACTTAAACGTCAATAAATAGACTTTAAATGACATCTCCCGACAGCTCCTTAAATGACACCTAAAGCTCGAAAGGAATTATCTCCTATGATTAGGAATAGTTACCTAATACTGTTTTGGCTGGACGTCTGTCAGTCTGTACCAGAACTTCTTCCTTTATAAATACATTATTGAAACAAATTTAAGTATATCCACATGAATGAAAAACACCGATTCAAAATTTACCTTACTTTATATTATTGCTGTAAATACCTACTAAGATTTTTAAAAAAAGATACAGCGAAAATGTCTTACCTCTTGAAAAAAAATCTAGGCTTATTATATGGGAAAGACTAAACAATATTTACGGAAAAACTTGCTTACAGCAAAGACTCTATTTCCGAACTTTTGCAATTACTTAAACGTCAATAAATAGACTTTAAATGACATCTCCCGACAGCTCCTTAAATGACACCTAAAGCTCGAAAGGAATTATCTCCTATGATTAGGAATAGTTACCTAATACTGTTTTGGCTGGACGTCTGTCAGTCTGTACCAGAACTTCTTCCTTTATAAATACATTATTGAAACAAATTTAAGTATATCCACATGAATGAAAAACACCGATTCAAAATTTACCTTACTTTATATTATTGCTGTAAATACCTACTAAGATTTTTTAAAAAAGATACAGGGAAAATGTCTTACCTCTTGAAAAAAAATCTAGGCTTATTATATGGGAAAGACTAAACAATATTTACGGAAAAACTTGCTTACAGCAAACACTCTATTTTCGAACTTTTGCAATTACTTAAACGTCAATAAATAGACTTTAAATGACATCTCCCGACAGCTCCTTAAATGACACCTAAAGCTCGAAAGGAATTATCTCCTATGATTAGGAATAGTTACCTAATACTGTTTTGGCTGGACGTCTGTCAGTCTGTACCAGAACTTCTTCCTTTATAAATACATTATTGAAACAAATTTAAGTATATCCACATGAATGAAAAACACCGATTCAAAATTTACCTTACTTTATATTATTGCTGTAAATACCTACTAAGATTTTTAAAAAAAGATACAGGGAAAATGTCTTACCTCTTGAAAAAAAATCTAGGCTTATTATATGGGAAAGACTAAACAATATTTACGGAAAAACTTGCTTACAGCAAACACTCTATTTCCGAACTTTTGCAATTACTTAAACGTCAATAAATAGACTTTAAATGACATCTCCCGACAGCTCCTTAAATGACACCTAAAGCTCGAAAGGAATTATCTCCTATGATTAGGAATAGTTACCTAATACTGTTTTGGCTGGACGTCTGTCAGTCTGTACCAGAACTTCTTCCTTTATAAATACATTATTGAAACAAATTTAAATATATCCACATGAATGAAAAACACCGATTCAAAATTTACCTTACTTTATATTATTGCTGTAAATACCTACTAAGATTTTTAAAAAAAGATACAGGGAAAATGTCTTACCTCTTGAAAAAAAATCTAGGCTTATTATATGGGAAAGACTAAACAATATTTACGGAAAAACTTGCTTACAGCAAACACTCTATTTCCGAACTTTTGCAATTACTTAAACGTCAATAAATAGACTTTAAATGACATCTCCCGACAGCTCCTTAAATGACACCTAAAGCTTGAAAGGAATTATCTCCTATGATTAGGAATAGTTACCTAATACTGTTTTGGCTGGACGTCTGTCAGTCTGTACCAGAACTTCTTCCTTTATAAATACATTATTGAAACAAATTTAAGTATATCCACATGAATGAAAAACACCGATTCAAAATTTACCTTACTTTATATTATTGCTGTAAATACCTACTCTCAGATTTTCAAAAAAAGATACAGGGAAAATTTCTTACCTCTTGAAAAAAATCTAGGCTTAATATATGGGAAAGACTAAACAAAATTTAGGGAAAAACTTGCTTGCAGCAAACACTCTATTTCCGAACTTTTGCAATTACTTGACCGTCAATAAATAGACGCTTGGCAGAGTGCATGCGAGCAAATAATTATATACGGCTGGAAATTTACACTTGAACTTTACAGTATACTTAAAGGGATAGTTCAAACGAAGACTTCATAAGGCGCGAAGGGAGTCCATTGCTGCTGAGTAGAATTAACATTAAAGAAGACGAAACATGAAATTTTCCACTTGTTCTTAGCAATTATGCAATGAAAAGTTACACTTCTTGAATTAAGGAGAAAAAATTAAATATAAACGGGTAATTCCCTGCAAAAGTATCCTTTCTGTAGTGTAAGTCACGTTTGTAAAGAGGGATTATCTTAACATGAAATGAAAAAAAATTGCGAAATAGTTGATACACACTTATTATAAGTAAATAATGTAATGTATTTTATTTGATTTGATTTATTTTTCAATTTTAAAAAGCTTTTAAACTCCTCTTAAATCGTGATTTACACTACAGTTACATGGAATTAGCTAAACGTTTAATGTTCTATTTTAAAGTCTGACACTTTTAAATGGTACAGTACAATGATTTCGTTTGGTGTATCAAAAGTATCAAGCATTCTTTTTAAAATGTTGCAGAAACCGACTGTGTTTCCGTCGCAAAAAAACAAAATATTATACTCTCAATTGAGTCTTTATAGAAATACTGTTTTTCAACCGATTTCATGGCATTTTAAAGATCAGATTTTATGTTTCAATTTCAAAGATTATGCAAATAGATTTAAGTAAAGTAACGAAATATTCAAGCAATAATTACCACAGGATAAGTGCAAAAAGTCGATTATAAAAAATTTAAAATCGGACTACAACGATTATTTTTATGGAATTGATTGTAAGTGGTTAGACCAAAATATTTTAGTTACCAATGAGCGAGTGAAGCGAGTTCGGATTGGCAGTTACAGGGGGCTGTACATCGGCAGTTACAGGGGGAGTCAGTCAGTTACAGGGGTTGGCGAGCGATAGCGAGTGTTAATAGAGAGCCTTAGTAACATTTTTAAGGATAAAGACATAACCTACTCTTTCAAAAGAGCACGTATGCTTCAACGCTAGTAAGAAGGTTTGCCTTAACCCGTGGGTAAATTTCGAAAAGCACTCTTATATCCAACTAAACTTAGAAGCAATAAGATTAAATTTTCCATGAAGGGAGAGAGAGCGAGTTGGCTATCTAGTTCGTATAAGGAAGCGATAGTAATTAAGAAGTTGTTGTGAAGGTTTATTTTTTTATTGCACTTTGTTGCATTAAACAATAGGAATTACCGTAAATTGTGCTTTGATTACTTAAGGTTGGGAAAACACAAATCACGCTGTCTATTTTGGAATGATTTTTTTCCAGATTAATCCGGTTATAGAATTTTAAGATCAAAGACAGTACAAAGATATCTTTCGTAGCATGTCACCTATCACACTAAGCCGCTACCTTACAAAATGCATATCCATAAATTAGAATTATCGACTTGCAAACTAAGCACAAACATGTTCTTTATCTTTTACTTATCACTTAACGAAATTTCAAAATAACATGCGTTGATTGTATGGGATAATTTTGAATTTTTCTAGAAATAGAACTTTACCAAGGGGCATGGCCAATACTTGCTCCATTCTTGCTTTGAAAACACTTAACATTGAAACTAATCAGGAAGTGTAGTAAATAATTAAAAACAAAAGGAAGAATAACAGTCAAAAGTTTAAGCAGATTTATTTTAATTTAATGATTGCATTTTCGTTGCTTCATAAATAAAAAACAAAATATCAGGCACATTTTTATAAATTTTCTTATTTTCGCAAACTTGAAACTTACTGCTGGAAATTAAGTACAAGTCTATAAGAGACTATAAATCAATCATCTTAAATTATTTTTTAAGGAAGAACTAGACACATGACTTCACACACCGGCAGGCCCGGACTGGCCCGCCGGCCCGTCGGCCGGCGGGCCGGTGCGCCCCTTTCCAAAAAAAAAAAAAAAAAAATGACTCATAATTTTTAGGGGGTCATTTTGTGATGTCTTAGTACTTATAGCAAAGCCGATACTTAACAAGGCGCCTTCACTTCTATACTTGGCGCTGACCAGCCGGAAAAATAAACGATTACAATTTCATATACATGGAATTATTTATTTGTGTAACTTACGTTTTCCGTTTAGGAGATGGTTAGACGAAACAGAACCTTCAAAGGTGACTTCCATGGCCTTACGCCTTAACACACGCGATATAATCAATTTAAACAATTTTTTTTAAATGGGACATTTTGTCCATTTCGACAAATATTAAAAACTTATTTTAATAAGGCGCTTTTCTTTTCATAGAAGCGCCATATGGCTTTATGCACCTGGAAGTTGTTGTCAACAAGTCCGACGGCGCCTTATTTGATATCGAGGCGCTCCAATGAAACAATAAACGCTTCTTCAAATAATATTCTGCACCAGATATTGAAATTGTGAATAATTAAGTCCAAAAGTGCCTTATGTAATGTCATAGGTCATAGACACTCCAATGAAACAACCTGGTCATTCACCTTTGTGCCTTTTGTACCGACGAATAATACCCTGTGTGGAGGAAGTGCATGTTAAATATGCTCAAAGTCCCTACGCTGTATGCGTTGGGACTTTACGGTTACGGCTGCGTACCTTTACGGTTGCGTTGGGTGCCTACTCAGGTGTCGGATCGTCACTTGACTGTGGTTCTAAAATACGACGCCATCGCCAATAGCCCTCGTGCAGCTCTGTGATAATTCAAACCTCACCTAACCGAGTAAAACTCATTTGGTTTCGTTAGTAAAACATAGCGCAAGCGGGACAATTAAGGCGCTACATTTGTCACTGATGATACCTTCAAAGGTTTCGTCCTCGCCTAAAACTGATGGTGCTGGGGAGAAAGCTAATCCCGCCAGTATATATAATTCCCGCCGGCGCATATATATATATGATTATATAAAGGATCTAAAAAAAACAGCGCTAAATATCAGTATTAGGGCGCAAACACTCTTAAAACAAAAGAGTGAAATCCACTCCAGTAGGAGAAGTGCATTTTCGACACTGGAAAGGAGTGAATATTAACTCAGACTGAGTTAAAATCACTCGTTTGGAGTGATGGCTGTCGGACTTCACCACACAAAGTGCATTTTCGACACTGGAAAGGAGTGAAATTAACTCACACTGAGTTAAATTCACTCGTTTGTTTTAAGAGTGTACTGTCGTACAATATCACAAAAAACGCTATTAGACTGTCTTGTTTAATTTTGACACTTGGTGCAGATAAGTATTTCTGACGTATAAGGAATCTAAAAAAAAAAAAAAACCATGCGTCAAGGACTCAAGGAGTATTAGGGCGCCTTTAATTTAACATACCGCTGTTCGACTAGGTGCCAAGACGTACTTCATGTCTTTCGTTCAAATACATATAATGTCGTCTGAATTGTTTTTTTTTTTTTAAATGAGGAAATAACTGAAGAAACACGTGTCTAGTAGGGCGCCTTTAGTAGTAGTAGGGCGCCTTTAACTTCAATTTAAAGTATATTTATCAACGGGCCCATTAAATGACGAGGCCTAAGATCCCTTGTCTTTTGGAACCTCAAAATTCTTTTAATTCGGGGAAAAGTGTGAAATGTTAGGGTTAATTATTTTTTCTTTGATAATTTAAACTGTGAATATTATTAGTTAACCGTGAATATTATTATTAAGTGACGAACCGACACCAGAGAAGGCACACACAACGCAAGCGTTAATAGCGACATCGGAAAGTTACAACTGTGGAGAATATGTGCACTCCCTCTACACGGGGTATTCGTCGAACATTTTTCGGCTGCCCAGGCCTAGAGTCAAATCCTATTTTTTTAACAATAAAAAGAAGAAAACCAAAGTTACAATTCCATAGAGAAAGTCTACTTCGCACACGTGGCTCCGTTTCCTTTTTTTTTTTTTTTTTCGTTTTTTATAAGTTGCTATATTGCGCACTCAGAAATCAGTAAAAGGCACGATATTTATTAAATGATAGCCAAACAGACGCTGTTAGGTAGGGGTTTTTTTAGGGGAGAAGACTGGCGCCGATGTCTCAACTATATTTTCTACGAGAAGTATAAAAAAACATTTGCTTTTTACATTTTGCTTTTTTTCATTCTCTCTCTCAGCACACACAACTTTATATTTTTTTATATATTTTTTTTAATATAGAGAGATTATTCTGCTTAAGATCGAGATTGGATTGTCATGAGTACTAAGAGCATAATATTGGTAAGTTTAAATTTCTACTGTAAACTATCCGAGATATGAATATGTTTGTTAACTTGGCCGTTATTTTTTCTATCTTTGTCTATTTATTGTTTGTAATTGAAATACAATCAGGTAGCCATTTTGCCCGGCAAAAGCTCTAGTGCTACCATAATTCAAATTAAACTTATCATTCAAATTTTTATTACTAATTAAATGAATGTTAATTTATGTTTGCACTTAAATTCAATATTAGAATATCATCGTTTAAGGGGGTATGGGACACTTTCAACTTTTTTCTTTAATATTGTAGATATCAATATAATTTTTTTTCCATAAATGTATACTAAATATACTTACACTTTTAGATAGTCAGAAGTTTTAAATAATCATTATTTATTTTTAAAAAAAATAAAATGTGTCAAAAAGTGATGTCTCTTATTTTAGTTATAAGTCAAAAACTTATTTATTGGCAAACAAATATTTAGCATTTTTATAAACAGAAAAATGTATTTAACAAACTGTCTTTACCGATTTTTCATATTTGCCATAGTTTTTTTAAAAAAAATTATTGAAGTTTTTTTAAATAATTTCACAGGTTCACTTTTTTTATTAAAATTAATAAATAAAAAAATAAACTATTTACAACTAATCCCTAAAGACAAATTAAAGATATATGTTTGAAAAATATGAGTAAAAAATTTTGACACTCTATGGGCAGTAGATTATGAGTTATATCAATTTAAAGTCAAAAAATCATCGAAAACACGATCAAGGAGAAAAACAGCTTTGAAGTTTATCACTTTCCTTACTGAAGCACTCCAAACCGACCGACCAACTAAGGATTCGATAACGTTATTCCTATCTAATATTACGAGGAAGCAAAGATTATAAACGTGGTTGGCCAACACAGATGTCATGACATAAAAAACTACACATCTCACGTTCTACTGCAGATATAAATAAAATTTTTGTTTTAAATTATTCTAAAATATTTGTGTTATTTTTTATGATAATAATAATTTTTTGATTTTTTTTGAAGATTTTGTGTCCCATACCCCCTTAATTTCTTTACAGCAAAACTGGTGTTTTAAATTATCTAGTAAACTTTTAAATCAAAACATTCGATAATAAATCTATTTTTTCTTATTTATTATATTAAATTTTTTATTTAAAAATTAAATATCAATTATCTATTAAAGGTATGAGTTATTTTCTTTTAGTTTAACTTGAATTATCGTCGCACTAGAGCTACACGAGGGCTATTGGCGACGGGCACTATAATTTAGAACCACAGTCAAGTGACGAGCCGACACCTGAGTAGGCACCCAACGACATCGTACGCAGCGTCGGGACTATGGAGCATATTTAAAGGTCTGCAGTTATTTTACCTATGCCCGGACCCGGTACCTTCCGTATTCAAACTCTCCAGCCCCCAGAATATAAGTTATAAAAAGTAAAACTAACTAATGTTCATAAAGAGCAATACTTTATACTCAAACACTGCACTTACAACGGAAAAATTAAATTAAAATTCAATTTTAAATAAAATATAGAATTCAAAAAGATATTAATTGGAAATAAATGTAATAAAAAATGAAACAAAAAATATTTGTAATTAAAAGTAATTGTAATTACAAATAATTTAAATTGAAAAATATTTAAAAATTGCCCCCCCCCCCCCCGAATTGTTTTTGCGCCCTTTGCAACCGGAAGGGCCGGTAAAACTGCGCCTTTGTCAGGGAGCCAGTCCGGCCCTGTACACCGGTAGTTTTATTAGAAGTGTTGCCATTACAACATTACAATGTGATGGCATGGTAAAGTTAACAGTTAAATGGCGCTGCCATCTATGTGAATAAAGAGGAAATATCTCACAAACATTTTGTGTTTGCTACTCATTTCGACATGACTTCATGTGCAGCTTAACTTCAAATTTTCTAAATTTCAATCTCGAACTGAAATTTCCTAATTATTGCATCTTTTAAGATATTCTCTAACTGTTCTTCATTTTCAATCACTTAAATGTATCACATCAAATTTACGTTTGAAACAGTTACATTAACAAAATGAGAAGAAATCAAACTAAACTTAAATAATGGGGTCGTGAGTAGCCTAGTGGTTAGCGTCTCAGTCTTGGAAGGTCCCGCGATTGAGTCCCGGTACAACTGAAGACCCACCCAGGTATATGCGGAGTACGTGCTCGTTAAATCTGCGGGTCCGAAAGTCCTATGGGCGGTCATGGCGCAGTTTCCCACGAGTACAGGTCCCTGGAGACTATTTCCCTCCCCTTTAGGGACATGTCTAAATTGCAGAGGTGGATATGGATGGCAGCATCTGTCACTTATGTATGTGTTGTGTCTGTCATACTTGACGAAGGTTTATGATCAGGTCTCTGACCAAGCACACAAACCTTAAAATATATGTCTACCAACCAACCGAAATAATTCGGTCTGAGACGTGTAAGTTATGCCAACGTGATATGCTAACTTCTGTGATTAATGGGAAAATAACCTCTCAAACCCGATCCTAAGAATATTTATAAAGTAATCGATCTTCCTCGATTGCAAAAGTATTGTGCGTAGTAATAAAGCAATGTCGACAACAATGTTTCCTGTTTCAGAATAAAAGTAAAAGAAAAAATATATAATGCATTGCACAGAAAATAACTAATTTTACAGAAATAAACGTTTGAAGAAAACAACAGTATTTTTCGGTACAATATTTTTTGTAAAATTAAAAGTTTATTTTACAGTGTACCGTAGGTAAAACTGCTCCTTATTTCCCTACTTTTTTTTATTTGAACGAATTTTTAAAAAAAGAAAAAGCAGATGGTGGCATGCTGACGATGTCCGTCTGTCTGACCGTGTCTGACCCCCTACCAAAATCGGTTCGATACGTTGGATCTTAAAAATTATTTATTTGTTAAAAAAGTATCACCTCAGATACCCTAATTTTATATTTATTGTTTGTCTGTATGTACGTCTGGATGGACACCTGTCTACTGTTTATTGACGAATTTCAAATGAAATTAGCATTGAAATTAAATTTAAAGCCATATAAATCACTGCTGTCACGTCAAAAATGGCATGAGAAACCTTAAGAAAGAAACTTTAAGAAGAAAATAAAGTTTTGAGCAAAACTCATTTATTTAAAAATAAAGTTTTGAGCAAAATTCACTTTTTTAAAAATAATAATTGGAGCAAAATTTGTTTCTGTCATAAATCACTTTGGAATGACGTCTTAAAATGTAGCACATTGCCATTCTTTGATTGGTCATTACTTGTTTATTAAGAAAGAGTCAACGCATTGCATTTTTTGCATAAAATTCTGATAAATTTTAATTCGATTTTTAACAGTGCAGTTTTGAGTAGTTTAGTGTTTTTATTTATTGATCAATATTTAATTATTCTTTGATTTGCAAATAAAGTAAGCAGACTATAAATAATATTAATTTAATTTGAGAAATAAAAATAAATGAAAATATAGTTGTTTTTGATTTTTAGAAGTTTAAATTCTTGCTGAAGGTGTACTTGGTGATTTTTTTCTAATGTTTATAAATCTTATGTAGAAACGGTTGTAGATAACATTCACTATTAGTGTTACAAACCTACTTGTTACCGATAAGAATGACAGTAAATATTTAAGTAACAGAATAGTTGCCTATATATATTCACAGAGGATCTGGAAATAGCTCCTCGGTCTAGTTTTAATTTCTCTCAAATTACATTTGTTTTGGTTGGTTGGATGGTTAGTAGAGAAAATCAGATGTGTGTGCTAACCAAGCACACTAACCTGAATATATGTCTGCCAACCAAACAACTTAACCAACAAAACAAAAGTAATTCGATAGAAAGGAAACAAGGCCGTGGAGCTATTGCCAGATCCTACGTGAAACAATTCCATTTTAATTCATTTGGAACTTCTTGTTTTTAATACAAAATTTTTCATAATTCACAATTAAATCAAGACATTTAAAATGTTTTTATATTGCATTGAGGTTAAAAAGAAGTGTTTTAGGCGCTGAGTAGGCGCGTTTTGATGAGCCATCGAATACATGGAATGCCAAACCCTCCATTGGAGGAAAAAGTTATCGAGCAGGATTTCTAACCCAATCTGGCCGTCTGTGGCCGAATCCATGGAATGAAACGGCTATGGGCGAAAATCCTTAAAAGGGAAAAATTGCGGGGTTCTGCTCTTCATTCCATGGATTCCATGGCTCATGAAAACTCGGCTAGTCTTAAGTTCGACATCCTACCTTATTAATTCATAATTAAAAACCATCAGTATTTTTTCAGTGAATGGTGACATACCATGCAAGCCATCAACACTAACACCGCCATACTATGGACCTTCGCTTTCATCTTCACGTTTCTCGCCTCAGAGCACCACTTAAAAAGCATCAACTTTAACCCTCACAACAGCACCTACGTTCTGGGCGGTCTATTCCCGGTACACAGAAAGGGCGTGGACAGCGAGGGGGAGGGTCGCTGCGACCCCCTGATACAGAAAGAAAAAGGAATACAGAGACTCGAAGCAATGCTGTACGCGCTGGACCGGATAAACGAAGATGGTGTGAACTGGCCTTTCAAGCTGGGCGCAATCATACTGGATACATGCACATCGGATTCCTTCGCGCTGGAACAGTCCTTGCAGTTCTTGCCTTATTCCTGCGGGCCAACAGCGAATATGAGCAACAAGATAACGGCTGTGGTTGGGGCGTCGAACAGCGAGGTGTCTGAGGCGCTGGCGAATATCTTCAGGCTATTTGAGGTGAGGTTGTTTTTATTTTAGTTCATTAACTGTTATGCCTTGGTTTCCTCAGTCTGTCGCCAGAAAAATGACATCGCTATTAAACGTGGATGACGTCACTCTCCTAACTGTAAACCAGCCACCGCTTCATCGGAACGCTCAACTCTGTTGTTGTTTTTGTTTTCGTCTTTGCATGTCAAAAATGGAAAATTTAGGTTCTTCGTGATTTCTTACAAAATCAATTAGCATTTCTTCCTCGGCAAGCGTAAAACAACTCTCGCCTTCCGTCATTTCCTCAAATTTTGAATTTTTGGCAAGCACAACACACAACAGACAACAGCAAAAAACGTGATCATCAGGATTTCCCCAACGCACTCAACAGCAACTCAATCTGGCGGTCGTGCTGAGTTGTCCTGCAACGCTTCCTAGGAAACCACTCTAGCGTAATCAACGTAAGTAGTTTGTAAGACGTCACTCACCGCACTTTTCCGACAGCTTAAATCTGTTGACGGACTCCGAGGAAACTGAGGCTTAAAACCTTGGTTTCCTCGGATTCTGTCACCAGAAAAATGCGACCGCTATTATACGTTGATGACGTCACTCTACCTGTCACCGCTTCATCGGAACGTTACGTTGACATGGGACTGGAAACCTAGCGAACTCACTCAATTAACTCTGTTGTTGTTTTGGGTTTTCGTCTTTGCATGTCAAAAATGGAAAATTTTGGTCCTTCTTGATTTCTCACAAAATCAATCAGCATTTCTTCCTCCGCAAGCGTAAAACAACTCTCGCCTTCCTTCATTTCCTCAAATTTTTAATTTTTGGCAAGCACACCACGCAACAGACAAAAGCAAGAAACGTTGTCATCAGGATTTCCCCAACGTACTCAACAGTAACTCAATCTGGCGGTCGTGTTAAGTAGTTCGGCAACACTCCCGAGGAAACCACTCTAGCGTAATCAATATCAGTAGTTTGTATGACGTCACTCACCGCACTTGTCCCACCGCTTAAATCTGTTGACGGACTCCGAGGAAACCGAGGTTTTAGCCCCGTAGAGCTAATGTATTAATTTTGAAATCACAACTTTTGCATAAGAATTGCTTTGCTTGTGCTATACCACTTTCACCAGGCATGAGAATCATCATAACACCACTTTAAACACACCACTCCGAATTGCGATCGTTATTTTATAACCACCCTGTACTTTCCGTTTCAGATTCCGCAGGTGTCGTACGCGTCCACGAGCGAGGAGCTGGACGACCTGCACAAGTACGAGTACTTCTTCCGGGTGGTCCCCTCCGACAGGTTCCAGGTTCGGGTCATCCTGGACATACTGCTAAAAGCGCGATGGACGTACGTGTCCGTGGTGGCCGCGAAAGGGGAGTACGGAGAGACGGCCGCGCTCGGACTCCAGAAAGAACTCGTCAACTCCATGCACGAAGGTATGTGTTTTTTTTTTCAGAGAATGTAAACTGCAGATAAGATTTAACTGTTTTCTATTGACTTCCTGCAATTTCGCTTGAAGAGTCAAGGGCGTTCCCAGTTTTGATAACGTCACCTCTAGCATACGAGTCCAATACTGAACTGTCTATATACTCCACCACAGATTAAGTATGCAGTATTGAAATGTTCTACGAGAAAAAGGGTAAATAGTTCTCATTTTCGAGTGTGAGAATTGAATTAAAAAAAGGTATTTCACACTCAATAAACCACTTTCTTCGTTATTTCAAGACGTATTTGTGATAGTTTTATTAGTTTTCTTCAGTTAGAGTGAAATATTAATAGTTTTTTCTTTCAATTTCGAAGTAATAAGGCACACGAATATAAGAGTATTTCAAAGGGGCAGCCAATCAGAGCAGGCGAAATTTCGTCGCCTGCTCTGATTGGATAAAAAGGTATATTTACTCACGACATTTCATCCGACGCTGCGCGCGCAACTGCAAACTTAATCTGTGGTGGAGTGTCGACAAAGTTATTACTCGGTCGCGAGAGCTTTAAATTTGTTTTTTTATAAATTTTATGTGGCAGCCAACTGCCTCAACTAACCCATCAGTCATCGCGAAGCCTGTTCATTTCGCCGCCCCGGTGGCGCGATCGTTAAGATGCTAGCCTTTGGTGCTGCTGGGGTTGGGTTCGAATCCCGGTCAGGCATAGATGTTTGTGACCGTCAATAAATATTGTTATTTGTCTATGTGTTTGTGTTGTCCTTTCCTTGTGTCTCTTGTGCTTGTAAAAAATGTGTCTGTCCCATTTGACGAAAGCTTATAAGCGGTTCTCTGAACAAGCACACAAGCTGGAATATATATGTATCATACCATACCATACCTGTTCATAAAGCGCTAACATTATGAGAAATAAAGCCTTCACCAATGTGTATGTTCTTAAATTCAAAAGTGTAAAAAGTTTAAATACAGGGTGCCCGTAAAAGAATGTCCGAGTTTTAATGGTATGTATCAGGAGTTTATTTTGTACTAAATATAACTAATCATGCATAAAATTGAAGGAAAACTAACTTAGTTTTTCCTATAAGTGCTCAACGTGTGCACCTTATATGATATGGCATACATCCAAACGAAAATTCAATTCTTCCCATACTGTCTGCAGCAAGTCCGGAGAAATGGACTAGATATCACTGCAACTGTGGAAACGATGTAGAGGTACTTGCTCATGCGCTTACCTGAAACTGTTGGAGTTATTCTTTATTCGTCACCGTCAACCACAACTGTCGAAGGATTACAGCTGATACTATTACAATATGAAACTTGGACATTCTTTAACCCTGTGTATTATTAAACATCCCCCAGTATTTTACTTCTCTAAATTTTGTGGTCACTCTCTCCTGAACTTCAAATTTTTTTACTCATTACAGAAATCTGCATCACCGCAATCGAAATCCTGAAGAGGGATGCCGACAAGGACGACTACGATGTAGCCGTTCAAAACTTGGACCGTCACGGGAAAGCAAGAGTCGTGATCGTGTTCCTCAACGAAGACAAAATACCGTAAGAAGCAGTACACTACTCAAAACAATTAGGGGAGCACTTTACTTACTTTTGTTACCTTTCAGTCTCAACTTTTCAGATTTTATTCTAAAAAACCTAAAATTTGGAAAATAGATTCATTATGCATTCAAAATGAAATGGTAAAAAACAGGGGGGGGGGGGAGGGGGATCTTAATTTTTTTAGCCGACATTTATGGGGAAAAATTGGAATCGTAACCTTTGAATAAATTCGAACATTATTTTTATTCAAAACTTTATTTGTTGAAAATTGTTTGAATCAAATTTTAAACATCTAAACAATGCATGCATGAAGAATTTTGGGTCAATTTATTTGCTATAATTTTTTTAGAGTGAATTTTATTTTACCATGTTTTTCATATTTTCAATTCAATTAAAACAAACATTATTTATTTCTCTAAAATACATGTTTCTACCATCTAACGATAAATAAGTGTGAGCTTCACTTAGTCAGAAAACAATTTGCAAGATGATGGCTCCAAATGGAATCATTGGGAGTGACAGTGTTTAACCAGGCGCCACCCTAATTGATGTGAGCAGTGTACAACGCTAACAACCGGTGGTTTTTCATATTATTTTGTTGCTCCATCGCTTAATTAATCTATTGAATTTTTCCAAATCCATTTAATTTTTTTATCAATTGAATCCCAATTTTTTTATTTAATAATTTATTTCATAATAAGAGGGTGTTTAAGACTCTTTGTTGATTATATATCACAATGAGATTCTGTTATAAAAAAAATTGAACAATTTTAAAACAAACAATTTTAAAGCGCACAAGCGTTGAAGTTTTTCATTAGTAAGCATACCAGAAAGTTCGGAAATAATAGGCAAACACGAAGTTTTAAAAGCTCATTTCACACGTTTGTACCACGAATGAAGAACCGGAAGAAAAAACGGTTTCCTGTAGCCAATTTGCGCCAAGCATACACAGGGAAGACTCCTAATAAATCAAGTGGTCCTTCCCCTGTACTCTTCATCTGTGCATGCTTTTCTAGCGAGTTACTCGAAGCGTGTGACCGGAACAAAATCCCTCCCCAGCGCTTCTTGTGGCTGGCCAGCGACGGCTGGGGAACGAAAGAGAGGGTGACCAGGAGATACGAGAAGTATGCCCTGAACGCCATTACCATCATGCCGAAAAGGTTTCCACACAAGGGTAAGTGCACAAACAGAGAGAAACCTTTAAGTTGATTCATATACAGGGTGGATTTAAAATAACGCTCGCTATTCGGAGTGGTCTGTAGATTTAATGAAAAATCCAAATGCATCAAACATTGATACACTTACTAATCAAAAAGGGGGGAAATGAAAGGAATCATAAAAAACAAACTCGTCACTTGACCAGGGTTCTAAATTACGAGGCTTAACTGGATGTGTTGGCTGTAATTAGCCATAATTGGCTATGCCGCGTAATTTAGAACTTTTGTCAAGAGACGAGTATCTCCTTTATGATTCCATTCTTTTTCGAAAAAAGGAAACTCGTCTCTTGACCAGGGATCTAAATTACGAGGCGTAATTAGCTGTGTTGGCCGTAATTGGCCATATTGACGACACCAATTGACGACGCCTCGTAATTTAGAACCCTGGTCAAGAGACGAGTTTGTTTTTTATGATTATTTTTTTATGATCATTTTTTAGGATTCTATCTTTTTTTATGATTCCATTCTTTTCCCCCCTTCTTGATTAGTAAGTGTCTCAATTTTTGACGAATTTGGATTATTTATTCAAGCGACAGACCACTCCGAATGGCGAGCGCTATTTTATAACCACCCTGAATTTTCCGTTTTGTCAAGTAAGACAGGACACAGATAAAATATTAGGGGTATACCTATGAAATCACCTTTGATTAACAGATGGCACTGCACCCGAGTTAATAAAAGTGTGGAATTGACCTACTAGCATTTTGTCAGACTACTTTTAACCTTTCACCTGACAGTGGTCATTAGTTACTGCTGTGTTTTTTTTTTTCATAGTCATTCTCGGTTTTGAAGATATCGTGTTTGATGCCAACAAAGGGGCATTCGCGGGAAATTTCATTCCATTACTTTATTATGAAAAAAACTGCTACTGAAGCTTTTCAAATGGTTAAGAATGATTATGGAGACAATTTTCTATCTGAATTAATTTGAAAATGAGGGTTTGGTGGATTTAAAAATGCTGATTTTGATGACAAAGATTAGGAAAAACTACCAAAAAAATTTGAACATGAAGAATTGCAAACAATTTTGGATGAAAACCAAATAATGACTAGTGTACATATTTCAGAAAGTTTAAATGTAACTCAAAAATGTATAAGTGAGCCGTTTGCATGCCTTGGGAAGTATTCGCAAGGAAGGAAAAGGGGTACTACATGCTTTAAGAGAAAGACAGATGAAGAACCAAAAAGTCACTTGCGAACAACTTTTGAATCGACATCAAAGAAAGAGTTTTCTGCATCGAAATGTCGCAGGTGATGAAAATGGAAATATTTTGACAATCCTAATCGCAAAAAATCGTGAGTTGATCCAGGCCAACCCTTTACATCGACACCAAAGAGGAATCAATTTGAAAAGAAGACAATGCTCTGCGTTTGATGGGATCAAAAGGGCATTCTTTCATATGAGCTTCTTTAACCTGGTGAAATAGTTACGTCTGACCTATATCAACAACAATCAACCAATTTAAACAGGGAATTTATCAAAAAACGGCCAGAATGGGCTCGCAGACACGGAAAAGTTATTTTACTCCATAACAATGCGCCGCCTCGTACTACAAATAATCCTAAAAACACCTTAAAAAACCTGGAATGAGATGTTTTATTGCCCCCGCTATCTTCCCCAGACCTTGCTCTTTCAGTTTAACACTTGTTCAGATCCATGGAATATGGCTGAGCAGCACTTCGCTACTTTTGATGAAGTTGAAAAATGGGAATATTCGTGTTTTACCTCATAGGATGCAAAGTTCTATCACGAAGGAATCCATAATTTACTAAAAAGATAAGCAAAAGTTACTGATTTTGATAGTACATACTTCGATTTATTACCCTCATTCAGTGATGCAAAATGCACCAGTAAGTTTTCTTTAAAAAAGGGTCATTTCGTAGGTATACCCCTAATATTTACTGACACAATAAAGTACGCCCCGGGTGAAGGCGGGAATCGGGCCCGCATCCGGTAAAGTGCGAAGATTGTTAGGGTCCTGGCCAGGGTCCCAAACAGAATACTTTTAAAACATCTATACCAATGGGAACGTTTCAGGCCACTGGTTTGCTTTAGGTGCAAGCTCAGGTATAGACTTGACCAGGGTTCTTAATTACGAATAGCAATTAGCTGTGTTTAAGATCAATAGAGACTATAAAAATACAGCCGGGAACGTGCAGCCAAAACTACTTTTGCTAGGCGTTTATGTTCGCCAATGGCACTAAAGGGAATAATATGTAAACACATTTTGTTTTCATTTTATTTATTTTAAAGAGAGTTAAATAGACAGTTTTAATTTTTATTGAAGATTCTACCATTTCCGTATGATTTAATATAATAAAAGTCAAATTTAAATTTATATACATCAATATAATACTTAGCTTCATTTAACCGCTTAAAATTAATATATTTTACTAGCAAATTTATACCCGTACTTCGCACGGATTAAAAAAATATCAAATCGATCCAAGTATGTGTACCATATAACCTGTTATAAAATCATAAATTTAAGTTATTCTTCCCTCTCGTTTTCAAGTATAAAATCCCGTTCCATTGCTTGAAAATTCCAAAATCAGAAATACGGTGAAAAATGCACTCATGTCATCACAATTCCCTCATACATACATAAATCCTTTTATTTCTTTTGGCGCGTTTTAGGAAATAATTTGGCGAGAAAAAATATAGCTACAAACACACCCATTATACAGCTCTAACACAATGACCTTAGCACAACCAACCAGCTTATAAATTATCTTTAAAAGACATTTTGCCCATTTGGCGAGTTTTAATAAATTAAAACTCGCCAACATTAAAACATATTTGGCGAAAAAAAGAATAAAACCCTGATATGCAGCTCAAGTGCGATTACCTTTATTAACCATCATAGTTCAGAATAGCTTAACAAACATTTTGCCCATTTGGCGAGATTGGCAACGTATTTGGCGAAAAAATAGACATAAATTCCTAATAAGCAGCTCTAGTGCGTATGCCTTTATTAGCCATCATAGTTCAGTTATAGCTTAACAGACATTTTGCCCATTTGGCGAGTTTTCATTCATAATTTGGGGAGATTGGCAACATATTTGGAGAAAAAATAAAGACATAAAACCCTTATATGCAGATCTAGTGCGATGGCCTTTATTGACCATCACATCTCAGTAATAGCTTAACTATACATTTATTGCTTAAATATGCATATTTGCAATCAACAGAACCACCAATAAAGAAATCATCAACTAAACCCACAATAAATCCTGAAATGAAGACTGGTAAGAAATACGTCACTTGAAACATTCCAATTATTTTCAAATGATGAATTTAGTTTCTGAAAGTAATGGCAGCACAAAAATAAACATTTTCAATTTTATTTATTTTCGTTGAAAGTTTTATTTAATTTTTTCAGCAGATGGCATCAGGAAAGTAAAAAAATGATCGGATTTGAGCCAAAGTGGTGTAATTTTTTCAGAACATTTCAATTTTCTCTAAAAATAGAACATTTTGAGGTCTGAAAATTCTTATTCTGTAACTTAAGTATGAACTACGCATTTGTGCCAAGTTACGAGTCAAACAAATGTCTAGTTTGTGAGTTTCTGAGAGACATACATACACACATACACACAAAACTTCATTTTAGCTTCCACACTACGTTTATAACGTAAAAAGGGGAAGGTTTTACAATCGTGCACTCCGTCCGTCCGTCCGTCTGTCTGTCACCCACTTTCACAGAACGAACCAAAAGTCTCACAAACAAGTGAGATACGTCATTTTGAAGCAAAAAATCAGTTTAGGCTACATTCCAAATTTCATTAAAAAAATTAATTAGAAGTTTATTTAAAATTTAAGTAACTAAAAATTTAATCTACATTGAAATTACATGCAAATTCCATTTTTATTTAATATTTTCACTGTTGCCATGACATCAAACGTACGAGAAACTTTATTTAAAATGAAAACAAACTTCTTAAGAAAAATATTTATTTTTGTGTAATAATTCAATTTGGATTGTTGTAATAGCACAATAAAGTTATTTTGAAGGTTCATCATATATGAATGAAGAAAGATGCATAAAAAATTCTAAATTTGCCTAAAAAATATGCAAATTTTCGCTTTTAGCTTCCACACTACGTTTATAACGTAAAAAGTGGAAGGTTTTATAATCGTTCTGTCCGTCTGTCTGTCTGTCTGTCTGTCCGTCCGTCACCCACTTTCACAAAACGAACCGCAAGTCTCACAAACAAGTGGGATACGTCATTTTGAAGCAAAAAATCAGTTTAGGCTACATTCCAAATTTCAGTAAAAAATTTAATTAGAAGTTTATTTAAAATTTAAATAACTAAAAATTTAATCTACATTGAAATTACATGCAAATTCCATTTTTATTTAATATTTTCACTGTTGCCATGACATCAAATGTACGAGAAACTTTATTTAAAATGAAAACAAACTTCTTGAAAAAAATATTTATTTTTGTGTAATAATTCAATTTGGATTGTTGTAATAGCACAATAAAGTTATTTTGAAGGTTCATCATATATGAATGAAGAAAGATGCATAAAAAATTCTAAATTTGCCTAAAAAATATGCAAATTTTCGCTTTTAGCTTCCACACTACGTTTATAACGTAAAAAGTGGAAGGTTTTATAATCGTTCTGTCCGTCTGTCTGTCTGTCTGTCCGTCCGTCCGTCACCCACTTTCACAAAACGAACCGCAAGTCTCACAAACAAGTGGGATACGTCATTTTGAAGCACAAAATCAGTTTAGGCTACATTCCAAATTTCAGTAAAAAATTTAAATTAGAAGTTTATTTAAAATTGAAATAACTAAAAATTTAATCTACATTGAAATAACGTGCGAATTCCATTTTTATTCAATATTTTCACTGTTGCCATGACATCAAACGTACGAGAAACTTTATTTAAAATAAAAATAAAATTCTTGAAAAAAATATTTATTTTTGTGTAATAATTCAATTTGGATTGTTGTAATAGCACAATAAAGTTATTTTGATGGTTCGTTATATTTTTGGGAAGAAAGATACATAAAAAAACTCGAAATTTGCATAAAAAATATGCAAATTTTCGCTTTTATTTTTAGAGCAACAATTTTACTAATGTGTTTTTCGAAATATAAACTTGTGACTGCAAAAAGATATTTATTAAAAAAAATCATCACTATTTTTCTGAGTTCAAAGAAATTAGCAAACGATAAAGATTAATTATCAAATCTACAGAAGAAGATTAAAGAAAATTATTAGTTTTTGCTTATAAAAGTTTGAAGTAGAACTAGCCAAAGGCCCTGTTTGGCGAATTTCTTTTTGAGGTGTTAGCGTGTTTTCTGTTGAGCGTAAAATTTTGTGTGGAAGAGGTGTAAGTGACAGATTCTGTAACAAACTCACTTGTTTATTATTATAGATTATTACACCAGATTATTACTTGGAAATTTCATTTTCCTTCCGTCTGAAGAAAAAAAATTAGAATAATTCAAATAGAAGTTAAAACTTTTGTAACTTTATTGAGTCGAATTATTTTAATTGGAACAGTTATTCTTTGACCTTTTTCTCGTTCATGTATCTTTAGTTTCCTGAAATAAATATTCTAAGACACAAAGAGAAAATAAATGGTGGTTTTTAATTTAATTCAATTGAATTTCCAACATTCTTTAGAAATAAACTTTGAGAGGGTGCTCAAAAATATTTTGAGTTCTGCAGAATAGAATTTACTATGCGGGTCTAATGAAACAAAATTAATAACGGTTTAAATGGAAAAATTATATTTTAGTCGTTAAATTATTTTCTTCTATTTTGCAATAATCTACCTTTAAGGTTAGGTTTGAATTATCGTCACACTAGAGCTACACAAGGGCTATTGGCGACGTATTTTATAACCGCATCTTCCTTCTAAAAATAAAATCTCAAAAATGTTCAAAATCTCAAATTCTTTAAAATGAAATCTCAAATGTTATCTTGAAATGAAATAGTAAATAAAAGTAAATGCTAGTTTAAAACTTTAGAAACTGCCAAATATTTCGTACATAAGAATATTTCTTACGATGTCACGCTCCCCATACTGCAATTTCATTGGTTGTTCTGTTTTCCTTGGCAAAGCTTTGAAACAAGCTCATTAGCTTTTTAAAACGTTACACTCCCCGAACTGCGATGTCATTGGTTGATTGGTTTTCTTTTGCTACGTCCACACAGCGACAATAAAAATGACAAGACATTGCGCGCGCATGCAATTGTCTATACGAATTGGTCAGGAATGCGCGCACCTACCTCGAATGGACCAAATTGCATATACATTTCCATGCGCGCGCAATTTCTTGTCATTTTTATTGTCGCAGTGTGGAAATAGCATTTGACAAAGTGTTGAAACAAGCACATTACATTTTTAAAATTTATATAAAATACAAACTCGGTTATACGTTTTGCAATAACAACTCGTTCATAATGCCATAAATGTCCAGTTCCCTTCAATTCTCGTTGACCTTAATGTTACGAACGCTTAACCTTAATGTTGTAACGTTTCCTCTTACCTGTCGTAAAATGGCCGCTAAATGGCTCTAGATGACGTTTCTCTCACTGCGCCAGCGTGAGCGCAAGATCCTAACCAGCGCGGTTTTTAACCCTCTAATGTATACTGTTACCGTTTGGTAACAAGTTACATAATCCACTTTATTCTATTAAAGTAGAACTCCCTCTCGACAAATTTGTGTTTTTTTTTTTTTCATCTATTACATTCCATTTTGAAGTTTTAGTTAATAATAACCCTCATAGATGACAGAAGTGAAAGTGTATTCAAAATTAAAGAGTGATGTTATTAACTGTTGCGAAATTACGTTTTTGGCAGTATTCAAAGTATAATACTATTAATACACTAAATACAAATAAATTGTTTTGAAAATTAATTGTAGTTAAAGAGGGTTATTTTGAAATATATTTAGTCGTTTTCTAGTCATTATTATCAAAATTGGAATTTTGTAGTTGGTTTTTGTAATATGGAAAAAAAATTAAAAATTGAAATTATTTAAATTCTAATGCAGTTAATTTTTTTTCAGTATTTTTCTCATAATGTATGAGTATTAAAGTTTCATCTATATTTTTTCGGGATGAAAAAAAATCATGCATTAGAGGGTTAAATTATGAGAACAATCACCGAACTTTTCGAACACCCCTTGTACTTTACATGATTTACAACAATTAATATCCAACCTTGTTTATAAAGTTACCGATTTTTAACGTCATAAACATGCCTTAAATGGCGTATAACTTGGTTATACTGTATTATCAATATTCAGCAGGTTTCGACGATTATTTTAAATCCTTGAAGCCATCGTCAAACGAAAGGAATAAATGGTTTGAAGAATTCTGGGAATCGCAATTTACGTGCGAGTTCAGAGGGAGAAAAATTATTAAGGAGTGTACAGGTGAGAATGAATGCTAAATTGAAAGGGGTTGTCTCACGGAGGATCTGGCAATAGCTATACGGTCTTGTTTTCCCTACTCTCTAACAACTATCTAAATGTTCTCTGCTCTCTATTTACTTTTGTATTGGTTAGTTGGTTGGCAGAGATAATCAGGTTTGTGCGCTGACCAAGCACACTAACCTGAATATAGGCCTACCAACCAACCAACAAAAGTAATTAGAGTGTAGGGAAAACAACACCGTGTAGCTATTGCCAGAACCTCCGTGAAACAACCCCATTGTATATACATAATAATAATTAATTTTAAGTTCTAGAATTTTGTTTGATGGCATGAAAAAAGTCGGCACATAAAAATATAAGTTAAATCGAGGCAAAAAATGCAAAATAAAAATAATTAAAGTTACTTCAGTTTACCTGCTTACTCTCAGGAAGGTCAGGAACGGAAGGTAAAGAAATTCACGCTGTTTTCCGGTCTTTTTTGTATTGAAACTAACTCCATTTAATAAAAAAAATGGATTTTTTTTACTTCTTGTACTCCACTTAAGCATAGTATAGAAAAAAAAATTCAATTATCAAGCAAAAATTAATCTTTTACCGTGGGTGACTGTGACTGTAAGGAAAACAAAAAGCCTTGCAGTTCATTTTACTGAGTTTTTTTTTTTTAACTTTTGAGCTACTTGATTAAGTCTAGCAGAAAAATGCAGGCTACTAACTGAAATGAAGAGTACACTGGAAAAACCGATTGATTTATTTGGCGGATGCCCGCAATTGTCTACTTGGCGGACATTGGCGGCAAAAAAACGGTTTCTCTCTTTCTTCTTCGCTTGGTCCAAGCGTTGGGATCGCCAATCGCCTGAATCTTGGTAGATAGGAACCACAGAGATAGTAGTTAAAGTATTATAGTGGCAGATCACGTGACCTACAACACTGGGTTCATTGGGGCTCTTCTGGGAGCTCCTTGCGCGTCCCGTCGTTGGCATTGGATATCACGTGATCTGCCACTCTATTACTTTAACTATGATCTCTGCGGTATTAACTGGTTTCCTTACACAAGTTTAGGCGATCACTCGCTATCATCGCCAAAGTGGCTGCTAAGGAAACTTCTCTACAAAATCAATCGGTTTTTCCCGTGTACTCTTCAAATTAGAAATTTTCTGCAGTACAGTTTTCATGATTGCAGAATCATAGCTCCATCGTAGTGCCTCTCTTCACCACTTTAGCAAAGAGATCAGTGAATGCACCAAAACCCAGGGACAAAGTTAGGAGAAGAGAAATACACATTATGAATATTAAAATCCAAATTTTTATGGAAGGAATTTGTTAAGATATAGTACAAGGTGAGGCAAACAAAAGTGGCCCCGGTCTAGAGATAGGAATACGTTGAAATGCTTGGCGAGAAGAACTCTTGAAGCCGCCTGAAACCTGTTTTTGCATTGGTTGGATCGGATTAGCTTCACATTAGAGCTACTCATAGACAAGTGGCGAGTTCAGATCTTAGTACGTATTGTATGAAGACGTAGCATAATGCAAATTTTGTGTCTTGCAATCAATTTAGAATATTTTGTATTACAAAAAAACAAAAAGGTCGGATTCTCTAGGAAAAATAACGACCGAAAGAATCAAATAATCACTAGTAGGAACTTTTCTTGACCAGCTCTACAAACCTTGTTTATATTTCATTTCAACTAGCTTCTAAAACCATGGCGTAGTTGCCGGAAAATAAGTCGCCAAGCGTTTGTTTGGGCTTAATATTGAAGCGATCAAAAGCTACAGTTAGCAAACCTGTTTTTGTATTGGTTTTAGACTTGGCAACATTTCGGTCGTATTGTTATCTCCACCTCGGGGCCGGTTTTGTTTGCCTTGTGACCGGCCTCGAGGTGGCCTTTGTTCTGTTTGCCAAATTTGCCTTTGTTTGCCAAATGAATGTAATTTTTAACTCAAAAATGTGTTAATTTAAGCAATAAACTAGAAATTTGATATTCGGGACATAGAAAAGGAAGGAATTTTGTTTATTGCCTTGTGAACTAAAAAGTTTTTAGTGTTTCTTTGCTTTAAAATTCCATTTTGCAATTTTATAAGGACAAGTCTAATAGTATAATAAGAAAAAATTGAAAATAAATATTAATTTTTTTCAAAAGTTATGCCCCCAAGGAACATAAAATAAAAAATTATTGTAGAATTGTCCATAAACTCGTCGTCTGACTGTCATGCTTTTCCAGCTTCAAAAAAATATTTTTTTAAGTTTCATCTTTAAATTTTACCAAATTTTAAAATTTACTGGATAAAAAGTATGGAATCGTCATTTATAATAATTTTAGACAAAAATGTCAGTTTAAAAAGTCAAAGAACTTAATTTTTTAGTTGAAAATTCGAATTTTAATATCATGACTTCAAATTGGCAAATTTATTGAAGTTCACTACAATAAATTTTTGCTTGTCCCTCCAGATGCTTAAATATGCAAATCCTTGTGCAAACAAGAAATGTGTAAGTATTATGAAAATCCAACACATATTTTCACCTTAAAACGAGCTATTGAATACAGGGTGGTTATAAAATAGCGCTCGCTATTCAGAGTAGGCTGTAGCTTGAATGAATAATCCAAATGCAAAAAAAACTTTGAGACACTTACTAATAAAGAAGTTGGGGAAAGAATGGAATCATAAAAAACAAACTCGTCACTTGACCAGGGTTCTAAATTACGAGGCGTAATTGGATGTGTTGGCCGTAATTAGCCATAATTGGTTATGACTCGTTATTTAGAACCTTGGTCCAGAGACGAGTTTCTTTTTTACGATTCCATTCTTTTTGAAGAAAAGAAACTCGTCTCTTGACCAGGGTTCTAGATTACGAGGCGTAATTAGCTGTGTTGGCCGTAATTGGCCATACTTGACGACGCCTCGTTAATCTTTTTAATTCTCGATTATTCTCTTTTATGATTATTTTTTAGAATTCTATATTTTTTATGATTTCATTCTTCTTCCCTCTTCTTGATTAGTAAGTGTCTCAATTTTTTATGCATTTGGATTATTTATTCAAGCTACAGAGACCACTCCGAATAGCGAGCGTTATTTTATAACCACCCTGTACATCAACAGCAAACATGAGAAATCAAATTATAATATCAGTTCAATATCCAATTAGGAAAGGAAGATTTGGAAGCAGTTTATAAACAAGAAGGATTAGTCCCCATGGTAATTGATTCCGTTTACCTGTTGGCCACAGCCATCAGGAAACTAGTATGTCCGAATTTTCCGATTTGTACCAGCCTGGAGAAACATGATGGTGGACATCTTAGAAACAGGCTAAAGGACTTCATCGCGAATACATCCATGAATAGTAAGATCCACATTCCTTAACTTCTCTACATCTGTAATAATAAAAGAGTCTGTCTGTCTGTCTGTGGATCGCAAAAGACCTACTACTGCTCTAAAAAAATTCGAAATTTTTAATATAGATTCCTTTTAATGCCTACGTGTGCACCTGAGGCTTAGTTTTTTCATATTTGATTGTGATTTTTAATTAATATAATTAGTTTTAAAAAAACGTCATCCACGTGGGATTGCGGGACCATAACAGGGCTTGAAAATACATGGACCGGGCCGAAACGGGGGCTTGACGCCATCCTCTATTAGTTTGATTGATTGAGTTTGGTTGAGATATGCGCTCGCCCTAAGGCTGCTCCATCCTCTATTAGTGTTTGCTTTTTTAAGTGCGCGTGCGACAACACGAATTTAACTTTTTTTTTTATTTTGAGTGTATTTTCACAAGTAAGCATGCCTATAAAAGGAAGCAATGCGAAGATAACGGGTTCCCAGTAAGGCGGGACCATGCTGCTAGTTTATCATATAAAATAAATTGTAAAAATAATCAATACAGACGGAGTAATGTAGCTTGGATAATCATGCTTTCCTTTGAATTGACACAGAGGCCCTCGGTTTGGAAACGTGACCATGATCATTCCCCCTTAACCTTCTTGCGACCTGCGTCCCCCTCATTTTTTGAAACCTCTCCACGGACAATTAACACGTTAATTAGTTCCGAAATTGACCTGGTCCGATAGAAGAAGATCCAAATATCAGTTTTTAGCCTTTGATAACAGGTATCTGTCATTTATTTCTATAAAAAAAATGAAGTTGAACGAGGGTCGATACGATATTAGTTCTTTAGAAAAAAGTTCAAACTTTTTAAAAAGTTCTTTTAGTAGTTAATTTTAAAGGCATTTTGCATTAAAAACAATGTTAAAATAATCTGTTAACTACAAATAAGTAATACGGCATTTTTTTGTTGCATTTATAACACAATAAAAGTGTATTTTTAGAGTTTAAGGCGTGTCCCTAAGTAACTGTCAAACATAATTTTTTATTTCTTTGAAAAACATACTTTTTAGCATATATCTGTATGAAAAGTATGCTTAGATTAAGAATATAGGTGTAGGATTTCTCTCGGGTCTTAAGGTGTTAAATGTGTACGTCTATGGATAGCAAGTCCTTTATTTCTTTGAATGCATGCATTAAATGCATTAATATTAAGGCCTTTTTTTCTTTAAATGAATTGACTAATATTAAGGCCTCGATCTCTTTTAATAATAAAGAGAGAGAAAAAATTATGTCATAAATATAACTTTCTCATTTTGAAGTTAAATAACAAAAGAACTATTGTAAGCATTACAAAAAGAATTTTACGAATATTTTCTATATTTAGTAACAAATAAAAAAGTGTTTAATAAACTGTTTTTAGAAGAATGACATTTCGTATTTTAATTATTTAAAATAAAGTTTCGATAGCTTTAAAGAAAAATAACTAAGTGTTACGATGCACTTGGTATGATATTTCAAACATAAAATTTTTCTTTTATTTCAGTTTTGAGGTTAATTGTTTGGAATTTAAGTTTACTATCTGGTTTCACATAATTTTATCAGTCATCATCAAAAGTTTTAGGAACTCATACGTATAAAACATGCTAGAAAACATGCAAATTATATTAACACTATTATTGTTTCGAATATATTTATTTGACACATTTTGCATTTATTTTCTAAAAATAAAGTATTCTATAACTAGGCTCACAAGGCAACGGTATGGTGATACGTTTTGACGAGTTCCGAAGCGTACCAGTAAACTACACTATCTACCAATATCAAGAAACCTCAAAAAATAATTTTTCTTATGTAGACATCGGAGAATGGAACCCAAATGAAAAGTAAAGTAATCATTTTGACTCATTCAACCTATTAACTGAAAAGTTAACAAAGTCCTTTTGCATTTACTCCTCCTACCTAACTCTATGGCTTTATGAGGTATTGCTGTTTTTCTTCCATTTATACGATACAGGTTGAAGCAAACAAAAGTAGCCCCAGTCTAGAGATAGGAATACGTTGAAAACATGGCGACAAAAACTCTTGAAACCGCCTGAAACCTATTTTTGCATTGGCTGGATCAGATTGGCTTGACATTAAAGCTACTGAGAGACTAGTGGCGAGTTTAGATCTTCTTCGGATTGTACGAAGACGTCCCATAATGCAAATTTTGTGTTTCGCAATGAATTTAGAATGTTCTTTATTACCAAATTCGAAAAGGTCCGATTCTCTAGGATAGATAACGACCAAAATAATCACTAGTGGGAATTTTTTTTGATCAGCTCTACAAAGCTTGTTTGCCGAAAAGCGTTACAAACCTTGTTTGTCGCTAAGCGTTAATAAGTCGCCAAGCGTTTGTTTGGACTTAATATTGAAGCGATCAATAGCTTCAGTTAGCAAACCTGTTTTTGTGTTGGTTTTTGACTTGGCAACATTTCTGTCGTATTCTTATCTATCCTCCTAGATTCTTATCTCCACTTTGGGGCCACTTATGTTTGCCTCACCCTCAGTTCCGTATTTCGACCTAGGCCTACGAGGCCCGGGACTAGGGGCCCAGTCAGGAAGGTGGCCCTTAAAAAGATATAATCGCGAAAAAATCGTCTAAAAAATTTAAAATCTGAAAATTTCGAAAAACCTATCGCCTGTTAAAGGCCTCAAAAATTGCCAAAATCACATTATAAAGTTTATAGAATAACTGTAGTAACATACTGTATAATTCTGATGTTTATTAAAGACTATTAATTATATTACATTATATGTTCTATACTAGAGTATTTAATTTGCTAAATTTCCAAAATAGCTTCGAAATAGGGGTGGGGCCCCAAATGTCCAAGTGCCTAGGGGCCTTAGATCTTTAAATCCGGCACTGCTCACCCAGTATATAATATATTATCTCAATTCATAACTTTTCTTCACAAGACTGACCCGCAACAAGCCTTATATTTGGAAGAACGTCGAAGAACTGGACTCCAGGGACGTGCCCATTTCCAGGTGCAGCATAGAGTGCGAAGTCGGTTCTGAACGAGTGCCGATTGCCGACAAGAAGAGGGGGCGCTGCTGCTGGGATTGCCGGCCGTGCACGGGCAACAACATGTACTTGCCCGCAGTGGACAAACAGTGCGCCGAGTGTCCTAAAGGTATGCCCATTTCCTGTTTCTTTATTCCACTTGGTCTGTAAGTGCCTCATAAACCCACGTTCGAGCTTCGGCTAGATCGTTGGATTTTCTGGAAAGGAAAATCGTGGGCACCCTAGTCATATGACTACCCGAACATCGCACATTTTTAAGACTCCTATGACCCCTTAAATGAAACCTCCCTACAGCTCTAACTAAAAGAGCTTAAGACTTTAAATTTGGTACGAGAGTTCCTAGTACTACTTGTCGTACGTCATAATTAAGTTTTCGAGAAAATCGCTTATGCTCTGAGGCCAGTTGCATAAATAGAATGAACTGCTCTTTCAATAGTCAAGCAGCTTCCAAAAACGTACCCAATATGAAATTCGCCAAGAGGAGAAAAGTTTACAAATGGCGACTTATCACTACCGTCTGGTTTGAACGTGACCATAAGGGGATCACCTTTAGGTTTGCCAATGCGCTGCGCACAGGCCCGGACTGGCCCGCCGGCCCGTCGGCCCTCGGGCCGGTGCGCCTTACTCAAAAAAAAAAAATCTGACTAAAATTTTTTGAAGCCTAGATTCATCTTCTCGTAACTATTCCACACTTTAATGATGTGCACGGATACTTATTTTCTAAAGCGGATCTGCATATCTTTAGGGAAGGCACGGGAGAACTAAAAATTGCAGCACCAATACCTAGAAAGGCGCCTTTACTCGGAGCCTCTGATGCTTCACTTCCATACAGGGCGCTGATGAGCCGGTTAAATAACGATTACATTTTCATATGCATGGAATTACTTTAAGGTGGTATATGTTTGGTCTTAAGTGATCCATTAATTAGATGGTTAGACGAAACAGAACTTTCAAAGGTAATCACCATGGCTTGACGCCTTAACACACTCGACAGAATCAATTGTAACTATAAATTTTAAATGGGACATTTTGTTAAATATTAAAAAAAGGTATTATTAAGACGCCTTCCTTTACATACAAGCGCCAAACGGCCTCCTATATATATATATATATATATAACACGTACATTTCCCAATATATTATTAATCTTGGGTGCTGGATATAAAACAATCCAAACACCCAAGAAGTATTGGGATGCCTACTCGCATATCATGGGTGGTTTTAAACTTTTTTTGATACTCTGTGCGGAATCGTATTTATGATGTATCATTCATACACATACTGTCATCGGATTTTTTTTGAATGAGGAATCTAAAAAAACATGCGTCAAGGAGTATTAGGGCGTCTTTAATTTCACACACAGTTTTTAAACTTTTTGCAAATATTTCTCAATTTTCTGAGTAAAATAGCGCCCTGTATATGAGACTTATGCATGCACGCTAAAGATGGTGTGGTCTACAGCCCTGACGCCGTGGGCTCTAAGTTTGCGTTGGGTGCCCGGTTAGGTTTCGGCCACGCCACTTGACCGCGTTCCTAAAATGTGAGACTCATTGTCAATAGCCCTAGAGTACTTCTAGTGCAACATTCTCAATAAAACTAAATGTTATTAAAAAGGCATTTTTTAAAACCTTTTAAATGTGGGTATTGTTTATCAATCTTGAAAACCTGGTGCTGAAAATTATTTGAATTGTTTCATTTTAACGCTACGATATCACATAAAGCGCCCTTGGACTTTGCTGTTTAAAATATCAATTCTTGGTGCCGAATATTTTAATTATTTAATAATATTTATCGTGGGTAGCGCTCGTTTCTTTCTGTTGTTCTCTTTATTAGTTTCAACTCAGACCTAAGGCTACATGTCAAATGTCAAAACTATTTTCACACTCCACAAAGAAAATTTAGACATAATATATGCATCGTTTGCGATTTTGAAGTATACTTTCTCACCATATCATACGATTCAGCTGCTGTTTTGACTAAGTTTTTGCTGTTTTGAAGTTTCCCGGGTATCAAACGTCCAAATAAAAAGTGTAGGTTGCACCATTTGACATCAGAAACTTTTTACTTTTTTTTGCTTGATTGTATCTTTCCGATTAGATTTTTTTTTGTTTGAAAGGTATGATATCCGAGACATCTTTGTACTTTTTGTCCACTTATGAGTTTAATAGTTGCAGAGGGTTGCGTCAATGTAGTTGAATTTGTTGTTTTGAGCTCTAAAAATACATTTTTTTGCTATGAATGATCAAGTTCTGACAGTTTTTTGTGATTTAAAATCTAGATATCAGAGACACATCTTTGTGCGTTTTGTAGATCCGAATATTTTGAGTATTTAAGTAACAATTGACAAGGCCATAGGCTATTTTATAGTTAATTCATTACTTCTTGTTTTATTTTGTCACATGAATTCTTCCTAAAATAGGTATAATTGTATTTACTTTTGAACAATGATAAACACTTTATATGTGAGCCAAGATTAATTAAAGTTTGGCTAAGAATATGCGGGAAGAGGGGGGGGTGCGCCCTTTTAAGCCGGGAAGGGCCGGTAAAACTGCGCCCTTGTTAGGGAGCCAGTCCGGCCCTGGCTGCGCAGTCCATTGTATTTAATGTCTCTGAAGGCGAGTTTACATAAGCCATAGAATACATGGAATACCAAACTCTCCATTAACCCTTTCGCCTCAAAACCGGTCCAGAACGGCTTCAGCAGCAAACGACGGGAAGGCCGGTTTCGGCCGTTTCGTTTCACAAATAGGGGTGTTGGGAATGTCAAGAAGGGAAGTGCGCTGTATAAAAAAAAGCATCCACTAGTGATTACTTCGGTCGTTAGTCATCCTATATAATCGGACCTTTTTGGCTTTGTAAATAAATAACATTCTAAGTTAATTGCATGACACAAAATTTGCATAAGGGGCCGTATTCATATTAAAAATGTTACCAAATTCAAAATTTTCAATAGCAACACCCCTTTTTGAGTCCATATTTCAAATTATGATATATTTTAACCCGAAATACCAAGTTTTGTTAGTTTTCAAGCATTATTAGATAAGTTAGAGACATGCAAAGTTTAGGGTCTGTAATGTTGAATGAGTTGCACATACAAAACTATCCCAATCTATAAATAATTAAAATAATGAAACGAATTTTTTACTGAATAGTAATTAAAATAACCCAAACAAAATGCATACACTTTTGGGGTATTTAAAGCAATTTTTGTATTTTAAAACAATTATTATTTTAATTTTTAAAAAAATTATGAATGGAAACCCCTTAATATTTTTACAGAAATATATTTAAGACAGGAAGTTTAAGCGAAATCCCAATTTTTAATTTTTTTTATAGATAATTTGCTGAGTAAATCACAAAATACTTTTTTATTGCACTTCAGGGGACTGTGTATAAGATTATATATGAACTTGCTTAACAAATACGGCTTTGGAACGGAAGATAAACATCATTAAACCAACAACCTTGAGATGGTCCCCCATAGGACATCAAGTGATTCGATTGAATAACTCGTTGAATATTCATCCAAATATAATAAAAACTTAGATTTAGAGGTTTTCGAGGATGCTTAACATTTCTAAATAATCAAATATGGGTGGTACTATTGGAAATTTCAAAGTTGTTAACATTTTTAATATGAAGACCTCCCCTTATGAAAATTTTGTTTCATGCAATTAATTTATAAGGTTATTTATTCACAAAGTCAAAAAGGTTCGATTCCATAGGATGACTAACGGCCGAAATAATCACTTGGGTATTTTTTGATACTGGACGATTCCATTTCGATTTTTTCCTGCCTAGAAAAACTCGTATTTCGGGGATGAGAAATTCTCCTAACTTGTGAGGTTAAAGGGTTAAGGGGAAAAGTGGTCGAGCAGGATTTCTACACTCTCAAAAATGAATGCTCAAAAACGACGAAATTTTCCTTAATTTTGACGATTCCAATACCGGCAAATGCTCCGAGTTTTCGTTTCCTCAAAGTGAGGAAATTTGAATCGTCATTTTTATGAGGATTTGAATGTCGTCGAATCTAAAGAAATATTTCGTCATTTTTGAGCATGTGAGTACAACAATGAGATTCTGTTTCCTCAAAATCAAGATACAGAATCGTCAAATCACTATTGTAAAAGTGAGGATTCGCATTTGCTCAAAAGTCACTTGATAGTTTAACGAAACAATCCTCAAAATTAACGAAATGAGGTTTGAGGATTCATGACTCGTCAAAAATCAAGAATTAAACTGTTGAAACGCTTTATCCATGTGCCCCTGTAGAAGTCGTTTTGTTATTATAACAGTATCGTTATAGAAAAACAACATTCAGGGAACTTACTAAAGTTGTGTCTCCAAACCAAACAGTTTTGTTTTCAATTTGTTCATCGAATGTGACCAACACTTTTACAGAGTGTTTGTAAAATGCTCTTATTTTATTTCAGGCCCAATTTTGAATTCAGATAATGGGGTTGTTTTACGGGGAATCTGGCAATAGCTCTGCGGTTTTGTTTTCCTTACTCTCGAATTACTTTTGTTTTGGTTATGACTTATGTTGGCTGGTTGGTAGACCTATATTCAGGTTATTGTGCTTGGTCGGAACACAAGCCTTATTATCTCTACCAACCAACAAAAAAATTATTCGAGAGTAAGGAAATCAAAACCACAGAGCTATTGCCATATTCGCCGTGAACCAACCCCATACCTGATGCGTCGCAATGGAAATTGACTACGTTGGAAAAAAAACTTGGAAATACAATCGGGGTTTTTTTTTTCAGCGTTTCCAAATTGTTGGTTGATTGTATCTGACCGATACTTCGTTAAGAGTGCTTAATAACTATATCATGCTTTTTATTTTTATTTCAGGCGAAATATCGAATTCGACCAGAACCGGATGCGACGCAATGAAAATCGACTATGTTGGGAAAAAACTTGGAAGCCCTTGGGCCCTCGTTCCATTCATCTTTTCCGTCTTGGGCCTCATCTGTACCACTATCGTCTTCGTGATATTCTACTTGAACCACAAGACCCCGCTCATCATGGCGTCTGGAAGAGAGCTGTGCTACGTCATACTACTAGGGATAGTTCATTGTTATTGTTTTCCGTTCATAGTTCTCCTAAAACCAACAGAGGTGTGTGATACTGTCCGCCTGTCACTTTTTAGCATCCCAAATATTTTGATTGTGGGGCAGTCCACTTTGAAAACAGGTAGAGAACCTAAAGGAGGCAGGTTTGCCAATCCCATGCTGGTTGGTTGGTATAAATATATTTTCAGGCTTGTGTGCTTGCTCAGAGAGCCGCTTATAAACCTTCGTCAAGTCAGTCAAAACACACACTCACATGCACACATATGCGTGATAGATGCTGCCATCTATTGCGCGCCACCTCCACAATTTAGACATGTCCCTGAAGGGGAGGGAAATAGTCTCCATGAACCTGTACCCGTGGGAAACTGCGCAATGACCGCTCACAGAACTTTCGGACCCAACAGATTTAACGAGCACGTACTCCGCATTTACTCGGTGGGTTTTCAGCGACCAGGACTCGATGGCGGGACCTCCCGATCCATTGATCAAGACACTGACCACAGGGCGCCCCACGCCCCCCCCCCCCCCATGCTGTTTGGAGAGCATAGTGCATAGTTGGGTTAGTTTGGTTGGAAATAATGTGTCACACTAAAACTACACATAGGTTATTGATGAAAAGATAATTATAGTTGATTGCTGGTGGCCGTCATCAATTGCACATTCCTTTTCTAATTTGACTTGATCGTCAATAGAATTACATTTGTTATCTGTAATATGTATTATTTATCACATTCAGTATCTTATCGGGGAACATTATAAGGTTAAAATATAGCTATGTAATAAATAGTAAACACTATACAATTTCGAACTCCCCTTTAGTTGAGAAACTGTTTCTAAACCTTAAAGTTATATACGCCTGCAAAATCAATGATTCGCAAATGTAGTAAATTTTGCTTGAACCAAAATCTTCCTTACCTTTTGACAAAGTAGACTCTTCTACAATCAAAATATTTTATTGGCATGAAGTAACAGACCGACTATACTATATTTAACATTTTAGTTTTTAGACATGAACTAAATGCAGCCTGTCCTGTGAATTCTCCACAGAAGTAAATGATAGTGAGAGTAAAATATAAATAAATAATTCTAAAGATTTAAGCATACATATATCAAATAGATGACGTAGTTCTGGATAATTTCGTCGTTATGATGTATTCGTATAGTTATTCAGATTTCCCACCATCCACACTCAGGATACCGATTTAAATATTTTTACTTTCAATTACACAATATTAAATACACTGGTGGACAATTGCTAAGGACGAGACGGGGTTTTTTTATGTAACTTTGTACAACAGCTTTCCAAATCAACAAATTTAATACCGTAAGATCCCCAATACGTAAGGACATTAGTAAAGTAAGCAACACTTACCAAAAGAGAAATCAGATGGATAAAAAAGAGCTTTTTATCCCTCCATTTGAATTCTATTCCATGCATCTCCGTAGTGGAGATAAATTTTGGAATTTTACTTACGTTTATTTCATGAGTGTGCCATGAATATCGATAATCCAGTAAAACGTTAAACCTGCGACACAGCTGAGGCCTAAAAAAGACCATGCAAAAAAAGGATCATCGATGACAGAGAATAATCATTAAACATGATTTATTGCGGATAAGTGTTACATACGGCTCCAGAAGCCCATATCGGTGAATATTCAAAAAATTTTTAACAGGACGACACTTGTACGACATAGAATCGACACAGACGTTTCTCACATTTAATAATCAGTTGTCAATGGACCCGGATTTTAAGGTTAAAACTATGTCGTAGATTTGATGTTTCACTGGATTATCGATATTCATGGTGCACTCGTAAAATTGTCGTAAGTGAAAATCCGAACTTCATCTCCACCTCGGAGGTGCATGTAATGGAATTCAAATGGAGGGATCTTTTTACCCCATGAGGGTGCTGATTGTAAAAATGAGAGGTTTTCGCACATTGATCCGTCTGTCAGACTGTCTGTCTGAAACCAATCTACAACTTGAACTGAAAAGAGCTACAGGCTTAAAATTTGGTACGTAAGTTTCTGGTATCTGCTTGACGTCTGCAAGGTTTTAAAAAAATAGCTCATTTAAGGTATATAGGGGAGAGTGTTGTACCTTGAGACGCTTGTACCTTGGGACACTGACAATTTCTAAGAATCTATTGGCAATATTCATACATTGTTTATTTCTAATAGTAGCCTTAACCAACAGACATCATCAAAATAAAATTCAACACTAGCATCATTGAATTGATGAATTGGTGACAAAAAATAATATTTCATTACCCCAAAGTAAATATTTTTCTCATTCTAATATAACCTTTTACCTATGTACTTTTACAAAAAGTCAACTGCATTTTATTTTCTTCATAAAAGAGATTTTAAAATATTTTGGTTGTTAGAAAATAATGATAATGCATTTAGATTGGCCACTATCTTGCTTTTATTTAAGCCATGTAGTGTATTGTACCTTGGGACAGTAAAGCATATTGTATCATCATCTAATGTTAAATAATTTGGACTTGCAATTTTGCTGTATAATTTAAATTATTCTTGAATTATGAAGTTTTGTTTTTGCATTTCCTTGAAAAAACAATGAAGTTTGTTTCCTGACACAAATTAGTTGAACTGTATGACTATTGACAAAATTATAAAGTTTGTCCCAAGGTACATCATCATATTGTACCTTGGGACAGTTTATCCTTTCTACTTTAAATGAGTGGCAATTTTTTAATTTCAAGCTGCCAGAATTTAAAAAAAATATATTATAGAGGAATATATTGGTGTGTTGAAATGCTGCTTTTAAATTTTCATTTTGACTATAATTAACGAAGAAAAAAGTTAAAATGTAAAAATTGTCCCAAGGTACAACACTCACCCCTAATAGCGGAGGTAGAAGGGTAGGTACATAAAGATATTCCTGCTTGTGTGTTTGATCAGAGACACGCTTTATAAACCTTTCGTCAAGTAAGACAGATAGAGAAAGAATTTTTACTGCCACAGTGAAAGGAAGTACACCCAGGACGAAGGCGGGATTGAACCCGCAATCGTTATAGCGCGCAGACTGCTGGCGTAATGGTACAAATCACTCGACCACTCGGTCCCCTATATCATAGCATTTAAATGTATTTATTTACTGAGTGGTAATTGAAAGTCGGGTGAATTGTTACACAATCCTAGTTTTATAATATATTTTTTATAAAAACGTGTAAAAAAATTCACTTTTTTTATATCATATTCATTCATAAATCATTGCGAAAAGGAAACTTTTCGTGCTTACGTCACAGACAGTGCCGAAAGTGGGACCAGTGCCGAAAGTGGGACATTCGGCACTGGTGCGGTAAAGTAAATAAGAGTATCTGACTGGTAGAAAAACAAAATGCATGCAAACTTTTGCATTTTCTAATATCTCCATGGAAACTACAAGTACTAAAAAAATATTAAAGGAAATTAAATACGACGAAAGTAAGAGCACAAATTTCACGCTTTTGCACGTTATTATAAAAAAAAATATTGTAAGCAATCACGTCCCAAATAATACTTTATTAAGCTCCTGTCATTATTTCACGAGACCGTAGGTCGAGTGAAATAAAGTGTTATTTTAGGCACTTGTTGCTTAAATAAGTATTCTTCTCAGTTACAGTTTTTAGAAAAAATATTAACTATATTACAGGCGAGCTGTGGAGCACTTCGCATTTTCATGGGTCTAGGTCTGTCCATCTGCTACTCAGCGATCTTCACCAAGACCAACCGCATCTGTCGCATATTCGAAGTCAGCATGAAGATCACGAAGCGTCCCTCGTACATCAGTCCCGGGTCGCAAGTCATCATCTGCGTGTGCCTGGTCCTCATACAATTGACCGTCACTGTGTTGTGGCTCATTATTAAACCTCCAGTCGCCGATTCGAGGCTGGTGAGTCGCCGGTTCGAGAACGGCATGAAGTGGGTGGAATACTGCGACCTGGACGGGGTTTCGATCTCTCTGGGACTGCTGTACAACATGATCCTGCTGATCCTCTGTACGGTGTACGCGTACAAAACCAGGAATATACCGGAGAACTTCAATGAAACCAAGTGGATCAGTTTCACCACGTATTCGTCCTGCATCATCTGGTTAGCCTTCATACCCATTTACTTCAGTGCTATGGAAGATTACAAGGTAAACACTATAAATGAAGTTGCTTAGAGTTGGTTGCACCAAATACTTCCAATTTTTCGAATCTTGTCCTCAGATCATTTTTCTACCTTTATAACTTATTTTCTCATAGTATAAAAAAAAGTCTGAATAAAAATAAAATCGTTTTTGAATTTATATTTGTGTCTATTTTTCAGCATTCTTCGATGATATAAAAAAGTTCGATTCAAACCAAATGTTTGTAAAAAGTTATAGGCATAGTTGCGTGATAGTTGAGTTGAGTAAAATATCGTCACACTAGAGCTACACGAGCTATTGGCACAGGCATCGTAATCTAGAACCACAGTCAAGTAATGAACCAATGGGAATGCCTGTGAATCACCCAACGCAACTTTTAGAGGCGGCATCGTTAGCAGCGTCGGGACATTGGAATATATTTAACATCCACTCCTTCTGCACGGAGTATCATTCGTAGGTCGGCAGTTATTTAGACATTGCCTTTGGTATGCAAGCTAATATTCTCCCCCCAATAGCTATTTGCTCTAAATGTACCAACTAACAGCGGTTGCCCATTTGCCTTTTAATGTGCATACGTATTTATCTAAACCAAAACACACCTTAAGTTTGCAGCATTAAAATGTCCTACGCGGAGGAAACGCGCGTAAACAAACGGAATTTTGCCTCTCTGATTGGTCGCTCCCACGCGATACGTCCGCCCTGATATTCGTTCGCCCTTTTACGTCAAAATCGTAGAAAAAATAATTAATATTACACTCTAACTGAAGCAAAAACAAATAATATGTCTTGAAATAACGAATAAAGTGATTTATTGAATGTGAAAAACCTTTTTTTATTCAATTCTCGCACTCGGAAATTAGAACTATTTACCCTTTCTCTGTAGAACATTTGTATACTGCGTACTTAAACTGTGCTGAGGTGTAAATATCAATTTTATGAATTCTATTTTTTCCCCTTCAGGTACAAGCTACAACCTTATCCATGTGCGTTAGCTTCAGCGGCACAGTTACGCTCGTCTGCATCTTCTTGCCAAAGATTTACATTGTCCTCTTCCACCCAGAAAGGAACGTTCGCTATCCGAGTTCGCCTGCAGCGAGTGGAACGAGCGGAATAAGCGAACTTGAACCACCAGTGCGATTTCTAGGAACTGTGCCCAACACTGGGGCACTGCAACAATCTCCGAACCTCAAGCGTCCGGAATCGCCGTTCCCGTTTCTGCAAAAACCAGCCGACAATCATCACGCAAATAGCTTCTAAATGCTTAAGCTTGTACAAATGCAATGGAGGTTTATGCAGACAAGAAGCGAACCACTAGTGCGCTTTCTAGGAACTGTGCCCAACACTGGGCTATTGCAACATTTTCCGAACCTCAAGCGTCAGGAATCGCCGTTCCTGCAAAAACCAGACGCCAATCACCACCAAATAGCTTCTAAATGTACAAGCTTGTACAAATGCAATGATTTGTTATGTCGACAAGATAAGCGAACTTGAACCCCCAGTGCGATTTTTAGGAGCTGTGCCGAACACTGGCACAATGCAGCAATCTCCGATCTTCAAGCGCCCAGAACAGCCGTTCCCTTTTCTGCAAAAACCAGTCATCAATCCACACGCAAATAGCTTCTAAATAAATGTTCAAGCTTGCACAATGTAATAAAATTTTATGTCGACAACGATTTTTTACGTTTTTAATAAATTTGTTTTTACATTAATTGGTATTTCATTTCGCCTTCAGCTACCTAAAACCAATCAGAGTTGTATTTAAAGGTCACTACAAACTCCTCAGTAAAAAAAACTGGTGAATCTTTTTTTTTTTTAATATGCTTCGCGTTTTTGAGATTTTAGGTCAGGTTAGTTATGTTTGAATCATCGTCGCACTGGAGCTACACGAGGGCTATTGGCGACGGGCATCGTATTTTAAAACCAGTCAAGTGACGGGCCGACACCTGACTAGGCACCCAACGCAACCGTTAGGGGCGACCATCGTATGCAGCGTTAGGACTTTGAAGGATATTTAATGTGCACTCCCTTACAAGGGGTATTATTCGTCGGACATTTTTGGCTGCACTGGCCGTTTATAGGTCGGCAGTTATTTTGGCAATGCCCGGACGCGAACCTGGGACCTTTCGCATGCTAGGTGAGTGCCTAACCGACTGGGCTCCCCAGCCCCTTTGAGATTCTAGAGAAGCATAGCGGGTACAGGCAAAATGTTTGCTAAAGTGGTATAGTATTAATATAAAGTTAGTTTTTTTTTCTACACACATAACCCCTCAAGACCCCAGCAAAATCCTACACATATATTTCTCTCATCTAGATATACTTTTCATACAAATATATACTAAGAAGTATGCTTGCATAGAGTTTAAAGAAAGGGCTAGTTTAAAGTTATTTTACTAAAACCTAATATCTTAACTCCAATATTAATCCTTGTAAATCTTATTCTTCCCAATTCTACATTTTTAGCCTACTTTTCTTTTTTTTTAATTTGAAAAATTAAAAAAAATGAAAAATTAGGTAGGGGAGACCGGGGTTAGTTGGCATAAGGGGTTAGTTGGCATTGTGCCTTTAAAAAAATTCACTGTTCATTTAGAGCTTTACTGAGCCTGTCACGATCGTCATTTAAACGTCCAACTTGCATGAGAACGCCAGCTGGATCCAGCCATTGTCTTTAGAGGAAGGATGGAAAACGTGATTTTCATATAAGAAAGTAAAATTTTGATTATTCAGTATTTGTCGTTTTGTACAGTAGTATAGTCATTCAGGAATAACTTTCACAAGTTTTTAGTATCTTTGGGCATTTAGCTGCGAGGTTATAAGTCCATTTCTGCTGTAGTTGATAAACAAAAGTTTTGGTCGCCATGTTTATTTTACTTGCTCTATTGGGGTTAGTTGGCATAGGGACTCGGGGGCTAGTTGACATAAGCTGGCTAGGTATGCCAACTAACCCCGCAACAACGGGTAAGTTGACCTAAGTATGCCAACATTCATAGCGAACTAATTTTAGTTACGTATAGGCGACTTCATAATAATAAATTATTATTATTTTTATCTATACATATATAAATGCGGAAGGCGTTTTCTTTTCGCAGTCATAACTCAATAACGGCTGGACAGATATTAACTTTTACTTTAGATACTTTTACGTAGATTTGTCATACTCAGAGTTTTAAAAAATGGCATAATTTAAGACCATACAAATTTCAGCTCGATTTCAAGCAAACGGTTATCTAGTTATTATTATGTAATAAACGGAAACTGTAAGTTCACTTTTTCTGCCTTACCTATCTATGATAATGTAAATATTTTTTGTTCAGATTAGGAGTACCTATAAACGAAAAACTGAGAGGGCTACAATGACAGCAGATCATCGAAAGAGAGCTGTTGAGGCACACTTACTTGAAAAAAAAAGTTTGAGAAAAGTAGCGGATGAATTTAAGATCTCTGTTAGAAGTCATCGCATGGTATTGTAAGATCGCAAAATTAAAAATGAATTCTCTCTGCCTAAAGGGTACCAGAGGTTATTGGAGGATTTGGGATAGTGCGGCAGGTGTTCACTCCTGAACAAGAATTTGCTTTGAGTGAATACCTTGTGAAGGCGAGTGACATATACTTCGGCCTGAGCCCAAAAGAGGCAAGAAAGTTGGCATATCAATATGCAGTTGCTAATGGCACTGCACATCCTAGTAGTTGGGACTCAAAAGAATCAGCAGGTGTTGACTGGTTTTCTTTTTTCCTAAAACGTCACCCACAACTTTCAATACGTACCCCCGCGGCAACGAGTTTGGCTCGAACGTCCAGTTTCAACCCACATGATGTTCAAAGATTTTTCAACCTTCTATAATCAGTAATGAACCAACATTCATTTACCGCCCAGGACATACGGAATGTTTAATTTTAAGCTGATTAACATTCATTATAATTACACCTTACTTAAAGACGAGTAAAAACACTTGCCTCACTTATGCCAACTTACCCCACTACCTATGCCAACTAACCCCGATACCGGGGTAGGTTGGCATAGTTTGACTGAACAAGGAAAAACATTTTTCACCCAAAGTGGCAACAATATATTTATTCAATTGTATGTGTGATTTGTAGCCAAAATGTTTACCTACATTACCAACTTTTTACATTTCAAATATCTTCAAACCAAAAAATTAGAAAAATTTTGAAGTGAAAACTGTGCCAACTAACCCCGGTCTCCCCTATTGACATGCGGTCGATGTCCGTCCGTACCCTCCTTCCAAAATCAGTCTATCAATCCGATCTTAAAAATTCTTTTTTTATAAAAAAGGTATAACCTCAGACACTCAACTTTCATACTTTTTGTCCGCCTGTCTGTGCGATCGGACGGACATGAATCTACTATTTGTGGACGAATTTCCTTTTGAATTAGCATTGAAATTCAATTTCGAGTCATTTAAATCGCTGTTGCAAACTACAAATGCTACGGACAAGTGATAATATATGTCAAAAAATTCAGCGCATCGAAATATTTTTGCGACATCAATCAGTTTGAAATGATGTCAAATATATTTCACTACGAGATTCTTTGTATGTTGGTATGGAATGTTTTCATATTATTTTAAAGTGAAATATTAAATTTCTACCTGGTTCTTCTGGGCCTGGTTCAAATATATTTGTTTCGCATTGAAATTCAATTTGGAGTCATTTAAATAGCGGTTGAAAATGCTACGGACCAAGCGAGATACTCAAAAAAATTCAGCGCATCGAAATTAGAATACAGTAAACTCCCGATTATCCGCGGAATTGGGTGGCGCGGCATCCGTGGATAAGCGAATTCGCGGATAATCCGCAAAAGTAAAGAAAATATCCACAAAATTGCTTTTGCTTTCATAAAAGTAAGGTAAAATATGTAACAGTTATGAAATATGAAGATTTATACAATTTTACAAAAAAGTCGGTCAATTTATTTGTTCTGTTTATTAGCCACGAAACTTCTCATTCTTATTTGTAATTGGTATTTTTTTTTTTTTTGAACTTTTTTCGCTTCTCACTCATTTTGCTATCAAAATTACGCAAAGCAGTTCACCGAAATCGTGAACAGTTTATTTTACAATTGACGCTTTGCGGCAAAAATCGACACGTGATGTGCACCTGGCCGAAGACATTTTGGCACACCAGGTTTCCTATATCATCCTTATTTTAGTGTTGTTCGTTGTTCTTAATGCATTCTTTTTTTTTTTTAATTTATTCGTCGTTCCTTGAATTCGTCATTAAGATTAATTCGTTGTACTTGGAATGCAATTTTTCAACACGTATTAAAAAAACTAAATTTAATTTTTCTGGGATTTGTTAAATTATTATTTTTGCAGGGAAAAGGAGGAGGGGGCGGAGAATCATGACCCGCGGATAATAGGGAGTTTACTGTACATTGAAAATTTCATAAAAGAATTCGAATTCTAAGATTTAAAAAACTTCAAAATTTAATGCTCATTCAAAAAGCATAGGAAGCCATTTTTATTAGAATTAAATCACCATTGCTTGCCATCGCAACAATTGCTCGAGAAACTTTAATTCGTTTAGACAATAAATTTTAATTTTATTTGCGAGACATCGATCAATTTAAGATGACGTCAAATATATATTTCACTACGAGATCTTTGTATGTTGCTATGAAATGTTTTCATTCTATTTAAAAGCGAGGAATATTACATATTTATTCTTTGAAATATAAATTTTTGCAAACGATTTAAGTAATAATTATTTAATTTTCGAAATAAAATAAATGAAACTAGCCGAATTTAGCAAGTAAATGTTTATTCAAAAGTTTTTTTTTTTTTTTTTTTGGTTTTTGTTCTACGAAAAATTAAATATTTATTTATAACTTCAAATAAATCATGCGGGTGATATTTATTTTATTGGAGATAGAAAATTAATGAAAATACTTGATTTGTCGCTTTAAGAAGTTGAAATTATAGCTGGATGCTGTGTTTATATAAATTAAAATAAATTTCACTAAATTTAAAATTTGTGGAAAAAAAGGTTGTTGATGTCACTTACCGTTACGAACCTAGTTTTTTCAAGATAAGAATTTTAGTAAGTTTTTAAGTAACAGAAAAGTAGGCTATTTTAGTTCTTTAAGAACTTCTTGCTTTTTTTAATTCAATTCAACCAGAGAACCAATTTTAAATAGCAATGTACATGAATAATGCTTAACATCAAAATGATGCCAAATATTTTTAATCAACAGAAAACAGCTATTTAAAAAAAAACAAGGTGAATAGATGTTAATTAAGTCAGTCATAACGTTTAAAAACACTAAAAGCATTTTCGTTCTTAACTTTTTCTAATTGTCTTCTCATTCTATTCAATTTTGGTTCTCTTTGAAAAATGATAAGATGTGTGGCCAAATTTTAATTTTTCGTATAACTTGAAATTTCTTTTAAGTAACTTCCCAATATCCCTGCAAAAAAATATGGATTTTTTTTAACTAAACTTGTCCAAATCATTGTTGTAAATACCTACAGTTTACCTGACCACTAACCTTTCCAAGCAATTCAACTTTAACAACTAGAAAAGAAATAACTACTCTGACAAATAAAAGACAAGATACTAACTCTTTTTTTTTTTAATGTTTATTAATGTAACTATTTAGAAGATGATGCAGACGCGGCAGCAGCTCCATGTTTCTGGGGTTTTGCTTGACCTCCCTCTCTGAATCCATGTCTGAAACGAGAAGAACACCAACTTAGACAAAACAAGACAAATACAACAGCGAAAAAGAAGGATCTTTTTAGTGTGGGGTAGTATTTCATTTAATTTGGCCAGTCAATAGCATAAGTTTTTTTATACCATTTGATTATACCATACAAAGAAAAACAAGCAGAAGAATAAAGATTTTTTAAAAAAAACTTCAAAAATTATTAGTTACCCTTCATTAGAAACTAATCAAAAAGCAATAATTAATGGCATAGCAGGAGCTACAAATAAAATTATATTTTTAAAAATTTAAGTGCTACAAAACCTAAATTAAAATTTCACAAAATATAACTTAACAATTTCATCAATTTAGTATTTAATAGTTTAGCCGTAAATGGGAAATAAACGCGTAAAAAAATTAAATATTTAATTCTAATGCTGCACAGATACAGATTAAATCCAATTACTCAGCACTTCAATAAAAAACTTCAATGAACTTATTGCTTAGCAACAATTTCACTTATACGGCCGAACCCTGCTTTAGTGAATTTGCTAACTGAAGCTTGACAGATACATGTCCCCAGTTTTTAAGGCGTTAAAAAAATAGGTACAGTTAGAGACTGGGATATGAATAGCTTCATTGAACTGATGGCATTTTGCAACTGGAGTACGGACAAGTCACAGATTCAAGAAATCAGGAACTACGATTGTGTGATGTGGGATGAATAGATAGGTTAGGTACAAAAAAAGGTAGGTTTCTGGAAACTCAGAAGGATAAAAAACTACGAGTTATGTTACAATGAAACAGGACCAGTTGGAATGAAATTCAATACATTGTTAAAGATTGTTTTCTCGCTTCCACTCAATGCAGTAAGTTGCGCTTATATGAATTGACAATTGAAGTTTGCATCAGAAATAACATTTGATGTCACTCAGAAAATATTCGGAGAGATTCCCATAGTATCGTCATCTGCAAACTAATTGAAACAAGTATTTATACATTTTCTCAGCAAAAACACAATTAGTCTTGAACAAATCAGGAAGATTGTTAACAATTAAGTTCAGACAGCATTTTCAATCAAGATTTAGGTTTATCACTTTTGTTAAATTATGTCAAGAAAGATTAAAGTGATTTAAATGAAATTTTTCAAGAGTGAGAGAGTTCTTTTAATCATGAAGCTCATATAAACTATGAAAATGCCCCTTTATCTTATTCATAGTGAAACAAATCAGTGAGAGAGTTCTTTTAATCATGAAGCTCATAGAACAATTTTACATCATGTATTATAAACTATGAACATGCCCCTTTATCTTATTTATAGTGAAACAAATCAGTGAGAGAGTTCTTTTAATCATGAAGCTCATAGAACAATTTTACATCATGTATTATAAACTATGAACATGCCCCTTTATCTTATTTATAGTGAAACAAATCAGTGAGAGAGTTCTTTTAATCATGAAGCTCATAGAACAATTTTACATCATGTATTATAAACTATGAACATGCCCCTTTATCTTATTTATAGTGAAACAAATCAGTGAGAGAGTTCTTTTAATCATGAAGCTCATAGAACAATTTTAAATCATGTATTATAAACTATGAACATGCCCCTTTATCTTATTTATAGTGAAACAAATCAGTGAGAGAGTTCTTTTAATCATGAAGCTCATAGAACAATTTTACATCATGTATTATAAACTATGAACATGCCCCTTTATCGGTTCACCTTTACTGTACGGTAACCATTGGCGCGATTTTCCGATTTGGCGATAAATAGTTTTTGGTGGCAACCTGTCTGACCTGACCGAAACGCATAATGGTTAGAGAGGGTTGCTGGAAAACGTCATCGTTGTGAAGAGAGCATGACGTCAAAAGTCGCCAGAATATGGATTTCTGGCGCGATTTCGGAAAGTTCGCCAATGGTTACCGTACAGTAAATTTCTACCCCTTTATCTTATTTATAGTGAAACAAATCAGTGAGAGAGTTCTTTTAATCATGTAGCTCATAGAACAATTTTACATCATGTATTATAAACTCTGAACATGCCCCTTTCAGGGCTCCCATTAAGTCTCACCTTAAGAAATAGTAGCAATAGTCTCCTCAAATGTGAAAAATAGTCTCCCAAATAGTCGCCTCGAATATGCAAAATAGTTCCCCAAATACGTAAAATAGTCTTCAAATTAAAAAAAAATCCCTTCCAAATACAAAGTACATAGTAAGTAAAATGATGTTAGTTATTAAAATGGTGATATAAGGTAGCTTTTTTCCGAAATCATAAATAGATAAAAGCTGAAGTTATGTCGATTACATAAAATAACTTTGAAAACGATTTACATTTTAAAAAATCTTATACGGTTTTGAATCATAATCACGTTAATTTTTCTACAAAAACACAAAACAAAGAAAGCACTATGATATCCGTAGTTCACATACAAAATAAAAATATTTGTGTTCTTTTCTCTTTAATTTTTTCAGTCCCAGTGATGCCATTTGGCATCATCACGTTTCTGATCATAATTCACAAAAAAATACTAGAGCTGACATCAATTAGATTATTTAAAATATTTTCTAATAGAAAAAAGTTTGAAGAATTGAATAATGTTTTTTGATATCATAAATGGCTATAGACAATCAGAAAAAAATTTCTAAAATGAAGATGCCAAATAGTCACTGGGACTGAAAGGGTTAAAACAATTACATGTTTCATGCACTTGTTAGAGAAAAACACTAAAGCACTTTTTCAGTTCTGTTATGGGGCATTTCAGAAAAATTTAAAGGACTAGAAGTTACTAACACTGCATAAAACCTGAATATAATATAAGCATATTGCCCATTTTCTTGTGTATAAACCGACTCATTTTCTATAAACAAAAACCCATCTAAAATTAGAAAACTAAATATAGGCTGAAGTATGAATTACTACAAAAAAAAGTTTCAAACATTTTTTTTTAAAACTTAACATTCAAGCTGTTCTTGCCGACCCAAGGTCACGGACAATCGATTAGGAGAAAAGGGTTGATCCTACTTGGCCTGAACCAGAGCTACAGAAGAGACTAGACTACTAGAATAGACTTAGGTTAGGTTTGAATTATCGTCGCACTAGAGCTACACGAGGGCTATAGGGCTGATCATGCAGGGTCAATCGTTATTAGGCGGCGCAGCAGCATCGGATGATGCACGAAATTACTAGGCAGCACAGTAAGTTAATCAAGAGGTTGCAAATTTTTGATCAAGTGAAAATGTTACTCCTAAAAGGGGTATGAATTGGCGCTTGGTTGATATTTGAAGACATCTAAGTGAAATCCAATCTTAATTCATCTTCCAAATTTAAATACATTTTTTACTTTTATTGTTAAAATTTATAATTTAAACTTGTTTTAAATGAAATTCAAGTTCAGTTTTCCCGAGACCGAGAATGGTAGTTTTTTTTTTCGGGGGCGATAATGCTGTGGAAAAATAATAGAAATCGGGAAAAAGCGGAAATCTGTCAAAAAGCGGGAAATTCTCATGTCTGACAGGAAATTGAGAATTTTTTAAAGCATCTAGCAACGTTGGATGTTAAAAAAACGGTAAAAAATTGGAAATAGTCGCCTAAAAGTCACCTTCATCTTTGAAAATAGTCGCTTTTGGCACTTTTTTGCTTAAAATAGTAGCCATAGTCGCCCAGCCTTGAAAATAGTCTGAATAGTCTCCTTTATAGTCGCCTATGGGAGCCCTGCCCTTTTTCTTATTTATAGTGAAACAAATCAGTGAGAGAGTTCTTTTAATCATGTAGCTCAGTGGTTCCCAACCTGGGGGCGATCGCCCCCAAGTGGGCGATTTGTGTTATTAAGGGGGCAATACATAGTTTGGGGGCGATAGGGGGGCGATGAGCATTCGAAGGGGGAAAATTAAAATAATATACTGTACTGTATAGTACAATAAAACCATTCTAATTTTTATTGATCACCTTTACCAGGGCTCCCATTAAGTCTCATCTTAAGAAATAGTAGCAATAGTCTCCTCAAATGTGAAAAATAGTCTCCCAAATAGTCGCCTCGAATATGCAAAATAGTTCCTCAAAAACGTAAAATAGTCTTCAAATTAAAAAAAAAATCCCTTCCAAATACAAAGTACATAGTAAGTAAAATGATGTTAGTCATTAAAATTGTGATATAAGGTAGCTTTTTTCTGAAATCATAAATAGATAAAAGCTGAAGTTATGTCAATTACCTAAAATAACTAACTTTGAAAACAGGATTGGATTTACATTTTAAAAAATCTCACACGGTTTTCAATCATAATCACGTTAATTTTTCTACAAAAACACAAAACAAAGAAAGCACTATGATATCCGTAGTTCACATACAAAATAAAAATAATTTTGTTCTTTTCTCTTTAATTTTTTCAGTCCCAGTGATGCCATTTGACATCATCATGTTTCTGATCATAATTCACAAAAAAAATAATAGAGCTGACATCAATTAGATAATTTAAAATATTTTTAATAGAAAAAAGTTTGAAGAATCAAATAATGTGTTTTGATATCATAAATGGCTATAGACGATCAGAAAAAAATTTCTAAAATGAAGATGCCAAATAGTCACTGGGACTGAAAGGGTTAAAACAATTACATGTTTCATGCACTTGTTAGAGAAAAACACTAAAGCACTTTTTCAGTTCTGTTATGGGGCATTTCAGAAAAATTTAAAGGACAAGAAGTTATGTTACTAACACCATAAAACCTGAATATAAGCATAATGCTGATTTTCTTGTATAAACCGATTCTATTTTCTATAAACAAAAACCCATCTAAAATTAGAAAACCAAATATAGGCTGAAGTATGAATCACTACAAAAAAAGTTTCAAACATTAAAAAAAAAAAAAAACTTAACATTCAAGCAGTTCTTGCCGACCCAAGGTCACGGACACTCAATTAGGAGAAAAGGGTTGATCCTACTTGGCCTGAACCAGAGCTACGGAAGAGACTAGACTACTAGAAGAGACTTAGGTTAGGTTTGAATTATCGTTGCACTAGAGCTACACGAGGGCTATAGGGCTGATCATGCAGGGTCAATCATTATTAGGTGGCGCAGCATCATCGGATGATGCGCGAAATTACTAGGCAGCACAGTAAGTTAATCAAGAGATTGCAAATTTTTGATCAAGTGAAAATGTTACTCCTAAATTGGGTATGAATTGGTGCTTGGTTGATATTTGAAGACATCTAAGTGAAATCCAATCTTAATTCATCTTCAAAATGTAAATATATTTTTTACTTTTATTGTTAAAATTTATAATTTAAACTTGTTTTTAAATGGTATTCAAGTTCAGTTTTCCGAGACCGAAAATGGTAGTTTTTTTTTTCGGTGGCGTTAATGCTGTGGAAAAATAATAGAAATCGGGAAAAGCGGAAATCCATCAAAAAGCGGGAAATTCTCATGCCTGTAGTAACTATATAGCACGAAACATTAATCTATTTTTCCTTTGGTTCTTGCCAAAGACATAGTTCTTGTTATCCAGCCAGAATGTTTCTTTCAAACATGCGCGAACTCCGAAATTTTGCTACCGGGCGTACGTTTACGTCCCGATCTTGCACGATTGGACAGAAGAATCCAGTCCTGACGTGCCATTTGTTCTCGGGGGAATTACTAGTATCGTCATAGATCGCTTCCCAAAGGATATCTGACGGGAAATTGAGAATTTTTTACAGCATTAAGCAACGCTAGATGTAAAAAAAAAACGTTAAAAATTGGAAATAGTCTCCTAAAAGTCGCCTTAATCTTTGAAAATAGTCGCTTTTGGCACTTTTTTGCTTAAAATAGTAGCCATAGTCGCCCAACCTAGAAAATAGTCTGAATAGTCTCCTTTATAGTCGCCTATGGGAGCCCTGCCTTTACAAGTTAAAATGGCATGCTAACAAGATTTGCCCAAGTTAGAAATTTTTGATTCTATTGTAGATCTCCATTCTCGTTTTAAGCTGTGGGTTGTGGATAACTCTTAGCAGACGGAATTAGTTGATCAGTAGTATGACTGTGAGGCGAAAATCATTTTTAAGCAGAGAGGTTACGAGTTAGTCTGCGTTGAACTTATTTTACTTTCTGTTATTATCCACAACTGTGGTAAAAAGCCGCACCACTTCTCATCTGGTACGTACCCGTCAACATATTTAGTTGCAAAAGGATTTGGTTCTGTTATCATCCAGCTCCTTACTAAACAAAGAAATCAGTTGGACATTTGCCTCAAATACTTGCACATGAACTTAACAAAAGATAAAATAATAAACAAAAGTTTTCAGCATTCATTTTTTTCTTTAATTTTTTTTGTCAACTCTCCTAAATTTTGCAGAATACTGCTTAAAGATCTAGTTTATTATTTAACCCTTGCTCTTTTAAAAAAATCTGTTAAATATAAACTTTTTATTTGTTTTCTATTTTATTTAAGAATGACCGGATAAAGCTGCTTTGGTTGTTTTTATATATGGTGGTTAGTGTTTAAAATGATAAAAATGCTTTATTAGTTATATTTGAACTCAAGTTATAAGTGGAGAAAATATAAAAATTAAAAGGGGGCGATATGTGGTAGTCAACCTAACGAAAGGGGCGATGGTCCAGAAAAGGTTGGGAACCACTGATGTAGCTCATAGAACAATTAACATCATGTATTGTGAACAATGAACATAAACCATTATCATATGGAATTTTGTGGGGTTGACAGGTTAGTGACTTAATTGAATTGAGTTATCACTTATTTTAGCCACTTACTCTTCTAGTATATCAGAATTTTTTTTTTGTATCACTCAAACTATTTTTTTGTATCACTCAAGTTTTTTTTTTAATTGTCGCCTGGCCAGCAAGTTTTACCAAAACCATGATGAAACAATCTAAATGACTGTCACTTTGCAAGAGTTATTTGATATCTCCAGATAAGGTTTGGCGATATTCTCATAGTATCATTATCGAAAAAGTAATTAAAACAAGTATTTGTAAATTCAATTTTAGCAAAAACATAATTAGCTTAAACAAATCAGAAAGATTGCTGTCAACAATATAGTTCAGACGGCATTTCCTATCAAGATTCGGGTTCATCACTTTTGTTAAATTACATCAAGAAAGTTTAAAAGTTAAATGCACATTTTAATCAGTGAGAGAGTTCTTTTAATCATGAAGCTCATAAAACAGTTCACATCATGCATTATAAACAAATAACAGACCTTTATCTTATTTACCTTGAAACAAGGATGAGAAACAAATCAGTGAGAGAGTTCTTTTAATCATGAAGCTCATAAAAACAGTTCACATCATCTTTGCTAAGCCTATTCATTCCCATTTATACTAATTAAAACTGACAGTAAAAAACAGTCACTACCAGCATCAACATCGTCTTTTGATGTATAGGAAACAAAAGAGTAAGTAAAAGTACATAAAATCAGAACGATTGCCATCATCAAAATTTCAAACAGCATTACTTTCATATTATCAAGTTCATGATTTTGGTTCATCAATAAAAATAGTAAACTAAACCAGATTTACTTGTCATTTAACCATATTTTTTTTTATATCTAAAGGGAAAATATAAAAAAAACTTAGGGTTCACTACAAGCTCATTTACTCAACTCATTTTCTAGACAGCAAGGGTCAAAGTGACAAACTACAAACACATAGGACGTTAAAAAAACACAGGGCAGTATAAAACATCAAATAACTGCATACAGTTAATCAGGGTGTTCATTTCTCCATTGGAATTAATGTCATCTGTGAGTCGCCCCGACTATGAAATAATATTTTTAGGAGCTTTGGGAACAACAGTGCACTTATGCCAAAAGGATACCATTAGTAAGAGCATTCCATAAGAAGTGATTAGTTGTGCCCATGTTGGTCTTTTTTATTATACCCATTCAAAAATAATTTCCATAGATCGCAATGTTAAAAGAGAAAAATTCAGGCTTATTGGTTCCAGAAAATTAACTTTCTGAATTCTTGGAATTTTGAAAAAATACGAGTCATCAATTTGCGTATAGGACTTGGAAAAAAAATTAAGATCAAATTCTATTCTGCGGTAGGAAGATTTTGAGCTGAGCGATTTAACCTAGAATAACTCATTATCAAGAAGCAAAAGTACTTTTCTATACTCCATCAAAACAGTTTAACGAAAAGGATCTCAAATCTACACTTGATATCAAACTTCAGAAATATTCTTACCGGAATCTCCTCCATACGTTCTTCAGGTGACGCACACGACCAGTGCCGGTTGTCTTCCTCCTCTTTCCTTTTATACTCCAATTAACTGAAAATGAGGACAGTTTAAATTTAGACTTCTTTAATATTGCAACATAATATTATTTACAAAACGCAAAGGTGCAAGAAAGCGGTAAAGAGCTAGACACAGTTGAGGGGGAATGGGCCCCAAAGCGACATGCCTCTGTTTAATGGAATAGAGAACAAAATATTTTCCAAGTCATTTCTCCGGCTGTATTAAATACTTTTTTAAACTGTTTAAAGTGATAAATGTAAAGTGATAATGACTTACAGGTCCCAACAATCCCACTTTATGAAATTGGTTGAATATCTTTTGTATGTTGTTTTATAAATAAATTTACAAAAGATATTTGTGTGAAGCTATTTAAAAAAAAAATAGGGATTAGGTATAACTAAGTAATCAACATTTATCATAAAAAAATATGTTTGTTCTACATCGGCAGTTCTCTCGCGGTGCAAATGAATTGTGTTTCGAGGTAATCAAGGTATCAAAGAGAAGAAACAATTGAGAAAGATGTTTCTTTACACAAGTTGGCAATAACTCGATTACGTCATCAAATAAGATTCGATAAGGAAAGTCAATGAAGGGTTTTTCCACCTGTACTACAAAACTACACAGCATAGTTCAATATTAATTTCTGGGGTAATTTTCAAAATAGGTCAGGGAATATTCTTTTAACATCTTACCATATGCAGTGGCCATCTAGGTTTTAACAAGGTCCCTTTTTCGCAAAAACTTGGAATTTTAGTGTTTTTTTAACATTTCAAAACTGTATCATGATTATACACAACTTTTTTAAAAGTACATACAAAAGTATTTCTTTCAGTGTTTAGAAAAAGAAGAGTGATGATGAATTAAATAAAGCTTGTTTGCGAAAAGGATGTGTTTTAAGTTATAATACGCAAGTTATACTTAAACATTCACATGCAAGTGAAGTTCAAGTTTGATAAAATTGATGATATAACAGTGCATGTTAGAGCAACATTTAGTTCTTAACTCTTCTCTGTACGACCTTTATTCACAAAATTGTCCTCAGATGGCTGAGGCAGTGTGAATACACAGTAATATCTGTTGGCATCACTCAGATTTCGATGATTGCAAGATCGTGAGATATCGCGTGATTGTAGTAGGTTTTCGAAAAGATGTTGTATTCAGTTAAGAAATCCAAAGAATTAAGTATGTTTTATAAATAAATCTTTACGATTGTGTTTTAACGATTAGATTACGATACAAATTTTACGATTACATAGGTTAATTTCCAGAATCCGGTGCCTTTGTCGCCAAAGGATTTGGCGTATTTTGTAGCAAGCGATAAACAATTTTATTTGGTGATACGGCGAAAAATCTTCTCGTCCAATTGTCGGCGCTGGTAATACTTGCACGGAATTGTGGGTAAGAAGCCCGGATGATGTGCACGCACAATGGAATTATTTTGTTTTTAATTTATTTTTTCGTCCAACTAACGACGCTGTTGATACTTGCGAGCGATGAATTGTGGGTAAAGTTGCGCGTGCATCGTAATCGCAGTTACGGTTAACTATGAAAATCTGGTTTTGGTTATTATATTTCGGTTATTTTTTATTCTGAATATTTTGTCGATTCGAAGAGGGCCGGTCTGCTAGCTGCCGGGGGCCCCAAACAAAATTTTTTGCTTTCAACACTCTTCAATACTGCCTGATGTTGGATACTGATGTTTTTTTAGAGAAAAAAATTGCCCGGGACCCCAGACGGATATGTAGGCTTTCAATAGGCCCTACAGTACTGCCCGATGTTGGATACTGATGTTTTTTTAGAGAAAAAAAATGCCCGGGGCCCCAAACGGGTATTTCGGCTTTCAATGGGCCCTACAATGCTGCCCGATGTTCGATACTGATGTTTTTTTTAGAGAAAAAAAAATTGCCCGGGGCCCCAAACGGGTATTTAGGCTTTCAATGGGCCCTACAATACTGCCCGATGTTCGATACTGATGTTTTTTTTAGAGAAAAAAAAATTGCCCGGGGCCCCAAACGGGTATTTAGGCTTTCAATGGGCCCTACAATACTGCCCGATGTTGGATACTGATGTTTTTTTAGAGAAAAAAAATTGCCCGGGGCCCCAAAAGGATATTTTGGCTTTCAATGGGCCCTACAGTACTGCCCGATGTTGGATACTGATGTTTTTTTAGAGAAAAAAAATTGCCCGGGGCCCCAAACGGGTATTTCGGCTTTCAATGGGCCCTACAATACTGCCCGATGTTCGATACTGATGTTTTTTTTAGAGAAAAAAAATTGCCCGGGGCCCCAAACGGGTATTTAGGCTTTCAATGGGCCCTACAATACTGCCCGATGTTGGATACTGATGTTTTTTTTAGAGAAAAAAAAATTGCCCGGGGCCCCAAACGGGTGCGTACTGGATTGCCACTCGCGTAGCTCTAAAGCGACGAAAACTAAAACGAAACTAAACTGAGTACGGGATAGCCACTTGTGTAGCTTTAGTACAGCGTTAATAAAGTGGATTGCCAATCGTGCAGCTCTATTGCGCCGTTAATTCCAACTAGACTGGATGTTTGCGTTTGATCTGGGAGAAAAAAATGACTTCTAACTGTCCCGTAGCTTTCCGCGATCCATTAACCTTAGAGATCAGTGAAGGAAAGTAGGGTTGCATCGGCGTAAGGGAATCTGGCAATGATTAAGCTCGCGAATTTCGCCAAGAATTTGTTGTTTTTCGACAAGCGCCAAGCTGCACCGAATTCTGGAAATTTACCGATTACATATCTAAGCCCTCAAACTATCCATAGACAAAACCCTCTGCTCCTGTTTTGTACCCAATGTGTTTTTTGTGTTTGAACCCAATGTTTCAGTATTTTTGATATGAACTGAAGGATCAATTTCCACAATCATAATTTTGTTAAAATTACAACTGTTTTTAGCACACATTATCTTTTTAAGGGGTTGTTGCCAGTTAAAGTAATTTTGTAAAAATCCTGCTAAAATGCTCCAAAGAGCACTGGATGGACCCCTAATCTACAAGACATTTAAAAAACAACTCACATGATCTGAGTCTCTTGTGTGGGTATCCGCACTGGGCACACAGCGACTTCTGAATGTGGTAACTGCTTCGGCCACATCGCCTGCACAGCGTGTGGGTCTTGTTGCGCCGCTTTCCGAAACTTGAGGTACCTTTCGTCTGTGAAACACAACACAAGTTAGACCAGAAAAGAATTTCAAATTACAATACGTTCAAAAAAATCCGGATGATAATATATCGGAGATTCTGTTGCCAGTGGAATATCTAGAGGCTATTTGATACCTTTTGTGGTCAGATTGTGCTTTCTGGCAAAACATAAAGGGAAGGTGGTGCTGGTGGCACACTAATGAGAATCCCTAGTAATGTTTTTTCTTGTTATTTTGTAGAATTTCAGTGTGAATGCGAGTTGGTTTGGCTAATGAATGTTTTTATTTCAGGCGGTGCATATTTAATTTCAGAGTTTTTCACTAGATGTTTCCTAAATTGCCCCTGAAACAGGCCCAAACAAGTGCTTAAAAGAGTGTATAGGCTTTCAAAGGGCACTACAGAACTGTCTCAGCTATGTTGGATACTTAAATGTTCATTTTTAGAGAAAACATTGCCACACTGCCAATGACAGCCTATTGTATGGTAAGCATAAGATAATTATGGTACAAATACGTGCTTGTAAACCTACCACACGGACAGGTACCAGAATAACTCACATAACCGATAAACAATAGATTCGAATTACCGACCATTTGGCCTTTTATTAACACGTGTAAAACGATAATACTTTTTTGAGCCACAAGGTTAATAAAATACGTCCTCAGTAAACCACCTACTTTTGTGGTTAAAACCTACATTGATAAAAATCAAAAGACCAATAAACTTAACACTACAAAAAACGAAATCCAAATCATCATAACACCACATTAATTGATAGTAAACAATGTCAATGAGTGAAATTCAGTTCGCAATATTAATTATCGACTAGAGAAACGCATATTACTCATACTAATTAATACACACCATTTTAAACTTATATCCTTATCAAAATGAATACTTGTATTTTTAGTTTAGTTTTGAAAATATTCAACAACAATGAGGCCTCGAACTTTTACCAAGTACGAAACATAAAACTTCGAAGCTTTAAACAGGGGAAATATGAATTTTATAAGAACCTCACGATAATTTAATAATAAAATACCGACACATAAATACTGAGAAATACACAAATAAATAGGATTAAATAAGATTTTAACTTACCATCTTGGCGAAAGAACAGTCGGCCGAATCAGAATGTTGTGATCATGAACGAATACAGTTAAAGTTGCGATTATAAAGGAAAGCAGGACAAATGAAAAAACTCACTACAGTTGCAATTTCGATTTTTACTATCAATATATATTTAAAGTATAAAATACGAAAATTTATTAAATTAAGTCAATTATGGAAATTCGAATAAATAACCCTTAAATAATTAATTATACTATAATATTAAATTTAGTTTGCTGCGTAAAGAAATTTTACACAGTGAAGCGAAGGGAACATTATAAATTGTAAACAAACACGGCAGAAAAAGAATTGGGATTCGGTGTTCAGAAGAAGTAATAATTTAATCTATATTTTATTTCATATATTTAATTTTTAAACAGATAAAATTCCTTCTTTTAACATAAAAGACTGCGAATGTTGAAACTATAAATTATTATGAATTCAGCTAACTTTATTATACGTAATAAAAATCACAAGAGTTTCGTTTTCATTAGCTGAATTATTTTGCTTGGTTTTGACATTTTACCAATAACGAACGTAAATTGGCTATGTTTTAGTAAATAAACGTTACCTTAATTTAATGCTTATTTTAAAGAAAAAACTAAGCAATCCAAGAGCGGGATTTTTAAACCTCTTTAAAGAAATTCGAAACAATTTACATGCGATCTTTAACAAGTGCTGCACACATTCTAACTATAATTTTTTTTTAAGTGTGAACTCCCCTTCACAGAATCTTTATTGTACTGAAAGGCATTTGAACAGATTTATTTTGTTCATACAATTTGCACTGTGCCATTAAATTAGATTTTAAAAAAATTTTATTGGATTTGCAGAAAAAATTTTACTGAAGATTACAAGTCTATGGTTTTAAATGAAGATGTTAAGTGCAAAACAAGTTAAATCACTTTTTGGAAAAAATTGAGTTGGTTTGCTTTTCATACATATTATATACGTATTGATGGATTATGAGTGATGATAATCGTATGTATATATACATATACATGCGATTTAACTTTTATTTGTGCAAATTTAAATATTGGTGGATTCCTTCCTACAATACCTGTATGAAAAGCTAATCAATTCAATTTTTCCCAAAAATGATTTAACTTGTTTTGCACTTGAGCTCTTGAAATAATACTATTACTCTCTTCATGATGAATTTTATTCATTCGTATTTACATGAATGCGTATTTTTAAAGCAGTTAATAAAGCTGAAGATACTTAAATATATGTTTTTATTTTCTTAATTTAGAACTATCTTAAGTAGTAATTTATCTTTCATAGAACAGGAACTTTTTGGTAACATTAAGAATTCTAACAATCTGGCAGTTACTTGCCATATTCCAAAGTTGCTAAATACATCCGTAAATAAAATCTAAATTATCGTTTGCACATAGGAAAATTCAGCAAGAGTCAAAAACAGTTTTAAATTCCCTAGAAGGAAGTCCCCTTTCTTTTCCCTCCAGCTGGTCAAAAACATTCAAAATTATTTAAACCTACATATATGTTAGGTACTTATTTTTAAAAAAATATGATTTATTTTCAAAGCATTGGTCATTTTTTTTTGATTAAATCAATATAGTGAGGATGGAGTTGTTGAAGGCTTAAGGTTTGTTGTCTGGAATTAATTATCTTTTTATATTCGAAAATGAGTTTACTAAAAATATTATATTTATTAAATTAGCTCAGCTTAGCTATCTAGTAGTTTCACGTCAGGGATGGCACCAACTCCTAAGGTTTGTTGTCATTTGTTGCCTGGAATTACTTTCGCTTTCAAAAATAAGCTTACTAAGAATATTTTACTTATTAATTTTTTTAAATGCCAACTTCTTGCTGTGCTGTTGTTTGTTCAAAACATTTAAAAAACAAACTTGCATAGAAAGAAAAAACAATTCCCATTGATAGCGGTCATTTTGAGAGTGAAACCAGTGAAATCCAGTAAGAATAAATGAAAACAAGAGTGTTACATCAGTGCAGAAGCGTAGCGTGCCTTGGCGGGGCCCTGTATAAAAATTTGTTTGGGGGCCCTTAGGAAGGGTAAAGATTTCTCATAAGGGAAAAAATGCATAAAATTAAAAGAAATATTTGGGCAGTTTTACCATAAATTTTAATTTCAGGTATAAAAAATTTTTTTAATTAATTTTTTCAAAATCACTTTAAATGTGTTTCAAAAGGTTTATAAGGGTTCTATAAAAACAAAAAAAAAGTTCAGCAAAGTTCATTTGTAAAAAACAAAAAATAATAATAAAACGGGATGGCCATTTTTTAAAAACACCGATGCCAAAGAAACTGGTTTAAACTGTCCTTACGAAAATAACTGTTTTTCAATGAAACCGAAATCACAAAAAAACGGTTAGTCTTAAAACTGGTTTCGCTTTTCCATCCCTAGATCATTACGACGGTAAGGATCGGTAAATCACGAACGGAAGATAAGGACATTCACGCTATTTTATGTTGAAACTAACTCCAATTAAATAAAAATTGATCTTTTTACTTCTTGTACTCCACTTAAACATATTTATAGTAAAAAAAAATCAATTATCAATCAAAAATTAGCCTTATCTGGGAGACTGTAAGGAAAGCAATAAAGATTCGCAGCCAATTTTACTGAGTTTTTTTTTTTATGTTGGGCTGATTGGTGAATTTTAGCAAAAATATGTGGCTACTAACTGAAATGTGAATTTTCTGCAATACAGTTTTCATGGTTGAAGAATCACTGTAGCTCAATCCAGTGCCTCTCTTCACCACTTTAGGAATGAGGTCGGTGTACCAAAACCCAGGGACATATTTAGGAGACCAGAAAAACACATTATAAATATTAAAAGCCAAAATTTAGTGGAATTAATTTGTTAAGCTACAGTATTAGTTCAATTTAAAATATAAATGAATGTAATTTTTAACTCAGAAATATGTTGGCTTGAGCCCTAAACTAAAAAAAAATTGACATTTGGGACACACTACGGTAAGGATTTTTCTGCATTGTTCTGTGTTCTCAAATTTTTTTAGAGTTTCTTTGCTTTAAAATTCCGTCTTGCAATTATAGAAGGACCAGTCTTTTAGAATAATACGATTTTTTTTAAAGAAATATTAATTTTTTTTAAGGTTATTCCCAAGGGAAGTAAAATTAAAAGTTATGGTAGAATTGCCCAGTTATTCATCATAATTATGTATTTGTCACTTTTTCTAAAATTAAAATTAAATTTACACTCTCCTTGCCTTTTTTCGACAAATTGATTTATTAAATCATTTATAGATGATGATGACTTTAGTTTTTCGAAAGTTTCTAGCTCTATGGACAACATAGTGACAGGTCTGACAGGCGTTCCTGTCCCATCGAAATTCTTAGGTAATTTTTTTTATCAGTTTCAATTCTGAAAAACTTCTTCAAGCAGTTGTGGTTGTGACTGGAAGCGTCAAGAATAAAAAAGCATGCTGTTATTACCTCGGGAAATCTGGATGCAAGACTTATCAGCAATAATTCAAAGAGTTCCTTAATGGAATGTATTTTTAGAATTTCAGATTTTATGCATGTTTTTAGAGCCTTTAATTGATCATAAGTTTAACTGAGATGTCTTTACTGTAAAAAGCCGACAATTGTGTGCTCCTGAAGCGTTTAATATCTCTTCGTTTGAAGGAGACAGGAGTTTCTCCGGTTTAGTTGCAATACTTTGAACATACTACTCAGGTCGCAAAGGCTATGAAATCTTTGTTCCAGCGTATATCTATGTTCCGGCAGCCCGTAATAGCCGAGGTAGGGTGTTGACAACTTTTGAGCGCATGCTTTAAGCAGGAAAAAAATATTTTTTTTTTTTTACTTTTGTCATTTGTGAAAAAAAATTGGGAAGTTTTTATTTATTTTTGATTACGCACGTAGGGCGTGGCCATGGGCCCCGTATAATTGTTACGGCGGTAGCTACGCCCCTGCATCAGTGGAAACATTCCCATCAATAAAAGATATACAGTTAAAATTGTATTTATTTGGTTCTGTTTGAATGTTTTTTTAAGTAATTCAATCATTATTTTTCAGGGACCTATGGCTAGAAATTCTGAAAAGCAATATGGTCGACTAAACCGACTCTTATTATCTAAAGATAAAGAAGGTGCTTTTGCTTTCCTCAACCCACACTATTTAAAAAATACATTTGTTCAATTGATAATTATAAATGATTAAAAATCATTGTACTACATTTAACATTATTAAATGACATAATAACTATTTTTATAACAGAAAAATTCTAAATAACTTGAGAGTTTTTAAAAATAAGCAAATTATAATTTAAATTTTTTTTAATATTTTTATCCAAACACTTAAATATTTGTTGTTTACTCCTGTGCTTTAGTATTACACTTTTTTAAGTGTTTGTAAAGTTAGTTATAAATTAAGAGCTTTTGTTTCCAAACATTGTTAATCCAAAGTTTTCAAAAGTTGGCTTTTTTTTACTATATGTAGCAGCAAATGCTTAAAATATTTAAACATAGTTATAATTGGTTATCTTTGAGTAATTAAGAGAGATTTTTTTAACCCCTTCAGTCCCAATGTTAATATGGCATCATTAAAGAAATTTTTTCTGATCATCTATAGCCATTTATTCTTCAAACTTTCTTTGATTCGAAAATATTTTTAATAAATCCCAATAGATGTCAGCCCTATTAATTTTTTTTTAAATTTTGATCAGAAACATGATGATGCCAAATGGCATCACTGGGACTGAAAGGGTTAAAGGAAAGTAGAACTTCAGTAGCTTCACTGTCCAGTGCCACAAACTCTGTCTCCATCGTGCTTTTAGCAATACACTTTTGTGTGCACGATCGCCAACCTAAAAATACACCTCCTATAAGGGGCTGGGGAGCCCAGTCAGTTAGGCACTTGCCTAGCATGCGAAAGGTCCCAGGTTCAGGTCCGGGCATCGCCAAAATAACTGCCGACCTATAAATGGTCTGTGCAGCTGAAAATGTCCACCGAATAATACCCTGTGTAAGGGAGTGCACGTTAAATATCCTTCAAAGTCCTAACGCTTTGTACGATGTCGCCCTTAACGGTTGTGTTGATTGCCTATTCAGGTGTCGGGTCATCACTTGACTGTGGTTCTAAAATACGACGCCCGTAGTAGCTCTAGTGTGACGATAATTCAAACCTAACCTAACGCCTCCTATAGACCATATATACCCACTAATGGATCGTCGGGAGTCTACAGCAGTGGCCAATGAAGCATCTGAATGCATAATCAAATCATATGAATTAGCATTAGATAAATTAATACAATAATCCTTAGTACAAGTAACATATTTCAGAATTAAAAAATTAATTTAAATCTTTTGTAATAAAATTGCTTTTTTGAAAATTGGGAAAAATTGACTTGATAGCATTTAAAAATAAACTCATTCCATCAGTAGAGGTCTATCTCTTTTGTCATCTCTACTTGTAGTTGTAAAGTATCCATCACCAATTTTAATTTTGTTATGCAAAATTATTGGTTTTATACTTTTTCCTTTTTTTTTTATAAAGGCTTAATTGACTTACCTTTATATTTCTTTAGTTCTAATAGCATTTTTAATTCACATATTTTAGAATATGAGAAAAACCATCCCAAAAGACCAAATCTTGTAAGTAAATACTGTTAATTAAAAAAAAATTCGATATCTAGTTTGATTGTGATGATTATATACATTGATACACTTACAGTTTTAAAACATTCATTCTGATAATTTCTTTTAAGTAATTTCGAAATTTGACCTCAAATACCATCAGAGAACCTTTGAATAAATCATATAAGCTTGATTAGGCATTTACATGAAATTATGATTAATTGGCCATTATGCTTTATGTTGCTTGTTTATAATTAATAATATCTAATGAAGTGTTTTTCCTAAACCAATGATAATGTATATATATTAAAGCTTGACCTTAAGTATAGAAATATTACTGTGGAGCTTAATTTAATAAGTAAACTAAAAAGATTACATTTTAAAGTAAAAATATTAAAAGTAACCTGCTTTCTAAAATAAATATGTTTACAGTGTTTGGAATTTAATTAACTGTTTCTTTTTCCATAACTATTTTATTGTTAATGTCCTTGTGTGTTTTCTGCATGTTGGTATATCAATTTCTAAATCCACTTTTACTTTAAACTTGTTTTCCTTATTTCCCAGCATACTTTGAACACCATAGAAGAAATTCAAAAATGGTTGCCAGGTATCAAGGATGATATGAATTTTTATTTAATGAAATCTCAAGTAAGTTTTCTTACAAATAAGCATTTAACTTCATTTTTGATGTTTACACTTTTAGCTGCATTCATATTTCTTTTTTATAATATGTTCCTTACCTATTGACTGTATTTTTTAGACCTAGACCGATGGCTGATGCATCGGTTGATTTAATTTTTTAACAATCAAAGCCCAAAAGCACCAGAGCCCTAGTACTTTTTAATTGCACATTATAGTTGATAAATTAAAATTTTATTTTTTAAATATAGTTTTCTCATGATTAAAAAGTTTTAGTGTCATGTATGGATTAATATTTAACATTGACCCTGACCTAAAAATTGCACTTTTCCATTAGAGAGTTAATCTTGTTTTATTATTTATTCTCATTATTTTTGGCAAATAAATTTCCATTGCTTAACAAAAATCGATGTATCACTTTATTAAAGCTTTATTATTTATTAAAGCTTTAAAAGAACCAATAGTTACTATATTATGGATCAGAATTGTAATTTTTTCAATAAAAGATTTAAAAAAATTAATTTTTTAATTGTATGACAATATTATAAGCCATTGCTTTATTATTTTTTTTCTAATTTTCATTTTACATCAGATCTAAATTCTTCGGTTTTAGTTTTCATACTTTTGTTTTCGTGTTGTGATTTTACCAAGTTTCAAACATTTTCTAAAAGGCTTGTTTTAATAACTAATGAATACTACTTTATTGTGTTTCTTTAATTAAAAATTTAATAGCTCTATTGTATTAAAATTATTGTGCGCTTGTGTACTTAGATGTTTATGTTGAATAAAAGTTAATGGGTAATAAATACCTAATGAGTAAATGAGTAATAAAACTTACTTAGATCTGACAAAAAAATAAATAATTGGTTTATGCAGGCCGAATATTCGGAATTCGGCCGATTCCGGTATTCGGTGCAGCCCTACTTTCAATCCATATTCATATTGGTCATGGGTTCACTCATCCCCTCATTCTTTTTGTGGTCAATAAATGAATACCAAATTTGCTTGGATAGTTTACTAAGGGTTCATCGTCATACTAGCCGTTCGGCACAGACAATGCTGGCTAGTATTAGCACCTCGAACCAAAGGCTAAAAAAATTAGATGGTCAGCCCCTTATGGTGCACTAGACTCGGGCAAACTTCTTTTTAATGTATAAAAAATGCTATGTCTAAATAAAGTTGGCACAATTTCTGTATTTCGCTGCAATATTAATTTTATATCATAGTTTAGTTAAAAACCATGAATTGTGTTAGCATGCCTATCATTTTAAATATCTAATTTTTCAGGTTATTTGCTATTCTGATGAACACATAGAAGAATGCAAGCAAAAGGTAGTTCAACTGGAAAAAGAATACAAGGCATTTGTTAGGAAAATTAGTCAACTAACACCTGGCACATTAGAAGCTGTTCCATGGACAAATAGGGCTTACAAAAGAAAATATGTTGGTAAATAAGCTTTTTATTAAACAATTTATATAGAGGATAGTATACATGTTTATAGTAGGTGTTAATAGTTTTTTATGTTTACAACCTTTATCTACACATGGTTCAAAGAACTTAAACGTGTGGCAGCTGTCAACATAACTAAAAATTATCTTGATTATTTATGCATTTCTGAACTGTATTGTGCTGGATATCTTAAAATGTCTACTTACAAGCTTAGGCTGTGTGAGAAGCAAAATTAATAAACTGTAAATTCTTAATATCAATTAAAGCAAAATAAACTTCACTTATTGGGCAATAGTTGTATTTTGTAAGCAGCAGGTTTTGATTCATATGAAGTTCGTTAATTACACAGAGTGAGAGCTAATTTGGTACCTAGAATTTTAATTCTAAAACCAGTTTTTCGTGTTTTGTCAGCAATTCTACTTTTTCAGATATTCCCTTTATGTGTCAAAAAAATACCAAAATCAAAAAATCCAAAACTTTAGTTTTGAATGCTTTTTAAATGTAATATGTGTTATATTTCATATGCAGTTTTGATGCTGTACACAAATCTGGTTTTTCTTTTTCACTACTTCTAATAGTTTCGTCACAATATGACTTTTTACTGAAAAAAAGTTGCCTTCAATCTTTCTACTTTCACAAGTCCGGCCCTTCGGTGCAATGGTTAGTGTACTAACCTTTGGAGCTGCTGGGCTCGGATTCAAATCCCGGTAAAGGCATGGATGTTTGTGCTTGTCAATAAATGTTCTTATTTGTCTGTGTGTTTGTGGCGTCCTTCTTTGTGTGTCTCTTGTGACTGTCTCTTCTGGCGAGCTGGGTAATGAGCTATAAAGCCTACACTCTCCCTTCTAGAGGGCGCAATCACTGTCATTTGTCATTTCTACTTTCACAAAAAAGTCATATTATCATAAAGCCATTAAATGTAGAAAAGAACAGACACTAGCATCAAAGACTGAGTGTTACACTTTGAAAAAAGTGAAAATAAAATTTGTGTTTATGATTTTAAGCACTTTTTTGAAACAAAAAACTTAAATGTGTCAAAAAGTAGAGCTTTTAGAGAAAATCTTATTTTATATTTAGAATCAATGAAATATATAACTGATATATTAGTTCTAAAATACTAGATACCAAGAAAAATTGAAGCCCTGTGTGATTAACAAATTTTAATAAGTATTTATTTTAAGTAATATTTTTTTTAATAAAGTACTGATGTTTAAAAAGTGTTTCTTTTTTATGTTTCTTTATTCTTATGTTTACAGATTCTGATGACCAACCTTCTGAAAAGAAAGAATTCAAACCCATACTCACTCCTATTTTAGATCAAGAACCAAAAATCCAGGAAAAAGTTTTCATTCCTGTTTCTTTACCTCTCATGGACGAACCTTTAACCTTCACCTGTGATAACCAAAATGTTAAAAAGTCCCCTACAACAGACATTTCTTCAATTTATAAGCCAGAAACCCAATCACACAGTAAGATATCTTCATTTATGGAAACCTTTGATTCTCAGCCTCTGTTAAGTCCTATGGATCAACCACTAACATACAAGTCAAACTGCAAAAACATTAATAATTCAAATCGTACAGAACTTCTATCTGCTGGTGACTCTTTAAGCCATTTTTCGGGTGATGACTCTAATAATAATGAAAATACATCTAATTGTATTAACAGAAGTGAAGGAAGCCTTGTGAATTATGAATCTTCTTCTGATTCTGATAGTTGATATTGAATGTTGAAATTTACAATAAATTTTATTTTTGTATATTAACTGCTTTAATTACTTTAAAAAATTAGAAAAGGATATCAAAATTGAATGTTTTGACAATTTATATAATTTTAAAGATATTTGGAATGGGCGATTTGTTTTTAATAATTTGCAACTTCCAAATACTATCTCATACACATCCTTCTTTACTGTTTCCTTTATTTACAGTTTTGTTACTGGAATTGTGTAATCCATATAAATAATGATCACTATGATAAAAAAAAAATATTTATAATATACATCCCCCTTCCTTAAGGTCAACATTTGTTTCATAAAACAAAAATAAAGAGCTAATTCGTGTTTTCATCTTTTTCTTACCTAAAGTTCATTTACTTTAGATAAAACTACTTTTTTTTTAATAGTTTACAAAATTAATCGTCAAATTATTTATCTACCAAAACTTACTTCTTTTAAGATTTCATTTTTAAATTAATGGGTTTCAAACGTGATTAATTTGATCCAGAGATCAGTTATCACAATTTTTGGCATATTTTAATGCTACATGCATCGTTTAAAATATAATGGCTTTTAAATATAATCTTTTACTTAGTTGAAGAATTGTCTTGAACCAAAAATCACATTGTTTTATCAAAATGTTCATGAACATGTTGTATTGTACTTATGTACACCAAAAATGTGTCAATAAGGTGTAATATGTCAATATAATCGTACATTATGTTCAATTTCAAAATCAAAGAAGTGATTTTGAAAACTTCAGTTATAAAAAATTTATCAATTAAAAACTACTACTGATTGTTGTGAACTGTGCTCAACTTGAATTAAATAATTTTCAAGTTTAAGACTGTTTCTCAACACTAAAATATGCTGTGTTGAATTTCTTTTAACAAAGACCGACTGATAGTCCCATAAAGCTAATGCATAACATCAACTAAAAACAAAATTGATAAGAAAATAACATCCAATTGTTTAATTATTATTGAAAGTTTTTAAATCATGCCGCCATATGCTGCATATTTTGGGCATTCTTTTTCTCCAATACGGCTGCAATATTGTTTCAAGACTTTTCAGACTCAGCATATTCACCAAAACTGATAATCTTTTCTTTTTGGCACCTAGGTGATTTTTAGCATTTTAAAACTTAAAAATAAGTAATTAATTTTTAATAATCAAATTTTGTTTCATTTCGATTTTATATTGATTCCCATACCTGGGAAGAAGGGCTAACATGGCAAAGCCATACCTACTTCTGCGGAAGACGTGATTCCAAAACCAATGCATTAGCTCTATTGGACTGACAAACCTTCTAAAATAGGTGGTTGTTTGGATGGTCCTCTAAAATAAGCATCAATCAACACATTTTCATAATATGCTATTTTATGTTTATTGAAATAAATCCTGCAGAAAAGTACACTTCTGAAGGTTTTTTGTTTTGTAAAATAAATGATTTTCATATATAGTACCTAAAAGTCCTAGGGCAGTTGCGTAGTGGCTTAACCTTGCGTCCTAGTGGTCAAAGTCTAATCTCCGTGTGGAAAGGGGCCAAAGGGAACGCAGACAAATTTTCCTCCTCCAGCCAGGGTCTGGAGAGCCCAGTCAGTTAGGCACTCGCCTAGCATGCGAAAGGTCCCAGGTTCTGGTCCGGGCATCGCCAAAATAACTGCCACCCTATAAACGGCCCATGCAGCCAAAAATTTCCAATGAATAATACCCCGTGTAAGGGAGTGCACATTAAATATCCCTCAAAGTCCTAACGCTGTGTACGATGTCACCCTTAACGGTTGCGTTGGGTGCCTATTCAGGTGTCGGCTCGTAACTTGACTGTGGTTCTAAAATACGACGCCCGTCGCCAATAGCCCTCGTGAGTAGTGTGACGATAATTCAAACCTAACCTCCTCCAGCCATTAGCCGCAACACTGCTTTTATCTCCCGGCTATACAGCCCACGTGGGAGGCCCGTGGACCGTTAGCCATGCTACCCATCTATTCGAATTTTTTCAAACCTCCTCACAAAAAATTTACAAGCTCATTAGTTCTTAAATTGACCTGGTCCGATAGAAGAAGATCCAAATATCATTTTTCAGCCTTTTGTTTACAGGTCTTTTACTTATATAAAAAATGAAGTTTAACAGGAATGAGTTATTAGGAGTTCTTAAAAAAATATTTCAATTTTTTTCAAACTTTTCAAAAAGTTGTTTTTAGTCAATTTTAAAGGCATTTTGCACTAAACGATCTTAATTGAATTCAAATGGAAAATGCCAGATGAGTAAATAATGTTACAAGTTAATAGCCGTAGTAGTATTTTAGCTTCTGTTTTCTTAACGATAGATTTTAAAATGTGTTAACTGCAAAATGTGCTTAGAGGATCATAAAGTTAGTTTCAAAGTTTACAAATTTAAATAAGTCAGTGTTTAGCCATTTGTACCAGTAATAAATGCTTTTCTGCAAATTTTGAAATAGGCTGTCTGGTATCTTATTTATTTAATTTTTCAACAAAGTTAGGATTGAAAGACTGTGTGTCCTCTTATGTTTATTAACTTTCGCACTGCTAAATATATGTGGGATATCGCCATAATGATGGTTCCCAGTTGCTGTAACGGCTATGTGTTCAACTGTTTCACCTAGGGATTGAAGTAACTATAACTCAGTTACTTTTATTGTTAACGTAGTAAAGACACATTTCGTTACTTTTTCGCTCTTCGCAGATCTTTTCGGTAGCTCCGCGGTTATTTTGAACTTAACTATTAAAAATTTAACTTTTCACAAAGTAACTGTACATTGTTACTTTTTGAATAAGTAAGACTGTAGCAGAGTTACTTTTCAAAAGTAAGTTTCCGATCGCTGGTTTCACTATATATTCATATTCAATTTTAATATTCACTATATTATATATATTCAAACCAATTTTCTGGTTTTGGAAACAAATACCTCATAAGTAGCCTCAAAACACCTCGTAAATTTCCACAAAACACCTCGTAAATGGCCTCAAAATACCTCATAAATGGCTTTATTCTAATGAAAGCCATTAAGAATTAGCTTGAAGCAATTGGTTCTGGCCTATCTCCTCATTCAGCACAAAATAAATATCTGAAATTTACATTAATAAATTGATCTGTGTACAAAATTCCCCTTTTATTAAAATACAATTTAAGAGCTTAGTGGAAGAACGTGGTAAGTGAACTTTTTTGGGGGAAAATGATATATTCGTGTTAATAAACAGATTGTTCTATCTTTTTAAAAGGAACAAGATTATACCCCTTTTCATAAATTTTAATTTTATGCATACTTTTTACCTTCTGTAAGTGTTGTTTTTAACGTATCTAGATGCAAACGGAAAACTTTTATGCTAATTTTCTCAGTTTCATCTTTTTGACGTCACTTACAACTTTCTTCCACTAAGTTCTTCAATTCTTTATAAAATGGTAAATATTGCATTATAAAACAACGGTTTTAATATTACAAAAAAAATCCATTTAGAATATATGATATCATATCTGTTGCGCATTGGACAACACCAAAAAACTAGAAAATCGATACTGGATCAAATCCACCAATCAGAGAAGAGCGCGCGGAGAGAGATTCTTTTGCATGAGAACATTTTGTCCGCCTATAAAATTGGCTTTCTGATGTTACACCTGTCAAAAAACTTTCATTACTTTTCCTGCGAGGCTACTTCCGTGTTGTTGAGGGTTCTTCTTTTCTCTTGCAAATGTTCGATTTGGAATACATGAAAACTATCTGAGATCGAAACCAAAAGATGTCCGATGCGTAAGTACTGTTTTTATTTATTTTATTATTACTTTTATTAAGAGTTAATTGTTTTAGTAAATTATTTTTAAGAGTTTAATTTTAGTAAATGTGTTTTTAAAAAAAACTCATTAGAAAATTAGTTTTATTTTGAACAGTAAAAGTTGAAAACTTCAAGTAACTTTATAAAAAAAATAATTTATTATTGCCTTTTACTTTCTATATTTTTCAAAACTTTTTTGAATTTAAGATCTAATGTTTTTTCTTACGTTGTTATCTTCATTAAAAAACGTTATTGATAATAAACAAACACGTTGACATATTTTTCCTTTTTTTACAAATTTTTGAGTCCTTTAAAAATTCTAAAAATATATTTTTTAAAATTATTTCCCTCATTTAGTAAGGTAGTGGGGTTTCTTAGATTTTTCCTGGATAAAATAAAAGAAATTTCTCGTCGATGTGATTGCAATGCATTGAATTCAAATAAAAAAATTTATTTCATTATAAGAATACTTGACAGTTTTATTTCTATTTTTTAATGTTTAAAATATAAACTTTCGACTGCACTATCCAGTTAATTTTTATAAGGAACTTAATGTTTGAAAAACTAACTTAAATTAACGTTAAGCAATTAGGTATTTATTTTGCATTTATTTTAATAATTAATTCTCGAAAAGTTATATTGAAACTTCATTTTTTAAGTTGGACACATTCATCTATGTCTGCGTGCCAATTGTATCCAAAATATCCTCACTATGCCAATTTATGTAAATATAAATTAAAGTATTTCAAAAGCGTTATTTTTTTTGTTATATTTTATAAAAAAAATATCCTAACAATCATACCAATTTTCTTAAATAATTCATCTAAATTAGTTACTTCAACTAACCATTGCATCTCCATTGTATAATCCGATCCTAAAATACTGAAATAAAAATTAAAACAAGATTTACTGCGAAACTAACTCAATATACGTTTTAGTAACAAGATCGAGTGCCGATTGTAATTTTTTTCTGTAAAACTCGTTACACTGTGCTTGTCTTTTGTATGCAAAGAAAACAACTCAAAGGGGCAAAAGCGAAAAATGGCAGCATGAGAGCGGCGTACTAAGTTTTTTTTTTTATTCTATCGAAAATTTAAAAGCTATCATTGCCAGTCTCTTTTGTTAATCATTTTTTTAATTAAATAGAAACACAAATAACCCGCTTATGGGGCCTCGAATGGGTGTTTGGGTCAAAAATGTCGATTGAATGTTTTTTTTTATTTGTAATCTGCATATTTATTAGCTTTAATTTCAGACCAAGATTATCTATTTGTGTATACTGTTTATAAGCATTTTTCGGAAACTCTGTACATCAGTTCTTATCTATACCTTAATTTTCTTTTGCGTTTCCTGAAATATAAGGTTTTTCAACAGTTAGGAACATTTTTCTCAGGAATTATAAAAGATATCAACATTTTTTTATTATGATCATTTCTTCCCCATTTATAGTTCTTTGATGCTAACTGAGGAATTTTAAATCTCTCATCTCTGCTCAAATTAAAGACATATAACTTTAAATCATATTTCTTGGGGTTTTTTTATACATATTTTTAAAAAAATCACTGTAACAGTATTTTTTTATACTGTGAAATATCCTCAGTTTAAATCAAAGAGCTATATGTAAGGAACAAACTATAAAAAAATCATAATGATATCTTATATAGTTCATGAGAAAAATGTTCCTAAAGTTAGCAAAATTAACCTGGACGAGATGGAACCAACCGACTCCCCTTAAAATACTTTTTCTGTACTAGCCATTATGCCCAAAGTGCTTTATGCTTTTAATGCATTTGGAATTACAGCACTTATGTTTCAAATGCACAGGCTTAAAAGTGTGCTTGAAGGCAAGCTGATCATTTGTCTGTAAATAAAGCAACTGAAATGGGGCGAATGAGGAATATAGCAACAAATTGAATGCGATTAATTTAGTTAAAAAATATTGTTTTCAGCAATGCTTTAAGTATTAATATAAATTTTCTTTAAATATTATGTTGTGCGTAATTATATTCTCTTGCATCTTAACCCTTAAACGATGGTTGATAAGAAAGAAAATAAATTAAGATTTCTGCTTGATTTCATCTAAATAAGCAAAAATATATATACTACAAAGGAAGACAATATTCCAGCACAATTTATGTAGGATTAAATTAAGTTACACGAAAAAAGAATTAAAAAACTTAAACTGCATAGCCCAGTCGGTTACGGTGTACGCCTAGCATGCGCAAGATCCCTGGTTCGGGTCCGAGCATCGCCAAAATAACTGCCGAACTGTAAACTGCCCATGCAGCCAAAAATGTCCGACGAATAATTCCCCTTGTAGGGGGAGTGCACGTTAAATACCCTCCAAAGTCCCGCCGCCGCGTACGATGTCACCCTTAACTGTTGCTTTGGGTGCCTACTCAGGTGTCTGCACGTCACCTGACCGTGGTTCTAAATTACGACTCCCGTGTAGCTCAAATGCGATAATACAAACTAAAACTATACAAAACTGCAAAACTCTCTTATTTTCTGTTATCCAGGCTTACGCTGGGGGCCATCAAAGCCGCTCTACGTTGGAAGAGGAAAGCCACACCACCTGAAGACGACCCTTCCCTCACCGAGTTGGAAGGTGAGAAGAGTAAAAAATCCGACGACTCTTCAAGCGATGGAAGTATGCCTCAGGACCGCAACAAAACGGCCACGTTGACGAGAAGAAAAACATTTCATGGTCAGGTATGGATAACACTATCTATAGAAGTATTTGAAACTGCACAAACTGGAGGTGTGTAGCACTCCACGACTTTCAACATTACCGTTCAATAAAACACTACATTTAAAGGTATATTCCCTATAAGAAATTTCAATTACTTTAAAACAATAAAAAATAGTTGTATGGCAAGTATTCTTTGCGCTTTGTCCGATTTTCTCAAAAGCCTTATTATGACGTGCAATATGTACTCGTGTACCAAATTTGAAGTCTGTATATCTTTTAGCTCGAACTGTAGAGTTGTTTCAGACGAAGCAATGTTCGAAAACCACTTTTTCGGAATAAGCACTCTCCAAAACGTGTAGGAAACACAAAATTTCCGTTTCGGATTTTCGACCCCATTGTAATAATTTCATTACCTTGTATTTCATATCACGTTTAGTTGAAAGGAAAAGTTGAATAACATGTTATAAAGTGGTCTTGGTATAATTTAACTAAATAGTTGGTTAGAATCTCTGTGTGTGTTAATGGGAGGACTAATTTTTTCAGGATCTATTATGTATTATAGCCGATTCCGGACATGCATGCTAAAAAAGGGATTCAAACTCACGAACTTTGGAACCTAGGACCAGATTTTTTAACCTATTTTCTGTTCAAAATGTCAGTTTGTTAAAAATAAATTTGACTTGTTGGCTTTCTTTTGTGTCAATGACGGCCTTATAAGACGGAGCCAAAAAGACGTCTCAGTTAATCGATCAAAATGATGTTTCGGATGAATGTTTAGCTTTTTATACTGGTTTTTATGACACTCAAAGGCCGTTATAAAATGCTGAAATAAATCATGTAATTATTAATATTGTATTGCTTTCTCGTATATTTATCTATAAATTTTTTATTAATTATAAAAAATACAATTGAAATTGCAATAAATTACTTTCACCCAAACAATTCAATTTCAAAATGTTTCCGTTGGGGGCTGGGGACCCCAGTCGGTAAAGCACTTGCCGCCTTGCATATGCGAACGGGCCTAGGTTCGGGCCCAGGCATTGCCAAGATAATCGTCGACCTACAAATGGCCTGTGCAGCTAAAAATCCAGACTAATAATTTCCCGTGTAGAAGTACGTTAAATATGCTCCAAAGTCCCGTCGTTGGCTACGAATGCTGCCCTTAAAATATGTGTCCATGTCGACTCGTCACTTGACTGTTGTTCTAAATTACAACATTCATCTCCAAAAACTCTATTGTAGATGTAGTGTGACGATAATTCAACCTCGTCTAACTTTTTTATGATTTTAAACGATTTTTTTCCTATTCCAGCTCCCACTCGATCCTAAAAACCTACCAACACAACCCCCTCGATTTACCAGGCCTCGGCGATCTATTTCAGACGAAAGCACGATATCTTCGTCGGCTTCTTCTATCGTCCGACCACCAGATCCTAATTCAGAGAACATGTACCAACAGGCCATGGACAAATTGTCCAACGACGACCGGTGGAGGAAAGAGGTTGCGTTGGGAAACCGCGTATCTTTCTACAGACTCTACAGAGATGTTGGGAAAGGCAATTTTTCCAAAGTTAAGATGGCTGTCCATTATCTGACGAAAGGTATATGTGTATGTCTTATACTGTGTACTTAGTAACTTATACTTAGTGTGATGTTTTTTTCTTAACCTAACATGACCAATTATTATTTTTTTTTTTGGGGGGGGGTAAATATTACTGCGTTAAAGGTTTATAGATACGTATATAGAGACGTTTTTCAGAGTTAAAGTCTATCTTATATATTACCTTTTTGAAATTTGGGGAGCCGATAAAAGATTTTCAGATGTTTTTAAAATGCAAAACCCTTCGAATAAACCTAATTTTTTTCCAATCATCAGCGTAAAAATTTTTTAGGTTATTATAAGAACGTTTTGAATTCTTTTTTAATGAAAGTAAAATACATTTACAATTAGTCAATTGCTGAAAGGTTATTTACATATGCAAACATGATACTCCCGTAAAACGCTTAACTCTTTTTAAACCACTGTATTTTAACTCCCTGTAACTCGTCTTGTCTGTTTAACCTACCTATATTAAGGTACATTTTTCTAAATACTAAAGTTCATATTAAAATCTTATTCACATCCGGACATACAGATTACAGACTGACGAAGAAAAAGTATGAAATTTGGGTCTCTGAGGTCATACCTTTCTAACAAAAAAAAAAGAATTCTTAAGTTCTGTTGGATAACACCGATTTGGGGAGAAGAGTAAGGACAGACGGACATCGTCAGCATGTCAAAACCTACTTTTTCTTTTTAATTCTTTCGAATTAAAAAAAAATATATAGTGGGCTAAAATTAACATATCAGACAACTTAGATTTTAAATTAACATAAGCTTTTATTGGTCACGGAAACGCAAAGTTATTTTTTTAATGGGGCATTGTGGCTGTAGTGGGGGTAAAGATTGCATAGAGCAGGTTCTTCTGCACTGAAATTTGCACTCAGACTCAAGATGTCTATTTAGAAGAAGTTTGGGGGAGCTTTTCCATAACGATGACCTCCATTGTCCTCGGATCTGGTGCGAAAAAAAGAGACGTTCAACATTCTCTCCTATTTAATTTACATTTTTAATGATGTGTCCTATTACTTAATTTTATTAGCCTCGTGGAATACTTTGTGGAACACGAGGTGTTTTTAAATGTTTTAAATAAAAATTTAAATAAAAATATCCGACATTTTGTGTCTCGCAGAGAAGGTGGCCGTCAAGATCATCGACAAGACTCGCCTCCAGCCCAAGAGCCGGCAGATGCTGAGCAAGGAAGTGTCCGCCATGGAGTCCATCCAGCACCCGCACATCATCCGCCTGTTCGAAGTCATGGAGACCCCGTCCAAGCTGTTCCTGGCCATGGAGTTCGCGGAGGGGGGAGAACTCTTCCACAGGGTGGCCACCACCGGAAGAATTCCCGAAGCCGAGGCCAAGGTGCTGTTTGCGCAGTTGGTGTCGGCCGTCGATTATCTGGTGAGATCACGCTTTTTTTTCAATATCATGTAGGATCACGCTATATTTTCCCTTAAAGTAGCTATAGACCAGTAACCTGACCGTATAAACCTGACCAAATAAAGCAGAGACAAAATGTGTGTTTCTCTATATAATATAAAATTGCAATTGTCGGACTCTTGAATGCCACGTGACTTATGCAGCTTCAGCCAATCAGAAACGCTGAAAGTTTGGCGGTGTGCCAAATTGTATAGATGAGCATTCCTGCATTGGCAGTATCCTCATATTAGTCTTGGCGGGTGGCGAGCGGTAGCGAGCTGGGGGCTTTGCGCCTTTGCCCCCTAGTGGGTTCAAAATTATCTTTGTAAAACCTAGGATATGATACATAAAAAATCAGTAGAACCACTTGTAAAAATATAGAAGTGCCTTCCAGTGGCGTAGCTAGGTAACCAAGGGCCCTGGGGCAAATCAAAAAATGGGGCCCCACTGCTGGTTAGGTTAGGTTTGAATTATCGTCGTACTAGAGCTCCACGAGTGCTGTTGGTGACGGGCGTCGTATTTTAGAACCGCAGTCAACTGAAGAGCCGACACCTGAATAGGCATCTTAACGCAACCGTTAAGGGTGACATCGTACGCAGCGTTAGGATTTGGAAAGATATTTAACGTGCGCTCCCTTAAACGGGGTATTATAAGTCGGACATTTTTGGCTGCATGGGCCATTTATAGGTCGGCAGTTATTTTGGCGATGCCCGGACCCGAACCTCGGACCTTTCGCATGCTAGGCGAGTCATTAACCGACTAGGCTCCCCAGCCCTTACCCCACTGCTAAGTAAATTGATTAGGTTTCACTAAATAAAAATATGAAGTATACAAATACTTGAATAATTCTAAGCTACTTATCCTCTTTTTTTGTGCTCTGCAGGGCAGGTAATAAAAATATTAAACAGTAACAACATAGATTACAACAATTAATAGGTACTTAGTGTATGTTTGGCTAATAAAACGAAATCGAGAAGGTTCAAGGGTTTATTATATAAAGGTCGAGCCTACCAACTTATTAAAAAACAATTATATTTACAATTTTTTCCAATTTTATTTTTCGCAAAAGTATCAAGAACTTCGTTTAAATCAGGCTTGATGCGGTTTTGTTTTCAATTGCTATTAGTGATAAATGTCGGAGTCGAGTTTGGCCCAGATTATTTTTTTTTAATAAATCTTTATTATTTTTAATTCGCTAAATGACCTTTCAGTTGCTGCAGAAGTGACAGGAATTGTAAAGAATAATAACATTGCAGTAAATACTTCCGTTAGGTCGCATTCTAGCACTCCTAAACTAAACTCCAACACAACGCGTAACAGCCCATTACTGGGCCGAGGCCTGCCGTGCCCATTTCAGCTTTCGTGACTTAATCTGGGTTGCTAGGCATACGCATTACCTAGCCTCACGTAGAACCCCCATGTTTAGTTCCCAAGCATGCTTACCCATTTTATCGACCCACTCAAGGGATGAAAGGATGGGTCAACCTCGCCCAATTGGGGATTCGATCCCCGGACCTGTGGTGTGGTAATGCGAAGCACTACCAAAGCCTCTGGGCCTCATTCTAGCACTCCATATTTGCTCATTATTTCCTTACATAATTGGTGAACAGTCAGTCCATGCTTGAGTGAGTTGAGGTAAAACTAGGTGGTAAATGAAAGTGAAAACCTAGGGCCTATTATATCTGAATATTTTCTTTGGAATTCGTCACACTTTTGTAACAAAGTTGCTTCATCAACACGTCATAAAATTGTTGGCGTTATAAAATCGAATATATGACAGGCTGAACTCATACCAATAAAACGTGTATGTAATTGAGATAATACTGTGTCCAGTACGTTATTGAAAATCTTAATTTTGAATATTTAAAAGAAAAACACTTTTCTAATTGTAAATTCGGACCCAAAAATACCTAATTCGAGGGGCCCCTGGAGCTTGAGGGCCCTGGGGCACTGCCCCACCTAGCCCCTATGTAGCACGCCACTGGTGCCTTTCTTGCTCTGTTAACTTCAGATATCGTATAATTTCTGATTGATATTACCCGATTGCAAAAACTCAAAAACCATATTGTGATGTCCGACTGGGAACTCGTATACCAAATTTGAAGTACGAATTGTAGAATGGTTTCAGACACAGGCCAGTGTTCAAAAACCATTTTTTTTTAGAATCAACATCCTCTAAAACGTATAACACACAGAAACTCCATTTTCTATTTTCGACCACATCGCATTAGTTGCATTACTTTGCTTTTCACATTACGCACTTGAAAGTAAAAAAAAGGTCCCCATCTCATCTGAATTTTATAATAGCTATTTTTTATAGCAAATACGCGCGCGCGTAAAAAAAGCTATTTCAATTTGCATTATATTAGACTATTTTCCATATTAAGTAGAAATAAAACTTAGAAGGTCCGTTGACCCAAGTGTACTAAACGGTCACTAAAAAACTAGCACTCGTCCTGGTGTCTATGGTTACGAACAAGTCTAATGTAGGCTAACGCAAGTTTATTTTAAGAGCATATACTTAGTCCAATTTTAGCCCCAAATTGAATTGTTATCAAATGCCACCTAAATTATTTTTGCCTGTAACAGTATTTTCTTATTTGGTTTTGGTACCCTTTCTAGTCATAGGCTAAAAGAGATTCTAACTTTATGAAATGCTTTTGAAAATAAATGACATTTATTCTTCATCAAAAGACAGTAGAAGTTTTTTCTTGCATTTAGTAGCATGGATCCTATTTCAATGGAGTTGTAAAAATAATTATGAATATCAATTAAAAATGAGATTATACTTTTGAAGAGTGATTGACTTTACTTGATTGTACTTTAACGTTATAATAGTGTAGAACTAAGTTTTATCCCATAACTATTTTTTCGGAGAACCTCACTATTGATAAAGTTAAATAAAATTAGTTTTTTTTCACATCAAATATCTTGAAAACAAATTCTGAAATAATTTGTGCCTCATAATTAAACATACAAGCGGGGAGAGTATTAAGAGTAAACCGGGGGCTTAATCGTATTTGTTGCAATCCTACTCCCATTATGTGGTGTAACGTAACTCTATAAAGCCAGAGGCAGCTAAAGCCTGTATACTGCCACCACTTTATTGACTAACGCCACACTATATTTTAAATAATAAGGAATTTCAACCACTTTTAGAAGAATAAGTTCTGCGACTAAACTTTTCCATTTCCTTATTAGCATCGATTTTATCCACATGTCGATTGTCGAATCTCATATTCTTCACATAAAAAAAGCCGCTAACGAACGATATTTACAGAGAACCCCATGGAGAAGCGAACGCTTGCATTGTAAGATATCGATTCTAAGGGCTCTCTCGTTATAACGCCCCTCGCGGTCCCTGGCGGTCAATGTCCCCTTGAAGGTCATTACCCCCAGTCGCTTTCGTGCATTTGGACTGATGTCCACGTGCCTTTGTTTGTCAATAATATTGAAAAAAACTCCTATTTTCCAAAGGGATAAAATTTTCTTTGTGGGGATTTGAAGGTTTTTCAATTTCCTGGTTGTCACTTCGCCGATGGGCGTTGTTTGCGTGCGGAAGGGCAATAAAAATGTGTACTGTAGTGTCCACTTTCGATACTTTTTTGATTACATTGTATCTTAACATGCTACTTCGTTTAACTGTTAATACTCAGCAAAATTGAAGTAGTAATTTTTTTAAAACTAACTAAAAAAATTAAGCATTGTTTTCACAAATCGATATGTATCCATCGATATTTTTTCCTTAATTTTTACCTATAAAACAAGATAGATAAATTATCTATTTGTGCACTTTTTTAAAGACACCCCATAGGCAGCAACGTGGGATTCATATGGGCTCAATTTGGTGATGTGGGCACTACCCATGCATATACTTTATAGGGTCCGGAAAGAAACGATCCCCTTTATTTTTGTCCGAAAAACATCAGCCCACACAGCCACATTTACTATTTTATCTTTCATAGTTATCTTTATGAAAACTATTTAAAATAAGAAAAGTTCAATTGTTAGTACTACTATGTTTTTAACTAAACAACTAAACGTTATTTTATATTTAAATTACTTTAATTGTCAAAAATAATCAAATTGTCTTGCAATTATAAATTTTACCCAGGGTTTCTGAATGAATCCATTAAATTGTGAAACGATTCCTTGTTAGTGTGCTAAATGATACAATTAATAGTGTGATAGAATTCTTAAACTAATTGCACACCAAAAGGAAACTGGCCAGTTTCATTATTTAGTTTCCAATGTAATTTTTTTACTTAGTATTCTACAATATTATAGAATGAACAATTGTGACAGTTTAAATGAATGGTATTGATGACATCATAGCGATAAGTGATTCTAATTACTAATTAGTTTTGTAACGTAGATTTATTTTGCTTACTATGTTTTTTCTATTATAATCATCATTATCATTACCATCATCAGTGTGCAAAATCAGTTACCGGACCAGATGAAATTCAGCCTAGCCTGAAAAAAACTGTACCAAATGAAATTTAGCCCTAGCCTGAAAAAACTAAGCCCATGCTTATCCACAAACTTAGTACCAAAACATGCAAATTGAATTGTGTGATTCCATGTGTGATTTGACATGATTAAACAAGATAACTTTTCTCCTATTCTAAAGTAGGAAGTGATTACTTTGCATGCGTGTTTTTGCTCGTTTCAGTCCCGAAGTTATTCCACTACTTCGCGTGTATTCATTTACTTAGCTTTCAATCAGTAAGTTATGTAAAAAGAAAAACAGTTTAAACTATAATATTGGGGAATATATATGTGCACGCTATTTTATATCTTCTTTCGATGTACTCTACCAAAACACGCAATCTACTCTACTAGAAGTACTGAATGGTATAGATTTCAGGTAAATGACCTCATATGGACGTTCGACTCATTTCCAAATAACAGTACATAATTTTATTCGAAAATGCATACATTTAAAATGATTGATACAATGTTTGAATGAAAAAATTATTTTTCCATAACTTATGTTTTTTCTTGTGTCATTTTTATTTTCTAGTCAACATTTAAAATGATTGCTACAATGTTATAATGGATATATTATTTTTGCACAATTTTTGTTTCAAGTCACGCAAAAATATTTACCATGAAGTAGATAATATAATTTTACATTCATATATTTTTCCTCTCATAAATGTGTGGTTACATCCCTAATTTCCTGGAAATATGCAAATAAATTTGTATGCTTGTTTTCACTGCATAAATTTTAAATTTAATTTATTTCGAATAACGTATTTTTTAAAATCATCATTTGTTTTATTATTTAACAATTTCAGTCCATGTTTCAGATCATAATTTAAAAAAAAGTAATAGGGCTGACATCTATTGGGATTAATAAAAAAATATTTTCCAATAGAAAAAAAAAATTGAAGAATCGAATGATTTGCTTTTTGATATCATAAATGGCTATAGACGATCAGAAAAAAAATCTAAAATGATGATCCTAAATTGTCATTGGAACTGAAAGGGTATTCCTTAAAACTTTTCCAAATAAAAACAGTACATTATGAATAAGAAAAAAATTATATTAATATGAGCATATTGTAAGAAAAACTGATGCACAAAATACGGGAAAGACCGGTTTTAAGCTCGGAGAGCACAAATCAATCTTTGTTTGTTTCATATCAATAAAATTGCTTTAAGTTCCGTGATTTGAGTTTTAAAAAAACCAATTGGAAAATTTGAAATTGGTTTGACTTTATATTTTCATAAGAAAAATAAATCGTCGAAAAATGTTGGTGCTCGGCTACTGTATCTTATAAATCATCGCTTTTAATTTGGGGGGGGGGAGGGGTGTAGCACTACCTTGCCTTGCCTTGCCAGAATGCCTTTCTTTCCCATCCCTTCGCTTGGTTTTCTAGGAAACGAAGGGAGCATCGTTTTTCTAAACCTACGCGTTTGAGGTTCGGTTGTAAGGTTAAAAATCCGTACAGTTCAAACCTAAGTAGGGTGGGGGGAAAACATGCTCACTCGGTTTCGAAGAAAGCCAAAATTAACGAGCAATGAATCAATACACGTTTAAAGGCAATTATACACTCAGGTTGGTTTCAGGCGGGCCAATGTTCAGAACTCACTTTTTTTAAATCAGCACCCTCCAAAACGTGTAAGAACCACAAAACCTCCATTTCCGATTTTCAATACAATCGCAATACTTTCATTATCTTACAGTTCAAATTAGGTGGTTGAAATTAAATGTATAGAATCGTTTATAAAACAGTGCATTTTTTAATTTCAAAAAATGTTTCACATCAGTAGCTGCCTCGGCAACTCTACTGGTCTGCCAAAAAGGATCCTCATTGTTCAGATGAGTTATTTCGGCTTTTGTTCTACTATTTTCATTATCAACTACCAGATCACTGGCAGAACACAGTGGTAAATAAGCGACATCTAGCGTGGATGTTATTTTAAGGTTGCGCGTGTAGTGAACCCTCACCATATCCTATGTCCTTCGACCTTTATAACCATAATTCGTTTCCATTCCAGCACAAGCAGAATATCATCCACCGCGACCTGAAGGCAGAAAACGTCTTCATCAGCAACAAAAACACGGTGAAAATCGGTGATTTCGGGTTCAGCACCCGGGTCCAGAACCAGAAGGAGGCGCTGCTGACGTTCTGTGGTTCGCCCCCCTACGTGGCACCAGAAATATTCCAGAACGTGAACTACATCGGCGCCAGCACAGATCTGTGGTCCCTCGGTGTACTGCTGTATTTCCTGGTGACCGCTTCCCTGCCTTTCAAAGGGGACACAGTATCGGTTGTGAAGAAGAAAATACTCTCTGGAAATTATGCTGTGCCTAAGTTGGTGTCAAAGGAGTGTGTTGATGTCATCGGTAAGGAATGTTTCTTTTATGGATATTATTAGTTCTTTGTTGTTGTTGTTGACTTATTCCTCTTGGTCAGCCGCAGGCTAGACCAAGTCAATGAGCTCAAAAGTCTTCAGGAAATCAAATACGAGTAAGGGACTGGAGTAAAGGTCATTCTTCTCCAGACCAAGGCAGTATAAAATGTGATCGGGAGAAGCCTGTGCAGAGTTACACCTCGTGCAAATTGAAAAGGTCTTTCTCCCAAGCTCAAAAGAGAGACATCTGATGTGTCCACTTATGGTGGACTGTATGGCTCTATCAGCTCCTATGGTAAGTGCCCCACCCAGGAGTCCGAGCATTATACCAAGATTATTAGTTCTAGTATAGGTGAAGATCAAGCATTGAGTGAAATGTGAAAATGGTCCAATTGTCTGTTTAAAGAGATTTTGGTAGTCTTTAAGCAAAGCTTTTACAATGCGTGCACCAGGCCCCGCTTTAGGGTCGGCTAAACCGGACATTAATCTGGAGCTATTATTTAAATTGTAATTTGCCCTTACATATATTTCTTTTACTTGCTATATGGTATATCACATCTTTTTCTTCATATCGAGTAATATTCTTCTATGATTGTAAGTGACCTCAATCTCTGCTAAATCCAATGCAAAATTTTGTACTACCCTATAATTATCCTTTTGAACAATTCCATTTAATAAATCTTACTTACAGGCAACCATTCCTCGATGCGTGTTTCGCAGTTATGGAATTGTAAAAAGAGTGGTCTCTGAGGTAGATTAATCGAATCCACTAATCTTAAGTAGAGAAATAAGTAGAAAAAACAGTGGCGCCATCCCGTGTACAACTTTTAGTTACCATTTCCTCAGTTACTTTTATTTGAGACGAAATAACGAAAAATTTCGTTAGTTTTCCGTTACACCTCACGCCGCTCTTCACGGATATTTTTGGTAGCTCGGCGTTCATTTCAAACAAATCTAATTAAACTTATAAACACACACAACGTTATATTTTCTTTATTAGCTTTTTTTTTTCGATTGTAATTTTTCTTAATAATATTGGCTCTCTATGAGAAACAGTAATGCGTTTAAATTGTTGGTTTCTTGTAACTTGATATTTCTAAAAGTATCTGTAATCCACTACGTTTCATATTAAGTAACTGTAACTAGGTTACTATTTAATTAAAATTACTAAAACTGTAACATAGTTTTTTTTTTTTTTTTTTTTTTGATAAAGTCGCCTCGGACGTTCTTACGTATCTGGAGCTAGCCAAAAATAATAATAAATTTGCTCGCAATATTGCCTGGAAACACCGCCAACATATGATTCGTTTCATGCTGATCACTCAGGAGGTGCCCTAGAGATCAATGGTGGTAGGGCAATGCAGACAATAACACTTACTATATTTAAAAGTGGTCACATTAAGTCGCTTTCCTTTGACCAGTGTTGCAAGACTTTTTCATTGTGTACAAAATGTAGTACGGCTCCGGCCTCCCCCTCTGCCACCTCTTTGCTTGTATGAGGTTGGATAAAATTGACTTGGTGCAAAATCCTGTCCAAGTTATGGACTTTTTGAGGGTGTTTGTTCTCCTGTACTTGATCTAGTTTATCTATATCATGGAAAACAAGTAACAACAGAATTATACAGGGTGTCCGTAAAAGAATGTCCGAGTTTTAATGGTTTATTAGAGGAGTTAATTTATACTAAATATAACAAATCCTCCATGAATTTAAGGAAAACTAACTAGTTTTTCCTATAAGTACTCAATGTGTGCGCCTTTGGTGATACGGCACACATCCAAACGAAAATGTAACTCTTCCCATATACTGTCTGCAGCAAGTCCGAAGTTATGGAATAGATGACACTGCAATTGTGAAAACGATGTAGCTGTACAAGCGCATGCGCTTATCTGAAACTGTTTAAGTTATTCTTTGTTCGTCACCTTCAACCACAACTGTCGAACGATTACAGTTGATACTATTTCAATTTGAAACTCTGACTTTTTTTTTACGGACACACTGTATTTAAAACATAACTTTCCAATCCTGTAAAATGTTTATCGCAATATCCTTATTTACAGGTAGCTTGCTTCAACTTGACCCCACCAAACGGTCCGGCATCAACCAAGTCAAACACTCCAACTGGCTGAAAGGCGTGCCGTTTCCAGCACCTCGAAACGGGAAGAACACTTCGCAGCTCAAAGAAACCGGTGATTTACTTGAAAAAATGGGAATCACTGAAAACCTTCTAAAAGAACATAAAGCCAAAGGGGCTAGGAGCAGCGTGGTAGGGACATACCGGATTGTGATGCACAGAACAGAAGAAAAATATTCCAGCTCAGATGATAAGGAAAATAAAATCAAGAAGATCATGCTTACTTGTCCTACATTTAAGTCGAAGACATGTACCATCTTGTAAAACATACCGATTCAGTAAAGAATTTTTTTATATCTAAAGGTGATTTTTTTTTGTCTTGTTGAAGTATTTTTTTATGAAAGGTTCAAGATCCGTTATCCATAATTTAATCATATCTGGTTTCTTCACGAAAGCATATACAATTCAAATAATAAGAACACTTTTGGAACAGTAAATATTATAGATTTAATAAGATATTTAGGTCTGGTGGTATAAATTAAAATTAAAAAAATTTAAAAATACAAAATGAATTAAATTAAAATGTTGGTAAAAATTTCTCAAAAAGTCAAGTGGTACGCAGGTGCAAAAAGTTTGAGATTTGAGAACCTCTGCCCTAAACTAAAGACTACGTTACCTTGCCCGTAGTAAACCATGGAATTTGGCATTAATATGGATAATTCTGAGGAGGTTTTTTTCCCCATGAATTTCGTGTATTCGCCCCCTTTGCCCCATGGATTTGTAACTTGAGTATAAAACTACAACATTTGAGGTGTATTTACATTTATTCTGAGGTAATTGACCTTTAAATTTGACATTCTTTTGGAAATAACTACTTTGAGACCCTGCAACTACTAAAGCAAAGTGTTATTCATGGTGTTTTATGTTTTTGTAAGTACTACACTAGTATGTGTAATTAATATACTAATTATTTATGTGGTCTTAAGCAGAATTAGGCAGAAATATGACGAAAATGACCTTTTTCAAAGGACTTTTTGACTTCCAAAGCCATGAGTGACCCACCAAACTAAATATGCTTACATGTACCTGGTATCAAATTGTATCTATATTTCAAAAAAAAAAATCATGGGTCGAGGGGTCACTCATGGTTTTAGACGTATAATTAATTATGATTACAGATAAAACTGAGATCGAAAGGCGTTTTATACTACTTATTTCAGATGAAAATTTTAAATCCTCTTTCGTGGTACAGCAGATTTCTAAGTTTGAACACACCACAAAGCATGTGATTTACAAGTGTTAAGGTCTTCCAAAAAATATTTATTGCTCTTTGAAAAATATCCTAATCTTAGCACATGAAATAGAACCAGGAAATACATTTCAACTTTTACAAAAATATTTCTTTGTATTCCAAAATACTGAAACAATTATGACTAAATTTCCTACAGAATCCCCTATACAATATTAAATGCTAGATATATTTCTTTCAGACTGAAATTAAATAAATGGATCACAAGTTGAAAACTTGAATATTTTTAAATTTTAATTTTGCCCCAAAAATTCCGCCTGGGTTTTACGACCCAAAACTAGCAGGGGGTGTTCAAACAGATTCTTACGTTAATAAAGATACTGAAACATTCATCATTAAAAAATATATTTAAAATTTTATTGCATATAAACTAACAAGAGAACACACAAAATAACTATGATGTTAGCGTACATTAAGCAATACGAAAAATACACTATCCTTATAATACAGAAATACATATTTAAAAACCAAAATTTCTTATAAGAGGAATGATATATAAAAAAAACTAAAATTTTATGGCAACACACACACAAAAACTTAACAATACAGAAAATATGCCAGTTCATAATTCTCTTGCCATATTAATTATTGTATTGATATTGATTGGTATTATAAAATATGATGGATTTAAATTTGGTTTGAATTCAAATTAACAAATAAGGTTCGGTAGTCTTTTCAAAAGAAGGATATTTAAAAAAAGAAGAAGAAAAGTCCCGTTCAAACGTATTCGTTGTGGAAACGCTGGTGTCTCATGTATTTGTTTGTCCCACAGGATCGTTGTTATGGCCTTGCAAGCTGCAGGTTCACTTCAACTTTAAACGTAACGTAAACTTATGCAAATTTTCCAACTAATCTCTATTTTTGTATTTATAAACTCGTTCTTTGATACATTAAGCCCGCTGCACTGCATTTATTCTAGAAGCTTCTATATATATTTGTGTTAGTTTAATGGTTAGGCTTAAATTCTGGTTATTTTACAATAAATTTCTTTGACTTTCAATCTTTCATTTTGAGTTTATTACGATTTAAATACATTAGACTGCTTCAATCCTTCAATTAAACTACCTGAAACTCAACCTTCTTAACGTTAAAAGCGTCATCGAAAAGAAAAATGTATTTTACAGCACGGCCTACCATTTTTTGCAAAGGGGGACATTCACGGCCATATCCACCTGAGCTTCAATTCCAAATCGCTGTGGAAAACAAGCGGTTTGACAGGTTAGAGCAGTAGGATAACATTAGCACGTGGTTCGAGAGTTGTATATGATAACATTAGCACCTGGTCCTGGTGCGAGTGCTGTAGGATAACAAACCACGTGACGTCACATGAATGTTCCCCATTACTTCATACGTCAGTAATAAAAGGTTGATTCAAAAAATGATAGTAGAGACACCTATGGATCGAAAGTGAAATCTCTCTGGCGTTCCATTAAGGGCCTTTTCACACGGAGCACCTTGATCACGGAACTTCCATAGGAATAACATGGAGAACCGCTGTAGAGGATTGTTCATTGAATTTTTTCGTGGAGACACGAAAATCGGTAAACCGGTTTTGCGGAGAGATATAGATAGCCAATTAGCATCAAGTATAGCTCTGACGTCTTGTTGGCAAAATCAAGTTGGCCAAATGGAGAAAAATCTACTTTATGCTCGCCAATGTTGATTTTTGTATTTAGTACTCCTTGTTAAATCGGCTTGTGGGGAGCCTTGTGGTTAAGATCTCGACCTCGTTACCGTAAGGTCTCGCGATCGAGTCTCGGTACCACTGAAGACCCACCGAATATGCGGAGTACGTGCTCGTTAAATCTGTTGGGACCGAAAGTCCTGTGAGTGGTCATTGCACCTTTTCCCGCGGGTACAGGTCGCTGGAGACTATTTCCCTCCCCTTCAGGAACTTGTCTAAATTGTGGAAATGGCGCGCGATAGATGACAGCATCTGTCACGTATGTGTGCGTGTGTGTGTTGTGTCTGTCTTACATGAAGGATTATAAGCGGGTCTCTGACCAAGCACACAAGCCTGAAAATATATGTATACCAACCAACCAATTCCTACACGTGATAGCAATTTGTAAAAGTATTGAAAAATTGAATTTTTTTTGCCAAGACTAGTAAATAAGTATCATTCACAACAACCCCTCCAGGAACGTGTGACGTCAGAATCTTTGCAGGTGGACAACCCTGTCCGAGCAGTCCCGTGCACAAGGAACACCGTGTGAAAAGGCCTTAAGAAAAGGGAGATGCTGCTTTCCAAAAATCATTGCAAAAACCAGTTGGTCAAGTGAAGCCATCGATCGATTTGCAGTGAGTCTAAACCTCTCTTGGCGAATTATTTTGCGCTATTCTACAATGGAATTAGGTATAAAATATTTTTCTTTACTCACTACCACAATTACATATTAGTTCAAATTGCTAATTCTGATAAGGCAGTCATTTTTTCAAAATCTTTAACTTTAAAAGAAAGCATGAAATAATGAGTTTCAGAATAAACTGGCATTGAGTAAGAGGTATGTTTACTGTTTAGGGTTGCTTGGCGACTTTCCGGCGGCTTCACATTTTTCGCGCCAAGCATTTCCCTTCTTCATCTTAACTCTAAGACGTCGTCCCCATCAAAATAAACACTTGTTTCAAGAAAATAAAAAAAAAATAATAAAAATGGAGGACTTTCAGGTGATTTAGCGGACGAATACAAAATAAACACTGGGAAAAGCTGACTGACAGATACTCGTGTTCGCTTCTACGATTATTTCGTAATCTTTTGAAAACGTCAATAAGCCAAACTCGTTTTAATTAGGCATACCATATTCGCTCTTTACAAGCTTAAAAAGATGGGTGTGATTAAGAAATCTAATATTGGGAATAATACTACAGACTCGATCGAAGATGTTTTGGACGAGTAAGTAAATTATTTTGTAACTATAGATATATAATGTGCTTACCTTTGAATAATTACGCGATCATAAACTTTTACAAATTAAAAATGCATATTACTATATAAACCTAGAGTTATGTTTTCATTGCATAAGTTTTTATTCAAAAAAAGTTGTTCAAATTTTTTTAATAAATAATTATTTTTATTTCGTTGTTATGAAATTCGCTTCTCAGCATGTTCTATCTCTAGCTCTTAGCTTTTAAGTGATAAAAATTTTCCAATTTCTTGAAAACTATGGTTCGTAAACTTATGGGCTTATAAAAAAATTCAATTATTTCCAAACAGCATTATTTAGTTTTAAATGTAATTACTCGTGATTCATTGTAAATTGTGTATTTCATCATTCACTTAATTGTAAAATTAAGCCACCTTTTAAATAACACAAGTACTGGAAAAAGTATGAAAATATGCACATTATCTGTGAAAATGTTTGCTGTGCTTAGGGTCAAGAATAAGTTAAAATTATAAAGTTGCAGCACTGCGATAATCTTGCAATCTGGATTTGGCAACTTACACTTTGTTGACAAGCCAAACCTGTAAACATTTCACAAATGTTCCAGCTCAACTTGAATGCAGCTTTATATACAGCTACATCCTACAAGCTGTGTATGTAATAACTTTTCAATGTACCGTCAGTGCGGGTAACTTTGGCCAAAATCATAGTTTTTTTCACAAAAGAAGAAAAATTTAACTTCAAAAACGATTTAAACACTTAAAAATCCTTATGCATTCTAAGTTTTGCACATTTAGGAATAATTTTCAAGCATTTTTGTTACATTTTATAAATTAATAAAAAATTGGTATTAATTTTAAAAAATAAGACACTGTTAGGAGCCGGGCGGGTAACTTTGGCCACCCAAGAAATACATAAGAAACATACTTTATAACATCCTTAAAAGCTGTGTTAACGATTTAAATAGTAATATTAAAACTTTAAACCCAAAAATAACAAAGTTATAAGACATATATAGTTATTTAAAATGGTATATAACTTAACATTTACATTGCAGTGCATCGTGGAATGGCATTACACGTTGAATACTAGTAGCGTTTGTCGCTTAAAAGAAAGAAAAATAAACTTCTATTTTAATAAGGAAAAAAGAACTTTTTTGAAGCAAGATTTAATAACAAATATATTTGTAAAAAGCAAACGATTTTATTATAAAAGGTGAAAAATAATATATTTATAATTAGGAATTTGAAAATGTTTACCTTTCGACATTTGCGATTTTGAGTGGAATCGTATCTTGCATTCTATCTTTATCTTTTTAATGTTTAAAATCATGAGATTTAAAAAAAAAAAATATCTAAAAGATGAGTAATCATAAAAGTAAGAATTTTTTCAAAAATAGTTAAACTTAATACACTTTTACATACATTTTTTAAAGTGCAAAGTTCCATAAAGAAATATTTACATCTATGGCCAAAGTTACCCGCATTCATCGGCAAAAGCTTCCTAATTACAAATATTTAAATACAGCATAAAAAGTAGTCAACTTAGAATAAAACAAATGGTTTAATATTCTTCCTCATTAATAAAAGAATCGAATAGAGTGTTTTATTTAAATATTTTCTATATTTTTTTAAGTGTTCCAGACAAAAGTTGGAAGAGATAGATTTTTGTCATTTTATGCTCGTAAGAATGAAAACAGCATTTGAAGTATTGCCAGATTTAGAATAAGATTTTTTTTACATGAAATGAAAGGCGATATTTCCACCTTTCCAAAAATGTAAAACAATTTAAGATGAGATCATTTTATGAAGAGAAATTAAGAAACAAATCTTTTTCCGACGCGTGGCCAAAGTTAACCCTCCGTGGCCAAAGATACCCGCTTTGACGGTATGCTAAATGCAAGTGTGAAATCTCTTTATTAGCATTGAGAGTGTTGGGAGCGAACCCGAGCCAGAACCCATCCGTCCCCGTAGACTGAGAACGAGAACAACCTCCAGACATCCGGCCATCGACGACATCAGAATCACGGCTAAGAGTGGAAAGAGAAAGAAGCGAGTCGACAACTGTAAGTTGAACGGGCTGAGATTTGTTAGTTCCAATAATTTATTGCATTTCTATATTAACTTACAGTTTTAAAAGGTTATAAATGTGGTGTTTTGTAATGAGATTTATTTTTTATATTAAATTTTATAAGAGCAATTTTTTTCATAAGAGTAGTGATTAATCTGAGATAACTAATTTGACAGAAAAAAGTTTTTAACTGTACAAACACAATTTTCTACATAAAAATTAGTTATTAAAATTTTCTTTTAGTTTTCCTGAAAAGAAAAGTGAAAAAAATTAAGTAATAATTGCTACTTGTGATCATCATTATATTTATTTGTACTTAATTTAATACATCTTAGCCTACTGAAAATATAATTGTCCAATTGCTTGATACAACTGATAAAAATTATCAAGTTATGTTTTTTTAATCAAATATTAACATCACCTTCTAACCTTTTTGCACTTAGCTGTGGAGAAAAATCATATTGCATCCTCGCTGTCACAATTTAAGGGGTGGAGTTTTAAGAAGGACTGTCAGTCCCATAGAGCTAATGCATTAGTTCTGAAATCACAACTTTTGCAAAAGAACTGTTTTTCCGCTTTTACCAGGTATGGGAATCTGAATCATCATAACATCAATTCAAAGCAAAATTGAAAAGAAAATAACATCCATTTATTGAATTAATAATTGATAAAGCTTTAAATAGTGTCGCCATCTGTGGTATATTTTTGGCGTTTTAAAACTTCAGAAATATATCATTATTTTTTCAAATTTGTTCCATTTCAATGTTATGTTGATTCCCATGCCTGGGGGAAAAGGTCTAGAAGTTGTGATTCCCAAATTAATGCATTAGCTCTATGGACTGACAATTTCCTATTCTCCAAAGTACAAGTGAGATTTTGTGTTCAATTCGTTAATTGAAGTGTCCAATTGAAATTTTCATATCAAAGTTGCCAATAACAGACTAGATCCTGTATCTTACAGCAGGGGTGCCCAATCTATTTGCACCCGTTTATAACTTGACTTTTTGATAATAATGTTCTGTACCACCAAACCTAAATATTTCAATAAACATATCATATTTACTCTTTAAAAGTGTAAAAAAGGAGCCATCTTCAACACTTGTTCTGGTTCTATGTTTATTTTTTGTGGTACAATAGTTCTGAAAATTCTCTCTCACACAATCAACTCGTAACAATGTTGCTCCCATCACTCACACGTACCATCTGAAACTTTCCTGCTTACCACCAGTGGTACAAAACCACCAGTTAGAAACCCCTGTCTTACAGTATAAGACTTCAAGGAATAAAAATTTTGTAATTACACCCTTTATTTATAATGGGCTATACCTTTTTTCAGCCAACTTTTTGCTGTCCTTGGCAGAAGAAGATGAAACTCAGGAACTTACAATTATCGATTTCATTCCTCCGACTGTATCTGTCTTTTCCCAGCTGTTTCTACACAGAGACAACATAGAGGTACACCCTTACTTTCAAATCTTGTTCACTTGTTTCACAAAATGCGGAAAAAAAATACTTGGAGAAATAGGCTAGGGAATTCTTGAAATCTCCAATTATACCAACCATGATAGCAGAGTTGCCGATTTATGGCAATGATAGAAACATAAATAATTTTGTCATTTTTCTTGTAACCACATGTCTTGCATTTTTTTAGTAACATTGTAGAACATACCTTCAGGATATAATTTTTTTCACACAGGAAATTATGAGCACAAGAAATTATGAGTCGCATGTTTTTTAATACGATATGTAAGCATCATACAACAAAAACTTGATGATTTAAAACCAATGTTTTTTTCATATTATAAATAATGCATTAGGCACTTCATTTTTGATAAATTATAGAATGTTTAATCACTTCATCTTATTTATAAATTGTCATGCGCTTAAAATATGTTAATTTCCGTAGATATGGCACGAGTTTCTCAACTGCACTAAAAACAACGAAGATTGGTTTCAAAAGAACATCAAGGTTGAATCCGATGAATCTGAACACTCTGGACAAGAATCTTATGACGGACGAGCTGGTGAGAAATGTTTCTCACATAATTTTGTGATTAACACTAGTTTGAATTTTAAAATCTATAAAATAATCAATATTATTGTAACAAAATATAATTGAATATATTTTTTGTTCAACTAGATCATCCTGCTTTCACTGCGTCAAAATGTTTTCAAAAGATCGATGGGGATTTGAGATTCATGTTAAAGAAGAAGCATGTCCCGCTGGTAAGTTTAAAGTGTGAAAGTTAACAAGGCATCTTGTAAACTTTTATGTTGTAGGAATGCTGTTGTTTTATTATTACTTTTACACATATTCTAACTTACTTATATATGCTAAGTCCAGTTTGTTTAAAACAGTATTTTATAAAGTTCTCATCAAAATAATTCTATGAAGTTTCAAAAAAGCCAATTAGGCCAGTTAATATTTTCAAATGCTTACATATGGAGCCTCATATAAGTAGATTCATATTGTGCTTTTCCTTGTTCTAATTACTTTGTTGAGGTTCCTATTTTCAAATAACAAATATATATATATAATATTAATTTTCTAATAATTAAAAATTTATTGAATTTAAGCCTTCTTTATAAATTGCTTCTCTTTTATAACCCTGCTGTTCAATCAGTGAGTCTTATTTTTATTTGTTAATGTTTTGTTTCATTTATAGTTTGCTGAATGTTGTTCTGTTTTAGCTAGTCTATATTAATTTATTTGGTAATATCTTACTTATTATTTATAGGGCACCTTAACATACTTGGAACAAGAACTTGTGACATTCTTTGGCAACCGTCCACAATCTATTTACCATTGCCAGTTTCCAAATAGTTACGACAGGTTAATGATTCATGCCTTGAGCCAATATATGGACTTGTCTTCTTTAAGTATGTGTTTTATTTTTTGTCATTAAAAATAGCTATCATAATATTAAGTTTAGTATCTAATTTATCTTAATGGGGAATAGGCACGCTGGACGGTGGGTCTCCAAAGCAAAGTGCTTCAGTGTTAATCCAATAGAGAATATATATTTTCTTTGGCTGTATTGGATATTTTTAAAAGTGGATTTTTTAAGTGATAAATGTAGCTGACTTACAGGCCCCAAGAATCCCACTTTTTGAAATTGGTATGAATATTCTTTTAATATTCAATAAATAATTTTACAAAAAATATTAGAAGCAATTAAAAAAAAAAAGTGGGATTATAGAGGCCTGCAAGTTGTATACATTTATTATTTAAAAAAAAATGTTTTTAAAAATATTTAATACAGTTGGAGAAACGTGGCAAAGAAAATAATTTTTTTCCAATCAGATTAACACTGAGGCACTTTAGTTTGGAGACCTGTAGTCCAGCACGCCCAATCCCCCTTAAGCTATGTGAAGTATTTGAGGACCAAGAATGCTTTAGAACTAAACACTAGGGGTGCAGCGTGAGGTTGACCACCTAAACGGGATACATGCCTAGCACCCCAGAACCCTTGGTCAAATAAGCTTAAATGGGCACTGCATACCTTGGCTCATTAACAAGCTGTTGTGCCAAAGAGTTTTTTGTGAAGTATTTAAAATGATCATCTGTAATTGTTTTTTGGAGATAAATCGGGCTCAAATTATTAGAAAATGTGTTAAATTACTAATTTTAATATACACCTAAGATGACTAGCAGGTATAAGTACAATTCCTTGCATGAACTTCTGTTTTTTTCTTTTTCTCATTATTATTTAAGTTTTTTAAATAATTATTATTGAAACTCTTTTTATGGGGTATATAATTGTCTTTAAGTGCAATAATTTTTTGAGGAGTAATTTAAAGTATTGCAATGTTTTGTATGGTAGTTTTTAGATAATTTGCACGAAAGTTGCTTTTCCCCTTGTATTCATCTTATACAAATTATTCTAATTTGGGAATGCGTAATTGCAGGTTATAATAGAAGTGGAGCTCGCTGGACCAGAGTAAAGAATAAATTGCCAGAGTTCTTTGCCCCGCCCATACTTTTATCCTCATTCTTGGAAAAACGATACAACAACAAAGTTTCATAAACTTCATCTTAATGCTCAATTTTATGTAATATTTGACTTATTCCTTTCACTTTTGTGCAATTGTTTATTTAAATTTAATTGTTGTAAATGTTTGTTTCAAATTTTAAGTCCATTTAATGAACTTTTTAAATTGCAACGGTTTTATTTAATTTGCTACCAAAGTTTTACGTCTAATCTTTTTGATGCAAAGCTATTCACAAAAATTAGAAATGCTGTCTTAGGTGCCTTGTCTACACATTCTTTTATAAAATGGCTTTTCTTATTGATTTGATAAATTGATGTACTTATAGCACTTTACAACTACATTTACTGAAAATTAAAATACTATTCTAGATTTATGCTAATGTAGATAGGTTAGTATAAAATATGCATCAAAAATTCAAAACATATTACTAATATTCAAATACAATATCAAATATTCCTTATAAAAGTACTTAGCAAAGGGTAGTAGTAGTATCGAAAGGCTTGAATAGTTACCTAGGTGGCTGTCATAACTTTGATATTCACCAATTAAAATGTTGCATTTTAATATTTTGAGTTTGATTGAAATCTCTTTAGTAAAGACAATTCAATTTTTGTGTATTATCTCGTTAAAAGTTTGTTAATTATTTTTGTTTATTCTTCCTTTTAAAAAAAGAAAAGGTTACAATCCTAGACAAGCATAAAAAAAGCTTTGTTAAATGTATTCATAACTCTTAAATATTATGAGTGATACTTGTTATTGTAATCAAGTTAATGTTTGTTATTTTATGTATACATGTATATATTCTATTATGCACAAAGAAAAATAAAGCTTTGGTGTCCTTAAACAAAGTGTATGTTTTTTCCCTTTTTTTCTTTACTATTCTAACCCAGATTTTGAAATTTGGAAAATTTCCTTAATCCAAATTTCGCTATTTGATTAACAACTTCTTTGTATCTCATGTAGTAAATTTGAGAATCTGACAATTGATGAGAAGCACTTGAATTTAGTGGAATTTGAACAGTGAATGTGTATTTTAGGTGCTATGAATGAACAAACAAGCTTTGTCAGTTTTTTGTAACTAATAGTACATACATTCTAACAGTTTTTAATACAAAATGTTTAACAAATATACAGGTGGAAAAAAGTTTCTTAGATCTATGAAACTCGGCGATATTTCGACATTAATAAGAAGATAAGAACTGTAAGAGAACGAATTCTATCACGACTTAACAATATTTTGATCCAGACTTTACAATGGAAAGTGTGGTCATAATAGGAAATGTTCTTTATTTTTAATTTTCAAACTTACTTTAGGTCGACCCATTGTTATAAAATTAATGTTTTATTACTGTGAAGTCCGAACTTTTCTTAAATTGATATCACTGATGTGTTCCATGAATAATATGAAACTGAACCCTTATGATATTTTCTTTATCTTATAGCCAATAATGAAAATATTCAACTTGCATTGTTTTATAAAGCTTTCTTTTAAAATAATAAACTACTAAAATGAAACTTAATATCTATAAACCGAAAACACTTGTGGAATGTGTGAGTCAGGTGGCCACATGATTGTGAAGCTGCATCTTGGCCAATAAGTCGGTGGATTAAATTCAAACTTTTGATTTAATTTTAATTCTCTTGATTACGGGGGAGCGGGGTCGCACCACACACACATAAGGGAGATTAATCGTCGATACATAGAAAATTACAAAGTAGAGGTTTAACCTAAACAAAAACAATATGTAATTTGATTATTATGCTACTGATCACACATAAACATTGTGGAACTACTCCAACTTTTAAATATATAAAAATTGGTAATGAAAAAAAAGTTACCTTGTACGGAATAGCCCCTTGGATCGGGGCTATACCGAACTAAATACAAAATTTCAACAAAATTATTCTATAATTGATTTTTTTTTGTTTATTGATCTAAATTTTAATTAAAAAATAAAGTATTAATTATCGATTTAAAAATACAAAAAAAATTAGGTAAAATAAAAACTAAAAATGTTCATAAATAGTAATTAGTAGCAATAAATTTAATAGTAAAAAATGATTTGTCATTTAAAAGTAATGAAAAAAAATTATAATTAAAATAAATAATTGTAATTAAAAAATAATTTAAATTGCACCTAGCTTTAATAGTGGTAGTTGATGAATTTTATTTTTGATATTTATTATTACCTCTTACTTCCAATATTTATTCCCCCCTTCCCTTCCCTGTTAAATTTCTCTGGATTCGCCCATTGTTTTTCTTCGCTTATACGGGAAATTTTATCCATTTGGCGTGCTATAATAGGTGCCTATACTCAGGTGTCGGCTCGTCACCTGATTGTGGTTCTACGCCCGTCGCCAATAGCCTTCGTGTAGCTCTAGTGCGACGATAATTCAAACTGTACTAAACTAAAATGAGATTTCAAAAGATGTTTTGTTTTCGTTGAAGAAGTTCTGAAACAAGCCCATTGCTTTTTTATAACGACACGCGCTCCGAACTTCGATTTCATTGTTGTATTTGTTTTCTTCGACAAAGTGTTAAAACAAGCCAGCATAGGATGAAAACAGTTACCAAACGTAGCTAATTTCCCGAAAATGATTTTTGAAGGAATTTTTAATCCTGAAATAAAGTTTTTTTTAAAGCATATTTTATGTAAATAACAATGGGCTTGTTTTAACACTTTGTCAGAGAAATAAAACAACCAATGATAGCGAAGTTCGGAGCTAGTGACTTTTTTTAAAACCAAAATGAGCTGTTTGAACACTTTTTCAAAGAAACCGAAACTACCAATGACAGCTCAGCATAGATAGCGTGACATCTTTTGACGTATTCCAATTCATTGTTTTTTCTTCGTACTTTATAGTCGGGGTATTTTTTGGGCCGTTACGTATTAGCCCAAAGAAAAGAGTTTCGTGCGCTTATTTACATACTTATAAAAAATTTCCTTAAATTTTTACACCTGTCTTCAAACCAATTAGCCAAATCAAACTCGTGCGATAAAAATACAGAGTCGATAAAAACTTTTTTTTTATTTGAATCATTTTTACGAAAAATGCATGTGTTTCAAGACTGGTGGCGCATGCCCTTATGTGCCAGAATACTAACAGATTCATAAATAAATTTTATCTTCATATGTATTAGGAAAAATGTAATTAATTTTTAATAACTTTGGTTTAATTTGGTTATAATATCAGAAGAAAATTACATTATCATAAAAAAGAACTAAAAACCCTCCCATTAGGGCCTTTTCACACGGAGCACCTTGATCACGGAACTTCCATAGGAATAACATGGAGAACCGCTGTAGAGGATTGTTCATTGAATTTTTTCGTGGAGACACGAAAATCGGTAAACCGGTTTTGCGGAGAGATATAGATAGCCAATCAGCATCAAGTATAGCTCTGACGTCTTGTTAGCCAAACCGAGTTTGCCAAATGGAGAAAAATCTACCTTATGCTCGCCAATGTTGATTTTTGTAGTTAGTACTCCTTGTTACATCGGCTTGTGGGGAGCCTTGTGGTTAAGATCTCGATCTCGTTATCGTAAGGTCTCGCGATCGAGTCTCGGTACCACTGAAGACGAATATGCGGAGTACGTGCTCGTTAAATCTGTTGGGACCGAAAGTTTTTCCACGGGTACAGGTCCCTGGAGACTATTTCCCTCCCCTTCAGGGACTTGTCTAAATTGTGGAAATGGCGCGCGATAGATGGCAGCATCTGTCACGTATGTGTGTTGTGTCTGTCTTACATGATGGATTATAAGCGGGTCTCTGACCAAGCACACAAGCCTGACAATATATGTATACCAACCAACCAATTCCTACACGTGATAGAAATTTGTAAAAATATTGAAAAATTGAAAAAATGTCCAAGACTAGCGATAAGTATCATTCACAACAACCACTCCAGTAACGTGTGACGTCAGAATCTTTGCAGGTGGACAACCCTGTCCGAGCAGTTCCGTGCACAAGGGATACCGTGTGAAAAGGCCTTTAAACACCTCTTACGCATGCGGCAGCGCACCAGTTTCAACCCTCAATCGGATTTGTAATCTGTAATTACATCTTCAATATCAGCTTCACAATTACTTTGGCCTTGCATTCATATCTCGTATCGTACCGTACCGGCGTATTTTCTTATTTTGTTTCTCGAAAAGGCGGATACTTCTTTTCCAAAGTCATTTCCTGATAGTTTCGCCAAAATCTATCTGAAGTAATACTTTTTCTAAAGTTTAAAAACTCTATTTAGTAACTTAATTTCTTATCAAAATCGAAAATGAAAGCCGTCTGCATTTTGGTAGGTGATAAAGTTAAAGGAACTGTTCACTTTACCCAGGAAGTAAGTAGTATAACGTATCATATTCTTGAAGTAATTTTACGTGTTAAAAACTTTAGATTTTATTTTAAAGTATAATAAAAATTAAAATGCAAATTATTTTATATAGCTTTCTTCCGAAGTGCAATAGTTCATAATTCTGGCAAGATACTTATTTTATTATGTACAACCTTCTTGCTTTTAAGATAAAATAAATGATTATAATACTATTATTTTAGGCTTTTAAAATGTAGTTAAAAGTAGGTACGCCCCATTTTCAATTGGCATTTACAACATGAAAGCAAAATGCAAATACAACCTTATTTAACACCATATTTCTATCTATATAACCTGTTGAAGACTGCCAGCAAAAGATTAAAAGCATGATAAATGTAATTTAATAATTAGAGATTTACATATTTTGTATCTTAACCTAAAAATTCAGAATCTGCAATGAAAACTTCTATTCCTTCGTCAATTTTATTTAAAACTAGCTTTAATTTATAAGCCGAGAAGTTTATCTATGCAGATATTTTCTCTCTAAATTAAGTATTAAAAAATAATGAAATTTTATCATTCTTTTAGAAAATCTGTAAGTTTCTGTTGTCTAAAAATTTTTCATAAAGAGATAATCTGTCTTGAGCTATTTGATTCCATCTAATCAATTTGAATATTTGTATAATTTAGCATGTCTATTTATCCCCATAAATTAAGAGATTATCCCTGATTTCAGTAAACAGACTCTTTTTAATCCTTATAAATGAGTTTTCCTATTAGATGACCTATTTAGCAAAAACAGTTTGCTCCTAATTCAATAAACTAAGAATCTTTTATGAAGCGTAAATTCTTAAATTAGGTAGAATTTGTGCTTGTATCTAGATTCTCTCAAGCAAAGCTATTTTTTAGTAATCTAAAAGATTCCTTAATTTTGTTATTTCTAAACCTTAAATAACTTAACTCATTCTATAGTATATATTTTTAAATGCCAAGTGATTCATACTCAAAAATTGATGCAAATGTGATCGGCAACTCCTGAAATGATCATCCTTATCATCAAGCTTTTGTTTTAAAAAAAGTCATCCATGTGAAAGCATTACATTGCAATACACAGTAAAAAAAAGCTGTTTCCAAGGGCCCTTTTTTTAAAAAAAGAAAATGGTACTGAATGTTGCTGCAAACTGGTAAATTGGTTAAATAAGAATTTGCCCTATACCAAAACCGAGCTTAAGTTTGCAGCAGAGAAATGTACTGAGCGGAGGAAACTAGGTAAACAACCGGCTGGCGCCGCAATTTAGCGTACTCTGATTGGCTGCTCCTTTCGACCCTGATATTCGTGCGCCCTGTTACGTCAAAATCGAAGGAAAAAAATAATTAAAATAACACTCTAACTGAAGCTTAACTAATAGAAATAATAAATTTATGTCTTGAAATAACAAATCAATTTGTTTATTGAATGTGAAATACCTTTTTGTATCCGATTCTCGCACTCAAAAATGAGAACTATTTACCCTTTTTCTCGTAGAACATTTGTATACTGCAAACTTAAGGTCGGTTTTAGTATAGTAAATAATTCCTTCAGTGTTAACTAAACTTGCAACAGGTTGCATGGCCTTTGGGAAAAATGAAATGTCGATATAAAAATCATAGCCTCTTAGTAAAATGCGTTTTAAGCTGTTTCATAAAATAAGTTATTTTATTTTTAGTCTCCTGATAGTCCTGTGGTTGTCACTGGTGAAATTGGACCGCTAACAAAAGGCTTACATGGATTTCACATTCATGAATTTGGAGACAACACCAATGGTAATATGTTACTTTAAAACATGAAAATCTCTAGTCTAAATTGATGAAATCTTCAATTTAAAGTAAATACACGGACGTAGGATAGCTCTGCATCTCCCAATGATTCAAAAATTGGAAACTTCCTCAATTCTAATATCAGAAATTTCCGGGGATTTTTAAATGAATCTATTCAGAGATTCCTGTTACGGGAAATCTTCTGGTATATCAAAATTTTACAGTTTAGTAAATAATTTCGGAATTTAAATAATCAATTCTAATTTTAAACTAAATTTACAGTAGTTTGTTTCTCTTTCAACGAACACTTTCATGCAAGATATTTTTTCAAGTTTAAGTTCCTTAATGTAGGTCTTAGTGTTATCCATTCTAAAACGCAGACATTTATTTTAGTGTTAAATGTTTCTCGGTTCTTCAGTCAAATATTAAATGGTCATAAAGATAGCTTGGCCTCTGGAGGTTTCTGATGACCCTCTTAAATGAGCATTGTGGGCTGAGGAGCCCAGTCGGTTTGGCACTCGCCGAGCATGCAAATGGTCCCAGGTTCGGGTCCGGATATCGGGGCAAAATAACTGCCGTCCTATAAACGGCCCATGCAGCCAAAAATGTCCGACGAATAATACCCCATGTAAGGGAGTACATGTTAAATTAAAATGCTTCAAAGTCCTAACGCTGCGTACGATGTCGCCCTTAATGGTTGGGTTGGGTGCCTATTCAGGTGTTGGCCTAACGAATCTTATTCAAACCTAACCTTAAATGAGCAATAACTGGCTTTCATCCTGACTATAGAACAGAGCCTGTTTGTTACTATTCAATACTTTTTATTTTAATAGGTTGCATCAGTGCCGGAGCTCATTTCAATCCCCATGGCAAGGAACATGGAGCTCCTGAAGATGAAGAAAGGTTACTTTTTAATGTTTTGATGCTTTTGTATTACAGTTTTAACATGATTATGCAGCCTAATTTCAAGAATAACACCTTAATCTATGTATCTTAACTTTATCTTTAATTTAAACGGATATCATCATATATATCGTTGGTTCAATGGCAAAAACACAAAGATTGGTAAATGGAAACTCTTACCACTATTTTCTAACACAGCCAATTTCTACAATGTGCACATTCATGGTTTTGTCATTGGACCGACGATTTGTATACTGCCTTGCCCTATGAATTCAAAATAAATTTGGGGCTGGGGAGCCCAGTCGGTTAAGCACTCGCTTAGCATGCGGAAGGTCCCAGGTTCGGGTCCGGACATCGCCAAAATAGCTGCCGACCAATAAACGGTCCGTGCAGCCAAAAATGTCCGACGAATAATACCCTGTGTAAGGGAGTGCACGTTAAATATCCTTCAAAGTCCTGACGCTGCCTACGATGTCGCCCTTAACGGTTGCGTTGGGTACCTATTCAGGTGTCGGCTCGTCACCTGACTGTGGTTCTAAAATACGACGCCCGTCGGCAATAGCCCTTGTGTAGCTCTAGTGCGACGATAATTCAAACCAAACCAAACCAAAATAAATTTCAGATTCCCTTTTATTATACTTTACTTATTGTATTTACTAAACATGTTTGGTATTTTGTGTTTAGTTGCCCTTTTTTTTACTACAGTAGATATCGTAAATGACTCTATTAAAAATCCTATTGTCTATTAATATTATAATAGTACCTACCATTTATATTCTGTATAATTTTAAAAAAAAAAGTTTTTTAAACATTCGTAACTATTCATTGCCTTCGTTATAATTTCTAATTTCCTATTCTGTCATCCAAATTAGTTACAATAATGATCAGATATTAAAAATATTTCAGTTAGTATACCAGAGTTTGGTTATGCTAATTAAAATTATATATTACTAAATGTGGTTTGTGTGTTATTACTTTTTTCTTAAATTCAAACAAACTTTCTAGGCATGCTGGAGATCTTGGCAATGTGGAAGTAGGAGATGATGGCATTGCTAAAGTCAATATCACTGATAAGCAAATATCACTCACTGGACCACTTTCTATCATTGGACGTTCTGCTGTGGTGAGTAATACCTTTTAAATAAATATTTGTAACATGTTTGGTTACGTTAAATTGTACATGTTTTTATGTAGTTATTAGGTAAAGGTATGGGTAAGATTTTCACTTTTATAAATTCCTGCCTGTGGTGAATTGATTTTTTTCAATTTTTTTAAAAAGAGGTTTTTATGAAAAAGACTTGTATAGTTGGTACTATTATACCTTGAAGAATTTATGTTTTTTAGGCCTGTTGCCAATAGCCCTCTTATATGATATCCCTAGTGTGAGACTTATTTAAACCAATTTCAAGCCTAAACTATCTCACCTTTGTAATTGCGAATAAATCCTTTCAATATTTACAAAATTATCATGTTTTTATTTTTCAAGTTTAAATTAACCTATTAAATTTTTTAAATTTCAACACAAGTTTATGCTGGTAAATGTAGATAATCAATAGTGCCTGTCTACATTTAATAGTTGATGTCGTAAATATTTAATATACAACTTAAGCAATATTTTTGACTATCACCATAATTGGTTATTCAAGAATTTTGCTACTTTTTTTTACATAAAAGTATCAAACTGTCAACTTATAAAAGGCTTGTGCATCCAAAAATTCAAAATTCACGTTAAATATACTCAATTCCTAACTCTGTATGTTGTTGCCCATGGTTTAGTTGGGTGTCTATTCAGGTCTTGGTTTGTCACTTGAACGTGGTTCTAAATTACAAAGCCTGTCGCCAATAGTTCCTGTGTAGCTCTAGTGTGACGAAAATTCAACCTAACCTTGCTTAAAAGTATATTTCTATGCTATTTTTGTTCTCTTCCAGATTCACGCTGACCCCGATGACTTGGGAAAAGGTGGACATGAATTGAGCAAGACTACAGGAAATGCAGGAGGAAGGTTGGCTTGTGGTGTCATTGGACTTACCAAATAAGTCAATTGTAACTGCAGCTCTGTCGAAGTGACTTGTCACACACACACAAAATTAAATTACAAAATTATGATGGGTGTCGTCACCTACAAAGTTATGTTGGGTTGTCGTTTAAATTTAAGACAATAAATAAAATGTTTTTGTTAAATAAATCATGTTAATGTTTTGGTGTGCCTTACTTCAAAATTAAATTGATTGTAAAAATGAAATCAGCTTTGTAAAAATATAATTAGATATAAAAGAAAGTTTTAAAAAATATTAAGCCCAAAATCATAATATATATATCAAGTTATTTTGTGGCATAGGTAGAAACATAAAATTGCATAGGTCTGGCGCACAGGATTTAAAATTTTGCAGTTACTACTCTTTAAAGTACTCTTGTTAATTAGTTTTTGTAATACTGAAAGCTAAACCTTTTAAACACCTTACAAGAGTATTAGGATTGGTTAAATTGTTATTGCTATCAGTATTTTACTGTTACGAAAGTGTTTCATACTTGACTGATGATTTTTAAAAGCTTTACATAAAAGTAGTCGGTGATATAAAATCGGATTTAAAAATTTAATTTTCAAAATAAAATTGGTTGATTAATTTTAGTAGCAAAATCTTGGACTTAAAAAAAGTTTGTTTGTAAAAGCCTGCTTTTAGTCTTAAGGCTTTATTAGATGTTGGCTTGTCACTTGACTGTGGTTCTAAATTACATTGCTAATAGCCTTCATGCTCTTAGGCAACAATAATTCAACTCTATTTGCGTCTTTCTTTTATGAAGGTTGTCAGATGTGAAGTGAACTCTTAGATTGTGCCATGTCCATGCCTCTGCTAAAGATTTATAAGCTGATGCGGTTTTAATCCTGTTACCTGTTGTGTGCTTAGTCTAATACTAAACCGCCTAGGAAAAAGTATTATACAGTTGCTAGGTAGTTATTGGGTATTTGTGCTGATCACCACAAAACACAAGTGGGCAGTTTTTAAGCTGTTCAATCGGTACGAGTATCATTATGTATTATACCATATTTCAAAGTGGCCTCTCTTCTACTATTGGTAAAATAACTGCTGAACTCTAAACGGTGTGTGCAGATGAAAATCTGACAATACCCTGTATCGGAACAGTACATGTTAAACATACTCCAAATTCCCAAACTGTACGGTGTCGCTCGTAAAGTTGTGTCAGGTGCCTACTAAGGTTTCGGCTCTTGCGCCTCGTGTAGCTCTAGTCCAACAATAATTTAACTATCTTCTATCTATGATGCTATACACCAGAAATTGAAATACTGACTAAAAAATAAAATCATACACTCCTTGAACACAATGTATATAAGAAAATGTATTTAGCTGTGAAAGAAAGTGGTCACAAAATCAACCGATCAATTTATTTTCTTACACTCATACACTATTCAAATAAAAAAGCCAAAAGAACTTCTTAAAAAAAAGCCTAAGATGTAAAAATGATACTGACTGTTACAGAGAATCACAGATATATCTCAACATACAAAGTAGAAAGCAGTTATATTAAAATTTAAATAAAATCTATATTAAGTAATACCTCACAATTCAAATACATCTAATCTTTTTTAACAAATGCAGAATTTAACTGTTGAAAAATCCATTTAGTTTCAGTATTAATCTTGTTCTTAAATGCTGGTCCCAAAAGAGAAATTGTGAGTTTAATTTCTTAATTATTTTTAAACAACAAAAGTAATCAACTACTTGTTTAAAATAAAAACGTTCTATTTCATTAACTTTTTTTGCATGCAGTGATTCAAAGATATATAATACAAGAAAATAAAACTTTTAATAAATGTAGTTAAAAATTGCTATTAATATTATTTAGCTAAAATTCTCTTTCATTATTCACAATTAGATGTGCCATAAGCATTTAAGTAAGTACATATATAGCAAAAATATTAGAAGTCAGAAAAATACTTTGCATAAGAGCACATAATTTTATTTTGCATTAAGCTTGAACACATATTGCAACATTTTCAATTAATTTAATAAGGTTCTGCATGATTTTTATAGCGCAGCACAATTTATGTTAAGTTAAAAATTAAAATGTTTTCAAAAAGTCCGAAATCATATTAGCACCATTAACAAGTACATTAATAAGAGTTTAATAAAACAGATTGAGGAAAATAATTGCAAGATTCAAAATTTAGGATTTTTTTAATTTTTATTATTTTAAAATATAGGATAAGTACAAATAGTGCTTCATAAAATATAATTAACAAAAAAAGTTTTCAACTAAAGTATAAAAAGATACATTTAAAACAATGTTCACAAAATTTTTACTTTAAGTAGTGATATAAAAACCGCACTGCATATAGCAACCACTTAAGAGGAATACTCAATATGTTGGCAAGTTCTAATAATAGAATTTTCGGAGGCATTTAACATTTCAGCAAATAATTTTAACACTTACAATAGTTTTTTTCAATAGGCTGCTTGCTATATTAAGGGTTTGTACAGATTAATGTTTTTAATCAAAAATTAATTTTTTTAATAAAAAATTAAAGACATTTTAAGGAGAAATTTTCAAAACCACAAGGTTCTATTCTACAATTTTACATTACGAATCTTATGTTAATGACACATTTAGAGGTTGCTTAGATTTTACTATAGTTTTACTTGTAAAATAAAAAGTATGAGTCTGCAGTCTGTTATGACAATTAAAAAAAAGTATGAAAAAAACTTATAGGATTCAGTACTTAACATTCATGATTGACAACTTTTGCTTTTCATGTGTGTTTATTTAGTTATTCAATATTAAACTTCACGCATTGCATTAATTAAAAAAAATCTAGATTAGGAAGTAAGCACTTATAACATATTTTCAAAATCAGGTTTAGAAAACAAGCTAAATTTAAGGACAGTAAGTGTACATTACCTTTAGATTTAAATAATTATGTATTTTTCCTAAAAAAATATGTAAAAAATAATTCACTTTTTTAAAATAAGTAATTGTTTAAAATATAAATATTTATGTAAATTAGGTGTGATATAATTATTTTGCTCAAAAGCAGCAATGAAATAAGAAAATAATTTGTAATCTATATTATACACTGAACAATATTTCACCAACGACATAAAGCACAGTAGTATTTTGCTGATCAAGCCATTTCGATTAGAAGCAAAATGACATATTTGAAGAATCCTAGGGAAGAACCCATTCATTGACTAGGAATCTGTCCGTATTCAGGTTTACAAGGCAGTCAGGGACAACCAGATGATGGTTTCTCCCCTGGTTCCTTTCACACGGTACAAGTGTCGGACTCATGTATCAGAAGAATTTCAGTTAGTTAAAGAATCATAACGTAGGACATCTTAATTTAAGAACCTTGAAATTTCTATTAATTACTTAAAAAATATGCATGATTCTCATTTATGCTATATTCTTAAAATTTTACACATTTGTTATTAGCCCTATTAAAACGGTAATTTTGTTTTTGCGTGAGACTTAATCTCAAGGTTCCCGCGAGGGAAGAACCAAGTAAGAAACCGGTTTCCTTAACCAGTTTTATTGATGATTCACTATCTTCGCCAAAAAGGCCCAATACGGACAGATATCCAGTCAATTAAGGGGTTTATCCCCTGGACTCTTCATTTGAGTGTAATACGGCTGGTGTGTACGAATCGAAAAAGTATGCTTGGTACTCAATGGCAGTGCACGTCAGAAAGCTGCAAAGTGCGGACGGTGTAAAACGAGCTACCAGCCTATCACAGATGAAGTGAAAGCTATGGCCCTAGTCTCTTTTTTAAACATTACACCTCCTTTATAATGACTAGTCGGTTTCATAAGGATCTGAGGTAGCCTTATGCAGTTTACTTCTTCTTTATGTTTTTGCATACCCAATCTAGGCCTTCCTGTAACATAAAAAGAATTAGATTAAGCCAACTAGTTTTCCCATTATCTTTCCAAGAAACTTGTATACAATGACAATGACAGGTGACATGATTGCGCCCTCTAGAAGGGAGAGTGTAGGCTTTATAGCCCATTACCCAGCTCGGCAGAAGAGACAGTCACAAGAGACACACAAAGAAGGACGAAACAAACACATAGACAAATAACAACATTTACTGGCATGCACAAACATCCATGCCTTTTATCGGGATTCGAACCCGAGAACAGCAGCTAGAACACTAACCACTGCGCCGGCGAGCCGGCAACTTGTATACAAGTTGAAAAGACAATAAGTAAAACTGTGCAGCAGAGTTACAAGCAACTTTCAAATGATAAAATGTGGAAAAATCTCATCCTTCATCCCATCCCAATGGACTTGCCAAAGGGCAGTTTTCGTTGCAAACTTTAGAATGACAACAGGACATGACTTTCTGAATGGACATCTTCACCCTATTGGTGTTTTGACAAATAGTGAATGTTCTTTATGTTCCTCAGAGGATTTCATGAACATTTTACACCTGACAACCTTTCAAAGGCAAAATTTTATTGGGCTGCCAGAAAGCTATTGGCAGATGTTGCAGCAGCTGTGACATAGGAAAAAGATTAAGTCAACCGCAGAAGATTTAGAACTTTCTTATAGTACAGTTGACTTCCTCTTTGACCGCTTAAATGGGACTAAGGGCAAGCCTGTTAAGTAAATATCTAGTTAAACTGGAAAAGTGAAATTAATTAAGGTTTGGGTATACATTTGATTGCATGTTTAAACATGGATGTTTGCTTTATAAATAAATACACAATTAAAGCACCATTTTATTTGATGTATTCAAATATTAGAAGTTGCATACCATTAAAAAAATTAAAACTTTAATTTTGTTGAAACCTAGTAAATCTGAGACTTGCCACATAGTTTCACCACTTTATTTAATCAGCATATGAATGAGTTATCAATAGTGGAACAATTAATTTTTAGCTAATTTTAAAGATAAAAAAATTTGAGCGGTCAAAGTATAGACTCAATTAAATTCCTATTAAGAAGGTCTGTACTATTAGAAAATCATATAAAAAACTTAATTCTGCTTATTTCAATTTGAAGTGCACATTGCAATACTCAAATCAGCATTACAATTTTAAATATCTAAAATCATTACAGCAATAGCAATGAATTAAAAAAAATCCTCTGAATCCATGTTTCAAAACTGTCCCGTTTGTTTTCATTACCAGTATGAATTAACTGTGCAATTCAATTCACTTGCTAAAGCAGATGTAATTTCTACCATATTTTATCTCTACTATTTAACTTTATTTATCGGTTCTGTTAAAAAGTTACTCAGTATGCTTCAATTTCGACTACAAAAGATTTGATTGCAATCAAATTACTTTCTGATCAGAGTCCAACAAACTGCAGCTAGGCAGAACCTACTTATGTTAGTAATTTTACTTTTGGGTACAGTAAAAAATTAGCTTACCTTTAAGGCTTCTCCCGTTAAAGCAGAACAAGCTTGAATTTGCCAAGAGCGGTCCCTTATAGCTGGTAGATTTAATCCATCAGCCAATTCACTAGCAGGAGCTGCGTTTAACAGGTCTTGTTTGTTAGCGAAAACCAGCAGGGGCACTCCTGCTAATTTTTCTTCAGCTAAGAGTTCGGCTAACTCCTAGAAAGCATAACCAAGTTGAATTTTTCAAAGGTAAAATATACTTTTTTTAAGTTTAAATAGTGTAAATAAATTAGTTAAAATTTAGGAGCTTAGGATGATATTTAAGCTTATTTTCCTTCAATAACAAAGTTTATACTTACTACTCCAGTTTCTTCAAATCGTTTTCTATCAGCACTGTCAATTACATAAATCTGAAAAGATACAAAGGTTGTAGTTTTCGAACTCTTATTCTCCAAAAGTATAACTAAGATAGAGGGTCCGGCCCGTTTACTTGGTGACTTTGTCATATTGAATTTACAATTATCAAAAGTCCCCAAAGAACAGACCTTTTATCTTATTTAATTTATACTTTGGAAAATGTGGAGTTCTGAAACTGCAGTTTCATGTGGATAGGCAGATAGGTTGGAATTATTGTTGCCCTAAAGCTACACAAGGGCTATTGGCGACGGGAGTCGTAATTCGGAACCACAGCCAAGTGACGAGCTGACACCTGAGTAGGCACCCAATGCAACAGTTAAGGGCAAAATCTTACGCAGCGTTGGTACTTTGAATTTATTAATAGCATAGCATGAGCATATTTAATGTGCACTCCCTCTACACGGGTTATTATTTGTAGGAAAATTTTGGCTGCATGGGCCATTTATAGGTCAGCAGTTATTTTGATAAGGCCTGGACCCGGACGTGGGACCTTCCGCATGTTAGGCGAGTGCCTAACCAACTGGGCTCCCCAGCCCCCATGTGGATAGGTGTATTATATAGTGATTTTAGATGAATGAAATCTCAGTATCATTAGTACTCACTCAGTATCTCAGTATTAATTATTAAATGGGAAGGAAAATGTACAAGAAATAGCAGTACACAATAAATTAGGCTAATTACCAAAACATCGGTATTTTCAAAATAATTTCTCCAGTAAGGTCTTATCTTTCGTTGACCACCTATGTCCCAAACATTTAGCTTGAAACCTTCAGATTGAACACTTTTGATATTAAATCCCTAAAATAAAAATAGATATAGTTATAAATATTTTTATAATTTTAGAAGTTATAGTAAAAAGATATATTTGTTCAAGTGAAGTTTACCATTAGGTGATAATTCATGATTACTAAGTAACATGTTAAATATATGCTGATGTTTTTAGCAATAGTATCCATTGCTTTTATCAATATTTAAAAAATTAATGCTTTGAAACATGTTCCTAAGTAACAGACAATAATGGATACAATTTATAATTGTATGATCATTAAAATATGCTAGTTAAAAACAATATGCTTGTATGGTATGGTTACTGCTGTTGCTTGAAAAATGCAAGATTTTTACCACTAGATAATAATGAGTTTGATTATTTTATCAGACCTGAAAAATAAAATATTATTAACATAATAAGGGAACACTAAAATAATGAAGGACAATTATTTTTATATTCACCTAAAAAAATGGTTTGAACATTATTTAAAAGAAGTATATTAAAGGTACAAATAAACATACTCTTAAATAATGCTACATTTATTAGGCAAACACTTTTTTCAGGCACTATTTTTCAGGCAAACACTAACTTTAAGACTTAGCAACTGCAGAAAAACTAAAATTAACCATGATGTACAATAAATGTTTCAAAGAATTAAAAGTTTAAATAGAAATATAACCTTTATCACATGCAACAATATTAATAAAGAGCAACCCAGTTTTACCTGAGTTGGAGTGATATGAGTTACATCTTCAGAAGCCAACTTTTTTAAAATAGTAGTTTTTCCAGCATTGTCCAAGCCTAAAAGTAAAATCCTCAATTCTCGATCTGGAGCCGACTTCAATTTGCGGAGCAGAGCAAGAAGACCCTGTGAATATGAAAAAAATATGGTCAAAAAATGCGAATATTTTTAAGATAGAAAACAAATAATTTACATTAATGATTAAACCATAAATGTATAGATATTTTATAGTACTAATAATTCGTAGGAAACATGGTCGCTGAAAGGGCAAGTACACCTCCTCCTAATCCCGGATTTCGAAGTTGAAAGAAAATTAGTAGAACAGTTTAAAAAAAATCGCCTATTTCACTTTTGATTTAGTGTGTAAAAGTACATAGATGATTCTAATGTGTATCGATTTTAAACAGCACATACCACCCTATTTTGCAGCTAACCTTTTCCTTAAAGTGGGAGAAAATTGTAACTGGGGTGGCAAATCGTCCCCTACAGGCGGAATATCTTTAAATCCGAACCTGATGCCTTTATATCAGCAGAGTATTTCTCTCCAATGAAAAATATATTAAAAAAATGTAGCAAATTACTAAATTTCCTCACAAATATAAACAGTTGCAGGCCTCCCAACAGATTTTCAACTTGTCCCTAGGGAAAAAAGGGACTCAGCATATTAAAAAAAGGGAAAAAAAGGGACCTAAAAATATCAAGTTAAATGATAGCTTGTATTCGTTGTAACAGGTAGAGGGGTCAAATTTTTAGCTTGTCTTCAGGCTCCTGAAAACCAAGGGCGGAAAATGTATTTTTTAAAAATAGAAACATTAAAATGGTATTCCTCGTAACATTACTTCATTGTTGACGGCGTCCCATTGCCCAAGTACTCTGTTTACAGCGGGTTTGACTGTCAGCCAACAAGAACTTATATGCTTAATAAAATGCCGTTTTGCCATAAAAATTTATTTTTGGATGTTCATAAAATCTTCCCACCTAGAAGGCCATCAAGGTCTTCTTTCTAGAAGGTAGAACATATTCATATAAAAGCAATCAGCTCAGATTCAGGTTTTGGTGAAATGACTGTGCCGGAAAACCAATCTGAGTGCAAACCACCGAAGACCGAAATATTTTTTTGTTGAGAATGGGTAGCTGTTTTACTGCTTTTCCAGAAGCTCGCTTATACCACACCAAAAATGTCTTCAATGACGTTTTATGTCGATTGTAGTAGGAAGAAGAAATCGTAGTGGTCAACAGAATTTTTTTTCTTTCTAATAAGCAAGGAAAAAGAGAAAACATCTGCCTGTTCATAGTGAAAAAGGGAAAATAGGGACCAGGTTCATGAAATAAGGAGTTTTAGGGACTTGGGATGTAAAAAAGGATAATTCAGGGAAAAAAGGGACCACTTGGGAGGCCTGCGAATTTTGTTTTATATTCACAAGGCATATTCAATTTGAAATACCTTACTTAATCTGGGCATTGCTAAGGGCTATGGATGTTGATAAGGAGAATATTAATTAAAAGGAAAGTTTGCAATTTAAAGCACCAAATATAAAGTATTTACAATACCAACTACAAATATTTCGATATGAGGTACTTTCCAAATTGCGATTGAAGTACTATAATTTTTTTTTTAGATAGGGAGTTTAATATTAGAATTTAAAAGAATTTTTGAAGAATTATCCAGGAATAGCATCTGATCATAATATTTTAAAGACATTTAAGACTGATAATCACTTAACTATATGCCACTTAGCAAAACTTGTTGTTTTAACTTCTTTGAAGCAATAGTTGTAACAAACGATAAGCATATGAAGCCGAATGATACGCAAATGAAATGAGATTTTTTAGATCTACATAAAATAATATTTGTAATTTAAAATACATACCATATTTAGGATTTTCTTTAAGAAACAGGAACTACAGGAGCAAAGAAGTAAAATCAAATTGTAAACAAATGAATTAGGACCGCTGATGCCGCCTTTACACTTAATAATAATATTTATTGTTAAATTATATCAATACTTAATATTTTGCTAAAATTATGCATGGTAAAAAAGCCCTTTGCTAATATAATGTTAAATAATAACTTTATAATTCTTAATTTTAAATTGATTTTTAATTCTTTTTAATTTAAAATTGTCAGGGTTCAAAACCAATCACCAAATCAAATGTAAATGTGACGTTTTTTTTTTTAATATTTTTTTTTTGTATTTCATTCACTCTGATTTGCGTCTGTCAAGTTTACCATCCCCAATGCAATTTAGTTAGGAAAAACATGAAACAGTGTATAACTATTTATTATATTAGTTTATAGTATTTTGACAACTATATTCAAGATGCCGTTAGCTCATTTGGGAGATCCTTTCAAAGTAGATGTTACCAAAACGAAAGAGGTAAAGCAGTGAAAAGTCCATATTTATAACTTCCGGCTTATTTCAAAATGTGTTTACTTCTCATAGTTTTTGATCTTTTGTTTGTTTTGATTCGCTAAAGTTTGGTCAGTTTTCCTGAAATTGTCAATGTGGAAAAAAATTAAAATGGGTTGTTAGTGACATTAAGAAAACTTTTAAATTGCTTACAACTCTTTTGGAGAACAAGTGTTTTTTAACTTCATTTTTAATTTGTCCTTTTTCTTAATATCCATGTAACTGTCATAAATCATTCTACTCTTGCTTTGAAATGCGATTTTAATAAATGTATATGGCATGTTGTAATATAAGAATGAAAAAGATTTGTAAAATACTATTTTAGATTCATATGAGATGAAAAATGTCCATAAGAAGGTTTACTTATCTTATAATTGTATTATAATTTGACACTTTATTCAGAGGGGAAAATTCGGGTTTTTAAAGAGCAATAAATAACTGTTTCGGCTTCTGGCAACCATTTACATTTACAAAAGTGGATATTATACTAGTGTTGCACACACAGAAATGAGCATATTAGGGTTACTGGAATATCTGCGTATGAGGGTTGCGACATGATGCTCTCACCTGATTGGCTGGAGCATAGCCATGCTCCAGAGATACGGCGCTGTTATTTTTTCCCCGTAGACATTACACGGTGACTCAGCGAAGCTCTAATAAATCGCATCTAAACGATATAATCAAAGGAACGTAACCACTATTTGTTATTGGTTTTGTTTTTAATAATCTATATTCTTCAATATTTATTCTTTTTTGGATTAAAATTCTTAACCGTAAAGCTGTAATCCATGTTTTAATACCGGCGTGTGTCATTGCTATGGAATAAAAAAGCTGTTTAAACTCGGGAAAAGGGTATAAAGCTTTACTTTTTAATCTTTGTATTGTAAATTAAACATCATGTGGACTATTACATTTCTAAAAATAGTATTTTTTATCATTATACTACCAGAAAATGCCATTTTTTATGCCGAAGCTAACAGACGGTATTTGGCATGTCTTTGGCATGCGTTGGCGGAACAATAGTTGGCGGGGTAACGAAAACAAACCACAAATCAAAGTCATTGCTTTCTTGAAAGTTGAAAACATTCTTATTTTTTCCAAACTAAGCAACAACATAATGTTTATATGTGTAAAACTGGAAAAATAACTAGTTTTGTTTTATTGGCGAGTTTGGCTGAGCGATAACGATTTTAGCATGGCTCACCTGCTAAGCTCCTTGTCGTTACCCTGAACAGCACACAGTGTATTGAAGGTACCCTAGAGCATATGAATCGAGACCTGTTTCATGGTTACCAAATAAAATTACAAGCAAAGATTGGTTATTAAAATAGTATTTTTGAGGTGTCGCCTAGCTCTAAAATCCTCCGGGACTAGGATTGACCCAAGCAGAGGATTACTGTTGAGTGTATTTTTAATATCTTGCATTTTAAAATAATAATTAGTCCCACTTTTTAAAAATGTAAATTCACATATGTAGATTGATTTAAAAAAAAAGACAAGGTAGATTAACTTTGCAGTTTATTACCTTGCTCAACCATAGTATATTCTGTATATGCAAGAAAAATCTATCTTACGAATACAATGAAAGTGCTATCCTGTGCATATTAAATCTGTCAAGGGTTCAAATTATAATGCCATACAATATGTTTGCTATGAAGTTGTGTTGCATGCTTAGTTATTAGTTCATGGTGTTAGTTATGATAAATATTTTAATTTATGTTTACTTTTTTTAGTGTTCGGCTGAGGATATGGTGGTTGATGAAGAAAATGGCTTTGATGTAAGTATAAGGTTTAGAGTTTATTATTATTTTATTTAACAGGTATTTGTTTGTTCGGATTTTAGAGTAAATTTAAGACCTGTTAACTGCCTTGGGCAGGTAAACTGCAGTAATCGCAACAATGAGTTATACCATTTTTGCTCTAAAATAACTTATTTCCAGTATGTTTTTTTTTTAAAGGATAGGGTAATTGAGTTTTTGCAGCAATGGTCCAAGTCTTTATGGAAGTTATCTGCCCACGGCAGTTAAGGGACCCTTAATGAAATTTTATGTCGATAAGAACCCTTCACAAAATTAATTTTGAGAGGGGGGGGGGGGGGGGAAATCCATTGAAACTGATACGAAAGGATTAAAAAAAATATGGTGCATTTTACAAATTGCTTTTTTTAAAAACAATAAAATTTAAACATTAAAATTGTTGTGTTGCTATTTTAATGAAAGGATTTCTAATTTTAATGTAGTTAAAATATATTTAATTTTTAGTTATTAGTTATTTAACAATTACAACTACCTGTACTCAGAAATAACTCTCAGAACTCTTGGCGAATGATACGCATGAAGTAAAGAACGTAGATTACTCACCTTGCAAATCCTATATACTTTCTGTTAATAATTTACATTGTTTACTTTATTATTCTTCACACTTTTAACTTTTATTGTTTTGTTTCTTTTGGACATAGAATCTGACATTGGAACCTGAAACAACCAATGGAAATGTTTGCGAAATTGAATTGAAGAGTGTCACTAAAGAAGGTCATCCTAAGGGGGATCCTGGACAGTTTTCTTTAATAAAACTTCTTGGTCAAGGATCCTTTGGAAAGGTAAGTAATTTTGACCTAGTTATTAACTTTTCTAATACATCAATTGACAGTATTAACATATAATTTTACCTTTCTAATTCCATATACGTGTCCCATAACCTGTTTAAAATTTCGCATTTTTCTTCTTCATGACTTTAACTGTTTCTTTGTTTGAGAATCTTTGCTATAACTTAAGTATTAAACATATAATTTTTATTCAAGTTAGTTTATACTTTTTGCAAACATTTTATTCTAAAATTGTTGGCATAGAGTGTTGTCCAAAGGGAATAGCTTTGCCTGTTTTATTGCTTCAACATTTAATGCAATTTTTTATGCTTTAACATGGTCTTTTAAAATTTTAAATTGTGTTCCTATTATATATCCTTTAAAGTCTTATACAGCTATGAAATGCTACATAAGACATTTAAAATTATAATTTTACCTACTTCTTAATAACAATAGTTTTAAAAAGCTCGAATTACTGAAATGTCTAATGTATTTAGGTTTTTTTTGTCAGTTTTTGGTTGTGTCTAACATGTTAAAATTTATAAATGTGTAATAGTTTATATTGTCTACTATTTGTTTTTGATTTACTTGATTTTATTAAAAATTTATTTTTAAAGGTTTTTCTTGTAAGAAAAACTACTGGGCCAGATACTAACACACTGTATGCTATGAAAGTTTTGAAAAAGGCTACTTTAAAAGGTAAAACAATATTTTTCTGAATAAGTTCAATATAGCTTTTGATTCATTCCCATGAATTAAAATACATTAATGAGTATTCTTAAAATCTCTTGGTAATTAAGAGTTCATTTCATTTGTTTAAAAAATGTTATAGTGGTATGACTACTGCGGTTGTAAAGTTTAAATTACTCAATTTTTATAAAAATGTTATGAAATCAAGGTTGTTTTCTTATTGAAATGTAATTGTATATTTTTATTTTGTTTAAATTAATCTTTGTACTACAAATATTACTGCTTTGAGCCGAACTTTTAAGCAACCATAAATCAGTTATCAATGAACTGAAATTCTGAAATATATTCATTAAATAAAAATAAAACCCTATATAAGTTTTAAGTTATTTTTATTTAAAAGCTGAAGAGGTGTTTCATACAAAAGATTTGTTCTGTGTAGATCTTTCGTTATATATATTTCAAATTGCATTTAATTTTTTAATTCAATTTTATAGCTTTTGTGAAAAGTTTGCAAATCTTATCATTTGATGCTACAAAGTTGTTAAAAAAATTCTTTATTTTATTTTAGTAAGGGATAGAGCTCGAACAAAATTTGAAAGAGATATATTAGTTGATGTCCGTCATCCCTTCATTGTGAAATTGCATTATGGTAAATATTATGTAATGTCTAATTTTTCTAATGTAATTTTTTTTCTATAAAATGTTTAGCGTTATAAGTTTCTATAAAAATAACTGTGTTTTTAAAATTATGATTTCCCAACCTTAACTTTTAAATATGCATTATTATTATATATATTTAATATTATATTATCTGTACACTTTATTAATAATTATTTTCCAAGAAGTCACAATTTTATGTTATGTTTATTCATTTTTAAACTTAGTTAATTGATTGTTTTTAAACATAAAATTTTTTACTGATAGTAATAGTTTTTATGATTATAATAATTCTAATAATTAATATTTTTAGCTTTTCAGACAGAAGGCAAGGTTTACCTAATTCTAGACTTTTTAAGATGTGGTGATTTATTTACAAGGTTAAGTAGAGAAGTAAGTGGTTTAAATTATATAAAATATAATTAATAAATATATAAATTTATATTTTAATTTTATATAAGAAACGAGGAATGAAAATTTAATGGGAATTTATTTAGTAATTACTACTAACAATGAAACAGTGATAAATGGCTGTACTAGATTTGGCAACTTGCCTTCCTTTGCCAAGCAAGGGAAAATGAATAAATGTGGTAAACCTTCCTCTTCATATTTTGTGTAATTCGATAAGTATAGCAACTCTAGGATAAAATTTCAAGCTCGCCAAACGTCACCTGTGGGCAGACTGGCTATAAAATCATAGCTGTACCCTAACAACACTATGTCAGTTTTTATATAAGTTGTTTATTTCTATGACAAATTAATTTTTGTTTAAAAGTTTTATTGCAACTATTTTTTTATTATTTTCTAGTGTATCATCAATTGGTATAAATACTTCCTTTTTTAAATAAAATATAGCTACTTAACATTGATATGTTTTGTATATAACATACATTTTAGGCATGCAACATTATTTTTATTACTTAAAAAAAGCTATAAGTCTTTTTATTCACATCAACATTTTCTTGTAGGTTATGTTTACAGAAGATGATGTGAAATTTTATCTAGCTGAGCTTGTTCTGGCATTAGAACACTTACATAACATTGGAATTATATATAGAGATTTAAAGCCGGAAAAGTAGGTTATTTACTAGACTATTATTGCCATGCAATTGTTCTTGGTTTCTTATTTTAAGACAACTGCTACTTTGACTAGTTTTGACAGAACTCGTTAGCTTAAAAATTGTTCTATTTGTTATATCTCAAGATGTTCAGAGTAAATTTTTAAAATTATTTTGTGAAGTAATTTAGATTCTATAGATATGTATTGACTTGTAACTTACAACTTTTCTCCACATAATAAATTTAAAAACATTATTGCATGTGGAACATAGTAGGTAAAATGATCTACTAAAGCTTAAATATTTTTTTATATTATAATAGTATACTTTTGGGAGAAGATGGACACATATGCCTCACTGATTTTGGTTTATGCAAGGAGTCATTGAACAACGAAAAAACATTTTCCTTTTGTGGCACTGTCGAATACATGGCCCCAGAAGTCATCAATCGTAAAGGCCATACAACTGCTGCCGACTGGTGGTCATTTGGTGTACTTATGGTGAGTCAATGGTACAGTCAAACCAGTTAACGTGAACTGAAAGATTGAAATTTATGAGTATCATTGTATTTATTGAACAAATAAGACAGTAGTTGTTTATATATAATAGAAAGTTAATGTAGTGTAGCTTCTATTGACATTTTTTTTTATCAATGTAAAATTTTTATTTACAACTAGCAAATTTATACCCGTACTTCGCACGGATTAAAAAAAATATCAAATCGATCCAAGTATGTGTACCATATAACCCGTTATAAGATCATAAGCTTAAGTTATTCTTCCCGCTCGTTATCAAGTATGAAATCCCGTTTCATTGCTTTATAATTCCAAAATCAAAAATACGGTGTAAAATGCACTCATAAGTGTCATCACAATTCCCTCATAAATACATAAAACCTTTAAACTCTTTTGGCATGTTTTGGGAAATAATTTGGCGAGAAAATAGATATAGCTACAAACACACCCATTACACAGCTCTAACACAATGATCTTAGCATAACCAACCAGTTTATAAATTATTTTTTAAAAACATTTTGCCCATTTCACGGTTTTTTAAAAAAAGAATTTGGCGAGATTGGCATCATATTTGGCGAAAAAATAAAAAAAAATAAACCCTGATATGCAGCTGTAGTGCGGTGGCCTGAATTAACCATCACAGTTCAGTAATAGATTTACAAACATTTTGCTCACTTGGCGATATTGGCAACGTATTTGGCGAAAAAAATTAAGACATAATATCGTTATATGCAGGTCCAGTGCGAAGGTCTTTATTAACCTTCATAGTTCAGTAATAGCTTAACAAACATTTTGCCCATTTGGCGAGTTTTATTTAATAATTTGGCGAGATTGGCAACATATTTGGCCAAAAAATAAAGACATAAAACCCTTATATGCAGCTCTAATACGATGGCCTTTGTTAACCGTCACATTAACTATACATTTATTGCTTAAATATGCATATTTGCAATCAACAGAACCATCAATGAAGAAATCATCAACTAAAACCACAATAAATCCTGGAATGGAAACTGTATGGAATTGCGTCACTTGAAACATGTCAATTATTTTCAAATAATGAATTTAGTTTCTGTAGGTAATGGCAACACAATAAAATAAACATTTGTGATTTAATTTATTTTCGTTGAAAGTTTTATTTAATTCTTTCAGCAGATGGCATCAGGAAAGAAAAAAAAAATGAGCGGATTTGAGCCAAAGTGGTGTAGTTTTATCAAAAAATTCGAATTTTCTTCAAAAATAGAAAATTTTGAGAGCTGAAAGTTCCCTATTTGTAACTTAAGTATAAAATACGCATTTGTGCCAAGTTACGAGTCAAACAAATGTCTAGTTTTTGAATCTATAAGGCACACACCCACATACATACATACATACATACACACAAAACTTCATTTTTATTATTATAGATATGTTTTATATATTAGGTAATTTTAATTTCAATAATAAGTTTTGTAAATTGATAAAAAAAACCTAGTTAATAATTTATTTGTATCAATCTATGAGTTTCTTTGTATTTATCGAACAAATAAGACGGTAATTGTTAAAATTTAATTAAAAGTTAATGTAGTGTAGCTTCTATTGAGTTATTTGTTCAATGTAAAAATTTTATTTTATAAGTGAACTTTAATTTCAATAATTAGTTTTTTTAGTGGATGGTTGGTTGTTTCGAATTTGAAAGTAGCCATAAAGCAAGTTTAAAATGTGTTAAATGGACAGTATTGATATGTGTGCTTGTTACAAGTGTGAATAAACAGTTTTTAGTTTTAAAACTTGCAATTTTTTTCATATAAGCTGTGCTTAATACCTGTAATTTTATTTTAGTTTGAAATGTTGACTGGAACTTTACCTTTTCATTCCAATAACAAAAAAGAAACCATGAACCAAATTCTTAAGTGAGTTTTAATTTTCAATTTATAGACATTATTATTGTTACGGAAATGTCAGTTGCAGTATCTATCTACAAGAAAAAATTATTATTGTTGCACTCTTATTTCTTGGAATTTCTAAAAAAAAAAAAAAAAATTGTGTAGTATAACAAATGTAAAATTCTTAAAAGTCACTTATTTCAAACAATTTTATTTTTAAGACCTCAAAAGATTTTTCATTCAATATAATCTTTAAAATTCTTTTTTTTTTACTTAGCTTGCTGAGTTCAGTATGCTAGCTGAGTAATATATATTTTTTTAAATGAAATCAATCTTTACCTCAGGGGCTGAGAAGCCCAGTCGGTTAAGGCATTCGTAAAACAACTGCCGACCTATAAACGGCCTGTGCAGCCAAAAATGTCCGACGAATAATACCCTATTTGGAGGAGGGAGTGCACGTTAAATATGTTCCAAAATCTCAACGCTGTGTACGATAAAACGGTCTCAATGAAACGATTGCGATGGGTGCTTGCTCATGTGTCGGCTCGCTTTTAACTCTAAATTTCTCAAAGTAACTGTTATTAGTTTTGGTACAAAGTTACTGTAATTAGTTACTTTTCATATTAAGTAACTGCAACAGTCACTTTATTAACTGTAACAGACATACTTTTCAATAGTAACTTTCCAATCCCTGATCAAAAGTCTCCAATGCACCGACCAAACTGTCTTAGTCATACATTGGGGATTATGAGTTTTGAAACTACACCCTACAAAAATTTGAAATCTGTATTCTCTAAAACTCGTGTATTACAAATTTTGAATAACTTTACTTGACAAAACAACTAACTTCCTTGACAAAACTAAACCCATCAGTTAACCTATTATCTAAGTTCACAATATTAATGTTCTATTTATTGATTTTTATGTAGTATTTAATGATCTGAACTCTTTTTTTTTTTCTTCTTCCAGAGCTCGGTTACAAATGCCCCAGTACCTTAGTGAACAAGCTCAAGGTTTACTAAGATGCTTATTCAAGCGAAACCCTGACAATCGATTAGGTAGTTTATTTTCTATGATTGTGTGAAAGAAAAAAAGTCTGTTACATTTTAATTTTAATATCAGATGTGTGCAAAATGTTTGACTTTTCGAAACAGAGAAAAAATGTATTTTACCCCAGCAATGAAAAAAGTAATTTTTTTTCACTCTTTATAAGATGCAAACATTTCAAGTCGAGCTTTTATTTCATAATATTCATGTTAATATTTACATTAGAACCACTGTTGTTGCTTTTCTATCTCTTCTGGAAGCTTAAAACTTTGAAATTGTTTTTTGAAAATTAAAATCCATGATCAAATGTGTGATTTAAAATTAAAAAAATTAGTTTGCCTTTTGTGGTTCCAGAGATTTATCAATCTACTTTAGGAAAAAACATGCACAACAATTATTTTTGAACTAATAATATTGTTTTTTTTTGCTTATTTATAAAAAAAAAGTCTATGCAATGCATGTATAGAGTAAATTTTTTAAAACATAAGCCATCATTTCACTTGTTTGAAAAAGTATTACTTTTCACAAGTTTTGTATTAACAACTATTTCAATGTAAATAAATCTTTTAAATGACTTTTATAAATCCCATAAATTTTAAACAAGTTCAATTCTCTTCTAGCTTCCGGTCCTGAAATGAGGCGTCACTGCTTCTTCTATCCCATTGATTTTGAAAAGCTGTACATGAAAAAAGTACAACCTCCATTTATTCCAACCATTCCAATATTGTATGTAGAAACCATTTCTAAAGAAATACAAGGTATGTGTTTTCTAAAGTACTTGTATTGACTGGTTAAACGAAGACTTTAATTTGTGCTTTGACAGCATCCATTGGGTTTTGTTTCAATAGCATGAAAGCATATAGAGTGACACACGGTAGTTATTGGACGAAACCCAAACTTTTACTATAGCTCCCACATTTATGTAATTTTCTTACCCTGAATTTGCAGCCAAAAATGTCCGCCGAATAATACTTGTGTAAGGGAGCGCACATTAAATATCTTTAAAAGTCCTAAGGCTAGGTACGATGTCGCCCTTAACGGTTGCATTGGATGCCTATTCAGATGTCGCCTCGTCACTTGACTTTGGTTTTAAAATGCAACGCCTGTCACCAATAGCTCTAGTGCAACGATTATTCAAACCTAACTTAACAATGAATTTTTTTCATAATGACTATTAGATATTTCTGTCGGGTACCCTTGTTGAAATTTACTATTCCTTTTGCAGAAGTTAAAAAAATATACATGTGTCAATAAACAATTATCTGTAAATGTGCATTGATTATTTGAGTGAGTGGTTACAGAAAGTCGTGTAATGTTATGCGTCTTTACACATAGTTTCTCTTTCATTACACAGTTTATCTTTGATTTTTGTATGTTTTTTTTCCTTTGCTTTTTGTATCATTTATGTTAGATACTTAGTATTTTTATAACAGAAAAATTTAACTTTTCCCTTCTTCAGATTCTCCTGGTGTTCCTCCGAGTGCAACTGCTCATGAGCTTTTTAGAGGTTTCAGTTATGTAGCCTCTAACAATGAAGACACTGCAAAGAAAATGAACAACACTAATAACTCTATTTGTTCACGAGTAAGTTTTTTTTAAAAAAGTACAGTCAAACAAGCTTACAACTTGCTTATAGTGCCTAATACAACAATTTTAAATTAGCACTTTTGACCTAACCCTAAATATATACGTTTATATTAAATCCAAAATATCTGGGGAATCCAAAATAGGAATTTTTTAAAAGAAATTCATTTTCATTTTGAAATTTTTATTTATTCGTTAAATAATGCAAAAAATCGCCAAATTTGCAATTTAATTCCTGCTTAAACAAATTATTCACCTGATATGGAGAAATTAAAGTACCACCAATAGCACATTGGGTTATAATTTATTCAATAGATGTAATTTTATAATTTTAATTAATAATATTATACATAATACTTTGTTTACATTATTTCCTACTCTTAATATTCAACCTTGTTCATGACGTCATAAACAAGGGGTCCCATGATTGATTCTATAATCTAAAGAGTTATATGTTACTTTTCATAATACAACAGAACCTCGATAATGGGAACTCAAAGATAGCCCTGAAACATTTAGATTAATTGGATATCATGCTAAACCTCAAGAATTTTTTTACATTGGACCCGTAAAAAGTTTAAAAATAAATAATATCTAAAAATTATTCTAACCCTAAAGTGTAATACTAATAATGCTTGTATGCAATTAGCAATTCAACTACATTTGGTACATTACCAATTAAGAACAGCAACTTGATTAAAACTGACATATAATGGGAGATTCATGATTTTTTCAGAAGTAGAAAACAGTTTATTCTTAGAATGTTCGTTTGCCACTTATTTTTTGTTGTTTAAATTGTTCTTCGAATTACTAAGAAAAAAAGAAATTCTGAATTTTTTGTTTCGATTAAGCAGGGTTTCATATTAAGATATAAAGCTTCGAGCTAATGCTAAAAACATAGGCAGGGGAAAGCTTCAGTTCATCATAAGCAAAATTTTGTGTTTAGCGAGTTCCCTTTAAAAAGATTAGACTGCATCAAAATTTACTCATATAGATTTGTAATTAGACATAACTCTTTTGTTTCATTTTCTCTCATTGTTACTGATCTCTAACATAGAAATAAAGGTTTAGAAATTCTTCTCGGTAAACATGCAGTTTCTTAAATTAATTAACTAACTACGAAATTACTAATTATTTCATATTTTTCTCTTCTCCCAAAGCTGAAGTAAGAACTATCTTTTACTCTCTAAGTGGATATTTTTTTGCAGAGTGAACTTGGTCTGTATAAAACTGCATTTTCTAAAGAATACAAGCTGTCTGATATTTTGGGATTTGGTTCCTATTCAGTGTGCAGGAAATGCTACCAAATATCCTCAGGAAAGGCCTATGCAGTTAAGGTAAGTGTTTTACCAGTAGAGACAACATTTACCTCCTAAACGCCCTGGAAATGAACAAATGTGTATGGTGGTGGTTTTTCTCTGTATAAATGTTAGATTTAATTTATTTAAAACTAAATATTTGTTTAAAAATTTAGAACCAAGTTTATTTTGAAAGAGATGAACTTAAAAACTTTTCCAGATGAAAAAAAGTAGATAACAAATAAAAATTAGACCTTGAGTGATTCTTAGTTGAGGACCTTTAGTGATTGCATGCCCAAAACTAGTTGTAATTAATTTTTGCATTAAAATTTTATTTCTTTAATTTTATTTTTGTATATTTTTTCTAGTTATTCATTAAAACAAATTTTAAATGTGATTTAAAAAAAGTTTTTTAGGTTAAAAAATTGTTCATTTTTTAAAAATAAGGAATCAATTTATCTACTTGATAAATTTATATATATTTTTTTTAATTTTTAGATTATAAAAGGAGCTTTACCAGATCACTCGGAAGAAATTGATATCTTGCTCAGATTCGGGAAACATCCAAATATTGTGACCTTATATGAAGTAAGTAAAATCATTTTACTTCAATGTTGTATTTTTTGTCAAGTGTAAATGAATTTTATATTTACCAAATCGCTCTACATAATGCACCTTCCATTATTACATGAAGCCTAAATTTGGCCAAAGGTTTTTTTTATTTTTGAACTTAGTTGCTAAGTCATAAATGTATATTTTATCCGTTTGAAGGTGTTTCAAGAAGATGGCGGCATTTACTTGGTCATGGAATTACTTCAAGGAGGTGAACTTCTTGACAGAATACAAAAGCACGAGTCATTTTCAGAGAGGGAAGCCAGTGTTATAATGGAAGTCATCGCTAGTACTGTAAACTACTTGCATGAAAATGGAGTAAGGCTGAATTCTTCAGATACCTTTTTTTTATCTTGTATTTAAGAATTTATAGTTTTCTTTTACTTATGGCTAATTCCACGTCGAACTCCCCATTCCGTAGTGAGTCTCCTGTGTTAAAAAATGATTATCATAATAACTTTTATCGTTAAAGGGAAAAAATTAGCAGAATAGTTGATCTATACTTACCGTGCAACTAAATTAATAAATTGTTTCCTGTTTAATTATTATATTTTAAAATTTAAAATGCTGTTTTTAACTGATGACTTGCAGTATAAAAAGTCTTGCCTTGAATGGAATTTGCCAATTAAGATTTTTAAAGTGCACCATTGTAAACAAAGTTAGAGTTTTTCCTCGTATTATAGTATAATAAGATATGTTAATATGGTCGTAATAGTGCAATTATCAGCTCGCCTGATTCCCATACCTTTGACCCTGGTATGTAAATGAATCAGGGTAGGTCATGAGTTCACGCAGCTCGTCATCGTTCCGGGGTCTATAAATGAGAACTAAACTTGCTTGGGAAGTTATTTAGGGTTTTATAATCGAATTAACCACTTGGCATGGACAACAGCTAGCATTAGTACCTCAAACACAATTTCAATAGAGATGGGTCGTACTTCCTAGGCCAGTAGGCTTGGGCAGACTAAATTAACATTTGTTAATATTATACCTACTTTATTTAATTAAATACAATTTTCAATTCAAGGTTTTTTTTAAAATTATATGTTCTATCTATTTTGTCCCTGTTCTAGAGCATTAAAAATTAAATTTATTATTTATCTATATTATATATTATTTATATCGATGGAATTTTTTACTTTATACTTTTGCTTGAAATACCAATGAACTAGATACTTAATCTTTTTATAACCTTTAAAATTTCATTGCAGGTTGTTCACCGTGACTTGAAACCATCGAACATTTTGTTCACGGGTGCCAGTTGCGACCCCATGTCCTTGCGTATCTGTGATTTTGGCTTTGCCAAACAAATGAAGGCTGAGAATGGGCTTCTGATGACCCCCTGCTACACTGCCAATTTCGCCGCCCCTGAGGTGTTGAAGAAGCAGGGCTATGACGAAGCATGTGATATTTGGAGCATGGGCATTATACTGTGCACCATGTTGACAGGGTGAGTTATATTGTCGTATAGTCTTAAGAAGCACACGAGATATTGTAGCAGTGAAAGCTTTATTATGAGGGCTGGTTTTTTTCAACCTCCGATGGGCTGTAACAAAAAGACAGGTCAAAATACTAAAAAGATTTTTGTACCAAAAAGTAATGTACAATACTGTTTATTTCTCCATGTAACCTGGACGGTTTACAGGCATTTGTCATACCTGTAAACAAGATTTGAGCTACCCTCTTCACAAAATGTTGCCGCCAATGATTAGGAGGGAGTTGTGACGGTTTCATTAAAAAAAAGTAAATGTGGAAGCTTCACGTAAATTTTTTCTGTCCGCCAAGCCACTGCTAGTCCGTAATTCATTTAGCGCTTCCAAGTTGACATGGAGCTCAAAGAAACTGTCACAACTCCTTCTAATCATTGGCGGCTACATTTTGTGAAGAAGGTATTTCAAAGCTTGTTAACAGGTATGACAAATTCTTAAATCGTCAAGGTGATTATATGGAGAAATATGCAATATTGTACATTACTTTTGGTAAAAAAATCATTTTTGTATCTTTACTCGTCTTTTTGTTACAGCCCGTCGGAGATTTAAAAAAAAACAGTCCTCGTATTTTCCGTACAAGTGTGACCCAAATTGCCGCCCCTTTGGCACACTCGTTAGGATTCTAGCCTTTGGAGCTGCTGGGGTCGGGTTCGAATCCCGGTCTGGCGTGGATGTTTGTGACCGTCAATAAATGTTGTTATTTGTCGGTGTTTGTGTCGTCTCTTTCTTTGTGTGTCTCTTGTGCTTGTGTCATTTCTGGGGCCTAGTACAATAGACTTAAAGTCGCAGTGCTTGGCGATCTTGCCCCCCACCAAGAAAGTCATAAAGTGACCCAAATTGGGAATTGCAACTCGTTTATATATTGTGTGAGGAATTATGTGGGAACTAAAGAGATATGCATATAAATTAGATTAGATAAAATAATAATTTACAGTATTTTACGAAGTTATCAAATAATAAATAATGTACAAAAATTTAAAGGTACAGAAGAGCTGGGTTTTGAACTGCGGGAAACTTCTCCCTTTTTGCAAACGTTTTTCAGCATGTTTTATAATTCTTCTAGATATACACCTTTTGCAACTGGTCCGAATGATGACATGGAAAGAATTTTAGCCCGCATTGAAGCTGGGACCCTTGATATGACTGCAGGGAACTGGAAAAATGTGTCTGCTAGTGCCAAAGTAAGCGAAATGAGAACTATAGTTAATTATATTTCTATCGATGGTAAATCATCATTGTTAACCAGAAGTTGTATAAGAACTAAACTAGCCTACTTTTTGATATTTCAATGCTTAATAAAATTCATTCATAGAAAAGAAAGTGGGTTTGTAACAGTAACTATCACCTCTAAGACCTATTTTGCTCAAAATTTATACACATTAGGAAAAAATTGCCAAGCACAGTCATGTAGTTGTAATTGGTAATTCAAACTTTTTAAACCTAAAATTGGCTATTTTCATTCACTTCACATTGGCTTTTCATTCACTTTATCTTCAAAATTTCAAATTATATTTTTATTGTTTGCTAAATTGTGTTGCAGTTCTATTTAAATTATGTAAAATTTCTTGCTAAAAAATGGAAGAAAATGTTGAATCCTATTATATGTTTTAGTGGCATTTGGTGTGTTTTAAAAATGTTGCCAGCACCTAAATAGTGTGAGCTTCTTATTATTGAATAAGTATCAGCATAAAAATTTGTAAAACTAATTTTTTTAAAAATATTTAGCCGATTAATTATTAAAATTGCCTATATTGAATTTTATTTTATTTATGAATAAAATTTAGTTTTCTTTCCTGTAACGTAAGTAACGTCAAAAAGTAATAAGTTGTTTAGCAACATTAAGTGATAATCTAAAATATTCAAAAGCTTTATTTTTGATGCCATACTGCTTTGAAATCAACATTTCCTACAAATTATAACTTTTCTTACAGCTTAATACAGACTAAAATTATGTGTGGGATTGTTTCATTGTTGAGATTTGTTATTTGCATTTTTAGGATTTAATAAAGAAAATGCTAAATAATGACCCCAGGTCTCGATATCGAGCAGTGGATGTTCTTAAACATGAATTCATTCATGCAAGATACTTTCTACCAGATGTAAAACTAAAATTTGAGGACATAAAAGCTGTAAAGGTAATTAAGCTATATATATATTTATTTAACCTGCTGCTTGATATACTTAACTTACACTTTAACACCTTTTTTTTTACTTTCTAAAAAACTTTTTATTGTGTTTTTCAACTGTGTAATGACTTTTTTCACATGACGGCTAATTTGTAAAATAATGGATGCACACAAATAACCAAAGCAGATGCAATTTTAAAAAGGGAAGTCTTCTCTTTAGGAGAAAAACTAACTACTAAACTAGCTTCAAACTGTTTATACATTTGCTTAGTGGAAAAATTAATGCACTAGATCTACATAGATATATCCTAAGGGTAAAATATCATTTCTCAATTTTAACCATTTCATCTGTTGTGAAAAGTAGTCAAACATATGATTTGGTGTTATTAATAAGAAAATAATAATCCAAAGTCATTAGAACACAAAACGAAAGTCTAAAATATCTAAAAAAACATGCAGCTGTTTCGGATTTTGAAACTTCAGTCTTCTTCAGTGCTAAAAATCAATGAGTGAATGAGAACCAGAAAATGATACAGTGTAGCTATAAAAACAAGACAAGCAATAACAACCAATGTTTTCAAACAGTGAAAAAAACCTAGAAAAGTTCTGTGACAGTGATATTGAGTTTGTTAATCGGTTGCCTTAGCATGCGAAAGGTTAAAGAATGGACCTGATCATTGCCAATGTACCCACCAACCTATTTAACCCTTTCAGTTCCAACTTCCAATGACAATTTGGCATCATCATTTTAGAAAATTTTTTTTCCGATCGTCTTTCGCCATTTATGATATCAAAAAGCTCATCATTTGATTCTTCAAACTTTTTTCTATTAAAAATATATTTTATTAATCCCAATAGATGTCAGCCCTATTAATTTTTAAAAATCACTGGGACTGAAAGGGTTAAAGAGTCTGTCGAACGAATAACTACTTGTGTTTAGGAAGTGCACATAACATATGGTTCAAAATCCAGACATTGTGTATGATGTTGTTCTTAAAGGTTGAGATGGGTGCCTACTCGGGTTTCGTTTGTGACTTGACTGGTTCTATATTACGATGCACATCGACAATAGCCCTCGTCTCTAGTGGGAAGATAATTAAACCCTACCCTAAAAATTATTAAAACCTAGAAATTAAATAATTTTACTCCACACACTTTTGAAACTTTTATGTATTTTACCTTTTTATATATTGTAACTCGCATCTTCTTTTTTAAGGTTGCTGTCAACGCAACCTTTCAAGCCATGAACAACCAACAAGTTCCCAAACTACAGCCAGTGGATGCTTCCAAGCTTGCACGCAGGAGAAAGGCAAGGAGAACGTTAGCTGTTTAAATTAAAAGCTGTCTTGTTGATTTAATGATTGAAAGTTAGGGTATCTTTTAGTGTTTGGTTACCACTACAGCCACTGACTCAAAAATTAGAAGTGTTTATTGAGAGAAAATTTGAATATGAAAATGTTTTTTAAAAAATTATTTGTCCGTTTAAATTGTATTTTATGTCCTATTTATTGCTATTGACATCACTTTTACTGTATAAATTCCCAAATTATGTTAAAACTTAAATTTTAATGTCGGTTAAAATATTTAAATTGTTCAAATATTAAATGGGAATTTTGTGTGTTGTGTCATAAAATATAAAAATTTTCCATTTATATACATAAACAACTGTAGAGTTGTTCATTTACGAACAAGTTGAATTGTGGTTAACAGAAATAGAACAATGAACTTTATTGGAGCTTTAAATGCTATTAGATTGAAATACAGGAATATTTATCGTAATGAAGTTTAAAATATTTAAAAAATGACATAGTATTTTTAATGTAAGTTATCTCTTTTACTCTCTCACTAATGAAAAAACACAGGTTCCCACATGCACCAAAAACTATGTAACATATTAAAAGGCCTCAAATTTATGGCTGGCCCTTATTTTTATATTTATCAAAGTTGTTCAAATTTTATTTAACTAGACTCTACTTAACCGAAATTTATCTGCTGAATCCTTTTAAAACAAATATATGCTTAAAGCCTTACAAATCTCCTAAAATGTCCTTAAATTTTCTGTGGGAACCTTGTATAAAGTTTAAATTTTATATAAATGTAAATTTAACCCTTTCAGTCTTAATGATGGTATCATTTTAGAATTTTTTTGATCATAATTAAAAAGATAATGTGGCTGATATCAATTGGAATTAATAAAAAATATTTTCTAATAATAAAAAATGATGTGTTTTTTGATATCATAAATGACTATAGACGATCAGAAAAAAAAAAATCTAAAATGATGATTCCAAATTGCTCATTGGGACTGAAAGGGTTAAGTTATAAAATTTTTAGAAGTCTAAGAACCATCAAGTGTTTCATCCAAAAGTTTGCAATTTTTGCACAAAAGTTGTTGCGAATACTTCAATCAAAGTAAAAATCTATGCAAAGTTGCAAGTTTTGAAGTATAAATATTTTTATAACTTCTAACTATTTTGTCAAATGAAAAGTTTTAATGAAAAGTTACAAATCTTCAAAAGTACTTTTGACATTAAAATCAATTAATAAATTGTTGGTAATTTCATCACTATTTCAATGTTTTTGCAGTGGTATAACAATCACTATCTTAATTTGCATTTATTTCATGTAATGTTTTTATTTGTGTTTCTATAGCTACTGTTTACTTAAAGTATTTTTCAATTCAGATTTTTTAAAAAATGTGTTTATAATAATTAGTTTTGGGTAAATATACCTGGATATTCCGATATTGTCCCATCTTACTGTTATGGAAACATAGACTGTGTATATATTTTTTTTACATAGTTACTTGTGTATAATATTTAGGTATTATTGTCTATGTCCAAAAATACTTATAACAAGTTATTTATGTGGTAAATTCCATTCGTGATATTTGTTAATCCTTTTATTTATTTTTACTTTTCATGTATTATTTTAAAGTTTTTCTTTTACTCTTAAATGTATTGTCATTGTGTCAATTTACTTACTTTTTTAACAATAAGAAAAACATTCATTTCTAGACACTTTTTTTAAAATTCATTTGAATCTACTACAGTTGAACCCAGTTATTGGCCGTTAAAAAAAGTATGTCCTTTAAATTTCCGTAAGACCTATGTTGATATGCTAAAAAGAAACACTTTACATAATTCAAGAAAAGAATGGCTGCACTTTCATTTTAGTTTAATAGCAATTCCTACAATGCACTTTTAATCTTGTATGTTTACATGAGATTTTTAAATTGACTGGTATCCATTTCAACTGGTTATAAAATTGTTATCAATGCCTTGGCTATTTTAACTGAAAACTTTTTTGAATTGATTCTAACAGTTTGAAAGTTTTACCTTTTTTCAGCTTTTCACCTACACAATTGTGGCTGAAATTATTTATTATTGAATATATTATTAATTTTCACCTTGAAACCTATAACAGGGTTTAACTGTATAGTATGAAAGTTTTTCTAAGTTTCATATAATATATTGTATGTATGTTTTAGATTTATTTCTGTAGCTTTAGCAGATAAAGGACAAATTTCCGGTTTTAACATTGGAAATTTATCCTTTTCTGTACTAAGTTACAGTTTTATATTTGCACATATTTCGTTATTTTGTGTAGTTATTTTAGTCGACTCTCGAAAGTGTTCATTATATAATTATTTTTCCTACAATCATTTAAAAGCTGTTCACTTACGCCAAAGGCTAATTAACGTAGATAATCATTTAAATGTTTTTTCCTTATTCAAATTACTGTGGATTTTATATATTTCTTTAAATAAATGTCTGTGATAATATTTTCTTGATTGTTAACAGTTGAGCATGTATAGAAGCATTTATATATTTAGTGTCTACAATAGTTATAAAATATTTTATATATATAAAAAAGTTTGCCATATTCCATTCTGAAATGAGTTTCAGTATTATTGTATAATCATTTTTGTAAATTTTTTTACGTGCCAAGTTTGTTATGTTTAATTTTAGCACCGTGAATGTTAGGCTCTCTCAAATTAATGCTTTCACATATTTTTTTTTGTATTTCTTTTGCCATTTTTATTTAACACTTTTTTTTTACCAAATTTATAATTTTATGTGCTAATTAATGTATATATATTCTTTTGCTTCTCAAGTTCTCATCACTATTATTGTTTTGAATTAACTGTGTTATAATCTGTGTGATAAGCAGTAATTTGAGGTGGCTAATTGTAAAATTCGGTATTTTATTTTGCAAATTTTTATTAGTCATGCATTTCTTTTTGGAATTGTCATATATCACTTATGATAATGAATTAAGTCACAATGTTGCCAAACTTACTTATTTTACACTCTGTTTAGTTATTTTGCACAATTTGAAGTACAATGAATACTTAATCATTTTTTTCATGCATTACTGAAAAATAAAACACATTTTTACATTTTATGAAATTTTATTTTCAGTTATTACAAATTTTCAAAAGAAATCATTAAATGTGTGCCTTACTATATACATTATATGGTAATATATATATAATTAGATGATGTTTACTCAATCACTGTTACAAATTAAAATGTCTAAATATATTAAGATTTTTTTAACAAAATGAATTTCTCTGTTTATTAAAGTTCATGTATAAAATTTTGCACACTTTATTAATAAATTACAATCAATCAATATATTACTGTTGTTTCTAGTTATTTGAAAGTACATAGATAAATGTGATGGTTAAAATTATTTTTTTACATAAAAGATTTACCTGAAAATTAAGTCTTTTTGGATATTTATAATGGTGAACGTATACCACTCTAATTTTTAAAAAATCACATTTTCACATACATTTTTATCACGTATATTTTGTGTTAAAATTATCCATATTCAAAGTCTTTTAATTGCAAATTGCTAAAATATGAGCTATGTACATTATAAATGACTAAAAGGCTGAACTACCTTTAAGGGTTATTCAACTTAATAAAAAGATAAAAATATAAATTAAATATATTTGACAATCTACACTCCATATAGATTTAGCATATTCTTGAAATTATGGCTGCCTCCTTCTCTCTGAAATACAAGACATTTTAGAAATTTAACAATCGCAATGTACAAAGGAGTTAATGAATTTTTTAAAAACAAAAACTTAATTAAAAGTTAAATCTAGGTATTTTATTAATATAATTCTTAATATTTTTGAAGAACAGTAGATTTCTCTTTAGTGCTATAAGTATTTTTATTCTACGAGATTTATACTTAAACAAATGACATATTTCTAAGGTTAATTTTGTAGGTACTGCCTGAAATTGTTATCTTCAGATAATTATATTATTTGTCAATTAAAGTAAGTTTACAGTGCTAATGGCATTTTAAATACAAGAAAAATGTTTTCTTTTTAACCTTCAAAGAGCGTTAGGTCCAGCTTTTACTGTAATTTATTCACCAGCATTTCTAGCATATGTAAAAATTTCAAAAATTCATAAAAATTCAATTATTATTGTTGGTTTACACTTTTTATTTGGAAAGAAATTTGACTTAAAAAAAATAAACCTTATTCTAAATTTTTTTCAAACAAATGTTGTTTAAAAATCATTTGAGAATGAAAAAAAAAATCATGAAGTATACTTACTTCTACACACACAAGTAGGACAGGTATGGCCTGGTGGGATTCCTATTCTACATGATGAATTGGCACACATAGGGGCTGGGCATCCAGGAACTACAGAATTTTTTAAAGTCAAATTATTTAAATATAAGTCTTAAAATTGAAAATATTTGATCCAAAAATCTACCATCAACCTATTTATTGACCACAATTTTTTTTTAACCTCCCTCTGAGGGATAATTGGCTTGAAGTGTAATTAATTAGAAAACCTGGGGATGTGTAACATTACGCAACTTTCAATTTACCACTCAATAAATTAATACATTTAAAGTTTAAAGGTTATTGTATACCTTATAAGGCAATTTCAATAACTTTCAAACCTAAAAAGCTCTATAATAGCTACCCCTTGCACATCAGCTGTTTCCCCCCAAACCCTTATGACGTCAAATAGGTACTAGAAACTCGTGTAAAAAATTTGAAGGACGTAGCTCGTTTAGTTAAAGGTATAGAGTTGTTTCAGAGATGATTAACCAATGTTCAAAAACCACTTTTCAGAATCAGCACCCTCTAAAACGTGTAGAAAACTTAAAGTTTCCATTTCGGGTTTTCGACCCCCATCTCATTACGTTCATTTCATATTAAGTAATTGATAGTAAAAATTAATAATAGCTCTACTCAGGTCGTGATCTAAGAAAACTCAGACTAAAGGAACAACAAATTTTGGAGGGACCCTTTAAGGAAAATTTTGTGTATGATTGCTTATGATGATGATGCAAGTTGGCCTATTTATCATATTTTTACTGACATTTTATCTGCTTCCTAATAACATGGATCAAAGCAATCTCATTAGGTCAATGACTGAGTCAAAGTTAAGCTAAAAATAAAGTGTAGGCTCAAATAAAAAGGGGGGCTAAAGATAAAGTGGAATTTTTTTTAAATTCACTGAAAATTTGGGGATCTACACTATTTAGCATAGAAGAAACTAAACTAAACTCTAAAATTTAGGGGCCCGGGCCTAATAGGCCTTATGGTAGATCAGGCCCTGGCTATACTCTGAAATACAATAAAGCAGAAAACATACCTTCTGTAGTCCACACCACATTCTCTAGCTCATTGTCATCTAATTCAACAAGTTCATCGTGGGTTTTTGGCGGCGCGTTTTTCGTGCTCAGCACTTTCACTTCCGAGTATTCACCGTCGGTTCCTTCCAACTCCCTTTCCGAATTTTCACCCGAATCTTCCGAGTCTTCGATGAACTGGTCTTGCTGGTAAATGTTCCACTGATTCTGGGCATTATGAGATTGGATACCAGCTGGGGGGGAAATGTTAAGACCAGTGGTGAAAGTGGGAAAAAATAAGTTTTGGGGATGCCTGCAATTAGAATGCAATGCCCCTCCCCACCCCCTCTATGAATTATGGATTTGAGAGATATAAGAAATGGGGGGATGGCTAGAGCCCTTTTTCTTGAAAAGTGGGGTGACACGTCAAGCCGCGTCTACCCCCACTTTCAGCACTTGTTAAGACAAAAATTATACTAAGAAATTGACAGAATTACACTGCTCAAGGCAATAAGGGTGCTAATTTTTTTCTTTGCCATGAAAAACAAGGTAAAATAAAATTCCCCCTGAAGCCATTTTATGAAATAAATTGACCCTAATTATTCACGCTTGTATTCTTAGATGTTTAAAAATTGATTTCAACTTTTTTTTTAACAAAAAAGTTTTGAAAAAGTTATTGTTATAATTTATTCAAAAGTTATGATTATTTTACCCCCTTAAATTTCAGTTAAAAAAATTAATATCCCCCCTCCCCCTTATGTTTACCATTTCCTTCTGGAAGGATAATGAATATAATTCAAAAATTTTAGATTTTTAGAATATAAATAAAATGTTGGAACTGAAAGGGTTAACAAATTTATTAATGTATTTCTTAACCATCTGAGGGATACAGACGTTTGTCACCAGACTGTCAGGTTTTCCAGCAACAATTTTTTTTTTAAATTTATAAATTTGAAGGATGGAGAAGTCATTTATAATTATCTGCTACAGAAACATATTTTTTAAGAAATTGAAGAAATAAAAATTTTCAGCTAAGAATTTAAATATTATGGAAACAAAGTTTATACTAATTCAGTCAAATTGTTTAATACTTACTATGGTCGTCATTCATTCGCCTTAAATTTTGTATATTGTATAATCTTACGTAGAAAGCTTATTTTTACATGGCAAAATTTCTTACCAATCGTCGTTAATGAGTTTAAAATAACTGAAGGTTACAAAATTTTTTTAATTTCTTTCTTAAAAAAATATTTAAACTTCATTTGATTCTCCCTTAAAAAATAAATTAATTGCACAACCCAAACTTCTAACTCTATAACAACAACATTTGAAATTTAAATTTGTCACTTCCAATTAGACACTTAATGATAATCATACAATATCATGTGTTTATTTTTTTTTACCTGTTTCTAAATTTCCTGATCGCTTTTGACGGGACTCTGGAGTTTCTGTTGTAAAATTTAAAATTTCTTCTACTTTGTTGGGCTGCATACTAATTGGTTCGAATTCGGTTGCATTCAAAGAAGATTCATCTTCGTTCAGTAGGACTTCGTTCATAAAAATAAAATAATACAATCATATAAAAACCCTTGTTGGAATAATATATAATTTCAAGAACTTGATAAAGATAATTTAAAAAATGATTTAAGAATTAAAGTAATAATAAACTAAACTTGGGTGCTAAGTTTAATAATTTATTAAAAGAATTATTTATCCGGATGATAGCCTTACATCTTTAAAGGATGGGCACCGATTGCTAAAGTCTGATGGTTCGATTCCGGGTTTTTGAACAGGTGTTTACATCCGTTTGGAATCGGTTTTAAGCACGCCGTGTTGTTCTTAAATATTAATAAATAAAACTGTTTTAAAAATAAATTTTAATAAAATCGTTAAGTATTCTCTTTAGCAAAACATTCTAACATAAATAACTAATGACTATTAGTATCATTCTAATGAGACATGAAAATAAGGATATATTAAAAGTTAATATCGGACTACGTAAATACATATGCATTTGTAAATTTTATTAATTTACACTGCTCAAAACAATTAGGGGAGCGCAGGGTTTAAACCCTTCCAACCCCAACGATTCCATTTGGAATCAGCAGATTGCGATTTTTTTTCACTAAATTAAGCTCACACTTAATTATCGTTTGGTGGAACAATCATATCAAAAAATATATTGTTATAATTTATTCAAAAGTTACGATTCCAATTTTTCCCTCCTTAAATTTTTGTTAAAATATCAAGTCCCCCCCCCCCCTCCCCCTTTGGCCATTTCATTCTAGATGCATAATAATAATTTGATGAATCTATTTCACAAATTTTAGAATACCAAATAAAAAAAGTGCGTACTGAAAGGTTAACAAAACTACTGAAAGTGCTCCCCTGATTGTTTAGAGCAGTGTATTTGTATCGAAAAAATTAAACTTAAAATATTTACAAATTCTTGTTGTAGAATTTCGAATTTTCCCTTCTCCTTCCAGTTCTTCGTTTTGTGGGTTGCTTTTTTCAAACTCTGGTGATAGAAGTTCTCTTTCAGTGAAATTTTTCGGCACAATTGAGGACGGAATTTCGTTATCCAAAGCCTCCGTTCCATTGTAGATTCCAATGTATGGTGGCTCTGGCTCCACTTCTTCAAACAGTGGTTCTAAATCATTTTTCTCGTGAGATGCCTCCAAATCCTTTTCTTTAGACTCTTCTGCGAAAATTTTAAATCACAGATATAGTAAAATGCATGTTAAAGTGATAACTGAAAGTATAATTAAAAAGCATTTTTTTAAAAAATACATTTGAAGAGTTCCGGGGAAGAACTTCATCGACTGGAATCTGTCTGCTTGGCGAAGATAGTGAGTCATCGCCTAAACCGGTGTGAAGAAACCACAGAGTTAGGAAAGGGAATAGGGCGGCCCATGTATGTGCGTAGTAACGCACAAAAGAAGCAGACTTGAGCGGTGCATCTTGGGATACCTTGGTGCCAGTTTCCATAGTTTCGGCTACTATGTTATGCGCAGTAGCTCAAAAAACTACTGAAGCGGTGCATCTTGGGATACCTCAGTGCTGCGCAGTAGCTCGAAAAGCCTGACAGCCCAGCTTCAAACCATTTGAACTGATAGACCCCTCTACACCTCCTTCCTAACTCTATGGAAGAAACCCTTGTAACGGTTCTTATTACGCTGCTCACGTGTTCACTATCTCTATGATCGAGATTCACGCCAGACACTTGCCTGACACAACCGCTGAAGAACCGAGGGAGAAACCGGTTTCCGATCGCCATTACTCACCAAACAGACCGCAATATGGCTAGTATCCCAGTCGATGAGGGGTTTTCCCCCTGTACTCTTCATTTATATAACAATAGAATTTAATTTGTTGAATAATGTTCTATTAGAAATAACACATTATGCTATTGGATATTGACCACTGAACTATTTGTTGTGTTTTTTTATGTTTCAGCATAATTAAAAACTGCGGGTTGTTAACAATACACGACTTTCAATGAATTAGCACATTTAAGGTCAGGGCCGGACTGGCTCCCTAACAAGGGCGCAGTTTTACCGGCTCTTCCCGGATTCAAAGGGCGCCCCCCCCCCCCCCTCTTCCCGCATATTCTTAGCCAAACTTAAATTAATCTCGGCTCACATATAAAGTGTTTATCATTGTTCGAAAGTAAATACAATTATACCTATTTTAGGAAGAATTCATGCGACAAAATAAAACAAGAAGTAATGAATTAACTATAAAATAGCCTAGGGCCTTGGAAATAGTTACTTTAATTCTCAAAAATATTCGGATCTACAAAAAGCACAAAGATATGTCTCTGATATCTAGATTTTAAATCACAAAAAACTGTCAGAATTTGATCATTCATAGCAAAAAATGCATTTTTAGAGCTCAAAACAACAAATTCAACTACATTGACGCGACCCTCTGCAACTATTAAACGCATAAATGGACAAAAAGTAAAAAGATGTCTCGGATATCGTACCTTTCAAACAAAAAAAGACTAATCGGAAAGATACAATCAAGCAAAAAAAAAAAGTAAAAGGTTTCTGATGTCAAATGTGCAACCTACACTTTTTATTTGGACGTTTGATACCCGGGAAACTTCAAAACACATAACAAATCAAGGTCCAACCAGCACAAACTTAGTCAAAACAGCAGCTGAATCATATGATATGGTGAGAAAGAATACTTCAAAATCGCAAACGATGCATATATTTTGTCTAAATTTTCTTTGTGGACTGTGAAAATAATTTTGACATTTGACATGTAGCCTTAGGTCTGAGTTGAGACTAATAAAGAGAACAACGGAAAGAAACGAACGCTAACCACGATAAAGATTATTAAATAATTAAATAATATTCGGAACCAAGAATTTATATTTTAAACAGTGGAAGTCCAAGGGCGCTTTATGTGATATTGTAGCGTTAAAATGAAACAATTCACATAATAATATTCAGCACTAGGTTTTCAAGATTGATAAACAAGACCCACATTTAAAAGGTTTTAAAAAATGCCTTTTTTACAAAAACATTTAGTTTTATTGAGAATACTGCACTAGAGATACTCTAGGGCTATTGACAATCAGTCTCACATTTTAGGAACGCGGTCAAGTGGCGTGGCCGAAACCTAACCTGGCACCCAACGCAAACTTAGAGCCCACGGCGTCAGTGCTGTAGACCACTGCATCTTTAGCGTGCATAAGTCTCATATACAGGGCGCTATTTTACTCAGAAAATTGAGAAATATTTGCAAAAAGTTTAAAAATGGTGTGTGAAATTAAAGGCGTCCTAATACCCCTTGACGCATGTTTTTTTAGGTACCTCATTCAAAAAAAAAAATCCAACGACATGATACGTATGAATGATACATCATAAATACGATTCCGCACAGAGTATCAAAAGAAATTTAATACCACCCATGATATACGAATGCCCAATACTTCTTGGGTGTTTGGATTTTTTTATATCCAGCACCCAAGATTAATAATATATTGTGAAATGTATGTGTTAGGAGGCCGTTTGGCACTTTTATGTAAAGTAAGGCGCCTTATTAAGATCTTTTTTTAATATTTATCAAAATGTCCCATTTAAAATTTATAGTTACAATTGATTCTGTCGAGTGTGTTAAGGCGTCAAGCCATGGCGGTTACCTTTGAAAGTTCTGTTTCGTCTAACCATCTAATTAATGGATCACGTAAGATCGAACAAATACCACCTTAAAGTAATTCCAAGCATATGAAAATGTAATCGTTATTTAACCGGCTCATCAGCGCCCTGTATGGAAGTGAAGCAGAGGCTCCAAGTGAAGGCGCCTTTCTAGGTATCGGTGCTGCAATTTTTAGTTCTCCCGTGCCTTCCCTAAAGATATGCAGATCCCCTTTAGAAAATAAGTATCCGTGCACATCATTAAATGCGGAATACTTACGAGAAGATGAATCTATTGGTTCAAAAAATTTTAGTCAGATTTTTTTTTTTTTTTCGTGAAAGGCGCACCGGCCCGAGGGCCGATGGGCCGGCGGGCCAGTCCGGGCCTGTTTAAGGTAATTTTCTTGAAAGATAATTTCAATAACTTTAAATTTAAAAAAGTTCTATGGAAGCATTGCGCATGCGTAATTTTCTCAGAAACCATTTTTTTCCTATTACCACTTATTTTGGTCACTTTTTTTTCAAATGATCACTATTTTCACCTTTTTAACCTCTGTTTCTCGGTGAGAGCCCTGGATTTCTGTTCCCCTCCAGAAATTAATTTTAAATAAAGTTTCTTGTGCGGCTATTTTTTCTAAAAGTTGTAAGCTAAAATTTTATATGACTTAAAAACTAATTCAAACTTATTAAGTTCTTCGATTTTTACGAGTTTTGAAGAGTTTTTAGAAGTAACATCTTACCCTCGTTACAAATACAAGTTGGACACTGTTGACCGGGTGGCACGCCAATTACACAAGATTTGTGAGCGCACATTGGAGTTTGGCAATTTTCTGAAAGAAGATATTCGAAGAGTTTTAATATACAACACTGCTCAAAACAATTTGGGGAGCGCACGGTTAAAACCCTTTCACCCAAGCTAATGATTCTATGTGGAATCAGCAGCTTGCAATTTTTCTCACTAAGTTCGCACCTATTGAAGAATCATGTGCTTTTGAAGATTTAAATAATGTTTGTTTTAACTAACTGAAAATATCAAAAACATAGTAAAATAAAATCTACCCTTTAAAATTTTTTATTTAATAAGTTAAACCTAAATATTTCATTATTGCATTTTCAGATGTTTAAAAATTGGTTTTAGCTATTTTTAACACACAAAGTCTTGAAAAAGTTGGTGGCTGAGAGGTTAAACGTGTCCACCTAGTATAAGATCGCGGGTTCGAGCTCCGGCTGAGTCGTCAGATTTTCTCAATGGGAAAATCTTGGGCACGCTTGTCATATGATTATGTGGCATGTAAAATATCCCTTTAGGGCCCGTTTGGCTTGGGTTCTCTCGGCAATATTAAATCTAGGCATACTTTAACATCCACAGAGAGCTCAGATTCATTGTAATCTGCGCCTCAAAATCGGTAAGGAGAGTCGCCTAGATGGTGCCACAAAAAATGGCTCTTAGTTCTGGGGAATATGCCGAGTCTGCAAAAGCTTGACCACCAAAGTTTCAGCCCCATTGAAAAAACTTATTTATTGAGTGGTAATTGAAAATCGTGTAATGTTACACACTTTTTGTTTTGCTTGGTCAGCTAACCGCAAACATAAAGCTGGCATTGTTTAGAAAATCAATGATATCATAAGGTTAAAGTGTTTTAGAAATGATATCTTACCTCTGTTGCATATGCAAGTTGGACACTGATGGCCTGGTGGCACTCCAATTACGCAAGATTTGTCAGCGCACATCGGAGTTGGACAATTATCTGCAAGAAAATATTCAAAGTTACACTGGTAAAACATACGATATTTTAAATGACTAAGTTTATTATATAAAGTATCAGCTAAACAGTAATCCCATCATTACTTTCTTAAAAATAACATACGTGTACACGGTAAAAATAATTTCCTTAAAATAGCAGCACATTTTGCGGTTATATTTTTACATCATAAATTCACAGTACAGACAGACTGTAGTACTTTTACCATCACACTGTGATGGTAAATTAGAAGAATTTTTTACCGTGTAGCATCATATCGGATTATCATCATCATTCTTATGATTCATATTTCCTCTTAAAATTATACAATAATTTGATTGAAAAAAAGTACCATAAAGGTTTTCCTCGTCATTGCTTTCGTTGGTATCCTCTTGTTTTGGGCAATTTAACGTTGGGCAGCATTCACCGTCTTTATACATTTGCGGGCAATTTCTTTCATTAGGAGGACAGGATAGGCGAGTGCATTTCATAACTGGTGGATCACTGCAACTGCACTTTATGCAGGAGTTATTAAGTGAAACTTCCGTTCCGACATCGTAGGATTGTCCTTCAAATTGGCATTGGTTTCCTTCAAAGAAAAACCAAAATATTATCAGGATTGAATGTGTTTGCAGTTCATTTTGAAGTATATATAAAATTTTTTCAAGGGTTATGTCCCATTTAATTTATACACTGCAAAAAAAAAAATCAGGAACATTACTATTAAATTTTGGGCAGCCGAGATGCTAAATTTTTACCACTTTCCTACACTATATCATCCTACGATATATCAATACAATATTTCCCAGCTTGCGTACACGGCGTAATCCGCTGTGGCCTTGGTCAATTTTCTACTTTTCTATGCCAATCAGAATCGGAAACTGGATTGTTGTCCAGGCACAATGCGCTTGAAAATTTCACCAAATTCGTAGGCGTTAGAATACGGCACCATTTACGCGACCGAATCATTTTTACGATGTAAAAGGTATTTGAAAGGCTATTTGTGATGGTATATCATCATAAACAGCAGTATCAGAAGCAACGGCGTATTAATAATATTAAATTGTGTTTTTTTTTTAGTATTTGGCTGGTTGTACAGTAGCAACCGCTTTTTGGGGTGAGTGGTTCATTAAATCAACTGCTTAAAGTTAATTGGATTAAACTACCAGAAAACAAAATTACATTTACATTGGAAATTCGTCGCACATCATATTCAAACCAATATATAATCGTCGTTTTAATGGCTCAAAAATATAGGACTTTTACAAAAACATTACATCTTTTAAAAGCCTATAAATTTTTATATTATTACAAATATGTACAATTTTTGCCGAGAACTATATGGATAGCTTTCAGTTAGAAATTAGGTTAGATACATTTAAATTGAATGTCAACTTACCATTTACTGTCGAATTTTCGCTTGTTGTATTATTTATTCCATACGAAGAGTCTTCAACAATATTTGCTGCAAAAAATAGAACATTCTTGCTTAACCAAGACAACCCAATGTACCACACTCGTAAATAAAAGGAAAATGGAATAAGAAATAACAATTGTAAGAGATCGTTTCACAAACAATGATTCCGACTTCACGATGGCTAGATCTTGAGAAGCAGATTATTTTTCAGTGTTCTGCAACAAGTTTTTTCCACTTGAAAATTATTCCTCGGGAAGAAGTCTGCACCTCCACAAACTTAGTAATAGTTTATTAATATGCAGTTCATTGTGGAATAATTATAAAATAGTCCGGTTTATTTCTCTCTCTGGACATTTTTAATAACTGTTTCTTTGTTATTAATCATAAATAGTCATTGCTTAAGAATTTTCTAAAATCTAAAAAGTTCTATGACAACTACATTTGGAACATGCACAATTTTCTTCGAAAATATTATGATGTCGTATAGGTACTGAGTAGTCGTGAACCAAATTTGAGATCTGTAAGCTCTTTTAGTTCGAGCTGCAGAGTGGTTTTAGACAGACAATCTGACAGACGGACCGATGTTCGGAACCCACTTGCTTTGGAATCAGAACCCTCTAAAACGTGTCGAAAATACAAATTATCCATTTCAGTCGATCAATAGTTTCATAACTTTGTACAGGGTGAGGCAAATAAAAGTGGCCCCTAAGAGACATGAATGCTACAGAAATGTTGCCAAGTCAAAAACTAATACAAAAACTGGTTTGCTTACTGATGCTATTGATCGTTTTAATATTAAGCCCAAACAAACGCTTGGCGGCTTATTTGCCGGCAACTACGCTATGGTTTGAGAAGCTAGTTGAAATGGAATTTGAACAAGGTTTGTAGAGCTGGATCAAGGAAAGTTCCCACTAGCGATTATTTCGGTCGTTATTTATCCTAGAGAATCGGACCTTTTTGTTTTTGTTAATACAAAACATTCTAAATTGATTGCAAAATACAAAATTCGCATTATGGGACGTCTTGATACAATACGAACTAAGAACTGGACTCGCCACTGGTCTATGAGTAGCTCTAATGTGAAGCTTATTCGATAATACCCATGCAAAAACAGGTTTCAGGCAGCTTCAAGAGTTTTTCTCGCCAAGCATTTCAAAGTATTCCTATCTCTAGACTGGGGTCACCTTTGTTCGCCTCATCCTGTACATTTTGCACATGCGTGATTTTCGTCGAAAATATTATTATGATGTCGTATAGGTACTGAGAAGTCGTGAACCAAATTTGAGATCTGTAAGCTCTTTTAGTTCGAGCAGTAGAGAGTTTTAAACAGACAATCTGACAGATGGACCGATGTTTGAAACCAACTTGTTTTGGAATCAGAATTCTCTAAAACGTGTCGAAAACACAAATTATTCATTTCGGTCGACCCCATTGCAATAGTTTCATAACTTTATATTTCAAATTACACTCTTAAAACAAAAGAGTGAAATAGACAACTGTAGGAGAAGTGCATTTTCGGCACTGGAAAGGAGTGAATATTAACTCAGATTGAGTTAAAATCACTCGTTTGGAATGATCCTGTCGCAGGTTTAACATACAAAGGGATCAGCTCCTATAGGAAAAGTGCGTTTTCGACACAGGAGAAGTTAAAATTAACTCTGATTGAGTTAAAATCACTCTTTTAGAGTGATCCTGTCGCAGATTTAACATACAAAGGGATCCACTCCTATAGGATAAGTGCATTTTCGACACAGGAAAGAAGTGAAAATTAACTCAGACTGAGTTAAAATCGCTCGCTTGTTTTAAGAGTGTTGTTAAAAACAATCTTCAATACTCACGACAATAGTACCTGACGGGGCAGCATTTCTTCTCCTGGTACACAGGAACACAACCGGCCTCCAAGGCCCTTCGCCCGTCGTAGTCCGGAGAACATTCCTTTTCGAAGCACCTCTGATTGTCCACTCCGTCCCAGTTCTCGCGCTTGCATTCGCACACGAGGCAAGGGTTGTTGTCTTTATCGGGATAGATGCGCTCACCCAAGTGGTAGACTATGCCTTCGTAAACACAATCGGAATCTATAAAAAGAAACAAGAAGGTTTGTAACAGAATATGTCACTTATAATCCACTTCCATACAACTGTTGTGTTCAACAGGGGGGGAAAAAACCCGCCAAACACAGTATTAATTCTAAATCACATTTTATTTCGAAAATTCAATAACCATTACTTATCGTTTGCTAAATTAATTTATATTTCGAAGAATAAGTATGTAATATTCCTCGCTTTTAAATAGAAGCAAAACATTTCATATCAAGTATTATGGGAGCTAAGGCACTTCTGCTTACGAAGCATATTTTGTACCAACAAAAAATATCTCAAGTAATGATGAGCTAGGAGGAGTCATCCTCAATATCGAGCCGAAAATACCATTGTTCCTGAAGCGGCACGGTAGAGGGCAGCACCACTACCACGCTCTTTCGTTCAAGTCCAGTAGTGAAGAGTGAGTCCCTCGTGTATGTATATGGTATACTTCACATAAGTTATCTGTTCGAGGGCAACCTGATAGAGGGCAGCACTACCGAACGTAAGGGGTTCCTTCTAATTTAAGGGACAGAGGATCCCAAAATTGGCTTACCATCTCTTGAGGAATTGATTAGGTATGGAAACTTGGAAGACTTTGTGAACACGACGGACTTTAACGTGCATCTGTCACCATTAGCGTACACTAGCAATCTTTTTTTAAAACAGGTAAGTTTGAGGGAGAAATTGTTGCAAAGAAATGCTCTCAAATACAAACTCACCTGTAGAGTTCGAAGAAACTATTGGTTCAGAAGCTGATCCTAAAAAATAATTAAAATTATTAAAAGCCTTTACAACAAAATGGGGATTATGAGGGAACTGATCCAAACTCTTGATCTAAAGGGTTTGTGCAGTTCCCTTTGAATCGCTTCGCTCGCTCACCGTTCATTAAAATATTTTAGTCAAGCCTTTAGAAGCCTTTTTAAAATAAAATCATTACAAATCAATGCTTATAAATTTTTTTTATGTGATATATCCAACTTTTTTTAATTGATTTTACGTGGAATGACTCATATGTACATTAAGTTATTGGAATTTATGTTTGAAAGAAAGAGTTTTTAAGTAGATCATCTGGATTTCAGCATATTACGTTTAATTCCTGTGGTACTGGCTGCCTACCAAAACGTATAAGACAATAAACTTTTCAACTTACCATCAAGCACATAGACCACAGCATGGACAGAGTCTCCCTGGTTGGACAGGCACGTGTACTTCCCAGCATCATTCGCAGTGACATTTTGTAATTTTAAAGCTAAAACCCATATTTAAGCCTTTATTTACAACCCTTTCCTACTTACAGTGCGATTACACTAACTTGTTTCACATGAGGTAAATCTTTCCTGCTTTCATTCCTGAATTTCATTTCGTGGTTGGGACAATAACTCCGCACACCACATTGATCAACCAATCGAGACCTTATTTTTAGTCCTGTGCTACTACTGTCTCTCAAGACGTATAAGACAATAGGCAGGTAAGTTGGTACATATATATTCCGGTTTGTGTGCTTGATCAGAGACCTGCTTATAACCCTTCGTTAAGTAAGACCGACACAGTTTGTTACAGACACGACACAGAGATAGAAAGTACACCCAAGGCGTAGGCGGGAATCGAACTCGTACCCGGTACAGTGTGCAGACTGTTAGCGTAATGGGCTGAGGTCAAACCCACACGGCCACCTGGGCCCCGTATAAGACAAAAGGCAAACTTTTCAACTCACCATCAAGCACATAGACCACAACATGGACAGAGTCTCCCTGGTTGGTCAGGCACGTGTACTTCCCAGCATCATTCGCAGTGGCATTCTGTATTTGCAGGATGGACATAGTGTTCTGCCCGTATTCATTGGTCACTCGGATGCCTCCTCTGTTGAATTTTTTGTGGACCCCTTCGCCCTCGTGGAGCCAAGACAAGTCGCCAAGCGTCGATGAGCTTTCGCCAACGAGACATGTTAGGTTGATGGTGGATCCTAGCGACACGAAATAGTTGGGTCCTTCTGATATTTGAATACGAGATACTGGCACTGTAAGAAAAAGAAACTCATTGTAAATACGATTAATATAAACCAATACGATATCACCTTATGACGTTCGACAGGTAATATAGGTATTTGTGTATCAAATTTGAAGTCCTTAGAACTTTTTGTTCGATCTGTAGAGTGATATCAGACAGTCAGAATGGCAGGCAAGTCTGACAGACAGACAAATGTTCAAGAACATTTTTTTTTGTATGGAACCCTTCAAAACATGTAAAAAAAAAACAGACACGGAAGAAAAATTCTTTTGGATTTTCGACCCCATCGCAATATTTTCAGCACTTTATATTTCATATTAGGTAATTAAACGTAAAAAGTATATTTCATGTATCAATAGAGAACGATTCTTACAGACTTGATGAAAGTGGACTGGGCACAATTAATCGTGTGAAATAGCAAGTGTTAAAGAATATTATATTAAGAACTGTTGATAAGTGTTCAAAGTTAATCGTGAATCATTTTTAAGTAAAATTATAGAAGATCATAAATTAATTTATTGTTTACAACAAAAAAAATGGAATTTCTTATACATTTTGGACTTGACATTTAATATTACCATTCACAAACTTAGTCTGAAACCAATTTTATTATTTTAAACAGGAATTTATTCTTGATCTTGGCCGATGGTGGAATCCCACCAAAATATTTATTCAAAATTGGGTCCCTGGTGCGCTTATTAAAGCAATATATTTGTAGTTAGATTTATTCATTATATCTTTCCTTAATTTGATAAAACTTACAAATTTTAAAAATTAATTCCTAGCCATCCACTCGACATGAATAATTGCTAAAAATTTGTACGAAAAGTTGTTTGAGTAGCACTATTGTCATTATATATAGTACACATATTGGTTGAAATAAATGTAGTTTATATAGTGTGTGAATATATAGTGAAGTAAACATCTTATTTTTTCCTCCAAAATGTGAATGTTTAAGGTCAGATAAAATATTATCAAAAGTAAAATCTCAATGAATAAAACAACATGACCCAATTATGTAACTGGGTTATCTCAGAGATTAGATTTATCTTTAAAAGAGAAAACTTCAGAATTTTTTTAAAAATAGACAACGAAAAATATATGTTGTTTGTCAGAAAATATGAGCAAAATCTGATAATCAATTGACTATTTTTTATTAAAAACTTGCGTCCAATTATTATGCTTGAAACTAATTCAATTCAAACCTTGAGGCTGAAGAAACTATTTGAGGAGCACACGGGAAGAACAACTTGATTTATTAGGAGTCTTGCCGTGATTGTGTCTGCTTGGCGAACATTGGCAATAGGAAACCGGTTTTCTTTCTTTTCTTCATTCGTGATACAAATGTGTCATTCGTGTATACTGATCTCTGGCTTGTATCAGGGTTGCAGGGAACGAAAAACAAAAGCGAGTAACCGGTGTCTTTACACCAGTTTAGGCGATTTCTCGCTATCATTGGCAAAGAGGCCTATTAAGGAAAGCTTTCTACGAAATCAAGCGGCTTTTCCCGTGTACTCTTCATTTGTTAAAAGTACTAAGAGTAATTCAATTTGCTTATTTATGTATTTGAAAAAGTTAGGGTTGAGAATGCAATCGAAACTTAAATTCCGCATAAAAATACAGCTATTGTGAAATTTTCAATGTTAAAAACTCATTATTAAGGCAACAAGTAAACATAATTATTTTAAAAAACAACATTTAAATTAAGTATATTTTGAAATTCCTCAAATACCAACATCTAAAAATGATCAGTAAAACCCAAAAAATATCGTATCCCTCTTCATAGAATACCATTTTCCCTTATGAAAACTAAATTGAAAATGTTATTGCAACAAATATATTCGCCATTGGTATAATTCAGAATTGATTAAAAAAACAAAAAACTAGAATTTTTTTATTTCATAGGCACAGTTTTACAGTATTTACATCAAAAGTTGTTCTGTAAAACTGTTTTCACTGTCTTATTACTTCACTACAAGGGAAAACAACCCGTGCTTTTTGACGGTTATCAGCTCATTTTTTATATCATACATCAGCTCATAAGTATATTTGTTTTTTTCTCTGACTGTATCCCTTAGCTATCATAATAACTTGATTAATAATCCAGTGAATAAAATATTTTTACCATAGAAACGGTCCGGTATCGTTGATTTTTTTTAATGTTGTTTGTGACCCCTAGGAAGCAATAAATGTGAGTTTTCGTTATCCTCGTACAATTGCTTTTTCCGCCATCTTGAAAAAACTTACGAAATTTCGCCCATTTTCCAGTTTTTGTCCTATAACTTTTCGCCTAAGCATTTTTAAATCAAACTTTTCGACACAAAGTTGTAGAAAACAATTTTTTTTTCAAAATCGGCATGAAAAGTGTTTTTCTACGACAGATAATTAAAGAGCTAAGAAGCAGCAAAAAGGGTGTAAAATCGAGTGTTTCAAAAAAATATTACGTTCCAACGACTTTCTATCAACGTAACTCACATAAGACTTTATTTTAGCAATAAAATAGGATTTTACAAATCATAGGAAATTTAATGTCCTAAAAAAAAAAGAAAGGTTTTATTTGCAGAAACACAAAAAAGGCTATTTTCACTCAAACATACAATGTTTTATCTTTTAACCTACAGCTCATTCAAAGTGTATTTTGCAGTATTTTTGTGAATACAAAACTTGTAGAAGATAATTTTTTCTATAAAATGATTTTTTTGTGAGATCCATACGATGAAATGTAACGGAGTTACACAGTGACAAAAATGGCGCAAAATCTTGATTTTCACCAAGAGTTTTTTTTACAAGAATTTTTTTTTTATTATTGGGATTTTAAGTGGTATAAAACTCCTGGCGAAAATCAAATTTTACGCAATTTCTTGCACTGTGTAGCTCCGTCACATTTCATAGAAAAAAATTATTTTCTACAAATTTTGTATTCACAAAAATAGTGAAAAATACACTTTGAATAAGCTATAGGTTAAAAGATAAAACATTGTATCGTCGGGGGCAAATAGTCCTGTTTTTGTGTTTCTGTAAATTAAAGCCCTTCTTCATGCAATCTATAAGAAACTTATTTTTGATAAATGTATTTTACAGGACATTAAATTTCCCACGATTTGTAAAATCCTATTTTATTTCTAAAATGAAGTCTTATGTGAGCTACGGTGATAGAAAGTCGATGGAACGTAATATTTTTTCGAAACACTCGATTTTTCACCCTTTTTGCTGCTTCTTAGCTCTTTAAATATTTGTCGTAGAAAAATTCTTTTGACACCGATTTTGAAGAAAATTTTGTTTTCTACAACTTTGGGTCGAAAAGTTTCATTTAAAAATGCGTAGAAGAAAAGTTATAGGCCAAGAACTGGAAAATGGGCAAAATTTCGAACGTTTTTTCAAGATGGTGGGAAAAGCAATAGAGCGAGGATGACGAAAACTCACATTTATTATTTTTTCACCTAGGAGTCACACACAACATATAAAAAAATCAGCGATACCGGACCGTTTGTATGGTAGCCCACCTTTATGAGTCTCTATTCGCTGGACTATGATGTAATATTAATTTACTTTTTACATGTTAATGTTAATGTAATTTTGACATTTTTATTAAAGAAATAAAGTTCTAAACTCGACTGCATTGTTCAAAATGAGTTTTATTTTGCTTCAAACTAAAAACGGACAATAGAGTGAAATTCTATTAAGCTCAATCAAAGATTATTTTTATCATTCAATTTTTCTCAGCCAAAATTCTCTGACTGTATTGAAAATTTAAAATATTCGAACCAATTTCAAAAGGTGATATTATAGAGACCTGTAAATCAGCCACATTTATCTTAAAAATAAAAAAAAAGTTTGTAAAAATATTCAATACAGCCGAAGAAGTATACAATAGAAAATATTTTTTTTCATTGGTTTAACACAGAGGCACTCTTGATTGGAAACCCGTGGTCAATTGGGCTTATTCTTTCTTTAAGAAACATTTCGTAAATTAACATTTTGTATTTTATACAAAAGTAAAAATTATTAGTCAAGAAAAATAACACCACACTACATTTAGTTAATTTTCTTAACCATACCGCAACAAAACATTATTAAATTGTCCTTGAATATTTATGAAACAATTCGTCATCCTTATTAACGCTTTTGCGTTTCCATAAAAATTTCATTATAAAAACGCTTGCTTAATTGTTATTCCTGACCTTTAAAGGACAGAAAAGGCGGCTTTTAACAAATGTTACATAACGCAATAAAATAATAAATGAAAAAGTATTAGTCATTTATATTTACATAAAATGAGTAAGAATTTTAATTAAATAAACGCCTGTCTTGTTGCAACACTTTTTGTATGTTTTTTCGAAAACAATTGTAATGTAAATGGAGTGTTTGCTTAGATCAGTTAATTATTCGTGACAGTTGTATTTATAAAATAATGTTAATACAGAAGTAAATTAAATTTTTTATTTGAAAAGATTACTTTTTACATAGGATGTTTTAAAATTTTGTCTATTTTGTGAGTTAACCACAAAAACAACGATGCTATTGTTTACCAAGTAATGGCATCATAATAATGATATAGAGGATTAAGTTAAGTACTTAACAATATTGCTTTCAATAATTGTTACATAACATATTGAAGATAAAAAAAAAGTATTAGTCATTTAAATTTAAATGCTCAATGAGTAAGAAACTTTAGTTAACTAACTACCTGTCTTGACGGAATAAACTAACTGCCTGTCTTGACTGAATTGTTTGGGAAAGCATTGTGATGCAAATATTTGTTTAGATCACTAAATTATTTCTAAAAGTTGTATTTATTAAATAATGTTATAGCATTGCAGGAGTAAATTATTATTTTCTTATTTGAAAAAGATAGCAGTACTTTTTTATACAGATGTTTAGCATATTTGTATGTTTTGTCAGCTAACCGCAAGTATAATGATGATGCTGTTTACCAAGTAAGGGCATCAGAAATGTTATAGAGAATTAAGTATTTAACATTATTACCTTTTGTTAGAGTTTTGGAGGCATTCCTTGTAATAATAAAATACTTAATTAAATTAAATTAAGTATAAAGGTGTAATATTTTACATTAGCTTTTTGGGGGCTTTTTTGAGCGTTATTACGAGAGAAAAATAAACATTCATGTTTTTATATCGGATAATATATTTACAAAATAAACATTATTACATTACCGTCTGTATTGCTATAGAATGTAACAAAGAAATGAATTATGATATTAACTGTTGTTATTGAAGGAAAATAGCACTGAATTGTGACAGTTTATTATTTTTAAAGAAAATTTTGAATAGTGCAATTTGCTTTAAATCAGATAAAATAAAAATGTATTAATTAAGATAATGACTAGTTCAAATAAAACCGTAACGTATCAATTCTTTTTAATACTAATTTAGCAGAGATTGTACAACATACATGGTAACTTTTTAAATTAGTATATTTTTTGTAATTGTTACTTTATTGCAGAAAAAAATTTAAACTACTTTCTCTTTATAACTAGATATAATTTTTAAAAAAAAATCAAAGTAGGTTATTTATATTTGGAGATTTCTGCCTGTACCTATCTTTCGACTTCCGGTGTTGTTGTTGTTTTTTGGTGAGAAGGCATGACATAAGAAACTCATAATTTTTATTTTACACTTTATGTCCTTTATTTTACACTTTATGTCCTTTATTTTACACTTTATGTCCTTCTGTCTGTATGACCGTTTCTTGGTCCATCGTCCAAGTGAATCCATACCCTTTTCAACTTCCGATTTAATTCGCTTTTTAAAATTCTTTTTTCAAAGGTATGGCATCAGCGAACTGTATTTTAGGGGAGAGTGGAGGCTAATGGTACGCAGGGCTAAAAGGACAAGGAGCAAAAAAGCGGAGAAAAATTTACTTTTTTTACAAATATTTCTTCACTACAATATTGTAACGGTTTTACTTTACATTTTAGCAATCAAATATCAGCTATTAAAAGCATTTGCTAAAGTGGAGAGAAGAATTGTTGTTTTGGAGAATCCAAATTAAATCTATCGCGTATATCATGTTATGCAAAGTAACGTTTATGGTGTATAGTAGAAAATCTGCGTTTTTTTCATTCTATAAATTTTTATCCAATCCGGTTTGACCGGTAACTGCTTACAACCTCATTACAAATTTTAATTGTTTATGTTAGTAGGTTTGAGAGCGCTACAGTTGGGATTTTGCTATAAAAATAAAAGATTGACTTTTTAAAAAAAATTCAACGCACAATATAATTTAATCGATAGGAATGGGGTGACCAGATATTTTCAACATTAATTCAGTACAGTGATTGAGAATCCAATAATACTAATAATAATAATAATCCACGGCATGACTTTCATTTTATATTATCGCAAAAAGTCATTAGGATGTGCATTGTAATCGGATTTTTTCTGTTATGTGCATCTGAAACAAACAAATAAAAAATAAATAAAAAATTTCAGTCTTGTTATATACACATAGTGCTAACCACTTCGACGGTTTAGAAAAATAAGAATTTTGACTAATTATTTGGTAACCATTTAGGTTGTAATGTGATAAAGCACTGGCCTGCAATTTATGAGAAATACCGATTGATTGACATTTTGTAACACACGGCTTGTCTTCACTATGACTTTTCTCAAACTGTTAATAAGCCATTTATTTATTCTAGTTGTGTTAAGAATTTTTCTGCAAAGAAAATGCTCCAAATTTGGTTCTAATGGGGAAATTTTAATCATCACCCAAATTACAGGAAATTTCGAGGTATTAATCTAAAAAAAAAGAAAGAAAAAAAAGGAAATTTTACATGTTTTATTGACTCTTTGAAACAAACAGGACAAAAACCTAAAAAGTAGTACTGTACTGAGAAATGCAGTACGTCTGGTCATCCTAGTTAGTAAACACAGGAAGTTAGTTAGATAAGTCAAAAAATAACTACTTACTTCCGAAAATTCCCGTAATCAACGCCGCCCAAACATAGGTCCTTATCAATGAATCCATTGCGCACATAGTAACACGTTAAACCAGTCCAACCAATACTCAAATATGCAAAAATGTCACACGTGTGAATAAAATGCAGGAATCAATCCGGGCATAACCTTCCCAACAATCAAAATAATCGGCTGACAATAGCCGGGGACTGAGAATTCCCCATTATTGCACGTTCGAATGTGACAGCTGGGTGAAACCGCGTCTTCAATTATTCTTTCAGACGAGAAAAAATGACTGATTTCCTTTTCTGTTTCTCGCTAAACGGAAAAATGGTTTCAGTTCGAGTGACGTCCGGGTTTGCCAGCGAAAATGCGTATAATAAACGAGTATAATAAGGGTCGCGGTATAGGCGAAGGTCAGATTTGCGAGTTCTGGATGACCTTTTAACAAGTCGCACTGGTTTCGTCATCAGACTGTTGAAGATGTTTAAGGTGATTAGAGGAGGAGGTGACGGGTTTATAAATAATTGGGCGATTCCTGGGAACTCCTTGGGAGTTTGGAACTCCCATAATTGGAATTGAAATGGTTAACCGCAAATGGAATGAAGCTATTAAAAATATATCGCGAAAATCTAGTTATTTGGGTGATGTTGACGCTTGACGCGATGTAACAAACATTTAAACTGCCTGAGGTCCGAGATATTTTATTTATTTACAACTACCGTACCGATAAAAATCCATTTACAGGTAGAGGACAAAAACAAGACAAATCACAAATAGAAAAAAGCTAAAAGGGAACATAAAAAAAAACAAGAAATACAAATATTAAAATACAGAAAATATACAAATTGGGAAATTATGTCGCACTCTATCTTAGAAAAATTTTCAAAGAATATATTGCAATGAGAGGGCAGATGATTAACTATGTCAATGAAATGTGAAATGGATTGGTTATTAAGATAATTTTTGTAAATAATGGGTTTCACTTAAGACAATTTTATTACGGGTAATGTGTTTAGGAACATAAAAAATACGCAAATGGAATAAAGCTATTAAAAATATCAAGAAAGTTATTTGGGTGTTGTCGACGCGATGTGACAAAAATTTAAACATTTTGCTTTAGGTCCGAGATATTTTAATCAAATAATCATTATCAAACCATGCGAGTGACATACGCGAGTTCCATTTAGATAGTGTTTTCAAATTAAATGAACATGGAAAGATACCTAATTTTACCTCACCTAATTACCTCTTCGATCTCTAAGTTTGAGTTTAGTTTGAATTTAATTTGAATTATTATCGCATTCGAGCTACACGAAGGCTATTGGCGACGGGCGACGTATTTTAGAGCCACAGTCAAGTGACGAGCCGACACCTGAGTAGGCACCCAAAGCAACCGTTCAGGGCGACTTCGTACGCAGCGTTAGGACTTTGAATATTTAGCGTGCACTCCCACCACACAGGGTATTATTTGTCGGATATTTTTGGCTGCACGGGTCGTTTATAGGTAGGCAGTTATTTTGGCGATGCCTGGACCAAAACCTGGGACCATTCGCCTGCTAGGCAGACGCCTAACCGACTGGGATCCCCAGCAATTTGATTTCGAAGTAAAAAGAAACTTGGAAAATATGCATTGCAGATATATATTTTTAAAAAATCTTTATTAATATAAACTTAAATTTGTTTGATTAGCAATAAAGGTCTATCTAGTTAGTCAATTAATAGTAAGTGAGAAATTATTACCCCCGTGTACGCTAATGGTGACTGGTGCACGTTAAATTCGTCGTGGTCACAAAGTCTTTTATAAGAGGGTTCAAAACATAAATGAAAGCGCTAATATGCAGCTTTCTTAGTAAAACAAATAAAATTCTCAATAAGATATCGTATTTTATAAATATATTATTATGTATTTTCATTTTAAATATTTTTTGTTTAACTGCAAGTTATTTTTGCAATTTTCTTCACCTGTAATTTCATAAATTATGCTACATTAAAAAATTAAAAGATTACATTATTAAAATAAAAAAAACTCATTTTTAATTACTTAAATCAACAAATACAATTTTAAGTTTAGGCACAACACAATACAAGCTTTATTTTGGCACATAAAAAATGAGTAACATAAGATATTAAAAATTGTAAAGTAGAAATAGTTGGCTACAATTATAAAATAGGAACAATAAAAAAAAGTAAAATAGAAAAATATTTTGCTAGGTACAAATATTTAAGTATGCACGCACCTACATAGTAAAAATATACAGGCATTTGAACATTCTTTACAAAATAATATCACTTAAAAGTAAAGTAAAAGGGAATCGGAATGATTCACATATTTGTATAATCACATCAAAATATAATTACAAAAACTTATATTAATATAAAATAAAATCATTACAACTAAAAAAATATTTTTACTGTATTTGGATTTGTTTGTAAATTATAAACCAGTTTAACAAAAATACTTTTTTGGTAAACGTACTTTGTGAAAAAATTTCTTTAAAACAAGGTCAGATTTAAGTAAAACAAGCAAAATTCCTTTTAAAAATAAGGTATATCAATTTGCAGCAAGACAAAAAAAAGTTACAACACAGAAAACATTGTAACATTTTGGAAAGACTTTTTATTTTAGTTTTAGTGTAACAATAGGTTTGTGTTCGCATATGTGTGCTCACCCACTTTCACAGTCTGAACTACATATGCTATAAATTAGAGTGTTACATCGTATTATAAGTAAAGTAATTACCAATTTCAGTTTCTGTATATAAATTTGATTTGCAATTCGGATTAAGAGTATCCTTAATATTTCAAAAAGAATTAATGTAGACTAAAAAATTTGTATGAATTAATTTCATTTCAGTGTTGAAAATAATTCCCTCTTGGAAACCTGATTATTTACATTTAAATAATAATAGTGGCTTGATTGTTGATTAGTAACATTTAAAAATAATAGTTTTAAACTCAAATGCTAATTGTTAAAATATTAATTAAAAAAATAACGAAATTAGAGGTTTTAATGAACATTTCAAAAACTATATAAAAAAAATAGTCAATTAAAATTAAATCCTTTAATCTGAACTACTTCAAGTTTAACTTCTTTGCTTTTCAAATTAGCAATGAGTACATCCAACATGAAAGAGGGAAAATTATTTCAAATAGTTTACTGAGTAAATTGTTACAAATTAAACATTGTTCTTGTCTATTTTTTTAGGTTCATAAATACTGGTGTCAAAGCAATTTTTAGAGAACACTTTTACAAACCTTCTTTTATGCTACTAAATGTATTAATGAGAAAAAGGTGTTTAAAAAGTCATGCCCTACATTGAAAATCTACAAAAAACTAAAATAACACCATAGTCCCGATTCAAAATAATAGAAATGTTAATTGTACTCATTTGAAACAAACATATGTTACTAACATAACTAAGTCGAATAATTTTAGTAAGATCTTTAAATGTAGTTACACAGTAGTGTACATAAACAAAATACAACTTCAAACATTTATACACCCAAACTCAGTTGCAATTGCATAAATGTTTGGTCCTTTGAGTTGCCCATATGTCTGAATAACATAATATCTTTCTTATAAAAACTTTTAATTAACTCCTAGGTCCTAACGCTTAAAAATTTACATTTATATTATCGATACAAAATGCCTTCTTAAAGAAAAAGAAATCATTTTCAATGCTTCAATTTTATGATGTTCGCCAAATGGTGCGAAAAGTCCGCCAATTTGAAATTTATTTCCCAACAATAAAAAAAATTATAGACCAGAGAAGTAGAAATTAATAATACTGGTGTCAAAGCAATTTTTAGAGAACACTTTTACAAACCTTCTTTTATGCTACTAAATGTATTAATGAGAAAAAGGTGTTTAAAAAGTCATGCCCTACATTGAAAATCTACAAAAAACTAAAATAACACCATAGTCCCGATTCAAAATAATAGAAATGTTAATTGTACTCATTTGAAACCAGCGTGTAAAATAAGCGGTATCGCATCGCGAAATGCGACACCAAAATGAAAACTTGTGATGGCGATTTAGCTTTGTATCGCATTTAGTTGCGATACAAAGCTAAATCATTTTAGAACTAGGGCGATCCGGAAGTCGCGGATCGCAGTAGTTTCACGACTTTCGGATCCCCGGAGTTCCGCAATTTTCGGATCCCCGAAGTCTCGCAATTTTCGGATCCCCGAAGTCTCGCAATTTTCGGAACCCCGGAGTTCCGTGACATTTGAACCCCCGGAGTTTCGCGACTTTCGGATCCCCGAGGTCCGCGACTTTCGGTTCGGATTCTTAAATTTTTTCTAAAGTGCTTTGCATTAATTAAAAATTGCTACACACAAATACTTTGGTGTAGCAAAACTGCTATACACAGAAAAAAAAAGTATTTTACACGCTGTTTGAAACAAACATGTTACTAACATAACTAAGTCGAATAATTTTAGTAAGATCTTTAAATGTAGTTACACAGTAGTGTACATAAACAAAATACAACTTCAAACATTTATACACCCAAACTCAGTTGCAATTGCATAAATGTTTGGTCCTTTGAGTTGCCCATATGTCTGAATAACATAATATCTTTCTTATAAAAACTTTTAATTAACTCCTAGGTCCTAACGCTTAAAAATTTACATTTATATTATCGATACAAAATGCCTTCTTAAAGAAAAAGAAATCATTTTCAATGCTTCAATTTTATGATGTTCGTCAAATGGTGCGAAAAGTCCGCCAATTTGAAATTTATTTCCCAACAATAAAAAAAATTATAGACCAGAGAAGTAGAAATTAAAGTCTATCACTAATAGCACATAACCTTAAAAGCTTGTCAAAAGATGTCATTTTAATAACTCTGGAATAATATGAGTACATAATACATAGTTTACATGAATTGCTAAACTTAATATTCAAATTTGGGTTAAACTAAAGAATTGTGGCCGGATTTGGCGTCTTTTCAAAAATATCGCCAGATAGAATGACAACAAATCCCAGCGCGTGCTGAGACAACCAATGAATGACTGCAGTATGGAGAACATGACATAAGAAACTTTCCCATTGCTAATAAGTCGGGGCACCCAGATTTGGCAAAAAATATCCTGCCACGATTCTTTTGTTTAACCCAACATTATTTATGTTATAACATTGCTCGTTTATAAATCATAAGCATATAACATTCCTTTGGGTGTAGCTATAACAGGGTTGTACTTATTTGAAACAACCACATGTTAGTAAAATAACTGGTCAGAAGAAATTTAAGTAAGATCTTTAGAGGTAGTTACATGGTAGTGTACATAAACATACATTTTAAAGAGAAATACTTATATTTTGAAACTATTTTGAATTTTTAGTAGTATGAATACTAATATGTCTTTGAAGGGAATACTTTTCTCTGAATGCTTTATTGCAGACTTTACAAGTATGGGTCTTTTCTGCTTTATGGGTGCTCAAATGCCTATTTAGATGATACTTACTAGGAAAAGGTTTGCTACATACATGGCAAGGAAACTTATCTTCAGAGTGCAGAGCTACGTGTCTCTTTAAGTGCGATTTCGTAAAAAAAGTTTTGCTGCAGAAATCGCACGGAAACTTTTTATCTTCAGAGTGTAAATGAAGGTGCCTCTGCAGTTGGTATTTCTGGGAAAAGGATTGGTCGCAATAACCGCAACTGTACAGTTTCTGACCCGTGTGCTCACAGGAATGTCTGTTCAGGTGCTCCTTTCGAGAAAACATTTTTCCGCAGACGTTACAGGAGCAAGAAAAGGATTCGATGTGAGTTAGAAGGTGCCGTTCGAAATGAGAACTCTGAGCAAACGATTTGTTGCACGAACTGCACACGAACGGTTTTCCTCCTGTGTGGTTGAAGTAGTGTCTTTTGAGGTGTTCTTTTCTAGTAAAAGCCTTTTCACACATATCACATTTATAGGGCTTTTCTGAGGAATGAGTTAAAATATGGCGATCGAGGTGTTCCTTCCTTGAAAAGGACTTACCGCAATCGGTACAAGAAAAAGGCCTTTCATTGGAGTGAGGTAGTTGATTCCTTTCAGAAATGTCCTTTCTTTCAGAAGTTTCTAATGATTCATCGCAAGAATAGGTATTTTCAGTTGTGTGCAAGAGGAGATGTCGAATGAGATCTAATGGATTGGAAAACGTTTCACTGCAGACTTCACACGAATGAGTTTCCGCCAAAGTTTTGACGTCGAGTTTTATTTCAGGATCAATTTCATCACAAAACATTTCGATGCAATAGACAAAAAGAATAAGGGGTTTAAAAAAAAATATAGACTTTTTTTCGTCGTGAGGCGTTGTTTATCTAGGTAGTTAAGCGATTTGGGCTGTCTATTTCTAGCGTCAGCCAAGAGTTTGAACGTAGCTAATAACGTTTCGTAGTTTAAAACCACGATCAAGTGAGAAGGTTACAACCTGAGCTGGATTCCATCAGAACTTTGAAAGACATCGTACGCTAACGCCGTCTGGACTTCGTGCTTTAACAAATTGAATGAGTTCGTCTGTCCAGGGTACTCGGCATAGTGATGGGTCGGTCCGGAATGAACGGGTCCGAAGGAACGGGTCCTCAAATGGAACGACTCGGTCCGGTCCACTGTTTCAAAAGGAACGGGTCCATCGTTCCAACTGCATAATTTAGGAATTTTTGCGAACTTTTTTTTCTATAAATTTCAAAAAATGTAGAATTTACAAATATTATGAAACTTGGAACTGAAATTGGATTGAAAAACTCTATCTTGCCGCTTTTTATATAAATAAACCCTAGGTTTTGAGAGTCTGCCCGATTGTTAAATAATAATATTTGACTGAACAGAACATTGAGTCATAATCTCCTTATTCCAGTCTTGTTACAGTATAAATAGCAATACCCTTTCGGTCTGGAACGGATAACCGGACCGTTTCTTTCCAAAATCCGATAATGTCGGTCTTTCATGTATTAATATCTATCTTTTCGGTCCGGAATCCGGACCAAATCGTTCCAGTATTGGGGAATTCGGTCCGGCTATTATATGTATATTATTTATGATTGCCCTGTACATTGGATCACGATAATCACGCTTCAGTACATAATATGTATGTTTCGAAAACCTTTTCGGTCCAAAAGGGCGAGGACCGGACCGATTCGCTCAAAAATCCGGGAATGTCGTGTCGGTCCGACTGCTAAATTTATGTTTTACTTTTGACTTGCTTGAACATGAACATTGTTTCCGATGTTCACGTAACAGCACTTACTTTATATTTTCGGTGCACTTCTACTGTGTTTTAATTAGTAGTACCATTCGGTCCGGAACGGATGACCGGACCGGTTCGTTCCAAAATCCGAAACTATCGGTCCGACTGCCAAATTATTTTATATTTTCGGTGCAGTTTTACTGTATTTTAAATAAGTAGTACCAATCGGTCCGGAACGAATGACCGGACAGGTTCGCTCCAAACTCTGAAACTATCGGTCCGACTGCTAAATTATTTTATATTTTCGGTGCAGTTTTACTGTATTTTAAATAAGTAGTACCAATCGGTCTGGAACGAATGACCGGATCGTTCCAAAATCTGAAACTATCGGTCCGACTGCTAAATTATTTTATATTTTCGGTGCAGTTTTACTGTATTTTAAATAAGTAGCACAATTCGGTCCGGAAAGGATGACCGGACCGGTTCGTTCCAAAATCCGAAACTATAGGTCCGACTGCTAAATTATTTAATTTTTTCGGTGCAGTTTTACTGTATTTTAAATAAGTCGTACTATTCGATCCGGAACGAATGGCCGGACCGGATCGTTCCAAAATCTGAAACTATCGGTCCGACTGCTAAATTATTTTATATTTTCGGTGCAGTTTTTAATGTATTTTAAATAAGTAGTACTATTCGATCCGGAACGAATGACCGGACCGGATCGTTCCAAAATCTGAAACTATCGGTCTGACTGCTAAATTATTTTATATTTTCGGTGCAGTTTTTACTGTATTTTAAATAAGTAGTACCATTCGGTCCGAACGGATGACCGGACCGGATCGTTCCAAAATCTGAAACTATCGGTCTGACTGCTAAATTATTTTATATTTTCGGTGCAGTTTTTACTGTATTTTAAATAAGTAGTACCATTCGGTCCGAACGGATGACCGGACCGGATCGTTCCAAAATCTGAGACTATCGGTCCGACTGCTAAATTATTTTATATTTTCGGTGCAGTTTTACTGTATTTTAAATAAGTAGTACCAATCGGTCCAGAACGAATGACCGGACCGGTTCGTTCCAAAATCCGAAACTATAGGTCCGACTGCTAAATTATTTCATATTTTCGGTGCAGTTTTACTGTATTTTAAATAAGTCGTACTATTCGATCCGGAACGAATGACCGGACCGGATCGTTCCAAAATCTGAGACTATCGGTCCGACTGCTAAATTATTTCATATTTTCGGTGCAGTTTTACTGTATTTTAAATAAGTAGTACTATTCGATCCGGAACGGATGACCGGACCGGTTCGTTCCAAAATCCGAACATGTCGGTCAGACTACCACATTCCGATATCTTTTCGGTCCTGTGGCTGGACGAAATCGTTCAAAAGTCATGAAATGTCTGTCCGACTACTAAATATATGTTTTACATTTGACTTGCTTGGACATTGTTTCCGATCTTCTCGCTCCAGCATATTATTTAATATTTTCGGTGCACTTTTACTTTACTTTCAATAGTAGTAGTAGTACCCATTTGGTCCGGGACGGAAGACCGGACCGGCTCGTTCCAGAATCAGTGAATGTCGGTCCGACTGCTAAATTTATGCTTTACTTTTGACTTGCTTGAACTTTGTTTCCGATCTTCTCGTTCCTGCATAATATTCTATATTTTCTGTAGTTTTACTTTACTTTCAATAGTAGTACCCATTTGGTCCGAAGCGAATGACCGGACCGGCTCGTTCCAATATCCGTGAATGTCGGTCCGACTGCTTAATTTATGTTTTACTTTTGACTTGCTTGAACATGGACATTATTGTTTCAGCTCATTCGCGTTACAGTACATTATTTTATGTTTTCGGTGCAGTTTTACTGTATTTTAAATAAGCAGTACCATTCGGACCGGACCGGTTCGTTCCAAAACCCGAACATGGCGGTCAGACTGTCATATGCTTTTATCTGATCGGTCCTGAAGCCGGAAGATATCGTTCATAAATCAGGTAATGTCTGTCCGACTGTTAAATGTATATTAGTTTTTACTAGGATACATATACATACGTTGTTTCCCGATCATCTCGTTCCAGCATATAATGTATATTTTCTGTGCACTTTTACTGTATTTTAAATAGTAGTACCCATTCGGTCCGGAACAGATGCCCGGACCGGTTTGTTCCGAAATCCGAGACTGTCAGTCCGACTGCTGAATTTATGTTTTACTTTTTACTTGATTGAACTTTGTTTCCGATCTTCTAGTTCAAGCAGAATATTTAATATTTTCGATGCACTTTTACTATATTTTAAATAGTAGTACCCTTTTGGTCTGAAACGAGTGACCGAACCGACTGGTTCCAAAAAATCCGTGAGTTTCGATCAGATTGTCATATTGATGTCTTTCCGGGCTGGAAAAATTATTCAAAAATCAGGGAATGTCGGTCCGACTATTAAATGTGGAGGCTGGAGCCCAGTCGGTAAGGCCCATGCCTAACTAGCGAAAGTTCCCAGGATCGAATCCGGGCTTTTCCAAGATAACTGCCAACCCATAAAAGGTCTGTAAAGCCCCGCAGTTTGACGAATAATACCCAATAATTGCTCCAAAGTCCCGGAGTGGAGGTGAGTCCCAAAGTACGATGTCGCTCGTAAAAGCTGCATTATGTGCCTACTCAAGCACCATCTCGTCACTCGACTGTGAGTCTAAATTATAACTACCTCGTAAAGCTCTAAAGCGATGATAATTTAAATCAACCTTATTGTATTTTAAATATGGTTTTTAAATAGTAGTACCCTTTCGGCCCGGAACGGTTCATTCAAAAATCCAGGAATGTTCGGTCCGTTCCGGTCCGACTGCAATTCTTTAGTTTTTTTTAAAAACCCTATTTCAAATAATCTCTTTGTCGTTTTTCAAATCTTTTCAGCAAATAATAGTATAATAGTCTGTCTCCAGCATACCGCCTGTTCTTTCCGATAAATTAACATTCCATTTTAAATTTTAACTTTTGTCCTATACTTAATTGTTCTTAATTCACACGAAAGCAATGTCTTTTACTTACAGTGTTTGTGAATTTCTTCATAACAAAAATTAAGAAGCTTCAAAACATAATTCTAAATAACTGTTACGCAAGCAGAGAATTACAGTTTCAACATTTAAAATACTTCTCCTATACGCATAACATTGAACCTCGGAAGCATACGAGAAGAGTTGCTACAATCCAAATATATTCTTTTTCCTTCGGTCGGCTAGAGATAGCGGATGCGAGTACATGTACAATTCCCCTAAAAAGACAAGGATTTCCAAGAAATTCTCCCCCAACCCAAACACAATAACAACATCAGCAGAAGGAACAACCCTCACATAGTCACATTCCACTCTCCCAAGGGGTATTCTCGACTCCCCCATTCCCCCCCCCCCCTCCCATATCAAATTACAAAACGGTTAGGAATTCGTTCGCGTGTCGTCAAAACCACCTTCGTAAAAAAGGGGGAGGATTTTTTTTTTTGGGGGGGGGGGTGTCGGTCCGGAATGAACGGGTCCGGAGGAACGGGTCCACAGAAGGACCGGAACGACTGGAACGGGTCCTCAAAAGGAACTGGACCGCCCATCACTAACTCGGCACTGAACTCGGGGAACCCTTGACTTCCGAGACATTGATTTGAAGGCTGCTTTCTGGTTTGGAATTCAAGATGTCAAAAACTTCATAATAAAAATTATAATTTCCTAAATTCGCGATAAAGTAGATTTCTTATTAAAAGCTTTTTTGAAATAAATATGGGTAAATAGTTTATTTTAATTAAATATGCGTTTTAATAGGAATGGCTGTAAATGCTACCTCTAGCTGTGACCGAATAGATGCGCACAAAGAGGTTTCTTTTGATTTCTTTCTTTTAAAATGCGCAAGCGCTGATTTTAAATATTTCAATTTGTAGAAAATATAATTTCTGCGATTTTGAAAGAAAAAATTCGTATGATTCTTAGAAAATTCTTGTTCAAAAAAAGTATGTATGAATTCTTATTCTAGCTTTTGTTTCAAATAGGATTTATATCATTTTATTTCTTTGTGTGAATGCTTTCAGAGAACAAAGAATTCTGATTTCTGCCATATTGAACGAAGTGTAGTAAATGTTATTTTTATTGGGGAAATGTGAGCAGCTTTTGATAAATGTAACTATTTTTGATTTTATGTTATAATTTAACGTTTAAGACGGTGAATATTATTTAAATATCACTTCATTTGATATTTATGTGTTAACACGAAACTACTTTCCAATCCGTGTTCAAGAACGTCTAGATCTTCATATTTGAGTCTTTAAATACATAATTGAGCCCCTCCCCCCACCCCTTAATTTTTTATTTCAAAAGTTAAATGTATAAAGGAGGTATTTTTAAGCATATATTTTTTTTTTTAGTTTGAAAATCTTAGTTCAATTTTATTGAATGTTGTTTTGGAGAAGAAATTGCTTAAGTACAATGTTTTCCGAACGTGTCAGATGGGTTGTGTTAAGCATTTATTAAGAAACAACTCGTTTATGTACAAGTTGTGTAGCCCATTTTTTAAAAAAATAAATTTCATAATATGAATATTACATGGTTAGGTACTCATTAAATTCGCCATGGCATTTTGAATTTCAATATTTACATTGCTTTTTTTTTTCATTTCAAAAAAGTGTTTTTGAAGAATGATTATTTATTATATTTGTGTAACATTACATGAAATACTGTTTATGCTAAGTATTAGTTAGGCATTCTCACATACAGTATGTTTGCTTGATTGTTACCTTTTAAAGCTACTTTGATAATTTTAAAATTGTTGCAATTCTAAAATTAAAATAACTGATCAGCATTAAAGACAAAAACTACATGCATGAGTTTATAAATATCAACATTTATTCAATATTTAAAGTCTGAACTTATTTTTTTTTACAGTTATTGGAGGGTGAAACGTATTTTATTAGGAAAGTAAATAAATATGTAAGTATAGTTTTATTAATAACCTCAGGATCACCTTTACTGTACTGTTACTATTGGTGCGATTTTTCAGATGGTGATAAATAGTTTTGAATTATTAGTGATGAATTATTCTAGCAACCCTGTACGACCGTAATTATGCTCATTTCGGTTGGGTGTCTGTTATGGAAAGTCGCCAGAATTCGGACTTTTGGCGCGATTTCGAAAAGTTCACCAACGGTTACCGTACAGTATATTTCTACCATAACCTCATCGAAGCAATTAAGTTTTTAGCCAGTTATTAACAACTTTTGACGCTGCAAAATAATTCCTTGTATGATGCTGGAAATTTTGTCACGTTGGTGTTGCGATTTAATTTACTAAATATAAACTACCAGCTCTTTCAAATATTATTCCAATAGGAGATTTGAAAATGTGGGGACATTTTAACTCTCTAATGCATGATTTTATTTTTCTTCTCCAAAACATATATATTTTTAATACTCGTACATTATGGGAAAACATACTGACAAAAATTTAACTGCATTAGAATTCAAATAATTGCAATTTTTAAATTTTTTTCCATATGACAAAAACCAGCTAAAAATTTCCAATTTTGATAATAATGACTAGAAAACTAATAAATATATTGCAAAATAACCCTCTTATCTATAATTAAAATTTCAAAACAATGTATTAGTATTTGGTATTAATATTATTATTCTTTGAATGCTGCCAAAAAACCTAATTTCACAACAGTTAATAACTTCACTCTTTAATTTTGAATACACTTTTACTACTGTCTTCTATGAAGATTATTAATAACCCCGGTAGCAGAAACCGCGCAGCACGGCAGCAATGCTGCGGCCCGATCGGGGGGCTGCGGCCAAATTGCCGAACTTTCGGCAATCCGAAAGTCGCGAAACTCCGGCCGTCCGAAGGTCGCGGAACTCCGGCCGTCCGAATGTCGCGGAACTCCGTCGGTCCGAATGTCGCGGAACTACGGGGGTCCGACAGTCGTGGAACTCCGGCCGTCCGAAGGTCGCGGAACTCCGGCCGTCCGAAGGTCGCGGAACTCCGGCCGTCCGAAGGTCTCGGAACTCCGGCCGTCCGAAGGTCTCGGAACTCCGGCCGTCCGAAGGTCGCGGAACTCCGGCCGTCCGAAGGTCTCGGAACTCCGGCCGTCCGAATGTCGCGGAACTCCGTCGGTCCGAATGTCGCGGAACTCCGTCGGTCCGAATGTCGCAAAACTCCGTCGGTCCGAATGTCGCGGAACTCCGGCCGTCCGAAGGTCGCGAAACACAGGCCGTCAGAATGTCGCGGAACTACGGGGGTCCGACAGTCTTGGAACTCCGTCCGTCCGAAGGTCACGGAACTACGGCCGTCCGAAGGTCGCGGAACTACGGTCGTCCGAATGTCGCGAAACTTAGGCCGTCCGAAAGTCGCGGAACTACGGGGGTCCGACAGTCGTGGAACTCCGGTCGTCCGAATGTCGCGGAACTCCGTCGGTCCGAATGTCGCGAAACTCCGGCCGTCCGAAAGTCGCGGAACTACTTGGGTCCGACAGTCGTGGAACTCCGGCCGTCCGAAGGTCGCGGAACTCCGATGATCTGAAAATTGCGGAACTCCAGCGATTCAAATACATTGATTTTCATGACTTTTGGTAGCTTTTTGTTCAAATTCATGACTTTTAATGACAAAATTTACCCTATGCAAAAATTCATGACTTTTTATAAGCGCGAAAACCTTGCATTTAGTCAATTAATTTTTTATGAATATTAGTTTGTAATGTTTAACTTGTTTTTTTTATTTTGTATGTATGCACATAATATTTATATTTGTGCACCTAAGCCACAAGACTTCGTCCACCTGGCATAAAAACTTAATTTCGACCCCTATAGTTTAGTAGGATTGAAGCTATCGATAATATCGAATCACGCTGGGGGGGGGGGGAGTCCTTATTTCTTACAGCCAAATTTTTCCCCTAAAATCTCATGCTGCAGCCACATTCAGAAAGTTCTGCTACTGGGTTAATAACTAAAACTTCAAAATGAAATGTAATAGATGAAAAGAAAAACACAAATTTTTCGAAAGGGAGCTCTGCTTTAATAGAATAAAGTGGATTATGCTACTTGTTGCCATTGGCAACAAGTAACATAAATGTATAACGGCAACAGTATTCATTAAAGGGTTAAAGGCATACTGTTATTGCCAAGCAGTAAAAAAAGTCACCAAGCTTTTTGAGAAGCCCACCATTTAAAAATGGATTTAATACCTGCTAATTTTTTTTCCTAAAACAATTAACAGGTGCTAAAAATTCTAAATTCAACTATTTGTTGTATTTATTATTGAACTGGAATTTTATAATGAAGCCAAAACATGCAGATTTTTGAGTCAAAATCAGGTTTCAAAATAATCTTTTTTTAAAAGCAAAACCCTGGTGGATGACTTTTAAGTTCGTCTGTACCGCATCTTTAATCTGATACATAGCACTTCTGGGTTAAAATATTAACCATGTTTTATTTGGATTGAAAACAGTTTTAGACAAGAAATCTTTCATTGTAAAATAAAAAATTAATTTAATTATAATTAACGAATTTATTATCTGCACCACGTCTTCCACTCTTAATTATACTAATGCCCAGTTGGCGGTACGTTTCTAAAAAGGTTCCAAACTCTTTCCCTCAATTTCATACTACAAATATAGTTTTTGCCTAAAAAAAACTGATAAGAAAATATAAAACAAAATTAATGTTCTTTCTGTTTAAATATTGTTCTTTGCTTATATTAAAAATGCACCTAGCTATTTTTCCATACACACATAAAATATATATTATATATTGGTTTATGGTTCAGCATTTGATAGATTGTTTGTATGCTTACATTTTAAAATGTCAAAATTCAACAAGGAAAAGAGTGAAATCTTCAAACCCCACTTGATACTGCATTTTATTAGTTTCTTTTTCACCTGATACAATACCTAACGGATTTAAGTTTCCTTTCAGAGAAAGGGGAACAATTTTAGTATTTGTCGTGATTTCAATCAGGATTAATTGATATAAAAATCTATGCAAATAAATTTTAATTCAGCATAGTAAGTAGCAGGGCTCGAAAATTATATTGCCCGACATGCCCGAGGCATGTAAAAATTCCAATCGGGCATGTATTTTTTCACCTTGCATGCCTGACCGGGCAAGTAAAAATTTCATCAAAAATACCTTTCCATAAATTAATTTAATAAGCATTTTGTGTTTTAATAAATCCCCAACCTATCCATTTGTTGCTTCTTGAAAATTGATAATTTTAATCTTAAATCGAAATTAGTTACTTCACAATGTAACTGCTTAAAAAAATTTACGCGTCCAATCACGCATTTTAGTTTCAGCTTTTGTTATTTTTGCCAAACTCATGCCTGGGTACAGCTTTCTTTCTCCTCCTCCCCCTTTCAATCGGCCTGAGCTTGGGCATGTAAACGTTTTATTCGGGCATGTATTTCTAAGACTAACATGCTCGACAGGGCATGTAAAAATTTTGAGATTTTTCTAGCCCTGGTAAGTATAGTATCAAAGTTTCCTGATGTTATTCATTTAATTTGAAGGATTCGTAAACATGAGGAGTTTATTCTATAATTAAGGACAAAATATTTCCTTTATTCTCCATTTTTCTAATTTATAAACATGTCGAGTGGTCTATTAAATGTTAAAAATCTTTTTTATGAAATTAAAGTTTGCTCAATATGCTTTCTTTTTCTCTTTGTAGGATTTTCTCAGTACTGAGATGGATTGAAAGTTGATGCAGGAGATTTGAGATAGATTATATTTTTTCTACCAATAACAAGATACCAAATTTAAAATTTTATCTAAGTTTAAGAATATATATTTTTTGTAATTTTAAAGATACAAAATGACCTCCATTGCTGAAGCAAGAAATTGCTCGTTTAAATTGGAAGATAGAAATGTTTTGAATAATTCCAACTATATTGTAACAGAAAGCATAGAATTTACTGAAGATGAACCTCACAACATTTCTTTTATTTCTGAATTGGACAAAAGTGAATTGGACATTGAACTAGAGATTTGTGAGGAAATTTTAAGGTTAGATGATGATGGAACATCCACTGACTCTAATGAACAGCTCTTTGAATATATTGATCTTGAAAATATCTTTGACTCCCCTGAGTCTGTGTTGGAAATTCAACAGGGTGCAGGCATTGATGGTTCTTATCAACAGGGTTCTCAAAATATAAAACTTGAATGTGCCGATATCTACGAGTCTGATGTTCAAAGCAATGTACAGACATGTAACGATCCAGCAAAAGAACAACTTTTTGCCAATGATTCCAAGCCTCTTGTTTGTAAACCTGATAGTGACAACAAAAAAAGCTGTAATTCGCAGGATTTACCTTCAAGGTCTAAAGTTTTTGAAGAAGAATTTGACTCTGAAATAAAAAAGTGCTGTGATATTTTGAAAGATGAAGAACCGTCTGATACAGATCACCTTAGCCAAATACCACTTCGACCTCAATTTAATAATACAACCGATTCATCGCACATTCTTACCGAAAAGGAAATTAAAAAGGAAAAGATAGAAGTGGCGGTTCCTGCAGAAACAATTGTTAAATCTGAAGAAGTAACTATAGATGCCTCTGTTCACCTTGATCAGGTTCTGCTACCGGCTCAATTCACTAATATAGCAAATTCATTGAAAATTTTGAATGAAAAGGAAATTAAATCAGAAAATAAAGAAATGCCAGTTCCTGTGGAAGCCAGAAGTCCAGTTAAAGATGAAGAACCATCTGATACAGATGCTACTGGTGACCTTAGCCAAATACCACTTCTACCTCAATTTAATTATACAACCAATTCATCGCACATTTTTACAGAAAATATAGAAGCGTCAGTTCCTGCAGAAACAATTGTTAAATCTGAAAAAGTAACTATTTGTCCCTCAGTTCACCTTGACCAGGGTCTGCTACCGGCTCAATTCACTAAAACAACAAATTCATTAAAAAATTTGATGGAAAAGGAAATTAAATCAGAAAATAAAGAAAGGCCAGTTCCTGTGGAAGCTACAAGTCCTGTTAAACTAGAAGACATTCCTTTGCCAGTTTCTGAAGGGTCTACTGAAAAGATGCGTAAAAAGCGGAATTGTGAAGAGTCGCCAGATTCAGATTCCATAAGCATTGTGTATGAAAGTGACAGAACAAAAGCTAAAAAACTTAAATCTGTAATTCATGTACCGAATCTTAACATGGAAGTTAGGGAAAAAGATGACGATGAACTCTCTTTGTTTGCAGAAACTGATATAACAGTAGAGGAAGAATATGAAGAGGTGGAAGGTTTGGATTCTCCACAATATTCTAGAGAACATTCTGACTCTGAGCAAGATGATGCTAGGAACAAGAAAGTTTCACCCCGAAGTGTTGTAGTAGTACCAGAAACAGATTACCTGCAAGAGGAAAGAGAAGACATCAATGATTCAGGTTGGGAGTCTATGAAAAATCTATCGAGTGAAGAAGAAAGATACGAGTTTGTTAGGAAAACTTGGATGAGTTCTAGCTTACCCAATCCCAATAGAAATTTAACTTGTCATTCATACCGTAAACGGCATCTAAAAAAATCGTCAGCCCAGCGCATTGCAAGAAAACGAAAGGCCACGAGCAGCTTAGACGACGCGAATGCAAATCCTCCAAAGCGGCAACGTTCCTGCACGTACCTTTACGATATAAACATAGATTTCTTAAGCACCGAGATGCATAAGCAGAAGGCGGTACTAAAAAAACAAATGCAAAGCGAAGTCAACCATCTAAACAATATATATTTTCAGAAAGAACAAAATTTAAAAAGAGATAACCATCACAGGCGTAATAATTCTTATGAGCAGATCTACGACCTACGTCACAGGTGCCAGCAAGAAAGGGCAAACATTAAACAACAGTACAATACGATATCAAGTCGGTGCACTTCCGACCTTGATAGTGGAATTGACAAACTGAACCAAGCTAGAAATGAAGTGCTCCAGTTTTTCAGTTTTTACAAGGGCTTAAATTCTGAAGACCCTACAGTTTTGTCTAACTCTCAGCTCACGGAATTGGAGGACATTGAGAACATTTATTTGCAGTTTGATAAATTTTACAAAGGATAAGATTTTGTCAAATTTACTATCTATAGAATTTTCATTAGTGGAGGAGTAATTGATTTAAATTATTTATTAACAGAAGTTAATTTTTTTTCTGTAATGTAGTTAAATAAGATTTTATTTTGTTAATCAGTAGGAGGAACCCAATTGAATTCCAATTGGCTCAATTTTGTTCTAATGCTATAATTTAATTAAAAAAATTTTTACTGGTTTTAAGTTCAGTTGTCAAGTCTAACTACAGGATTTGTGTTATGGTTGCTCTGGTCTCCCTTATGTACCCATTGAATAAGTTATCTTAATTCAGATAAGTACCGATGGATTCAAGCATTTTCGAAATAAATTAACTTGTATCATAAGCGGGAAAACTTTCCCTGAATCGATTTATACAAAAAAAAATATTTATTTAGGAAAAAAAATTGAATTTCTGAAGTACGTAGTTAAAAATTTTATCTTTTTTTACATGATACTCAAGGAAATTTTTGTAGCTATTTCAAAGTAATGAAAACAATTTTATTGACATATTTGTAAATTATATTTGTTATGTATAATGGTTATCTATTTCAGTGTTTTTATTTTCAAATGCCATTAAATTGTTATAAAAATTAAAATGTGCCTTATTTTTCGAATAGTTTATGATTCTAATTTCGAATTTAGATTACAGTAGTACATTATTCAGCTATGATCTGATTTTTAATATTACTCTAATATAATTCCATCATCACTGTAAAAACAGTACGAATAACTTCAAGTCATATAAGTGTAACTACCAGACAATTATACAAGTTAATTAGATTGTGTGTTCGATTCCCAGTTGTGTAGGTAGATTTTCAGGATGGGGAACTTTTTGCTTGGGTTCTCTCGGCATGTTTTAAAAATACAAAGATAACTCAGATTCATTGAAATTTGAGTATCAAAATTAGTAGTGACAGTAATTAGTAGCCACAAAAAAAACTAAAATTATCAGCAGTACTCTTTATTAGTTACCAAGTACCCAATAGAGCTGCTATATATGGGGCATGGTAATTTTTAAATCGGAGTAAAATGAAGATTTGAGAATTTGAACAAAAACTTCTTTTCACATTTATAAATTAGATGTTCAATCTATACAAATACCCATTCAACTGATTTATCGTTTAAAAAAAATAGACAGCAAGAATTGCAACCAGTTTTCGGGAGGATTGAAAGCTAGAATGGACTATTAATTGTAAAAAAAAACTCAAGGAGTTTGTTCATGGTATTTATAGCAGAAGTATTTTAGTTCTTTAAAGAAGTAGTTTAGTATTAAAAGTTAATTTTTTCAAAGTTACTTGCAAAATATACTTATAAAAATATAATTCTTGTTTGAAAAATGTTTATAAAAGAATACATGTAGGATTTTTTTGGGGGAGTGTCATGCACCACCTATTACAGATAAAACCAATTTTATAAAAGTCACATAATAAGTCACTTATAAATAAGTTAAATTATGTGTAGCTTCTTTCAACATTAAGTTTTTTAATTATTTCTGCATATGAAAATGAATTCTTCTACCTGAGTAAATTTTTATTACTTATTATACAAAAGTATTTATACTAATTGAATCATTATTTCGCTATTTTACACCAATGCATGCTTGAACATTCCATTATGTTCATTTTTCATTAAATAAAACTAGAACTAACTTTGTAATTTGTTGTTATTAACATAATCTCCAATAAAAGTGTCAATAACACTTTTATTGGAGATTATGTTAATAACAACAAATTACAAATGCTGAATTAATGACATACTAGAATTAGATAAAAATCATAACATTTTAATGCAAACGTAATTTGACAAGAAAATTAAACATACCCTAGAGCACTTAGCTGTGCAGAGAGATAATTAAAAAGTGTGCAGTGTATTAGAACTTTTTGACTAATTAGCTTACAAATAAAAGTTCAGAGTTTTTTTAAATTTAGACATGGATATAAATTTAAAAACAGCAGATGCCATTATCGATAGGTCTACCTTTAGGTAATATCTAAGCATTAAATCGTGAAATTTAACATTTTTAACAATTGTACATGGCATGCCTAATAGGAAAGTTACAAATAAGAGAGAATCATATCGAAATAGTAGATGATGCATTTGTACACAATAGGTAAATTGTGTAAGTTTGTGAAGTAGATTTAAATTAAGTTAGAGTTTTAAGGTCAAGAAAATCATGGATATTTCTAAGCAACAAAACTACACATCCGAATCCGATCCTCTAGCATCACTATCACTTCCTTTTTTATCATGGACATCTATTTCTTTCTTGGACCGATCCTCCTTGTCGCTTTCGGCCTCGGTAGTCGATCGCCGTGGACTCCTCGATTTCGATCGCTTGGGGGGACTCCTAGATGAGGATTTCCTCTTGGATCGTGATTTCTTATCCCGAGACGACCTGTACTTGCTGGAAGATGGTGTCACCGATCGCTTGGATCTTCGCCTCGGAGATGGGGATCTCCTCGATCGCCGTGGTGGAGAAGGCGATCTCTTGGACCTTCTTCTAGGAGGACTCGGGCTTCGTTTCGATGAGTGCTTGCTGGATCGCCGAGGGGAGCGCGACTTGTGTCTCGATATGGACTTCTTGTCTCGAGTGCGAGGAACTTCGGGACTTGAGCTGTCTGAGGAGGAGTAGCTACGCCTTTTCCTGATGTTTCGTACAGGGGATCTTGTACGTTTTCGGTCTCTTGATCGGGATCGGAATTTCTTTGGAGAGCTTTTGCTGGACTTGGACAAGCGGCTCTTACTGCGGGACCTTGACCTGCTTCGACCCTTTGTTTTTTCTTCTGTGGTTTTTGCTTCACTAATATTTTCTTTTTCGGGAGCTATGGGATCATTATTTGTGGAGGAATCTTGAGTAGACTCTTTAGCAATGCTGGCATTTGAAGTTTCATCTTCGTTCATTGCTTCAACGGCTGGTATTTCTGCTTCCTTCATCTCATCTTCTGGGGGTTTAATTATCGGACTACCTTCTGGTTTCTCTACTGAAGGAGATGGAACTTTTTCTGCAACATCATTAACATCCTTCAATTCATCTGTAGCAGGTTTCGATGGTTCCCTGGATCTAGATCTGGAAGAGGCAGCTTTAGGTTCCAACTCTTTAGACTTGGAAGCCTTACTTGGAGATCGAGATCTATCCTTTTTGGGTGAACCTCTACTTTTAGATCCAGATTTTCCACTTCGCTTAGAGCGCTCCAAACGACTCCTGGAACGGGACTTTCGGCTTCTCGACAGCCTGCTTCTTGAACGAGAACTTCTTTTAGCTTTGGATGGACTCCTGGAACGGGACCTTTTACTCCTTTTCGAGCGTTCCAAATTGCTTTTGGAACGGGATCGACGACTCCTGCTAGGACGAGAGTGGGGGCTCCTTGAACGAGATCGCCTGACCTTCTTGCTCCCTCTCGATTTTGAGCCACTTCTCCTGGAACGAGAACGCCGGCTCCTGGAATGGGATCGCTCGCTTCTCTTGGCCCGCCTGGCCTTGCTCCTTGAACGAGATCGCCTGGGCCTGCTTCTGGATCGGGACCTTCTGATCTTACTCTTTGATCGAGAGCGAGTTCTCCTTTTTCTCGAAGTAGATCGTCGTCTCCGATCCTTCGAACGGGAACGCTTGTCTCTCTTGCGAGAGGATCTTCTCGATGCAGAGCGCGAACGCCTCCTGGAACGGGAAGAAGATCGCCTCCGAGATCGTGAAGATGACCTTCGTCTTGACCTCGAACTTTTGCTTCCGCCGATTTCGGGCTCGACTACCCGAGCGATCAAACTCTCAGCTTCCTTCAATCTTTTCATTGCTTCTTCCGTATCCTTCTCGGATATAATTTCGGTATCCTTCTGAGGCTTCACTATGGCCGAACTAGAGTGCGCTATCTTCAACTTGCTTCCTTTTAAAGTGATTCCATCACACTGGAGTGCCTTGACGATGGATGTGCGATCGGTGAACTCAACAAATGCAGACTGGTGAAGAGTGGTTTTATCGAGACCAGCCATTCTCAGGTATTTCACCTCACCCACAACACCGTTAATGAAATCAAGCAGGTGGGTGGCGGTCACTTGAGGGTTGATGTTTTCTATGTACACGGTTCTCCGAATTTCTTCAATGGTATTAGGATCTTGGTCAGCCGAAAGTGGAGGGTATTGAGGAAGTCCTAAAATATCCAAATTTGTGTCTGTAGATGTGATGACTAAGTTGCCATCAACAGCAGCGATGTCATTGCTGACATCTTTGAAGCCAGAAGACAGTAAGCCGGGCAATGCAGAGGCGGGGTTCAGGAGGTCGAGAGTAGTGCTGTCTTCGTTCGGGATGTCTTTGCCAGGTATAGCAACCACAACAAGAGCTCGATCAATAAACACTGTATTTGTCAAATGCATAGCTACTCTAACACTCCAAGACTCAGCATACTTAACGTAGCATACTTTAAACTGCGGTTGAACTACAGTAACTGTAGGATACATTCGTATGTCTTTAATTTTGCCCATAAATCCAAATAGCTTTTCAATTTGATCTAATGTAGCCAAGCTAGATACATTGCTCACTTGAGCAATCAGAGGAAGATCTTCACCCATTGTGAAAGTTCTCAGGTATAAATTGGCTTCAATAGTTATCTTGCTTCGTAAACGATTGCTTACCGCACTGGAGTCAGTCTAGATAAGAAGCATAGTGAAGAAATTCATGCAATTTAATTTGACTTTCAAAGTTCAACAAGTCAGTAAAGCATTATATTGCTTTGATGATAGTAAAGATTAAAATATTTAGTAAAAAAACATCAATATTTAGCACAACTATGCTATGTATTTAGCTGAAAATCGTAGCCATTTTGCCGCACAAGCACAAGAAACAACAAAAGCAAAACAGCAAAGCAAACAATTCAAAAACTGAACTGAAGACACTACAAGTATTTGAAATTTAAATATTTTATATAATGAAAATAGATATTCGTAGTAAAAAACTTTTTCAAACTCTCAATATGTTTTCCGGAATTTTTTTTGATTTTTCTTTAATGATTTAACAATTTAATAACTCTAGCTTGGGGCTTTGTTGTGAGTAATAAAACAAAAAAAAGTTTTCAACAAACTGGGACCTTAACTGCAGTTGGTTTGTTTATATTTGGGCATGAGTTTCTGAATGCTATAAATTTTTAAAAATCGAATCATGATTTCAAATAACCTTATTCGATTTCGATGTCTTCAGAATCCTTTTAGGATTTTCCAAGCCACAATGGCAGCTCAAAGCAAGAAGGACTTCGAAGCCATTGCGACGTACAACAAGCTCAGAAAACAACCTCTGGCTGACACCTCACACACAGCCTCTGAAATCAGAGAAGCCAAGTTTTATTTCGACAAGGTAAAGGAATTCAGGAAGAGGTCCGAGGAGGGCTTCGAACCTTCCAAACTGTTCATGGTGTGGAGAATCGCCTCCCTTGTCCATCGTCCTATGTGGGAAAAGCAAGCCATAGTGAAGCTGGGCTTAGCTGATCGCACTTCATCCAAGTGCGCGATTGTCATGAACACCGCTTCGAACAATAAGTTCTTGTGGTCCATAAAGCACCTGATTCGAATTCAGCCCATCACTTTTCCAGATGGAATGCCGACGGAGGAGGATGCCTATGCTACATTTTTGAAGCAAGGTGGGGAACTGGTCGTCCACCAACGCTTGAAAGTGGACCCTAAAGAACTCGAGAAAGATCCGGAGTACGAAACTTCTAAGTTGGATCCGAGAACTATCCGCGAAGATTTGCGTCTGAAGTGGCAGAAAGGCTATCCTAAGATGTGTTGAAGTTGGTTGAACAGCTTAACTAATGTTTTTGTGTATGAAAAAATGTATGTATAGTTTAAAAAAAATTGTCTTAAGTTAGGATTGTGATTTATTTTGTCTCCATGTTTCTGATTAATATTAATAGCTGCATTTCAAATAGTTTTAAGCAGTTTATATCCCCACACCTCATCATTAAGCAACCTTCATCAATTTTATAGATAAAGCCTTATAACAAAAAAGTAAGGAGCTTAGTGAAAGAACATGCTAAGTGACATTTTTAAAAAGTAGATAGTTTTGTGTCATAGAACATGTTATTCCACCTTTAACGTTAACAAGATTCCTTTTTTTCATATAAACTTTGTATTTAGCATATTTTTTCATCTTTGTGAGTGCTGTTTTTAATGTTAAGTGTAAACAAAAGTGCTGGGGATCCCAGTCGGTTAGGCACTCACCTAGCATGCGAAAGGTCCCAGGTTCAGGTGCGGGCATCACCAAAATAACTGCCGACCTATAATTGGTCTGTGCAGCCAAAATGTCCAACGAATAATACCCTGTGTAAGGGAGTGCATGTTAAATATCCTTCAAAGTCCTAACGCTGCTTATGATATTGCCCTTAACGGTTGCGTTGGGTGCCTATTCAGGTGTCGGCTTGTCACTTGACTGTGGTTCTAAAATACGATGCACGTCGCCAATAGCCCTTGTGTAGCTCAAGTACGAAGATAATTCAAACCTAACCTAACCTAAGTGTAAACAAAAAAACTTTAAAGCTGTTCTTGTTCTCACCATTTTGTCACTTAGCACATTCTTCCACTAAACTCTTCAAATAAGAGAGTACTTACGTAATGATACCACCACAGCTACAGATTTGGCAGTTTTTAAGTGCCACCAATCAACACCTACATTTTTTGAGAGAAATTACAACAACAAACAACACGGAATCTAAAAGATAACTGTGTTTGAAAAACAGTGTTGCTCTTTTTTAGGACAACACAACTTCTGTTGTTGTAGCATTAATATGCAAGTATTGATAACTAACATTTTAAAACATAAAATTTTCAAAATTGACAAAGAAGAAAAATTTGCAAACAGCAATTGAATTGAAACCGACAAATAATGGGAGATCTCATGATTTTCTCAGAAGTAGAAGACAATTTATTCTTATAATGTTTTTTCTTTTTAGCGCTCTTAGTGATTTGGCGAGATTCATTTTGAGTATGTTTTGGGAGGCGGCTTTAATATTGGATTATAGGTCCTTTTTTTTTATGTCGCTTTAACAATGTTTAGCTTTGATAATTCTTTCTATGCAGAAAACAGCTTAAGCTTTTGTTTCTATATATAATCAAAAACAGTTCTTAGTTCGATTGACAACTTGTTTTAATCATATAAAGGTGTAGTTACTTTTGAATTTTAAATAGCCCTGTTGTTTTTATATCCAAGTTATAAATAATTTTTTTTTAAAAATAAGTTTTGGAAGAAAATTGGAATTCAGTATTTATTTTAGTCTCTCTTACCCAATCAAAAAATATTTCAGAAAAGAAAATATTAAAAAATTAGCTATGCTAGTTACAAGTTACTTCTTTATAGTCAAATGGATATCATTACAACATTTTCACTACAACAAAGCAAATTTCAATGGGGTTTTGTTAGTTTGCACTTGTAGCTAATTATTAAAAAAAAAATAAAATTCAGATATACTCGAATCAAATTGCAGAAATAAGTTGCCATGTGTAGCACAACCATTCTCTTCAAATTAGTGATCGGACGAGTCTCATCTTGAAGACATTTTCGGAAGCTGGTTTAATATTTGATTAGCAATCCATTTTTTTTTATGTTGCTACAAAATTGTTTATATCACTTCTACTTTAATAAAAATGGTAGAAATTTACTGTACGTAACCATTGGCGAACTTTCCGAAATCGCGCCAAAAGACCCTATTCTGGCGACTTTCCAGATCAGAAACCCTACCGAAATGGGCAAATAACGGTCAGATAGGGTTGCCGGAATACGTCATCGTTGCGAAGTCAAGGAATTCGAATCATCAGTCGAAGTCAGACAGCTTGCCACAAAAAATTATTTATCGCCAAATCCTAAAAACCGCGCAACTGGTTACCGTACAGTAAATCCGATCCATTAAAATCCACTTCAACTTTAAATTAAGTACATTACCATTTTATTACAGATTTTAAATTTACACATAGTTAAGAGTTAAACTAAACAAATATGTACATATTTGTAGGTAGATATATATTTTTTAAATTTGATCATAAAAAAGGTGTTCGTGGAACATCTAAGTTAAAGAAAAATCATATGAATGCAAAAATCCAAATTAATTGTACCGATTTATCATTAATTATGATATTGATTATTTAAAGGAAATTAGAGAGAGAGTATAAGTAATGTTGAAATAAAAATACCCCTCCAGTAACATTTTAAAGCTTAAAAAGGAATAATGAAATATTATTTTTTTTACAGATATGTTTAGTTGTGCTGAACTTAATTAAAAAATTTTGCAATTCAAATTTTATAGTTGAAAGCATGGAAAATAGTTTTTTTATAATTGCGTGAAAAAAATCCGACTTTTACATTATAATTTCAATATCAGATGCGTGCAAAAAGTTAGACTTTTTGAAACAGTGAAAAAAAGTAATTTTTTCACCCAAAAGCAGTGAAAAAAAGACTTTTTTTCACTATTTTCATAAGATGCCAACATTTCAAGTAAAATTTCGATTTGATAATATTTATAAAATCCAAAGATTTATCGATGTGCTTTTTTTAAAGATATTATGCGCGTGAATTATTTTTGAATCAATTTTTTTCTCGCGATGGGAATGAGTCACGCTCTTCGAACTGCGAGTTCATTGGTTGTTTTCTTTGACAAAATGTTGAAACCCGCTTATTGGTTTTTTATAGCGTCACGCGCTCCGAACTGCGAGTTCATTGGTTGTCATAGAGATCTTAATAAAAGTATTAGAGTGGAGATCACGTGACCTATCTATGCTAACGACGGGACGAGCCTGGGGGCCGCCATCTTGAGTCCGAGACCAATTTTTTTAAGTCGAAATTGCTTAGAAAAAAATTAATTAAATTCTAAAATATTAAAAAAAAATACCATAAAAATACTAGCTGCATTTTGGAATATTTTTAGCGACTTTAAAAGAACTTTTAACGCTTTTCTAGTATTTTTATAATGTTTATTTTGTAATTTTAGAATTAAATTTTACTTTTTGCCTAGCATTCTTTTTCTTTATGTGATGGCGACACTGGTAACTTGCAGCCATAGCCGTCACATTAAGAAGAAGAAGACGTGGAAAATAAAATTTAATTCGAAAATTACAAAATAAATATTATAAAAAATACTAGAAAAGCGTTAAAAGTTCTTTTAAAGTCACTAAAAATATTCCAAAATGCAGCTAGAATTTTTATGGTATTTTTTTTAATATTTTAGAATTTAATTAATTTTTTTCTAAGCAATTTCGACTTAAAAAAGTTGGTCTCGGACTCAAGATGGCGGCCCCCAGGCTCGTCCCGTCGTTAGCATAGATAGGTCACGTGATCTCCACTCTAATACTTTTATTAAGATCTCTATGTTGGTTGTTTTCTTTGACTAGGACTTTTTTCTTATCTTTGACCTTTTTCTGGAAGCCCACAATGCATTTTAGTCTAATTAGCACGTGAATTATTTTTAACCAATAAGATTTGATTTTTTTCACGCAATTATAAAAAATAGTGTATGAAACACGTGCGAAAAGTAAACTTATTAAAACACGTGTCATTATTTCACTCGCTCGTACCTCGCTTGTGAAATAAAATCCACTAGTTTTTAAAAGTGTTACTTTTCACACTTGTTGCATAAATAACTATTTTATAATTGCGTGAAAAAAAGCCGACTTTTACATTATTATTTCAATATCAAACACGTGCAAAAAGTGTAACTTTTTGAAACAGTGACACAAAGTACTTTTTTTCACCCAAAAGCAGTGAAAAATAGATATTTATGCAACTAGTGCGAAAAGTAATGCTTTTTAAAACAAGTGGATTTTATTTCACGAGCGAGGTACGAGCGAGTGAAATAAAGACACGTGTTTTAAAAAGTTTACTTTTCGCACGTGTTTCATACACTATTTTTTATAATTGCGTGAAAAAAGTCAAATCTCATTGGTTCAAAAATAATTCACGTGCTAATTAGACTAAAATAGACTAAGAGATGTCAAGGAAAACAACCAATAATCTCGCAGTTCGGAGCGCGTGACGCTATAAAAAACCAATAAGCGTGTTTCAACATTTTGTCAAAGAAAGCAACCAATGAACTCGCAGTTCGAAGGGCGTGACTTAAGAAATATTCCCATCGCGAGAAAAAAAATTCATTGATTCAAAAATTATTCAAGCGCATAATATTTTTAAATACAGCAGATCGATAAATCTTTGGATTTTATGAGTATTATCAAACCGAAATTTTACCTTGAAATGTTGGCATCTTATAAAAAGAGTGCGACAAAGTCTTTTTTTCACTGCTTTTGGGTGAAAAAAAGTACTTTTTTTCACTGCTTCAAAAAGTCTAGCTTTGTGCACGCGTCTGATATTGAAATTATAATGTAAAAGTCGGCTTTTTTTCACGCAATTATAAAATAGATATTTATGCAACTAGTGCGAAAAGTAATGCTTTTTAAAACAAGTGGATTTTATTTCACGAGCGAGTGAAATAAAGACACGTGTTTTAAAAAGTTTACTTTTCGCACGTGTTTCATACACTATTTTTTATAATTGCGTGAAAAAAATCAAATCGCATTGGTTCAAAAATAATTCACGTGCTAATTAGACTAAAATAGATTAAGATATGTCAAGGAAAACAACCAATGAACTCGCAGTTCGGAGCGCGTGACGCTATAAAAAACCAATAAGCGTGTTTCAACATTTTGTCAAAGAAAGCAACCAATGAGCTCGCAGTTCGAAGGGCGTGACTTAAGAAATATTCCCATCGCGAGAAAAAAAATTCATTGATTCAAAAATAATTCACGCGCATAATATTTTTAAATACAGAAGATCGATACATCTTTGGATTTTATGAGTGTTATCAAATCGAAATTTTACTTGAAATGTTGGCATCTTATAAAAAGAGTGCGACAAAGTCTTTTTTTCACTGCTTTTGGGTGAAAAAAATTACTTTTTTTCACTGTTTCAAAAAGTCTAGCTTTGTGCACGCGTCTGATATTGAAATTATAATGTAAAAGTCGGCTTTTTTTCACGCAATTATAAAAAGTACTTTGTGTCACTCTTTTCATTAGATGCCAACATTTTAAGTAAAATTTCGATTTGATAATACTCATAACATCCAAAGATTTATCGATCTGCTTTATTTAAAAATATTATGCGCGTAAATCATATTTAAATCAATGAAATTTTGTTCTCGCGATGGGAATATTTCTTTAGTCACGCCCTTCGAACTGCGAGCTCATTGATTGCTTTCTTTGACAAAATGTTGAAACACGCTTATTGGTTTTTATAGCATCACGCGCTCCAAACTGCGAGTTCATTGGTTGTTTTCTTTGACATCTCTCCTGGAAGCTCCAAACTCATTTTAGTCTAATTAGCACGTGAATTATTTTCGAACCAATGAGATTTGATTTTTTTCACGCAATTATAAAAAATAGTGTATGAAACACTTGCGAAAAGTAAACTTTTTAAAACACGTGTCTTTATTTCACTCGCTCGTGAAATAAAATCCACTAGTTTTAAAAAGCATTACTTTTCACACTAGTTGCATAAATATCTATTGGTTTACTGTTTTCCCATAAAAAAAAGTGGCTTAAAATTATTTTTTAAAACAATGAACATATCCGCTCAAAAGCAGTTTCATTAGATTAAAAAAAAAAATCAACGGAGAACTGCAGAATTTTTTTCCCCTTGGAAATCGCAGAGTATACAATTTGAAGAGCTTAATGTAAGAATGTGCACTGTAAAAAATTTGGCTTGAATTTACTAACGATTACTTAGTAACTTTACAGGAAAACACCATTTACTAGAAAATCATCTGTAACCTAAAGAAACTACTGTAGCAATACTAAGAAATACTAAGTAAATTGATGTAACGCTTACAGCGCCACCTGGCTATCTTTTTGAGATATGCGTAGTTTCCCTTGTTGGATTGTTTTGTTTCTCGAAATTTGTTCGATCGGCCATCGAATTTAGCAAAAACTAACCGGTGATCGCGTCCGTAAATTGAAAATGTACGAGACTAAGAGATAAAAGTCTGATTCGATATCGGTCAAAGGTGAAAATTCAATCAATGTACGTTTCATCGAAAAATTAGGACTAATCGATATCACAACGATGAGAAACCGAAAAACGTGGTGGGTTTTTTTTTTATTTTAGCACATACATACAAATTGCGTTAAATTATTTCTAAAACTTCAAATCCGAAAGCTTTATATCGATCAAGATTTCAACCTCATTCAAGGGCGTACCCAGGATCTCATTTAGAGGGGGGCAGGTAATTGTAGGGGCCCCTATTTTCTTAGTTGGATGGGCCCCCCTAAGGAATTTTCCTTTAAAAATGTAACGGGGCCCTCCAAATCAACCCTTTAAATAATCCGTGCTATCATCTGCTGCTTTGCCATACCAGATTAAGAAGAGTATTGGATTACAATGGTATAGCAATTTGATATAACAATTACGTTGTCTTGTTTAATGTATGGTAAATGTAACCTTTAATTTTACACAAGTCGGTAACCCATTACAAAATCTCTTGGCCCATTAGTTGTCCATGTTTAGACTGAAACGATACGTATTGCGGGCCCCAAATTCAAAAAAAGACTTCACTTGCAAAAAGTCTCAATAGGATTTGGGAACCCAGAAAGTTAGTGGGCCCAATTATGTATATAAAACCCCTTTTACATATAGAATATATATCAATTGGGGGCTTCAGAGGAAAGTGGGCCCAATTACTAACAAATGGCCCGATTTGAAAAATATTTAGGCCCCTTTATGCATGAGGTATTGGGCCCCCAGAGGCCAACTCAGGACCAATCGCAAAAATATGGGCCTCAATTCGTACATCATTAGTAGGCCCTTTTTATATCAAATTATATAAAAGATCCTCTGGGGGCAAAGTGGGCCCCAGGTTCCGACTGGGAAGAAATGGACTCGATTTTTTTTAAAAAATGCATCTCCTTCCTTATAATATAATATTTACAGGGGCCCCCATAAGACCGGGGCCCACTTCCCCCTTTCTAGAGGGGGGCAGCTGCCCCCCTCTGCCCTATGGTGGGTACGCCTATGACCTCATTATTTACACGCAAAGGATCTGCATGTCCCGATGACCGCGTGGCATTACGTGCTACTTCTCGTTGAAACATGAGCTAGCTAATCTTGAGGTTGCGAGTTCAAATCCTGCGACCTGCTCCGGAAAAGTCGAAATAATACTTGACTGAAAGAAAATTAGTGGCGCCCTCTTGTTTAACATTTTTGAAACTGCTAGTTACTAACTTTTTCCTAGTAAAGATACTACATAAGTGGATGTATTGATTACTAGAATATATCTTGTAACGTTTACTGAAGTTTTTATAGTATGCTCGCAATTTAAATGATTGTAGTGGATACTAAGCTTTAATTAGTAATATATACACATATTTCTTATGTAACATTACTAAAAAAACTTATGGAAGCTGAGTTTCCTAGAGAATTCTTAGTAACCTTACAGATTTTTTTTTAGAGTGTGCTAAGCGACATTTTTGAAAAAATTGAGATTTTTGTGTCAATGAACATATTATTCTATTCTTCAAAGATAAAAAGTACCCCCATTTTCATAAACTAAAAGTGTAGTATATTTTTTACCTTTTGAACCTGCCACTTTTAACCGATTGAACTGCAAACGATAAACTTTAAAGCTCGTTTTCACTATTCTAACACGTAGCACGTTCTTCCCCTTAGCTCTTTAATTGTGTCACTCCTATACCTTACCATCTTATCAAGATTCGGGTTCGGGCATCCCCAAAATAACTGCCGACCTATAAACGGCCCGTGCATCCAAAAATGTCCGACGAATAATAGTTCTTGTAGAGGGAGTGCACGTAAATATGCTCTTCCGCTGCTTACGATGTCGCCCTTAAGAGGACTCCACTTGGACGCTCCAAGTCAGCCTTCTAGATTTGCCGAAATCCAGGTGGACCACAATCTGCACTTTATCGCCTTTCGCTGTCATGAATACGATTGATCTTGCCCATTCAAACAAAATGGCCCCCCACTGTGACCACATGTCCCCCCCCCCCCACTATGCCTAGGGGGCTGATCAGGGAACAGTGAAACGGGCCTTTTGGTGGTTTTAGATGGGTTTCTGGTGTTGCGTTTTATGTTGTGCTCGGCCGTTGCCTCGATAAAAATCCTATGTCTATTGTTTATTTAAACGAAAATTTTGCTCTCTTCCTTTTTTTTCTTCTTAATTATCATTTTAGAATTAATAGTAATATTTATTTAAATTGAGTTTTAAAAAAAATGAAGTTATAAAGGTTATATTCTAAAGCAAAAAAAAATATTCTAAGGAGGCGTTGTATTATAGTTAATTATCAAGCTGTAGACATTTTAAATTTCATTTGAAAATTCGTGCATAAAAGTTTATTTTATCATTAAAAAAGCCTTTCACGTATTCATGAAACTAATTACTTACTACTATTAACTTGTATGAAACTTTAGGTAATTTAAATATTGCAATGAGGTCGAAAATCCGAAATAGATATTTTGTGTTTTCGACGCGTGTTGGAGAAAGCCGATTCCAAAATGTGGTTTTGAACTTTGGGTCCGTCTGTCCTCAGTCATTCTGTGTGTCTGAAACTCGAACTAAAAGAGACCCAAATTTAAAATTTGGTACACGAAATCCTATCACCTGGATGTCATAATTATCAATGGATGTCATAATTATCAATGTTTATTAAAAGTGAGTTTAAAAAAACAACAACAACCAGGAAGTTGGTTATTCTGAAACAAAAGAAAAATGGTTCTATGGGGCCATTTGGAAGCTGCAAGGCCCATTTGCTTTGTCTAAATGGTAATCTGGAAAGAAATTTCGCTGATGTAACCAGTCTATTTTACTTTGTGTTGTTTTTATATGTTTGGTAGATAGTTGGGGTGATTTAGAGAAATTAGTTCTCTTGGGGGGGGGGGGGGTAATTATACCTACTTTTGTTGGAGTAAAATGTGTTGGAGGCTTAGATATTACTAAGGACTAATACTCAAATGTTGAATTAACTGTCATGAAAATATTTTAATCTAATTTCTATAATAAATATACATTGAATCTCGGAAATAAAAGTACAGGAAAAAAAATATGGAAATAAAAGCAACGGATAAAAAGCACGCGGAAAAAAAAGCATTACTATAGAGAAACTCATTTTTTGTTTTTGTTTTTATAAAGTTATAATGTTAAAAGAAAGATTCCCGTGCGTCACAACTAGCCATTTCCTCCATTGGTCTTTTTAATTATGCTTTTTTTGGTGTAGTAGGCGCTGAAGATAATGCTTTTTTACTTTTAAATATTTTTCTTCTACATTAATTTAGCAAACTATATGTTTTTTCCAACTATTATCCTGTTATTCCTTCTGCTCCATACTAACCATTATTCGAATGTAAAATGCCTAACATAAAATTCTTAAAAAATATACGGATTTAATTAGTTATTAATTAATTTATTGTTTTAAGACGTTTGTTACTTGCACACAAAACAAATTAATTTTAAACACAAAAATTAATTAATTTAAATTAAAGAACTTAAAACAGTTCATCTTCTCCGAATTATAGAAAAAAAATTTAAATCTTTCAAACAAACAGTTTGTACTTGCTATTGCAATATTAAAACTACGTCAAGTAAAAACGTTATATCAATCAAATACATTTTTATAACAACGTGCAAAAAAGTTCACTTTTTTATATCATATTCTTTTCGAAATTGTTGCGAAAATGACACTTTACGTGCTTACGTCGCAGACAGTGCCGAAAGTGGGACTTTCGGCACTAGTGCGGTAAAGTAAATAAGAGTATCTGATTGGTAGAAAAACAAAATGATGTCATTAATATCTCCATTGAAACTAAATGGTCATGAAACTCACTTATTTCTATTAGTTCATTACTTTTGCATTTTCTAATATTTCCATGGAAACTACAAGTATTAGAAAAATTATTAAAGGAAATTATATAAGGCAAAAGTAAGAACACGAATTTCAAGCTTTTGCACGTTATTATAAAAAATATTGTAAGCAAACACGAGCCAAATAATACTTTATCTCTTGTCATTATTTCACACGACCAACGGTCGCGTGAAATAAAAGCCACTCGCTTAATAAAGTGATATTTTCGGCACTTGTTGCTTAAATAACTATTAATGCATGTTAAATAACTTTCCATTACAACATTTAATAATAAAAAAATATTAAATAAAAATCAATTAACTTAACCCTAAATATTTAATTTATTTTATATTATATGATAGTATAAACCACAAACTCATATCAAGAAGGTTGCAATTTTAAGTATGATGTTTATTATTAATTAATATTAATTATGTTTATTAATTGCCATTAAATTGAGTGTTAAGTAATTACCAATGTATTTTTTTAATAACTAATACGAACGAGCTATTTCTTTGATGGGAATCTTAATTATAAATTAACTTTAATAATGAATTAAGATATTAATTTGCAGTCAGCATTTTATAAATACGATTTTTTTCTAATTTTCATTAATTTCTTCCAATGAAATTTTTGACACCCCCTGTAATTTTATTCTGGATCCGCCCCCGGTTTGGTATATAAATACTACTGTGAAGTCCTCCTGTAAACCAAATCAGAGATTATATTAGTCTACCGCCTATAGCCAGCCGCCGAATGCGTGTCTTCAGAAGTATTTTCGTGATACAGGATCTCCTGCCTCTAGGCCCGAGGATTCAAGAAGCTCCCTGCCCCCAAACCAGATGTTTCTACTATTATCACCCAACAGCTAATTGACCCCCTGCTGAGGGCAGATAACAGGATCATTAGGCCATTTAGGGTTGCTGTACATGTACTTCCATTTCTGTGTAACTTTTCTTTGAAAATTTCTAAAAAATACAAGTTTTTACATTAAATTTTTTTAAACAGTTTAATTCGATGTGGAAAAGTCTATTCTAAGGCCGAAAGGAAGAATTTTTGCTCTATCTTTATTCGTTAGATAGTTATAATACTATAAAGTTAGAACTTAAAGTAAACTCCATTTTTTACTACTTTCAAAAAATTATTAAAAATACTAAATGTGTGATTTTCACAAAACAAATTGTTAAGAGCCCATCTACTCCTTCCGTTCTTTACAATGACAAAAAAAAATTAGTAACCTTTTATTAAAATTGTGGTGGAAATCGGCTACCGAATATTCTCCATAGGAATAACATTACGATTTTCAAGATGTGAAATTCCGAAGGGAGTCCTCTTAACTGTTGCGTTGGGTGCCAACTCAGGAGTCGGCTCGTCATTTGACCGTGATTCTAAATTATGACTTGAAGCAATGTGAATGAAACAAAAATTTGCGTAAAATTTTTTAAACATATATATAATAATCATGTTTGTCAATCTGATTGTAACTAATCGCATTTAAAAATCTGCTCGTTATAAATAACAGTATGTGCGACGTAATTTAAAATCAAAACTTTTCATTCTTCTAGCCTTTATTTTATTTCTGAATTTTAAAATCCAAAATTTAAAAAAAAAATTCCAATATTGATGAAGAAGGTTAAATTCTAGCATCCGTTGGCGAGGTTATGTTAACCCTTTTGTTACCTGGTCGTTTTGGAAAGACACATCCTAAATATTACCTTTTTCATTTAGGAGATTTCCCACAAACGCGTTCAAAATTAATGTTAATATCTCATCAAATAATGCAAAATAAATAATTCTTTTTTATGCATGGGGTATTTTTAAGGTGCTGAACATTTTTATCTAAAAAAAATCGGGTGTTGCCTTTGGAATTTTCAAAGTTGGTACTCATTTTAATATGTAGACGACCCCTTATAAATTGTTTGAATATTTCCTGAAAATTGACGCCTTATACAAAATTCCTTGATCAATCGCATCCGAGAAACGAGGGGTGAATCGTTTCCCCCCCCAGCTTTTCTAAACTTATATCTCCAAATGTGCGTTTCTATCCCTGTAGAAGTTGCTTTTCCTTTGACTAAGTTTAAATACCGGAAAGCTTACATAAAGATGTAGTACGATGCAATTAGTCCAAAAAAAAAAAAAAAGGCATAACCCGGACATCCAAAGTAAAAGTTTCATTCCCGGTCCAAATTGTTCTACACAGCCTACATATTGTTTGGTAAAAAGTCTCACCATTTTGAGCGTCGGGTTTGGGGGGGAAGGGGGGGGGGTTAAGTTCAAAAATTGGTAGTTTTTTCAGTTTTTCTTGAATATTTAGAAAAATATGCTATTTAGAGCAAAAAGTTCAGTTACAAAAATATTCTACATTAAATTACAAACAAAATGACAAGTTACATTATCGTTGTAAAGTGAACGGTTCCAGAGTTACAACGGGTCAAAAGTAGCATTTTGGAGAAATTTTTCCGATTTTTAGCTAAAATATGAAATTTTCAATGTTAAATGTTCTGGATTGCGTTTTGTAAAAGAAAATATGTACTTTAGTGACCGATGGTATGCTAGTGATAAGCCCTTGAAGAAAGGACAACCTCACCACCTTCTCAAGGGAAGTGGGGGGGGGGGGGATTTACATTATTGTTGTAAAGTGAACGGTTCTAGAGTTACAATGGGTGTAAAAGTAGCATTTTGGTGACATTTTTCAGATTTTTAGTAAATAAGACAGTTTAAGACAAGTGACGCATATCACTTTCATCTACGAACATTGAGGTGAAAGTAGGACTTAATCCGTGTAAATTTCGATCAAAGTGAATTTCTAGCTAACTCTAAAAACGAAATGAGCCTTATTTATCTCTTTACAGTGCACATACAAGCTACGACGACACTGACTTACTTGTTTTATTGAATGTCCATGCATCCCCCAGAGAACAAATTAAAATTGATATAGTACCAAAGAAAAGCAATGAACAGGAAATAATATATTATTTCAGATTTTCAGAAAGGCATTGGGGACATGCTAGGTGTACTCTTGACATTTTTGACATTTGTAGGGGGGCTCAGTAAGCCTAGAGCCTAGCACTGCGAACAGAGGTCTATTGTACTGTAACCTGAACGGTGTACTCTTACCGATATACGCCTTCACAGGATGTGACACTGTATTAGCTATTTATAAGGGGGAAAATTACGTCGTATAGGTAAGTGCGAGTCAGCAACGCTCTTCGTACAAAACTTCTAGTCTTCAAAGACACCAAAGCTGACCCCACTGCAGTGACTGACGCTGGAAAACGTAGCTTTCTTGCAATGTTTGAAGCCAAGAATACTGAAGATCCAGATTGCTTTCGCTGTTTTACTAGAGTTTTACTAGAAGTTACTAGTTTTACTAGAAGGCTACTGCCAAACAATATGTAGGCTGTAATAGAACAATTTGGACCTGGAATGAAACTTTTACTTTGGATGTCCGGGTTCGGGTCTAATTTCACCGTACTAATGTAATGATTCTTTTGCTTAAGTTACTCGAATAAAATATCCTTTTAAGAAACATTTTATAATAGTTTTTCTATAGTTTATGACTCTATCCCATGTTATTAGAAAATAATTTTTTTCCTCTCTGACATTGCACAATAATTTTTTAAAAAAAGTGTGCTATAAAAGAGTCACACATTATGAATTTATTGTACGAATCTAAATACAATTACTAAGACTTTTTTTTTAAAGGAATTCATTGTAAGTAATTAAGGAGTTTCGGACTCTCATAATTATCTACGCCTTAATAACTACTCTTTGAAAATGATGTAGATATCACCCGGGGCTGTTTTAGATACTTTTTGGTCCTATCGGACTCTAGAAGGATAGATCCGACTCTACAGCCACACTTCTTTGAGGAGACATTTGAGGACATTTTAAGTGATAGTTAAGTTACCCAGAAACAGATTTTGCATATTTGAAAATCTACAACTTGGCATCAATGGTCTTTTTATTTTTAAATATCCGTTAAGTTTGAATGTTCGTTATCCATCTATGAAAGACCGGAAAAAAGTAGTTTTGATAGTTCTTTCACCGGTGAATGTAGGGCGTTCAACGGATTCCGGAAATTTACAGAAATATATTGCCTTGCCTTGAGACTCATCACGCCTTATAGGCGCATGATTCCGCAATTGTTGAAACCCAGTTCTTCTAGTTCAGCGCGGCCTCCCTGGCAACTGCCCAGCTTGACCAACCAATATGGTATACCTCCTTTAATATGTTTCGTCGCCACGTCATCCTTGGTCGACCTCTCTTCCTTTTACCTTCAGGAGGCCAAGTTAATGCTATCCGTTCGTTAGAATCGGGGCTCCTTTTTAACGCATGACCGACCCAATGCCATCTTTTTTTTTTTTAAATCATTATGTCATTTATCAAGGATTTGTCTGCTGCTTTTATATATTATGGTTTGAATTTTTTTCTGGTTAATAAATTTTTAGAAATTTTCTTAAACATTTAGTATGAAATGCGTTTAGTTTATTTTCCAGTTGTTTTGTAATTTTCTACGTTTCACAGCCATAAAGTGGTACAGATTTTATAATTGCATTATAGATTTTTAGATTAAGAGAAATGTTTAATGTTGACGACACAGTATTATATATGAAGAGCTTAATGGGAGAAAGTGTTATGTAAAATTTTGAAAAATTGAGATTTTTGTGTCAATGAACAGATATTTCCCTCCTTTACAGATAATAGTTTAGAAATTTTCATAAAATTTAAGTTAAATATCTTTTGTACCGTTTTCAAGTACCTATTAAAGGAGATCTTACTGCAAATTAAAAACTTTAAGAGAGATCTCTACTATGAAAATGGAAAAATAATTTCAACACTGAAACTTTGGAGTAGTTAAAAATGGCGAGGAATGTGTAGCTCTCCTCCACTGACCAATCAAAGTTCAGATTATTCGTGGGAAAAGTTGTAAGTTCAAGGTGACTCAGAAAAGTTTCTGTGAGAACGACTGATCTAGGCGACTGTTTGACAGGGTACAGTTAGGATGTTAAAGTACTAAGTGATATTAAGGATATGGAAAAAAGACAATTTTATAAAGTTTAATTGTGGTTAAAAATATAAGATTTTGAGGGATTAAGTGATTATATGTCATATATTTGATATGAAATAATAAATAAAAAGTCATATGTGTGAAATAATAAATTATCTTTAGTCATTATCTACCCAGTAATAGCTTTCAGTTAAAGTACTAAGTGACATTAAGGATATGTGAAAAAGACAATTTTGTAAAGTTTAATTGTGGTTAAAAATATAAGAATTTCAGTGGTAAAGTAATAAATTTTTTGTCATACACTCTTAAAACAAAATAGTGAATTCCACTCCAGTTGGAGCAGTGCATTTTCGACACTGGAAATGATTGAATATTATCTCAGACTGAGTTAAAATCACTCGTTTGGAGTGATCCTGTCGGAGGTTTAACACACAAAGGATCCACTCCAAAAGGAGAAGTGCATTTTTCAGACTGGAGGAGTGAAAATCAATCAGACTGAGATAAAATCGCTCGTTCTTTGTAAGAGTGTATATTTGATATGAAATAATAAATAATACATCATCTATTTGAAATAATAAATTATCTTTAGTCATTATCTTTCAGCAATGTTTTCCTTTCTTAATAACCCAAATAGTAAATTTTTCCATTCCCTTGATACATTTTCCGAAAAGTTCGCTGAGCAGAATCGCTCCGGTGGCAGTTTCTTAGAGCAACAATTAATCCTTTCTTTATTTATCGCCCCTTAATCTCCCAGAAAGTGAGGTAACAGTCGTTTTTAATATACACGCTCCCCTATATACGACACGTTTTGGTACAATGGATTGGCTACAATTTATAAAAGTCACGAACGCTTTATGAAGTAATATTTTTTTATGGGCATACATAGATCGTTGCTGTTACTAATATTAACAAGATATCTTTTACTTGAGATAAAATTTATTTAAAAGTTATCTAGCCTGGGAATAAAGTACAAAATTCATATTTCTTTGAATTTTGTCAAGTATCTTATCAAGCACAATTTTATAACTTTATTAAATGTGTATAACTTTTTCATTTCTAGTTTCCTTCCACTCTTTTATATTATAACATTGTTTACTTTTAAATTACCTAATTTGCTCCCAAGCGGGAAATTTTCAATCGAATGATACGCAGTAATATTTTACATTCTATAATTTTCATTTGTACAATAACCTTTATGCTGAGGAAATAAAATAGATTACGGTTTTCAATTAAACACTTTAAACAAAAAACTATTTGAACCAGTTCCTTAATTAAAGTTCTTTTTCGTAATTATATGCAATAGTTGGTACATGTGGTATACACGTCGGTATACGTTTTGGTACAATGGATTGGCTACAATTTATAAAAGTCACGAAAGCATGAAGTAATATTTTTTATGGGGATACGTATATCGTTGCTGTAACTAATATTAACAAGTGATCTTTTACTTGAGGTAAAATTTATTTAACCTTTATCTCTTGCCGGCGAATAAACTAAAAAGTTCTTATTTCCCCAAATTTTTGTAAAGTACCACTTTATATCTGTAATTTGACTGCGTATAACTTTTCACTTTTACTTTATTTATGAAAGTAACTTTTATATTTCACTTTTAGTTCCGTTTTATTTAACTTTAGTTTAGTTATGGTGGTACAAGTAGACTTCATGTACAGTAAATGGCTTTTAATTTACAGACAGTTCATATTATTCACAATATCTTTCTGAACATTTACTGAAAGTTTCACAATGATATGTGTTGTAGAGAAAAGTTATTAAATGCTTTCCGGAGTAAAGTGACGAAATACGTGTTTCGTTACCGCTAAAAGTAACTAAGTCAAAGTTACAGTTATTTTCTGAAAAATCTAACGACGATACCTAAAAAAAGTTACTGTTACAAGTAACGCGTACTCCAATACCTGATGATGACAAATGCCTCGCACAAAATGTCTTCAGGTATCTTGTATCTAAATCTCTTAGAGACATAAGCCGTGTAATATTTTATAAGATCAAAAATTGACACAAGTTCTTGTAGTAATATCTGAGAGTATCAATATCAATTTATTCCATAGAAAGGTCAAAGCTATTTCTCCCTTTTTAGTCTTGCATATTTTAAGTTGAGCAGGGCCGGATTTCAAAATAGGCTAAGTAGGCTGTAGCCTTTTTAGAGCGGCAACTTTTATGACCAGCTAAAGCAGCGTTCGGCATAAAAAAATGATTATAAAGATACTGATATTTTAAGAAAGAAAACGCTTCTTTTTCATTAATGCGTAAACCGTATAAGTATATATAGTACTAATATTTAGTAGCAAACATGGCTGCTGCGAGGGCAAATGCACAATTTCCCCCGGATTTGGAAGTTGAAAGAAAAATTGTAATCAGTTAAAAAAAATTAGCCTATTATTTCGCTTTCGGATTTAGAGTGTAAAGTTACATAGATGATCCTAATACGTAATCAGAAAAAAAAAGTTAAGAAACCTATATCTGAGATACCTTTCAACGGATGTGTGGGAGGGGAAAACAAAATTCTGACGCCTAACAAAAATAAAAAAGCTCAAATAAATTCAACCGTAGCCTACAGGCGGCAAATCTTAAAATCCGGTCCTTCAGTTGAGAATACTTGTAAAAAAATTGAAAAAGTTGCAAAAAAATAAGTGGAGAACATATTTTATTAGGCAGATTCTACATATTTCTATTATTAAATAAGTTGCAAATTTTGTTAGATGAAATACACCCTCAGAAAGGAATTCTCAAGTTTCCCGAATTTGACGTCTTTTCTGATGATAGATGCTATTTGAAATCAAATTGAAAAACTTATTTTATTACTTGTTTTTAGATACGAATTTTGACAAAAATAAAAAATAAAACTTATTTTTTCTAGTTTTATCAAAAGTACAATTGAAAAGCTTAGTGAAGAACGTGCTACTTGACATTTTTTAAAATTGATATTTTTGTATCACTGAACATAATATTCTCTCCTTCGTGTATGACAAGTTTTCTCAATTTTATAAAATTTAATTTAAGCATTATTTAACCGTTTGAAAGACCCGTTTTTAACTTATCGAAATGAAACTAAAAACTTTAACTTTCTTTTTCGTGTTTTCACCTTTATTTGTTGGTTGGTAGCCATATACATTCAGGCTTGTGCGCTCGGTCGGAGACCCGCTTATGAACCTTCGTCAAGTAAGACAGACACAACACACACATAAGTACACATGAGTGGATCCATCTAATATTTAGAGACAGAGACCAACTAGACTAGAGGATTCCCAGAACTGACTTGTCACCCCCAGAGGTATTGATTTGATATGGGAATTCGGAGGACTAAAGCCTTGGTTTCCTCGGAGTCTGTCGCCAGAAAAATGCAACTGCTATTATACGTGTATGACGTCACCCTAGCGTCCACCGCTTCATCGGAAAGTTACGTTGATACGAAACTGGAAACCTAGCGAACTCACTCAACTAACTCTGTTGTTGTTTTGGTTTCCATCTTTGCATGTCAAAAAGGAAAATTTAGGTTCTTCGTGATTTCTCACAAAATCAATTAGCATTTCTTCCTCTGCAAGCGTAAAAAAAACTCTCGCCTTCCGTCATTTCCTCAAATTTTTAATTTGGGCAAGCACACCGCACAACAGACAACAGCAAAAAACGTTGTCATCAGGGCTTCCCCAACGCACTCAACAGCAACTCAATCTGGCGGTCGTGATTAGTTGTCCGGCAACTCTCTCTAGGAAACCACTCTAGCGTAATCAATGTCAGTAGTTTTTATGACGTCACTCACCGCACCTGTCCGAACGCTTAAATCTGTTGACGGACTCCGAGGAAACCTAGGCTTTAGTGACCACGACAGAATTTAACGTGCACCACCCACCATTAGCGTACGCGGGGTTTTTCGAAGGGCAGCAGGGCTCGAACTCGCAGCCTTAGGGATGCCAGCCCAAGACCCTACCAACCAGACTATCCCGTCCCCTTTATTTGTTGCATAGCACGTTCATCCACTAAGCTCTTCAATTACATTTTTAATAGAGCAAGAGCCAAGGGCCCCCAGACCTAAGTTATTTTCTCAGTAATGAAATGTATAACATTAAGCTGGGTTTTCATATACTTTATAGTGCATTCATACCTGCTAGAGTGAATCGATTTCCAATGTACTGGTACCGAGTGCAAAAGGTATGTAAAATATAAGTTAACATATCTCATTTTCTCAGTGCTGATTTTTACGTACACTCTTAAAGCAAACAAGCGATTTTAACTCAGTCTGAGTTAATTTTCACACCTCCAGTCTTGAAAATGCACTTCCCCGAAAGGAGTGGATCCTTTGTGTGTTAAACCTCCGACAGGACCACTCCGAACCCGCCTCAATGGCTGAATGGTTAGTGTACTAGCCTTTGGAGCTGCTGAGGTCGGGTTCGAATCCCGGTCAGGCATGGATGTTTGTGACAGTCAATAAATGTTGTTATTTGTCTATGTGTTATTCATTTCTTTGTGACCGTAAAAATTTCTTTCTGTGTCTGTCCCACTTGACGAAAGCTTATAAGCGGCTCTCTGAACAAGCACACAAGCTGGAATATATATGTATCATACCATACCATACCATACCACTCCGAACGCGAGTGATTTTAACTCAGGCTGAATTAATATTCACTCCTTTCCAGTGTCGAAAATGCACTTCTCCTGCTGGAGTGGATTTAACTCTTGTTTTAAGAGTGTATGTTTTAGAAAGATTGTTAAAGTTAATAATCAATAATACCAGACGCGTCCCGCCGGCCCAAACTTTTGCCAGGTGCCTTAAATGTACCGGTAACGTTCATATTTTGCCCCACGCATCTGGTGGCTCGAGATGGCGATACGATCATCATCGGAGGAGAAGAAAGGTAAGTGAAGAAAAACAAGTAGATTTGTTACAGAATCTGTCACTTCAACCGCTTCCACACAGTATTTGTGCTCAACAAAAAACGCACTTTTTATGCACCTCTGGAAGAAATTCGCCAAACAAGAGCCTAACCTGATTTTTTGCTTCAAAATGGCGTATCCCACTTGAGGTTCTTTCTGTGAAAGTGGGTGACGGAAGGACGAACTGGACGATAATAATACCTTCCACTTTTTATGTTATAAACGTAGTGTGGAAGCTAAAAGAACCAGTGTGTATTGGATATGTTAAAATGTTGTAAGCAAAAGACAGCGTTATGTTACTTGTTTCTTAATTTATTTTCAACTGAACTAGAATTTAATTAAATCGAAATGATAATCTTTGTTTGTTTTTATTGCTTATCGACTCGGCTTAATTTTTGTCACTAAAGCAAGCTGTACTTCCCTCTCTTGTTCTCAGATGACGATTTCGGCAATAAAAGATTAATGTAATTACAATTAAAAAAATATTTTGTTATTGTGACAAAATGACATTACTAACACTAAAATGGGGAGCTTAAAGATAGTGATATCATGAAGAAAGATATATAATTCGGAGTAAACTTGGCAAAAACGATACAAACCAATTGAAACTTTTCTTAAATATAAAACCCCTGAATAAAAGTTGAATCTGTCATTGTTTTAAGACATCAATGAAAGTAGTCCAAAAATAGAAAGACTTTTAAAAGATTGCAACTAAAGGACATTTTTCGAATGATGTTGACAACTCCGAAAAAATATGTGCTTTAAAATAAAATATTACATAAGAGAAAGTGTACGAAAAATTGTGCTATCTGTAAGTTAATACTAACACGGTACTACATAATGATGAAGATAAGACATTTCATTTGCATTACACTAGGATTATTATTGCTGGCGTTTGCTCGGGTATTAAATTGCAATCTTACATATTAAACTAGGGTCCTTTTTCATATTTATAGTTAATTTTCGAATTTTTTTTAATACCCAAATTGCTATAAATCCTTTTCTTACAACTATAAGCAATTTCATTCCTATGGAGAATTGTTTTGCCTACTTCCTCATATTTTTGAGTAGTAATTTCCAAAAATCGCTTTTTAAATTACACCTTCAGTACAAAAAGAATAAGTTCCGAAAATTTGGAATTTGTTCATTTTAAAGATTTGACTGAGTGTTGATTTGTTAGTCAGTGAGTTATTCTAGACTCCATTCTTTATTGATACAAATGGCAATAAATTTTGTTATAAATTCCTACAAAATGAATACTTATCTTTTAAGGCATATTGTATTCTCTTTCGTCGCTATTTATTCGTATCAAACATAAATTTCTTTACTTTTTTATCATTAATTCATAATTTCATGAATTTATATTTAATGCATTAACTCATTAGTTCAAAAATCACAATTAATTTACAAATTTGATGTGTTTGTGTTCGAAACTCAAGTTAGTCTAAAATCTTTTAATTCAAGGAATTCCACATAACAATCCAATATTGCATGTTATATTGCAAGTTAAGTTAGACATGGTTATATTAGGTCTATTTAGAATGTAAGCTTGGAAAGCATTTCCTCCCCACTCCACTAGTGCGTATCTTGGAACGGGGTGATTTATAGCTGTTTCGGTTTTCCCCACCTTACATGGAGAAATATTAACTGTTTTGATTGTAAACCTCAAGCGCGCTAGGATTAGATAAGCGATGTTCCCCCTTTTCGTCGAAAACCCAGTGAAGGGATGGGGGAAGAAAGTCTTTTCGAAGCTTACATTCTGGCTAGAAATGGTATAGTTGGATTAATGTCAGGTTAAATTCTTCTGTTTAATTGATCTATTTACAATTTCAATTGCTACACTCTTAAAACAACAGAGTGAAATCCACTCCAGTTGGAGAAGTGCATTTTCGACACTGGAAAGGAATGAATATTAACTCAGGCTGAGCTAAAATCACTCGTTTGGAGTGACCCTGTCGTAGGTTTAACACACAAAGGATCCACTCCAAAAGGAGAAGTGCATTTTCCAGACTGGAGGAGTGAAAATTAATCAGACTGAATTAAAATCGCTCGTTCGTTTTAAGAGTGTAATTGCAACTTAAGGGGATCCTTGGGATTAAAGAGCTTATTTTTTTTTATATTTGAGACTCTCAGATTCTAAACATGAAATCAACTTCTCTCTATGGACTCTATTTTATGAGATATTCAAGTTTATGTGTAAAAGAACATTATCTCTAAAAAATTAGTTTTATACTTTTTATGAAATTATATATTTATGCCAAGTTACGACGTAAATGGATGTCTAGTTTAAGAGTTAATAAGGTACCCAAACAAACAAATAATGCTTTATTTTTATTATTATAGATACCTTAATATCAATTAAAATCAAGTTTAATGCTAAAATTTATTCCATTTGTATGTAAACGCATTCAATAAATATTTTATTCCTACGGAGTCTTATATTTCATTTGTTTTTGTTCCAAAAATAAAAGTATTTTCTTACTGCATTTATTATCTTTAGAACTTGATTTTTTAAACAAATTATCCTTTCAAGACTCTAATAATATATTTATTTAAATGCTTGACAGTCTTGTTTCACTGGGCTTGTAACAGAAAAAAAAAACTTCAAATAACTCCCAGTTGGGAGTTGGGTATGTATATAAAAACGGCTTAAAGATTTAAATATTTAGTTGTTCATAATTTTATTGGTATTTTTTTACTAACATCGAAATATTATTTAAATGTTTACCTAAAGAATTAAAATTTTAAGATGATTTACATAGATTAGTTGCTGAATGTTTACCAATCATTTTGCTGCTACTAAGCTTGAATGTATAATATATATATATATTTTTTTTCTACTCATCAATATTAATAAAGTGAGCTTGTTTAAAGTATTATATATTTTTATTGAAGAAAACGTGATTTGTATTTAGTGCACCAGTCAGAAATTAAGGTAGGCGAATACCCAAATTTCCCCCAAATTCTAAAATTTTTACTATTACTTTAATCTTTTCCAAATTTGGTATAGTGATTTCATATATAATGAATAATACTATTTAGGCATTTTTTAAAATTTAAATGTAATTTATTTATTTTAAACGGTGTTTTTCTACTCCATTGTCTACCACATTGAATTTTCATCCTATAAACATTAATTATGTGTTAAATTCTTCCTTTTGAACTGATGCATGCAATGACCCTCTAGAGTTACATACAAATTACAAGAAAAGAAGTTATTAAGAAAAATGTCATAAATTAACCACAAAAAAAGGATTTTTTTCGATTAACTCACACTTTGACATTTAAAAAAAAAAACCTTATGCATTTACACCAGATGTTAGAGGTTCATAGCACAGATATATATTGAAATAGCATCTGTAAAAATTCTCAGGTAAATTAATGTAAAACTTATTATACTAGAACTGTTGGCGTAAACCCCTTTTTTTAGGTGAAAAACACCCTTTAAAATAAATCAATTTTATTTAAATAAAAAACATTGCCTGAAAAGCATTGTTCATTATATTTGAAATCGCTATGCCTAATTTGGAAAAGATTAAAATAATAGTAAAATTTTTTAAATTTTGGGTATTCGCCTACCTTAAGGGGTCACAGGAGTCTTAAAAATGTGCAAAGAAGGTACTACAAAACATAGTTTGATCTTTCGTGTCATTTTTTAACTACTCAATGTATAAGTATAATTTTTGTATATGTAATTCTACAAGATTTATTTATCATAAAACAAGTTTTAAAATTTATGAAACTTTAGCCAAAACTAAAATAAATGATATTAAACATGAAGCTATTTGAACACATTGTGATTAGGCTTGCGCGGCAAATTGTGAGGTCAAAATTGAAAAAATGACCAAGAAAATGACTTTATATTGTACAAATATGTGCAAACAAAGACTTATACCTAAATTCTCAGCTCAATTTGAATTAGAAATTATTTTTAAAAAAATTTAAAATCAAAATTTTTAAATTTTTATTAATTTTTTTAGAAAAAAGTTCTTAAAATAATTTCTAATTCAAATTGAGCTGAGAATTTAGGTATAAGTCTTTGTTTGCACATATTTGTACAATATAAAGTCATTTTCTTGGTCATTTTTTCAATTTTGACCTCACAATTTGCCGCGCAAGCCTAATCACAATGTGTTCAAATAGCTTCATGTTTAATATCATTTATTTTAGTTTTGGCTAAAGTTTCATAAATTTTAAAACTTGTTTTATGATAAATAAATCTTGTAGAATTACATATACAAAAATTATACTTATACATTGAGTAGTTAAAAAATGACACGAAAGATCAAACTATGATTTTTAGTACCTTCTTTGCACATTTTTAAGACTCCTGTGACCCCTTAAGGCGGGATCATACCGAGCAGGCAACTCATTGTGGCCGAGGGCGACATCTGGTGAAGATATCGGAACTGCTATGGGGGGAGGTTCAGAGAATTCGGAAACTAGCAAATCAAAATGCTTAATTCATTGATTGACGTTTTCATCTTATTTTTCAATCCTTCTATAAATAGCTGATTGGTCAGTTTTAAACTACCTTTCCTAAGCTCCGCCCCTTGTCAACGTATCTCACACCTCCTTCGAGAAATTCCCGCCGTCGCCCTGGGTGCAATTCTTCTGTATCTGTGTGCCAGTTAAAAAATCTGTCTATGTCTGTCTTACTTGACGAGGTTTATAGGTGGGTATCTGATCATGCACACAACCCGGAAATACATGTACCAACCAACCATTTTCCCTATGAGAAGACGGGATGACTCACTTAGCAGGTTAATTGAATAACGTCGCACGAAAGCTACGCCTGATCTTTAAGGCGTCACAGGAGTCTTAAAAATGTGCAAAGAAGGAACTACAAAACATAGTTTGATCTTCCATGTCATTTTTGAACTACTCAATGTATAAGTATAATTTTTTTATATGTAATTCTACAAGATTTATTTAATATGAAACAAATTTTAAAATTTATGAAACTTTAGCCAAAACTAAAATAAATGATATTAAACATGAAGCTATTTGAACACATTGTGATTAGGCTTGCGCGGCAAATTGTGAGGTCAAAATTGAAAAAATGACCAAGAAAATGACTTTATATTGTACAAATATGTACAGACAAAGACTTATGCCTAAATTCTCAGCTCAATTTTAATTAGAAATTATTTTAAGAACTTTTTTCTAAAAAAATTAATAAAATTTTTTTAAATTTTGATTTTAAATATTTTTTAAAATAATTTCTAATTTAAATTGAGATGGGAATTTAGGTATAAGTCTTTGTCTGTACATATTTGTACAATATAAAGTCATTTTCTTAGTCATTTTTTCAATTTTGACCTCACAATTTGCCGCGCAAGCCTAATCACAATGTGTTCAAATAGCTTTATGTTTAATGTCATTTATTTTAGTTTTGGCTAAAGTTTCATAAATTTTAAAATTTGTTTTATATTAAATAAATCTTGTAGAATTACATATAAAAAATTATACTTGTATATTGAGTAGTTAAAAAATTACATGAAAGATCAAACTAAATTTTGTAGTTCCTTCTTTGCACATTTTTAAGAGTCCTATGACCCCTTAAACTCACCACGTAAATTCTAGTTTCGGTCGTAATCAGCCCAATCAAATCCAAGCTATAAAGTATCGTTTGGCAAGTTGTTACTATACTTATTAAAAAAGATAATTTGCATAAATAACAGGTGACTACAAAAAGGGGAAGCAGTTACAGTTGGTACAAAAGTTTATTATGTGACACCATAAACATTTATACCTGCCTACCTATTCTTGTAATCTCTGCTGGATGTTATGCCTAGTAATTTTTTTGGTTGGTTCAAAAATATTATCAGGTATGACATCCAACAAAGACAAACATTACCAGGTGGGTCGGGTGCAATTTTTTTTCCGACATTCGGATAATCATTCATGCTTTGGATAGTTGAAGTTCTACTGCACGCGGTTTTAGAATTTATATTAGAAGTTATTTAAACATTGTGTTATATCTATCTGTGGAATTTTGTCGACGTGCCTCGTAATTTTAAAATGCCGTCAGAAAGGCGATGCTTGTATCTGACTGGGAACCAATTCGTAATATTGTGCAAGACTATGAAACATTGCACCGCAATGGATTTAATGTGCACAAACCCTCTCTATACGGTAGATATTTGATTGATATTATGATTTATAGAAGGATTACATTCGATCCTGGCATCGGATTTCTGGGTTTGCAGGTCAACTTGTTTACAGCTATACCTGCGAGAAGAATGTATTTTATACTAATCTTGGTTTATTTGATGCTTTAAGGGGTCATAGGAGTCTTAAAGATGTGCAAAGAAGGTACTACAGAGCATAGTTTGATCCTTCATGTAATTTTTTAACTACTCAATATATAAGTAGAATTTTTTTATATGTAATTCTACAATATTTATTTAATATAAAACAAATTTTAAAATTTATGAAACTTTAGCCAAAACTAAAATAAATGATATTAAGCATAAAGCTATTTGAACACATTGTGATTAGGCTTGCGCGGCAAATTGTGAGGTCAAAATTGAAAAAATTACCAGGGAAATGACTTTATATTGTACAAATATGTGCAAACAAAGACTTATACCTAAATTCTCAGCTCAATTTTAATTAGAAAATATTTTAAGAACTTTTTTCTAAAAAAAAATAATAAATTTTTTAAAATTTTGATTTAAAATTTTATTTTTAAATAATTTGTAATTAAAATTGAGCTGAGAATTTAGGTATAAGTCTTTGTTTGCACATATTTGTACAATATAAAGTCATTTTCCTGGTAATTTTTTCAATTTTGACCTCACAATTTGCCGCGCAAGCCTAATCACAATGTGTTCAAATAGCTTTATGTTTAATATCATTTATTTTAGTTTTGACTAAAGTTTCATAAATTTTAAAATTTGTTTTATATTAAATAAATCTTATAGAATTACATATAAAAAAATTATACTTATATATTGAGTAGTTAAAAAATTACATGAAAGATCAAACTATACTTTGTAGTACCCTCTTTGCACATTTTTAAGACTCCTATGACCCCTTAATGAAATATGCACTTGTATGGCACTTTTTTTTTTGCTTAATCGAAATTGTATAGTGGTGTTTGGAATCGGTTCAGTTTGATCGGTGAAATGGTTGTTTGTGGTGCTTGGAATCGAAGAACACTTTAATGCCTTATTTTTTCTTCTCAAAAATATTCCACACAATTTTCTTTAAAAACTTACATTTTATTGCGATGTATATTTACATAAATTATCATACAATTATTTTTCAGAACAAAAAAAATTATATGTTTGACAAAAGTGTACTTTTTAAAATTTATTCGTATCCTTTTTTGAAAATTATAACAAATGTTATTGATAGATTAAAAAACCACATCATAAAAGTAATATTGAAAAATCATTGAAAGTAAATATATTGAATATGCTTCAAAATATGAAATTTTCGATAAGGGGACGTACATAAATTACGGCACGCTCAGAGGGGGAGGGAAGGGTATGCGCCAACATGAGGATCGAGACGTAACGATTAAAAAATTTCCAATTTTGCAAAGAAAAACTGTCTTAAATAAAATGAAGTTTTTGAAAAAAATTAAAATCTTTTTTTTTTATAAGAGGCACTATTATAGTTGTGTAGTGTTTTTCTGAAGAAGACGAGCCGAAACTTGTATAATTTGTACAGCAACAAATAAACTATTTGCGCCAATAACGTGGTTTCTTTAGTGAATCCTCTCATGCTTGTTTCAAACTCAAAATGGAAGACACTTTAGAATAAATTCCCATTACTAAATATCTGCGATTTTTATCGAGCATTTAGAGTAAAATTGAAAAACCAATAAAATCACGATGGACAAAAATGAAAACTGGAAACTTATATAATCTAAAACAACCAAATTACAATTTTCTTTGAAAATAATTTGGCAATCTGGATTTGAAGGATGCTACCTCGAATAATTCGCTATCTTCTAGGAGTTAGGGAAAATTTAATCTAATTGAAACTAATAAGGTTTAATGCTGTTATTGTGATCATGGATATCCTATGGAAGAATGTTACCAGAGCGTCCGGAGAGGATGGACATCTTTTTCAACAAATTAAGACCAACATGTAGAGAATTAACATTGTATTGAACGCTGAGTACGATATCGCCCTTAGCGGTTGCGTTGGGTGCCTATTCAGGTAATGGCTCGTCACCTGACTGTGGTTCCAAAATACGATGCCCGTTCTCCAATAGCCCTCTCGTAGCTCTAGTGCGACGATAATTCAAACCTTACCTAACCTAACATTGTATTGACAAGTCAATCATCCATGCGCTTACCAACCGGGATTCGTACGCGGAAACTACTGGTTGGGATTTATACGGGATATTCGGTATGCCGAGTATGCAGCGATAAAGGTTTAATAAATTACAGGAATAAGAAAATGATGCACATAAAGAAGACAGAGCAGATCAGTTGGTTAAGGCATTTTTTTGCCTTAAATGTGAAAGGTCCCAGGTTCGGTCCAACCGCCGACCTATAAATCGTCCGTGAAGAAAAATGTCCGACGAATAATACCCCTTGCATTGGGAATGCACGCTAAATATTCTTATTTGTACCAACACTGAGTATGATGGCTCCTTGAACAGTTGCATTGGGTGCATACCCTGATGTCGACTCGTTACTTGACCGCGGATGTAAACTACGACGCCCGTCGCCAATAGCCCTCATATAGCTCTAGTGCGAAGATATTTCAAACTAACTTTACTCAACTGTATTAGAGGGGCTGGGGAGCCCAGTCGGTTGAGCACACGCTTAGCATACGGAAAGTCCCAGGTTCGGGTCCGGGCATCGCCAAAAAGTAGCTGCCGGCCGATAAACGGCCCGTGCAGCAAAAAATGTCCGACGAATAATACCCCGTGTAAGGGAGTGCACGTTATATATCCTTCAAAGCCCTAACGCTGCGTACGATGTCGCCCTTAACGGTTGCGTTGGGTGCCTACTCAGGTGCTGGCTCGTCACCTGACTGTGGTTCTAAAATACGACGCCCGTCGCCAATAGCACTCGTGTAGCTCTAGCGCGACGATCATTCAAACCTAAAACTAAACTATATTAGAACACAACAAGACCTCGCATTGAGAGTGGAACCGAATCATTAATTAAAATCGCGGAAGATTAAAAATGAAAAGCTGAAAAAGTTACCTATTATAAAACACGCCAATACTGCTACCTAATGCCAAAACAGATTTAAAACGTTATGCAAAAATCCTTTTTGAAAGAAATTGTAAATTATGCAACAAAAACTTCAAGAAGTACATGTTTTTCGGATTTTAACTTAAATTAATATTTCAACAAAAATATATAAGTCCAAATTTGTGCAATTGTTCACACTTTGTAATGCCTTTTTCTTAACTTCAAGTCCCTAAAGCATATTTCAAACTCTTTCAAATAAATCATTTGGAAGAAATTAAAAAAGATTTTTTTACTAATTAAGAATTAGAATCCAATATAGAATGAATCAATGTCACTTATTTTTTAAAAAAAGCTTTTAAACTGGATGCTATAGTAAAAAATCCATTTGTATTTTCGAAATCGGCGTCCAAAAACACACAATGAATTGAAACTTTAGCTTACGGAGCAGAAGTTAAAATTCGCAGACTCTTGAAATTGAACTACACGTACCTTATCTTATCTGAGTTTCAGCATCTTTAACTAAAAGGGGAGGAGCTAACTTTAGGGGGAGGAGCTTAATTTCTACTCCTAGGGGGCGCTACTTCCTGGATAAGACTGGATATTGAAAATTTCATAATTTCGCTGCCACTTTTCTACCCTAAAAATTGAGATATTTTCACACTTTTTTTTTCATTGTGAAGGAAATTTAAAGTTCTACGTCTCTATCCATACAGTTTTTCAAATTTCGATCTTGTTTATATTGAAAAAATATTTATTAATAATCAAAAAATTATTTATACCAATTTCAAAAAAGTGTATGGATAGAGACCTACAAATCAGCTACATGTATCATATAAAAAAAACCGCTTGTAAAAATATTCAATACAGCCGGAGAAATGTGGCAGACTTTTTATTTTTTCCCCATAGGATTAACACAGAGAGAAGCCTTCGCTTGAGAAGCCGATTCTCGGTACTATTCCCCCTTAAGGAATAACAAAAAACTCTTAAAGATAAAAAATAGCTTACTTTCCTGTTACTTAACTACTTACTGAAATTCTTATCGAAAAACCAGTATATTTGTGTCAGGCACTGTCACCTAGAAGCATTTTCACACAAGACTAAGCAATTGTTGAAACCCAGTTCCTCCGGTTCAGTGCGACCTCCATGGCAACTGCCCAGCTTGGCCATCCAAGACGGTCTCTCTCCTTCAAGATGTTCCGTAGGCACGTCAGCCTTGGTCGTCCTATTTTCCTTTTACCGTCAGGAGACTTAGTGAAAGCCATCCGTTCGTTAGAATCGGGGCTCCTTCTTAACACGTGACCGACCCAATACCATCTTTTTATCATTATGTCATTTGTCAAGGGTTTGTCTGCTGTTTTGATAAATAGATTATGGGTTTAACCCTTTCAGTCCCAGTGATGCCATTTGGCATCATGCCTTTCAATATTTTTTGTGCAAATGTTTATGTCGGGTTCCGGACACAATCCCGACAGCCGAAATCCCGACAAGCCAGAATCCCGAAAGCCAAAATCCCGAAAGGCCATAATCCCGACAGGGACGAAATCCCGAATGGGTCGAAATCCCGACAAGGACGAAATCCCGAATGGGTCAAAATCCCGACAAATCTATAAATTTATGCCGTTATGCTTGATTACGGGCAATTTAATTGTTCAGTTTGCTTTAATATTTTTACATTTGGGAAGAGTGACTTTTCTTTTATTGCTATGTAAACATAAAATGCTTTTGGTTTTAAAAAAAAAGGTGTGTTTTAATCTAAAAACATGTTTGTACGGAAATCCCATATATAATTAATCGGAGTATATTTAATAGTATATTGTATATGTTATTTTTTTAGTGTTTTAGTTTCATAATAATGACTTATACATTATGTGGTGTAGTCTAGATGTATATAATTTTTCTTTTAATAGGTAATGTAGTAAAAGTTAATTGCGTTTTTTTTTACGCTGAGTTCAAATATTTACTAAGATACGTGTGATAAATTAGTTTCTTTTGTATCATCGAAATAACGTTTTACTTAAGAATAAATAAGCAAGAAATGGAAATAAAACACCAAACATTGTAATTGCATTATTCAAAAGTTTGAGACAAAAACTATGCAAGTCATTGATGGACACATGTAGTGTCGCCTTCAGACACGTTTGAAATTTTACAATGAATGTCGTTTACTTGTCAACAATGAGAGGCGTGTCTGTCAATGGTACAGTAGATACAGCTTTGGAGTGAAACTAATTCACAGAATGAGATAAATGTTGAGGCTTTTGTACGTTTAGATGAAAGTCTGCTATTTTAAAGAGTAGGGTACCCTTATCTATGCACGGAAGTATTTATAGCAACCCTAGAAAAGAGTACTTAAACTGGTTTTTCCGCCTGTTTTGCTACTTTTTATTTGCCAATGATGTTGGTCAACTATAGTAGTCCAGCAAAGTTAGACTTTTATATATATTTATATATAAAAAAGTAATATCTTAATAACTGTCATTGAACAGGAATTGTCTCATTTCGCTGTTTTAGGAACGATTGGCATAAAAATTTCGATTTACAAATTATTATTAATTGTCTTTAATGTAAGTTGTTAATTTGTTATTAAATGTTACTTTGTATTAATTTGTGAAAAGTAATATTTATTTTTTTAATTGTTAAAACTTCCGGAATGGGGTAAGAGGCTTACCTAGCTTTTAGTTTTATTACAAAATAACACCTACGAGTTAGAAATTTCTTTGCACGTGTTTTTTTTCCCCGCAAAATCTATTAATATTTTCAACTGAGAGAAATTTATTTCGGGAAGGGAAAGAATGAAAGAAATTACATCTTAAAAAATATACATAATTAGCAGATTTAGTTCTCAAGAAGTTTCAATCTTACTCAGGAGTGTAATTTCAGGGAAATCCTAAAGTGAATCATGTAAGTCTAATCACAAAGATCAACTAATTAAAATTTAATTCAAATTAATTAATATCCCATCAAAAAATATAAAAATTAAATCATATAGCTAAGGAAAATAATTAGTACTACTAACTATTAGCAACAAAAAAACACATAGTTGCTTGTTATCAACAAATGATAAATCACCAAGCAATTTTATTCAATTAATAAAGAAAAATTTAAAAGTTTAACTTATGAGATAGCGTAATAGCAAGTTCTAAAAAAACCCTTTTGGATATATTTTTTTTATCTATTACCAAATAGGGGAGATTGCACTGTAAAAATTTTTTTGTTTTTACAGTTCAAAACTGTCAACTTTGACGCCAGCTAATAACTGTCTTTTTTACAGTTCAAAACTGTAATTTTTTAACCGGGAAAACTGTAATTTTAACAGGAAAAAACTGTTATTTTATCAGAGAGAAACTGCTAAATTAGAGTTGATTGAGATCATCGTTAAGCACAAATACCCAATACTATCAATCGCGTCCGAATAATTATTCTGTCGCAGACGGTTCAGTATTGGACTCACACCCAAGAGGTTCCTGGATCAAAACCTCGCGTACAATAAAATTTGGTTTCTCGTTCTAATTAAATATGTATTTATCTTAAAAATAACTTAAACCTCTAAATGTCAATGCCCTATTATACAGGGGTCGTAGTTGTCCTGAAATTCCTGAAAAATAATTTTGTGTCCTGAATTGTCCTAAATTTTCACACATTGTCCTGAAATTCTGAAATTTTTATGAAAGCACTAACAAACATAATTTTTATACTGCCAACTACTATGGATTGTCCGTTAGTTCGACGGAAGAGGGTATCAAAATACGGAGTTACGGAAATGCAGTCAAAACTACCCATAATTTTCCATATTTACAGCAAAATTTATTTTTGAGATTTGTTTTACCTGAGATTTGTTTATGAAAAAATTGGTTCTTCGACCTTGAAAAACAATTCCGATGGTTTTAATAGGATTTTTAAAAAAAATCCCAGCAATGATTTCTGGAAATAAAAGGCTCAAATGCAATTTAAAGTTTTTAATTGGATCGGGAATTAAATTGAACTTAACCTACTCACGATGACTTGTAACATTTAACCTACCCACGATGATTTGTAACATTTGCTAAACAGCCACATGATCGCAGTAGGTTGGTGTTCCTTTAATAGTTCTAGATATGATCAGATCACATTTGTCAACCAGCCTCAACGCCTAGTAATATTTGGTAGTTATAGGCAGTAGTGTATCGGGATTTTTTTTCTGAAAAAATCAATCATCCAAACCACAACTCCTCGTAATATTTACTATTTAATTTGGTAGCGTAATTGTCGTAGGATCAGGTACAGTTTTTTTGTTTTAGTTCAGGACAGATCAGTCAACCAAATTATAGGCCCTTTCAGAAATTACAATGGCCTGTGTTGATGTCAAGGCTACTTAGGATTTTTTATGTTGCCGCTGGAGACTATTTTAGCCTACTAAAGCGATTATTTTGAAGGGTAGGCGACTTTTGTGTGTGGAAAATTTGAGTTTTAAAATCTATTTCTGTGTAAACATCTATTTATTTCAATGGGATATTTTAGCAAAATTTTTTTTGTTTTTATTCCTCCTGGGTCAAAAAACAGAAGTAAGACAAGACATTCCCGCTCGGTCGGTATTTTCAAAATCGGATATCAAAATTTTCTCAACACGATTGCCAATGCAAGTGAAACCACAAGTGATATCTATTCTTTGTTGCATAATATAATATTATTTAATCTATACTTCTTCTATTCTCGGTATATCAATGAAAACTACACTCAAATTTCAATAAAAAGCAAGTTCAAATATTTAATTTTAATAACAAAGGTAAAAATATTAATTAAAATTTGAAAATTAATTGAGATTAGGATACACTAAGCTTTCTTTAAATATCGGCCAGTGCAATCCTCCAGGTCATCTTCTCCTGACCAAAAGTCTTATAAATGCTTTTGATCTACTTATTTTGCTGCCTAGTAATTTTCACGAAATCCACCTATTTCGTCGCAATACCTCGTAGGTATTGACAATTATCTGGCTCTGTGATCGGAAGAGTGTTCGTTATTTACATAGCTCCTGTTCAATCTAAGTTGGACATACCAGTTGGAATATTTTCTTCTGATCAAGTACCTGTGCGTCATGAGCTTGTGATATCAAGACCTAGCTTTAAAGTTATTAAATATTTTGGTTTTTTATCTTTGAAACTTTTTTTAAAGCAATTGTATTACTTTGGCCCATACTGGGATGGTTTTCTAATTTTTGACAGGTTTTAGTTTTAAAAAAAATGGAGTGTCAACTTATACACGATTTCAGTATTCAGATATTATGCTGTTAGTGATTTGCAGTTTTTTTTTAATTTCCCTGATTTTTTAAAGATAGTACTTGACTAAGGCTTGATTTTTACCCCTTCAAGTGTATGAACCCTGTATAGAAGTGTCAGTGAAATCGTTGCTTGAAATTCTCCTGTATTTTATTGCATAAATAATGTCCTGAAATTGTCCTGATTTTTTTCTTAAGTGTTTGTCCTGAAATTTTGCATTGTCCCACTACGACCCCTGTATTATAGTCGAAAAATGGCAACGGCCATCAGGTTTACCCAAATTTCACGAGGCAAAAAATGCAACAATGCCTTGTATAAAACGTGCTTCAACCTTTATAGTATTCCAAATATACATTTACAGTCGAACCCCGCTAGAGATCCCTCAACGGAACCAACACATGGTTCACTATAGCCAATTTTGCTGACATTTTTTTGTACAATATAAGGCTCCTAGAAAATTATAATAATTGTTTTGCACATCTTGAATATATTGGATAAATAAATCGAATTCCTATATAATAAATATTTAAAAAAAAATTAAAATTAAAATTATTGATTTAATTAATCAATTAAATTGATTAATTTTCGAAATTATTCCAAAATAATAGCCGAATTCCGGCTCCATCTTCATTCTGAAGGCTTTTTTCTTTGCAGCCGCCCATAATTTTTCCAAAACTGTTTTCTCTAATTCAAAATGTGCATAAAATCTTTCATAAGAAATGAATGACTAAAGAGTACAGGTTAAATGACGAAATATTGGACTGTTCCACTTAGGTCCAGTTTTCAAGAGGTAGTAGTAAAAAATATGGAATAGGTAGGGGAGAGCAGGGGAATCCCGCCACCTCGGGTAATGCCGCCACCCCTTGTATCTCGCCAGCGGTGTATGTTTAAAGGGGGCTGTGAGCGCTGATCTGTAGCAGGAAACAAAGTAATTTTTAGTATAGACGCTAATGGCCGTGCGGTGAGTTGGTGTAAAGATATTTTGAAAATACTGTTTTTAGTGATTTTCATCTAATCTTAAGATTTCTGAAATTAAGCGATAAGTGACTGCTATCTCTAAGTTAGATAAATTAGTTATATATCATTTAAAAGAGTAATTATTTGGCTATTTTATCACGTCGTTAGTTTGGACGCTAGGCTAACTACCTTTCTTTAAACAAGCCGGCTATGCCCTTTTGTCTTACCGGGGTAATGCCGCCACATCACTCTGGGGTTATGCCGCCACATGCAAAAGGATGGCGGCATAATCCGTAAAATATAAATTTCATATATTGGCCCTACAACCTATTAGTTTTCGTTAGAGATGCCACGTATCCGAAAAAGAATAACTGAACTGGTCAAATAGACCAACGAAACTTTTAAAAAAAAAACTGCATAGTTGGTTGCACATAGAAAGCTAATAAAAGAGCTGTATCCTGTAAAATTTACCATTCCAAAGTTAATTAAACCTATTTTAGTTCTATATGTATTGCTTCATTATGTAATTTTCCATTATTTATAGATTATTTGCTTTGTTTATTGATGTGGCGGCATAAACCCAATGGTGTGGCGGCATTACCCCAGATACTGGGGTAATCCCGCCACTGTGCGAGCTTTAGAAAAATGCAATTTTATTCAGTTTTTATTTAATATTTAAATTTTAAAAAATCTCTACAAGATAGGTTATGAACTGTAGTATGCTATGCTCATTACAATTTACATTAATTGCAACACAATTCTGCATGAAAATTCAATGTCCCTTAAGGTGGCGCCATTCCCCTTCTCTCCCCTACAGACGACGAACAGATGGGGACAGGGAGATGAATGACTTCATTGTACTCCAGAAGGGGTAGGGTAGGTTACACAGAAGTACAGCTGTTTTTCTTGACACGCCCCTTAGAAATCCGGAATTGTGTGTGAGGTGAGGGGGACGGGGGATGGGAATGAATGGTTTGAAAAGAAAGGGTTGTTCCTGGAATGTTTAGAGGGATTGAGGATAAGCATGCTTCTTGTTTTCTATGGAAAATATCTATTTTTAGTGAAATTTGACCCGTTGTGAAAGATTGTCTTCTCGCTCGCTACTCATATAACTTAAAATATAGAGATACAAAAAAAAAATATAACAAGATAGGAAAATTTGTATTCACTATAAGCGCACTCGCATTTTCTAAGTGGTTCATTATATTCATATAAAATAACATTAGTTAAATTGGAGTTCAGAAGAGACCACTAAAAAGGTTCATTATAGCTTGGTTCGACTGTATTTTTTACTATCCTTAACCATTTCAGTTCAAATAAGGCCATTTGACATCATCATTTTCCTGATCTTAAATTTTAAAAAATAATACGGCTGACATCTATTGGGGTTCTTAAAAAAATATCTTCTTATTGAAGAAAGTTTGAAGAATCGAATAATGTACTTTTTATATAGTAAATGGCCATAGACGACCAGAAAAAATTTCTGAATATATGATGCCAAATTGCTCATTGAGACTGAAAGGGTTTTACAATAAAATGTACATAAAAAACTATGTTTTAAAGTATGTTAAATGTTTTCGAAAATAGTTAGAATATTTGCCATATCCATTTTCGGCATTTTGGGAAAATGTACCCCATATACGGGGCATGTTTTTAAGCTCAGTGTGCTCATTTAACCCCTCGCTGCTAAAAAGTGTATTTACTTTTTAAAAAAGTAGCAAAGATAGTAGAGGTACACTCTTAAAATGAACGAGTGATTTAACTCAGTCTGAGTTAATTTCCAATCCTCCAGTCTAGAAAATGCACTTCCTCTACTGGAGTGGATCCTTTGTGTGTTAAACCTCCGACAGGATCACTCCAAACGAGTGATTTTAACTCAGTCTGAATTAATATTCATTCCCTCGTGTCGAAAATGTACTTCTCCTACTGAGGTGAATTTCACTCTTTTGTTTTAAGAGTGTAGACAACCATAACAAAAGAAGCAGTAGATAACCAAATGAGGAAGGCAATGCCATCGTATTTTCTTCAAAACAAATAAAAGTAAAAAATATATACAATCAAAAAGAAGAAAACACGGAACCCTAGTCCCGGTATCCCCTAATATTATTGATTGCAGCAATCAATACATACATAAAAATGGCTACAATCAGTTTTGATTTTTTAATACTGTTATATATATTAAATTGTGTAAATTTAGTTTCATAAAATCAACAACCTTACATTCTATCCCTTTAAGTATTCATTACTAAAAATACAAAATAAGTAGGTAAATTTCAAAGCATGCATCATCTCCCATCCTCTTTTTTTTTTTTTTCTGCCCTTCGCCTAGAGGAATAATCTTTTTACAAAAAATGTACGTTTGTACTCAATTTTAGAAAACTTTCGCCTCCCTTCTCCCTCCGAAACCCCCAAATTTTTAGACATTTATTACTGCACCCACTCCCTACTGTTTGATTTACGACCACACCCCTAAACCAGCCAAGTACAGCGATAACGGCGCCAAACTAAAAGAATTACGAAAACTTAAAAGAGACGGAGTTTAAATATTCACAACAGATTGAAATTGAAGCAGAAATAAGATTGACAACATTTATTTTTATAGACAAAATTGACCCACCAAGTGGCAAAAAGAAACGAATAATTCATTACTAAAAAATAAAATAAACAGCAGACTGTACATTACTATACGAAGCCATAATTAAAAACTCCATAATACAAAGAAATAATTAGAATATTTTTTTAAATGGCACAATTTCAATAAATAGAAAACAGTTTATAGTATTTGTTGTTTTTAACAACAAACAGTTTATTATTATTTCATTTAAAAAAAACAATCTAATATTTTTTTAAAAAAAAAATCGAGAAATGGACAAAAAATCTATTTTCGGGATTTCGACCCATTCGGGATTTCGACCTAGTCGGGATTTCGACCCATTCGGGATTTTGACCCATTCGGGATTTTGGCTTGTCGGGATTTCGGCTTTCGGGATTTTGGCTTGTCGGGATTTCGGCTGTCGGGATTATGTCCTAGACCCGTTTATGTCCGTTATGACATCCAAACACATATCATACGATTCTTCACACTTTGTTCCTATTAGACAATATTTTACATTCATCTCAATAGAAGTCGGAACTACTATTTTTTTAATTTAGAAAATAGCTAACAAGCGTTTCACCTGATTTTTGACAAGTTCACTTCAGTTCCAGATATTTAAAACACAGTTTAAACTATTTCGGTTAAAATAATTACTAATTTTTTTTAATGATATTGTCAGATACCTTAAAATATGTAACTCGAAGTGTTTTTAGGTAATATATATATTTTTATTTTGTTGTTTTCCACAGTTAAAAAATTTTGGCATTATTTCAAAAACCATACAAAAAATTTAAATGATTTTTTTTCTTGTTTAACTCTTATTTTTGACCTAAAATAAGCTTATTTTGTTAATATCAGATGTTTCTGTAGCGTAGAAAATTTTTGGGACTGAAAGGGTTAAACGACTCAAAGTTTAATTTCAATGCTTATCAAATAGGTAGTTAGCCGCAGACGGGTTGACAAATGTCCTTCCGGCATACATACAATCGGAAAAACAGTATTAAAAATGGATATCCAATGTCATACTTTTCTAACAAAAAAAAAGATCCGATGGATAGAATTGATTTTGGAAGGGGAGTAAGACAGACAGACATCTTTAGCATGTCAAAAAGGTAAAGTAGGCTAAAAAATAGTTAATGAACTTGCAATTATGTATTGTATTAAGTAGTTTATATTTGTGTTAAACTAATACAGAAAAATTACTTAAATAATAATAAAGGATTTTCTTTACTATAATAATATATATGTTAAGTTATAATTTTAAGTTAAATATAATGTTTTAGGTTTTGATAGACTGAGTTTTCAATTTAAATTTATAATAGCTTGTTTTAATCAAAATCAATTTATATATTATTTTAACTTAACAATTTACTTCAATTTCATTATGGTAAACACATTTCTTTTCTAAAATAAGGTTCTTTCTTAATTTCAGAAATTGATTATTAAACTACTTTAACATAATTAAGACAATAAAATATTAAATCGCTTATTTTTCAACTTAGAATAACAAAGGAATAAAAAGCTTTTCAAAATTTAAAGATTTGTTAAACAAATAACTTCATTTAGAATAACTACAAAAATTTTCGAATTCCACTGATTCAATTTCCCCGTATAATTATTATAACGTTTTATTTTTAAATTTAACGAATCTTAATGTTAATTTCACTCTATTAAGATTAAAAATAACTCTTTTACATGGGAAATTCATTTGTTCAGTTATTTTTAAATATTTTTTAATTTTGTGACTGTCGGAGAAGATAATTTTGATGAGTTTTAAGCAAGGGAGGACATGCTATATATGCTACGAAAAAAGTAGTTTATAAATTAAATTTCTGTTAAAATGGCTGTCAAAATACTGTTTACAGTGATTCGAAATTCCGCAGAAACCCTCATAAACACTTTCGATGTGGATGATGCCTTAACGATAGAAGTTCTATAATGCTATTCCACTTTCATGTTACGCTGTAACAAAAATATGTTAAGCTATGGAATTTTCTTATCTAACAAATCAATGGAGCAACGGAATGCTGGAATGGTGAATAAAATTAGAGAAAGAATAAAAATTGCCAGTTGAGTTAACAATTTTATTAAATTAAGAGTTGATAGCTAAAAGTTTAAATATAGTTTACCCAGCCAGTCCTAAAAACAGTCTACATGGATCTGTATATGAGACATCGTCATCTGCCTATTTTCTATATAAAGTGATTTAAGTCGTTCAATATTTTGTGAATGGTTTGAAAGTGTAATTCTTTTTTCATATGATTATGATACATCATCACCATGAAGTAAAACTGCAATCAAATCGTGTCTTACCTGTAATTTAGGGGGAATGGGCGCGCTGGTTCGCAGGTCTCCAAATCAAAGTGCATCAGTGTAAATCCAATGGAGAAAATATATTTTCTCTGCCACATTTCTATAGCTGTATTGAATATTTTTAACAAACGGATTTTTCATGTGATATGTAGCTGATTTACAGGTCTCGACAATCCAACTTTTGAAATTATTTCGATTTTTTCTCAAATTTTGAATAAATAATTTTACAAAAAGTATTCGAAACAATTTTTAAAAAAAAGTGGTGTTATAGAGACCTGTAAGTTATCTACATTTATTATTTAAAAAAAAAAAAACAGCTTGCAAGCATATTCAATACATTTCAATTGCAAACACATGTGTTAGAAAAAATAGTTTTTTCCCATTGGATTAACATTGAGGCACTTGAGTTTGGACACTCCCGGTCGAGCGTGCCCACCCCCCTTTAAGATGCTAGAAGAAAATGGTTTACCTACAATAAAAATGGCGCTTCCTTGCCGACACAGAGTTTTAGAAAGAACTGATGTTCTTCCAACGAGTTAATTTATAAAACATGTTTTTTCAAAAGTTAAAGGCAATTCGAAAGCATAGAAAAGGCATTCATATTTAGTTCTAAGCCATGTTTGATTTATTTTTTGTGCGAATAAAAAATATTTATAGTAGAATAAGAAAGTATAGTAATATGAAAGAATAACAAAAATCCTTCTGCGGCAAAAACCCCAAGTATTAATAATATTTTGTCACACTTAATTTATCCATTTAATTTGGTTCGTAAATTTGTTTTTATTGCTGGTATCTTTATTATGGAATAAATAAAAGTATAAAATACTTGAGGCAGTTTTAAATTTTTTAAATAAGTATCTGCTTTCAGTGAAATGGACATGTTACACGCATTGAGTTGCAACAATTCTACAGAAATGTAAATAGTTTTCGATCGGTTAATCAATGTAGTACGGGTGGAGCTTACGGTGAACTGCCATCAATCAACGAAAGTTCCAGGGATTAGAAAGCTTCTTTTATAAAAAGTAACTCTGATATAGTTACAGTTATTTCAGGAAAAGTTACTCTGTTACAGTTTCTTAATATGAAAAGTAACTACTTGGAGTTACTTTTAAAAATTAACTCTGCTATAGTTACAGTTATTTCAAGAAAAGTTACTTTATGTTACAGTTACTTAATATGAAAAGCAACTAGTTACAGTTACTAAAAATGAAAAGTTACTAATTGCAGTTACTTTAAAAAATTAAGTAAAGAAAAAGTAACAAAACTTTTCCTTACTTCGTTGCCGCTAAATCTTATAGTTACCTTCTGATAAACCTTACTGCGTTACCTAAAAAGGTACCTGTTACAAGTAGCGCGTTACTCCAATCCCTGGAAAACACCAAAGACATACAATGAAAGCAGGAAGCAAGCCAAACGGCTTGAAATCATGAATAATTTTAAATTATTTGGTGCATTTTGTTTTAATTGTTTTTTATAGCCTGTTGACATCCGACGAATAATACCCCGTGTAAGGGAGTGCACGTTAAATATCCTTCAAAGTCCTAACGCTGCGTACGATGTCGCCCTTAGCGGTTGCGTTGGGTGCCTATTCAGGTGTTGGCTCGTCACTTGACTGTGGTTCTAAAATACGACGCCCGTCGCCAATAGCCCTCGTGTAGCTGTAGTGCGACGATAATTCAAACCTAACCTAATAGCCTGTTGACTGTTTTTTTTATTTGTTTCAATAACTGTTATGTTAAAACAAATTAATTAGCATTAAAAATAAACTCCACTATTTTTTTTAAATCGCTTTAAAAACATCATTATTGTAAATCAATAGCATTCATGCAAACGTCAAGATATTAAAGAGAAATTACATTTATACTTTTTATTTAAATTTTCTACACACTAATCAAGCATTATTTCTTAACAGCAAATCTACACAACCAAAAAATAAGACGATGAGAGAATTACAAAAAAAAAAATAATAATAATTTAACTTCGCCAAAAAAGTAATAAACGAAAAATCCAAGTCAATTTTCTTTTTCAACTTTTTGAAAGATCGCCACACAATTATTAAGGGTTAAATTCTTGATTCGAAAACATTCATAATTATAATTCACAGTTGGTTAAAATACTGTTAGTTTCAGACACAATACACTGCAATTGGGCAGCATTCCGATTTTGAATCATGCGTTTTCTATCTTTAATTTATGTTCACCTATAAAGAAAAGTAATAAAAATTAATATGGTTATTACAATATTAAAATTAAAGATAAATCTTCAAAGTTGAATCTGAAGCTTAAAATTTAAAGATAAATCTTAAAGGTAAGGATGAATTTTAAAAATTAAAGATAAATCTTAAAATTAAGGATAAATTAAAAAAAAAATTAAAGACTAATCTTAAAACTTAAATATAAATCTTTAAAATCAAGGATAAGTCTAAAATCTAAAGATAAATGAAAGACAAATCTTAAAACTTAAAGATAAAAATTGAAACTAAATCTTAAAAATTAAAGATAAATTTTTAAACTTAAAGATAAATCTCAAAAATTTAAAACAAATGATTCAAAGATAAAAATTAAAGATAAATGGTTTATTTTATTTCTGTAGCATGATCTAATGTTGATTAATTTAAATTCTTTATAATTCAGTAGACTTGTAAAATGCATTTGTAATGTTTTAAATTAAATTTAAGTGTGTTAGTTTAAAATTATATTGCTATCACAAAATTAAGTGCACATACAATTACTCGCATACAAATGCTTTTACATAAGTTTACATAGTTGTGTAATTTACATCTAAAAAAATTGTTTACCAGGAGAGAGCTGCCTCGTTTAAATCATGCTTTGTCGTGATCTTTAACATTTTCTGTTTCGTCCACGGGTATTTCATCAACAATCCTATTTTTTTAAAAAAAATGTAGAACTATTATATGCTAATTATATGTTAATATACTGCATGAACAAAATATATTTCAACACAATTTAATTTAATTTTTAAGTACAATGTGAGTACAACTTTCATATTTGTGCCATTTGTGGAAACTATGGCTTGAAGAACTTAGGGTCAATTTGCCGCCCCGGTGGCACACTCGTTAGGAGCTGCTGGGGTCGGGTTCGAGTCCCGGTCAGGCATGGATGTTTGTGACTGTCAATAAATGTTGTTATTTGGCTATGTGTTTGTGTCGTCTCTTTCTTTGTGTGTCTCTTGTGCTTGTGTCATTTCTGGGGCTTAGTACAATAGACTTAAAGTCGCAGTGCTTGGCGATCTTGCCCCCCCCCCCTCCCCCCACCAAGAAAGTCATAAGTCATAGGGTCAATTTATTTAAGTAAAACGTTTTCTAGTTAATTTTATTCTACCAGTTTTTCATATTTTCCCTTAATTACATATAACATACATTATTTCTTTAAAAGACATGATTCTGCCACCGAACGATACAAAAAGAAAATTTAACTAAAGTGAGGAAAAAAATTGCAAGCTGGAGGATTCCAAATGGAATCTTTGAGGGTAAAAGTGTTTAAATCATGCTCTCCCCTAAATGTAATGGGTAATATAATCGATTCCGGCTTCCTATTTCTAGCCTCCTTTAGGATCTTTAACACAGCCAATTACGCTTCGTAATTCAAAACCCTGGTCAAGTGACGAAGTCGACAGCGGGCACCCAACGGAACTTCGAGCGACATCGTACGCTAACGCCGTCGGGTTAGGTTTGAATTATCGTCGCACTAAAGCTACACGAGGGCTATTGGCGTCGGGCGTCGTATTTTAGAACCACAGTCAAGTGGCGAGCCGACACCTGAATAGGCACCCAACGCAACCGCTAACGCCGTCGGGACTTTCGACTCCACAGATCTAACGAGCACGTGTATCGCAGTGTACTCGGGCACCCCGGTGCACAAATGCGTCTATAGTACGGCTAGGACAAGGACAGAACCAAGAACCTTCTCGGTGAGAGGCTCGTAGCTTACACCTCTCGGCCACCGGGGGGCCTCCCCTGATTTTTTTTAGTAGTGTAGTTTCTTCGATGCCAATAACTGTCTTCCTTGATTTCAAGGGGCTTAATGAGCTTGGTTACCATTCCGCCAAAGGTATTGACACGACTCTACATAAATTTGAAGACTTAATATCAAGTGACTCTGGTCTTACCCTGCGTCTCTCGTACATATGGGCCTGCACCTTCCCCGCTCGCAGATCCTGGTGCACCTTCTGGCCTCCACCATACCCGACTCGCTGCTCAGTAATGCCAGCAGCAGAACCCCGAGCACAAGAACTTGAGAGCCACGCATCTTTGACCTGAGGAGAACACAATTGAAGAGCTTATAGTGTGGAAGAACGTGCTAAGTAGCATTTTTGAAAAAAAAAATGTGATCTTTATGTCCAATGAAATATTATTCCCTCCTTTAAAGATAAAAAGATTCCTCCTATTCATAAACTTTTAGTTAAGCATATTTTCGCCTCTTGTAATTTCCGTTATTAACGTATATCTAAGTGCAAAAGAAAAACTTTAAATCTCAATTTCTCGTTTTCACCTTCTTGTCACTTAGCACGTTCTTTCACAAAGGTCTTCAATCGAAGAGCTTAGTGGAAGAACGTGCTAAGTAGCATTTTTGAAAAATTGGTATTTTTGTGTCCAATGAACACATTATTCCATTCCTTAAAGAAAGCAAGTTTCTCATTTTTCATTAATTTAAAGTAAATTACTCTTTTTACTATTAGCAAGTACCGATTTTAACTGATTTAAGTGCAAACGAAAAACTTTAAAGCTAGTTTTCCCCCCTTTTGTCACTTAGCACGTTCTTCCACTAAGCTCTTCAATTGAAGAGTACGGGGGAAGAACGGCGCTTAAGTGATACATGAGGATGAAGAAAATGACCTTGAAAGTTTTTAGTTTTGCTTAAATCTTGCAAGCTTGCATTTGTTGAAAATCAGGAAAAATATGCTAAACTTACAGTTTATTGAAAACGGGAAACTTATTATCGTAAAAAAAAGAAGTCAGTAACATGAGCATTGTGCATTGACACACAAATCTCAATTTTTCAAAATTGTCATTGAGCTTGTTCATCCACTAAGCCTAAAATTGAGGAGTACAGGGGAGAAATACCTTCATTACATAGGAATCTGTCTGCATCAGGCCCTTTTGACGATGAAAGAGAGTCATCGCATTGCTTATGTAAGGAAGCCGGTTTCTCAATTGGTTCTTCTCTCGTAGCAACCCTAATTCACGCGAGACAAGAGTACCAAGTTTGTACAGCGAGAGAAGAACCAAGAGAGAATCTGGTTTTATGTCGCCAATGTCCGCCAAGCAGACCAGAATACGGGAAATTTCTAATAAATCAAGGGGTTTTCCCCCTCGACTTTAAAATTTTTGTTAAAAAAGTTTCTTTATGTAGGAGCGTCATCGGAACGTTTTCTATGCAATCTAATATTTTTTGGTGTTTTTTACTAATGAGCACGTTTCACGTCTTGAGAGGCAGCAGTTCCAGCTGTATCATTTTCAAATTTATTTAAATTATTTAGAATTTATAGTGGAAATGTGCCAACTCATCCGGGACTCAGTTCGCTATTGGTATTCTTTACAGTCTTTGAAAAATTACCAAGAAAATTATGTTTTTCAAAGGAGTGTGCGTTGGAACCATCTTGTCTAGAATGTCCGATTTATTTTTTTCATCTACATCTACAGAGCTCAAGGTGAGCTTATTATAAAGTAAAACTACCATATTCATGTACGATTCTTGTAATGAAAACTTGCGGATATTTCATTCAAAGAAAAAGTGTTCTGTTTTAGAGTTCTCTGCATGTAACTTGTTTTTAGTCTTGTTGTTCGTTAAATTTTAACAATATTAAAATTATAATTCGCAAATATAATTCATCATGTTCCAAAATCTATTAAAATGTTTACGAAACTAGGGATTACTTTATTTCATTCTATAACATTTCATTGATATTAAGCAGTATTCCTTATAGCCGTAAAATGGAGATATATTATTGAAAACATTTGTGTGATTGTATTTATCGTGACGAATACTTTAAATGCATGCAGATGCATCAAAATTCAAACATTGAAACGTCAAAGTTGAATTTTAATATTATTTAATGTCAACTAGTATGTATTAATCGAAACAATAGTTATATATGCAACAAGTGTGAAAAGTAACACTTTTTAAAACTAGTGGATTTTGTTTCATGATAGAATGCCACGTGTTTTAAAAAGTTTACTTTTCACACGTGTTTCATACACTATTTTTTATAATTGTGTGAGAAAAATATCTTTGGTCCAAAAATACTTCACGCGCATTTATAACTTTAAATAAAAGTAGATCGATAAATATCTGGATTTTATTAATATTATGAAATAGAAATTTTAACTTGAAATGCTGGCATCTTATGAAAAGAGTGAAATAAAGTCTTTTTTTTCACTGCTTTTGGGTGAAAAAAAAGTACTTTTTTTTCACTGTTTCAAAAAGTTAAACTTTTTGCACGCGTTTGATAATGAAATTATAATGTAAAAGTCGGATTTTTTTCACGCAATTATAAATATATAATTGTATATAGTAGGTCTAAAATTTAAAAGAACTTTCGCTGGAACTGTTGCCACTCAAGAGTGAAACGTGTCAATTCTACTACCTCCACAATCATTAAAAATTCTACATTTTTAAATCAGCAACCACCGAGTTACCAGATGAAAAACAAGTTATTTTAATATTCACGAACTTAAATGGCATTCTTTTGAAATCTCACAAGTCAATAAAGAACGCCTACGAACACAGAATTCCAATTATTCCTAATTGAAGAGCTTAGTGGAAGAACGTGCCAAGTGACATTTAAAAAATTTGAGATTTTTGTGTTAATGATCATATTACTAACTTCTTTAACGGTAATGAATATCCATTTTTCCATAAACTTTAAGTTTAGTAAATATTTTTTACGCTTTGCAAGTTTCGTTTTCAACAAATTTGAGAGCAAACGAAAAACATTAAAGCTCATTTTATCGTTTTCATCTTTTTGTCACTTAGCACGTTCTTCCACTAAGCTCTTCAATTATTTAACATGAAATTCTTCGCGGATATTTGGGGGCACTACACGAAACCTCAGCTATGGTATTTCGCTTTTTTTGTTTATTAGATGCGCATTTTAATCTCTCTTGTCTACGTGACAAAAAGATTGTTCTCGGCAATTTCGCTCTATTCAGAAATTTAGAGGGTACAAATACCTAAAACTTCGCGAAATTAATCACTTATTTTTCGCACTACGCTTGTAAATGAACTAACAACAAAAGGCTGACATTTAAACGCCTTTTGTCTCTGGAGATTTACACCTACTTAAAATGAACAGCTAAATGTGAAAAGAAGCTAAGTCCATAGAAAGGTTCCCGTACACGCTTCGTTTGTGACTAAATGATTGAATAGACGAAGCTTAGTGGGAAATTTCCTGATGGAATTGACCTTTTTTTAAAAAAAGTGTATATTTATTCATATGAAAAGCCACTCGATCGAGAGAAAGATTTATTTATAATTTTAAAATTAAGTATTGTTTGTGTGTTTGTACCTTATAGACTCTCAAACTAGATATCTAGATATCCGTTAGCGTCGTTTCACAAAAGGATAGTTCTTAATAGCATTTTTTTTTAAAGTATTGTCATCAGCTAAACAAAATTAAATAAAGCACTTATAAAAATAATTAAAATTAATTATTTTTATTTTGTTGCACTCTGGGATTTATTGATGGTTGGTTGGTAAACATATATTTTCAGGTTTGTGTACTAGGTCAGGGACCCGCTAATAAATCATCGTCAAGTAAGACAGACATAACACACGCGCATAAGTGACAGATGCTGCCATCTATCGCCACTTCAACAATGTAGACATGTTCCTGAAGGACAGGGAAATAGTCTCCATGGACATGTACCTGTGGGAAACTGCACCATGGCCGTCCACAGGACTTTCAGGCACACATATTTAACGAGCACGTACTCCGCATATACTCGGTGGGTCTTCAGTGGTACCGGGACTCGATCGTTTGACCTTCCGATTCCGAGAACGAAGCCCCGAAGCTTAACCACTAGGTTACCCACGGCCCCTAGCCAAATACTTTGCCTAGCTCGTCATATTATCACCAATGCCAAATGCGCAAAAACATATTTCTTTTAAAAAAGATTTATAAGCTCGTTGTTCGAAAGTCATTACGCTAGAGCTGAATAATGAGCCTGCTAAAATTGCGATAAATCATCGAAATGTTTTTTTTTTTTTTGCCTCATAAGCATAACTTGACTGACCCTTTTTTGCTATTTTCATTTTTTAATCACTTAATTGACGTCGCCAAGTTCAATTTGAAGTCCCCTGTTCAACTTCAATAGTTGTGGAATTGGTTACAGGTGACAGTTACTGTCACAAACCTTTTTTTTTCTTTCAATAAAAAGGTAGGGTCAAGTGGGGTAAGTGTGATAGGGTTTCTGCATTTTTCATTAAGAAAATTCGTTCTCTGCTTCAAGTAAATTCTAAATCCTAAAATTGGTAGTGAATTATTATAAGAAACAAACATAGGTAGAAAAAAAATTATATGTTTGAATTCCAATTTTAAGTGTACAAAATTTGCATTTCAAAACCATTGCTGTTTTATCACACTTACCCCACATAGAAAAACCCACATAAAAATAAGACAGTTGCACTTAAATTCAAAAGCTCAAAACTTTCTTTAAACAAAAAATAAGATCAATATTTCTTTTTAGTTTAATTATAAGTGGTCTAATGATATATATTGCAAACTTTCAGATTTTTAGAATGATTTCCAAAGTTACAAGAGCTGTTTATCACACTTACCCCCAATCACACTTACCCCACTTGACCCTAGTAAGTAACTAAATGATAGGAATGTAGGATATTTTAGTTGTTTTAAAATTTCTTTTTTTAATTCGAAAAATTAAAAAAAAAGTCAAAGTTATTAAATCACTATGCCTGTACCCTCATCCAAATTCTGTTTTAAACGTCCGATTCTAAAAAATATTTTTATTCGAATTATATATGGCATAAGAAACCAGTGTTTTATACGTTTTGTCCTTCTATTGGTAAAATTTCCAATTCCAAAATTAGAATCTTTAAATTAATATAAGAGGGATTGCAATTACAGAAACGTGCACGGGATACGTGGATTCCTTTAAAGGTGAATTAGCACAATCAGCCGCGGGTCTCCCCACCAAAGTGCCTCAGAGTTAATAAAATAGGAAAATTATTTTCTGGGCCACATTTCTTCGGCTGCATTGAATATTTTTACAAATGGTTTTATATGATAAATATAGTTGACTTACAGGTCCCGACAATTCCCCTTTTTAAAATTGGTTTGAATATTTTTTTAAAAATATTTATTAAATAATTTTAAAACAAATATTTGAAACAATTTCAAAAAGTGAGGTTATAGAAACCTGGAAGTTATCTACATTTATAATTTAAAAAGAAAAGTGTTTCTAAAAATATTCAATACAGCCGGTGAAATGTGGCAGCGAAAATAGTTTTTTCCCCTATTGGATTAACATTGATTCACTTGAGTTTGGAGACCCCCGGTCCATCATGCCCCATCCTCCTTAAGCTGCTAGAAGAAAATGGTGTTACTTACAATAAAAATAGCGCTACTTTGTCTACACAGAGTTGTAGAAAGAACTGATGGTCTCCTAAGAGTTTATTTATAACATATCTTTTTCAAAAGTTGAAGGTACTTCAAAATCATTGAAAAAGTATTCAAATTTAGTTTAATCTTAAAAAATATACATTTTATCGACCCATTAAAGGGATGAAAATGTGATTCAGCCTCGCCTAATCCGGGACTCGACCTCGGAACTGTGGCATGACAATGCGAAGCAATACCACTAAGCCACTAGTCCTCTTCCGATATACACAACTCATATAAAAATTATCTAAGTAAAATTATTGGTAAAATATTGAACTAAGTATAAAATAGCTATTAATTATTTTAAATAAAATTACAATGTAATAAAAAAAATTGTTACATATGAAGTAGATGCAAAACCGATATCTAGTGTAAAATGCAAATCAAATGTATGTTTAACGAATTCTTATTTAAATTTTAAGAAAATATATGTTGAACATATCAATTTGAAAATGGAACCTACGCTCTTTTAGTTTGACAAAAAGTTCCTCATAACTGATTAAATATAAATAGTTAATCTTTCGAGTAAACATATTTCTTAAATTGTTTACGACAAAAATGATTTGATGATAAACACTGAACCTTTCTATTTGTCATGGCGTGAAATATTTTTTTAATCCTTTGGGATATGGGTTTCAAAAGCGGACGAATATTGATTGTGAAATGCTTTTAAAAAAAATATCAGTTGAGAAAGACCTAGTTGCCACAAGAATGCGTAGGAAAGAGACACATTTTTTGTAAACATAATTCGATAGAAATGCGATGCAAAAGCAAGTTATCTCTATAAATAAAGGGTTGGTTGAAAGATCTATAAGCGAATTTCCTTTAGATAAATCGGAGGAATGTAAACAAATTATACAGTTATTTTAAATAAATCTTATCTTAATGTGTGTGTTTGCGCATAATCTATTTATACATAAAGAAATTCCTTTTGTTAAAAAAATTTCAAAATACATTTTGGTGGTATAACTTCAACAAATCGAAAATATAAAAATCTTAATTTCTTAATATTTTTAAATTATTTTTCACATTTGTACATCTCTCGTGGCTTAGCCTTAATATAAACACATCTTTAAATCATATGAAAAGTACACGGGAAAAGCCGATTGATTTTGTAGAGAAGTTTCCTTAGCAGGTCACTTTGGCGATGATAGCGAGTGATCGCCTAAACTTGTGTAAGGAAATCAGTTCCTACCACAGAGATCATAGTTAAAGTAATAGAGTGGTAGATCACGTGACCTTCAATGCTAACAACGGGACGCGCAAGGAGCTCCCAGAAGAGCCCCAATGAAGCCAGTGTTGTAGGTCACGTGATCTGCCACTGTAATACTTTAACTACCATCTCTGTGGTTCGTAGCTACCAAGATTCAGGCGATTGACGATCCCGACGCTTGGACCAAGCGAAGAAGAAGGAGAGAAACCGGTTTTCTGCCGCCAATGTCCGCCAAGCAAACAATTGCGGGCGTCCGCCTAACAAATCAATCGGTTCTTCCCGTGTACTCTTCAGATACGTGTATATAAAATAATGTTTTGCAAGTAGTTTTTAAAAAATTAACAATTAGGATTTGTTGAGGAGTGCACCAATTTTATCTCTTGCAATTAGTATTGATTGCAATGTTATTAATTTGTATGTTTTTTGCAATGTTCTCATTTTTTAAAATCATTTTTACCAAAATTATCAGTATATATGCGGTCTCGTCACCTTCCCAGGTAGCACAACAGTTTTGGCCAATGTCGCATGAGTATCGGTCAACCTTGGAGAATATTGGAGAAAATCGATAATTTTCTACCGATTTTAACCAGATTTCCCCATTATTTGAGGTTTCATACTGGAAATTACGAAAAGTGCAAAACTTATTTTTACTGAAATCTTATAGAACTCAAGCGCCTGAATGTTAATCGAAAAGGAAAAAAACTATCTGCCACATTTCACCGGGTGTAGTGTATATTTTTACAAACGGCTTTTTTTCAATAATAAATGTAGATAAGTTGCATGTCTCTATAATCCCACTTTTTAAAATCGTTTCGAATAATTTTTGTAGAATTATTCATTAAAAATTAAAAAAAAAATATTTGAACCAATTTTTAAAAGAAGTGGGTTTTCGGGACTTGTAAGTCAGCTACATTTATCACACAAAAAATCCGTTTTTAAAAATATTCAATACATCCGGAGAAATGTGGCAGAGAAAAATTTTCTCCTTTGGATTAACACTGATGCACTTTGCTTGGGAGACCCGACATCCAGCTCGCCCATTCCCCCTTAAGAAAAATAATATCTCCAGTGATCAAGAGTCATTCCTATTACTCCCAGCATAAACCCTTTACAGGGTTCGAACCAGGACGTTTTAGACGTTAGGCGAGTGTCTCATGGCAAGAGCGGTTGGACAAGGGAAAGGAAATAGAATAAATAAAGAATAGTCTTGAAAGTAACCGTTGCTTGTGCGTAGTGAAAGGGTCCCTACAAAACCGATAAAAAAATTAACGAATAAATAATGTCTACGATCGAAACGGTAATTATTTGTGAAAAATGAGGGATAATTTTGTGTAAAACGACTAGTTTTTCTGTCAGTGTACTGACCTTATTTAAAGATTCTTGTTTTTTTTTTTAACATTTTAAATATTTTCTGAATTCCTTGAAGGTATAAAGCGGAGATAATTCCACTGCTTATAAGAAGAAATATACAATTAAATATTAAAATTTTGCTGCAGTTGTTTTGAGCAGCATATCATTTTTGGGTGTATTACCTCGTCCTGGTTTTTAAATATTTATATTTTTATCATCAAATACAATTAATAAGAAGAATAGGTAAATATCCAATCACTACCAACTGGTCCCAATCAATTGGAATTTATGCGAGGCAGTTCTGAGGCAGTTGTGATTATCAATTGGTCTGCTAAGGCCACCAGACACAATATATCTTGCGTTATTATAGCTGTTGGCAAGAATATGTTCTTGCTTAGTGCTAACTGCCGTTTCTCATAAAAGACATGATCTTACGTATGTATTTTTACCAATAGATATAGTGTTTACATATTTAAAAAGTCATATATGTTTACCTTAATTAGCATAATAAACTTAAAATATTTTCCCTATGCCTTTTACTTTAGAGACTTCTATTTCAATCTATAGAAAATTACAAAGCCTAAATTTTTATAAGCGTCATTAAAATGAAGTTTTACATGGTTTTGTTAGATATAGTATAGATAAATTAAATTTGTACATTATATAAGTATATATCTCTCACATATTAACACTATTTTTCATTCTACACATACAACACAAAAAAAACCTTACATTTTGCCGTACAAACTCGCTAGCCCTATGAGGGATATACAGGCATATAAACCCGTCATCTGACTGTCAGGTTTTCCAACAACACACATCAACTTTCCAGCAATTTTTAATAATTAATAAGTTTAGTAATTTTATAAATTAAAAAAAATTAAGGCATGTAATAACCATTTAGAACCATTTACCACAGAATATATTTTTAAAAAAATTAAGGTTACATTTTCATTAAAAAATGTCAATTTAAATCTCATGCAGTGTGAAAACATGTTCACGCTTCTGTCTATCCCTCAGAGGGAACAAGATAGCGGAGTTATAGGGAACTAAAGGGAACTAAAAAGGGAGCTGGAGGGAACTAAAGTCAATTCCAATATAATGAAAGGCATGATAGTGAATAAGGTTTTTTTTTCTCCACAAACAGTTATTTAAGGGGTCACAGGAGTCTTAAAAATGTGCAAAGAAGATACTACAAAACATAGTTTGATCTCTCATGTAATTTTTTAACTACTCAATATACAAGTATAATTTTTTTATATGTAATTCTACAAGATTTATTTATTATAAAACAAATTTTAAAATTTATGAAACTTTAGCCAAAACTAAAATAAATGATATTAAACATAAATCTGTTTTAACACATTGTGATTAGGCTTGCGCGGCAAATTTTGAGGTCAAAATTGAAAAAATGACCAAGAAAATGACTTTATATTGTACAAATATGTACAAACTAGGACTTATACCTAAATTCTCAGATAAATTTTAATTAGAAATTATTTAAAAATAAATTTAAAATCAAAATTTAAAAAAAAATTATTAATTTTTTTAGAAAAAAGCTCTTAAAATAATTTCTTATTAAAATTGAGATGAGAATTTAGGTATAAGTCCTAGTTTGTACATATTTCTACAATATAAAGTCATTTTCTTGGTCATTTTTTCAATTTTGACCTCAAAATTTGCCGCGCAAGCCTAATCACAATGTGTTCAAATAGCTTTATGTTTAATATCATTTATTTTAGTTTTGGCTAAAGTTTCATAAATTTTAAAATTTGTTTTATAATAAATAAATCTTGTAGAATTACATATAAAAAAATTATACTTGTAGTATATTGAGCAGTTAAAAAATTACATGACAGATCAAACTATACTTTGTAGTTCCTTCTTTGCACATTTTTAAGACTCCTTAGACCCCTTAAAAGGGGTTTGTTACTTTTTGAACAGTTATAGCAAATCCATTCATTTAGTTTTAACTGTTGAAGGTGATAGATAGTTTCAGTAATATGTGTTTAAATGGGATTTTTCTTTTGTAAATGTGGGCACTGCTACGCATTTATTCTCCGAAATACAAATAAATTAAGCAAACTATAAGTAATAATTTTTGAACTTTCGAAGAGAACAAGTTTGGTTTAAACGTTTTATATTGAACTAAATGCTGCGTTTCGCACTTTCTTTTTGGACAATTATATAGCAGGTTCTATTACAAACCTAATTAATTGACTCTGAAATTTGGACTTTCTTGAGTTTATCTTCCGAGTTTTACGAAGAAAATGCGGCTCATGAAAATGCTTGCATTTTTTTTTAAATAAAAAACACAAGTATGTAAAAAAAAAATCTTTTTAATCAAAGTATAATGACAAAATTAAAAAAAATGCTATGTTAATATTGATTTGACTATAAAATAATAAAAAATAATTAAGTAAATAAAATTTTATTTTACTATCCAAATATATAAATCAATATTTTTTAAGTATTTATTTTCAAACAGTTAGTAGTAGACGGGTCATTGAAAAAGGGATCCACTATTTTTACTTCCTTCCTGTGATATGCATATTTACTTCCGGTCGGTATTTAGTAATTCACACGTTTTTGGAGAGTTAGTTTTTAAAACTTGTTAATTTTAATATTTATAATGTCTGCAGTTTGACACAAAAAAATGTCCTTCTGTAAATAATGACTCCATAAATCAGTAACTAAATATTTTGCTTGTCTTTTCTTGCTGGTAAATTTAGGTCAAGAAATAGCTGGATAACAAATGCCCTACATTGACGAAACGATATCTAAAGATTGTGGATAAAATAAAATATAAAAAGTCTAATTTAGTTAATAAACAACACAATTAGGTTTTAATGCTTTTAGAATACTTTGGAGAGTTAAGTTTTATGTTTTTATAGCTTTGTGTTGAAATTAAGAGGAAAAAGTACAGGTTTTTGCACATTTTATACGTACACGCTTAAATATAATTTTTGTTAACCGATATTTATTTGCAATTTCATTCATTTAAGCATAGAGATTATATTCTATGATAATTTTTTTAATGTCGTAATTGTAAGCTATATTACAATTAAACATTTCCTTCTTTTTTCATCAATTAACACACACATTAAAATAATTTATATAAATGCACAAATATGATACTCACAATCATCATAGTTGTTAGTAAGTATTTTTTAAAATTTAAATTCTTTATATTTTCATTACTTAAAAATTAAAGTAAGTAATTTTGTATTTTAAATAAACTACTGCTCATAGTGAAATCTAATGTAATGAACTTGATATTTAAATATTATTCACATTATTTTTTCAAAAATAAAAGTGAAACATGATTCAGTTATCAGAAAATATTTTTTAAAAAAATTTTAAATTAAAATTGAAAGCTAGTTATGCGATTGTAAGTAGTAGCATCAATTTTACAAAGAGGGAAGAAAACTGCAATATATTTCTTCCGTTCTTTTTTTAAGACAAAAAATATTAAATTATGGTCATTTAATTTCTAGAATTTTACCAAACTTACATGAATAACAATATCTTTATATTATACTAAAATATAAAAACACATTTTAAAAAAAACAAGCTTCTTCAACAATATAAAATCAAATTGACACCTGTAGCAGTAATTCTTTTTAATTTCGAACTCAAACTAATTCTAAAATAAAAAGCAATACAATATATCACAATTTATATAAAATACCTATCGCAATTTAATAAAATACCTTTTATTCTTCCTCGATTTTCTTTTCAGAACAAATTTCGGAGCAAATTCTTATAGCAAACGATTTGGAGTCAATATAGTCTGCTCGAAATTTTTGCGTATGATGAAGCAGCAAGTGAGAAGAGTCGCATTAAAAACCGCGCGACACTGCGCCCCCTGCATTATTTTCGAGATATTTCTGCAGTTAAATGAAGTTATAAAATCATACACCTTAAAAGAAAAATGGTTTTTGCTATGCGACAGGAACAATTGCATTAGTTTATTTTGTGGAAAATATATTCAGGAATGGGAAAATGAGAGTGTTTTATGCTGAGATAACTGTTTTGTTATGATTTTTGTTTTGTTGAAATGCATTAAAACTGTGTTTTATTTCTTATCTGATTGTCAGGTTTTCCAACAATATACATCAACTTTCCAGCAACTTTTGATAATTTATAAATTTAACAATTATATTACATTTTAAAATTTAAAGCATAGAATAGCCATTTCGAACCTTTTTCCGCGGAAATATAATTTAAAAAAATTTAAGAGATTAAATTTTCAATTAAAATTTTCAACTTCAATCTCATACAGTGAAAACAAGTACACTTCAGCCTATGCCTCAAAGGGAGCTAGATAGGGAACTAAAGTCAATTCCAATATACTGAAAGGCGTGTTACTTATACGCGTATTACTTTTTGAACAGTTATAGCAAATCCATTCTTATAGTTTTAAATTTTGAAGGTGATAGTTAGTTTCAATGATGTAATTTTATATGATTTTTTTCTTTTTTAAGTGTGAGCACTGTTACATATTTTTTTTCCGAACTAGAAATAAATTAAGCAAACTATATATTTTGCGTATGATGAAGCAGCAAGTGAGAAGAGTCGCATTAAAAACCGCGCGACACTGCGCCCCCTGCATTATTTTCGAGATATTTCTGCAGTTAAATGAAGTTATAAAATCATACACCTTAAAAGAAAAATGGTTTTTGCTATGCGACAGGAACAATTGCATTAGTTTATTTTGTGGAAAATATATTCAGGAATGGGAAAATGAGAGTGTTTTATGCTGAGATAACTGTTTTGTTATGATTTTTGTTTTGTTGAAATGCATTAAAACTGTGTTTTATTTCTTAAAGAGTAAAATGAATGTTTTTTAGTACCTAATGGATTTTTGTTTTTATAAGTTTTAATGTATACATTACAAATGGTATGAAAACTATATACGATAAAAATATTATATAACCAAATATAATAAATGTTTATGTGTAAAATGTTTGCAATCAATTGCGAATTTAGTCCAAATATTTTCTAAAAAAAGAAAACCGTTAACGTAAATTAGTTAAAATATAAAATTACGTAGAATACTAACATCATCGAAATAAAATTCCTTTATAGTTTTTCTTGTGGCAACCTATCACACAGTACGCGAAAAGGCTAGGCTTTTTTCACCAATGAATTAATATGGCAAAACTGTTGTTTTTCCACGAACTGTGTCTGTGTGACATGATATTTGGTTTCTTTATACAAGATGAAATGACCCAATGAAATAATATAAATTTGTATCAAAATTGTCAAATAGATATTAAGTCTAAAATACTACTTACCTAAATTAAGAGCAGAAAACACACTTGATCAAATAATAATTAATAGAACATAAAAATATTTTTAAGCAGATTGTAAAATTAAACCATTTGTTTAAATCCTACTAACCTGCATTCGAATTTAAGATTATTTTTAAGATTGTTTATGATGATTTTTATTTTTCCTAACAAAGTTTTATAATCATTTTAATAATTTGTTTACGCGAAAACGCTCATAAGCAAAATTTGAAATTTACTAAAAATGTGTGAATTGTTAATATAAACCTTTTCTTTTTTCAATATGATTACAGCTACAGGAAGCAAAGAAAAAGACGTAATAAAAAAAATAATTTTTTTAATAAACAAAAATCAAAAAATGTTCTGCACTGTTAGAAATATTAGATGTATATTTAACGTTATCAGAACTCATAAAAACCCAATTATAGTAAAATGTATTAAATAACAAGTTTGAATAACATGTTATACATTACATTTAATTACCAATATTGATGTGATCTGAGACATTTACACGAACGACGTCAGTGGTAAAAAGACAATGAGAACAATAGTTTAAACACCAGTAATTTTGTAGCAACTCAACTTAACTCCATGTTCTTGATATACAATTAATTCTCCCTGGTATTCTTAATCATCCTGTATTCTGATCTCATTAAAGTATGTTGTGTTAACAACCCGTCCTCCTCTGTTCAGAGTATGTAACATTTCTGGCGACGAGGCGGTTCGCCCACGATTCTATGTACTAAAGAAAGTAAATTTAATGCAGTTAATTTTTTTCAATGTTTCTGCGAGTCAAGATGACTAAAAAGGGCGACTTCAACGGCTAGCGTGTTAGCCAAATTTCTGCTGGGCTGAAGGACACCTGGACACTGTGTTCGTATTCCCGATTGCTGGAATGGGTCATGCGTAAGCTTTTTTTAGATTCAGTTACTTTTCTGTATTTTCATTGCTTTTAACTAGTTCTATTAAGAGTTCTATATTGTCAATTTTAAAACGGTTTTTAAAATGGCAGAACAGGCAACTACCGTGCAATATTTTGGTTCCGTCGGAACCATTTCAGAGTTCGATGTTTCTAAACCGCAAAATATTGAGTTGTATTTAGAACAGCTAGGCTTTTATTTGGAAGCAAACAATGTTCGTGATGATTCTAAAAAACGCGCTACGCTGTTAGCAGTGTGTGGTATGAAAACACTTAGTGTTATTCGTAATCTTGTTGTTCCGAATAAACTTAGTGAGGTTACGTATGATACTATAATAGAAAAACTTAAAACTCATTTTTCACCTAAATCGAATGAAATTTTTAAACGATTCAAATTTCATAAACGAGTTCAAGAAAGGAATGAACCGTTTAATACGTATGTTGCTGAACTTAGGAAATTAGCTGACGGGTGTAACTTCGAGAATACTTTATCAAATAGGATCAGAGATCAAATTGTGTGCGGGATAAATGACGAAGAGGTTCAAAGACGTTTACTCTCTGAGTCTACGTTAACCCTTGACATGGCTATTTCAATGGCTTTGGCCGCTGAATCTGCTGCTGCTCAGTCGCGGCTGATGCGTTCGGAAAATTCGTTTACAAGAAATTCGCAGCAGGCAGTGGATTTTTTAAAGCATAAAAAACCCGCGAAGGGTAAACAGCAAAATTCTAAAATTGAGAATGCCAAAGTTTGTTTTAGCTGCGGATCAAATCATGTTCGTGCAGAATGCAAATTCCGTAACGCAATATGTCATTTTTGCAAGGGTAAAGGTCATATTCAAAAAGTATGTCGGAAAAAGAATTCTAATTCGTCTCGTACAAATGAAATTCAGATACCTGAGGAATACGTTAATTCTTTACAGAGTTCGTCGTTTAAGCAAAAAATCGAGATACAAATAAAAGGGAAAAAATTAAGTTTAGAGATTGATTCGGGTTCTTATTATTCGATAATTTCTATGAGCACTTTTCAACGTGTGTTTCAGGATGAAAAACCGGAAATTCGCGAAACTCGTGTAGAATTGCGGGATTTTCAGGGAAACAAAATTCCACTTGCGGGGTTTTGCGAAGTTCTCGTGACTTTTAAAGACCGTAAAGCGAATCTAGAATTATTGGTTTCAAAGGAGCGTTGCACCAATATTCTGGGATATTCTTGGTTTGAAGGTTTGGGAATTTATTTAGGTGGAATAAACGAGACCAAATCTGACAGCATCAACGATTTACTTTACAAGTATCGTGATGTATTTAGTGAGGGACTGGGTTCTTATTTGGGAAAACCTATTTCTTTGCCGTTGAATCCGGAATGTCCCCCAAATAGATTCAAATCAAGAAACGTTCCGCTCGCTATGAAACCTAAAATTGAAAATGCTTTAGATAAGTTGCTTAAAGAAGGGGTAATAGAGCCAATAGCAGATCCTAAGTGGACCACGCCTGTTGTCCCAGTGATTAAACCGTCGGGGGAAGTAAGGCTGTGTGGTGATTATAAAGTGACGTTGAATAAGGCTATGGCTGACCACCCCTACCCCGTTCCTGCTGTGAACCATTTGATTTCAAACTTAAAAGGAGGGGGATTTTACGCAAAAATAGATTTAGCACAGGCGTACCTACAACTACCAGTTGACGAAAAATCGGCTGAGGCCCAAACAATTATTACTCATAAAGGCGCGTACAAGGTAAAACGTCTCCAATTTGGTATAAAAGTTGCTCCTGGAATTTTCCAAAATCTGATCGAGAACTTGTTCTTGAATATGGAAGGAGTAGTTCCATATTTTGATGATTTGTTAATTGTGGCAAATTCAACTGAAGAGCTAGTCTCCCGATTAGAAAATGTTTTGGCTAAATTAATGGAGTACGGGTTAAAAGCCAATCGAGACAAATGTCTTTTTGGAGTTCGTGAAGTTGATTTCTTGGGGTACCGGATAGATAGGAAAGGAATTCACCCTTCTAGGTCAAAAGTAACCGCGATTCAGGAGTTCCCTGTGCCCGAGAATAAAACGCAACTACAAGCGTTTTTGGGGTTGTTGAATTTTTATAATGGATTCTTGAAGGATAAGGCAACAGTAGCAGAAGTTCTTCATCGACTACTTGATCAAAACTCTGAGTGGAAATGGACAAAAAAGCATGACGAGGCTTTTAAAACCCTACAAAATCTACTCAGTTCAGACAGCGTTCTGGTTCCTTTTGATGAAAAACTACCAATTGTACTAACCTGCGACGCGTCTCCTTTCGGATTAGGGGCCGTTTTGAGTCATATTCTTCCCGATGGGAAAGAAATGCCCATTGCGTTTGCTTCTCGTACTTTAACGTCTGCCGAACGAAACTACGCCCAGATAGATAAGGAAGCATTGGGAATTGTGTTTGGAGTAAAGAAATTCCATCATTTCTTATTCGGTCATAAATTCACCATTATTACGGACCACCAACCGATTTTAGGAATTTTCAATAATACTAAACCTACCAAAGAGATAATGTCCCCTAGAATGCTGAGGTGGTGTTTACTTCTAAACGCGTACGACTATTCGATTATTCACAAACCAGGAAAAAAGATTCAAAATGCTGACGCGTTAAGTAGGTACCCATGAAAAGTATGGATTTTGAGGTTCCATCTCCTCTTGAAGTTCTCTTTACTGAGGAACTAGAGAACCCTCCACTTTATGCTGCGGACATTGCAAAAATGACATTGCGTGACCAAATACTCTCTAGAATCCTAAATTTCGTTTTGAAGGGTTGGCCCAATAAACCACCCGATTCAAAATTCCAAACATATTTTTCTAAAAAGAATGAGCTATCAGTTCACAGGAACTGTTTGCTTTGGGGAAATAGGGTGATAATTCCAGCATCGGGAAGGTTCCGTGTCCTAAAAGCTCTACACCTTGGTCATCCTGGCATCGAGATAATGAAAATGCTTGCCAGATCCTATGTATGGTGGCCAGGCATGGATCTTGACATCGACTCCTTTGTCAAGAACTGCACAGACTGTGAATCCTCTCGTCACTTGCCTCCACGAGCACCTGTGCACCCTTGGGAAATCACGAGTCGTCCTTGGTCCCGTCTGCATGTGGATTTTGCGGGACCATTCCAGGGTCAAGATTTTTTCATACTCGTTGATTCCTTCTCCAAATGGGTGGAAGTTAAACGAATGCCTTCTACGACCGCTGGTGCGACCATTGATGTTCTCCGAGAAATCTTCGCTACTCATGGTCTTCCAGAGGTGGTAGTCTCCGACAATAGCCCTCAGTTTACCTTTGCTGAGTTCAAATCTTTTCTGGAACGAAACGCCATTCGCCAAGTTTTGATCGCTCCAAGACGACCAGCTGCCAATGGCCAAGCAGAAAGAACTGTTCAAACAGTTAAAGACTCCCTGCGTCGGATAATTCAAGGATCTTGGAAGAAAAGATTGGCAAATTTTCTCCTGCAGCAGCACTGCACGCCAACCACAACTACGGGAACCAGTCCTGCAGAGCTGTTGATGGGGAGGAGGGTTCGCACGGTTTTGGATAGCCTCCATCCGGATCTAACAGAAGAGCGGAGAGCCAAGCAGGAGATGGTCTATCGACAGGGTTGTGAAGATCGTGGCCTACGACATTTTCTAGAGAATGACGCCATCTTGCTGAGAAACTACAATCCCGGCCCACGTTGGATTCCAGCCACAGTGATAGAAGCCACCGGTCCTGTCTCTTACCGGGCTCGCACCGAAGATGGACAGATCAAGCGATGCCATGTGGATCAGATGTTAAGGAGGAATGCCGAAACACCAGTTCCAATAACTTCGGACAATCCTGCCTCGGATGAACCACCTTCTTCGACAAGTCCACCAGATCCGATGGGTCCTGCAGAGCAACAGTCCTTTCCTGCTGTGCAAAGTTCCAGTGAGGAGCCTAAGCGATCCATCACGCATCTCCCGGACTTTGCTCCTGAACCTCCTAGACATTCCTACAACTTAAGACCGCGGAAACCTCAAAGTTGATGGGGAGGAGTGTTGTGATCTGAGACATTTACACGAACGACGTCAGTGGTAAAAAGACAATAAGAACAATAGTTTAAACACCAGTAATTTTGTAGCAACTCAACTTAACTCCATGTTCTTGATATACAATTAATTCTCCCTGGTATTCTTAATCATCCTGTATTCTGATCTCATTAAAGTATGTTGTGTTAACAACCCGTCCTCCTCTGTTCAGAGTATGTAACAAATATTTAAAAGATATATTTGTAGCTACTAAAAACTTTTCAACCTAATTTTGAAATCAATTGATAAAATGTTTTTGTTACAAAAATGAATGAAAAATTACAAGAATGTTACATAAGTTTACTAATTAAAACATATTTCAGGCGAGTTTTCAACAAACATTTTTCATTTTTTTCATAGAATTTCCCTTATATGCTATCAATGCTATTTCTTAAGTTGTTTTCAATTGAATTTATCTGGATTTATAGTATTATTACTGATCCCTTATGTTTCAATATTAGATTAATGTTAAACATATATCTATAAATGGTAAGCATAAATGTATTTTTAACCGATAATTTATTTTTGGTGGCAAAAATATAAAAGTAAAAATAGAATGAGTTATTTTATTAAAAAAATTGCAATTTATTTAATGTAATAAATCATATATTATGTTGTATTAATTACATTTATTGTGCTTTTTTTAATTGACGTCCAATGCCAATTTCTGCATTAACTACATGTAGATTTAAGAACTTTCAATTGTTCTCGAAATTAATGTATTTTATATAAATACTAACTATATATAAATCATCAAAATACTTTTAAAGTTTATGTTTTTGATAATTGTAGATGCTAAAGTTCATAAAAAAAATCTCAATAAAAAACTTCATAATGGGTATCTTCTTTAGTTTAGAATATATTTTATCACATTTTCGAAAAACTGATGACATAATATTGCAATTTTTGGTTTCAAAATGACAATTTATTAACGTCAAATTTCATACTTTCACTTATGGATGGAGGTTTACACGGAGCAAGAGTGGATCCCTCCAAAAAGGTTTTTTTAGTTTTAAGAACATTTTAAAAACGTGAAAGTAAATATAAAAAATTAACCACTTTGTGATATAAATAATATAATAAACATGTGTGTCCATTGAGTTTATATTTGAAACAAAAACAAGGAATACATCTACACTCCTTGCCAACCTAAGTTGGGTAAATGGAAATATGCTTATTTAGAAGATCCTTCCGCGGAAGAGTTCCGTATATTATTTGTGAATCCACCCAGAAAACATGTTTAAAACATTAATTTTGTTTAAGTTCTAACAGATTTGAATACTATTTGAGAAAATTTCGCATTTTTACCAGAATGAAAAGTGTATGTTGGATAAGTTGTATTAAGATCATTTTGCATGTAAATATTACCTTACAAGAGTTTAAAACTACCGGACCAATCATGTTTTTCCCAATTTGCTTATTTTCAATTGCTCGAAATGAATTTTGACCTTCGTGCTTCTTTTTTTTTTACATTTTCAATAACGTTTTAAACATTTTTTCTCTTAATGAATATGAAAATACTTTTCTTACTGAAAAGATGATGGATATCAATACTTTAATAAGCTAATTTAAACTCAAATTTATGTAGTTTTAACGAAAATACGTTGTGATTTTTTCATTGAAGTAGCCAATAACAGAGGACGCCACGACTTTACGTAAATAAACTTTTTCGAAAAATAAGACATAAAAAATGGAAATTTTCTTAACGTTTTTACATAAGACTATCTGAGGCATATTATAACATAAGCTGTACATCGTCAACTATTAGTTCCCTTAAATTCATTTAATTTATGCAAATAATTAGTTCAATCTATTATTTTATTGAGGAATAAAAAAGCATGTAATTTTTATTGAAATATAATATTTTATTGATACTGCTTATTCTAGTAATTAAGTTTTGGAGTCAAATTTCATAAATCAATTTCTCTGGATTTAAAGTTAATTATTTGTTAACTTTTATTAAGATTAATTTTAGTATATAATTTATTTCCTAAAGTCAGAATACTAATGCATATTTTAAAATATATAATAATCTGGATACAATTATACATACAAAATAAAAAAACAATTGTATTCCATGATGTCAATTATGTCAACAATTGTCCACCATGTTTCCATTTCCTAAGTGCTACTGTTTCTCGCGAAACATGATAATTCTAATTTTGTACGAATTTCTTTTAGTTTTAGATTAAGGAAAATAATTTTCTAATGACAAATTAGATAGATAATAATAAATTTATTGCAATGGGCCTAAACCCGTTTACAATAGTTGGCAATGGTTATTACTATAAAATGTTACATAATATTAACGTAAATATATTGCAAGGATACCTATAAAAAACAAACAAACACTTAAATACATAAAAAGAGACACAAGGAAGTAAACTAACTGTCAATATAATCGGATCTTAATATATATTGTCTAAATTTTAAAACTAATATTAAGTAGTTATAAATATTATAATAGTTTTTGTTATGAAATTCCAAAAATACTGGAAGATTGTTAGAATTAATAAAGTATTTTCTTCTGAATGATTCATAGGAGAAGTCAAAATTTTGCGTTTCCAGGCTTCATTTTCGGATGTATTACATATTTTGCATATAGTGTCAGGAAATATTTTGTAAAGTGATCCTTTAAAGTATAGTATGTTTGATTACAAAGCAATTGCAATAGAATTCGTTTTACAGATATATCAACATTTGAGGCTAGATAATCTTCAATTAATGTGAGTTTTTGTTGAATTTGTAAAAAGAGTGATTGTTACTATTAGCTACACAAGCAAGATCATTTTGTATGTATTGATCATTGTATGTTTGGATAATTAATGGTAGATATTGACAAATTCTAATGATAAATTATCATCCTATTTCTAAACATTTTTAAACATTGTCTTAATTCATTTGTCAGAGATTCATTTGCCATTTTCCTATAATTTGTATAGTTGGATGTCCACAATTTGGATGTTTGGTCAAAAAGTTGAAGGACTTAGATCTCTCGTCTCGTCTAAGGGGAAGGATATTTGAAAAGGGTTTAAGGATTTTCCTTGCATATTTTGTGGCGCCATCCAGCGTCGATAGAAATTATTTGTAACTCAGGTGACTGAGAAGGATGGTTATTTGACAAAATGCCAATTAGTAGTATAAATTGATTTAATACTTATACAACTTAAAATAGACTTTTTGTTATGATGACATTTATCAATGATGAGGTTGACAAAATTGGCCCTCAAAAAATATGTTATAGTCTTGATTAATACATGTTTTAGTACTACCCGCAAAAGTATTTATTATAAATTATTGAATTTTCTACGGAAAACTCACTTTTTCTAAGATAAAAATGTGTGTGAACAAAAAAGTTTAACTATACAGCATTGGTCAATTTTCTATTTTCTGCAGGATTAAATATCACATATGTAGTCGCTAACCTTGCACGTATTTTATTTATTTCTGCTAATATCAAATAAAATTTACTTATTCAAAAACAAAGAAAATCGTGTGTTTTTTAGCTTCAACACAATAAATAAATGTAATGAGATTTATTATTATTTTACAATTATTATGTAATAATATTTCTATCCTCCACTACAATATAAATGATTACGAAATTGAAAAAATAAAAATTAAAAACTGAAACTAAAATTAAAACCGTTTTTTAAAATTTCTTTCACTCTAAAAAGTTTAAGATAAAAACTAGTTTATGAAGTGTGTCTTGAGAAGTTTATGGAAACTTAAGTCGTAAGTAAGCTTCACATTAGAGCTACTCTTAGACAAGTGGCTAGTTCAGATCTTAGTTCGTATTGTATGAAGTCCCATAATACAAATTTTGTGTTTTGCAATCAATTTAGAATGTTTTTTATTGCCAATTTCAAAAAGGTCCGATTCTCTAGGATAAATAACGACCAAAATAATCACTAGTGGGAAATTTTCTTGATCAGCTCTACAAACCTTGTTTGCCGCCAAGCGTTACAAACCTTGTCTGCCGCTAAGCGTTAATAAGTCGCCAGGCGTTTGTTTGGACTTTTTTTTTGAAGCGATCAATAGCTTCAGTTAGCAAACCTGTTTTTGTATTGGTTTTTGACTTGGCAACATTACCGTCGTATTCTTATCTCCACTTTGGGGCCACTTTTGTTTGCCTCACCCTGTACATAACAGTGGAAAATTCTGTAGCAATATTTTAGGATTAATTTTGTGTATTATTATACCGAAATCAAAGTTTAGTCACAAAAAGCTAGACGTAATCCCGAGAATCTATCGTTTACAAGAACGTCTCTTTACCGACTATACTTAATACCGGTTAGAGAGAATCTGCAATTTTTTCATTATCTTTTTTTTTTGCTTCAAAATATGATCTCGCATGCTCTCGGAATCTGTTGACTTCACAGAGCTACTCAGCGTTTTGTGGAAGGTTACCTACAAGATTGGAGTTCAGTCTTTTTACCCCAGAGCTGGTGGAATATTATACCCCAAACTCTAATAGTTACTTCATAAGCCGTTTTCCAAAATGCAAATATGACGCTTTGAACTAAGCTGTCAATTCAAGCATCCTTTTTTTAAATAGTCTTTTCTTTTATGGTTAAATAGTAATAATACTTTTTATCATTAAAATTTTTATAATTTAATTGTTAATCTTACATAGTTCTATGGTATAATATTTTATAAGTATATAGATTTATCTTTTAAAGTTTTATAGTTTTATTCAGTCTTGTTATACGTTACAACGTTACAAGTGTCTTAGCGTTATCAAATGAAGGTTAAGAAGGATCTAGATGAAATGAGACCTTTAAGACGATACACACATTTCATATAATGTATATAAGGGGGAATGGACGCGCTGTATCGGGGGTCTCCAAACTCAAGTGCCTCAATGGGGAGAAAAAATATTTTCTCGGCCACATTTCTCCGGCTGTATTGAATTTTTTTAATGTTTTTAAATAGATGCAGGAAGCTTTCAGTTCTCCATAATCCCACTTTTTTAAAATTGCTTCGAATAACATAATTTATTCAAAATTTTATAAAAATTTCGAACCAATTTCAAAAAGTGGGATTGTCGGGACTGTAAGTCAACTACATTTATCACATCAAAAAAATCCATTTGTAAAAATATTCAACACAGCCGGAGAAATTTGTCCAGAGAAAATATTTTATAACATTGAGGCACTTGAGTTTGGAGACCCCGGGTCCCGCGCGCTCATTCCCCCTTAAGGGAAGTTTTTCAGTTTAGTCGAAAGCTATTTCTAAATATAAACATAACCTATAAATATAACTGACATATGATAACTATTATCCTTCGTAAATTTTTAATTACAGCATGTTGCGATATTTTTTTTACCGAATTTAGGATCCCCATTTTAACGAAAAAAAAATACCACTTGATTTTAAAAAGTATTTTACTGAATTGAATAAGTCAAAATTTCTAATTTGTATATTTTTGAATATCCAATACTACCTACTATTGCACTCATTTGCAAATAACCCATAAATAATATCTAACATTTTGTGGAAAAGTGACGAAACCATCAAAAGTTGTTTTTAAATACTCGAAAATGCCTCTAATTGACAAATCGGTCATTCATTGAACTGATAGGTATAATCATTGTGCTACATTTTGCTTATCTGAGGATTTCGCTGCTTAAAATATACAAATATGTCACATTTTAAACGACTCTCGTGAAATATCCACTTAAAAAATCTTTCTTTTTTTCTGCAAACGTGATAATGGAATTATGGGATTTGCAAGGGCAAAATGTATTTTTCGAACATTAGTTTGTTGCCTTGTACTTTTGAATACTTTTACATGCATAATATATGTAATATAATCGACACAATTATTAGAGGGATGATGTGTACTAATTGTGCGGGCGTAAGGCCAGGTACCGTATAATATTGACAACTAGCTCTGTTTATGGTACTAAAGCGGGTATAATGACTAGCAGGTGGATATAATACTGTTTGTTACTGATCTCAACCTGTCGACCAGGTAGGACGTTGCAAAGGTTAAGGGGAAAAGTGCTCTATGGACCGGGGGTCACTAAACTCAAGTGCCTCAATGTTAATCCAATGAGGAAAATACTATTTTCTTTGCCACATTTCTCCGGCTGTATTGAATATTTTTACAAACGGTTATTTTAAACAATAAATGTAGATTTCTTACAAATCTCTATGGTACCGCTTTTTTAAATTGCTTCGAATACTTTTTGCGAAATTATTTATTCAAAATTTAAAAAAAAAAAATTGAACCAATTTCAAAAAGTGGGATTGTCGGGACCTGTAAGTCAGCTACATTTACCACATAAAAAATCTGTTTTAAAATATATTCAATACAACCGGAGAAATGTGGTAGAGAAATTATTATTTTTCTTCATATAGGATTAACACTGATGCACTTTGCTTTGGAAACCCGCACTTGACACGTTCTTACACTAAGTTCTTCAATTATGCATTCATTTTATTACTTTCATGAAAGTACGGGATCGAATATCCGAAATGGAGATTTTTGTCTTTTCTACACGTTTTGGAGGGTTCTGATTCTGAAAAAAGTAGTTTTCGAGCATTTGTCTTTCTGTCTGTTTACCTGTAACCTCTTTAACTACAAAATGACGAACTGAACCATATCGAACTAAAAAAAAGCTGAGGGCTTTGCACTGAGTATTTAGTACAAGAGTTCCTACTATCTACCAAGTCATAATACAGTTTTCGCTATGCGCAAAGAGTAACCATAAAGGACTTTTCAGGTTTTAAAGGTACTGCTGAAAAACGAAATCTTCTTGTAAGATCTTTAAGAGAATTCTAGCGCATCAAACATCTACCGTAGAGATAATAATGTACGTAGATAATTATTAATGAGAGATAAATGAAAGTCGTAAAGTGTTACACACCCCTATTTTTGAATTATAAAATTTTTCGTGATTCAATTATGAATCAGCTTGTAAATGTGCCGGGAAAGCAACAGCAGTTTTTGAATGTTAATATTTTCTGAAAATCCTATTTTCTAAATATTTTAAAGCAAGTGTGGTGCTTATGTAGAAATCTTGAGGTACTTTTCATGTAAATGGCATTGTGATTTTGATTTCCAATGTGCTCTAGATCGGGGAAATTTGAAAGTAAAACTACATACAGTTTTAATTCGAAGACATTTATGAAATTTGTTCTCTACATTAATTACTTAATAGTTAACTTATTCCCTACCCTCAATAACATCCTGCGTACCACCACATGATACACATGCCACGTAGTTTGTTGATTTCGCCGCCAATACCCACATGGGAAGAACCATAGGACGCAAATGAATTATTGATGCCAAGAAAGAACCCACTTCCTTGGCGCAATGCCATTGGAAGGGACCTTCCCATTCATTCCTCTGATCGATCTGAACACCGGGGGCGCTGCGGTCGCGCGGAAGATAGTTCTCGTCAGGAACCATCCCGATTTCGTTCGAAACCCCCTTTTCTTTGCCGGAAAGGGCAACCCAGAAGAGCTAACAAGCAAGCGTGTCGTTCTTCTCCGGATGAATCTTCGTTTTGGAATGGTGTTTTGGTGTTCTATTCCTTCTAGTCTCCTCTTAGGATATAGACATTCGATGTTGTGAATCGTATTTTTAATTTAATTTTTTCAAAAAGTGGTTTCCGTGTGACTTGTCCTCGTTTGCAATCGATGCATTCCTCTTGTAGATAGTGACAACAGAGTATTACAAAAGCGTTTTTTTTTGGATGTAGATTTTGAAAAATATTTTTTGATCTCCATGAAAGGTACGAAACTGCGAAGAACTATTTGTATGCAATGCAACGCGATTGTTGAAATTCAAAAGAACATTTATGTGTTCCCATTTAATTAGTTTTTTGTGTGTTACATTGTAGGTAATAATATCAGGACTTACATTTTATATGATTTCTCTCAGATCGTTTGGTGTACTAAATATAAGTTTTATTGTCATGGGTTAGGTGTGATTAAAAATTTACGAAAGGAAATATACCAATTGATGCCATTTGTGTGAACTTATTTTTGGTAACTCACACATAGATTTCGAATCCCATTTAGAGTAGAAGTTGCAACTATTTTACAAAAAAGTAATTTTTACTATGTGAAAAATATAGATAACATAGTGACTTATGAGTACGATTAATGAGTTATGGAAAAATAATTATAAATTTATATAAAAATAGCTTATAATTATACCATATTCTGCACATTAATGCCTTCACTTTTTTTTGGTAATTTTATAAATAAGCAATTCGTCTCATTGAATATACCAAGCTGCGTTTTTATTTTATTTTTGATACACTTCAATTGAAGAGACTGACTAGTTCCATCATAAAGTATCTTGGCTTATGCTATATTTTGAAGAGATATGTCCGTATCGATTCAACAAAAAAATCATCCAGTGACTTTGCTGTCATAACTATAATTCTAGCCCCTTTTTTGGCGCATCAAACCTTTCAATCTCACCATAAGAAAACTTGCGGGTCTTGCCAACATGGCCTAAGAGCGTTCTACCAAAAACACAACTTCATTGAAAGGAGACACCAGTCAAGAAGACTATTCTATGACTAAGATAGCTCTCTCTACTGTTCATCTGTAAAAACAGATTCGTTCCATTAAACTTAACCTTGGCCTTGAGGAGTTTCACGTCCCCAACCAAAACCGTTGAAACCCATTCCACTAGACTTTAAATAAACAACCATCGGTTTACATCCAAGAATTAAGCAATTGATAAATTCTATAATTTTTTTAACTCTTTCCTGAGTTCAGTTGTAACCACACATTTGATCCATTTAATTCGACCTTGGCCTTGAGGAGGTTCATGTCCCCAACCAAGAACGTTGAAAGCCCTTCTACTAAACATCAAATGAAAATCCATCAGATATCATCCAATAATTAACCAGTCTATAAATTCGATTCTGCGACAGCTTCGTCTTCGAACTCTTTCTTGAGTTCAGCTGCACAACATCCATTTAATTCGACCTTGACCTTGAGGAGGTTCATGTCCCCAATCAAAACCATTGAGAGCTCTTCTACTAAACTTCAAATGAACAGTCATCAGAATTCATCCAACAATTAACCAGTCTATAAATTCGGCTCTGCAACAACTTCATCTTCGATCAGCCATCAGAACTCATAAAACAATTAACTAGTCTATAAATTAGATTCTATGACAACTTCGTCTTTGAACAGCCAATCAGAACTCATCCAACAGTCAACCAGTCAGTAAATTTGATTCTGTGACAACTTCTTTGACCAACCTTCAGAATTCCTCTAAGAATTAACCATTCTATAACTTTTTCTGTGACAACTTCTTTCAACAACCTTCAGAATTCGTCTAAGAATTAAACATTCTATAACTTTTTCTGTGACAACTTCTTTCAACAACCTTCAGAATTCGTCTTCGAATTAACCATTCTATAACTTTTTCTCCGACAACTTCTGCAAAGTCTAATCTGCTAAACAATCTGTCATGAGGAGCCCAGTGGCCCCTGCCAAGACCACCTTCTACAGCGCGATGCACGATCGCTTCTGGCCACGATGACGACTCCGTGGCACAATGAGACCTTCGATGCGGAGGTGTTCATCTCGAACTTCCTCGGCCCGAAGACCGTGCCCGCCCAGACCCTGGTCCCCTTGACCGTCATCTACTCGGTGATATTCCTGACCGGGGTGGTGGGCAATGTCTGCACCTGCGTGGTCATCAGCAGGAACCAGTATATGCAGACGCCCACCAACTGCTACTTGTTCAACCTGGCCATGGCGGATATGTTGACATTGCTGCTCGGTGAGTTTTTTTTTTAACTTCTGTAATCTATACAAAAACCGACCTTTAGTTTGCAGCAGTGAAATGTACTAGGCGGAGGACCATGCTGCTTGCGCCGAAATTTCGCCTGCTCCTATTGGTTGCTCATTTGACTATGATATTCTTGCGCCCTGTTACGTCAAAATCGAAGGAAAAAATAATTAAAATAACACTCTAACTGAAGCTAAAGTAATAAAAACAATAAATTTATGCCTTGAAATAACAAATAAATTTGTTTATTGAATGGGAAACACCTTTTTGTATTCGATTCTCGCACTCTAAAATGAGAACTATTTACCCTTTTTCTCGTAGAACATTTGTATGCTGCAAACTTAAGGTCGGTTTTGGTGTATAATAATAAAAGAAAGAGTCTGTGTATATGTCTGTGGATCGCAAAAGACCTACTTAGACTGCTCTAAAAAAATTCGAAATTTTTAATATAGATTACTCTTAATACCTACGTGTGCACTTGAGGCTTAGTTTTTTCATATTTGATTGTGATTTTTAATTAATATAATTAGTTTCAAAAAACGTCATCCACATGGGAGTGGGGACCATAACAGGGCTTGAAAATACATGGACCGAGTCGTAACAGGGGCCTGGCGCCATCCTCTATTAGTATTTGCTTTTTAAATGCGCATGCGCCAACACAAATTTAATTTTGTTTTGATTTTTAGTGTATTTTAATAAGTAGGCAGACCATAACAGGGCTTCAAAACACAACGACCGGGCCGTAACAGGGGCTTGACGCCATTCTCTGTTATTATTTGCTTTTTTTCTTGCGCATGCGCCAATCTGAATTGAATTTAGTTTCGATATTGAGTGTATTTTTCACAAGTATGCATGCCTCTAAAGGAAGCAATGCGAAGTTAACGGGTCCCAGTAAGGCGGGACCATACTTTTAAAATAAATAAAAGTCGTGTTTCACCGAAAAATGGTGTCAATTTTGCATGCCTACAAAACCTGGAGCACAATCTCTCCGAATCATGGTGCTACTTTTAGTCATAGCTAGGTGCATGTGAAAACTTCCTATTTCGGTGCGTCATTTAATACGTGAGGCAAGGAAATGAAAAAATTACGACCATAGGTTATTCAAAAATCGGAAGTTTTTATGTGCATCGAAACTTGTAGTCAATCTCTACTGAGCTACAAAAAATAGTGCAGAACCTCACCAAATCTTATTGCAACTTCCTGTCATAAATCGGGAGACATGTGAAAACGCCGAATTTTTTTAATTCGATCTCTATTCTCTACTCATAATTTAGTACGTGGGGCAAGAGGTTAAAGTTATTTAGCTAACAAGTGCGAAAAGTAAGGTTTTGTTACGAGTTTGATATTTATTTCACGAGACCGGAGGTCGAGTGAAATAAAATGAAACGAGTAACAAAACCTTAATTCGCACGCGATAGCTACAAAACTTTTTGCAATTCCATTAAAAATATTACAACGGCCATACTATCTTTATTTGGAAGACATTTTGCACATTTTGTAAAATGGATTTTAACGTTATTAATTTACCAACGGAAATAGTAGAAGCAGCTGAAGCTGCAACACTTAGTTTACTTCCCGAGAAGTCGAAAAAAACTTACGATAATGCTTACAGAAGATTTGAAGATTGGTGCAATTCGAAAAACGTCAACGGAATAAATGAAACTGTGTTATTGGCGTATTTTTCAGAAAGATCAAAGCAAGTGAAATCGTCCTCATTATGGTCAGAATACTCCATGGTTCGAGCACAATTGATGGCAAAGGAAAATATGAATATAAAAACTTATGCAAGATTGCAAGCATTTCTAAAACGAAATTCCGTCGGATACCGTCCAAAAAAGGCAAAAGTGTTTTTGGAAGAAGAAATGCAACGGTTCTACAAAGAAGCCCCAGATGATAAGTATCTTGCAATGAAGATTGTTATGCTTTTCGGTTTATATGGCGCTTGCCGAAGGGATAAATTACACAAACTTACAATTGAGGACATCGAAGATAAAGGTACGCCTTTAATTGTAAATATAGAAGTCAACAAAACAGACTGAAGAGGGAGACTTGGTACTTATCTAGTTTCGATGTTTAATGACTTAAATCAATAAATAATGAAGCGTTTCTTAGCGACAGAGGAAGTAGCGATTTATTTGGTAGAACACAGATCTCCAACTACAAAGCCAATGTGTTGCCACACGAGAGTAGTAAATATCACACCGCTACACACTCCCCTCCCAGCCACAGCGATTACGGTACGTAATGTTCTAGATGTTTCGGGAACCTGACCTTTCTACCCCTGCGCGTCGTATAGCTTCTGTCTTCAGGCGACAATTCGTCCGACTTCTTGGAAAAATGAGTGGGAGGAGGAACTCTGACGTCAGATGATGAAGCATCCGTCCCAGACTCTTCTGAGTTTTCGTGCAGCGTAAAGCAAGGCTTCAATCTATCGATTGATATTCTTTTGACTATGCCTTTGATTTCAATGTCGAAATACTTGGATGCTCTCTCTTTAACGACGAAGGGGCCCCGATAAACTGGTTGCAGGGAAGATACAGGAGCATTGTCGTATGCAAACACATGAGAGCAATTCGAAAGCTCTTTCGACACGAAAACAGGCTTATTGCCATGAGTAGTCGTTTTTGAGGGTTTCAATTTACGTATTTCCTTTTGGAGTGCCTGTACGAACTCTGAGTGCGTAACTCCGGGAGTTTCGGCAACAAATTCTCCAGGTAAACAAAGAGGACTTCCATAGAGTAATTCCGCTGAAGAGTAGCCGATATCTTCTTTCAGTGTGGTGCGCAATCCAAGAAGAACCAACGGCAAAGCATCTACCCACGTTGTACTATTTTGCAAATGGCATCGTAGACCGGCTTTAATACTTCTATGTTGTCTTTCTATCAGTCCATTGGCCTGAGGGTGGTACGCAGTCGTTCGTGAGGTCTGAAAACCAAGGTATTTACTTAAGGAGGAAAATATATGGCTTTCAAATTGTCTTCCCTGGTCAGACGTAATACGTTGTGGAATTCCGAAACGACTTATCCATGTTGATATCAGCCCCTTTGCAACAGTCTCTGCTGTTTGGTCTTCCATTGGAATCGCTTCAACCCATCTCGAGAAACGATCAATCATCGTCAATAGGTATCTGAAGCCTCGACATGGCGGTAAGGGGCCAACTATGTCAATGTGAACTTGCTGGAATCGTTCGGGAGGCACAGAAAAGTTTGAAAGAGCCGAATGGGTATGTCGCTGAACCTTAGATTTTTGGCATTCCAAGCATGCTCTACTCCAGTTAGAGCAATCCTTATTGATGTTAGTCCAAATGAATCGTTTCGTAATCAGCTTCTTGGTACTTTTAACGCCCGGGTGAGAAAGAGAGTGGATCGATGAAAATATCTGCTGTCGAAAGCTCGGAGGAATATACGGGCGATAACTGCCTGTGGATTCATCGCAGAAGATACCTTTTCTGCTGTTTGGAACAGAAACCTGTATAATCCTTAACTTGGGATTTCTCTTGAGCATTTCTAACTCTTCGTCCTCCTGAGCCTCAGCTAACGCTTGCAGGTCGACTGGAGATGGGACAGATATCGTGTCTATTCGAGAAAGAGCGTCCGCAATAATATTGTCTTCGCCTTGGATGTATTGTATATCAGTAGAGAATTGTCCAATGTATGAAAGTTGCCTGGCTTGCCGTGGCGAAGCCTTTTCCAAATCTTGTTGAAAAGCAAATACCAAGGGTTTGTGATCCGTGAAAATAGTGAAAGGTCGTCCCTCTAAAATGTATCTAAAATGCTTCACGGCTTCATAAATCGCCAATAACTCCCTGTCATAAGCACTGTACTTCCTTTGAGTAGGTGTCAGCGTTCGGGAGAAGAAACTCATTGGGCTTTTCTTTTGAGTTTCGGTGTCCGCGAAGATAGAAATGAGCCGTTCCTTGATAGCGTCGTACTTGGCGACTTTAGGAGGATGCGTTAGAATGTCCGACACTTGCGATAAAATTCCTGTCTCGATTGAACTCACTACATAATCGAACTTTGTTTGATCCTCTTTGATCGATGCATTCCTAAATTGAGCCTCCAACTGCAGAAACCATATTCTTGGATCAGGCTTCCAAAATGGCGGTGGCTTGATGCTTACCCTCGCGATGCTGCTTGTTGAATCTTTAGCGCAGTTAACCTTTTCGGTCGAAGTTTCGTCGTCGCTCATCTTGCGTCCGGTAGTCACCAGTGAAGAGGGAGACTTGGTACTTATCTAGTTTCGATGTTTAATGACTTAAATCAATAAATAATGAAGCGTTTCTTAGCGACAGAGGAAGTAGCGATTTATTTGGTAGAACACAGATCTCCAACTACAAAGCCAATGTGTTGCCACACGAGAGTAGTAAATATCACACCGCTACAAGACCATCCAAGATCTTTTGTTGTCAGTGGAGAAATGGGCGGTGTTAATGTTTTAAATCTATATAGAAAGTATATCTCTCTGCGAAAGCCAGAAACCCCACATCGTCGTCTGTTTGTTTTTTATTCTAATGGGAAATGTTCGACACAGCCGATAGGCATAAATACCATTGGTAAAGTGCCAAGTAATATCGCCAAATTTTTAAATTTGGAAAACCCGGAACTGTATACTGGACATGCCTTTCGCAGATCGTCTGCATCTCTCCTATCGAATAAAGGAGCAGATATAACAACTCTGAAACGACATGGCGGATGGAAGTCCAATTCAGTAGCAGAAGGATACGTTGAAGAGTCCATTTCGAGAAAAATAAACGTTGCTAATTTGCTGTTTGGCGAATCGGCACCAGACATTCAAGCCAAGAAATCCGAGTTTGTCGTAGGACAGTCATCAGTGCCTTCAGCTATTACTATACAAAACTGCAACAACTGTGAAATTAAGATAAATATCAATTCAAAATAGAATTTGAGCTTTAATGCCACTGCTGATAGCCATAACACGCTTTGAAATATGCTTGTAGATGTAAGCCTTAATAAATATACGTTTTTGAAAGAGCAATAGCAGTTTAATGAAATCATCGAAAAAGCAAAAAGCACTAGTGTGAAAAACATGTCACATGACCTACTTTTCACACTAGTGCAATAAAGTCCTGTTTTTTAAATTATTCCGCGTGCGAAAACAACGCATTTTTTTAATGAAATTGCAAAAATTAAGTTTTGGCTAGACGTTGTACCAAATTTAAGTTTAAGTTAAGTCATGTGCACCAAAGTTAGGCGAAAACTCCGAAACTTTAGTGCAACCTATTCGGATTTTACCTATGGTTCTTCGTATAATTTAATGCGTGACGAAAGAAGTTAATCATTTCATAACTAGAGGTTGTGCCAAATGTTTCATGTGCACTAAAGTTAAGTGAGATTGTGCAAAAAAAAAAAAATTGTAGCCAGTAAGCCAGCAAATTGACATCAATTTTCGGAGCAACATTGCTTTTTATTGTTTATAGTGTAAAGGCCCAGTGGCCGAGTGGTAGTGCTTCGCATTGCCAAGCCACAGGTTCGGGGATCGAATCCCGGACTGGGCGAGGTTGACCCAGCCTTTCATCCCTTGAGTGGGTCGATAAAATGGGTACCAAGCATGCTTGGGAACTAAACCCTGGGGGTTCCGCGTGAGACTGACCACCTTACCGGAACATATGCCTAGCACCCCAGAGCCCTAGGTCACGAAAGCTGAAATGGGCACGGCTGGCCTTGGCCCAGTAATGGGCTGTTGCGCCGGGGAGTTTAGTGTAAAGACTAGGACAGTTACACACGAAACTATTATTCCGTAGTATTATTGTTGAGCTACCTTCATACTAGAAAAAACACTGAGCTACCTTCATACTAGAAAAAGCTGGCACTGACTGTGCTGTGTAGACGCTAGAGTTGAAGAAGCTGCATGTACAGAAAAAAAATCGAAGCGTATGCAATGAGACTGAGCTTTGCTGTAGGATATGACACTTTTTACTACATAAAAGCGGTGGCAGTTGAGGTAATTAATTTGAGTGTCCAGTCGTGTAAAAACACTCAAAATTGTTTTTTCCACCAGCAAATTCGGAAGGTTATAACAGATCATCAATGGACATCTTGTCTATACCATATCAAAGTTAAAACTCTTTCTGCAATATTATTACTTTGTTATTTAAATCAGAAGAAATTTTATTACCAATAACATGACGTGCATATAACTTTAATTAAAAGATTGTCTAGAATAAATATATAAACATGACAATATGCACGCAAAGTGTGTTGATCGTTTGTGATGCATTAAAAATAGTTTAAATACCGTTTTAAATAAAAACGATACTTTTTTTTACCAATATTAACATGCTAATAACATGCAGCTCTATGTTTTAATTCATGGAAATACATAATTTATAAATTTTTGCGTTCGATAACATAAAATAATGTTCTAGTTTAGTTACGCTTATGTTTAACCTTTGAAAATATAACATCTTCTTGCAGAAAGGCGATACATAAGCAAAAAAAAAAAAAAAAAGGAACAGTTCTTTTCGAAAAACAAAAACAAACAAGAAGTTCTAAAAGAACTAAAATAGCCTACTTTCCTGTTACTTAAATACTTACTAAAATTCTTATCTTGAAAAAACTAGGTTCGTTACAGTAAGTGACATCAACAACCGTTTCTACATTAAATTTATATACATTAGAATAAATTTCACTAAACACAGCATCCAGCTATAATTTCAACTTCTAAAGCAATTATATTCATCAATTTTCTATCGCCAATTAAATAAATATTACTTATCGTCCGCATGATTATTTGCAGTTATAAATAAACATTTAATTATTCTCAGAACAAAAACCATAAAACTACTTCAAAATTCACTTAAAAAAAGAAATGTAAATTAACAAGTAGGTTTGTAACAGAATCTGTCACTTAACCCGCTTCTACAGGTAAAAAGGCGCCAAACACAGCATTAATTCTATATTAAACATTTACCCGCTATAAATTCGGCTAGTTTCATCTATTTTATTTCAAAAATTATATAATTATTACTTGAATCGTTTGCAAAAAATTATATTTCAAAGAATAAATATGTAATAGTCATCGCTTTTAAATAGAATGAAAACATTGCATATAATCATACAAAGACACTCGAAGTTAAATATGTTTGACGTCATTTCAAATTGATAGATAACGCAAAAATAAATTCATTTTAATTTATTGTCTAAAAGAATTAAAGTTTCTCGCGCAATTGTTGCGATGGCAATGGTGATTTAATTCTAATAAAAATGGCTTCCTATGCTTTTTAAATGAGCATTAAACTTTGTAGTTTTTTAAATAATTGAAGTACTTAGAGTTCGAATTCTTTTCTGAAATTTTCAATGTATTCTTATTTCGATGCGCTGAATTTTTTTGACGTACCTCACTTGCCCGTAGCGTTTGTAATTAAATTCAGCGATTTAAATAACTCGAAATCGAATTTCAATGCTAGTTCAATGGGAAATTCGTCGACAAATAGTTGATTTATGTCCGTCCGACCGTACAGACAGACGGACAAAAAGTATGAAAGTTGGGTCTCTGAGGTCATAGCTTTCTAACAAAAAAAGAATTTTTTAGATCGGATGGATAGAACCGATGTTGGAAGGGGGGTACGGACAGACGGACGGACGGACGGACAGACAGACAGACAGACGGACGGACGGACGGACGGACATCGACCGCATGTCAATACCTACTTTTTTTTTATTTTTTTTTAATTCTTCGAATTAAAAAAAAAAGAAAAGTAGGCTAAAAATCTCCAGGATGTTTGAAACATTGCAATCAATTATAATGGAAACTTTATGCAAAACTTATCGCGTTAAAATAAATTTGCACACTTTCATTTGCCTGAAAGTTGGCAAATAAGCATAAATCAATACTGCTCAACACTTAAAAGCGGTAGTTCATGTTTTTTATATTACGCAAAAATAAATTTGTTGGGTATCAATATGAATTATTAAATTAATTTATTCTCGATACCAATGTACTTATGGACAAAATATTTTTCAAATAAAATTTTTCCAATACGAATGATAGCAAAAAAAAAATTGCATGCTTAGTTAATGTATATTAAACAAATTAAATATTCCTTAATGACACTTTGTGTGAAATTAAGCAATAATCTTTTTAAATTGATTAAATTATTTTTAATTGATTTAATTAGGTTCAAAACCCAAAGACATATTATTTAGGTGTCATTGTATCACTATGTTGTCCAATAAAAAAACATTTATGCATAAACTTCAAACTACAATATCAGTATCAATTGAATAAATTTAGAGTAAAATTTTTGGAACAAAAATTAGCGATTGCAAGAATTCTTATGTCTCATAACCATTTTCCACAAGCATTAAAAAAGGTTTTTCATCCAAAGTAAAACCTAAAAAATTAAAATTAAAAATAATGTTTTTCATGTTTAATCACTTTCTAGTATCTCCAGCTAGCTTACTTGACCTCTAGTGCAACGTTAATCCAACCAAACTAAATCACCTCATTATTATTTTTTACAATATAATAAGTAATTAATAAATTTTAAGCCCAGAAAAAAATTGATGGGTCCAGTTGCAAAACTCATATTCTCCAAAGTATAATTAAGTTATAGGTCCGGTCCGTTCATTAGTGACTTCGTCCAATTGAATTTACAATCGTTGATTAGACCTTTCAATTTCCATGTACCAAAATATGTAAATGTCGTTTAAATACAAATTTTGGGTAAATTAACATACTTTTAATGCACTTGAGAGCATTTTCAAACTCTCAAGAAACTCTCTTTTCAAATCTTATATGAATGTACATTTATAATGTTAAAAGACTCTCATAATGTATTGGAATATAAGTGATTTTATTAGTTTTAAGTCTTATTCCTTTTGAGCTGAAATACATTAGTTTTTCAACAATGAGTATTCTTGAGGTTTTTTATTTGAAACTTATAATTTAATACTAACATCAAATTAACGGCTCCAACACTGCATAAACTAAAGATGGTAGTTTTCCTTGATGTAGTAACGTATTTATTTTGTGTACATAACTTACGCAGCTACTCGTTGAGGTAGTGTCAAATCTCGAATACGGACAAAAAAAGAAAATCGGGACACGTATTCCAACATATTTTCGTTGAAAAATTTGTTTTTGCACCTAAATCAGCATAATTTACATTATCAAAAATATAGTATTTGCTTTTTAAAATTGGTTGTCAATCAATCGTCATCAATTTCAAAAAGAAAACAGACAGAGATTCCTGCACGAATAACAAATGCTATACTAGTCTTCAGTCAGGTAGTGTTATGATGTGAGAAAAACCTTGTAAGATTTCTGGGTCCTTTTTAAGTAAGCTGATAAACTTTCCCCTGCATATGAGCTGAGCACGTTTCCCAACTCAAATTTTAATCGTTTTTTGCCAAAAACTATATTTTTTTCATGAAAAAAAATTATGTTACTATTTTGTTCATAAAAACATACGAATTTCATTGATTTTAATTTTTTTCTCAAAATAGATTTTAAAAAAAGAAATATACACGCAAAAAGTAAAAAGCTGGAAAGCTAGCCCTGGTTTCCTTAAAATATATATCAAGGAGGAACAATAACTAATAATAAAATTCTCATATAATCCACACTTTTCTGTCTAGAAAACAATGTTTTATTTAAGGCGTATGTTTATGTAATTAAGGTTAAGTAAAAAAATAAATCAGATTACCTTTATATTTGTTGCAGCTGTGCAAGAGTTGTTTTATTGTTCGTACATTTAGCGTTGCCAACATTTTACTTAAGTTGTTTTCAATTCTAAAAAGGAGAATTTCATGTCCTACTTTGAATTGCTGATTTCTGAGAAAAATATAGAATAAAACTTTGTTTTCCGGAAAGGAATAAAAAAAAATGACTTTTTAAAGGAAGTCTTAAAAATAAGACTTTAGTCTGAAGCATGATTGAATTTATAAAATAAAATCTAATTAAGAAGGTTTTAAGAAATTTAATTAAGGTTTCGCACTTAATAATAAACTAGTAAACTCACAAAAATAATTACCGCGATATTTTTGTATATTGTAGTTTAAAAGTGATAAATTTAGTTTGAAAAAAAGGTTTATTAATTTTTTAAAAAAAGTAAATAACTCTGCTACTGACAATGTTAATCCAGAAAAAATTAAAAGCAGTAATTAAAAAAATTCAAAAGAAAGAAACTCTTTGATGATTATTTTCATAAAACATTAAATGATTAATAAACTTGCAATGTCGCAGCAAAAAAATACTTAATAAATAAAAAATTAAAATTTACGAGGTAATCCCCGATTTTCGTGTGTGTGTGCTTTTCTTGCAAAAAATGCATCAACAATTTAATTTTTTTTGCTAGGAGATAATTGACTCTTCAAACAAATCGTTGATATCAAATTTTTATATTTTTATTCACGAAATTGCGTTATTATGCTTTTAAAATAAAATATAGCATTTGACAACAAATGGTTAAAGTTTGAGTTTGAATGTGTCATGTTTTCAGATAAAGTTTTCCAATTTACTTAAATTCCGAATACCAGACCAACCAGAATGTACCTTAGAAATGCTAAATCTTTACTTACCATTAAAGTTAACTATTTGAGTGCACGATAATTTAAGCAAAAGTTATAGCTGTTTAAATGAATGCATGTGATGTATGCGAAACTCTCTCTCTCTTACCTTCATAAATAATTAATGAAGAACTATATTTTTAGCAAAACATGCTATTCAAAACCTGATGTCTCAAAAAAAAAGTCTTGATGTAATGCAATTTTTTATAGTGTATTATAAATTCAGATGTTTTTTAATTTAAGATCTAAGTGAAATAACGGATATAATGTATTCTACGGGCTTTTTAATATTATAAATTCCATAGTTTTTGAAAATTTTCAATAGACATAACATTGTCACTGTAATTTTAAAAATATTGCGAGTTTATATCTCATTTAAAAACATATTAAAACGTATAAGGAATGAGTATGTCAAATATTAAAGGATCAAATCGATAACTTTTTTGACCTGATGCGTTTTTCGTAACGCTTATTAAAGGGGTTTTTTTTTTGAAAATGTACAATTAAAAAAAATATTAGAATTTATTTGATTCGTTCTTATATTTAATTTTGCATTATTAACCATCATTTCAAATGAAAAAATAAGTTAATTTTAAAATATGTATTAAAAAATTAGGGACCTCGAGGTATGGGGAACCGTTTTAAAAAATAGGAAATTTAAGTACGATTAAATAATTAAAATAGAGTATATACTCGCAACTATTATTACGTCAATTTATCATTATATCATCTTAAAATATATTTATTATTAATCAAATACGTTTAATTAGTATAAGTAATTGAAAAAATAATAGCTATTTTAGTTCGAATGAAACTGAAATACCTAAAAGTATATAATTAGCGTAGAAGGTATATTTTAATAGAAAATATTTCAAAAGCAGTTAACTCTTTAAAGCTAGATTCAAACTCAAAAATTCCTTTTTAATATGTTTAAATTTACTATGATACCACAGAAATTTTAAGAAACTTAACAGCCTTCTGTCAAACAGTATTCGAATTTTTAATTCGATCTACGTGTAAAAAATAAATACTATCTTTATAACAATTTAGTAATCAGGAAGTAAAATACTTTTTATTGGATTAATTAAAATAGCTTGAAAGTTGCTTCTAAAGTTTGATTTTTTAAAAAAATTTAATAACTTTAAGTTTGTAACATTGGAAGTATACCTAGAAATAAGAAAACTTAGTTATTTTCTTCAAATAAGTTGTTGTTGTTGTTTTTGTGTGGAAATTTGTGTGGAAATTTTAAAAAGAAACGCTAAACAACTTATCGAAAATATTAATCGTTTGTTTACTTTCAATTTATTAAATCGTCGACAATTTTCTGATAAAACTTTTTTTTTGTCAAAAATAAAAATAACCAATTAACTTATTTAAGTAAGGAGTAAATTCTAAATGTATATTATCTTTTGAAAATTGTTGATTTTAATTTTCGATTGCGATATATTCACTTTTACTTCGATAAACTGAAAATGACTCAGAATAAACATCGCCTCATATACCTTATGGATTAACTTGGTACTTCAAATTCCGTTCTAGGCGAATGGGTTTGACGTAAACCCACATATTGAAGTGACACATTAATCCTCCATGTAACACATTAATACCGTTTCACGTAATCTGTCATGTTCATAGAACACTTATTGCTTTTTAGGAGCTACGTTGCAGCTAGTTTTATGCGGCTTGAATGACTTTTGAAAACTAAATTGTTTCATCAGCTGCATGGGTTTTATATTATCTTAACAAACTTAATGAGATAAATGACGTCATCCTAGTGGACCGATTATGAAGTTTGGACACAAATGATCTCTCCAAACTTCATCTTGTGTTTCGCTCTTCAGATAAGGCTATCACTGGTTAACAAAATATTTTGTTTAGTTTGTGTTATCGTCACTAGAGCTACACGAGGCGCTCTAGTGCGACGTGCTTCGTAACTTAGAAACACAAGCGAGTGACGAGTAGACACAAAACGCAACCGTTAAGGGCGTTGGGACTTAGGAGCATATTTAATCTCCCTCTACATGGGTGTTAGACGTCGGAATTTTTTTGGCTTTACGGGCCGTGTTAACAAAATATCTATATGTTATAAGGTATCAATAATATAAGGCTATCAAAACTTAGAAATTGGTTCACTAATTAGTTGCATCATTTAATTGGTAAATAGACCTTTTGATCTAGATGGTATCAGTCGATGTAGCTTTTGAATAATTTGGTCTATTATGGTAATGGTCACTTGCTGCTTTCAACATTCAATAACAATACTTTTCTAAGCTCCATTAATTAGTTAGCTAATGCGCGGTCCTGTGAGTTAGCGCGTCAAGTAAATTTTATGAATTTTCATTTTTTGGCTCAATAATATAAAATACACATTCGATGAAGCAATCATGTATTTCTAGATAGTCTATCCGAAAAGAGGAAAACCAATTAATGTAACAAAATATATTTTTTAAAAGATAATAAAAATTCAAATTAACGTTCAGAATAATGATATTATCAAAAAATTCTTCAATGAAATTTTTTAGATGATCAGCTTGAAGGGAAAAAAATCCGTAAGTTTAAGACTATTATTTAGATTATTTTTACTTTCGATTATCGAAAAGGAAATGTACAACAAAAGCAAGTAAGTTAACAACAGAAAACGGATTAAGGCTAAACGACAAAATCAGAGTAAGGCGAAATCACACAAAGATGTAAAAACATCTATAGGAAATTTTGTAGCAATGTGTTGTAGTGATATGTTTAGTACTATTGCATACCAATCAAAGTTAGCCTTTAGTCAAGACTCGAATTTGTAATCCATCGATTGATTGAAAAGCTTAGTGGAAGAACGTGCTAAGTGGCAAAAAGGTGAAAACGAGAAAATGAGATTTAAAGTTTTTAGTTTGCTTGAAAACGGTACTTGCAAACCGTAAAAATGATACGAAACTTAAAGTTTAGGAAAAAGAGGAAACTTGTTATTGTTAAAAATTTTAGCAATATGTCCATTGTTCAATGGTACCAAAATCTTATTTTTTTTTTCAAAGGTATCACTTAGCACGTTCTTTCGCTAAACTCTTCAATTATAAGACGCTTAAGCGACTACTGAATGTCGACATGAACAGCATCTTTTTTTGGTTATTTCTTTTTTTTTAAGGTTCAACCGTTAGTGAATTTGTTTAAAATATAGGACTAAAATTTAGATCTTTAACCCTCTAATGCATGAATTTTTATTTTCATCCCAAAAAATATATATATGTATCTTTAATACTCACACTTTATGGGAAAAATACTAAAAAAAATTTAACTGCATTATAATTTAAATAATTTCAATTTTTAAATTTTTTTTCCATAAGACAAAAACCAACTGCAAAATTCTAATTTTAATAAGAATGACTAGAAAACTACTAAAAAAATTTCAAAATAGCCCTTTGTAACTATGATTATTTTTTAAAACAATTTATTAGTATTTAATACTAATATTATTATTCTTTGAATACTGCCAAAAACGTAAGTTCACAAAAGTTAATAACCTCACTCTTTAATTTTGAATACACTTTTACTACTTTCATCTATGAGGATTATTTGTAACTAAAACTTTAAAATGAAATGTAATAGATGAAAAAAAACACAGATTTGTCTAGGAGGAGCTCTAATTTAATAGAATAAAGTAGATTATGTTACTTGTTACCAAACGGTAACAGTATGCATTAGAAGGTTAAAAAACTCTTTAGGGCTAAAACTTTCAAATAATAAAAGAGATAACGTAGTTTTAGGTTGAGAAACAGCCCGATAATATTAAATTCGTGTCTTCGTATATAATACAAGTATTACTGCAAACTGCTTGTGTGGGTGCTATATTCAGTTAACGATGTCATTGAAATACACTTACTGCAGATTCTATTCATAGCATTATAAATGGGTTAAATTAATGGGCACACGCATTATCTTGATGAATAACAATTATCGGACTCTTCTAATTCAATAGGAGATTTAAGCGGATCAAAAGCAACTGTTTTCGTAATTGGATCATTTTCATTAGCATGCATTACATGAATAACTATAAAATAACCATTGCCATTAATGATTGATGGAAACTCTGTGTTATTACAAGAGGTGTATAAAATTACGTGTTAAAGGTGAAAGTATTCAGTAAAGTTTGTGCTCCATGAAATCAATTCGTTACATTTATACACAAACTATATATTTTGAAAATTTATATGCACCTTTTCATAAGTGACCAATCAGTTTAGCCAAAGTATCACCAAGTACAAAATTAAAAAGAATTTATAATACCTTTTAAGGTTCAAAATTACCTTAAACAAAATGTATTAGCTAATTTTTCCCCTGATATTTAATTACGGGTACTAGCCGGATTACTCAAAAACCCTAAATAATCCTTTCACTATAAAGCCAACTAAGTACAGCTGGGGAAAAAAAAAACGAATCACCCCTCGTTTCTCGGCTGCTATTGATCAAGGAATTTTGTGTAAGGTGTCAATTTTCAGGAAATAGCGTGAGGAATCGAGTACTGGCAACAACAATTGTAATAGGGGTCGTCTACATATTAAAATGAGTACCAACTTTGAAAATTCCAATGGCAACACCCAATTTTTTTTACATAGAAATGTTCAGCACCTTCAAAATACCCCATATATAAAAAAGAATTATTTATACTGCATTATTTGCTGAGATATAAGTATTCAAAGTTGAACGCCCATAATGTTAAAAAAGTTTCACAAACTTTTATTCATACCTCTACAAATAAAATGAATAGAACAAAGATTTTTTTTTCATTATATACTTCTTAATTTTCCAAAAACAAATCACACATGTTTTTTCATAATTTTTTTATTTTTAATAATTTTTTATTTAAATTTAAATAAGAAAAAATAAAACATGAATAGCAACCCCACATTTTTTTCGCATAAATCGATAAAGTAGATCAAGTAGAACCAAAATCCCAAATTTTTTAATTCAATAACAATTATTTGCCGAGTTATTGCAAAAAAACTGAAAAAGACGAATTTAAGGGACCGTGTAAAAAATTACTCGGCAAATTTGATCCTAAATTGCATTATCGTTTGGTGATTAAAAAGCGTTTGCTGGTAAATGTTTATTCAAATTATCGATTTCTGTCAAATGTCTAAAAATCTTTTCTTATTTCAAGTGCATACAATGTATTTTTTTGTATAATTAACATTAAATGATATCGGTTACTATATTTTTTAATGTATGTTATTTCCCATACAATTTCAAAAGTGTGTTTAATATTAAAAATTAAATACCCTAGAATATTACTAGAATTCAGTTTTAAATACATTTGATTGTTACCACATTAATTTTTTTAAATGATTAGTGCCAACTGCGTTGGTTAAAAATCTTTACCAAATCATTCTGAATATTTTTATTTTGCTTTCCTTAAATATCGTGTTAAGGTCGTAACCCTCAATTTGCAACACGTGGTTTACCGATAAAAACTAGAACTCCTCTGTCCAACAGCCCATTAGTGGACCAGGGCCTGCTGTGCCCATTTCAGCTTCCGGGATACAAGGGCTCTGGGGTGCAAGGCATATGTCCCGGTAATGTGGAAAGCCTCACGCGGAACCCCCAGCATTTAGTTCCCCAAGCATGCTTGGTCCCCAATTTATCGACCCACTTAAGGGATGAAAGGATGGGTCAACCTCGCCCAATCCGATATTCGATCCCCGGACCTGTGGCGTGACAATGCGAAATAAGCACTACCAGCAAGCCACTGGGCCGATATAACCGATAGAGTGCGACGAATTTTAAACAAAATTTCTGCAACAATGTTTGCGAATGAAACAAAAATTTGCATAAAAAGTTTAAAGTATAAGTGTAATAATCATGTTTTTCAATCTGATTGTAACTAATAGCATTTGGAAATCTGTTCGTTATAAATAACCGTATAAGCGACTTAATTTAAAATTAAAACCTTTCATCTTCTAGCCTTTATTTTATTTCTGAATTTTAAAATCCAAAATTAAAAAAAAAAAAAAACATTCGAAAAATCCCAATATCACTGAAGAAAGTTAAATTCTAGCATCCGTTGGCGAGATTATGCTAACCCTTTTTTAGCTTGTCGTTTTGAAAAGACACAACCAAAATATTACCTTTTTTCACTTAGGAGATTTGCCCCTAACCGAGTTCAAAATTAAGGCTTTAATATCTCAGCAAATAATGCAAAATAAATAATTCTTTTTTATACATGGGGTATTTTGAGGGTGCTGAACATTTTTATGTAAAAAAAATTGGGTGTTGCCATTGGAATTTTCAAAGTTGGTACACATTTTAATATGTAGACGACCCCTATAACAATTTTTGTTGCCAGTTCCCAATTCCTCACGCTATTTCCTGAAAATTGACACCTTACACAAAACTCCTTGATCAATACCAGCCGAGAAACGAGGGGTGATTCGTTTTTTTTTTCCCCAGCTGTACATTAATTACGCTTTATACTTTTTATTAAGAAAATTTAATAAAAAACAGATTGACAAAAATTAACCATTCTAAAAATTTGCCTTTTTTGGACAATTGCTCGAATTGAATAATTTGAAGTATTTATAATAAGTATTGATGCACTTTGTTTTAACGTTTGGTTTTTTTTTTTTTGCATTTAAGAAAAACCATTTTTATACCCTTAAGTGAATACTTTATCTTAAGTTCTGACTGTGTCTTTAAAAAAGCCGAGTACTCTTAATTTTGTTAACAAAACCACTCAGCTTCTCATGTTGAAAATACAAAATTTTCCTGAAGCTAATTGACAAAATCATTAATTTTCATTATTTTCATTTTAAAACAGGGAAAAAAGAAAATCTTTTTTAAAAGTGTATTTTAGTTATAAATATACGGCAATATGACAACAAGCCATGCCTAAAAATAAATAACCACAGACATAATGAGCAGAGTATAAATACTTTTAGCTAAATTTATAAAAGACAAAATTAGAAACTCATTATAAAGAGCCTGCACGTGACATAGTCATCAGTTAAGTAAACAAATGTTAAAAAAAATTCCCCATCGTTATTTCAGCAAAGTTCATTAAATTTTTACTTCTCCTCAGAGTTCGCATTTCTCAATTAATCTGTAGTGTGCATTAAAAATGCCTTTTATAGTTTCTCGGTTATTATTTTATTCATTTCCAGACCTTACTCCTAAATTAGACTTTCAGCTCTTAATTAAATTCCATAGTCCGTTTTGTTTCAGCAAAGATAACGCTACGAAAAAGAAAGGAGTGGATAAATATTAATATGAAATAATATTGCAAACAAAACATTTCAATTTTTATTTGTTCTCGTAAAAAGCGTACAAATATGCTAATACTAAAGGAAATTCTATGAAGTTTTCCCTTAATTTAAAAAACGAGTTTATAGCGAAGAAAACTGCAGCATTAGGTTTGGAGTAAATTAGATTCATAATTTGCTTATTTAAATTTTTTTCTATAAAAGTATTTTGTCATTGATTTTGTATTTTTCTGTTATACACCATTTATTTTTTATTTAAACTTAATTTTATCTTTGCTTAAAAATACGGTTTACATAGTTTTGTTTATGTAGGAGTTTTTTGTTATACTTATTTATGCTTATGCATATTTAGATTATATGCATATTTTATTTTTTACGAATGTCTGAGAGTTTGAAATTGTCATAACATAAATTATATTTTTACAGACGTTTGCTACAAACATAAAGATGTGACATTCTGCAAATCCACATTTGACAAATAATTCATAATTTGTTCTGAGCTTTAATTTTAATTAAATATAAATATCTGAAAGTAAAGTAATTACCTTTTCACTCGATACAACAATTATTTTAAAAACGCACTTATTATAGATAAATAATTATTTTCTAAAAAAAAACTATTTTCTTGTACTTTGCTTAAATTGCTTGAATAAATAAAAAGCTTTAATAGACAAATTAGAACTGTTCGATTCGTTAAAATTTATTAATAATTTTTTACCAGTTTATTGTTCTATAAACAAAAGGGATAATTATTTATAATCAGAATTTCCCTTTAAAACTGAGTAAAATCCACGAATTCTGTTATTTCAATCACAATACAAAAGTAAAATACTTTGATAATAACTTTCAATGATGGCTTCCTTAAATTGTTATCAATATAAGTTACTTTAAAAGTATTCATAATAAAACTGAAGAAAAAATCAAATTAATATCAAATTAATCTTCCAATGTAAAATATTATTTATGTATTTTGTAAATATTATAAGGACTTTTTGACCTCTTTATGAGTTTATATAGTTCAAGTTAGAATTGTCACATTCTTTTGTATATAAGTCAGTTTTATAATATAATAATATCACAATAAATAAATTATACGTTTTTCCTAACCTCAACAGTCTTTTACCCGCTTTCCATACTCAACAATATCTTTTTTCTTTTCTATTTTAACCTCGTTAGTCTGTTATATTTATCACAAGTTTAAGCTTAAAATGTTTGTATTTTTGTGTTAGATCGTCAACCTGTCGAGGGAATCAGGTTGTAGGTTTCTATGTTTTCTTTGCTTCGCTCGCTTTATGTAGGGTACATTTTGTTTTCCAAAGAAAATAGAAAAATAACACACATATAACTGTCTTTGAAGCTCTCTCGAATTATGCTTACTCTGTGCAAGTGTAGTTTAACTAAAATTTATTTGTCTGCCATCTTAATAAAATTACGTTTTCATGCAAAGCAAATTATCTACGAGTTTTCAAATAGTTTTACTTGTATATTGTCATGCGTATATTAATGAGTTTTCTCAAAGGTAATTTTAAAAATATGAGCATTCCCAGTTTAACAAAAGCATAAGTGAAAATCCTAGTGATATAAATAGAAAAAAATTATGAAGAAATTGGATTTTGGTAGACTTTTAAAACAATAAAAGACAATCAAACCGAAATGATATTGAAATAAAAAATTTTGTGGCAATATTCGTAATTTTTTTACAAGTTAAAAATGATAAAGGCTTAGAAATATTAGGATCCTAAAGAATTTTCATGTATTTTAACTTAAGAAAAATATATAATTTTTTTTACCAAAGTATATTTTTAAAGGCTTAGAAATATTAGGATCCTCAAAAATTTCCATGTATTTTCACTTAAGTAAAACATTTTTTTTACTAAAGTAAACGTTTTCTTTATCAGATTATCAGTATACCGTTGTTGTATCAAAATAACCTTTCTGACGTTATATGATATTTATTAAAGTGTAGCTTTTTGAATATGCTCATCAAAATATTCCTAAATAACCAGGGACTGAAAGGAATAATTAGGGGAGAGTGGGGCTATTGGGACAAAGCTTTTCAATCTCTGTATTTCAGCAAAAATATAAGAATTTTAATTTCTTTATTACAAGATAGCTAATGGAACATGCCAAATGTAGCCTTAATTAAATATTCAAAAAGGTGAAAAGGAATCAGAAAATGACCAGAAAATACAATTTTCAAGAAAATACCATTTGCATAATATATACATAACGAAATTTTATTTTTATCACTTAATATCACTTAACTTACTGTTTCAAATTGATATTGGAACTATATATTTTAACATTTAAATCAAAAAATTAAAAATGTCACAGAATTTTTTTCGATTTTTTTACAAATTAGGATTGTATGCAGCCAATTTAAAACAATAAAACAAATTATGTAATTCCTTGCGGTATACTTATGGAGATGAGGGAATTTCCAACTAGAAATCAAACTTCATTGAGGTATTATAATCAAAATATAAAAAATACATTCAATATGTAAGAATTATCACACTTTAAAAGAATCAGATTGGGATATTTTATATTTATAAATATAAATGCTACCATCTTCTGAAAAATTTTCTACAAATTGCGAATGTGTATCTTCATCATATGATTTTTTTATAATAAAAAAAGCTAAATGCGCATTACATTTCTTATGAAAAGTCAAGGTACTCAAAGAAACTAAACAAAAAAAAACTTCTGAAACAAATTTTCGTGACATTTAAAGTTGAAAGAAAGAAAAACGCCTACGTGCACTTGAGTCGTTAGACCACGATGTCGCAAAAACTTTTTCCTTTAAAAGATTTGAAAAACCACTCCAGGGAGCATTTGAGGAACAGACAGAGTAAATATCGATTTTTTTATCGGGGTTTAGGCTAATCGATTTAAGAAAAACATTCTTATTTTGGTTAGTTAAAAGACCAATAACAAAAACTCTTATGAAATGTTTTTGAGTAATTAATTAGGCCATTACTTAATATAAAAGGTTAAGAATCCATCACATGTTTTATTCATTAATCAATAAAAAAAGAGTAGTTTTCAATGTCATATAATTTTTGAACATTTATTTTGTGATATAGAATTTTTCTAGAATGAAGACACTCCTCCATTTGTATTATCATGGTGTTGTAAATAATTTTCAAAAACATTGAGCACAATACCTTAGGAGAATTGGTGACAAAGGAGGATGACGTATTAATTGTTTGGTTGGTTGGAGATATATATTTTTAGGTTTGTGTGCTTGGCCAGAAACCCTCTTATAAACCCTCTTCAAATAAGGCAGACACAACACACATATAAGTGGATCAATCTAATTTTTAGATACAGAGGCCAACTAGAGGATCCCCAGAATTGACTTGTCACCCCAGTGGTATTGATTTGGTATAAGAACTTGGAGAACTTTGTGACCACGTCGGATTTAACGTGAACCAGTCACCATTAGCGTACACGTGGGGGGTCTTCGTAAATCAGCGCGGCTTGAACTCGCATCCTTAAGGATGCCAGTCCAAGACCTTACCGACCAGGATGTTCCGGCCCCCATGAAGTATTGATTGTGCTTTTGCTGCACTTATTTATCAAGAAATTAGTTGTTCCAATAGTTTAATAAGAGAAATACTAACAAACATTGTAACAGAGTGCGACAGTCAACTAATGCTGTAGGTAGCTGAATTGGAGGAGAAGTTAGAGGCTTTAACCCCCTCCAAAATAATTTTTTTACACTAGGTAAACACAATTATCAATTGTTGGAACATTAAGTTTATCCGAATTAAGTATAGTGTATAATAAATAGAACTTTGCCCGCTCCAAACCATTTTCTGGACCCCCTAGTGAATTGTATGTTCAGTTTGACATAAATTTATAAAATATTTTATTCGTAGTTTATTTAATGATTCGTAAAAATATTTCGCTAATCAAAGCGAAAATATTTTTATGAATTTTGTTACATTCGTTTGCAAAACTTATTTATATTTTGAGGAAAAATACGAATTATTCCTAACACTTTAATGAAATAAAAACATTTCATATCAACATGCAACGACATTAAAACAATGTAACACCTTCAAAACCTAGCTAAGCCGAAGGATTATAAACACCGTTCAGAAAACAAACAAGTATGTTTGTAACAGAAACTGTCACTTACAGATGCTTCTACGTGAAATTCGTGTGTCTAAAAAAAGCACCAAGCACAACACCTAGCACTATGTATAACTTTTACTATTTAAAATCAAAATTAAAATGGCGAAAATACAATAATTGTTATACACTGCTCAAAACAATTAGGGGAGCACGTTTTACTTCCAACTTTTACTTCACTCCCAACTTTTTAATTTTCGTTCTAAAAATCTAAAATTGGTGAAATTTTAGGTTCATTATGTATTCGGAATGAAATAATAAAAAATAGGAGAAAAAACTTAGTCTTTTTAAACTAAAATTTAAGGGAAGAAAATTGGAATCATAATTTTTTTTTAATAAATTCTAACAATTTTTTTTTCAAAACTTTATTTGTTAAAAAAAAGTTGAAATATATTTTTAAAAATCTAAAAAATGCAAGCATGAAAAATTTAGGATCAATTTATTTTTCTAAAACTGTTTTAGAGTGAATTTTATTTTGCCATATTTTTCATATTTTCATTTAATATTAAAACAAAAATTATGAAATTCTTCAAAGTACATGATTCTTCCATCTCACGATAAATCTTTGATGAATTAAACTTAGTCAGAAAAAAAAATCGCAAGCTGATTATTTGCAATGGAATCATTCGGAGTGAAAGGGTTTAAATTAAGCCATGCGCTCCCCTAATTGTTTTGAGCAGTGTATATCGTTTGCTAATAAAAATGTAATATTGCTCAGATTTAAAAAGAAGTAAAAAAAAAACATTGCATATTAACATAAATCATGAAAATTGTCTATCACTTTTCAAAACATAAAAAAGGAATTGATTATTAAATATCTTTTATAAAAAACCAAAGACAATAAAAATATTCAGGAAAAACTATAGTATTAAAACGTCATTATTCATTTATTAATGCTTAAATATAAATGATGCAAACTCTCGAAAAAATTCTATTTTGATACATATTTTGATGTCACTCTTAACTGACTTATATCCCCCAAATATATTTTTTATTTATTTTAAATAAAGCTTATCGCGTAGTCATTGAATGGTCTTCTTATGCTTTGAAAATGGATTAACTTTTGCAGTTTTTCAATAATGGGATTGTTTCACGTCGTGTGTGGCAACAGCTCCAGCTGTCTTATTTTCAATTTTCTAGGAGTTACTTTTGTTTCAATATTCGCGAAAGTAAGTCTCCTGAGAATATTTTACTTATATTTTTAACTGAAACAAATGTTGCATGCAAACTTTCCTTCAGTGCATCTTATTTTCATTCATGAATATAAGAGCGTTAAATCTTCTGAAACATTATCATTGAAGTACTTCGTATTCTAATATATTTTTCTGGGACTTTTAGAGACTATTTGTTTCGATGCGCTAAATTTTTTGTACGTATCACGCTTATCTGTTGTTAGGCTAAGTCGATGATGGACAGAAGAACGGAAAAAATGTGGATAAATCTTTCACTTTCATTTTATCTAGTGTGGAAGCCCCTTACCTAAGGTATGGCGAACTACATAAAGAAAAATAGCATTTAAGTTCTGTAATTATGTAATATATCCCCCCAAACTCTTAAAACAAATGAGTGTTTTAAGAGTCTACACTCTTAAAACAAAATAGTGAATTTCATTCCAGTTGGAGAAGTGCATTTTCGACACTGGAAAGGAGTGAATATTATCTCAGACTGAGTTGAAATCACTCGTTTGGAGTGATCCTGTCGGAGGTTTAACACACAAAGGATCCACTCCAAAAGGAGAAGTGCATTTTCCAGACTGGAGGAGTGAAAATCAATCAGACTGAGTTAAAATCGCTCGTTCGTTTTAAGAGTGTATAATATGGTAGTTAAATCATAAGGAACTGTAAAGACAATATGGGAGATTTTTATTTTATAAATAAAATTGTTTAGCAGTCATCAATTTCAAACCTAATCCTTTCATCTCTCCCTACTTTATGAATGCGAATAACTGAATTAAATCGCTTCTCCTATTTTCCAGAGAATACATGTCTTTTAGAAATCCTAATCTATTAAATCAGAATCAATACCTGATAAACCCTTAATCACCTATCGTTAATCACTTATCGTCATTAAAAGTTAAAAGAAAAAAACTCTTACGCACACGTAAGTCGTTAAACCACGTTTTTCCAAAACTTTCTTAAAAAGGAATTTGCCAATCCTCCCTTGGGCCATTTGTGGGATGGAAGGCGTAGATATTGATTGTGCCTTTGCCCTATCGATTTCCCAAAAGGGCAGGAATACCCATAGAGTTAAGACGAAGCTATAGATGCTGTCGGGGCAAAAACTAAGAGAGAAACCGGCCTGCCAACTGAAGCCATCTATCGATTTTTAGTTAGCCCAAACATATATTTGTTTTGATCATATAGCATTGGCACATTTTTGTTTCTTCTTTTGTGTATATTTATGTATTAAAATTTAATTGTGTGTGTGTGTTTTTTTGTTATTAACTTATGTGTCTTATTACTTATAATCATGATTATTTTAGTCGCATATACGGGGTTCTTGTTTTTTCTTTTGTGACGAATTTTTTTTTCTGTAATGTCTGTTCTGTATTAATAAAGGGTGTTTTTTTTTTTTTTTAAAAACTGTAAAGTATCGGCGGTAAAGTACTCGACTCGGTTAAGTATTCGGCACTATTCTACAGTAGACAATTGGTTTGTTTCACGTAGTAGGAAAAGAAAACTACCAATGAAACCACGGTTCTGGGCGCGTGACGTTATAAAAAAAAACCATGTGCTTGTTTTTAAGTAGTAGGGAAAGAAAACAAATGAACCAATGAAATCTCAGTATGGAGAGCGTGACATCATAAGAAATATTCCCGTAATGGACATTGTTAAGTTGAAAGATCTTAGAGAGAGCAATTATAAAGGTTGTGCGAATTTCAATTAGTTGACCTTTTACGGAAGAAGACTGTTACCTTCTAACTTCTAAGTTATATTTATTCGGGGCGTATTTATTAACTTCTCATAAGTTTCCTGTGCTACTTTCTTGACGAAAGTATTGCTTTGAAAAGTAGTTGCGTTTATGCATACAAATAAGAGGAAGATGGAGATATAGTCGGGTAAAAACCTTTACAGAAACCGGTCTACCAAGTGAAGCCATCAATTGCTTTGTAGTAAGCCCAAAAAAACGCGATTTTTGACTATCTAATAACAAATATTCAGGCCTCTCCGTGGCCGAGTGGTTAAGGCATGAGCCTCAAGATTCAACCTTCTCAGGTTCGAATCCCACTTACTACCATGCAGTCATCCTATAAATCGGATATCTGTACTGGAAATAGTAGAAAAAATCCAACTCGTAACGGATGGGCCCGAGTTCACGGGGACAGACGTGCTCGTTAAATCTGTGGAGTCCAAAGTCCCGACGGCGTCAGCGTACGATGTCGCTCGAAGTTTCCGTTGGGTGCCCGCTCAGGTGTCGATCTCGTCACTTAACCAGGGTTCTAAATTACGAGGCGATATTGGCTGTGTTAAAGCTCCTGACGGAGGCTAGAAATAGGCAGCCGGAAACGATTACATTACCCATTACAAATATTCTGACATTCTTAAGTCACATGTGCCTCCTGGGTAACACTATGTGTAACGAAGGCTGGCTATGGGATCTCGTCGCATGACGTTTAGAGCTCGTGAAGCTTCTCGTTTTACAGTTCTTTAGTGGAATGCAGGTGTGGTATGGTATGATACATATATATTCCAGCTTGTGTGATTGTTCATAGAACCGCTTATAAGCTTTCGTCAAGTTAGACAGACACAGAAAGAAATTTTACAGTCACAAAGAAATGAATAACACATAGACAAATAACAACATTTATTGACTGTCACAAACATCCATACCTGACCGGGATTCGAACCCGACCTCAGCAGCTCCAAAGGCTAGTGCACTAACCATTCAGCCACCGAGGCGGCTGGAATGCAGGTGGTCTGTCAGCCTCATATTGTTCTTCACGCTCACTTTGTTGTCGAAGATGAGATCTTTATATTTTTTGGTATGATTTCCCAAATAAAGCCACAACTTAAGACAACAACAAAGCTATTTTAACAATACTTTTTCTTCCATGTGAAGGAAAAACAATACAGAAACCGGTGTGCCAGTGAAGCAATCGATCGCTTTGTAGTAAACCCAAACAAACGGTAAAATATTTGGCGCTATTTTACAGAAGAGTTAGTGTAGGATCATTACATACTTGGTTGTGTTAAAGCTCCTAATGGAGGCTAGAAATAGGCTGCCGAAAACGATTACACTACACTACACCACACTACATACTTGGTACTTCTTGACTTTCTAATAAAAACTATAATTACAACTCCTTTTTCTAACTGTAAAGAAAATTACTGCCATATACACTGTAAAAATTTGTAAAAAACGAGCACTTGCCCTTCTATTTTTTTTTTGGGCAGCAGCCTTATTGGATCATTACAAATAAAAACTATAATTACAACTCCTTGTTCTAACTGTGAAGAAAAATTACTGCCATATACATACACTGTAAAATTTTTTTTAAAGAAATACGTTCAATTTTTACCTTTCCTTTTTTTGGGAAACAGCCTTATTTGATGAAGAAGGTTCTGACCCATTAAATAAACGGCTTTAACCCTTGGACTGTTAGAAAATTAAGGCGATTTTCGTATTTTTACAATTTTAGCTAATCTATTAGCTGTATTAAATGACGGACGTGGTGTTTTTTTTTTTAACTGAGTGTGACTGGAATCTCTGCTTCCGTTCCCTGCCCGTTATTTTACAGGAATTTTTTTAACAGTGTGGTATAAATTCCCATCTCGTACTACAACCTACAACAAAGGCAAATAGTCGTAGTAATAATAATTGTTTGGGATCTATAGGGTTGCTTGGCGACATTCCGACGGCTTCATTTTATTTTTCGCCAATCATCTCCCTCTTCTTAACTCAATAGAAATACCGGAAGGATAAAAGTTCTCCGCCAATCACAAACGACGCTGTTTAATATTCCCGCGGCATAATTTTACGGCCCCAAGAATCCAATCTATCTGTGCTCGGTGGCGTAAATACCCCAAGGGACCTCACATGGGATGAGATATGGGGATAACGTCCAATACAAATATACCTAAATAGTCATTTAAATTCGGCAACTTTATTATATTTGGAGAGCGAGTCCGAAATATTTAAGTCTTAGCGATGTTTCGATACATTTTTATTAAGAAAACTTTCTTATTCATCATAGAACTGGTCTAATATTGACCCGGGGATATGAATAAAAAACTTTCTTAGAACTGGATACAAATATTTAAAGCAACGAAAATTGTATGAATTTGTTGCATTATGTATAAATAAATCTGATTTTTCTCAGACATTGACTTGTAGGTTAGTTTTTTAGTATACTTTTCTTTTTTTCAATTTGAAATAGTTAAAAAAATAGGAAAATGGAAAGACGATGACACTGGGGTATGATGTGCTGACGATGTCCTTCTGTCCTTCCTTGCCCCATTCCAAAATCGATTCTATCCGTCGGATCTCAACATTTTTTTTTGTTAGTTATGTATTAAATTTTTGCCCATCTATTTGTAAATTCAGACGGACATCTGACTACTGCCTGACATTGAATTTCCCCATTGAATTAGCATCGAAATTAAATTTCAAGTCCTTTAAATAGCGTCGCAATAGCTATTTTTTTTTCATAAATCAGTTTGGAAAGAAGTCATCGTCATATAGCACAAAATGATTTTTTTATTTGCTTACTAAGAAAGCGGCAAGGCATATTTTTTGCAAGAAATTATGGTTAGTTTCAATTTATCTAATTCATTTCTAATTTTTTGCAGTGCAGTTTGGAGAAGTTCCATGTATTTTTGTTATCAATGAATATTTATTCTACGAACTACATATAATTTAGCAAATCAAAAATATTAATAATTGAATTTGCAAAAGTAAATTAATGAAAATAGTCTATTCTAGCATTTAGAAGTTTATATTACAGCTGGATGCTGTGTTTGGCTAGCTCCTTTTTCTAATACACATAAATCTTGTGTAATAACAGTTGTGGATGACATTTACTGTTACAAACCTACTAATTTTCCAATCTGAATTTTAATGAGTATTCAAGTAGAATGAAGGTAAGCCTACCTTCATGTTACTTGAATACTCACTAAAATTTTCGTTTATTTAGAACTTCTTGTTTTTTTCTTTCATTAACTTTGGCAAAAATGCCTTCCCTAAACTTACGCTAAAGATTTAGAGTCTAGTTGGCTAAAGTGTTTTCTACGTCTATCAAGTAAAGATTTGCCTCAAATATTTATGAGATATGTAAATTAAATAAAATAGGATGGGTTCGGCATAATAAATATTAAGATATATACTTTCCCATAAGAACCTGTCCATAAGAACCATTCCATAAACTGTTAAAAAGTACCATTCAATATTCCATAAGAACCAAAAATGAAATTTTTATCTTAATGGGGTTGTTTCACTTTGTGAATAGCAACAACTTAAGCAGTCTTGTTTTAATTTTTTTCTGGAATTACTTTTGTTTCGGTGTTCTCGACAGTGAGTCTATGAATATTTTACCTATTAAAATTTTTAAATGCCAACTTCTTGCTATGCTTCTAGGTTCAATACATTTGTCAAGGAATATAAATAAAAGCTTGCATTGAAATAAAAAAAATTTCCTCTATGGTGGTCTTTCTGAGTCTGCGAGTGAAACCGAAAAAAAATCGATGAAATCACAGGACACGGAAAAATGAAAACTGGAGCATTACGTCATGTGAAAAGTTTCCATTACTTCTAATTTTGCGTTGTGGATGACATATTAATTCAAAATGAAATGGTACAGAATCACTGAAACATATTGGCATCTTCAGTTGTAGAAAGATTACATCTTTGGCCAGTAAATGACGTATCAAAAGTGACTCCTAATGATGAAGTTGCGTGATATTGTGACGTCATTGCTTTTAGGGAATGCTTCTAGCTGCTGTCTTTTAAGTTTAAGTGACCTACTAGTATATTTCCTAAACATTTATGATATTTATTGAATAAAAAAAATATGGTATCGGCCTAATAGAGATTAAGATGTAAATTTTTGGATATTCTTTGTGTAATATGTTATATAATGCTACATTGTATAATATGCTATGCAATGTCATTTGAATTGTTACAATGTTAATGCATTGTATAATAATGCTCTACAATATATCTCATGGTATAACACTTTAAAACAACAAAAATCAGTATTACAATATCAATTATTGCATTGCAATAAAATTCAAAGTAAGACCTAAAGACACAGTAACAAACGAAATTTTTTTAATGGAATAGTACCCGACACACAAAAAAATCTCAAAATATTATCAAATATAATAAAAAAAACATATTGACGTAGTCAGTTGTAGAAAGATTACATCTTTGGTCGGTAAATGACGTATCAGAAGTGACTCCTGATGATGAAGTTGCGTGATATTGTGACATCATTGCTCTCAGGGGAGATACTTTTAGCGGCTTTCTTCTGAGGCGGGAAGCGATGTGCCAGTGTCATTTTGATATGAGGATTTTGACAAAGTTGTATGTAAAACTCATTGGTTGTTGAGCAAAATGAATCTCAAAATGGAAACTGCTGTAGAAGACTTGGAAGGTGGATATACCTAGTCTTTTTTTTTCACGATAGGGCCTCCCGCTGAGTGTGCAATGCAGATTAAAAAGCGTGCAAAAGCACGGTTATTATTTTACCTCCAAATATATTAAAAAATTAAATATTTTTGGTAAGTGTAAAACGGATAAAAGAAGTGATAATAAGAACTCGAAGATGGATACATTCTAATTCTACATGGATACATTCACCACAATTAAAGAAAAGTGTTTTTGTTAAGTTTATAATTTTCCTAAATTGCTCGACTATGCATTGGGTTGCATATCCCCTTCCCTACTAACAAGATTTTTCTTTAAATTTTGAGAGATGCAGACGTATAAACCCGTTTATGAATAGCAGGTTTCCCAGCAACCAGCATAATTTCTTAAAATTTTTAAATTAAAAAAAATTGCTTTATTTTAAAAGTTGAAGTTTGGATAAATCATTAATAATATATGCTAATGAAATATAATTTCATAAAAAAAATTAAAGAAGTAATACTTTCAGTTAAAAATTTCAATATATTATGCAGTGAAAATTCATTAACAAGTAAACAACTTTTAACCATTTCTTTATCTTTATAATTTGGTCGAAAAGATAAATGACACTTCTCCCTTTGCCATATATAATATAGTTTTAAGCAATTCAATGGTGTTGATACAAATAAAACGAATTTCGTCGAAAAAAATTGTTGCAATTTTGGCAGAGTAACCCCTCGATTCGTAAAGAGATGAGCACACCTGCGCACTTGGAACGGATTCAGACAAATCTTGGATTCAACCTCCTGGCTTGAGCATCGGGAACCGAAAAATCAGTCGGATCGTGGGATAGAACTAATGAAAAAGGAATTGTTATTATTCTTATTATTATTATTGGTTCTTGTTATTATTGTCTTGTCATTATTACGTATTATTATTGTCATTTTCATCATTTTTTTCTTTATTATTATTTTTATTATTAATTATTGTTCTTTTACTATTATTATCATTATTATTTTTATCATTATTTATTATTACTATTATTACTATTGTTATTACTGTTATTGTTGTTATTGTTAATATTACTACTACTACTGATATTCTATTATTATTATTATTATTATTATTATTATTAATTTTACTACTGCTACCACTACTCTACTACTATTACTATTGTTATTGCTACTATTATTATTTTATTATTATTATTATTATTATTATTATTATTATTATTATTATTATTATTATTATTATTATTATTATTATTATTTATTTATTATAAAACTGATTGTTTATACGTGTTGGGATCAATTAAATTTTGCCAATAAGAAAAAATCTTAATCTTTTGCATTTTTTAAAAAATTGGACATCATGGCACCCTGTTGTGCTCATTTAAGAATTTAATATAACTAGAAACCATTGACCGATCCCAAATAAAAAGCTGAAATGTCGGAGCCCTGGTCTTTTTTGTGCTTTTGCATTGTATATCCTTACGTTTTTCTGGTGCATAATAAACAGAAAATTTGTTTTTGATTTAGTAAAAATTGACTTTTCAGTCAACCTTTTTTTTTTTTGTTTAATTGCGCTGGGATATAGTAATCGTCTTCTCTCGCTATAGTCAGTTATGTTAGAACAACTCAAAAGTTATGTTCGTATGTCATCAACACAATTCTTGTCTTGAAACAACACGATATTTTAACGTTGCTTATTTTAGGCAACACTTGTGTTCCGCTTGTGCTGTATTTGAACACAATTTTTTGCGAGTGTTGTGAACTAACTGTGTAACGATTTTCTATTTCATAAACAAGAAGGTAACTAGAATATAAAAGGATTGTATTCATCCCCAGATATGACACAAGCACGAGAGACACACAAAGAAAGAGACGACACAAACACTTAGACAAATAACAACATTTATTGACGGACACAAACATCCATGCCTTACCAGGATTCGAACCCGAACCCAGCAGCTCTAAAGGCTAGCATCCTAACTATTGAGCCACCGGGGCGACTAGGTCACAATTACTCATTATGTATGTGTACGGTAATTATCTAGCCCTAGCTACACCCAAAAACAAACACTTCCGTTCCTCACTAATCTCCAGCGAAGCTAAACAAACTAATGGGACACAATAATACAAAGCCTATCTTAAAGAGACCCCTAAGAGAACAAGTGATTCCAGCCGCTATAAACAGAAATCCAGTGGATTCGAAAGATACCATCTCTTAAAGCTCCCATCTAAAAGTACTACCGAGTCACTCCGATCATTTTGGATGGCATCCAAACTCCGTATAATAGCCTAATAACTGTTTTGACTTTATCCTAGTGTCACGTTAAGCTCTTGTTTAACTAGGACACAGTATTTTAGTATTTTACCAAGTTATTCAGAATATTCATTTATTTTCTTTAATTGTATGCCATTTACTCTATGTGGTTTTTAGAGTTCAAATATGTTTGAGATGAGTAATAGTATATTCTGAAGAGGTCCAGTATGGTCACATTAAGCTCTTGTTTTGCCAGGATACAGCATTATATAACAAGATATATTTTCAAATTATTTATTTTCTTTAATGGTATAACATTTAGTCAGTGGGGTTTTTAAAGGTTTTTAATCTTTTTGGGAGGTGTTGACTAGAGTGGTCCAGTAGTGTGACGCTAATCTCTTGTTTTTTCCACAAGAACACATTATTATACCAACGGGTATTCAGGATATTTGTTTTCTTCAATTGATTGTATAACAATTACTCAATACGGCTTTCAGAGGTTTAGATAGTTTTGAGCGGTGTTGTCTAGAGGGGTTCAAAAACATTCTAAAGACGTTGTTCTGATTAACTATTGTGTAATAAGTAAAAAATTTGGGAAATAATTATTGAAAGTTGAGGTCATTTAATGACATTGCTACTTGGAGAGTTTGTTTATTTATGCGAAACTGAAAAGGATTGTTAGATAATTTAGTTTCTTTAAAATTGCTTTTATTAACTTCAATTTTGTTAAATTGCTGGAAATTCCAAAAAGGTAAACCAAATAAAACAAAAATAAAAACAGACAATGTGTAGTTCTATATATAGATGAACCTGAAACAAAATAGAACCATGCATTTTTTTTTTCACTGAAAAAAACCCAAGCAAGTCAAAATAAAAATTCCGCCCATTTACTTTAGTGTTTGTTGTTCACTGTGGCATTTACCGCAGCTTTTTAGCCGGGTGGTTTCCTTCCTCCCATCATTACATTCGCGATGCTCAAAGCAATTCTCTCTCTGCATCTTCTATGAAGATAGGAATAAGATTTTAATGCTGACTGGTTAGAATTCCAAGTAAAAACAGATTTACCAAGTGAGGCCAATGATGCTTTCTGCACTAGGCCCAAACAGACGTTTGGGGAATGTTTGGCGCTTTTTTTTTAACTTGTTAACAAACTTTTTAGATAATATACACAGCTTCGCGCATGATACATAAACATACACGAAGGAAACATTAGACACAAACAAACAAGTTTATTCTTGGTGCAAATAGTTTTACTTAACTATTTTTGTTTTCAGACAGATGTTCATCCTATTCTGATGAAGCATAGTTTTCGTACTGGCGAATCATTTCAATTTTACACAATAAAACTATTTTGCCAAGAATCCAACTTAGGTTAACCAGTTTAAGAGCCCAGCTTTATATTAGGTTTCCTAAAATAACTATAGATTTCCGGATTACTTTTCTAAAAATAAATTAATAGACAACAATTGAATTCCTTCATATAAAGGTAAACGTTGGAAAGTTCATGTATGCTTACATTAGAATATCAAACGGTATGCTATAAGTGCACAAATAATGATCATTTCTTGACGAAAGGAAAATGTAGGGCCTACTATCCCCAGACGTAGGTTCAGTGGACATACTAACTCGATTGCACTCATACAAGGATAAAAAGGTGTAGCCCATTTGCCTCCAGCGCGCTTACTCTCCTGTTTTGAAATGAAATAAAAGGTATCTCTTCAAAAACAAATCTGCATTACATAATTCATGATTTTCTATGGATGGCCGCTTTTATTGTAACATCTGGCCACCAACAGAGTACGATGGAAGAACCTGACGGAGGATGCTCCAGTGATGGAGTGAAAGAGGGATAAGGCAGGAAGGCTCTTGATGTAGCAAATTACTAAATCATGCAGAACTAGAAAGAATTTTCGTTCGAAAGAACTTGTCTTGGGATTTGTTTTAAAATGCATATCTTAAAAGAATAAAACGCGATGTTCCATATAAAATCCTCATTGATAGTGCAGATTGTGGTTTATTTGGGCTTCATACCTATTTGGCGACTTCCTTCACGCCAAGCAGCTCTTACCTTCACAATGCGTTTGTTTTTTACTGCAGAAATTAAAAAACTTCCGTCGTATGAGGAGGGGAGGTGCCGTCTATTTGCGGATGCGGCATCGAGTTGCCCCCAGGTGCATGGTGGGTAATCCGTGTTCGAAATGAACGGTGACATCTTTCCAACAGAATGCACTGCTGTCGCTAATTGGAACACGGGGACCCGATGACGCTGGTTCGGTGTCTCTTGGGATGTTATTTCGTCAAATTGATATACAGGGTGGTTATAAAATAACGCACGCTGTTCGGAGTGGTCTGTAGCTTGAATGAATAATCCAAATGCATCAAACATTGAGACACTTACTAATCAAGAAGGGGGAAAAAGAATGGAATCATAAAAAAAAGATAGAATCCGAAAAAAGAATCATAAAAAAAGAATAATCATTAAAAACAAACTCGTATCTTGACCAGGGTTCTAAATTACGAGGCGTCGTCTATTATGGCCACAGCTAATTACGCCTCGCAATTTAGAACCCTGGTCAAGAGACGAGTTTCTTTTTTTCGAAAAAGAATGGAATCATAGAAAAGAAACTCGTCTCTTGGCCAAGGTTCTAAATTACGAGGCATAGCCAATTACGGCCAACACATACCCTAGTCAAGTGACGAGTTTGTTTTTTATGATTCCATTCCCCCTCCCCTTCTTAATTAGTAAGTGTCTTAAAGTTTTTTGCATTTGGATTATTCATTAAAGCTACATATCACTCCGAATAGGGAGCGTTATTATATAACCCTCCTGTACTTTCATGTGATGATGGGCTTTAATATTTTTTTCTTATAATGTACACTGAAATTTAGCGCAGGTTTGCGCCGGAATCCTGGAACTTTCTAGCTGCCAAAGTTATTTATAGCGTGGATTAAAGCAAAAATTGCAGTGTATCGATATGATTTTAACACCAAATTGGTAAATTCGAGCTCCAAATATTGGTGACAGCTAAAAAGTTCCAGGATTCCGGTGCAATCTTGCACTAATTTTTTTAACCGTGTTCATATTTGCTAGGAATCAACGTAATCGATGTTCGAATTCCGCAAATTTGTCCTTAATAAAAAGGTACTTAAAATAATGACACATATTTATAACGAATGCAAATTTATCCCTATTAAAAGATATGTTTGACTTAAATTGATAAATCCAAACAAAAACATTTAAAGATTCATTGCAGCTCGGGTATCAATGAAGTAGAATAAGGAATACAAATTCGAACAAATTTCTAAATAAAAGTTTATTAAATCAAGTTCAGATAAAACATTCTTTATATCACAATACATTCTTTCAATTGTTAAACACTAGACATAATTACAATATTAAGTAATAGTTTTAACATCGCTTATTTTTTATATAAAGTTTAAACATTTTAATAAATAATATTACTGCTAATTTATTGAAATATTGTTCACTTGAAGTGAACGATATTTCAATTCAAAATTCAACACTAATTTCTTTCTAGCAAATTTATAAGGAAAAAATATCTGGCGATACAAACAATAAGTTCTCCTAATTATTAATTTCAATGCATTTTATCAAAATGCAATACTATGTTATTCAAACGGAGTATTGTATAAACAGATGGAGAGATACAAATTTCTAAGAAAGTTCATCTCAAGTTTTTTTTTTACTCCATATAAAATCGATTTTTATTATTGGAAAAAAATATACTTCAATAAACAAGAACGTCAAATCTGACAATATATTGAATGAATAATATATAAAACATAAATCAATAATTAATGCTATTTTTTGACAAAACAACATTATAAATTGTTATTTTTTAATCTAAAAGACTGACATTTTGGGATTTAATGACATTTTCAAAAATAATACGTATTTGCAAGAAAAAAAGGTATTCCAAAAAGGTTCAGATTCTCCTTAATGCACCCACAGTTTCAATCGCAAAGCGTGTAATTATTGAGACAGAAAGTTTTAGATGTCGAGGTTATCTCGTTTTGAATTGAGTTTCAATAAATCGATAATCTCCCCGCAATGAAACTGTAGAGGAAGTGTGATAAATCGAGACGTCAAGTGAGGGAATAATGGAAAAGGGTTTGTTCTATTTTCGAATTGCAGATAAACTGCGCCTTTAAAAGATAATTTGAATTAAAAATAATGTTTTGGTTTTATTTTTATTCTAATATACACCTAATTTGCTTTACTACAAATATAATTTAAGATTTTTTTTAAAATAAAAATACAGATGTTAAACTTAACACGTAAATGGGTATTAGAGTAAAACTATATAGGCTATAATATGAAAGTGTAATTTAAATACTTTTATTGGAAATTCATCATTAAAATGCCATTATTGTAAAGAAGACTATGTGCAACAATTTATCTACTCTACTTTAAGAAAAATATTAAACTTCCTCTATTGGCATATAAATTCATATGCTTCCAAAAATAAACATAACCTAAAGCTGGAAATTTATGTTATGAGATGCTAGTTTATAAACAAAGAAATCGTGCTTGGAATTCCGAACGAATTTATTCTAGAAGATATTTCTAAACTTATGTTTTAGAAAGTGTTGTGGGTTTTTTTTTTTTCAAAATATTTTTTATTTGAAATTTTCTAAAAATATTTCCGGACTGTTTATTTGTGTTCCTTACACAACAAAATCACAAATTGAAACTGGAATTTAAACGATTTATTTTCTTAAAAAATGGAGTTCCATTATATTCCTTGAAACAATTCAAAATTTGAAGGGGAATCGAAAAATAAAGTGGAAAGTAGAAGTTATAACACAATAAACATCTCATTGGCAGAACGATATAATTTATAATCTTAGTACGAAAAACCAATTTATTTGAACTCAAGCAGATGTTTCTAAAAGAATATTATTTAAAAAAAAAACTATATCCTATAACTGAAATTTTCCAAAGTTATTCTTAGCCTTTTTGTTTGTGCTCTTTATTAAGAAACACAAACAAAATATGAAACTCAAACAAAAGAGATTTCTCAAAAAATTCGGTGGCAGAATTCAAAACTAGAAAGAAATTGAAAAGTGAAGTGGAAGAACACCTGCCAAGTTCTCTGAGTTGTTGGTGTCACGCGGCGTATAGAAAAAAAAAAAACAAAGAACGTGTGTGAAAGGAAAAACGTAAATAGAACTTTCGGCGAAAGCATGACGGGTTTTTGTAAAGAGTAATTACCTGTGTATTGAAGGTTTCCTGCCTCTAATAAGCCAACACTGCTTTTCAACATAAAGTAAAATATTCTCTATATTGTATAATTAGTTTAGTTTTTTAGTAGTTATTGGATGTGAAGTTTTAACAAATTAATTAAAAAATTTGCCTGTGTATTAAAGTTTCTTTTCCTCGCTATGGTATACCTCGATTTGTCTCGTGCGAATGTTCGTATTCTTTATCCCTCTATTAAATATTACGAGTAAAAGTATTTAAAATATGTAATAAAAAGCATAATAATTAAATTGGAAATGAAATCTGAAATTAAAACTAAATACTTCTTAAAAATGTTTTCAAATATTTATCAAATTATATGGCCTGTCGCCAGTTCTTGTGTAGCACTAGTGTAAAATTATTTTTAACCAAACCAAAACCCTATCAGAAAATGTGACTTCAATCCAAATCCAAAATATAAATACTTTCCAAGTTTCTTTCTAAAGAAAATAAATTTTATTTTAAAGAAACTGATACGTTCTTAGAAAGAAATCAATTATTATTTATCGATTTATTTCTTTTATTTTTTGACTTAAAATTACAGCCTCTTTTACTGAAACAATAAATAATTGTAACACAATTTCAGAAAAAAAGTCATGCGATCTTATGTCTTTAATAAAAGTCAGTGTATCCCTTTGTGTATAAGTATATACGATAAGACGATTTTCGGTTTTCCTTTTACTTTCATTACCTATTACGAAATGGAAGGTAATACAAGAATTGCGATGGGGTTGAAAATCTGAAACGATTTTATGTTTTATATAATTACTTTTAACATCTTGCGAAATGGCGTCCCCATTTGGAGACATTTTATAAAACCTCACCACAAGCAATTAACAAGTTAAATAGTTCCAAAATTGACGTGGTCCAATAGAAGGAGATCCAAATATCAGTTTTCAGCCTTTGATTACAGGTATCGGTCATTTATTTATAAAAAAAGTGAAGTTGAACGAGGTTCAATACAATATTAGAGTTCTTAAAAAAATAATTTAATATAGTTTAACTTTTCAAAAAGTTTTTTAGTAGTTAATTTTAAAGACATTTTGCATTAAAAACAAAGTTAAAATAAACTGTTAACAACAAATAAGTGATACGCCTTTGTAACAATTCTTTCTCATCTTAATGATTTTGCATAAATTATTTCGAGCTAATTCTTACAAACGAAATAAGATTTTATACTATCCTAAAAAAAAACATAATTACTGTCCTTTTGGCACCGAGCACAAAACTATCCAACAAAAACATTCAATTGAAAGACAAATTATCTACTAAAACTAGTCCATCTAAAAAAAATAATCCAAAGTATGAAAGAACATAAGTAGAAGATTTTGATAGCAGTAATTTGTATGTTCACGTCGTAAAAACGGGGCTTCTGTGGGCCATGAAAGGAAAGGACCGCCCTTAATTGCGTTATTTCTTCATCTGCAGGGCGCCACTGAGTGGGGGCGGGGGCCGCCCTAGTTTCCTGTCTTTCTGCAGAGTTAAGAATAGGGAGATGTTGTCGGGCAAAAATTGGTTTGGAAAGTGAAGCCAATAATCGCTTTGATAAAAGCCCAAGCAAGCGCTCTCGGCGAACTATTTAGCACGATTATAAGGTACACTATTAAAACAAAAGAGTAAAATCCACTCATATAGGAGAAGTGCATTTTCGACACTGGAAAGGAGTGAAAATTAACTCAGACTGAGTTAAATTCCCTCTTTTGGAATGATCCTGTTGGAGTTTTAACTAAACAAAAGAGTGAAATCCACTCCAATAGGATAAGTGCATTTTCGACACCGAAAAGAGTGAAAATTTACTCAGACTGAGTTAAATTCACTCGTTTGTTTTAAGAGTGTAGAGTTTGTATAGGTTTACTGCATTGCGCGTGACTAGGCCTCTTTTTAATTCTCTGATTAAACTATGCTTACAACTCAGTATTCAAGTGTCATAAGCTTCATAAGGGCCCAAGTTTGCGGGTTAAGGGGCCCGGATGGCCGAGTGGTTTGGAATATTACGCCAGCAATCTGCGCTCTGTAAAGGGTGCTATTTCGATTCCCGCCTCTGCCCTGGGTGTTCTTCCTTTCTCTGTGGCAGTAAAAATTCTTTCTGTGTATGTCTTACTTGACGAATGCTTATTTAAGCGGGTCTCTGATTAACCATACGAGCTGGAATATATATGTCCCTATCCCTGCGAGTTCAAAAGCCCCTGCAGAGTCGCCAGATTTTCCGGATGTGGAAATCTTGGGAACCCATGTCATATGATTATGTGGCATGTAAAAGATCAATTGAGTACCCATTTGGCTTGGGTTGTTTCGGCATACTTTAACATCTAAAGAGAGCTCAGATTCATTGTAATATGAGTGTCAAAATTGGTAGCGAGAGTCGCCTACAATAGATGGTTCAGAAAGTCTCTCAGTTCAGGGGAATATGCCGAGTCTGCAAAGGTTTAGCAGCCAATAAAACAGCCCTGTTGAAAGGAAAAACCTATTTTATTACCTTTGAAAAGAAATTACCACCATCTTGTATAAATCCAGATCTCCTGCTACATCCTACATCTTCGCAAGCACTCTTCTTTTATTTCAATCAACGCCTTTTAAAGACTAAAATTATGCTTCTAAGCATAAACTAACATTTGAGTGAGCTGTCCGTTAGGGCTAACTAGGGTTACTTGGCGCGACTTTTTGACTGCTTCACTATTTCTCGCGCCAAGCATTTACATCTTCCTCTTAACTCCCTGTATCTTTCCCATTGATCGGGGAAGAATAGAAGGGGTCGTCTTCTATTTCACTCAGTGGCGTGCCAGTGGCGGCTCACGCCACTGGTTCCCCATTTGTCGTGCTATCCACGTCTGGTTTTCGTCGTGCTTCTGTTCGAAAAAGAACCAGTGTTAGAAGAATTCTTTGATCAGATAATGCTAAACAGGAAAGAATAAAAGATGTAACGTTCGTATTTTGGGTAAACATCAGTGAATAGTAGCGGAGTAATCGGAGCGAAATTTAGGTCCTTTGCGTTTTCTTTAGAATACAATGCACAGCATTGAATTTCAGCGTTTGCTATTTTGCATTTTCACACATTCAATGTCTTGACGTAATCGTTTATAGAAAGGGATGGGGGATGGATAAAAGAAGGAACGTTCGTCTTTTAGGTAAACATGGAAGCATCAGTGAATAGTCTTGGAGTAATCTGAGTGAAAACTACGTTTTTTTGCCTTTTCTTTGAAATACAATACACTTACATTCACTGTTAAAAATAATAGTTCAAGGTTGAACCAAATTACGGTTCAAAGTTGCTGAAACCATAATTTGGAAGACTGTTGAACCATAAAACGGTATTTTCAAATTGCATAACTATGGTGAGAGGTTGAACCATATACGGGATTTTCCCAACGCGTAACTATAGTAAAAGGTTGAACCATAAAAAGGGTCTCCCAAATGAGGATTTTTTTCTACTATTTCCAGTACAGAGACCAGATTTATAGAATAATTGGCAGTAGATGGTATTCGAACCCCCGCACTCCAGAGAAGGTTAAATCTCTAGGCTGATGCCATAACCACTCGGCCACGGCCAGACAAAAATTCTTAAGCTGAAGCAATACTACTAATGTTGCCTGCGTTTGAGTAAACAATTAAATTATCGGTTGTAGATCTCGGACTTGAGATCGGAAGGTTGAGAGTTCGAGACCCGGTGCCACTGAAGACTTACCGAGTATACGCGGAGTACGTGCTCGTAAAATCTGTTGGGTCCGAAAGTCCTGTGGTCGGTCATTGCGCAGTTCACCATGGGAACAGGTTCCTGGAGAAAATTTCCCTCCCCTTCAGGAACATGTCTAAATTGTGGAGGTGGCGACAGATGGCAGCATCTGTCATATGTGTTTGTGTGTGTCTTGTGTTGTCCTACTTGACGATGGTTTATAAGCGGGTCCTTGCGACCAAGCACACAAGCCTGAAAATATATGTCAACCAATCCAATCCAATCGGTTGTAGTTAGTAGAAGTTGAACCAATTTTTCGTGAAAGCAGGTCTATTCCCAGAATAAGATATTTGGTTGAACCATTTTATCGTGTATCTACAAGAAGTTCTTGATTTTTCACCAATGTTTGGCCCAACGTTGAACCGAAATTTTTAACAGTGTTGTCGTTCACGTTAATGTTTTGTATTTTTACAAATTCAATATCTTGACGTAAATGTTTAAAAGAAGGGAAGGGGGGGACGGGATACGTGGAAGCATCAGTGAATAATCTAGGAGTAACCAAAGTGAAAACTACGTTGTTTGCTTTTTTCTTTAAAATACAATACGATGTATTGCTTTTTAACGTTTGCTATTTTGTTTCCTTACACATTCAATATTTGGACTTTTATATAGAGCGAACATTTATAGAGAGGGGAAGGGGGAGAATATATCTTCCCATTCCCTTCCTTAATTTCACTTATTGACGTGTTAGTAGAGATATATCCACCAACTTACGCTTGTCTATTTAGAATTACACAAAGTTCACGTAATTTTTTGCGTCGCATCAGTATTTTTGTTCATAAAACTTAAACTTCATATTCGATTTTAATGCTAACGAAAACTATTTTAACAATTTTTTCTAATGCATAGCGTGTCATGTGGAAATAAAATAAAAACGTCACGTGTAAAAAGCCTTTAAAACTCTAACTGAAACAAATGAAGCTCAAACTTCATTTTTGATTCAAATACTAACAAAAAAAGCCTTTTTATGCATAATATAAACATACCAAATAAAATAAAAATTATATAAATATAACGTGCAGAAATGCGATCATATGCATTATTTTCCATTCAAATATATTATCTTCGAATATCACAAATGTTAAGCTTTACCGTCGCGCATTTTCTGCGTCCAAAAACTTAATTTTTCTTTGTTTTTAGTAAACCTGTACTCATGTCCTACATAAGTATTACATCATAGAATAATAATCTTTTTTAACTAAAGCAAAGGAATAAAAGGAATAAGACATTGTATTATTCTCAGACTATTTAAGCAGTTAATGCTAAGCCAGACAGATAAAACCACAAATAAACCCGGAAAATGTTGTGTCACAATTAAAATAACAGAAGTGAGTAAATAGAGCAATTGTTGAGTTATAAGTATTCTTACAATTTATTTAAACTATTAATTTAATATCCGAGTTTCGCATGCTTCCTTTTCTAAAAAAAAAAACTTTTTAACATAAAGATCTCTACTTTTTAAAGGGTTAAGTTTAACCTAATATTACTCAAAATATCTATAAATCAATAATACTCAAATATATCTTTTAAATCTACCGTGTTTTACTTACAATGATTTAAAAATGACTTCTTCTAAAAAAATATATAAAATATTCGAGGTTTTTAAAGATTAAAATAAAAATAATTAATTTCATTTATTTTAGTGTTAATTTTTATTTTTTATAAGATGACTAACGAGAAAAAAAAGTTCGGTATTGAATTTTTTTTTTTTTTTTGTCTTTTTTTCCCAATGCTTCACTACATGGGTTTGTTTCACGTTGTACATACGGAAAGAAAACCAAACAACCAATGTAATTGCAGTAATTGCAGTACAGAGAGCATGACGTCACAAGAAACCAATTGACTTGTTTTTTCGTAATAATAGAAGAAAAAAAAACTACTAATGCAGTAAGAAGAGTATGACATCACAATAAATATTCCCATTCCTTTTTTTATCAGTGCACTAAAGTCAAATAACACTGGACAACAAAATTTGAAAAATTTTCTGCGAATCAGATGAAAGTACCCAATTCTGAATGATTTCAACGTGCTAAACTCGAATATCACCTTAAAAAATAGAAGTTAGCTCTTGTTTTTGAGTTACGGTCGTTTTCTTCATTGCATAGTATACGGCGAAATGCATGGGCGCACCAAACACAAAATTTAATATAGTCCATTTTGTTTACAGAAACCCTCCTAATTTTTGCTCATACTGGTTTAATTTAATATTATCTACATGAGGTTGGTAAGAGATGATAATTTACAAGAAATTTTACACACATTCCCAGATTAATACCCAAATAGGCAACATAATTGTTCTCACTTTAAAAGGTGCAGAAAAAAAAGAGCAATAAATTCCTCACATTTCTTCATGGTTGTTTTTAGAAGCTGTAGCATATTTAGCAGACGCATGGCTATTATCCTCGTTAAAACCATAAAAAAATATTGGAGACTTTTTAGTAAGTAGAGTCGTGTTGGACCGGACACAGGGTTGAAGGAATGTTAGGCTATTTAACATTTAGCTTTTTCTAAATAGCACCTAATTTAACTGATGAGATGATGCAGAAATAAGTCATTAATCTGATTTGTTGGTTCACTTTTAATCAGAAAATGACATTCCGTTGTTTTTTCCATTAAATTTTATATAGCATACGGCACTACTGTTGTCCCAGATGAAGTCAAAGTGACAAATTTGCGACACAAGTTTAACTACATAAGTGAGGAGTCCCGAAATTATTCCTAGTCTCCAATCACGAAACCAAAATACAAATGATAAGCATTCTTTACTTTTGCACAGTGATGACCCTTTTTGTGTTCAAAAAATTGCACTTTGCCGCAAATATAACAGAAGTTATTAGCTCTATTAATGCATTTACAAGGCATTACAGTTATAGATTTATTACTAATACTAATTTTTGATATTCGACAGCTTCTAAAACAGCCAAGTGCGAAATACAAGGAATTTATTCCTTTTTATTCTGCACCTGTTGAGATGAGAACAATTACGTTGCTTAGAAGGGTTATTTAGCTGCTAATATGGTTGCAAAAACCTTGAAAGTTATTATTTCTTCCCACTCCCAGGTTGATAATAAAAATAAAATCTGTATAAGCCTCAAATTCGGTGGTTTTCTGTAAACAAAATTGACTTTAATTAATTTTGCGTTTGGTGCGCTCCTGCATTTCGCTGTATCCAATGCAATGAAAAAACGACCGTAACGCAAAAACAAGAGCTAACTTTCATTTTTTAAGGTGATATTCGTGTTTAGCACGTCGAAATCATTCAGAATTGGGTACTTTTATCTCATTCGCATTTTCACTGTCGACCAGTGTAATCTTCCAAATTAGAAAGTCATGTGTTTAGAAAATGTACATTAAGATATTTAGTAATGCTTTCGCACTTTTGCTAATTTTGATAGCGATCCGAAGCGTAGTTAATTAGCCTCTTCGATAAAAGATTTGTTTGAATATAATAGTGTCCAAATTTGTTGCTGTTGTATATTAATTGCTGGATTTCGTAAATATCAATTAGCTTTTTTTTTCTATGTTTGAAAGGATGAAATAGAATACAAAAAATACATCGCAGTTAATTCCTTTCCCCCATTTTTCCTAACTGTATCATTTATCTCCATTCATGTTCCATTTTAGTCAGTGGCGTGTCAGTTTCGATACTTACGACCAACGCCACTGATTTCATTTGTTGTACAATTTGTTCCGTGTCTCATTTTGTTTCCCAGAAAATAAAATAGTTTTTCTTTGCTAATGTTTATCAAATAAGTGAATAAATCAGAAAAGATTCCATGAATGTTTCTTCTGATGTAGGAGACGATCTATAAAATAAACTACAAAAGAGTTCCGCTAAATTGTTTTAACAACTTTGTATAGATATACATTTGCCTGAAACAAATATTTTTATTTGTTCATTTGGACCCTGAAACTCATTTTTAAGTTTCAGGGTCCAAATAAAACTGTGGATAAGTTTGATATTGTACGATAACTAAGCTGATCGTATCATTAATAGTATAGAATATTATTAGTATATTTCGTATCATTATTAGTATATTTCGATCGTATCATTATTAGTATATTTCGATGGTACAGCTATGATATAATGGCCGGTTTCTCCATTAGCGAATTTTGGAGGGCTTAAAGACTTAGCGTGGGGTTGCTATACTTACCGCGTTTATGAAATATGAAGTGGAATCTTTACAACATTTGTTAATTTTCATTACTTGCCAACGAATGCAAAGAACCAAAACAAGACTTGCCTTTATATCCTAGCTATTCCAAAATTTGTTTGCTCGTCTAAATTGGGTATCTACTCAATTATAAAAAAAATGATAATTAATGATTTATTAACTATCAAATGTTTTCCTCTTGAACATATTTAAATAATTTAAAAGTACGGCTCAGTGGCTGAGAGGTTAAACGTTTAAACCTCGTAAGTCCAAGATCCCGGGTTCGAGCCTCGGTTGAGTCTACGGATTTTCAGGATGGGAAAATCTTGGGCACGCATGTCATATGATTATGTGGCATGTAAAAGATCGTATGAGGGCCTATTTGGCTTGAGTTCTCTCGGCAAAATTATATCTCGGCATACGATTAACCTCCACAGAGATCTCAGATTCATTATAATCTACTCGTAAAAATTGGTATCGAGAGTCGCCTAGATGGTGCGACAAAAAATGAATCTCAGTTCAGGGGAATATGCCGAGTCTGCAAAGGCTTGACCGCCAATATTGCAGCCCCATTAGAGAAAAAAAATTAAATGTAGGAATGCATAAATTATTAGTGAATTATGCGAAAGGAAATTGATAAAAAAAATTCTTAGTTTGAATAGAGAATTGAATGAAAAATTTTGGAAAAGTGTGTATCGCATAAGTATATTTTTATATCAAACAGAGTAACTAGCTTATATTTTTTACATCGCAAATAAATGTAATAAGTTTGTACAGTGATGTCGCATGAGCTCAAAACGGCCTTTTGAAATGTATTTCGTTGTATTTATTCTTTATATGACTAAATTTAATCTACTTACAATAAATGATTCAAGATCCATATTCCACCTATTTCCATACTTCTTCCATTTAAATGTCAAATTTTAAGTTGTCTAAGTGACTTTTGAATAATTTTCATTTGTATTCATTTGTTGTGCAATCTTACAAAATTGAGTTTAGATCAAACAATAAGGCTATTTACAAAGTATTTATGACCATTACAAACAAAAATTTTAATATTTCAAAATATCTGTGGTATTTTACTTAGAATAAATAGAATTTTTGTAGAATTTATTATTTGGGCTAAGATAACATACTTCCATACTTTTTCCATTTAAATATCCAATTTAAAGTTGTCTAAGTGACCTTTTGAATAAATTACATTTATGTTCATCATCAACCTCACAAAATTTAGTTTAGATACATAACTAGATAAGTGAAACGCTTTTTAGGCTTCTAATTTCCACTCAGTAAATCGATATAAATTTAAAATGATTTTTACTCTTTTAAAAGGTAAGTTTAATGCCTTTAAAACCACAAAATTATATAGCAAATACCAGCTACATGCGCGATGTTCTCGTAAATTTTGTTATGAAGTCCAACGGGAACTAGGAACTCGTGACCCCAGTTTAAAGTCAGTAGATATTTCACGAGCTTAGAGTGCTTTCAGATAAATGGAAAATTGTTCGAAATCCACTTTTTTAGAATCAGCACCCTCCAAAACGTGTAGAAAAACAAAATCTCCATTTCAGATTTTTCAAACCCATCAATATTTACATTACCTAATTTTTCATTTAAGGTAATTAAAAGTAAAAAATATTTTATGAAATAATGATTATATATTAAAGTTTTCATAAACTATTATAAGATAAGTAACTATAATTTTTTTCACTGCAGTAGTAAAAATATTATAAATAGCACGGAATATCCCATTAAGGATGTATTTATTTAAGGGGAAAACATAGTTTCTTGGGGAAATGTACTGCGTGTGTTTACTTATTTCTTACCCCACTAAAAGCAATCTTATCCAATGATGTAACGGATTGGTTCGTTTATAAATAGTTATAAGGCAACGTGATGTACAGATTCAATCAACGACTAGGCCAATTTGTTTGATTACTGTGGTACTGTTAGTCTGCATTTTGAAGGTCACTCACTAACGATGAATCGATGTTACACATAATTATTTTGCAAAAAGTAAAACCCTTTTATTTTTAACTCTCTAAGAGATAAGGATAGGTTAGGTTAGGTTTGAATTATCGTCGCACTAGAGCTACACGAGGGCTATTGGCGACGGGCGTCGTATTTTAGAACCACCGTCAGGTGACGAGCCGACACCTGAGTAGGCACCCAACCCAACCGTTAAGGGTGACATCGTGCGCTGCGTTAGGACTTTGAAGGATATTTAACGTGAACTCCCTCACACGGGATATAATTTGTTGAAAATTTTTTAAGTTGGGCAGTTTGATTTTTGGGCAGTTTATAGGTCGGCAGCTAATTTGGCGATGCCCGGACCCGAACCTGGGGACCTTCCGCATGCTAAGCGAGTGCTTAACCGACTGGACTCCCCATCCCCTAAGAGATAAGGAAATTGGCTGAAGTATAACCATGTTCTCACTGCATGAGCTTAAAATTAAAAAAAAAAGAACTATAAATTTAATTTTTTTAAATATGTATCTGTAGTGAATAGTTATGACTGGCTCCTCCATTCTTTAAATTAATTTTTAGAAGAATAGTTTTTGAAAAATTATGTGTTCGCTCTCTCTGCTAAGAAATCTGATAGTCAGGAAATAGATTTATACACCTGCATCCCTCAAGAGGCTTTAACTACTTCTTGTATTTTTAACATAATACAGGGTGGTTATAAAATAACGCTCGCTATTCGGAGTGGTCTGTAGCTTGAATGACTAATCCAAATGCAAAAAAACTTTGAGACACTTGTTAATCAAGAAGGGGGGGGGGGGGGGGGGGAAGAGAGAGAGAATGGAATCATAAAAAACAAACTCGTCACTTCACCAGGGTTCTAAATTACGAGGCGTAATTGGATGTGTTGGTCGTAATTAGCCATAATTGGTTATGCCGCGTAATTTAGAACCTTGGTCAGGATACGAGTTTCTTTTTTATGATTCCATTCTTTTTCGAATAAAAAATAAACTTGTCTCTTGACCAGGGTTCTAAATTACGAGTCGTTATTAACTGTGTTGGCAGTAGTTGGCCATAATTGACGCCGCCTCGTAATTTAGACTGGTCAAGAGACGAGTTTGTTTTTAATGATTATTATTTTTATGATTATTTTTTAGGATTCTGGCTTTTTTATAATTCCATTCTTTATCCCCCTTCTTGATTAGTAAGTGTCTCAATTTTTGATGCATTTGGATTATTCATTCAAGCTACAGACCACTCCGAATAGCGAGCGTTATTTTATAACCACCCTGTATATCCTTTAGGGGCTCGAAAAAACTCAGACATTTTATTCGTCCCCGAGGACGGTTTGTCCAATACTGTACTCGTCCTCGTTTGAAACTAACCCGTCAAACTCTAATTATATACATAGCTTATAAGTAATTAAAAATATCATTTCCTCGCATTTATTTCAAACATTTATAAAAAATTTGCACAGTGAATTAGAAGTTACTTGGATAACATTATACAGCAATAAAAGAAATAGGTTACTATAAGTTACTATAGGTTACTATAAGTACATTAATACATTTTTTATGAAATAAAATGTATTGCTTTAAAAAATGAATTCACAGTTGTTGTTTTTTAATTTAGAGGGTAATTTTAGAAGTGAGGTGTGGAACTCATGTACGATAACAAAAATTAAAATTTTATCACGAACACACGAAATGGCCGTCCATGAGGACGCTGGAATGGAGAAATTTGTTGTCCTCAGGAAATTTTCTACTTCCGAAGGATGGGAGGACGGGCGGTTTTTCGAGCCCTACTTTAGGGATATCCTGCGACTTACTTACTTTTTAATCAATGATGAATTCATAGTAAGAATGTCCTGTAGTATTTTGTTTTTGTTTTGAATGCAGAAATTTCCATTTCTTACAATTGACTCAGGGACATTCGAATTGCATTTGAACAGTTTTAAAGCCTTTAGTCTACGTTGGGACATCAACAAATCTTTTCTGGTGTACATTAAATACACAAAGTAGATTTCAAATGAAACAAGGATTCTACATTAAATGAAATTGGTCCCAAAAGCAATTTTATGGAGAAAAAATATATTACAATTGTAAGAAATGAATTTGTAATCGGTTGGGGAACAATGTTTTTTTATTGAACCTCTTAAAATTGAATAGGATGAGGAAACTAAAAACTATAAATCGTTTTAAAAGTTTTAAAAATATTTTGAACATCTCATTTGAATAAATAGCTTCAGATTTGTAGATGCATTTCAATTTATTTCACTTGCTTTAGGTAATTATTTTTTAAAGATAAAACTTTATCGATTTCTCGTAGACTTAAAAATTATAAATCCCATAAATATCCCTAATAATAACTTCCTAAAATTGAACATACGAATATACTGAAACTGATGAATACTGGGGAATATATGATTAATGTTCGAACAAAAATAACTTCAGAGTCGGATTCCTTTTCAAAAGCCAATAAATTGATGAATCCTACTCCAGATTTTGCGGATGTTTAATCCAAAAATTCGGGAACTTTGCCAATAAGTATTCTAAGCTGAATTCATTTCACCTTAATCAATTCCAAACTACATTCCATATCATCTTTTATTCAGAAGTCTTACCAAATAAATATTTTCTGTGTTCTGTTTAACTCTGATTGGTATTTGATGATAATTTAGAGCATTTAGTCATTACAAATAATTTGATGCTTGAGTTGTTTTGAGTCCGTTTCAATTAATTTGCATTAGGATAAAAAGTTACTGCTAGATGTAACGATACAAAAAGTTCAAACAATTTCAGTATCGATTAAATTTTAGAAAATTTATCGAAACCGTGGTTCCTAAGTTCCATTAGGTCCTTGAGTCCTCTACTTTCAATTAAGCTGTCAACAAAAATAATTATTATAGTTCTTTTAAACATCGTTCGATAATTCCAATTAATGATTGTGGGCTTTTATTTATTGCCTAACTAAAATCTCACTTAAATTCTTTCTCTACTTTTGTTCCTGTGTAGTTTTATTTTCTTATATACAACTCAGTTAAAACTTCGGATTATAGAACCCATCAAGGTTTTGCAATTTTTTCTTTTATTAATTCCTTTGTTTCTTGGCTATGAATGAATTATTTTAGTTGCTCGATCCATAAAAGAAGAATTATAGTTATCTTTAACATCTACATTTAAATTCCGGCAGAACAGTGGTTCCCAACCTGGGGGCGATCGCCCCCAAGTAGGCTATTTAGGTTATCAAGGGATCTATCATTTTCAAGCAGAGAGGTTATGAGTTAGCCTGCGTTAAACTTATTTTACAATTATCCACAACTGTGGTAAGAAACCGAACCACTTCTCATCTCGTTCCCGTCAACATATTTAGTTGAAAAAGGATTTGTTTCTGTTATCATCCAGCTCCTTACTAAACAAAGAAATCAGTTGACATTCCCCTCAAAGACTTGCACATGAACTTGACAAAAGATAAAATAATAAAAAAGTTTTCAAGCATTCAATTTTTTCTGTCAACTCTCTTAAATTTTGCAGAATCCGGTTTAAAGATCTTATTTTTTTAAGAACAAAAGTTAAATAATTAACTATGTCAAATATAAACATGTTATTTTTTCTATTTATTTAAGAGTGACCGGATAAAGTGGCTTTGAATGTTTTTTTATATAAGGTAGTTAGTGTTTAAAATGATAAAATTGCTTTATTTGTTTTATTTTAACTCAAATTATAATTGGAGAAAACATGAAAATTAAAAGGGGGCGATATGTGGTAGTTAACCTAACGAAAGGGGCGATGGTCCAGAAAAGGTTGGGAACCACTGCGGTAGAATAATGTTTTGCTTTACATTTTAAGCTTATTTTCCCTTGAATTGTCTTTTTTTCCCGCACTCTTTTCTTAAGTTTATGAAGTTAATTGTGCTGATCACAATAATACTTTCACTTATCTGTCACAAACCAGTGCGTTGCTAAGTTTTTACATTTTGATTTTTTTTTCTTGGGTGATGTGTTTTCTTATACACCTGTGGCTTCTTTAAAACAAAAATTGGGTCATACGGTCCTTTTTCTTTTGTGGTGTCTAGGTTAATTTTCTTGCAGTTAAACCACAATAAGACATTTAGACAAGTTTTTTCAAAACCACTTTAATTTATGATTTGTTAACGTTCACTTCTCCGTCACACTTGAGTGTCGATGAATTTTTAGTGTTGAAAGGAATTTTATAAAATTTACCCGTCACAATAAGGTTTACTTAGCAACCACTCTTCGGCGTATTTTTTGGAACTTGTGTAGTATAATTTTTGTTAATTATATTACTATGATGAAGTTATTTTTGGTTGCTTGTCACGATAATAATGATTATCTTATTAACTCAACCGATGGAATTTAAATATATATTTTTTAGAGAATTATTTATATTTTTTAGAATTCAAATTGTTGAAATAAATTTGAATAAAATGGTAATCAAGTTTCGTTGTATAAAACTCACATTCTCCAAAGTATAACTAAAATATAGGGACCGGCCCATTCATTGGCGACTCCATTCAAATGAATATACTATTATCAAAAATGTACAAAGAAGGACCGGCCCTTATATCTTATTTATACTTTGGAGAATGTGAGTAATGTAACTAGAGACCCTTCAATTAGCTAAGCCCTGGATCAAAGGCAGGCGTGCATTGTAATGAAGTCTGGATCGATGAAGATTCCTTGATATTGAGGGACTTAGTGTATGCTGCTGTTTCGTCAATTTGTGAAGCGTTGAATTAACTCAAGTACTTTGGACAAGAAGGAACTATATAATCACGCTTGCAGATGGAAATAGAGTGAACAGATGTAGGCTTTTAAATCCGACTTTAAGAAAGCAAGTGATCACTGACTTCGGTTGTCCCAGAAATGTAACATATATACATAATTCATGGGGCCCGGATGGCCGAGTGGTAAGCATCGCAGGCCAGCAGTCTGCGTGCTGTAACGGGCGCGGGTTCGAATCCCGCCTTCGCTCTGGGTGTATTTCCTCTCTTTGTGACAGTAAAAAATCTTTCTGTGTCTGTCTTACTTGACGAAGACTTATAAGCGGCTCACTGAGCAAGCACACAAGTCGGAATATATATGTAAAATACCCTACCCTACCCTACATAATTCATATTCTGAAAAAATCCCTATAAAGGTATACAAAATCTTCTTGATAAAACAAGGTCCTATGTAAATAGCAAAAAGACCTTCAAACTCAATTCAACAAAAGTAATACGCTTTTAGTCAAAAAGTTTTTTTTTTTTTTGTATTTTGACCTGTCTTTTCGTTACATTCCATCAGAGGTTGAAAAAAAAACAGCCGTCGTGTAATGTCTTGTTGATTTCAGATCAACTAAAAGAAACCCTTTGATAACCCAGACTTTCTAGAGCTAGAAGCTGCAATTATCGAGATGTTAAGCATTATCTCGGACGAAACTTTTGTTGTTTAATGTGTCATCCACATAGAATCAAAAACACTTTATTACACTGAAACAAAAAATTCTTGTTATATTACAGAAAAATACTTGCTGCAAAGTTCTCCCAGAAAAATATCTGTTATGCTACGGACAAAATCTGAGAATTTCTCCGTAGCTAAGTAATACAAACAATATTCGTACCTTACAGATATTTGCTGTATTGCTGGGTACGTTAAAGCCATAGCCCGTATACGACAACCCGTCGACTGCTTAAGAGACAGGCACAAAGTACACTACACCATCGCAGCCTCAGAAGTACTTTGCATGCATCAAATTCTTTAAAAAAATCTATTCTTAACAGGTGCGATCTGTGTCGATGGTCTAAGATTTCAACTGTTCTTGAAGAAAATGGTTCTTTTGAAAAACTCAGATATAATTTTACAGAACTCTGCAGTAGTTTTAGATGCTACTAGTCTTATGCAACCCATTATCTATCAAAAATATCTCCCTGTTAAAGATGGGTTATATCGGCTTTTATATTACTTTATTATGTTAACGAGATCAATGTTGTAAATTTGCATCTCCATCTGCTGGCGGTCTTTTTGTAGTCTTCCTACCTTCCTTCAGTCAAACCTAACCTTCCCTACAGTTACTGCGGGAAAACAGAATTTTCCCACAGGGAAATGACATAAATATTATTTTTCAACTGATTTTTTTACATTGCATATAATGCAGCCATTCCAATAATATTATTCCTTCTCTTTTTTCCAGCCATGCCCACCGAGCTGTACACCCTCTGGCACCAGTACCCGTGGCAGCTGGGCCCCGTGCTGTGCTGGCTCCGCGGCATGGTCCCCGAAGCCACGGCCTACGCGTCCATCCTCACCATCGTCACCTTCTCGGTGGAGAGATACGTGGCCATCTGTAAGCCCTTGCACACCACGCGGCGGTCCACGCTCTCCAAGGCAGTCAGGAACATAGCCATCATATGGGCTGCAGCGGCACTGTGCGCGTTACCGTACGCTTTCTTCACGGAGGTAAGGACAGTTCTGCCGTAGACACCAACAGTAGACTGCACCATTTTTGTTCTGAAATAATCAATCTTCAGTATACATGTCAGCTGGTGTGACAAAAAAAAATAATTTATAATTTATACTCTTAAAACGGACAAGCGATTTTAACTCAGTCTGAGTTAATTTTCAGTCCTCCGGTCTAGAAAATGCACTCCCCCGAAAGGAGTGGATCCTTTATGTGTTAAACCTCCGACTGGATCACTCCAAACGAGTGATTTTAACTCAGTCTGAGTAAATATTCACTCCTTTCCAGTGTCGAAAATGCACTTCTCCAACTGGAGTGGATTTCACTCATTTGTTTTAAGAGTGTACAGAGTAAATATGTTTATTTTATAAGAACATTTTCTAATTTAACACGAAAGCTGTCTTTATCAGACAAATTGTAAAAAAAAATTATCCCTCCAAGGTGGGAGAATAAATCACCGGTCACTCGAGTGACAGGTGAGGATAATGACCATAATACTACTGAAGAATAATAGACTGCCAAAACCTAGTTTGAACTGTGGATTATAATGTTAAAAATTTACTAAAACATCTGTGCAAAGTATTTTAGTTTTAACTAATGGTATGCACTTACTGGAATCTTTACGATGTCTTCTAACTAACGCATTTAAAAATAGTTTGACTCGCATACAGCTATGCTTCTATAAGGTGTTTTCAATTACTGTTAGTAGCCAACATTTTTTTTAAAGCTTCAGCAGCAATATTATTAGCACAGATACATTCACTTCGATAAAACCAAAACTGGTTGTGCCATTTCTTCCTACCTAACTTTAATCTACCCTCCATTCCTTAAAAAGACGTTTATACCACAACAAAACACCTGAAATCGGGCTCAACGTAAATAACGAACACATAATAATTCAACTTAAAATTCTATGCCTTCTGAAATATTTAAAGAATAACGAAACTTACGCCACTTGTCTTCCCACAGGTGAACCACCTGAACTCCCCAAGTGGCGAACCCTTGCCCGAGAGCAGGTGGTGCGGGTTTCCCTTCAATAAGCCTGACCGCCACTGGGAAGTACTGATGCTGATGTCCACGCTGCTTTTCTTCGTGCTGCCGCTCACTCTCATTGCGGTGCTATACGCACTGATAGCGCACGCACTCAAAAAGTCCAGGGACCACATACACGCGGATGAGTCCAAAATGAGGTCCAGGAGGACCGTCATCAGAATGCTCGGTGGGTGCAGTGTTCCATAACTACTTTCTTACAAATCGCCTAACCTCTTTTTTTATTGTACATTTATTCAAGCTAGTATATTTATTCACCGCAATTTATATATTTAACAAACTGTCAATATACAGTCTTGTTATTTGTATATAATAACTTGATTTATAATCTACCATGCAGCCTGTTATAAGTAGGCATTGGTTTTTGTTAATGGTAATTGAACCGTCTTCGGATGCCTATTTCCAGCTTGTGTTATTACTTCCATAATATCTTTTAAACTGTAAATACGGGTATCGAGACATCTAACATGTTACATCAGTAATTTGAGTCTGATGTCCACGCTGCTGTTCTTCGTGCTGCCGCTCACACTCATTGCGGTGCTGTACGCACTGATAGCGCACGCACTCAAGAAGTCCAGGGACATACACGCGAATGAATCCAAAATGAGGTTCAGGAGGATCGTCATCGGAATGCTCGGTGGGTGCAGGAATTTCAGTAATACATTAAAACTTTTTTTTCAATATCGTTTACATTTCTTTTTACTATACATTTACACAGAAACGTTGGTTATATTTAGTTCAATGTCAATATCAAAGCTTAAATTTTATTTTTCAATGTTCCTTTTATATAATAGCGTAATTTATAATCTACTAGTTTGTTATAATAAAAGGCATTGGGCTATGTTAATGGTAATTAAGCATTCTCTGACCACCTATTTCGAGCTTGCGTTATTACTTTCATAATCTCTTTTAAACTGAAAATATGCTTACCAAAACATCTCACACACATCATGAAAAATCTACGAAAAATCATACATCTCTCAAACATTTCACGAAACACTACATCAGTAGTTTTAGTCTGTTGTCTACGCCTGTTCTTCGTGCTGCCGCTCACACTCATTGTCGTACTGTACGCACTGGAAGCGCACGCACTGACGAATTCCAGAGACCACATACAAGGAGAATAGTCTAAAATGAGGTCCAGGAGGACCGTCATCAGAATGCTTGGTGGGGACAGGCATTTTAGTTGTCGATAACAAATTTCTTTCAAATCACTAATTTTTACTGTACGTTTATTCAGAAAATTCATTTACATATAAGTACATACTGATTTTTATTAAGTATGTCAATATGAAAACTTACATGTGAATTTTTTAATGCTTTCATACATTAATTTGATTTGCAACCTGCAAAATAGTTATAAATATTACTACGTTATGTTAATGGCTAGGGCAACTGGACGTCATTCCAGCTGATGTTTTTTTTTTTTATTTTCAGACTCCAATACACTCTTTTAAACTATGAATATATGTATCGAAACATGAACATATTACATCAGTAATTTGAGTCCTTAAATGTATATATGCATTCAAAAACTCATAAATACACAAGACTTTTATTCCTGCAGTAGGGTTTAATATTTAAGACAAAATTATTCTTAATTGTAAATGTAGCCGTAGCTAAATTTTATTACATAAATCGTTATTCAAATAAAAAAATCCCTTAATTTGATTTCTATTTAATCCTCTAATTCATACTGTTGCAATATGGCAACAAGTAACATAATCCACTTTTGTCCATTAAAGTAGAGCTCCCTCTCGACAAATCGGCGTTTTTTCTTCATCTATTGCATTCCATTTTGAAGTTTAAGTTGCTAATAACCCTCATAGATGAAAGTAGTAAAAGTGCATTCAAAATTAAAGAGTGAAGTTACTAACTGTTGTGAAATTACGTCTTTTCTCTGGCAGTATTCAAAGTATAATAATATTAGTACTTAATTACAAATAAATTGTCTTTAAAAATAATTATACTTCAAGATAGTTATTTTAAAATATATTTAGTAGTTTTCTCTAGTCATTCTAATCAAAATTGGAATTTCGTAGTTGGTTTTTGCCTTATAACAAAAATTTAAAAAATTGAAATTATTTAAATTCCAATGCAGTTATTTTTTTTCAGTATTTTCTCCATAATACATGAGTATTAAATATGCAAATATATTTTTTCGGGATGAAATAAAAATCATGTCTCTTACAGGGTTAATATCTTTAACAACCCGATAAAATGTACACATGATATATTCCTGAAAATAGTTTAAAAGAAAATTTGTTTTCGACTGGACTTTTCATAATAAGGGTACAATATTATTCATGACTTTATGCTCTAATTATATCTTGAAGTACACGAGAAAGGGGGACTAAATTGGACATTTTATGACATACTTGACAACAAAAGTAAAATATTCATAAAAAGAACCATCAAGAAGAAGATGTCTAAATCCTTTTAGTGGTGGGAGTTATTGGTCATTAAAAGTTACTGCGTATGAAAGCTGTTTTATGGCGAATAAAACTGAGAGTGTATCAGTATCCATAGTATCTAACGAAGATGTCTCATAAAACAAAACATTTCGCCCTAGTAGCTCATTTGTTAAACCAGAAATGATGGGAATTTCTTACAGCGCAAACATTCGTGTGTGATTTAAACTAAAGTTCGAAAATGCTATGAAATCATCGTAGTGAATTGTTTTATAAAATAAAATGGACATGATTCAAATAGCCTTAGGTTTTCTCAACAACTTACTTTCATTTAATAATTTTTTTTTATGGATAGTTACTTATATATATTCCATGAACAATACTGGTAAAAATTGGGGAAGCTCAACTTCCCAAAATTTCCCAGTATAGTTCCTGAATTATCTTTACAGTAATTTCATATCATATATATTTTTGTACATCTGACCTTCCTTTCAACAGCCGCCGTGGTCATAGCATTCTTCGTGTGCTTCGCTCCCTTCCATGCGCAGCGTCTTCTGTTCCTCTACGTGTCGCTCAACGATAGTTGGACGGAGACAACTAAAAACATCAACTACAACCTCTTCACGCTCGCAGGTATGACGACACCACATGATTAGTTTATCCGAATAAACTCTCTTACTGTAAATGCTTTCTTCAAAACATTATAATACACTGTAAAAAAACTGTTGTTTTTAACCGTTAAAAGCTGTCAAATTTGACGTCAGTTAATAACTGGTTTTTTTTCACAGTTTAAAACTGTATTTTGTTGTAAGAAAACTGTAATTTTTTACAGGAAAACTGTATTTTTTTACAGAAAATCTGTGTTTTTAATCAGGAGAAACTGTTAATTTAGTAGGGAAAAACTGTTAATTTTAAAGTTTATCCCTGCTAAAATAAAATACCCATAATACTAGTCCTCGCGACCGAGTAACTACTTTGTCGCAGACGGTTCAGTATTAGGCTTGCACACAAGAGGTTCCTGGATTAAAACCTGTCCCGGTCCTTACTAGAGTCCTACATCACTACTGCGTCTAAAAGAGACGCGACATATTGGCAGTCGCTCCTGATTGGTCGAGGTCCAAAATTGTCCCCCTCGGGCAGTTTTCGTTTTCTCCCTCATAGAGTTAGCATAGGAAAAAAAAGTAGCCTTTGCAATCGTCAACAATCCATAAAATTTAGGAAAAGTACAACTATTATATGTTTATTTATAGCTTCCTAAATGTGTAAAGAATATTATAAAACCATAATTTTCTTCAAAAATACTTTAGCAGTTAGAAAAAAGACAGTTTTCCTTTAACAGTACGCTTTCTGAATGTATTAATGATGGCTATTAAGACATATTATGCATAAAATATTGCTTCATTTCGTTTTAAAAAACTGTATTTATTCACTTTGTGTGTGTAGAAATCTTTTCACCGTTTAAATATTCAAAGAATCTTCGTATTTTCTTGAAATACGAGCGTAAACATTGATTCGCTTGCTTTTCTAGTTGGCTACATCTTGGCGTCTCTTGGCGAAGATTCTTTTTGTAAACAGACTTGACTTGTCTGCTCAAAACCTAAAAATATCGTGTTACTTATTAAATATTATTGGTAAATTTGGAATTTTTGATTTGAGTAATTTTTGATTTTGTGATTTATTAATAAAATGAATATTAACTTGCATTGCGATATTAACTTGAAAAGCGATAAAACGCCAAGCTCAAGCAAGCCTGACCAGTTTCTCCCCGGCGGTTTCGCCGTGGCAACCCGGCTTGGACAATTTCGTGCCCCATTGTCGCATCTCTTTCTACACAGTAGGGATAGAGGGCTCTAGGTCCTTACCTCTTCCAGGAACCTCTTGTGTGCGAGTCCAATACTGAACCGTCTGCGACAAAGTAATTACTCGGTCACGAGGGCTAGTATTGGATATTTGTGCTTAGCGATGATCTCAATCACCGTGACTCTTTGCACGTCTAATTTAACAGTTTCTCTCTGCTAAAATAACAGATTATCCCTGTTAAAATTACAGTTTTCATGTAAAAAAAAATTACAGCTTTAAACTGTAATAAAGACAGTTATTAACTGGCATTAAAGTTGACAGTTTTTAACTGTAAAAACAATATGTTTTTTACAGTGTACAATAACTTTAGACATTAAAAAATAACTAATAAGACGATCGTCGTAGGGTTTATTTAGATAAAATCAAGTGAAGAGTAAAGGGGGAAAAAAACCTTCATCGACTGGGAATCCGTCAGCATCGGGTCTGCTTGACAGCGACAGCGAGTCTTCGTCTAAACTCGCGAAACTTCGCCTAGACTCGAAGAAAACAATTTTGAATTGGTTTTCATCATGCAGTGCAAAGGTTTATTAATATATCTATGTTCGAGATTCACGCCAGGCTCTAGTCTGACGCTTGAACCGTGAAAAAGCAACCAAGGAAGAAGCCGATTTCTGATCGCCTCTACTCACCAAGCATACCTCAATACGGATAGATTTCCAGTGAATGAAGGGGTTTTCACCCAGTACTCTTCAAATAGCAGTGAACACAATGCAAGTTAAGTTGCAATTCAACCAACGTTCAATTTAAAGGTGTTAAAAGTACTTGCATAGTTTAGGACTTGAAAATATTCGCACAATCAATTGAAAGAGAATTATCGACGGAAATCAAGCGTTACCATTGGATTTCACTATTATAGGGAAAATTGGAACATCCTTGGCCTACTCAACTTCAAAGTCACAGAAGCTCTTCGTAACGCCATGTTATCCATCCTGTTCCCTCTGTACTTTGCAAATGTTCCTGATCCCAACTTTAGCCCAGTCGGTTAAGCACTCGCTTAGCATGCGGAAGGTCCCAGGTTCAGGTCCGGGCATCGCCAAAATACCTGCCGACCTATAAACGGCCCGTGCAGCCAAAAATGTCCGACGAATACCCCGTGTAAGGGATAGTGCACGTAATATATCCTTCAAGTCTTAACGCTGCGTACGATGTCGCCCTTAACGGTTGCGTTGGGTGCCTATTCAGGTGTTGGCTCGTCACCTGACTGTGGTTCTAAAATACAAAGCCCGTCGCCAATAGCCCTCGTGTAGCGATAGTGCGACGATAATTCAAACCTAACCTAACCCAACTTTATCTTCCATATTTGCAGGTTGTCTGTACTACGTCAACTCAACAGTAAACCCTATCCTGTACAGCGTGATGTCCCGTCGCTTCCGAGTGGCCTTCCGCGAGAAGCTCTGCTCCGGGCCCCCTTCGCTCTGGTGCATCTGCTGCTGCTGCTTCTGCTGCGTGAAAGACTTCGAGAAGCGCAGCCTGCAGCAGCACAACACGCAGCACTTCTGCAGGAACTCGGCCTCGCACTCTTCCGTGAGATCTTCCTACCACGCGGTCAACAACCACGTCATCAACAACAACAATCCGGCGAGGCTCGCGCTCGCGGTCGACTTTGACCAGAAGCTGAGCTGCGTGACTTTGAGCTGCGTGGAGCCGCCTCGAAGCAGGTATACTACACTGCCGTGTAAAGCCTTGGTTTCCTCGGAGTCTGTCGCCAGAAAAATGCGACCGCTAATATGCGTGGATGACGTCACCCTACCGGCCACCGCTTCATCGGAACGCTACGTTGACGCGAAACTGGGAACCTACACCAAAACCGAGCTTAAGTTTGCAGCAGAGAAATGTACTAGGTGGAGGAATCTGCGTAAACAACGCTGCTGGCGCTGAAATTTCGCCTACTCCTATTGGCTGCTCCTTCGACCCTGATATTCGTGCGTCCTGTTACGTCAAAATCGAAGGGAATAAATCATTAAAATAACACTCTAACTGAAGCTAAACTAATAAAAATAATAATTTATGTCTTGAAATAACAAATAAATTTGTTTATTGAATGTGAAATACCTTTTTGTATTCGATTCTCGCACTCAAAAATTAGAACTATTTACCCTTTTTCTCGTAGAACATTTGTGTACTGCAAACTTAAGGTCGGTTTTGGTGTAGCGAACTCACTCAACTAACTCTGTTGTTGTTTTAGTTTTCGTCTTTGCATGTCAAAAATGGAAAATTTAGGTTCTTCGTGATTTCTCACAAAATCAAATAACATTTCTTCCTCGGCTAGCGTAAAACAACTCTCGCCTTCCGTCATTTCCTCAAATTTTTAATTTTTGGCAGGCACACCACGCAACAGACAACAGCAAAAAACGTTGTCATCAGGATTTCCCCAACGCACTCAACAGCAACTCAATCTGGCGGTCGCGTTGAGTTATCCGACCACTTAAATCTGTTGACGGACTCCGGGGAAACCGAGGCTTTACGCCCGGTTACCAATTTAGGCAGTCGCCCACATTCCCCGTCCATTTTAAAAGCCTCGCAGTTTCCATGTGCCCCCTAGTATCAATTTTAAAAAAAAAACTTAAACCTTATAGGGTTTTTTAGTTTCTCAATATTCGTAACTAATACTCTTTGTTCTCAAATGATTCTAAATAAGAAAAAATTAACAAGAGTGAGTGTAATTTTCGACTGACAAACCAATAGACATAAGAATATTATTGAGGTTTTAGTTACAGAGATTGTGTTACTTCTAAATTTGTTTGAAGTTCAAAGAATAATGATTGCTAAAAGAGGAAGCGAAACTTATAATATTATTTAAGTTTCCATTATTTTGAAAATGGGAAGAAAACCCGGGTGTTTCGGCAGAAAAAAAAACTTTCTTTTATTGTTAACAACCAGATGTCGCCGTCAAAATCCACTGACTACATGTCCCCATACTGTTTAATTCGGCCCTGCTGCCATGGGGGAGTAAACTGCAGTAACTAACCTAATGACTTGAACCATTGTTGCAAGCACTCAATAGCTCTAACCTATAAGAAATTTTACAAAATGACTGATTATTTTAGGCAAAAACGGTGCAATTCATTTTTGTAGTTACTGCAGTTTATCTGCCGTCGGAAGAACTCTTTGATGGTCGCAGACCATTGTTTGTAGTATAAGAGTATTCACAATTCACATCTTTTCTAAAAACACATAATTTAATATTTTTTAATAAATTAACACGAAGATTTTTTTTAATATTAAGCACGTTTAGAATTTATTAACTATTTACCAGAAAAATATAATTTTTAGTATTTATACCAAATATACACAATTTACAAAAAAAAAAAGTTCAATTCTTAGCGGTAAATTCTAATCGAATAAAGATTTAACGAACAAATTCTAATAGAATAAAGTTTTAACGAACAAGTTCTAATCGAATTATTCCCTTCTATCCAAACAAAAAAAAAACAGGAAAAAATTGAAACGATGATTCTTTTCTTAACTTCTTTTTATGTTTAAAATATTAAATGTTTCCGAACAAAATTTGTTAAATAAAAATGTACTTGAGTCTTTCCTTTAAACAGCGCAAATATTCTACAATTTCTTATACATTTGGACAGCAGACACACTTTTTAGAATTTCAGACCAAAAAAAAATATTTATGACCTTACCACGTCACCCATTGCACTACGTGCATTCGATCGTGAACCTTTCTTCTTTCATTTATTATGATTCTGTTTAAAATGATTGTCACTTTTTGTTCTTTAGACACAAAAAAAGTACAGTAAACTCCCGATTATCCGCGGAATTGGGTGGCGCGGCATCCGCGGATAAGCGAATTCGCGGATAATCTGCAAGAGTAAAAGAAAATACCCACAAAATTGCTTTTGATTTCATAAAAGTAAGGTTAAATATGTAAAAGTTATGAAATATGAAGATTTATACAATTTCACAAAAAAGTCGGTCAATTTTTTGTTCTGTTTATTAGCCATGAAACTTCTCATTCTTATTTGTGATTGAAGTTTGTCTTATTCTTATGTTATTCGTGATTGTCTCTCATTTGAAGAGTACACGGGAAAAACCGATTGATTTTTCAGAGAAGTTTCCTTAGCAGGCCACTTTGGCGATGATAGTGAGTGATCGCCTAAACTTGTGTAAGGAAACCAGTTCCTACCATAGATATCAAAGTTAAAGTAATATAGTGGTAGATCACGTGACCTCCAATGCTAACGACGGGACGCGCAAGGAGCTCCCAATGAAGTCAGTGTTGTAGGTCACGTGATAAGCCACTGTAGTACTTTAACTACGATCTCTGTGGTTCCTAGCTACCAAGTTCAGGTGATTGGCGATCCCGACGCTTGGACCAAGCGAAGAAGAAAGAGAGAAACCGGTTTTATGTCGCCAAGCAGGCAATTGCGGGTGTCCGCCTGATAAATCAATCGCTTCTTCCCGTGTACTCTTCATTTGTAATTGAAGATTTTTTTTAAAACTTTTTTTCGCTTCTCACTAATTTTGCTATCAAAATCACGCACACGCAAAGCAGTTCACTGAAATCGCGAACAGTTTATTTTACAATTGACGCTTTTCGGCAAAAATCGACACGTGATGTGCACCTGGCCGAAAACATTTTGGCACACACCAGGTTTCCTATATCATCATTATTTTAATGTTGTTCGTTGTTCTTAATGCATTCTTCGTTTTTTTTTTAATTTATTCGTCGTTCCTTGAATGTGTTCGTCATTCTTAAGATTAATTCGCTGTTCTTGGAATGCATTTTTTCAACACGTATTAAATAAACTAAATTTAATTTTTCTGGGATTTGTTAAATTATTATTTTTGCAGGGAAAAGGAGGGGGGGGGGGGAGGAGATCATGACCCGCGGATAATCGGGAGTTTACTGTACGTCCTTAGAATTTCAGCCAAAAAATAAAATAGTATTCTTAAACCTACTGATTCTTCCATTGCAGGCTGTTTGCACTTCGTGAACCATTCTTCTTTCATTTATTGTGATTATTTTTTAATTAAATTGATTATCATTTTCTGTTCCTATCCTCTTATGACACAAAACATAGTTCTGAATTGAGGAGCTTAGTGGTAGAACACGCTAAGACATTTTTGAAAAAAATTAAATTTTTGTGTCAATGAACATATTACTAACTTCTTTAACGATAACCCTCTTTTTCATAAACTTCAATATTGTATGTTTTTTTACGGTTTGCAAGTACCGGTTTTTAACATATTTCAGTACAAACGAAAAACTTTAAATCTCAATTTCTCGTTTTCACCTTTTCGTCACTTAGCACGTTCTTCCACTAAGTTCTTCAATTGCCTTGGGATAAATAAGTCTGATTCTTTATACAAAATAAAAAAAATTAAATAAAAATATTTTCTTTTTTCTGATGGTTTCTGTATCTTCAAGGTACGGAAACACGCTGACTGTGGCCCCGCCTCCTGCAATAGAATCTTCCGGATCAGCAGCAGCTGAAAGTGTTTCAGCTGCTGAAGAGGAGGAAGAAGAGCTTCGCGAAGAGCTTGACCGAGCTCTTCGCCCGGAGCTCGACAAGCTCGAAGGGGAAACGGGCGACTGCTGTTCCAACTGCAGCTTGCTTTTCCAGCCCCGGCTGCAGGCGCCAAGAGAGGACCGAACATCCACCACCGAACTGTCCTCGTCCGAACCTCTGAGGACCGAACAGCAGGACAAGGGTGTGAAGGAGTCCCTTGTCAAGGAAGTGAGGGAGTCCCTTGTCTGACATTTATTCGGTCGTTGAAATTGATCTTCAAAAAGCTAGGTCTGACGTATACTATTGATCTTCAACAAGCCAGGTTTGACGCATACTGTTGATCTTCAACACAAGATAGGATCTGACTTATACTATTGATCTTCAACAAGCTAGGTCTGACGTATACTATTGATCTTCAACAAGCCACGTTTGACGTATACTATTGATCTTCATCAGAAGATCGGTCTGATGAAAACTTTTAATTTTCAACAAGCTAAGTCTGACGTATACTATTGATCTTCAATAAGCTCTCTAGGTTGACGAATAATATACAGTGATTTTTATGGAAACTAAAAGTTATCTGAATTCCATAAGCCCTAGAACCTTATGCCGGTATCTAAAGGTAGCTTGGAAAAGAGAACTTGGAAGTGTTTATAGGCTACCTAGGAGTGGTTTGTTCAGTACTTTACATGAAAGCCCAACTGTTCTAATATCTGAATTCCATCTAGAACCTATGGCCAGTAAATTTCACATAAAAGAAAGTATTCCTTGGAAATGAACATAGGCAACCTAGGCTGGTTTTTCAATACTTCATGTGAAAATTCCTCTAAATTTCTAACGATTTAGGGCTCAACAACTATACCTAGAAGACATAGAAGAGTCCGTTTGACCTTAATTCGTTCTTTGGAGCTGCCATCGAATCATTTTTCGACGACCTAAAAATTGCACTAGAACTTCAAGTGAGGGTAAATGCTGTCCGTGAAGTGGAGACATACCTTGAATAAGGTCTAAAATACAGAAATGAAGCTTGAGATAAAATTGCACTAAAATAGTATGTTTCAGAGAGAAAGACAAGCGTTACAGTGTTTATCGCAATATTTTCAGTAAACCTAAAAGTTTTTTTTAAGGAAAATACAAAAGAAAAACAATGCTGAGATTAAACACTAACTTTTGAAAACTGTTGTCCCATCAACATTCATAAAAACGATATAAGTCAAATAGAAGGTACTTAGAAACACTGACTACTAACAATACGGATTGAAATAGCTAAGAAGCATCAGTAACTAGTTTTAGCATTTTCTCATATTCTTTGTTTCAATCCAAAACATTTTTAACGGCAAATAATGGCTTTACGCTTAAGATTTGTTTGTTTAAAAAAGACATGTTAAAATACTTTTTGAGAAAATTATTAACAGTATTAAAAATGATTTTTTAAGTCGAATGGTAGTTAAAATTTTCTTTTTAAGCCATTAGGAACAAATTAATTTATTTAGCCATTTCAAAGTGATTTAATGTCTTTCACAATTTCATTTTATCTCACTAAATGTAAATATGAAAAGTTAACATTCTTAATAGTTTATCTAATGTAGTTAATTTATAGAACGTTATCATTCCTCTAGTCAAAGGTAAAGTATTGAAGAAAAAGAATAGTTTTATTTCGAGTTTATTTTTAAGAACATATTCTAGTCAGGAATGTTGTTTAACAATTGAAGTTTCGAACTTGTATACTGAAACATATAAACATTTGTTCTTCAGATAATATTAAAGAAGAAAAACCTTCGTATAACGCGTTCGGTAACGTGATGTGATCATAGTACATTTATCGTAAAGGTACCAAAACTTCAAAGTCTCTGACACTTCTTTCAATCAGCACGAAATAAGCTGAAACTCAGAATGGTGAACATAAAGGAAGAAAAATACTTAATGCAATAATAAACAGTATAAGTACTACTTAAACAGATGTCCGAAGAGACATTGAGACTTCCTAAATATATTTCTTTTATTCATTAACTCTTAGCAGTGATTTTTTCAGCGCAATCCTTCCATGTATTTGCCTCTTGCCAACTCCTACTCTTAAAGACCTTGTATTTTTTACTCTAAAATCCTTCTTCCTGGGCCGGCGACAAATTACTAAATTTGGCGACGTTTCAAAGAGCCATAAATAATGGACAATTTGAACGGATTTGTTAGTGGGAAAGAACACAATGCTTGACGTAACTATTGCCTCCCAAAGAGTTCTATAGTAGGGACCAAGCACACAAGCCTGAAAATATATGTCTACCAACCTATACCTACCTATCTATAGTAGGGTAGAGGAATGACTCGTATTGAGCTGCCATCGACAGCCGTGGCTCACTACGGAGCCCGAATAGAGTGGCAAAAGTGCTAGTTAATTTATCATTTTGATACAGAGAATGGAAGTACATCCAAGGCAAAGGCGGGAATCGAACCCGCACCCATTACAGCACGCTTGCGTTATGGCCTGTGATCCAAACCACTCGGTCATCGGGCCCCATATGCCACCCTATATTATCTCCGCATAGGTCCATGGTGCTGTTAGTAGGTTCAGTCTCTGCCCTACCTACTATAGAACTCTTTGTTGCCTCACTATAAGCGAAAGTTCTAGTTTAAACAGAATAGCTGTCTTGTGATTTGTTTGTGGGGATTAAGATAACGGTTGTTATTATGACGTCACAGTAAGCGTGGCCGTTCCAGTTATCCATTATTTATCCTTAAATCTTGCACACTAATTCAGAGAAGAGGTTCGAAAACCACGGATGAACGCATTCGCTCATGTTTTATTGTTACCGGGAAAATGGTAGGCAAAGGTTGCCATGACATGAAATGTCGCCGGCCCAGATAGTAGGATTTGACCTTTTTTTACTCTCAGGGTTTGCTATTTACCTTTCTCCCTCCTGTTTGGGATGCTCACTTTGGATATTAGCAAGTTTTTTCCTCTGCCGTGATAACTAAGTGCTATCTTTGTAGGCTAAGCTAAGTAATCCAGAAATTTAGTTGCAAATACAATCATCTTTCAACTATTCATCCAAGATTTTTAAAAGTGTATGATTCTTATTTTAATTTAAAATACACGTGTCAGTCAAAAATGTTAGTTTTTACTCTGAAAAACAATAAAAGGAACTGTAGAAGATAGAGATAGAAGTTAAATTGTCGATATTTTAATGCAGTTAATTACTAAATACAAAAATGCTGTTGTTTTCTCGTAGTTTATTTTTGTAACTATTATTCAATTTTTCATTTGTGGTTGAATTAACTACACATTAAAGTGGCTATAGAGAAAACATGCTATTTAATTAAAGAACATTCGAATTTTTAATTAACTTGTTTTTCTTTATTTTGCACCTATTTCTCAGTTTGACGCGTTTTACTACAACGGAAGAAAAAAAAAATTAAAGGATAATTTTACTTGGTGGTGAAAAGAGATTGTATTTCAAATGGGTTATACTTGTTAATTGTTTTAAACTCAAACCTATTTTTCTAGTCAAATCTAGTCAAACCAATATTTAACCTCCTGTTAGTAAAAAAATTAATTTAACTTTTTTGACTGATCTTCGTATGTTCGCTAAGTTAAGAACCTTTATAATTAATACTGTTGTAACTGTCATTTATTGTAATTGTATTCTTTCAAACTTTTATAGTATTTTTGAAGCTAAGAAATCAGTGTTTATATTTCATATTAAATATCTTGCGTCAAAAAAGTCATCTTTAAATTTATTTTCTAAAAATATAACTTAAATACTCATTATCATGCAGATTTCATAAGTTTATCTAATAGACTTGTTACAGAAATACTTTTTGTGGTCAACATACTTTTTGTATGTTGTATAAAAGTAGTTATATCTAATTCAATAATTCAAATACTTGAGTGCATTTGTTTTTCGAGACTCAAAAATACAGAATAAACGTGATAGTTATGTTACATTGTAAAAGTTTTATTATGCTCAAGTTCAGTATCTTGAACATTTGTAAAAAGATTCCATAAAGAAAAAAAAAGATATTCTACCATCAATGTACATAAAAACCTTTTGCAAACAATGTGGTTTGAGATTGCATTAAAAATCAGTGTTACGTAAGTATAATTAATTATAAAAGCTTTAAGCTTAATCTTCCATGATAATTTACGATATAAAACCAATTATTACTTCGTATCATTGTAAATATAAAAGCTCATTGCTTAATATACAGAATGTGCTTCAAACTACTGATACTAGAAAATAATATGTAGATCGTAAAATTAATATCATTTAAATAAATTGGTCTTGAACTTTAGATGACCGCAGCTACATTCATTAATTTAAAAAAATCATTTATTAAATGACATTTTATAGTGTACCTTTTCAATTAGTCAATTCATTATTTTCAATGCGATTTCTTATCAAGCACCCAAGTCGGTCGTTTAACTTAAGTAGCGACTTTTTACTGCATTTGGCTGAAAGTTGTTTTTGCTGTCTTGAAACTCATACCGTAGTAAAACGAGTTTTACAGCAAGATCGAAGAATATATGTCATCAACACCAATACAGGTATCGAATTTAGATTTTAGATTTATAAATGCGTATTGGTTTCTTTTACTAAAAAAACTTAAAGCTCAAAATTAATTTTAAGAAATTCAAAATTGTACCTTTTTAATATATTTATTTAAACAGTATTTTTATAACAACTTGCAAAAAAGTTCACGTATGTGATATTCATTCATAAATCATTTCGAAAATGACACTTTACGTGCTTACGTCACAGACAGTGGCGAAAATGGGACTGTCAGCACTAGTGCGGTAAAGTAAATAAGAGTATCTGATGGGTAGAAAAACAAAATGATATCATGAATATCTCCATGGAAACTAAATGGTCATGAAACTCACTCATTTCTTTTGGTTCATTACTTTTGCATTTTCTAATGTCTCCATGGAAACTACAAGTTCTACAAAAAATATTAAAGGAAATTAAATAAGACAAAAGTAAGCACACAAATTTTATGCTTTTGCACGTTGCTATAAAAAAATATTGCAAGCAAGCACGTGCCAAATAATACTTTATTAAGCTCTTGTCATTCGTACTTGGCTCGTGAAATAAAAGCCACTCGCTTAATAAAGTGTTATTTTCGACACTTGTTGCTTAAATAACTATTAAATAATGATGTGCTTATCATTAAAATCTTTAGCTGTGATAATAAAATACGTTGATATTTAAATAATGAGCGATAAAATAATAAAAAAATTATATATTTAACTGAATTCCTAAATGCAATCTACATAAATTTAGAAAAGCGTCGGTATTTGAAATGTGTATGTCAAAAATAGTAACTGTTTGAAGGACTTTTTCCAAAATTTCTCAGTAAATTATAAAAATTGTTAATATAATACTGATTGCCTTTTTTAACACTCAGCTTATTTTCAATTATTAAATACATTTGCGTATTGTCAATTGTATGGTTACAATGAAATTTATTACCCCAATCATAATGTACAAGATAACAATTCCAAATTTTATTATTCCTAATGCAAGTAACTAATACAATTCATTGCTAAACACAAGTGACGGAAAACATTTTGTTACATTATAATTGCAAATATATTTTGAATATATTTTTATACAATCATAATTTCATATGAACTAGCCTTGTATACTTAAGAATTAATATTAAAATTTTCGGAATATCCATCAATATTTGCAGGTTTAATATTATTTTTTTTATTTATTTATTAAGTATTAGCAAATTAAAATAACTTGTTTCGGTTTCGAACAGCAGCTTTTAAAGTGGTTATTAGCAACAACAAAAAATGTGAAGTAATACTTTTTTTTTTACTTTTTCTTTCTTCTTCTTAATATCCAATATCATACTGTTGTTGATCTTTTTTAAAATGAAAGCATTTTGAACTTATTTCTAAGAAATCTCGAACTTTTTACTAAAAAAAAGTTTTTTATACGTACGATCGACCCATCTTACAAATGAATAGTAAAATTAAAATTTGATGAATGATCTGAAATACCACTAAGATGTGGAATTTTTATGACAGTTCACTGCGCGCTTATTTTCCTCCATATTAAATATTCCCCCATACTCCCACACGTGTAATTTACGAAAATAAGCACCAAACTTAGTATACACCCAGAATATTGGGGCCAAGTAGGCGCAATCTATTCTCATTCAACTATTTTGGCAATTTAATGTTTTTTTTTTATGAAAATTCATATTCAAAGTGGTTTTGAAGGATAAAATTAATCAGTTTATATAAAGTATTAGCATTTTAATAAACATCGTTGCATTTTTTTTATTTCTTATTTGAAAATCTAAATAACGTATTTTAAAGCTTTTAAATGTATATAAAGAATTCAATGGGAATGTTTCAGATGATGTAACGCCCTTGTTTTCATTTTTCTACTTCCTTCTATTTCACTGGTTGTTTCGGTTTCTCTCTGAAAATGTCCAAGAAACGATAGAAACATATACTTTATCCTTATATGCAAGCAACAAATAATTTAAACAACCGACTGCACAGCAAGATTGGCATTTAGAAAAATTATAAGTAAAAATTATTCTTAGAAAACCAATTTTCGAATACCAAAATAAACATAATTCCAGACAAAAAATGAAAACATGAGCTCTGGAGCTGTTGCCATTCACGGCGTGAAACATCCCCATTAACGTTATTAATGTTCGAAAAATAACGCACATCATTTTTTTTAACCAGTTCGTATATGAACCTTTTTCACTGTTTAAAATAGTAGTTCTAAAATTTTATTTAAAAAATCACACTTTTCTTAACTAAATATATCTTTTCTTATTTGGGAACCCTAATATTTTTTTTTTCATATAACATTGTTAGCTTGTACATTACGTAAGACTATTGTAAAATATAAGGTTTATTATGACTGTTTACTGTGATTATGAAAGTAAGATATACTACTCATAAAATCATTGAGATTTGAAGAAAAGTTTTAAGATTCCTTAGATATTTGTGTTTAAAGCATTTTTGTAATGTTATTTTAATGCTTAATTATTAGCTTTTATCATAGCTATGTCATACAGATTCAAAGAGCGCCACTATGTCATATTGAATTAAACTGCTGATCTACTTGAAACAAACTATTTGAGACTTCGCTTCTTTGGAAAATATAATACTACTATAAAATACTAAACTGTATAAAGTTTTTCATTATTATAACTTCTATTTCTTGGCTTTGACAGCATCTTAATTGAAAGAAATTTGTTTTTTTTTTACTGTACTCAGAATAGCGTTTGATGATGGTATGTTTTTAGCAGATCGGCAGAATTACAAAAAAAAAAATCTAGCCCTTAGTATCATAAAGTGTATAATAATAGGTATTGCATTAATAATGTCACATTTTTTCTCATGACGTTCAAAAGTTGGAAAAGATTTACATAATTTCACAAACAATGACGAATTTTTAATTTCGTCACTTGGGCATTTATACGATTAAACTCTTTCAGTTTAGGACGCCCCGTTTGAAGTCTCAAAAATTTAAATCTTTCTAACATCAAACGTCAATTTTAGAATAATATACAGGGTGATCGAAAAGTTGCCAAATGTATGCAAACTAAAAAAAAAAAATGTCCTGATATTTTATCAGGAAACTAAATGGACATTAAACTACCTCGGGTGGTGAAAGGCAGCGTTTGCAACATCGACAAAATTACGACTTATTAATTAAATTAGGCTTACTTGATTTTTCGATCGCCTTGTATCACTACCAACAACTGTACGCGGAAAAGAGACCTATCGCAAAAATACTAGTATTTCAGAAAAATCGTCTGAATTTTATATTTTCCACAGCCTGCGCATTATAGAAAAAAATAACGATTACAGCATTCCAATTATTCTACTAATTGGTTTAATTTTTCCTCTAATCGGTAGATATTTTAATTTTGAATATTTTAGCATTTACAACTCGAAAAGTCATATTTGTGTTGTGCGATGGGTAACTTTTCCGAGTACAGTGCGAAATGACGTCACTGCGACTTCTTGTGCTTTTGCCTGTACTTCAGCTGACCAATCAGATGCCTTCATCCAACCGCCTTTTAGCAATTCCATCCTTAAACTGAAGCCCAAAAAGCTTTCTTTCGCTCTTCTCTCCGGATTTTTTAATCATCTTAGAAGACAGGTGTATATCTGGTCAAATGTCGGTAATTTATAAATAAAGTGTTTATAATAAAACTTGTGCTTTATTCACTTTGTGATTACAATCCTACACCTCCCCCAATTACGCAATTTAACTTAATTTCCTTGATAAAAATAATTGCTTTAATAATGGTTAATGCAAATTGTAAAGATAGATTTACGTTTCGAAGTCCCTACACTGTGAAAAAAATATCCGTAACCATTACAAAAAAAATTTGTAAAAAACTTTTCCTAGAAAATTTCTAGTAAATAATTACTAAAAATAGTGCTGTAAAAACACATAATATATTTTAGTTAACATTACATGTTTATATCATGTAGATTTAAAGGACTATTTTGTGTATCCCACACAAGTAATGTTTCTGTAACTATAGGGGAGGGTGGGGGCTATTGGGACAAATTTTTTGCAACCTCTGTATTTCAACAAAAATAAAAGAATTTTAATTTCTTCTTTTACAGGCTCATAAACTGAACATTCATTTACTTAAAAAGTCATTCAACAAATGTTAAAACATTACCATATTTTGGTTGCTGAGCATTTTAAACAAACATGTAAATGTCCCATTAGCCCCCATATGTGGGGGCTAATGGGACAGGGTGCAGGGCTAATGGGACATGCTAAATGATGCTTTAATAAAATATTTAAAAAATGGAAAATGAATCAGAAAATGAAAAATTAAAGCATATACCATTTAAATAATGTATACACAACAATATTTAATTTTAAAAAAAATTATTTCCCATTGAGAGATGAAATATCAAAGTTAAAACTCAAAATCGAAGATGCTTCCATAATTTTAGTTGAATCACTGGAAAGGATAGTTTTATAACTGAATCTTTAGTTTTATAGCTAAATCTTCCAAAATGTATCCCAAACTTGTCCTCTTTTTCACGGTACAAGGATTTAAAAGACCGTCTTTGCCTTCAAATAGCTTACCATCGTTTGACTTTTTCAGATCATTCTAAAGAACATTTTTATTTCATCGCCTTCTTTTTCAGAAATCAATCCAATGAATAAAAAATAGCTTGCTTCCCAGCAAAATTTACCAACAACAATTTATTTATCTTCACCAAGCTTTTTTCAGATGTAATTAATGAAATTGCAGGTGGAAATATGTCACCAAATAAGATACTTGAATTTTCACTTATTGTACGATGAGAAAAGTTCAAAAAGTTTAAAAATTAAGTTTACAAAAGTTTTTGGCAACTTGACTGAATAAGATATTAGAGATTTATATAGATTCTTCGAGAGAAGCATACAAAGCTAGGTTTATTCGTGACCCATTAGACCCCACTGTGTTGTTTTTTATAAATGACCCAACACAGAAGCACTAGTACATCACCACAGTATTTGACCTATACTATCTTAATCTAGGATATTTCATCTATCTATAACTGTAGTTTAATTCATGGAAAGTTTTTATTCAATACTTCAAAAGTGAAAAACAAGGTACACTTTTAATAAACTTTCAATTCTCAAAAACAACAATTCTTCTCTCCACTTCAGCACATGCGTTTAATGGCTGATTTTTGGCTGTTAAAATTTGAAGTCTAACTGTTACAATGCTGTAGTGTAGGAAAATTTGTAAAAAAGTATATTTTTCCCAGCTTTAGGGCCCTTGTCCCATTAGCCCTGCGTCCCAATAGCCCCCACTCTCCCCTACAAGAAAATTTTATGCATACCACATTTTCCGTGCTATTGCAAAGAAGAAACAAAATGTCTGCTTTCCCGGCGTGGAATCAAACCCCGGTCTCCCACGTGACAGACGGGGGTACTGACCACTACACTACCGAAGAATAGCAGACTGCCGAAACCCGGGATCGAACCAGGAACCTTTAGATGTCCAATCAAACGATCTCCCAACTGTACTATGTCAGCACACAGATCGTCAGGAAATGAGAAGTGAAATTCAATTGAAACAATCAACTAAGTTATAAATTTAAAATAGCGATTGGTCTTGAATCACAATCGAGGCCAAACTTTTGTTCGTGTAGCTCTAGTGCGACGATAATTCAAACCTAACCTAACCAACCTTTAGTGGCGATGCGCGGCACTTCATGTAGAAGAACTTGATTGGTTGAAACAAATTGCAAATACTAGAAATTTTTTTGTAACTGCAGAAATGAAGATTTCGGTTCAGAATTACAAAAACCTTTTTTTTTTTTTTTTTTGTAAAATTGGTTATTCCTGGGTAACATTACTAAAAAAAATTCTGTACGTTTACAGAATTTTTTTCTCAGTGTATAGAACAGTTTTCATAATTTTTCATTCCATAGTTGTTGTTTTTTTTAATTTAAAACATCGCTTTTTATTTTTATTCCTAACTTTAAAAACACTTTTCTCTACGAAAAAAATCATAGTCTTGGATTTATATTTATAAAAACAGTTGCCAGTTTATTGGATATTATGATTCGAAAAGTTATATATAACAATATGTGGATGAAATGTTAGGCGTAAAAATTTGCGAATATCAGCAGATTTTTGAGAGCATTATTTTGTACTAGCAGTATGGTCCCGCCTTACTGGGAACCCGTTAACTTCGCATTGCTTCCTTTTAAAGGCATGCTTACTTGTGAAAATACACTCAAAATCAAAACAAAATTAAATTCGTGTTGGCGCATGCGAACTTAAAAGAGCAAACACTAATAGAGTATGAAGCAGCCTTAGGGCAAGCGCATATCTCAACCAAACTCAATCAATCAAACTAATAGAGGATGGCGTCAAGCCCCCGTTTCGGCCCTGTCCATGTATTTTCAAGCCCTGTTATGGTCCCGCAATCCCACGTGGATGACGTTTTTTTTTTTAAATAATTATATTAATTAAAAATCACAACCAAATATGAAAAAACTAAGCCTCAGGTGCACACGTCGGTATTAAAAGGAATCTATATTAAAAATTTCGAATTTTTTAGAGCAGTCTAAGTAGGTCTTTTGCGATCCACAGACAGACAGACTCTTTCGTTTATTATTATAGATATGAAATTGGCTTGTTTTAGGTAAAATAATTCCTTACAACAGGGGTTCCCAACCAGTGGTAGGCGTACCACCGGTGGTAAGCGGGAAAATTTCATCTGGTATGCGTAAGTGATGTGAGCAACATGATGCTACTATTTTCGATGTCATTTCTTACGAGTTACTTGCGTGAGAGTGGATTTTCTGAACTCTCGTACATAAAAAAAAATATCACATAAAAGCAGAATAAGTGTTGAAGAGGACATAAGAGTGAAGATAAGTTCCATTACTCCTATGTTAATCTTACACACATGGTCACAGGCAAACAACAAGTTTCGCCCTAGAGACGATAAAAGCATATTTTGTATGACGATTAGTATTTTCCTGAGCTAGTGCTATTTTTTTTATTTGTATGTTTTTAGACAAATGGATAATAAATAAAACTGTAACTGAGTTTATTAAAATATATAGGTACGCCAAAATTTCTCAAAAAGTCAAGTGGTACGCAGGTGCAAAAAGGTAGGGAATCCCTGCCTTACAACTTTCCTTCATGTCTTCCTTAGAACAGCGCTCTCATTTATATTTAGTTACAACCTGACGTTGATTCACTAATCAAAGCCCAAGAAGGAATTTATTTTCATTCCCCATTTATATTGCCACTAAAAAACATGACATTTATTAAATATTTCTACGTATTTTCAAATCTCATATATAACCTATATTCTCCCCCCAACAAAAATTCTTCTTTCGCAAAAATCGGTACTTAAGTACAGTAGAAAAAGCCTGATGTCATTTGTTATTATATGTAACAAAAGCCATTTTATTGCTATGGAACAAAAACGTTAAATTTAAAACACAAGTTGCTACAATATTTAAAATTTTATTAACTTTTTTTGTTTTACATCAGAGTTCAAACTTTTGCAATCACAAAACAAACAGAAATAGTAAGAGTATCAATAATAAATTGTTTTTTGCATAGTATTTCATTCTTTGAAGAGCAAAATAAGATAAAATCAAGAACGGAATAAAATCTTCTACAGAATAACTTATAACCAGCAAATAGTTAATTGAAATTTTTAAATCGTAATTTAACCAAAAAGAAAATAAGTTTTAAAAAAATAATAAATTCCTGTTTTCTGTTAACTTTTAAACACCAAATCGAAATTAAAAAATACAATTTTAAAAAAGTCATATTTTAAAAAAAAATGGAACCAAATACTTTCGAAACACAAGACAGACTTTTATGATGAATATTTTCATTATTTTTACCAAACATATTAAATATTTTATCATAACACAAAATTTTATAATAAAAATATACAAAAGAAGGGTTTAACAATTTCTACAAAACTGAAAATTGTATATTTTAGATTTAAAATATATGTATATACATAACAAAAATATTATCATAATATTTAACTTGAAGTTTAAAAAAAGGGAAAAATTTAACATTCAAATTTTTGAGAGGAATTAAGTAGTCAGTGGATCGGTAAAAAGTGTTTTAGAGTCCGAATATTTACAGTTGTAATTTTTAGATGAATATAGCAACCACAGATTCAAAGCATAGGAAAACACAAGACAGATACATAAGTAGCAAATTAAAATAAAACTATCATTCTTAAGTTTCGATGTGACAATTTTCAAAAAAGTGTCATGAAAAATTCAGTCCTGGATTAGTTAGCAGTATTTTTTTTATTTTTTAACTATGCATAATGAGTGTAATTATACTCACACTTGATTGAAATACTTAAGAATTTACTTTGAATGATTTAACCTTAAAAAAAAAACAGAAAATACACATGGTATGATTGAACAAAAATATTCTAATAACCTAAACAACATCATTTTGACTATTACAAAATAATAAAGAATATTCAAACCAGAATCTCAAAAATCAAAATTTGCATTCAATGGTGTGATGATAGTATGTAATTAAGAAATGTATTACATTAGAATAGTTTAAATTGGTTTCATTGATAATTTTATTCTTAATTTCACGATTCGAAGAACATGATCATTAATATCAACTTGTAAACTATATACAGTTGAAAAACACAGTTGCCTTGTTAAATTTTTTATATCAACGCCATTTTCTTGTTTTGAAATTAATATTTGTATAAGAATTGAAAAAAGTATATTTAATATTGGAGATAAGTTATTGTAACCAAATAATCTCATCATGACATATTATTCACCTTCAATTACTTAAAATTAGAAACGTTAAAACAATTCCTTAAAATTAGACTTAAATTTTTTTTAACAATTTCAATAGTTTAAAAGTACTTACGAAACTGCACAAACAGCTCAACTAATGTAATATCCTCAATGTGTTATTTTTTGCAACAAATATTAAGCTGTAGTACATAATATTGTTTTGCTTTTTAAAGTACCAGGGAACATAACGACCGCTCAAAAATATCGAATTTTCATTTAAACTTTAGTTACTGAATCATGCCTTTACGGAAAAACTTCCAAGATGCACATATGAATATGAGGCTGCAAATTAGGTAGTTAATTTCAATATAACTTTATTGCCAGCTTTAAATGTCATTATTCCAAAACCTCAATTTACAGCTTCAATGTACACTTTTATCTTTTTCGATAATAAGGGTTGAAGTTTTCTGTGATGTTGTATACATGTCTATTTAACACAGAGTGAACCAAAAATATTCCAAAAAATATTAAGGTAGTAAAAATAAGACAATTTTTTTAAGAAATGCACAAAATTTCTATTTAGGTTAATAACTTAAAATGTTTGAATGTTTTATTAATTGTTTGTTATGAATGTTTTAGCATCAAACTTTAGGTTCATTGCAGCAAATTGACTTTTTTTTTATTTCGACAAAAAAATTATTTTCAGGTACATGCAATAGTTGTGCTGGAAAGTGTACCTAAAAGCAAAAAAATTGGTGTTTTACAATAATTACATATGAAGCTGGCAACGAAGTTATGTTGAAATTAAATACAAAATTTGCAAACTTTAACTCCATATACAGATGCATATTATATAAAAAATTTCATAAATATTCAGCTTAGTGACTGAAAGCGAAAATTTGATATTTTGAAGCCTCGTTCTGCTCCTTGTCTCCTTTAGAGGAATTCATGTTGCCCTTTCAGTCCCAGTGATGACATTTGGCATCATCATGTTTCTGATCATAATTTTAAAAAATAATAGGGCTGATATCTATTGGGTTTTATAAAATATATTTTCTAATAGAAAAAAGTTTGAAGAATCAAATGATGTGCTTTTTGATATCATAAATGGCTATAGAACCAGAAAAAAAATTTATAAGTTGATGATGCCAAATTGTCATTGGGACTGAAAGGGGTTAAGAGTTGAACACCTATTGCTCTTTTCTCACATCCCATATTAAGTCTAAGGAACAGTTTTTAAAGCTAACCGACTTTGTTTTTAACTTCCAATGCCTTTTGCATACATCAAGGATGTTTTCAAGGGATATAAGACACTTTTTCCATTTATCCTACCAATTTTTTTAGAAATGTAATATAAATTTTTATTCAATCATTAAAAATTTTACCGTAAAAATGGAAAAAGTGCAAACTTATTCATTAGTAAACTTCCTGGATTTCCTTATGCGTAAAAGCTAATTGAAAAACTTAAATATCAATAGCAAATCGGCCTTAAAAAAATTTCTACAGAATTTCATGGGAATTGAAAAATACAGAAGGGAAAGTGTTTCCTTAAGGTAAATTCTTGTTTTACTTTTTCCAAATAAAAGAAAGTGATCATACAACTATTCTAGATAAATATTCAAAACTAAAAATATGCTTAAATTTGTAAATTGATTACTAACAGAATTGGGTGTTTTAATAAAAATAAATAAGCTATCTTTTTTCATAGGTTTATCTTAGAAACATTTAAATACAACGAAACAAAATAATTTAATTCTTTCTATAAAAAAAAACACGCTAACAACGTATCAAGAGGCAAGGAAAACAAATATTGGAATTCAAGTCAAGTAATGATAGAAATCATAAACTAATAACGTTTACATAATCAAATACGAAAACAATTAATTTTAAGCATAAAAAGGCCACGAGTAGGATAGTGGGAAAATATGAAATAGTTCAAATGATTATAAATATAAACTTCACTGAAAAACAGAAAATTCCGACTTTTTTTAATGGGTGTAATTTTTACTATAAATTTACTTTTTATTTTAAAAACAAAAATCTTTCTAAAAATTTAATTTCTTTTAATTTAAAAATTGGAAGATAAAATAGCCTGTTTCAGCTTATTATTAATTATTCAATTTGTCAGTAATGTGTCATTATGATAATGATTATAAAGTTAAAAAAGCAAACAAGTGAACAATTTGAATTTGTACTAGAAAAACTAACTTTATTTTTAAATTCAAAAATTAATGCAATAACTTAATAATATATGTAATAATAATAAAACATTGGCTGCTTGCTTATTCTCAAGCAACATTTCATGAAGAACAGTTAAACAAGTTGTCAAATATTTATTTTGAACTATAGAAACAGGACATTTCCTCATGCACAGCACAGGTGGAAGAACAGTTCGATCAAGAAGACAATAAATATTACAATAGATTTCTGCATCTCAGCAGAAAAAAGGCCAAACATCTAATGGAGTAAACAGGAGGTTTTCCATACAGACGCTTCTTTTGCACAAGTCATAAGTGAAAGAAACAGATGTCGTAATCGACTTTTGTAAATGATCTACCCCATTTCCTAGAAAGCAAAAATCCATATAATATTTATATTTCCCTTTAAAAACCCCTTTTTTATAGAACTTTTACTTGATTTGGTTGTGATTTATAATGCACGATGTGAAACATGTCAATAATTTTATTCTGCAATTGCCTTCAAATATATAGAGTTTCAAATTTTTACAATATAACTAAAAGAAAGGTATTTTATTAATTATTTGCTGATGTGGAACAGTGCTATATGTGGAAACGCTCTCAAATTTAAATTCCGATTTATTTGCGATTTTTCCCTGTTCTTTTCTCTCTTTTTAACACCTTTTCATCATGTCATCCAAGTGCATTAGAGTTTTGGAACTGATACAACGTGGCCACAATCGGACATGTTTGCTTCTTCTCCAGGGACAGCCATCTTTGTCCAAAATCAACGATGACGTCATGTGCGCGCCTTTTCGCTCCCAGCCAATGAGCAACATGCTAAGGCATGACATCATGATGCCATGTGATCTGATGCAACCAATGAGAGCGGACGATTTTTCTGGCGTGCAGAGAGCTTCTAGAGAAAAGTGGTCATTCCATCGGCGGCTCGCTCGAGAGGAGCATCTCTCTCTTTTTCCAACACGCTCAGTAAGAGCATGCAGAAAGTAATTCACTAATCCTGTTTGGTGTGCGTGCAAGGTGTTCCGGCGGAGTGGCCATGAGGCGAAGAAAAAGTCTGGGGACTGTGAAAAAACTGCAATGATGGTGTCTTCAAGAACTGCAGATAAGCTTCTTATTATTTACCTTCTAACTCCTTTTTCTCCTATACTTTAATATTTTTTTTTTTTTGAGCTCAAACTTTGATTTACGCGTGCGAAAAATCTAATCTCATTGCAACTTTGAGTAGTCATGCAGTTTGCCACGTGCCAATTCGCCCTAAGCGAATTGATTTTCTTTCTTAACCGTAATACCCGATTGCAATGAACAAAATGCGATCTTGATTTTTTTATTTAGGGCTTTCTTTTATTATTCGCTTTTATTAATTTGTTTTAAATTTTTTTTTGAGCGTTCCACATCGGCTTTATATTTGTAAAAAATGATAATGTGCAAAATATGGATATGTTTTTAAAATTGCTTGGTGATAAAAATTCAATTTTGTGTATAAAAGAAGAATTGATTTAAGGCAAGATTTCCAGCACCACGTGTATTGTAATCCACCACCGATTGTAATGAACAATAACCATGAACTTTCCACAGTCTAAAAAGGCCATTGAAACATTAATTATGTAAAACATTTTTGATAAGTATAATTGATCAAACCTTTAATCTACAAATCATCCTTATAAAAGAAAATTTTGTTAATTGACCTCAAGTTGTGCCATGTGTTGTCTTGCATTTACATGATTTTGAGTGTTTCGAGAACTTATTACTGAGCAATTGTTAAGTGTATTTCTTTAAATCTCCCTTAACAAGCATTTTTGTGAAATTTAACTTTGCAACAAATTTTGAGATTATTTAATTTCCTTTACTGTAACTTACAAAGGGCCTAGGCCTAATCTCCCCCTCATGTGCAAGTAACTTAGAGTCGTTGTAATTGTGTAAATTACAATAGGCTTATCTATATAAGAATGTGTTTAATAGTCATAAATTATAATTCTCACAAGATTTAACTGAGTAATTAAATATTTAAATTATCATAAATTTCAAATTCTGTTTTGCATCACATGTTTCTTTAAATTAAGTCATTAATTTTGGAGTAAAGTATTATTTTTGTGTTGAAAGTCTTTTGTAATGATCCATCAGTTATGATAAATAAATGATAGGCTTTATGTTAAACTAATCTTGTGTGCTCTCATTATTTCGTCAATCCCTTTTATTTGCCATGGTCATCAGGAAACCTGATTATTGCTTTAACTTCTTTTATTACTATGAATTATTCTTGAGAAATTTTTGTAAGTGTTTTTCTTCACTCACTAACGATCATTCTGGCCAAATTATTAAATTTTACTTGCCCCTTTTTTTTGTTTTAATTTGATCTTTACATGTTTTCATGTATTTTTACAACTCGCATCCAACTTTAAACTATTCCAAAACTCATTATTTAACTTTGATAATTGTAATTGCATTAAATTCTTTTAACTGGTTATATCCATTAATTGATTGTAATATCAATTTCATTTTTATTTAAATTTTTTTTTTATTTATTTTAAAATATTCTGTGTGGATCCATGTTGTCTCATTGGCAACACCACATAAGTTTATTTTTGGTGCCGTGAGCCATTTCGTGTAAAAACTGAGATTTTGGTAGTGAATGGGATTGATGACTTAATTGACATGTAAATTATTATGTTATATAATTCCTCAACTCTGCACAGGACAAGGTTGGCATAATTCATTATTTCTTCGTGTAATTTTTTTTTAATTGGGATCTATTTTGCGATTTTGGCAATTAAAAATGGCCGAGGATAACAGACAGGTTCCTCAACAAAACGTAGAAATTCCCCCTCTTTTGGAAAGGCAGGAACCTCCTCAGTTGGAAATACAGAACCCCTTAGGGCTTGTTATGCAAAACCCGATTCAACCCCCTGAGATTTTGACAAATCCCTTTCTTTTGGCATCAATTCCCCCACTTTCTGGCAAAAATCATAGTGTTTTCTTTGAAACGTTAGATGCCATGGGAAACCTATCAAATTGGTCAAATGACCAAAAGTTGGAAATAACCAAATTAAAATTGGAAGGGCCAGCACGGGTTCTTTTCATTTCCTCTTTAAGGGATCAAGTGGGTATCACATTTGATCAGCTGAAAACAGCTATCACGACCCATTTTACACCCTGCGTTACAGTGGCACAGGGCATTTCAAATTTAACCTCAGCGGTTCAGGGCCCCAGTGAATCGGTCCAAGACTTTGCAATTCGTGTAGAGGGTTTGGCAAAGCGCACAAATGCTCCTGCCGAATTCACTACACAGCTGATATTTTCTCAATTCACGTCTGGCTTACGCCAAGACATTAGGACACAAATTCAAATACAAAATCCCACTAACTTCACCGAGGCTCTCCAAACTGCCATTAGGGTTGAAAAAGCATTTAGGGATGCCACACAAAATGTAAACAGCCTCGAAGCTTCAACTTCGGCTACCAACAGGGCCAATGAAGCTGATAGAACTACATTTATTACAGTTATTGAGGCCTTGACCAACAGAATTGATTCCTTAACAAAACAGGTAGAGGACTTGGCACAAAAAAATGCCGCCTCAAATAAACCCAAATTGACATGCCAGTTCTGTGGATATTTTGGTCACTCAATAGATGAATGTCGGAAAAAACAGCTCTTTTGCGAGCATTGTCACAAACGGGGCCATAGCACTCAAAGATGTAATCGTCGTAACAGACAAAATTTTCCTCAGGGGCAACAACAACAAATGCCATTTAGATTCCCCCACCCACCCCCACCATTTCAACACGGGTTTCCCCCAAACTAAATTTGGGTGGAGTTGACCAGGGATCTTCAAACTCCGACATAGCCCTCAGTGATCCGACTCAAAACCACAGTATTTATTTCAATCACACACCAATCAACCACTTACCTATTGTTTCAATTTTAATTGATGGTGTTGCTTTTAACGCTCTGATTGATAGCGGTGCCAGCATAAATGTGGCATCATGTGAAATTTTACAACATATACAAAATTTTAGCGAGGAAAACACAAACACAAACATTACCATAATGACTGGCATCTCAGTCAACATTTCCAGAAACATAAGTTGCAATATAAAACTAGGTACACAAAATTTTCAAACTAATTTCTTTATGTCTGATCGACCACTTTCTTCAAATTTTCAAATAATTCTGGGTTTGCAATTTTTGTGTGCATATGGTTTTGAAATAAATTTCAGAGAAAAGACTGTTTCTAATGAGAGTACCAAAGTAAGTTGGGCTAAGAACTTTGTTAACAATAATCACAACCACAACTCTTTCAGTGCAAGCAATGGTATAGAACAACTTTCAAATCAACCCAATGTAAATTTTGGTGTTTTAACTGTTAAAACAGAAATTCCCCCTCACTCTCAAAAGCTTGTAAAACTTAGAATTTCCAAAGGAGATAATATTAATGCAAATGATGTGTTGCTCATCGAGCCTCATAACGCCCTTAGGGAAACAACATATTTAGTGGCCAATGCCATATCAACTGTAACTGATACACATTTATGCTATGCACAAGTTTTAAATCCCACAGACCAAACTTTAACGTTAAATAAAAACACTAAGTTAGTATCAATTGTGCCTTTAGAGGTTGAAAAACTAGACTCATCATCACATGTAAACTCCATAGAAATTTTAAAAGACGAAGACTTCACCAGTAAATTTAACTTGGATCATCTACAACAGACAGAAAAAGAAAAGGTTACACAGCTACTTAATGAATTTAAGCACATCTTTGCAAATAACATAAGTCAATTGGGAAACTGCGACATAGTACAACACCAAATACACCTAACAGATAACATACCCACAAGACAAAAGCCATATAAAGTCCCTTACAACTTAAAAGGTGAGATGAATAAGCAAATTAATGAACTTCTGGATGCTGGCATAATAGAACCATCAACTTCATCCTATGCAGCACCCGTTTTACTTGTAAAAAAATCTGACGGATCATTTCGCCTTTGTGCTGATCTGAGAAAGATTAATGCAAAGACTTTACCAGACAATTTTCCAATACCAAATATGTCCGAAATGATTGACTTGCTCTCAGGAGCCAAATATTTCTCTTCTCTTGATTTAACAAGTGGTTTCCATCAAATGTCTATGGACCCAAATTATGCACATCTAACAGCCATTGCCACAGAAGCTGGCCATTTTCAATTTAAACGCATGCCTTTTGGACTAAAAAACGCCAGTTCAAGTTTCCAACGCCTCATGAGCATAGTATTGTCTGGTCTTTCACATTTACAGATAGCCGTATACATAGATGATGTAATAATTGCAAGTAACACAATAGATGAACATATCGACAAACTCAGAGTTGTTTTTCATAGACTAGACAAGGCAAATCTAAAATTAAAACCCAAAAAGTGCTCACTCTTAAAAGATGAAGTTACATATTTAGGCCATAGAGTAAAGGAAGGACAGGTTGAACCTGATCCACGCAACATTGACTCAATTACAAATTCTCTACCCCCACAAACTAAGAAACAAGTGCGAGCTTTCTTAGGACTAACTGGTTTCTACAGAAAATTCATTCCTAATTATTCAAAAATTGCCCTTCCCTTAACTAACTTAACGAAAGACTCCTGCAACTTTCAGTGGACAGCTCTTGAGCAGGACGCCTTTACCAAATTAAAAACTTCTCTTACTTCACACCCATGCCTTAATCTCCCTGATTTTAATAAACCATTTGCATTATGCACAGATGCTAGCAAATATGCCTTGGGAGCTGTACTAATACAAGAGGATGAGGATGGATTTCCCCACCCCATAAGTTTTGCATCTAGAAAATTAAATCCTCCAGAGATTAACTACTCTGTCTTTGAAAAAGAGGCATTAGGTGTGGTTTTTGGCATTAATTATTTCAAACAGTACCTATATGGAAAGGAATTTATTGTATATTGTGATCAACAAAGCTTGTCACACATCTTTAAGTTAAAAGATCCAACATCCAGAATAGCCAGGTGGATTTTAACCCTCCAGGAATACACGCATAAAATAGTACACAAACCAGGCAGACTAAATCAAATGGCTGACTATTTATCTAGAGCAAAGTTTAATGAACACACAGATAATCCAAATGAAACCATTCCCAAACAAGTAAACACTATAGACATTGAATCATACAACTTAAACTCTCTAAATACAGATGAAATTATACAAGCACAACTAAATGATCCAACATGCAAAAAGATAACACAAAAACTTAATGACAACATTCCATTTCCACCTTCTTCTCCAAAATTTTTCTTAAACAATGGTCTGCTAATGTGTGGGCCCAAAACAAATCGACAAAGAGATCAGAATAGACTAGTGGTTCCACAGAATCTAATCCACTTAGTTTTGACAACTTGCCATGACAATAACACAGTTGCCCATCCGGGACTAACTAGAACTTTACACAGAGTAAAGAGTAATTTTTTTTGGTATGGTTTATACAAACGTGTAAAAAACTATGTGGCTTCGTGTCCATCTTGCATTGAAAGACGCGGGTTTGCTAAGCCAACAAAGGCCCCCATTCAAAAAATTCCAACACCCAGCCGTCCATTTGAGAAAGTGAGTATTGATGCAGTTGGGCCTTTGGTCACATCTAAACACGGAAATAAGTACATACTAGTTTTAACAGATTATTTTACCAGATATCCAGAGGCCTATGCTGTACCAGACATACAGAGCAATACTGTTGCGCGCATTCTCATTGATTTCATTTCGCGTCATGGGTTAATGCAGGTTCTTTACTCTGATAGGGGAAGTAACTTTTTATCTGTGGCTATGTCGGAAGTTTATAGAGTCCTGGGCATCTCAAAGCTACACACTGTAAGCTACAACCCAGCCGGCAACGGTTTGGTGGAACGTGTAAATAAGACTTTAATAGAATCACTGAGTCATCTGGTAAACCAAACACAAGAGGATTGGTGCGAGCATGTACCATTGGCCCTCTTAGCCTTTCGAACTGCTTTTCATAGAACTATTCAGGAAACTCCTGCTTTTCTTGCATATGGGCGTGATCTCATGATGCCTTATGACCTTATTTTTTCTCAAAAGTTTAGAACCTATAATGACACCCCAACGTATGCCCAAAATTTAGTTTCAGGGTTGCAAACAACTTTTGAAATTGTCAAATCTAACTTAGAAAAGGCTGCGGATAAGCAAGTGTCGGGTTCAAAGGACAGGAAGTACAAAAACATTACAGTAGGCGACACAGTTTATTTGCACACACCAAAGATAAAAGTGCACACATCCAAAAAATTGGCCAAACAAAACAAAGGTCCCTATCGTGTGATCAAACAGTGTACACCTGTTCTATTTGAGATAGCCCTGGTCGCTGACCCTAAAAAGATAGAGAAGGTTCACATAAATAGACTCATAAAGGCCATAGTAAGGAATCCATTTCCTGTTACACAAATTGGAACACAAGATGACATTCCCAACGAAACACAGGAAATCAAAACAAACCACTATGAGCCACACACTGAGGAAGAACTCAAAGCCCTCTATCCAGCTTTACTACAAATTGACAATAGCATGTTCTTTGGCAAATTTCATAATCCCTCTTTTACAAATATAGATTGGAAAATTGATGAGCCAAACACAAATTGTGATTTGGATAACCATTCAGATGATTCGACTTCTCTAAATGTGCCATTAGCTGCTAATCCCCCTCATCATTCCCATAACTTGCGGCCTAGAGATAATTTTGGCTTTGTTAAATATGGGAAATAGTGCTATATTCAAAATTTGGGGATAGGATTTTATTAAGTGATATTTTGAATGTATTTCTTTTGTTTCTTTTTTTTCATCCATTTTGTGCTTTTCTTTTATTTTTTTGAATTTAAGTCATCATATATGAAAGACTAATTTTGACTTTGCTTTGAGATGTAAATTTTGTGTCAGTTTTTTTTTTGGTATACCAATAATTTTGGAAATATTTTGGGTTTGCACTCCAAATTGCATGCACGTGTTATAAATGTTAATATCTTTCAAATCTATTGGAGTAGTTTGGATTCTGGACGCAGACATCCACATCTGTAAATTTGCTGCTGGTCAATAAATTGCAGACCTCTGGTGATTGTTAAAATGTCGACATAAATTTTCTTTTCCCTTAATTTGCCTTTAATATAATGGAGTGCATGCTCTGGATATTTCTTGCGCGCGTATATTCGGATAATATTTCTTTCATTTTGCCATTTATTTAGTGTAGGGACGTAAATTTTGTGCTTACATTTGTAAACTGTTTCTTTTATGCCGTATAAATTTTTTTACTAATGTGATTTTTTGTGAAAACTTTGATCTCGAAGATTTTGGGAATTTTGTTATTTTTCATTGGGAGGAGTTCTTGTTAACTTTGTTACTTTTGTTGGGTAAAAGTATTTGGGGTAATTGACCTTGCTTAAATTTTCTTTTTTTTTCCCCTCCTTGCCTTGTGCAGAGGCTGAGTTGATAGATATGTCAAATTTTTTCAGTAAATATGTATTGTGCATGTATGTTTGATTTTCCAAAGGAAGCTAGAAAAATGTGTTTGTCTAAAAATATGTAAACAGAATTATTCCATTTCGTGTATATTTTAGTAATTTGCATGCTATAAAAAATTTTAATTCTTAAAATTTTTTTCACCAAGGGGAGATCATATGTCGTAATCGACTTTTGTAAATGATCTACCCCATTTCCTAGAAAGCAAAAATCCATATAATATTTATATTTCCCTTTAAAAACCCCTTTTTTATAGAACTTTTACTTGATTTGGTTGTGATTTATAATGCACGATGTGAAACATGTCAATAATTTTATTCTGCAATTGCCTTCAAATATATAGAGTTTCAAATTTTTACAATATAACTAAAAGAAAGGTATTTTATTAATTATTTGCTGATGTGGAACAGTGCTATATGTGGAAACGCTCTCAAATTTAAATTCCGATTTATTTGCGATTTTTCCCTGTTCTTTTCTCTCTTTTTAACACCTTTTCATCATGTCATCCAAGTGCATTAGAGTTTTGGAACTGATACAACGTGGCCACAATCGGACATGTTTGCTTCTTCTCCAGGGACAGCCATCTTTGTCCAAAATCAACGATGACGTCATGTGCGCGCCTTTTCGCTCCCAGCCAATGAGCAACATGCTAAGGCATGACATCATGATGCCATGTGATCTGATGCAACCAATGAGAGCGGACGATTTTTCTGGCGTGCAGAGAGCTTCTAGAGAAAAGTGGTCATTCCATCGGCGGCTCGCTCGAGAGGAGCATCTCTCTCTTTTTCCAACACGCTCAGTAAGAGCATGCAGAAAGTAATTCACTAATCCTGTTTGGTGTGCGTGCAAGGTGTTCCGGCGGAGTGGCCATGAGGCGAAGAAAAAGTCTGGGGACTGTGAAAAAACTGCAATGATGGTGTCTTCAAGAACTGCAGATAAGCTTCTTATTATTTACCTTCTAACTCCTTTTTCTCCTATACTTTAATATTTTTTTTTTTTTGAGCTCAAACTTTGATTTACGCGTGCGAAAAATCTAATCTCATTGCAACTTTGAGTAGTCATGCAGTTTGCCACGTGCCAATTCGCCCTAAGCGAATTGATTTTCTTTCTTAACCGTAATACCCGATTGCAATGAACAAAATGCGATCTTGATTTTTTTATTTAGGGCTTTCTTTTATTATTCGCTTTTATTAATTTGTTTTAAATTTTTTTTTGAGCGTTCCACATCGGCTTTATATTTGTAAAAAATGATAATGTGCAAAATATGGATATGTTTTTAAAATTGCTTGGTGATAAAAATTCAATTTTGTGTATAAAAGAAGAATTGATTTAAGGCAAGATTTCCAGCACCACGTGTATTGTAATCCACCACCGATTGTAATGAACAATAACCATGAACTTTCCACAGTCTAAAAAGGCCATTGAAACATTAATTATGTAAAACATTTTTGATAAGTATAATTGATCAAACCTTTAATCTACAAATCATCCTTATAAAAGAAAATTTTGTTAATTGACCTCAAGTTGTGCCATGTGTTGTCTTGCATTTACATGATTTTGAGTGTTTCGAGAACTTATTACTGAGCAATTGTTAAGTGTATTTCTTTAAATCTCCCTTAACAAGCATTTTTGTGAAATTTAACTTTGCAACAAATTTTGAGATTATTTAATTTCCTTTACTGTAACTTACAAAGGGCCTAGGCCTAATCTCCCCCTCATGTGCAAGTAACTTAGAGTCGTTGTAATTGTGTAAATTACAATAGGCTTATCTATATAAGAATGTGTTTAATAGTCATAAATTATAATTCTCACAAGATTTAACTGAGTAATTAAATATTTAAATTATCATAAATTTCAAATTCTGTTTTGCATCACATGTTTCTTTAAATTAAGTCATTAATTTTGGAGTAAAGTATTATTTTTGTGTTGAAAGTCTTTTGTAATGATCCATCAGTTATGATAAATAAATGATAGGCTTTATGTTAAACTAATCTTGTGTGCTCTCATTATTTCGTCAATCCCTTTTATTTGCCATGGTCATCAGGAAACCTGATTATTGCTTTAACTTCTTTTATTACTATGAATTATTCTTGAGAAATTTTTGTAAGTGTTTTTCTTCACTCACTAACGATCATTCTGGCCAAATTATTAAATTTTACTTGCCCCTTTTTTTTGTTTTAATTTGATCTTTACATGTTTTCATGTATTTTTACAACTCGCATCCAACTTTAAACTATTCCAAAACTCATTATTTAACTTTGATAATTGTAATTGCATTAAATTCTTTTAACTGGTTATATCCATTAATTGATTGTAATATCAATTTCATTTTTATTTAAATTTTTTTTTTATTTATTTTAAAATATTCTGTGTGGATCCATGTTGTCTCATTGGCAACACCACACAGACATGAAAATACTCCTATCGATTGCTTAGGACATTGGCCTTTTGACTACTTAGATGCATACGTATTAAGAGAGATTTCTCGGAGTAGACCGATCTTTTACGACAAACAAGAAAATTGAGGATTCAACAGACGCATAAAAAATAAATATATTGCAAAAAGACACAAAACAGTCTCATCTGTATTTCTGTACAGGGACATCTGGCAATACAAATTCTACACCCTGAAAAAAAAACAAATTTTAGAAAGTTTTATAACATAAATATCTTTATGTAGGTGTTATACAAGGTGACAATTTCAAAAGAAGCCCCAAAAGAAAAGAAAAGTAAGTAAGCAGGGATGGGAGTAACATGTTACTTGTCACAATTACTTTTTCAGGTAACACCATTAGATTTTTCAGAAAGTAACTAACTTAGTTACTTTTAACGAAGTAACGAACAAGTTTGTTACTTTTCTTTTACTTCCTACACCGCTTTTCGCTGATATTTTCGTCACTGTTCGCTGTTTGGCTTGAATTTAATCATTTCAATATATTTTTTTTTATCAATGATGAATTTTCATTCTTAACCTTTTCTTATTGCCCCTATTTATTTGCCTTGGTTCTCTTTGAACAACGGTAAAATGGATAAAAATTTCAATTTTTCTCTATAACTTGAAAGTAACTGATTCGTTACTTTTCGTATTAAGTTTCTGTAACTAGTTAGTTTTCATATTAAGTAACTGTAACTAGTTACTTTTCATATTAAATAGCTGTAACAGAGTTACTTTTTTAAAAGTAACTTTCCAATCCATGAAAGAAAGAAAGAAAATTGATTGAGTGAAGCCACTGAGTGTTTAATTGGTTGTTTAGCTGAATTATTTTTGAGCTAGCATGACAGGATTGCTATTTTGGTCTTTTAGTGAACACCTTGGAATAGTGCAGCATGACTGTTGTCAAAGTAAACATGATTGACTGCGCAACCAGCATATTTTTGTTATTGAAACCTTCATTAAACGCAATTACTTCAAAGTGTGTTGTACGAAGTTTTCTGAAAATTATGTTGTGGGTGATATATTGTCTAAGCCTCCTGCAAAAAATGTGGTTCAGACTGAAGTGGGATTTAACAAGAGCCATTTTGAACAAACACAGAGAGCTTGCAGTCGAACGTCTTGTCACCCATTATGTCAATAGTCCAGTTGAAGAGTTCTTTTAAAATGGTTAGGGCACAATGGTCAGGAAGCAAGGCAAAAACATCGTTCTTTATTTGCAGTAATTAAAAATTACGAGGAAGTTTTACAGATCCTCATAGAGGCTAGAAACACACAGCCAATGGCATTTCAATCAACAGTCAGTTTTAGGAATTCTTTTAAAATTGTCGGTATATTACACCTTAGAAATTTTAAGTTAAAATATTTCAATTCACAAAGCCTAGAACTTTATCAGAATTTCTATGTACACTTATATCTGTCAAAACATTAAAAAAAACATGAAATGACAACTTAGATTTTTCATAGAATATACAAATTCAAAAAATTCGGTTCTGCGAAAATTCATTTATTTCGAAATTAGTTTAAAAAAAGCCCTTTTTTATTTTTTAATTAAAAAACTAATTGGATTTTTTTAATTATTTTGTGGACATGACACTTAGACTAATTGAGACCTTCAGTAAAAAAATTGGAGGAGTTGTACTCCAAAAATTGCACCGTACAGATAAACAAAAAAACTTAAAATAGCTTAGGTACTTTTTTTTAATATAGAGATATATATAAATTTACGCATTAGGCATTATAATTTTTACAAAATAATTTAAAGAATTTTTCACACATATCCTACAACAGAAAAATAAGATAAAAATACTTTAAGTAAAGCAATAATAAACCGTTATCTGTAATCTGTACCAAACTAATAACTTTCTAAAAATGAGGATTATATAAAGTCTGATAACAATTAATTTGCATAAATAAAAGGAAAAGTTACCCTGTGTCTCTTTCAATCAAGGTCAGGAACCACTGGTGTCTGTTTGGTGGGGGGACTGTCTACTGTGTAGATCTTCAGTGCCTTTTCTTTTCTTGGCGATGAGTAGGTTTTGAGGTTTCTGGTTGACCTAGATAAATTAGTAAAGATCATATCCAAAGCCCAATTTACAGAAGCATATACATTAAGAGGGATTGTCAGTACCATAGAGCTAATATGCATTAGTTTCGAAATAACAACTTTTGCAAAAGAATTGCTTTTCTATGTTATCCCATTTTCACCAGGTATGGGAATTGTCATAAGATCAATTTAAAATAAAATTGATAAAAAAAATAACAGTTTTTTAAACAGTGTTGTCAAATGCTGTATATTTTTGGCATTTTAAAACTTCTGAAATATATATTTAAATAACTAGGTAACATTTTCGTTTCAAATTTGTTTCATTTCGATGTCACATTGATTCCCTGGGAGAAAAGGGCTAACATGGCAAAGCAATATTTCCCGCGGAACTTGCTATTCAAAAACTTATGCATTAGCTCCATGGGACTGATAACCCTCCTTAAATATGCAGGTCCAAAAGCCCTGTGAGCAGGCATAGCGCAGTGCAGGTTGTCTGGGAAAAAATACCCCGCTCCTCCAGATATATGCTTAGTTTACCTGGGTTCAGCAGGTATATACTTTGAATTTTGTAAAGAAATATTTTCAATAAATTAACAATTTTAAAAGAATAAAAACGAATAAGGTTTTATAGGGAAATCAATGAAAAACTGATAAAGCATGGTAGAACTCAAACAATTTATAGTAAAAAGTAAACTTACTTGGCATTTTCTTTATTTGAAATTTCTCTCATTTCTTCATCTGATAATTTCTTTAGTTCTTCTCTTTTATCTCTGAAATTGAAAATGTGTATGAATGCAATACATGATATAAAAGAAAATAATAGGTTTTATGCGCTATTTGTAATATTAGAAAACTTTAAATGTTTTTGATTTTTTTCATATTGGATAATCACAGAGGCACTTTAGTTCGAAGACAATGGGTCATTCCAGCATAACAACATAGCAGGTTAATTATTTAAACACAAAAAAGGATAAGATGAAACATCGGATAGTGATAAAGCTTTCCTATTTTCCAACATTAAACTACTTATACAAAATGGACAGCTTCTTGTTAAGACGACAATGAGTTTACCTGTAATAGATGACAAGACCGTCGTCTGTGATGTAAAGGTTAGAGCCAAAACTCTTATGTGTTGTTTGGAAGGCGGCCACAGACATCCACTCTAGTCTATCCTCTCGATGCATGTTTAGGAGGGACACTTCACAAGGAAACGTTCCCTGGCCCTGAGAGAAATGTTTAAATGAAAGTTACGCCATTAAAGAAAAAGTGTTTAGTAACATTTCTTTTCATAATTTTTTTAATTTATTAATTACCAAAATTTAAAAAAAAAAACACACACACACATTTGGTTAGCTTTTTGGTACACATTTGTTTGCATTGATGCAGCATTTGAATTTCTTTTTTAAATGCGGCTTCTTGGGAATATAGTAAAGCTTATTTCAACATTTTTATTTAAATTTATTTCCAAATAATAACTAAATCCAGGAGTGTGAAAAACCACACAATAAGAAATTTCAATTAAAACACAATAATCGATACACTAGTTTTGACTCTCCATTATGCACTTTATATGACCTTGTCTCATTGATTGATTTAATCTCATGACCTTGTATTTCATATTAGACAATTGAAAGTAAAAATATCTTTTACAATTCAATAAATCAATTGAGTTTAAGAACAATTCAAAAATATTACCTTTGCAAATTCTACAAACTCAAGAGGAATATCACTAATTTCATGTAGCTGAAAATATAAAAGAAGTAATTAAGATTTAACTCATTTCATAAGCACTGAAATAAGCATAGCAGGCATTCTATGGTTGTTGCATCACTGAGTTTAGATAATTTATCGCAGTTATTCCAATTAAAAAACTATACTTTAAAAAATACAAACTACGCTCAGTTATCCAGCACATTTTGTGACAAAAAACCCTCGGGTTGCCAAAAGTGATGAATAAAAGAATGATTGTTTGGTTCCAAAATATGCCATATTATAGCATATCTGCTTTATATCAGTGGCTTTTCTGCTTTCTTCCAGGCCTTTAGTAATGAGCTTGTGAGATATTGATAATGGATCATATGGTCTTTCCTGAAGGTTTGGATTATTTTAGACTGCCAAAAATCCTTTTTAGCCTTTTGATTTTTAAATTATTAGTTTGTTTTCATCTGACTTATTCAATGCCCAACATTTGCCGCCATATAATACACCAGGTCTCTTGTTTTATAGAGCTTGATTTTTGCTTCTCTGCTTAAGTGATTTTATCTAAACTGGCTGCGTAGGCAATGGTAGCCACGTTGCCCCCCAAAAAATATTTCCCGACAAAAATATCAACCAAGGCTCTTGATGTAGGGTAGACTAACCAGTGAATGAATGTTTAAGGATCTGAGTTCACCAGTGAATAAACACCAGGACATAATAACCAGGACAACCAATCATATGTCAGATAGCTTCCTACTAGATGGGAGGAAGTCAGAGTTGCCAATCCATCTAGTGGAATGATTTTCAATCCTTATTTTTTAATTGTATTTACCAAATGTTCATTCACTGGGGCCTGCTCACTCACTGGTCAGTCTACCCTAAGAAAGAGGACGTCAGATTTACTATGGACGGATAAGACAGCTACATGAAAATGTATTACAGTTGACGCTGCTTAATGTGATCACGGTTAATGTTATCAGTAGTTTAATGTTATCAAAATTGCTTAGTCCCGTCCGCTTATATCAAAATACATTGAAAAATCATCGTTTATTGTAATCAAATGTTCGTTTATTGTTATCAGTTTATATGCAAATTTTATTTTCCTGAAATGAATAAAAACAAGAAGGAAAAGATTTTTTTTTCTTTAAAGTGTTTCCTGAAACTTACCAAAAGCTCAAACGGGGCTCGTATTTGTATTATCTTTTAAATATGTGTGGGGGGGGGGATTTTGAAATTTTCGGTCAAGCATTGTAAAATTCCGTAGCATCGTGCGAATACGACATACACACGATGGGGGCCACCTGCCTAAGTCAGCACATAAACATTATGATTATGAGCGATTCGTAAATGACTTTCTTCAAAAGAATGACAACAATCGAAAGAATAATGACTTTCTTGGTGGGGGAGAAGTTCGCCGAACACTGCGACCTTAGGTCTATTGTATTCAACCCCAGAAATGACACAATCACAAGAGAGACACACAGAAAGTGACGACACAAACATTTAGACAAATAACAACATTTATTGACGGATACAAACATCCATGCCATGACCGGGACTCGAACCCGAGACCACCAGCTCCAAGGGCCAACACGTTAACCATTGCGCCAGCGGGCCGGCATCGAAAGAATAAACAATCGGCATTTGATGATTTCTTTTTTCAGTTAATAATTAACCCTTTGTATTGTTTTCTGCAGTTCATCATTAAATATGTAAGTACACTAACTAGTAATTTTTTCTTTAGTGTGTATTAACTTCTATTAAATACTATAGAGCTTTACAGCAACAACTCCTAATTTAAAATTAGTTTTTATTTTAATACGCACGTAAAAATGAATAATTTTTTAGTTTAAACTTTTTTTTCGTGTATTGTAATCAATCGGTTAATTGCTATCAAATCACGTTTGTCCTGATGTGATCACATTAAGTGGCGTCTACTGTAATAAAAAAAGCTAACAGACCTTTTGGCTGAGGGTGGCCACCGAAGCATCTTCCAGCACGATCTCTGTGAATGGGTCGAGCTTCAGGGTCGCTGGGTGCCACCTTCTTGTGAAAGCTAAGTAGTGTTTCTGAGAAGTAACAGGTTCGGCATCTAAAGCAGTAAAGAGACAAAACAGTTAAGTGCTGTTTACAAGAGCCACGGGTATATTGAATCAATAACTTCACTCTCTGTTCTCACTCAAAACGTACTGCTAATTTTAGGATTTTTCACAAGGTCACTTTAAAAAATACTTGGACACAGACATTATTCAAAAACATTTTACAACTTGCCACTTTCTGTTGTACAAAAAAATAATTAAAAGCTCTAAAATCATTAAATATTAAATCAAATAATTCAAAAGTCAACCTTTTTTATTCCTTTTAAAAAAACTGACAACTTATTTACTGTAAGTGCACCTCATAACCAATGTAACTTAAGACGGGCCCCTTTTATTTATTAAGGGTCCATAAACCAATGTTCAAATTGAGAGTCTTTTTAGGTTTTTTTTTAATTCATGTGAATTAAACTTATCATACAGAATGAAAACAAACATACTTTCTAAACAGAAAAACACAAGAAAATTTTACATATTATTGAACCAAATCCACACACAAATAAAACAAATAATCTTTCAAGAATTCCATTTTCTGATCTACTTTATGTCCAATTTATTGAAAATAACCAAATAGCAACATAAACTTACCAGGAAGGACTTCGAGGAACATTTCCCAATTTGCATTGATGGGAATGTCTTTCTCAAAACGTTGGTGGTCAAAAAAGATGGAACTGGGGTTTTTCCAACTCTTTTTGCGAAGGCGACACCTAAGGAAAAAGAAATATTTTAACTATTTATTTAAAGATCTAATGTACCTTTAAAAAATTCTCCTAGCCCCTATAATAACTTGTTTAATCATAGTTATGCGGTAAATTGCATTAAGTTATAACGTTTGACTAATTACACTGGACAACAAAATTTGAAAAAATTTCTGCGAATTAGATGAAAGTACCCAATTCTGAATGATTTCAACGTGCTAAACTCGAATATCACCTTAAAAAATAAAAGTTAGCTCTTGTTTTTGAGTTACGGTCGTTTTCTTCATTGCAATAGGATACGGCGAAATGCATGGGCGCACCTAACACAAAATTTATTAAAGTCCATTTTGTTTACAGAAACCCTCCTAAATTTTGCTCATACAGGTTTAATTTAATATTATCAACATGGGGTTGGTAAAAGATGATAATTTACAAGAATTTTTACACACATTCGCAGCTTAATACCCCAATAGGCAACATAATTGTTCTCACTTTAAAAGGTGCAGAAAAAAAAGAGCAATAAATTTCTCACATTTCTTCATGGTTGTTTTTAGAAGCTGTAGCATATTTAGCAGACGCATGGCTATTATCCTCGTTAAAACTATAAAAAATATTTTAGACTTTTTAGTAAGTAGTATCGTGTTGGACCGGACACATAGTTGAAGGAATGTTAGGCTATTTAACATTTAGCTTTTTCTAAATAACACCTCATTTAACCAATGAGATGATGCAGAAATAAGTCATTAATCTGATTTGTTGGTTCCCTTTTAATCAGAAAATGACATTCCGTTTTTTTTTCAATTAAATTTTATATAGCATACGGCACTATCTGTTGTCCCAGGTGAAGTCAAAGTGACAAATTTGCTACACAAGTTTAACTACATAAGTGAGGAGTCCCGAAATTATTCCTAGTCTCCCATCTTGAAACCAAAATACAAATGATAAGCATTCTTTACTTTTGCACAGTGATGACCCTTTTTGTGTTTAAAAAATTGCACTTTGCCGCAAATATAACAGAAGTTATTAGCTTTATTAATGCATTTACAAGGCATTACAGTTATTATATTTATTACTAATACTAATTTTTGATATTCTACAGCTTCTAAAACAACCAAGTGCGAAATACAAGGAATTTATTGCTTTTTATTCTGCACCTCTTGAGATGAGAACAATTACGTTGCTTAGAAGGGTTGTTTAGCTGCTAATATGGTTGCAAAAACCTTGAAAATTATCATTTCTTCCCACTCCCAGGTTGATAATATAAAATAAAATCTGTATAAGCCTCAAATTCGGAGGTTTTCTGTAAACAAAATTGACTTTAATTAATTTTGCGTTTGGTGCGCTCCTGCATTTCGCTGTATCCTATGCAATGAAAAAACGACCGTAACTTAAAAACAAGAGCTAACTTTCATTTTTTAAGGTGATATTCGTGTTTAGCACGTCGAAATCATTCAGAATTGGGTACTTTCATCTCATTCGCATTTTCACTGTTGACCAGTGTTATGAAAAGAAGGTTAAGGTATTATGGATTTCATTAAATAAAGAAAAATTATATTTTATTTTACGCTGACACATTATATTAATAAAAGTGTGCAAATTAAAAATCATAAATATTCTTTAAAAAAACATCTCTAACTTCTTTGGTTAAAAATATTCTTTGAGCTGAGTTACTTAAAAAAACACACAAAATATCAGTAATCAATGACAACTGAATGCTATCAAGAAGCAGTAAGTCTGTTTGCGCTCTCTCTAGGCCGAAAGGGGGGGGTGCATTTTCAACCATATTTGGTAATTTAGCAAATTAATTATTCAATGAAATGAATAAAGAATAGAAAACTATATACTATACATAAAATCCATTAGTTATCTATTGGTTTTGTTATTAAAAATAATACATACTGGAGCAGAAACCAAGATTAAAAACAAATGTAGCATGTGGTGACGATACAACAAATAACAAGGCATACATGGAGTTGCACTAGTCATTTGGTTTCGCCATCTGCAGACTGCTGACTCCCTACTTTCATCGATTTTGGAAGACATTATTATGTAGGAGGCTACATGCAGAACTTACCTGTTGAGGGGAATATCTAGGTTGCAGGTCTCTTTGATGTGTGGAAGAATTTCCTTTTTGGCTTTCAAGACAGTCATGCCCCTGACCAGAACCCATTCTACCAGGAACTTGATGGGCTAGAATGGAACAAACAGATATCAAAACAGGCCATGATGTGAATGGTCATCATTGTTTGTTAAAGAGGATTTTCTTAACAGCAAACATATGGTTTTATAATCCAAATGTATCCATTTTTATCAAAAAATGCAAAATTTAGCACATTCGGTTAATAGCCAGTGGCCTTAATTTTATACTGGCCGCTTTTTTGTAGTTACAGGCAGGCACTGGCATACTAGCAACCCACCAGCGAAATTTTTTTTTGCATAAAAACTAAGTCTTTTTTTTATTATTATCACTAAAACTCTAGTTTAATGTTATAAATTAGCTTATTTCACTTGACAAATATCCTTTCTGAATTTTACTGGTGGTTTTAGTGATTGGTGGTATGACATGGTAAACCTAGCCCACTTACAAGGATTTAACCAATCAAGAAATTATTTTCATTCCTGTGAAACTGTTACCACTCAAAAAATGAAATGCACCCATTTCATGTGTTGAAGTTAAACTTACACTTTATAAAAAAAATTCTAAAATAAAATTAGATGATTTATGAAAAATTTCTTTTTTTATGAAGTTTTGTGAGACTTTCATGATATGATAAAATGAAGTTTTACATTTTGAAAGTTGAATTTGTTTACAATAATATTATTATATTCCCAGATTACTAAAATGCGCCGAAAGGCTGCAAAATCTATGTATAGTAATTTTTCTCAATGGTTTAATATTATGAGCAATTCTAAGTTTCGAATTTATTTTTGGATGTTTGGAATTTTGGATATTTCCGATTTCTGAACAGCTCAAGATTTTGGATTCTACAATACGTGTAGTTTTCTGATTTCAGAGCTGCCGGAGTTTGCTGATCATTTAAATATTGGGATCTTTAAATTGCTCATTTTGACATTTAATCGGCACATGACGAGTGACGACCGCCAATTTTTGTCTTATCAAGGTGTACAAATTTTCACTATATAATCAAATTCACGATAGACAAACAATATGACTGTATGCTAAATATATTAATTTTGCATTAAAATATATTCATTATGCAGTTGTTTACCTCAGGGTCATTGATGGATAACCTGTAAATCTTCACTTTGTACTCTCCTTTACGAAGTGCTCGGCCAAGCTTAATGGTCAGCTAGAAAAAAAAAGACTCTTGTTAGGCAAACTAATTTGATCTAACATTTTAGTTGTTGGCAAAAAATAATTGATAATTCTACACACACAAAATATCTGCTGAATAAATAACTTTTAGACAATACATTTACTTAGATAGACTACCCACTAAAAACCAATGATTGCTAACAACTTCATAGTTTTAATGAAATTTTTAAAAAAATATTGTGATAGCCATATATTCATGAATACATTTTTTATTGGAATTAATTTTCAGAGTTATCAATTATAAGCATTGCAGTTACTAAAAATAAGTTGGAAATTTACTTACCCTACTATCTTCTCCATAGGACATTAGATTGTCAGAAAGTCTTGTACATTCAAACTCCTGGCAGTTTGAATATACACGGAAAATCTATAAATGAGAAGAATATCACTGACCAATATTTAAAAAATAAATATTTCGTACACAAGTAACTAATTTGAAAAGATAGCATAAAAATATAAATCAAGTTAAATAATGATATTTGCAAGATACAGACTTAAAATAAAGTTTTTAAAATTGAATTATACATCAATAAAATCTTCTAAATAAGATAGTAAATGTTTTACAAAAATAAATTAATTCCAAACAGTTTAATCTCACCTTAAAATTCTCTGCTTTTATACCAATATGTGGTTCAAGCTCTTTCTTAAGTTCCGCTAGAGTTGTTCGTTTGTCAACATATACTCTCAGCACTAGAAGCAAAATATGAATAGACAAATATATTATTTTAAATATATTTTTCTTTTAGGACATTAATTTTCTCACTTTGCAAGTACAACTTTTCATTGGATATTTTAGCCACACAATCCATTTATAGGCTGACAGTTGACAGTGTCAGACAATATTTTATATGAGTACCCAAAATTTTGGTAATAGTGCTCAATTTACAGTGCTCTTACACCCCTTTTTTATGAAAGGGAGAAACTATATTCAAAATGTCTAAGCAATATCTTTTAAACTATAATTCGAGAACTTACCTACACTTTTTAGTTTAAAATTTTCTGCACTCTTAAGACTTTTAATAAAAACAAAATATCAGTGATAAACTGGATTTATTGAACTTGTGGCTGCAGCTAACTCTTTTATTGATATTCAATAACATGATAATTAAAGCAAAGTTTGATAGTTTAATTTTAATTGTAGTAAACTTTTAAAGGAACCAAGGATGCTCACTACATTGGAGATTAACTTTCCTAACTTAACAATAAAAACGAAACATAAAATGTACTTTAATAGAAGGAGAGCAAATGTCCTTTAACCTTTAAGGTCAATAACAAGCCATTCCTCAACACTATTTAACTTAACATACAAATTCCATTCCATATTTTAAAACATAGGAACTTTTTATTCAGAAAAATCTTCAACTTGGCACATGATACAAAAGATTCATGAAGTAACCAACATAAATTATTGGCGTAAATAGTTTATTCGTATAAATTTACATGTTTTATGGGAAGAGGGCTACCTTCATCAGAACGGTAAACATCACACTAACAGTTGATGATGTAAATCTGGGAGGAAACTTGATATAAGGAAAGGGGTGTAGAGGAAGGGGAGATTATGAGCGGAAGGAAATGTGTTTGAAGCAAAACATTTTGTTGCTGTAAAGCTTTTCCAAATAGGGAACCAATTGATTTAACCTTCTTTTACGAAATTTTTACCAAACTTTTATGAAGCCTATCATATTTTTAAAAACCACAATATCTTAGTCAATTCATCTAACATGCCAGAGTTCTCCCCGATTCAGAAAAGCTTCATGACAACAGAATAAAGTTTGGTTTTGACCACATTTGCCTCCCATGCATACATCTCCCTCCATCTACCTTTACATCCCTTTCTAGATATCAAGTTCCACAGCTTCGTCTTGAGTTCCCAATGATAATTTACACTAATAAACTATTTGTGCTAATAATCTATGCAGTTTAATTCCGGTCCACTGTCCGGTTAATGCCGGTCCACTGGCGCAATGGTTAGTGTACTAGCTTTTGGAGCTGTTGGGCTCGGGCTCGAATCCCGGTAAAGGCATGGATGTTTGCATTCTTCAATAAATGTTGTTATTTGTCTATGTGTTTGTGGCGTCCTTCTTTGTGTGTCTCCTGTGACTGTCTCTTCTGGCGAGCGGGGTAATGGGCTATATAGCCTACGCCCATCCCTTCTAGAGGGCGCAATCACTGTCATTTGTCATTACCTCATGAATCTTCTCATCAGAACTTTTTACTAAGATAACTAATTAATTAATATTAATCAAAAACAACTACTCACTCTTCTCTCCCGTCTCGTAGTCTGTGTACGGCCATGCCTTGAAGAACCTCTCTCCCCCCACCGTCCGAACCCGGTCCTCTTCAGGGGAGGAGCTGCACCCACCGGAGAGAAGGGAGTCGCACTCCGGCCGGCCAACATCCGAGCCGGGAGAAGGCTCCCCACCCGCGGGGGAGTTGTTGCGGGGGGACAGCTCATCGCCCACCTGAGGTGGGAAAGAAAATGTCAAATGTACGCCACATATCAGTGTATGCGGAAAAGAGACCTATATCAAAAATACTGATTTTTAAGTTTATTTTTTCCATTGCATTGCATGATAGAAAAAAAATAATGATTCGCTTACTACATTCCAACTATTTTACCAATTGCTTTAATTTTGGCTTTGATTGGTAGGTGTTTAAATTTTGAATATATAGCAACTGGAAAAGTCATATTTGTGTGATAAGTCACTTTTCTGCGTACTGTGCGATATATAGTAGAACTTTGATTATCCGGTGTAATTGGGACCAGTTATAAGTCGGATAAACAAAAATTTGGGATAATAGAGAATTTCTATTAAATAGTAAAACTTAAATGGTACAGAGCACATCTAAAGCCGTGTGTTTCACAGGAACTAAATTTTTCCTTCACTTGAATGATAACATAATCAACAAGGAATCAATCAACATAATAAAATTAAAGCGATAAACCCAAACCAAGTCATCAAGACAACCAACTCACCAGGGTGCGTTCACTGTCAGTAAAACTGCTGCTGTCCTCTGAAGGATCACTGTGTGGGGGTTGAGAGACTGAAGAGTCTCCTGTTTCACTGTCTCCGAGACCTTCATCAAAGTCTTGGTCACGAAGGTCGTTGGGTCGTCGGAAAGGGTAGAAAGGGGCTTCCTTCACTCCTTTTTCTGTATCAACAGTATCTGGAAGTAGAAGCAAGTTGTATAGATTTGTTCAAGTTAAAAATCTATCAAAAGGTTATAACAGGTTTTAGCCACTTAAAGTTTGTGCCTTTCATGTTGCCTTGTAGCTGTCAAGGTAATCGGCTATAATGTTTTTGTTTGGAGCGTAATCTGAAGAGTGTACCCCAATTATAGTGGTTAATTTAAAATGGGTGAACCAAATATTTACCTTTAAACCTTTAACTTCTAAAACGGTCTGGACAGTCGTACTAGTAAGGATTCGATAATGCCATTCCTATAACAAGTTACGTAGCAAAAAAAGCGCTGTGTAGCGAAAGTGTTATTAATATCATTATACTATGTAACCAGGGTGTGAGAGATCACTTGTGGTTTCACTTGCATTGGCAATCTCGTTGAGAAAATTTTGATATTTGATTTTCAAAATACCAACCGAGAGGGAATGTTTTTGTTTTACTTCAAAATATGCTTTAAAAAATTGTTATTTGGTACTTTTCAGGAATTTCAGGACGATGTGTAAAAACTAAGGACAATTCAGGCCAAAAATATTTTTTCAGGAAATTCAGGACAACTACGACCCCTGTTTTTCAATATTTTTTCTAGTACAGAAGTATGTAAGCTTGTTTTGTGTGCAAGTGTGATTTTTTGCTGAGACTGTGCCAATATGAATTTATTTCATATATTATTTTTGAAAAAAAATTAGCATAACTAAACATGTATTATTTACTACTTAAACTTTGAGTTCATCTTCGAATTCAAAAGACTAATAATGTATTTGTTAAACAATTGGTCTTTTACATTAAAAAGATACCAATAATTTGCTTTACCTGCATTTTGATCTGCTTCTTCTTCACTACTCAGTTCATACTTGCCTTCGTCTGAAGCTTCATCATAAATCCTTAATCGATCCAAGTTAGCTAGGTTGGCTAAACAAAAATAACAGATTAATACTACTTATAACAATAAAATAATTCGCTGATTAAAACTGAAATTTCAGATTATATTATTATTTAGCTTTAGTATTTAAAGTATTTTTTCAAATGAATTAAAAACTAATATTACAACTGCATGTTGTTGTTGGATTACATTACTGTGGAATGGAGTAAGTTTGGTCTAGAAGGTAACTTTGGCCTAAGTGTAAAACCCTAGGAATGACTTTCTTCTTAAATAATTTTTTTACAAGACAGAAATGCCACTAATTAAAAAGGGCAAGCATATTTGTAAAAGGTAATAATATGAAGTAATTAGCTTCAATTGGGTGGAAAAAAGTCACCTCGTGCAACAATTTTTTAATCTCTTGGAAAGAATAAATAAATTTATAATTTTTTTTAATATATTTTTTATTTACAGTGCAATTTTAAATTTAAAAACAGATTATTTAAATCATAAATTAAAAATAGTTGTTTTTTTAATTTAATCTTTTTAATTTAAGTTCTTGAATGAACCATCTTGTTTTTACTGCTCAATACAATTGCAACTAATTTTTTGTAATTTACCATTCGATAATCTCTTATTTCTACTACCTCTTTTCATTCTATAATCAGATCATAATAATTTTAGGTATAGAAAAGGGTTATGAACATGCCTTGATCCATCTTAGGGATATTGATGTGTATGCAGATAGTGTGGGCATAACAGTCCATCATCCTCCACAATTTGGACTCCTCATAAGGCAAGTCTGCATCGACAGGATCCTCATACTCTACAAATACCTAAAAAAGTACATTGCAATTAAAACTTTTAGTTAAAAAGAATGATACCTAAAAAAATAACAATTTTGAAAAATTCAATTTTTGTTGTTGTTATTCATAAAGATATAAACTAATTGGCAACACCTACAGCACTGATTGTTAACTTATTTCAATGAAAGGGCTAAAATGTTTTGTTTTAGAGAAACTTTTATGTAGTTGCCAGGTATTTTCTTTTTAGGGGCAAGTTGTGGAGACTATAAAAAATATGCAAAAGATAAGTATGGAGGTTTACGGTGTTAAGTTAGCAATATGGATTTATCATATTGCTAAGTTAGTATAGCTAAGTTAGCAATTTCAAAACCATATTTAAAATATATTTAGCTTCTAAAAGAAAATTGTGAACGAGCTAATAATGTACTAACTTCAGTTATATTTTGAGATATTTTTTAGTTAAAGAAATCACAATAAATAAGTAAATTTAAAACACACTTAACTGTAGCTAATAAAAATGTTATTGATATACCTCTTTTGTATACAGCAAAGATTAAGTTAATTTTTAAAAAATATATTTTTAAAGTTTCAACTTACTTTGTTGCTTTTCCTAAATCCTTCACTGTAAAGTGTGCTATGAGGAACTTCAAGAAGTTTATACTCGTTGTGATAGGTCTCAAGAACCACTCTCATTTTGTTACCAGAAACACCAAGGGCCTAGAGAGAAAAAAAACATGCATTGTTTAAAATATTATCACAGTGAAGGACAAATTTTATACTAGTTGTTTGATTCATTTCTTAGAACAGTGGTTCTCAACCTTTTGTAGGTGGCGACCCCCTAACGCCACAAAATAATTTCGCGACACTCCCCTCCGTCCTTCACACACTGTACTCCTTATTAACTATATTTGGGTTATTGTTTTTTTATTTGAAGACATTAATTAACAATAGTATAATTTTAAATACCAAATACCATTAACAACTAATAACTAATGATGTTAGATGACATCACTAAATGGCATATCCATTGCTACTCCATGATAAATTGATGGAACTTTCATCAGACAGAATTTTAAAATTGGAGTTGGCAAGTAAAGAAATTCATAAATTTTGGTTGTCGAGAAGGCCTGAATGCTATGGTTTGGTATCTGAAGGAGTATCATACCCTTTGCCATGTCCTATCTTTATCTTTGCGAACTTGGCTTCTCGACCATGTTGAACTTAAAAACTAAATCAAGAAATCTTTAGACTGGGGAAATGACTTGATTATGTATGTGACAAGAATTGAACCAGACATTCAAAAAATTGTTAAATCAAAACAAGCACAAGTTTTTCATTAGCTTGTTGCAACATTAACGTACTAGAATTAAAATTATGTATTAAAAACATAAAAAAGTTGAAATGTAAATTAAAAAAGATATAAAGTAAAATACTATGTGCTGATTTTTTTCTTCCATTCTAGTTGTAAACTTATTGTATAAAACGCTACTTAAATATGTATTTTTTAAAAAACTTTTTGCGATCCCCCCCCCCCCCTAAAAACCCTTCGCGACCCCCTGGGGGACCAGTTGAGAACCACTGTCTTAGAATATTGATGAAGTTTTTCAGTAGCAAAGAAACCTTTCTAGTAGAGTACGGAAATCATAGAAAAGATTTTTTAAGTAAATTAACTAATATAAACATCAATCAACCATAAGGACATCGGATATTAAAAATTGGGACTGTGGAAGAACTTTTTTTAAGGTCCTGAAGAGGGAATTGGATTCAAAATTTTCCCTTCGAGGATGAATATACGTAAAAAAAATCAAATTGGCTATTTATCAACGCACCTGAGCAATCTGGCTGTACAATTCCTCCACTGTGTTGGACGGATGGCAACGGATGGTGGTGGGATGGATGGACACTTCGTCCTCCAGGTTCACAACATGCACTTTCACAGTGGTGCCTGGGAAGAGACATTTAAACATAAATTATCCATCTAGTATTTTTAAATTTCAATATGGAGTTAAAGTTAAAAATTACTTGTAGTTTGGAAGCAATATCTTCAGAGAATATACAACTATGCACTGTGATTAAAATAAGCGATTCTTGAAGAAAAAAAAAGCATTCTTGGGCAAAAAGTTGTATTATGTAAATTGACATGTTTGGATGAGAACATAAGGCACATCTCAACGGACCCACAACTCAGAATGAAAACAAAACAGAAAAAAAAACATTTGGTATGAGAAACTATTAGTCAGTCATTAATAGCCAGACTATAATTTCAAGTTTCTATGATAATTAAATAGTACTCTAACAGAATGCTATGCTCCATTTTTGCTGCCCAAGCTAAGTTTTGAGAATGAGTCAATGTTAATTTTTTCTTCACAGGACTGGGGAGGAAAGTTGGGGCTTTTTAAAAATTTAAGCACTGGACAGGAAATCGATTTTACAATTCATTATCTCAAATCATCCTTAAAAATATCAAAAGATCTATCGAACCAATAATAAAATAAAAAGGTGCATGCAATATCATAAATGCAGTTCTACAGCTGTAACAAATTAAACAGGAACTAACATGGAGGATATTCCCAACCATACACTTGCTTCCAAACAATGATTTATTGAGAAAAAGAATATTAATTAAAGAAAATAATTACCTCCAGGTTTATATTCCTGAAACTCTTCTTCTGGCTTCCTGATTTCTAGAAAGAGTTCGAACTTGTAGCTTGCTCTAGCTCCACCAAGAATATCCCCCATTTTGTCTTGTTCCCTGCCCCCGAAAGAACATTCTAGAGAGTCGGAGAATTCATCATATTTTACAAGGCGACAGCATTCCAAAGGAACAAGGTCTTCCAGCATAAAGATCTAGAAAAGGTATGAGGTAAAAAATTTAATGCAGTAAATATACCCATTTTTAGATACTGTTAACTTTTAAAAAGATAAAAGCAAAAAAATATAGAAAAATATTACATATGAAATCAGAGAAGAAAGTCATTAAACAATAAAATATTTTTACAGAGTTAATAGAATTTACATTTTTTAATAGAATTTTTTGACACATACGGCTGATAATAATCACAGTTAAGTATATACTTTTCTTCAGCTTGAAAGTAAATAATGCACACAATTACATAAAATACTCATACTTTTATAGCACATAAGTAAAGAAAAAAATTTGGGGCAAAATTACTGTATGGGCTGTTTGTGTGGCCTGCTGCAGGGTGTCATCTTTGTGGACTTTCAACTTCATCTCGATGAGACGTTGTTGTGTCGGATGTTGGCAGAATAACTTGATCTGTAAAGGAAATGGAAGCTTAAAGCATATCTATAGAAACATTTATTGGAAATCGTTTATTTTCCATAAAATAAAAAAAATATCTGGTGTTACAATACAAATGAAGAGTACAGGGGAAGAACCGCTTGATTAAGAGTCTATCCGTAATTCTGTCTGCTTGGCGGACATCGGCGACCGGAAACCGGTTTTTCATTCCCGGTACAGACGTGTGACCTGTAACTACTGATCTCTGGCGTGAATCAGGGTTGACGCGAAAGATAAATAAAGCAAGCAACCAGCTGTTTCTTTACACCAGTTTAGGCGATATTTGGCTATCCTCCCCAAAGTGGCTATTAAAGAAAACCTTTTACGAAATAAAGAGGTTCTTCCCCTGTACTCTTCAAATGGGATTCCTTTATTATGCCACATTATCTACACATGAAAAACACACAAATCTGCAACAATTTTAACAAAATTAACCAATGATAACACGAAGTATCTTACATAATAACAAAAATTTTAACCTAACGCCACTAAAGCTCAGTTAATGTATTCATAAGTAAAGAATATAATAACAAAGTGTTAGGAGAAATAAAATTAAATTAAAATTCCTAACCAAAATGTACAAAGATCACTTTTTCAATCAATAGCACAGTTTTGTGATTACCAATTCATGAGAAGAAGTACTGTCAGGTGCCTATCAAGTTTAAATAATTGTTTGTAAAAGTTTGTTTCTTTGTTGTGGCATCTCTCCTGTCTTCCTTGTAGAATTTCGAAAAATAAAAGATGGCTGAAGGTTTAAAAAGTAACCGTTTTTAGCTTGTTCTTTTCATTAAGATAATATATCATATCTTGTAAATTTCATCCTTGCCGCGAGAAATTTTTAGATAAAAGTCTATTTATATTAGTGTGTTCAAAGAATAGCTTAGTTTAAGAGTGAGGAAACAAATTTACTGCCGTCTGTTTTATCAAGAAAGTTGGAAGCTGGGTTGAGCTGGAAGACTTTGACAAGTACAACATCAAATAAAAAATAAGAGAATTATCAAATAAGTTTTAGAATTACTTTGCACATAGCTTTATCTATCTCCCTTTGTACACGGTCCCTTTCTTCTTGTTCTAACATACACTGCAGAAGGGCCTGGGTATGCTCAGGAAGATCTTCCAACGACACAAAATCTGAAAACGAAATGTGTCATTTAAAATAATTGTTTGAATATTTAACACAGTGAAAGGATTACATTTTGGATTAAGATGCATGCATTGGACTTTCAATGTTAGAGATATGATTACATTGTACATTTTAATTGCAAGAGTTTATATTTATGTTTAGGAGGGAGGAGGGGCAATTAAGAAGAAAGCAACTCAATTTGAAAAAAGAACCATTAAATAAAGTCAAGCTGATAAAGAACTACATCCTCAAGTAACCCCTTCGCCACTCCTAATAACATGATGGCTGTTGGAGGCAGAGTTTCAATAGGTAGCCTCTAGAGAGCGCTGTATACTACATTTATGGCATAAAATATTTCATTTAAATAAATAGGAGAGGTATTCAGCAAAAAATTAGAATTATTTAGAATAAAAGTAATAATTAGAAGCCTCTAGAGAGCGCTGTATACTACATTTATGGCATAAAATATTTCATTTAAATAAATAGGAGAGGTATTCAGCAAAAAATTAGAATTAGTTAGAATAAAAGTAATAATTAATAACTTCATAACACACTGCATTTAAAGTACGAGTTACAATATTATAGAATATAAAAAAACTATCATTTGAATCATAAACAGAAAAAGGTAACAAACAACAAGGACATGCATACATATGCTAAAACAAAACTATAACTCTTAAAGTTTAGGCAAATTTACCTGCATTTTTCTTTTTGTCAATTTGGCGATACATGAGCATGTAGGCATTGGTAGAACTGAAAAAAAAAGCAAAAGAAATTTAATAAGTAAAAAAAAACAATACCTGCATTCATGACAAAACACCATTAAGTTTAAATTATGAAATGAGCATGCATATACATAGTAAGAAATAGAGAACTTTACAATGAACTAGAATTCCAAAATGAGTGCATACATTTAAAACACAATATGTTACAACCCAATTTGTAATTTTTAGAAGATTTGATGCTACTCTAGTAAAAATCCACATTTTGAATTGGAGTGAAACCCTTTGTTTGCAAGTCACTAAAATATTATTCACAATGCACATGCATAGAAACAGTTTTGCAAACTAAAACTTGCGTTAACATAGAAATTAAAAATTTTCAGCTACTAAAAACTATTGATTATTATACAAATATTTTATTCGAACATCGGTAAAATATATAGCTAAACATCTATTTTAAAACTAGATAAAATCTTTTTTGAAAAAAGGAAAACCAACAAATAGGTTATAACTTTTTTATAATTGCAAAAACATTATAACCAATCATTTATATTCATGAGTTAATAATGATTTTGTTTTACTTCTTAAAAATATTCATTTAATAGTTAAATAGTTTAAGGAATACTGACCTAGAGTATGCACTAGAATAGTATCCTCTTGCAGGTCCACCTCCATATGTTTTTTGAATATCTTCTTGTGTAATCTGTCAGACAAGGTGTGTAAAGATACGTGTTAATTACAGAAAACTTGATTTGTGTTACATTTGAAATGTCATAATTAGATTCATCAAAACTATTTTAAGACCTAGATCCTCTGAACATGCATAACCATTAAGTCAGAAAAACATGTTGTTATGCAAATATAGAATTTTGCAGTAAAGGAAAATAATATTAGTTAAATAGTCTGAAAGAGCAATAAACAATAAATATTTTACGTGTGTATTATAATTAACTTATGTATTTTACTATTGTGCAATGATTATGTGTAAAAGTGGAACAAACCTTAGTGACTTGAGCATCATTGAAACAATACCATTCTTTTGTCTTGAATGACCTGAAGTGAAAAAGCTTAATATTATAGTTTTTTTTATTTAAAGATTATATACAGATAAATTTTTAGGTGTGATAGTTATTTTAACTGCATGCCTTGATTACATGTTGATAGTCTTTTAAAAAATGTATAACAAGAATAAATTATTAAAAAAAAATTAAAATAAACTTCAATCTGTTTTTACTCAAAATGAATACAATAATTAATTAATATTTTCTAGGAAAGTATTGAAGTTCTGACCTCAAAGTATTAAATAATAATTAAAAACTTATTAGAAATAAGGTTATTAGGTAGGTTAGTAGGACAGTAGGTTATTAATAAAAACAAATCAGCAAAAAATATTTTTAAAAAGTTTTAACAAATTTATTTGACAATAAAACTTTCTTACTTTATGTAAGCATAGTAATGACCTCCATTTGCACTACCAGAATGTACCATTATAGAAAACAATTCATATACATAAGGACCCTGCAGGGGCAAATATATATATTATTTCTCCATAAATCATATGCAAAAAAAAAAAAACCATTAGACAAATCCCAACATTTATAAACATTCAGAAGTGCCGTTGACTAAAAGGCAAAAATTCAGAAGTGACAATGACTAAACCATAAGGCTATAATTTAAAGGTTAACTTCCTTGTATGTAAAGTAACTGGGTTTGATACAGCTAAGTTCAGTTCTCAAGCCAGTAAAAATAGGCTGCAGCCTAGATTAGCAAATTTTGAAGTAGGGGACAAAGGAGCAATTTATTCAAAAGAAACATTTATTATGTAACTATTAAAAACATTTTAGGGTTATCCAATCTAGATGAACTTTATGTTTCAAAATAGATGAAAACCCTTATTAATTCAATACATTTGTTTAAAAAAAAATCGTGATATACACTTAAATCCTGTCCTGACATTTAGTTGAATGGTATCGGCTGGGTTAAATTTCTTGAAACAGGTAAGACAGAGGCATCAGACAAATTAGTACCTCTTCTTATTTTTACGCATAATTTAAAATCTAAAGTGACATACATCAAACAGCCTTACCTTCTGCAATGCCTTCTTTACATTTTTTTCACTGAAGCAAAGATCTTCTTCAGATCCTTGGGACTCTACATCAATGCCTTCATCATCATCTGCTTCATCTTTTGATGAGGCAGCTGAAGCTGCAGCAGCAGGAGCTTCTTCTCCAACAGCCTAGAATTAAAGATTAATTTATAATGATTCCGCAATTAATTAAAAATAGACTTGATTGGTCAAAACCAGGGTTTGGAAAGTTATTTTTAAAAAGAAACTCTGTTACAGTTGCTGTTACTTAATATGTAAAGTAACTAAATATACAGTTTCCTTAAGAAATTTCAAGTTATAACAAAATTTGATATTAAAATCGTTTTACATTTTTACCCAAGGGAACCAAGTTTAAAGAAATAGTTACAATAAAACAAGTTGAGAACAAAAACTCAACATTGTCAAATGTTAAATTTTAAATAATAAAATTTAAGCCGCACGCCGAACTTCCGGAAATACCCGTGAAGAGCAACGGAAAAATTAACAAAAAATTGCGTAAATATCAACATATATTGCTCAGACACTAGTAATTGCTACTGTTTCGACTGTTTTAAAGAACATTTTTAAATATATATACTTACTTCATTTTCTGACTGGATAAATTCATTGAGAGTTAAAATTTCAGGAAAGGAAACCCTAAGAGAATATAAAGTATATGAATTTAAGCAAAACAAGTTCATCGATTATCAGGATACAATTTAATGAAAAATAGACAATTAAACTGGTGCTCAATATATCAGTAAACTAATTAGGAAAACAAATATTTTGTACACATAGACCTAGTAAAGATACGGAACTATTTATAAATTGATACTTAAGAGAATTGCAGGCCATTTATGCTTTTGAATATTTTATGAATTGATTAGATGTATTGAAACCTCTATTAAGAAATATTTTTAAAGCTATTTTTTAACTATTAAAATATGCATTTCATATAAAAAAAAATTTAATTGGAAAAATAATTAATCACCATTACTTCCATGCCCTATTCTTAGCTTTGTAAAGAGACAACTTAGAAAACCTATGTTCTGTTAAGTTAAAATGTTCATAAGAAAACAGTTTTTCAAACTAAGTTCTTCAGGACCATTGAAACTTGGTAGGAGTTAGATTGAAATTTTCAATAATAATAGATACCTGTCATTTAGCTTGATACGATGCATGGTGGCAGGATCAAAATCAAATCTTTTCATCTGCAACGTGAGGAGATATGGGAAGCGTACGAACTTCAGACCCTTGTGAGCATCGCACTTTTTCGCACACACACTACAGTGGTACTGGTTGCTACCATCGAGAGTTTCAGGTGCCACAAATGCACTTAGGGCTTCCATCTAAAAATAATGTACACACATTTTTATTTAGTATACAAAAAAAATTACTTAAAAGCGAATCTTGCAGGTTTTTGGTAAATAGGAAACTACTTTGAATGAAACTGAAAAAACTTTATACAAACATGAAGATAATTCTTTGTTGTTTACTGTATCATCTTTTGTGTTATGATTTAATAAAGTTTCCAACATGTTTTTAGAAAAGAAAAAAAAATCTTAACCATCATTGAAAACACACATTCTGTGGCTGCATTGTGTGACATCGTAGATCAAAATCATTTACAATTAAGCACTTTTAAATCAATTTGGGTGATTAAGGTGTCATATTTTTAAAAAATTTATTCACAAGTGCGAACATGTGCCGAAATTTCAAAATAAGTTATCTGATTTAAATAGTGTTTTTTCACATTTCATGACCACCATGAAAAATTCACACTGATTAGGAAAAAGATATGTTTGTACCGTTGAAGCAGGTATCTTATCAGGTAAGCAACAAGTAGTTAGCAGGTATTCAAGAAACTTACAACACTTGTGTAGGCTTGACTAGAACCAAATGGACGGACAACAAGTGGTACATCTAGAAATGTGTCCTCTCTTGCACTCTCGTTTCCACACTAAAATAAATAAATTTACATTAAACTAAACTGAGTGTTAAAAAAATAAATAAATCTTTAAATATCTAAGTGTTTAATAGTACTCATATGTTTAATTTATATAATACAAAAAAATAAATGGTGATGACAATATCTAATGGTATTTTGTTTTAACAATTAAATTTCCAAAATGTAACTTGATGATCATTTATTAAAGTTTCGACAGCAAGCTCTATTTCAGTCCTTTTTAATAGTTTTAAATCACCTTCTGCATTTTTTTTATCATCGAAAAAAAAATTATCAAATTCTAAGAGTAATTATTTTTAAAACTTTAAGTACAGTTTTTTTTTTTTTTTTTTTAGCCATCAAATGTTATTTCTGACATTTTAATATGTGTATCATATTAAATTTCCCAAGAAAATAAAACTATATCTTTTTTTATTTCATAAAACTCAGATCAGGAAAAACTATACTCATACAGATTCGTTCCATGCTTGACGGATTCAAATTCTAAAAACTTGTTTTAAGATAAAATAGCAAATTTGTAAAACATGATTGTTAACAATAAAATAACTTCTAAACAGAATCGAACAAATAATTCCAATGAAAAATTACCTCCAGGCACTTGACATAGTCCTTTAGCCTCCCCTCATAGAGGCGAGAGATGAGATCTGCTTGCTGTGTGTTTTTGAACTTCTGCTCCAGGGCATCAAACATGACACGGCACAGTTCCTGAACATCATGTTGTTGCCATGCTACCAAGAGAAATAAATTTAATATACAATAAGACCACTCAAAATCCAACAGTCACGGACTGACAGTTTTGCCCATTATTCAAAAGTGTCATTATTGGGATTAAAAATTAACCTTCGATAGGATAAGCAAATTGGCTGAAGTGTAAACTTCTTTTCAATGCAAAGGAATTAAATAAGAATTTTTGACTGAAAATTTATTTCTTAATTTTTTTTTCATTTTAATTCAGAAGTAAACAGTTATAAGTGCTTTCCATGCTCCTCCATGCTTTAAATTTTAAAAATTATATATATTTCATTTATGATGGGTTATAAAATTTGAAAAACTATGTGTTTTGCTGGAAAACCTGAGAGTTAGGTGACGGGTTTAGGTCTCTGTATCCCTCGGAGGGTTTGCACAAAAACATTCATCAATAGTGAAGGGGTGAGGATACTATATTATTAACATAACAATATAAAATGTACTTTCTGTATATTACTTCTTAGGAATTAGCTTTATTTTGAGAAACTCATGTTAAAGTACTACCAGCGGGTGACCGAGCTCTGCTCGGAGAAAATAGGTATCGAAGCTAACTCGAAGATTTAAATTTTCAATTGTGATTTATCAAAACAATCATACCATGAGAAAATTTGTGAAACCATTGGTGAAAAGATAACCGGTTAAAGTTAATGTGACCAGATTTTCAAAATCAAAAAGTGGGACACTCCATCACCCCCCCCCCCCCCCCCTGGGTATTTTTTAAGTATTTTTTTATGCACATAATAGTCCCTTCACACAATGACACACTTGGTATAGGAAAGATAAGGAAGGCGGCGCGTTCAACAGCAGCAGTGGCTCCAGGCAAACAGAAACCATACTCCACCAATTTGTTGATGACTTTAGCTTCATTTAACAATTTCTAAAGACGTCATAGCGTTCTACAACGATTATTCATAAGAAAAGTCCATTTTATTTACAATTTCCTCGTTTTTCGGGACTTTGCGGGACTTTTACAAAAAAGCGGGACTGTCCAGCCAAAAGTGGGACGTCTGGTCACATTAGTTAAAGTGCACCATTGTAAACAAAGTTAGAGTTTGGAAAGGGAACTATTCTATACAAAGGTAAAGTTTTAAAAGTCATAGGAAATGAAATGTAATTGATAATTGGCGTTTCGTTGAAAAGCAACAAAAATGTCGAAATGTGGTAAACATTCCATTTCATACTTCATTCAACTCGATAGGTATAGCAACCATACGTTAAATTTTCAAGATCGCCAAAAATCGCCAATGAACAGAATAGAACTAAAATCGTCTGCTGATTGGAACTAAAAAAATATTCATGTTACCATTTCTGTAAAACTCAATAAAGTTTAAAGCAAGGTTGAATTTATTTAAATTTGAAAAATTAAAATCTTAACTAAACATTTATAGCTTAAGCAGAGGCTTATAGCTTTAGCAGATGGCATCACGAAAGTAGCCATTATGGCGAACTAATGAAGTTTGAAAATATCATATCTATAACTCCGAACTGCTTGACCGTAGCGCTTCAAAACCTGTGCCAATCGATTCGTCGTGGCCAAAAACCCCAGACCCCTAAGTTTACCGGAGTTTATTAATTCTGGGGCGATTTTCGACTTGGGTCCAATTCCTCGTATTATAGTATAAGATTTTAAATAAGAATTTAATTGAAATTATTTTAAGTTGGTAGAATCATCTTGTCATTTTTACATTGAAGTCCTGCTCCTCAGTATAAATGGTTTAAACGGTTACCTTATATAGTAAAAATAACATCAGTTTTCACAAAAATTGGAGCTAACCAAAATGTTATAATCACAGCATAAAAATTACATTAACACTCTGAAAGTCATATTGTTATTTGACTGCCATAGTAGCAAACTGCTTGTTTTTAAACGTTTTTCCTTTTTCAATCTTAAGAGTTTCAGCAAAACAAAAACAAATTGGGGTACACTGTTAAAGTTAAGGTGTTTCTTATGAAAAAAGAATCCTGAAATAGGCAAGAACCTAAAACCATAGGATCCAAGTCAAGCATTAAGTGTTCGATTCTTCTTAAAAATGCGGAAGCCAAGAATAGGCGTAATTCCATTGAGGGACACAAAGCCATTGTTAACAGTCTTTGAAAAATCACCGATAGGCTGAGAACTCTTTCAACAAAAGTTCAATAGAAGTTTTACTATATTTTTAAATAAAGTCCTTAATCTGTAAAGTATGTTCTGTTACTGCTAAAAAACAAAATTAGAATTTATTAATGATCATTAAGACTTGAAGTAGTAAAAATATATTGCTTTGCCACCATGATTTCAAAAGAAATAAATTTGAGATATCTTTAAATAAAGCAGCAGTATCTGAGATGTGTTCTGTTAAAACTTGAAAAATTAGAGTTAACACTGAGAAATCATCCTGTTATTCTAACAAGCTTAGTGACTGATACTTATTAATATGTAGTAAATACAGTTGAAAAAGTATGATAAATAAAACCAAAAGGTTGCTAAAAAATATTTTTTAATAAATCGCTATAGACATAGCATGTGTTTTAAACTTTTCTTTTACCTTCACTGCTGTCCCAGCCAAAACTTGTAGTGAGATCTGTAGTACCAACAGCAGGCTTTGGAGAAGTCTAGAATAAATTAAAAAAGTTTTTTGTAGTTTTCTTTAAGATACTAAACAGAAACAAATATAAATATGTATTTAACATTTTCTGTCCACTTAACAAATATGAATGTTACTAAAGTGTCAAAAAAGGATAACCTACAATTTCAAGTAAAAATACTTAAGAATGTTATTAAAAAAAACGGTTTTGAAACCTAATACTGTAAAATTTTAGTAACACTTTAAAAATTTCTTTAAGTACAGTAAAACTTCTACAAGAGACCACCTCTATTAAGCGACCACCTCTGCAAACGGGCAATTTTTCAAGGCACCGATTTTTCCCCCTATACGCTTAGTGTTAAAAATACCTCTCGGACGGACCAGACCAACCTCCGGTTACGACCACATTACATGTCTCATCCGGGGGTGACTTTTCCAAGAAGTCTTGCTTTCCCGCAGCTACTGGTCATTGTTTGCCCTTTTCGTCCTTTGAGTTACCTTCCTCCATATTATCGCACGGAAGAGTTAACCAGAATGAAAAGTTTGAACAAATTCAGCCCTCTCCCCCTTTTTGCTGTTAAAAGGATCATTTCAAAAGACCCTTCCACGAATTGCATGAGTTGTCAATAGGAAGCTTCTTTCACTTTACTGCAGTTAACAATTGCAAGGTAGGGCCATCCATTATGTACGTTGACATCCCTAGCCTAAGTAATGCTTGGACACGCCCTTCCAAAAACAAATCACTTTGATCGTTGTCACACAAGCAAGGGGCTTACTCTGATGGCAAGGAGTTTAAATCGTCGCACTAGAGCTACTTGAGGGTTACTGGCGTCGGGCGTCGTAATTTAAAAGGAGCTCAAGAAACTCACAGAATGGAGGAATACCTGTGAATGTTAAATTTGCGAAACATGAAAGACGTTTCAATAAATTGTCTTTTTACAAAACCAAAAAAACAAAATGAAATATGAGGTACTTTCCAAAAAATTGAGAAAAAAATTACCAAAAAGATTTTTCTTCTTATTTAAAAAGATTGTAAACTTAAATGTGTATTGTAAAAAAAAGAGGACCTCGTTTTTGGATATTATTAAAATAACCAAATAAAATGATGAAAATTGTATCCTTTTTTTAAAATTTTTACTACTAAACCATTGTTTATAAAATTGTTTTGAAATTTAAGCAGCTCAGTGAGGAAACTTCTCAAAGAGACCACCCTCCCTCAACGACCGATTTTCCTCAGAACGGAGGGTGGTCGCTCCCGAGAAGTTTTACTGTACCTGTAATTGTAAAAATAGTTTTTGAAGCTGATACGGGATGCTCTTTGTTCCATCTTCTTCAGTTCCATCGAATTCCCACCTAAAATGGAAACAAAAAGAATTCAAGCATAAACTTAATAATTTAAAAGCTTTCTTTAATTTGTTACAGAGAATATAGCTTTGTTTCAATTTAAGCTTCCCCAATATGTTTATAACATAAAAAAGTGGAAAGTATTATAATCATTTAGTCTGTCCGTCACCAACTTTCAAGTGTGATACTTCAAAATATTCTGCACATCAAAATTAGAAGACATTGAAAATTTCAGAAAAAATTCAAATTCAAAGTACTTTAATTATTAAAAAAAACAGCTAAATTTAATTCTCATTTAAAAAGCATAAAAAGCCATTTTTATTAGATTTAAATAACTATTGGCATTCACAACAATGGCTCCAGAAACTATATTTCTTTAATCAGTTTTAAATGACGTCAAATATATTTCACAAAGAGAATCTTTGTGAAATATTTTGAAATGTTTTGCTTCCATTTCAAAGCGATTAATATTGGAGATTTATTCTTTGAATATAAATTAATTCAGCAAACAATAACAAATAATTATTGTTAATCACCATTAAATTAATGGCGAGAAGACTTTGGTTTGAAGACCTGAATTGTAATTGTAAGCAAACATTTGTTGCTAAAAGTGTATTTTTTATACAATGTCATAGTAATAAAATACAGTTGATACCTTTAATTTTGGTGAATAATTGTTTACAATTCAAAAAGATTGCTGATTCCCAAACAAACAGTGCATTAATTGTTTGTATACTCTTAATTTACCTGTACAAGGTGTTTCTGAACTCGGGAGTCATAAAGAGAGTCTGGAGCAAGCTATTGAGATAGCATGTCATGGCTTGGTTAACCAATCCAACATAACCTACAACAACAAAACTCATTTAATTATAATCCCTTAAGAACACTCAAATATAATGGTATATAATCTTACAGACATAACTATGCATGGCTATAATCTTTCAGATATATATACATAAAATTAAAAAGTAAAAAAAAATCTCAGCTAGCATATCTACAAAAGTAAATACAGATTTTCATTTGCATAGAAAATGAAGGAAAGTACATAACTGCTTTAGATAGTTTATAGAAGACTATCTTAAATAAACAGAATAAGTGAATATGACAAAACTTGTAAAAATTATAAAATAAAGAAATTAAGTACCTGTAGCGTCGTATATCTATTTTTAAAATTATTTTAACACATAAATTTAAAATATACATGCATTCTATTTAAAAATTTTGCTTAAGTCAATTAAATTAATAAATAACCACTGAAATATCACGACAAAATGACACACCTGTACTTGAGGAGTTGTTACAGGTATAATTTAATTCTGAGGTATAGGGTGGTGGGGCAGGGGGTGGCACATAAGAGGCTCCTTCCTCTACAGTTTCCTCTTGGCTACCATTATCATCAGGAGGCTAGACAGAAATAGATAATTTGGTAGACATGCATAGGCATAAATAGACGTAGGTAGACATAAATAGCCCGTTAAGACCGGCCATCAGATGGCGCAGATTTAAAATTATGAGACAAAATTTGGAATTCTATCGGGAAAAAAAAGTTAAGCAGCATCAATGCCAGCAACTCCTTAAAAATAAAGTCATTTTTTATACAAATAACGAATGGTACAAGTTAGTTGCTTCGGTATCAATATTTTTGAAGAGATTGAACATTCTCTTTTACACCTGCACGATCGTGATAGCTTGGTAGGAAAGGGATACAGACATGATTTTAGTACACATATATAGAAGAAGACTTAATTGGTAATCCTATTATATGGCATGAGATTAATCCTTGTTTATCTCCAGATTTGTATAACTTTAATGTCAGCCTTTTAGATGGATAACATATATGAAGGGTGTACAGTTGAGATAATTATCAACTCAAATCTCACGTCCTCCAAAGTAAAACTAAGGTATAGGGTCCAGACCATTCATTGGCAATTTTCAACGATCTTAAATTGAACTGGAAGAAGTAGCAAATGAAAGAGCTTCTATATCTCAATTACACTTTGGAGAATGCGAGTATTTCAACAAGACTGTTCATTTAAAAATGTAGTCGCAAAACTGGTATCATTGAAAGAACAACTGACCCAGACCCTTCATTTGTGACTTTGGGCTGGCCATTAGACTGGGCATTAGACATTTTACTTGGGCTGGCTATTGGAGATTTTGGATAATGCAAGTTTTGCAGCAACACCCTTCATTTCTTGGCAGAAATTTCAGTCTCTATAAACTTCCACTATTTCACTGTATTTTTAATTTGAAATACAAAAAGCCATAATGTTCAACAAAAGCAAAAAAAAATAAAATAACAACACTTACATCAATCTTTAGTGGAGGCAGATTCTTCTTATTTCCAACTATGAGGTTATTGTGCTTATGGTTCCCAAAGCGAAATCCCAACTCCTCAAGAGTTTCTTTCTCATAACGATGCACTTCCACCTGCAAGAAAAAAGGGAAAACTGCATTAACACAAGATTATAGTCATCATTTGACATTTGCTTACTGTTGAAATTTGATTGGACAAATAATTCACGCTATGTTGAAGCCACCAGCTGTTGATCGCAATTTGTCTTTGCTGAGTGGCAACACTTTCTTTTCTAACAACTAACAACATGTGAAGTAAAAATTTGTAAGTGCATGCGAGAAGTTTGTCTTAATTTAAAATGCTAAGTAGCAGTACTTTCTTCAAATTTATCTGAGCAAGGAATAAGTTAAATAGAAAATCTGCAATCTAAATTTCTATTACTTACTACATCTTTTTCACATATCCGTGGAAGTACAAGCTCAAAGGAGCCTTCCTCGTACCGCAATCGCAAAGCAACGTCTGCTATTAGCTGAGCAGCACTCGTTGACGCTGGAAGATTCAGCACCACTCTCTGTTTGCCAACCTAAAAAGGATCAATCAAACTAATGATATAATTATTGGCTGCTACATTATAAAAATGTTCAGCGTTCATTGTAAATTATTTCAATTTTGCCAAAATGTTGCAGGCTACAGTTGATAAAAAAATTCCTTTTAGTTCAAATATTAACTTTTTTTTGCGAATAGCTAAGTTAGGTTTGAATTATCGTTGCACTAGAGCTACACGAGGGCTATTGGCGACCGGCGACGTATTTTAGAACCACAGTCAGGTGATGAGCCAACACCTGAATAGGCACCCAAAGCAACCGTTAGGGGCGACATCATATGCAGCGTTAGGACTTTGAAGGATATTACATGAAGGTGATACGATTTAACGTGCACTCCCTCACACAGGGTTATTCGTCGGACATTTTTGACTGCACGGGCCGGCAGCTATGTTTGCGAATAGCAACTAGTTTAGTTGAATTTGAATTAGATAGCTACATTTAATTTTAATGTAGTAAATATTTCTACCTGTCCAGTGGACATGTCCCGAATGATGCATAGAGCTCGCGGTTCATCTTCCGCCGTAGTTGCTGTGGCACACATATCCTATTGAAAAAACAATGAAAGAGCAATTAAAAAGGTATAATCCTGAGTGCCACTCCTTAAAATTTACAAGACTGAACTTTTAAAAAGTAAAAAAATTAATTTTAGAAATAAAATATAGCATTACCCCTTCAATTAGCAAATAAAACTTCAATGTAACTAAATACAGGGTTTCTGCCAAAATAAACAGTCTCGAATTCATGACTCTTTCCATGACTTAATAGCAGTTTTTCATGACTCCATTAATCACCCCCCCCCCCCTAAAAAAGACATCCATCTAAAATTGACTGCACATAGTAGCACATGTGATGTCATAGCAAGAGCCAGTGCAAAATATAAAAAATATTTGCATTTGAGAAAAAAATCTTAATATGCCTGCTGCACGTTCGGCTTTTTTTTAAAAGTTTTTTTAAAAAGACGGAATTCTGTCCCTCGGACGGAAGAGTGGCACCCATTGGTATGATAGAAAGGTATTGTTTAAGACAACTGTTCCCAACCTGGGTGTGATTGCCCCCTAGTAGGTGATTTGTATTATCAAAGGGGCAAAAAATGCTTGAGGGGTGATCAGGGGGCGATGAGTATTCAAAGGGGGAAATTAAAATAATGTTGTGCCTTTGTACAGTAAAACCATTCTCCAACCATGACCAAACCAGCCAATTTTTACTTTCATTTCTCTTAAATTTTCAAGAAACCAGTAAAATTATCTTAGTTAATTATTTCACTTTTGTTCTTTACAAATATGTGTTTTAGGTTTTTTCTATTTTATTAAAAGTGACCCGATAAAGATTCTTAGGTTTTTCTTTATAAATGATAGTAAGTGTTATAAAACTGTTTTATAGTTGCACCTTAACTCAAAATTATTAGACATAACATGAAAATTACAAGGGGGCGATGGGTGTTAATCAACCTAAAGAACGAGGTGATGGTCCAGAAAAGGTTGGGAACCATTGGTTTAAGACATTGTATTGTATATTACATATAAAGGTTTTGTGTAAAACATCCCAACTTATGAACATAGCATTTATGCCTTCAAGTTCAGAGGAAATCACTGAGTATGGAAACTCTCATATGAAAGAAACATGCAAAATGTTTGGACTGAACTCTTACAATGTAAATATGGAATGGGGGGGGGGGGGGGGGTTGAAATCTGTGATTTGTTCTCACTTCTAAAAGAAAACTGATTTTTGGAGACTGAGGAACATGCTGGAAAGTGAATCATTACAACACTAATCTGTAATGAAAACACTTTTAAATATTTTATTATGCATTCCAGCTAGTAATGCTGATTTTGAAAGAGTATGAAGCAACATGAAAGAAATCATAGGAATGAGAAGTGGGTCTATGAAACGGGAGACTTTACAAGCACGGCTAAGAGTGAAGCGTAATGGGCAAAGCATTTCGAAACAAGATTTTAGCGGTGCCATTAACTTATGGAGGGGAAATTCACTCAAAAACAATCGTGGGCGACGCCAAGAATTCTCCCAAACTAATAGTTGAACTTATGTACCATAAAATAATTTTCTCCTTTCAATAAATAATGGCTAATTGCATAATACTTGCATAGTTGGATGTTCCTTCTTTTTTACTGTCAATATTTTCATATTAAAAATTTCTTTTGTTTTGTGGAAACTCGCACTTTCTTTTCATCGTATATACTTAAATTTAAAACTGGCTACTAAATATGCAAATGTGGCTGGTCATTTATATATCAAGTCATGTATTCCTTTCAATTCAATATTCGATGTTAAATACCCATAAAGTGACTGAAAACCAAGAGTGACCTACCAAGTACCAAGTCTGATGAAATTATGGGTTTAACAATATAATTTTCTTATTTAAATTACAAAACATAATTCATATTTTAATTTTACTGGATTGTTTGAAACACCACCCTAAACAATTGTTTTTACTTTCTTGCTGCATTATATCAAAATAAGTGACAAGTGCTCATAAAAAAAAACTAATTTTTCTGAAGATTTATAATTTTTTTTTATGTAAATGATAAACTTTCACAGTAAAGCAGCCATTTAAAATTATGATTAATTGCTGTTCTTAAATAAGCATGCATATTTTTTTTAAAAAAATGTGAACATATCATGAATCTTTAAATAGCTTCTTTAAACTTAATGTTTATTGCAATAATGTGTATTGAAATATGGTTACAAATGCAGTATTTTAAACAAACTATTATATAGAATATATATTAGCACGACAACTAAAACCATGACAACACCAGATAAACAATTATATTTAAACTAAAAAACAGATAACAAGGTATTTGATAAATTAAATATCAACATATCACTAATATCAAGATTAACTAAAAGCGAAAGCGCAATCAGTAGTTACAAAAAGATAACAAACAGTGTCCTTGGATAAGAAAATCCTTTTATTCAAAAAAAAAAGAAAGAAAAACTAAAACCTTTCAACTGTCATGAAAATTCATTAATATCTATCTTAAAAACTCAATTTTAACAAATTCTTCTTATCTATTTTATTTTTTTATTTGTAAATATAACTTGCATGTCTTACAGATTCTAATTATACTTCAGGAATTACTCAATGGACGTGAAAAGAGTCATGCAGCATATCACTGTACAATACAGACACCACAGAAAATTAAAATATATAAACTGAGAATATAGAACTTTTCCAAAATCCAAATCCTTTTCCAAATTTGGTTGAACATGACTTTTTTTTAAGTGAAAGCACTTAATTGAATAGACAGAACAACATCAAACTAGAAATATTATATTTTGACCATGGTGAAAGAAGAATCAATAAAATGTGCCATTTAAGCAATTACTTTTCATAGAAAAGAAAATTTTACCAAAAATTCATCATCATACCTTTTCAAAGGGAAATATAATGAAGCAACATTGACGATTTGAAATTTTAATTATTTTGAAATTCGAAATAGAGAAATAGGAAATCTTACCGGCATGTACTTAAAAAATGTTGAACAAAAGCTAAGATTAAATTCAAAACACTCTTTTAAATAGCTCTTCAAAGTAAAAGGTTACATACTATTACGCAATCAATCAGCATGAACCAGAAAACTTCATATACCTAACCAATCCAATCCTCACTGTACATTCACAGAGGCCAGTACAATCAAGGAACCAAAGTCAGTACAACAACTTAAGAACTACAATTTTAATTGCTTTGAAGTTACAGATGTAGGAAATGGTTTTGGCGACAGTGACATCTGCTAAAAGCCAGCATCAGCTAAAGGGTATTAATTACCAAGGCAGGGAAAATTTCACCTATAAAATCATACATACTGTTTTTTCACAGGGAAATCTAGCACAGTAACAATGAAATTTTAATCTGATTTTTTTTTTACATTCAAAACAGAAAAAAAGGAAATCTTACCGACATGTACTTAAAAATTTCTGGACAAAAGCTAAGATTTAGTTCAACACACTTTTTAATTCTTCCTCAAAGTAAAAGGTTACACAACATACAACAGCAGAATATTGCACAACAAATCAGCATGAACCAGAGAACTTCATATAACCATGAAAACAATCCAATCCTCACAGAGGCTAGTACACACAAGGAAGCAAAGCCAGTACACACCTTCAGGACTAAAATTTGAATTATTTTGAAGTTACAGATGTAGGAAATGGTTTTGGGGACAGTGACATCAGCTAAAGCCAGTGTCTGCCACTACTTGGCAAGGGGACAAGAGTAGGGGAAAATAGGAGTGGGAGCACGTCAGGAGGCTATAAATAGGAGCCTCTTCTTTTCTACCAGTGATGAAACTCAACTCCCCTGCAAACCCCAGTTTCTAAACTGCCATGCATTGGAAAAGCCAAAGGATTTGTTTTTAGAAGCACAAACACATGATAAGAGGTTTATGGATGTGGAATGAAATTTTAACCTCTGACGGATACATACATATAACCAGTCACCTGACTGTCAGGTGTTCAGCAATACACAATTTTTTTAAAATTTAATTTAATAATAATTTTATTTCCTTTGAAATTTTAAAGCATGTGGAGGTGCCATTAAAACCATCTACTAAAGAAATACAATTTTTGAAAACCTTAAGAAATTAAATAATTAGTTATATAAGTTTAAATTTAAATATCACACGGTGAAAACAAGTTTACGCTTCATCCAATTTGCAAATATGCCTCAGAGGGTTAAAAGAGTTTAATAAATATTTTACAAAGAAGAGTAAATTGCTGAAAAGAAATAAATGATTTGATTTCTCACCTAAAAAAAATACTATATAGTGTACATTTAATGAAACCAAGTCATTCATTTGTAATTATTAAATTAGTAAAGAAATTAAAGGCAGGTTACATACACCAAAAGCTGTAAGCTTTGTTTTCTAAGATGTACCTACACAAGATAACTGTTGTTACAGTTCCAAATATTTTTAAAGTACTTCAAATTCATCGATACAAAATTAAACATATTCCCACAGAATACTTAGTAAGCATAAAGTATTTGACATGGGAGCATGCGAACTTGTTGAAAATCATAAGAATGGTCATCAGACAATGACATTAATTTTTAATCAAATCAAACTATATAGCTAGTCTAAGGATTGAATATCTGTTATAAAGACAGCAATAATATAAGGATTTAAAAAATTGTATACGTTTGCAGAGGGTTTTTATTTATACACTTCCATCTGTAAAACTTTTGATCACACAATATTTCATTAAATCACTTTTAAAATTTGGATATTGTAGTACTAATTTATATGAATATTTACTAAACATTTCATGAATAAAAAATTGTTAATTCTATTTTACAGTAGACAATATCGTATGATGTCCAATATCATAATTATGCAGAAAATACTTTTCTTATATAACAATTGAAACAAATCCCTTCAACAAGCATATTAAAATACATTGGAGCTAAAATAATATTCAATTGATCACATTTTGTAGAAAATAATTGCATTGAACTCACAATACAATCAGAAAATTGTCAAGGAAAACATGGAAAAACTTGTTTAAAATTCTAATTATATTTGGAAGGTCAAAGAACTTTGTCTTTATGGGTAAAAGCCATGAGATAACAGGATTTTTACCTCTAAAATGTTTTGTTTTCAATTGAAATTCTAGGTAACAACCAAGTGTCCAGGTCAATCAACCATTCGTAAAATGATGGATGGTTGGTGTTTGTGGCCTAAAAGCCAGAAATGGCTATACTGCGCAAAACATTTTTAGTTATGAGAAAGCAACTAAAAAAAGGTGTTTTAAATACACTAAATTAAGTAAAGTTTAAACTACTAATATCGTTTTGAAGTAAAAATAAAAGTGGATGAGAATCATCACCTACTATGAGATTCTTTAATACTGGATTTTCGTCACCAAAATGGTTTTGTCGAATATTAGTAATATGGTTAAAATTAGGACACACGGTTAGAAAATGCTCTATACAGAAAAAATAACGTTGCAATAGTGGCAAACTGGCACTGGTTCATTTAAAAACAAATGGATGGAAAATATATGTAGGTTTGCAAGTTTTAAAAAATGGCAAATTTACAGCAAACTCAAAAAGCATTGTAATGATTGGATAAATTTGCATTAGGGTTACTTTTTGTATAACTATTGACTTTTCAGAGCCAGTCCGTTCCACCCTAACTTGGGTAAAAACAAAGAGTAAAAAAAGGCAGAGGGAAAAGCGTGATTGGCCCGTTAGTTGAAAACTCTTGTAAGGTAATATTTACATACAAAATGATCTTAATACAATTTAACCATAATACACTTTCCATTCTGATAAATTGCCAAATTTTCTCAAATAATATTGAAATCTGCTGTTAGACCTTAAATGAAATAAATGTTTTAAACATGTTTTCTGGATGGATTCACAAATAATTTATGGAACTCTTTACATGTGCGGAAGGATCTTCTCCATAATATATTTTTATTTACCCAACTTAGGTTGGCAAGGAGTGTAAGCTGCTTTAGAAGACATTCAGTCGCAAGATTTTTTTTCTCCCCAATGGGGATACATCTATTGGAGGCTAAGCCCTATGCAGACACAGTATATTCCCCCCAAACAAAGAGCCTTTCTTTTTGTGACATAATTTAGGTGAATCTCTCTACCAATTTTGACACTCAGATTCACCTGCACACTTAGGCTTATGAGGCAGACATGTAATACCCTATCACCACTGAGCCGCATAGTATAATCTTTTTTATATTATATCCCACAACAAAACACCATATTAAAGCACAAGCAAAGGCTAAAGGATCAAAAAGTATAAGGCTGTTTTAGAATGAAAAGGCATTCAATCATTAGAATTAAAATAACACAAGTAAAAAACGAAGAAAACCCAAAGGGACAAACTACAACTATAAGAATCCATAGTGAACAGAATAACATTTTGAATTTAGTTTTCATTAAAATATTTGGTGCTATTAATATAAAATAAAGTTTTTCATGAAGCACAAATGTAGTGTTGTTGGTAAATATAGCACAGGAATTCAAAGAAGATTTTTTAAAAGTATGATCCATATAACAAGTGAGAAAATTAAACTAGTTTTACATTAATATTTTATTTTAATTTTACCTAAGTTGTTTCTTCTTACGTTTTTGCAATTTATTGTATTATTTTTGGGAACCTATCAACAATGAATAGCAAGTTTAACATATGCGGGACGTAGTTTTAAAATTTTAGCAAAAAGTTTTTCAGCTCTTCTTTCACAAGTTTAAACGATGGAATGAGAACTAGACATAAAATTTTCAAATTGTATAGAATAGGGCAAGGGTTCCCAAACTTTTTGCTTCTGCGTACCAATTGACATTTTGAGAAATTTTGGCATACCACCATACCGAAATATTTTAATAAAGGTATAATAGTTACTCTCCAAGAGTGTTCAAAGACTTTTTGAATTAAATTCCTGAGAGAACTTCATATTTAAAGGTTAAATATGTGTTTATTTATAACATGCTTATAATAAAGATAATTAAAAAGAAACTTAAATGGTATTAATTTACAATTGTATTAATACATGTAGGCCTAAAAAAAATACCCATATAAAAATATAGCACAAACACATCGAAAAATTAATCATCATACAAAATATACTTTTAGTTTATAGACCTGTTGTTGCTTGCCTGTGATTAAAATATCAACATTAGGAGTAGTGGAACTTATCTTCACTCTTACGTCCTCATTAACACTTATCCTGCTTCTATGTTTTTTTTATGCACAAGAGATCAAAGGATTCTAGTTATTTTTTTATCCAATTCAAAAGTTTATTAAGTATTTATCTTTAAAATAATGTAACTGTTTAAAATAATGAGGAATATATTTGCGTACAAACTGCTCATGCCTACAGAAGCTATTAATATCATCATGTTGCATGAAGCTATTGATGTCTAACATTACTCAGGCGTACCACCAGAAATTTGCCTGGGTACCACCAGTGGTACGCATACCAGGCGATCTAGTCTCAGTACCACTGAAGAACTACCGAGTATATGCGGAGTATGTGCTCATTAAATCTGTGGGACCGAAAGTCCTGTGGGTGGTCATTGTACAGTTTTCCATGGGTACAGGTCGCTGGAGACCATTTCCCTTTCCTTCAGAGACCTGTCTAAATTGCAGCGGTGGCGATAGATGGCAGCATCTGTACTGTATGTGTGTTGTGTCTGTCTTACTTGACAAAGGTTTATAAGCGGGTCTCTGACCAAGCACACAAGCCTGAAAATATGTCTACCAACCAAGGTGAATGACGCTATAACCAAGTAAAACTGCATTTAAAAAAAAATAAAAAGTATACATAGAAGTGCCAAAGAACTTTCAACAAGACAGGAAATTGGCAGCTGCAGTAATGGGTGATTGTGCTGTGCCAAATTTCTGATTCATTGCCAAAGTCAAATCCATTTCAACTACATATATATTACAATCACGGAAATCCTGCAATTATTTTTTAAAAAATTCACAAATAGTTGTTTTTCAGACAATGTACAATATCAATAATTTTCAGTAAAGTTCAAAATAAACATCTAAAACCAAATGAAAACATATTTGCAGGGGGAAATCAGATACTTGGAAAATGGGGAAAATACTTCGAAAAACATCGACACGAACATTTACTAATAAAAGAATTACAATATAGTAAGGAATTATCTGGCAATATTGTCACTGCGGTTGAATATGTTATCAAATCAAGGAACCTAGTGTCTTTAAATCAGAACAGAAGGTATATAATATGATACAGCAACGAGATAATGGCTGGGTCTGTTTATTGGCGAGTTATTAAATGTAATGTAGGACTGCCATATCTATCGAATTGTATGAAAATAAAGTGGACTGTTTACCACATTTGGGCATTTCTTTGTTTGGCAACATAGCACAAATCGCAAAATCGAGACTGGCCAATTTATCACAGCTGTTCCACTTTTATCACCAATATATAGCTTAAAATGCTAAATGCCTAACTTGGTAAAAATATTTAGTGACCTATACTGTGTATTCTCAGTACCTACTTTTTAAACAAAACATTTGAGCTCACCTCACATCTCTAATTAACAAATAGATAATGCTTATTTTCTTTTTTTCACATACCAGAAACTTCAACACAATTTTAAATTTAAAGTTAACTTCTAAACTCAAAATGGATAAGTATAGTATTTTCATAAATTACTTTTATGATATCGAATATAATGTCACCACATTATAATAACGTTAATAATTGTAAATACTTTTAAATACCCAGTGAAATAAAAATAAGAAAACTATTATGTACTGATGGTTTAAGATGGTGGTGAAAGTTTCCCGAATTAGTAACCTGTCATGAGATACCAAACCTTTTACGATACGAAGAAAAGGGTTTAACAATGGCATCTAAAGAAAACTTACCCTTACGACGACAATCTGTTTGTTTTCTCCGGGCACCATACCGCAAAACCGTGATCGGTTTCTTTTATAAAAAAGTACAAAATTACACCATTAGTTGAATTTTCAATTTCTATTCATTCATTTACACACATAAACAACAACAGAAAAATTCATGAATGTAATGGAGTTGCCAAATTGATTTGATGAATGTTGACTACAAAATTTTTAAAGTGTGTTTGGTTTACTTAGAAGAATGTAACTTTCAGCCTATGTTCCCGATTAATTTCCCACACAAAGGCAAAATAGAGAAAGACAAAAAAAACTTATTCAGTATTATTTTATTAGAAGTAACTCATTAGTAGTAGAGATGTTCACGTCATGAGTTTTTTTATAAGAGAGGAAAAGTCTATCAGAGAGGAGAGAGAGAGCCAAAAGAGAGGCGTCCCTTTACTTGAAATTATTTTAGAATTTTATTGAAAAAATAAGCTTTTAAAAAACTTGGAAAAAAATACATTTTCTTAAATTATAATTTTCATTAATTTAAAACTTTAGAATTTTTTAATCGTTTAAAAAAGCGATATTAAGCCAATAACAGCAATACAATGACTATTCCTACGCCAAATTCTTTTAACCCTGTAAGTTTCCTAATTTGATGCCAATCCTGTGTGAAAAAAAAATTATAGAATGCCGCATTTATTTGAAAATGAGAATTAAAATGCCTAAAAATGTTTAGGAGCACATATTTGACGATTATTACATTATTAGTTAGAAAAAATACTTAACTTTGATTTTTTCGAATGTCTTATTGGCTGATCAAAAAATATATATTTAAGTAGAATTTATTAATTAATCGCTTTAAAAACGTATTAATGATAATTATCTTTATTATTCATAGCTTTTAATCTTCATAAAAAGACTCAAACAACTTTACAAGTAATAAAAATAATAATAAAACAAATAATATCCTGAAGAAGCTGTAGAGTACATGCAAATATTTTTTACAGGTTTTAATCCGTTACCTTGTGGTGTCCTGTTGATGCTGTGCTCTAATTTAAAGTAACTGATCGAATTATTAATATTGAGAATATTGTTCATGAAGAATAAAGGAGTTCCTTCTTTGGAATAGGAGCATGTTTATGTGTTTTATCAAATTATAAATAATACCGCACTATTTTCTACGTCACGCGTACTTCGAAAAATTTTGGCAGCCATATTGAAATACTTCAAAACAACTATTTATCTGCAAACTTGAAGTTATAGGTTATTTACAATTTTCCTTCAAGAAAAGGTAAAGCTCTTTATTTCAAAGGAGACACTCGCATTAGTAGTGTTGTGCAAGTTACTTGTTTCTTAAATTTATATCAACCTTATATTGGCTATTGATTTTTCGAATAAAAATGGCCGAAGTTTATCAATGCTATTGAGAAAACCAATTTCCTTTGTTAAAGTAGTACAAGCATTTCCGCCGGTACCTTTTAAAAGTTTTGGCCGGTATTCTATGTAATTGTGGAAACTTTTATTTAGACAGTCATTGATCTCTTAAGACATTAATATAAAACGTTATTTTTACTTTGAAATTCCACCTACACTTTTTTGTTATTGGCTTTACTTTCTTAATTTGTTGAAAATAAAATAAAACTTCTGCATATTTTTGGTATTCTAGCCCTATGTTTAATCTTGTTTTTTATTTAAATGCAAGTTATTTAGAAAACTGTTAATTGCTGTAGAATGGTTTTGATTTGAAATGTAGGTATTGTCATTTAATTTATTTCTTAAATAACTGCTTTTGCTTTCTTTTAGGTGAGAGACCGTTTAACACAGTTGCGATGGCGTCGGTCCAAGCAGAGACCCTATCTATTAGTCTCGGTCCAGGAAGTCCCAATAGACTTGGATTGTCAATGAATACAAATGCTATTACAAGGTATGCATCAACCTCTGTTTAACCCAGCAGCACTCGCGCTCTTAAGAAAAATACCATCTCCCCCAAGGGAAACTTTGTACCCTATTGCCAAGGGCAGGTAAACTACAGTAATCGTAACAATGAGTTGTACCATTTTTGATCTGAAATAAAATAGTATGTTACAGTAATTGAGTGCTTGCAACAATGGTCCGAGTCAATATGGAAGTTACTGCAGTTTACCTGCCCACGGCAACCCAGCACTGAATGTATTCAAATATCACTGGCGTTCAAAACTTACAATATGTTTAGGTAGAAATTTACTGTATGGTAACTGTTGGCAAACTTTCCAAAATCGCGCCAAAAGTCCGTATTCTGGCGACTTTCCTGATTTCAGATTCGCTTGTAGATGTTAAAAATTACAGAATCTGGAAAGGGCAGGAATATCTGGAACTTGGACGTGTGCATAATATTGAAATTGTCACTTGAACTTGAAGATATGACGAACAATTTTATAAATTGACAAAATTATTACTTATTTTATTTGGGAATTCAGGACAGCTGTAGTATATACTGTTAGTGTCATTGGTATGATTGTAGCTGTTTAGTTGGCAGTTGGCAACTTTTAACTTAAAGGTTGCGAAATATATAATATTCAAAAGAAAAACGCAAGTTGTGATGGGTTTGCTGCATCCAATTTCACTACTGAGCATTGTAACCTCTTTTAAGGCTATTTGGGCCTCATTTAGAAAATTAAGCACACAATACACATACACAAGTTGGAAACTCGTAAATCTATTATTATTTTTAAAACGGTTTTAAAAAATTTGTTGCGAGTGCAAGTTAAGTTACGTTTCTTCCCATTCTGATAATCTTATCTGATAGTATGTGCTTTGTCCAATCTTTCAGAGATATGATGGCAGATGATATGGGATGGAAAGCAAAACTTAAAATCCCACCGAAAGATGCCAGGAAAAAGACATCAGTAAGTTGATAAAATATCTTTATTTTATTTAGGTTGGAAATTACAGCCACGCATTGAAGAGTTTCGTCAATTTATTTTCTTTAGTGTTTTTTCATACTTGCTGAACAAAATAACTTAAATTTCCTCTAGATCACTGAAAAAAGCCTGAGTTTTATGAAAAGACCTAAAAAATTCAACTTTGTTTTATTCTCTTTTTGTTGCATTCGTTAATAAGAAGGTAAAACAACACTCTTGTCGCATCTTAACCTGAATATTCAGATTTTGACAACATGTTGGATTTTAAAGCCTATCGTAAATATAAGCTTTAACTTAGTCTTTCGTGTGTTTGGGTCAGTGAGGCACTTGCCTTGCATCAAAACCCAGCATTAACAAAATAACAACCATCCTATAACAATGCATGTGCTGCTGAAAAAGTCAGTATAATTCAACATGTTTCAGTGCAATTAATTATTCTTCAACCTTACCCTGTGATAAAGATGTATATAACTAAAGAAATCCAGACAGCCCTAAAATGTCCCAAAAGTTTTCAGTGTGGAATTTGCTCATTTACATATTTTACGTTTAAAACAGTCTAGATTTATTTTATTTGATTATCAAGTATGCAGAGTTTTAAACATGATTTCATTTTTAGTTCTATTTTTTTACGTGACATTTTATATTCCTTTACTTTTCAGGATGTTACTGACACAAAAGGCAATGAATTTGAGGACTTCTGCCTAAAACGAGAATTGCTGATGGGCATCTTTGAGAAAGGCTGGGAGAAGCCTTCCCCTATCCAAGAGGCCAGCATTCCAATCGCCCTGCTAGGAAGAGACATTCTGGCAAGAGCAAAAAATGGAACAGGAAAAACAGGCGCCTACATTATACCTATTTTGCAGCGCATAGACATTACAAAAGACTATATACAAGGTGATTGTTGTCATTTAGTGTTGAAAATATTGACGTTTTTTGGGGTGCTATTGCTTATGCAAAGGGTTATTTAGTTAAACATGCTATTTCTTGCAGGGTAAAAAGTTTTGTTCATCTATAAAAATTATTTTTGTAAAAGTGTATTTAGTTAATCAACTGTATAATTTTATGTTAAAAGCTTTGTAAAAAAAAGTCACATCTATAATACATGAAAAACATTTTTGATAATCTTTGGCTTGGTGATTAGAATTTTGCTTGGTAAAAAAAATCTGTGCTTAAATTTTTCCGCAGGATTACCAGTCCTGCAAAGCGCATTAGTTTTTGCTAACTTTTAACTCCTGGGCATTAAGATTTCGGAATGCATTGATTGATTTTATGAAGACTACCATATTCTTAACTCTTAAAAATTGGTGAGTGGGTTTCCAGAACCTGTCAAACGCCATGTTTTTGAAAGCAAGTAGTAGCTGCCATAGATCTTTTTGGTTTTAAAGGTACTGCTGAAAAACAGATACAGGCTGAAACTTTGGTACTTGTGTTGTTGTTCCTCAGACCAAGTCCAAAAGATCGTTGACCTGAAGAAAGTCCATAACGAGCAGAGGGAAGAAAACATATCTGGATAGTCCGACGCACTCCAAAATATGTTTGGTGAACTTGGCATTTAGAGCAAGTTGCAAACGTCTTCTTGCCCTCTGAGAACGAGAGACATTTTAAGTGGATGCTTGCCACGTTTGGTGCTCATGTGCCTAGTATCAGTCAAATGTCAAAATAAAGTTTTAACCAATGGGGTAGCTGCCATTGAACTTGAGGTTGCAAGTTTTTGAAGTTGCCTCAAGGCATTTAATTTCCTTTTTGAATGTGTATTGATTTATTGACCAGTAATTGAGAAAGTTGTGTTGTGTTAATCTAGGTTTTTAGATTTTCTTCAAATCTTTACCCAAAGTACAAAATAACTTTTTTCTAAAATTCCATTAACTATATTAAAACTTATGTTACTGTATTAAAATGATAGAGGCAATGATATGTCGCTAATTTACTGTGTCCTAACTTATTCTTTGTCTTCAGCCCTGGTCATTGTCCCAACGAGAGAACTGGCCCTTCAGACCAGTCAGATATGTATTGAGCTTTCAAAGCACATTGGTGCTCGTGTCATGGTCACAACTGGAGGCACAAATCTGAAAGATGACATCATGCGAATCTACGAGAACGGTCAGTATATACAAGTGTGTTTTGGTAGCCTTTAACCTTTGAGGGATAGGTAAGTTAGCTGAAGTGTAAACTTGTTTTCTACAGAAAAGTTTAAGAACTGGGATTTCGTAGCAGATGATTACAAATGGTTCCTCCATACTTAGAATTAAAAAAATTTGAAAAATAAAAATCGTCAATTTTTATGAGTATTGCTGGGAAAACTTGACTAACGGGTTCATACGTCTGTATCCCTCGGAGGGTTAATAATGTAACTTTTTACAATCATAAATGGTGTAAATTTATAGTTTTACTAAATAATTTCAATATTTGTCGTATTGTAGATTTAACCTCAACAATCATAACTTGGGTCTGAGTTATACAGCTTTTTTCTTTAGTTGAAGAGCTTGTGCAGTTATTATATCTCGTATTTAATATATTTTTATTTAATGCTTAGAAAATCAGCATTGTTGTAACCTTTTCAATCCGGAGACTCTACATGAACCTTTGTAAAATGCACCTCAAAACATAATTTTAGTATTTTTTTTACTATTATAAACTAGTAAATTCAAATGTTACAAAAATACTGATGCAGGAGCAACTGATTTATTTAATGCAATATTAAAAAATAATGTAGCAAGAAAGCCAAGCAGATTTTGTCTTGCAAAACAAATGCTGTCATGTACTTTTAATTACAAGAATTAGTCAGCTTTTTATATTTATTCACATGGCACACAAAAGGCATACTTAAAACTACAAATTCCACTAAATCGACATGCCTTTAAGTGTTAAATTAAATATTTTCAATTTCTTGCGTACTTTAAAATATATTTATTTTGAAAATGTTTAAGGGGTCATAATGAAGCTATTTGAACACATTGTGATTAGGCTTGCGCGGCAAATTTTGAGGTCAAAATTGAAAAAATGACCAAGAAAATGACTTTATATTGTACAAACAAGGACTTATACCTAAATTCTCAGCTCAATTTTAATTAGAAATTATTTTTAAAAAAACTTTAAAATCAAAATTTTAAAATTTTTATTAATTTCTAATTAAAATTGAGCTGAGAATTTAGGTATAAGTCTTTGTTTGTACATATTTGTACAATATAAAGTAATTTTCTTGGTCATTTTTTTCAATTTTGACCTCACAATTTGCCGCGCAAGCCTAATCACAATGTGTTCAAATAGCTTTATGTTTAGTCAAAACTAAAATAAATGATATTAAAGTTTCATAAATTTTAAAGTTTGTTTTATATTAAATAAATCTTATAGAATTACATGTAAAAAAATTATACTTGTATATTGAATAGTTAAAAAATTACATGAATGATCAAACTATGTTTTGTAGTACCTTCTTTGCACATTTTTAAGACTCCTATGACCCCTTAAATAAAGAATATCTGTATGATTTTACGGGGGAATGAAGAGTTTAAATTAATGCGTCTTAAATAGTTTTTTTTAAGAATTTATTCCATAATATACAATTTACCCTTAGTAATACATAGGCCTGTAATATGTGTAGATAGAAAGTAACTGCATTTTAAAGTACTAATTTAATTATAATTGTTTTGTATTAATATTTGTTGACTGCCTTTCTTTTCAGTCCACATAATCATTGCTACACCCGGAAGAATATTAGACTTAATGGAGAAAAATGTTGCCAAGATGGACCGGTGTAACATGTTAATATTAGACGAGGTGAATATATATTAAATATTGTGTAGAAATAAATTTTAAAGATTAAATACAAGGTGTCTAAAGTTTCAATTATGCATTAGTTTTATATAGGGTACCTTCAATACACTGTGTGCTGTACAGGGTAACGACAAGGAGCTTAGCAGGTGTGCCATGCTAGAATCATTATCGCTCAGCCAAACTCGCCAATAAAACGAAACTAGTTATTTTTCCAGTTTTACAGATCTAAACACTATGTTGTTGCTTAGTTTGGAAGAAATAAGAATGTTTTCAACTTTCAAGTAAGCAATGACTTTGATTTGCGGTTTGTTTACGTTACCCTGCTAACTATTGTTCCGCCAAAGACATGCATAATACCGTCTTTTAGCTTCGACATTAAAAATGGCATTTTCTGGTAGTATAATGATAAAAATACTATTTTTAGAAATGTAATAGTCCACATGATGTTTAATTTACAATACAAAGATTAAAAAGTAAATCTTTATAAATTTTTTCTGAGTTTAAACAACTTTTGTATTCCATAGCAATGACACACGCCGGTATTAAAACATGGATTACAGCTTTACCGTTAAGAATTTTAATCCAAAAAAGAATAAATATTGAAGAATATAGATCATTAAAAACAAAATCAATAACAAATAGTGGTTACGTTCTTTTGATTATATTGTTCAGATGCGATTTATTAGAGCTTCGCTGAGTCACCGTGTAATGTCTACGGGGAAAAAATAACAGCGCCGTTTCTCGGGAGCATGGCTATGCTCCAGCCAATCAGGTGAGAGCATCGTGTCGCAACCCTCATACGCAGATATTCCAGTAACCCTAGTTTTATAATACATTTTCTATATACAATCAAAAACTAATTCTTTTGAATTTGTTTTATTTCAGGCTGACAAACTGTTGTCCCAAGATTTCAAAGGCATTCTGGATAAAGTGATAAGCTACCTTCCAAGTGATCGACAAATCCTGTTATATTCTGCCACATTTCCTCTGACAGTAGAACAATTTATGGTGTGTTTTGATCCTTCATTTATTCGCGCTTTCATACCTAGAATTACTAACATTAAATAAGAATGTCTTGGCTAGTCTCTTGCATATCACATAGTTATAATGTAAAGTTTACTCTAGCTGTACAGACAACTCTTCCAATCATAGTAAAATGATAAATATATTGCTTTTTACGGTTTTAGTAAATGTAATTGGAAACCACATTTCTTATTAAAAAATGCAAAAAGACTATAACGGAAACCTCTTTGAGAGTTGATTAAACTTCTTACAGTCAACCTGGTGCTCCAATGTCGAATTTAAGATTCAATATTTCTTTAAAATGTGTTTGTTCTAGCGGAAGCACTTGTCTGAACCCTACGAGATAAACCTTATGGACGAGCTCACCCTGAAAGGTGTAACGCAGTATTATGCATTTGTACAGGAAAGACAAAAAGTTCACTGTCTTAACACTTTGTTCTCTAAAGTAAGTACTAAGTATTTAAATTTTTATTTGGCTGTATTGGTTGTATGTGTGCATAATGGTTGTCTATTAAAAAAAATTAAATTCTAGGGAGTTATTTAAAGGGTGATTTATGCAGGTTAGTGTTATTTTTATAAGAATTTTGCTGTAGCTGAAATTAAAGCGAGATAATAAAATGGATCTGCAGATTTTAATATTTTGGATCTTAAAATTTCACCACAGAACAGAATTTTTTAATCCTTTTGCCATTTATTATAAACCATAAGTTTTATACCATTTTTAAAATCTTGAATTGTAAATTAAATCTTGTCCAATGATGTGCCTTTATGTAAGATAGCACCCTTCATACCTTAATTTATTACTTTGAGGCAAAAAAAGAGAGCATTGCTCAACTTCTCACTTCTGTGAAAATGGCGAAGTTCTTGGCTTTTCCTAGAATTTTTATACACGTTTTGGAGATTTAAAAATTGAGGACTTCTCACCATATTTTATTAAATTATGCGATATTAAAGAGTGTTAGTGACTGAAATTCGCTTGTTACACCAATTCCTCTTCAAATTTGACTTATCCCACAGCTCCAGATCAACCAGTCCATCATATTCTGCAACTCCACCCAGCGTGTCGAGCTGCTCGCCAAAAAGATAACAGAGCTCGGCTACTCGTGCTACTACATCCACGCCCGCATGTCCCAGCAGCACCGAAATCGCGTCTTCCACGATTTCCGAGCTGGCCTCTGCCGCAATCTAGTGTGCTCCGACCTCTTCACTCGAGGTATCGACATCCAGGCAGTCAACGTGGTCATCAACTTCGACTTCCCCAAGATGGCCGAGACTTACTTGCACAGGATCGGCCGATCGGGGAGATTCGGACATCTGGGTATCGCCATCAATCTGATTACTTATGATGATAGGTTCAACTTGCACCGCATCGAGCAGGAACTTGGCACGGAGATCAAGCCGATTCCGAAGGTGGGTGTTGCTTTAGTTATTTGCCAGGTGTCAGCTTTGAAGGCGAATGAGCCCGTTAGACCGCAAATCTTCAAACCTAAGTGCCTGAGTGTTTCCCAGTGTAGAGAAAAATATTTTTGTTTAACCACATTCCTCCGGCTGCATTGAATATTTTTACAAATAGGGTTTTTTGTGTGATAAATATTTAGTCAAACATCCATGCCTTATGGGGATTCGAACCTGAACTCTTAAGCTCCAAAGCCTCCCTAACCGTTGTGCTACCGGTTCGGTCGAAATGTAATTTGGAAAATATTTTTTCTCTCTGAATTATCACACGGGCACTTAGATTTAGAGATCCACGTTCGTTCGGGCTTCAGGGATGAGTTTTTTCCGCTTTTAAGCGGAATTCCGCTTTTTAAATTTTTAGGAAAAAAATAAATCCGTTTTTTAGAAGAAGTTTTCTGCCTAAAAATAAATTTGCCTAAAAATTCCGTTTTTCGCTTGTTCTAATCCCTCACACACGAAAAAACCTTTGACAAAGCAGGATTTTATCTAGAGCTAATATGTGGCCGTATAGCGACCCCTTCACAAAATTAGAGTGAAAAATGTGCCCCGTCGCATTTTTTGCACAATTACGATCATGGAAAACGACCCTCCCATTTCACAAAATTGACGAAACAACAGGTTGCTGAGCATTTTTTTACCCAAATTTCCTAACTTCTCTATTTTATATAAGTGTGTCAAAATCTCTAAAATTGGCTAGATGGTCATCTTGATCAATTGAAATCCTAATTTGTTTATGTTATTAACAAACTTATAAACTTATCACCGTTAAAATCGGTTGTCAGTTTCCTGGCACCTGATGAAAGAATATTCGCTACAACTGTGATGCATTTTTTTTAAAACGATTGTTTTATTTTTTCGCACCCTAATTCAGTGAAACTAAACTTAAATTTCATAAAACAAGTTCAAATAACAGATTCTAATAACGAAGATAAATTTTTTAGTCAAAATAGGAAGATGAATTAAGATTAGATTACACTAAGATGTCTTCAAATCTCGACAAGCCAAAGCAATCTCCCATTAGACGACGTCACATTGTATCAGAATGATTGACAGTTCTCTGGCAATGCATGATCGGAAGAGTTACTTGTGTAGCTCCAGTTCAGGCGAAGTCTGGCAACCAGAATGTTTTTTGATCAAGTGTCCGTGAGTAGTGATCACAGAAAACAGTTTGAATGTTAAAATACTTTTTGTTTACATTTGAACCTTTGTTTTTCTACTTTCGCCTGTAATGGGGTTTCTGATTTTTTAAAATTTTTAGTTTTTTTTTAAGTTAAGATATATATAGGTCGCTAGAATTTTATGGGCTTAATATAAAAATAGTTTTTATAGCTAGGTATTCAAATATCTATTAGATGCAGGAGGAATGAAAAATGTTAAGATGTTGCAGCAAGAAATTTTATAAAGTTATTGCAGAAATTTTGAGGTTGGCTGCCAAGTCAGCAATTTTTCCCCTCCCCTTAAAAAAAAGTTTTCAGTGTTTGGGATTTTCCTAATTTCAACCATGTTTTTTTTAAACTTGTCCAGTATAGCTAATATTTCAGATATTTTGAAGTTTTTTAAAATAGGGGCCTAGGCTAATGTTTTCAGTTTTTTATTAGCTGGATTTTTTAAGAAATGTATTAACTAGCTTCAATTCCCCAAAGCAACTCTGATTTAGACATTTGATGCCATGAATTCTTCGATCAGCACTTCTATTCATGCCCAAAGCTTAAAAAACATAACTATAAACATACATGTATAATGTAACAGCTTATTTCGCGAATTAAGACTGCTTAAAATGTTTTTTACGCGTACAATTACGCATTTTAGTTTCAGCTTTTTTTTATTTTGACAAACTCATGCCTGGGGCTTATCATTGTCAAGTTCATTTAGGTTCCCACTTGCCTTGTATAAATATTAAATTCCCTTAATTTTTTTAACTAACAATATTTTGATTGGAAGGCCTGAATACTTAACGAATCCATCTAAAGGTAGAAATTGAATTTCATCTGTTTAATAGTTGGCAAACCATTACTCTAATCCCACCACTAACTTGATTTGAGGACTTACCTCAGCGTGTGATATTTGAAAGCCATTATAAGCAGCATTTTCATTCCACTCTTGTCCGTTGAATGCTACCTAATTAATATCGTAGCCTTATTTTTACATGCCTTTAGGAAAACCCTTGAACTTCCCAAAAGATTTTAGTGGGACAGATAGGTGTCAACCTGTCAATTCATTCAAACTAATTTTCCCAGTGTACTCTGGTTGTTTGACTTTTCAAGATAGTCTTTAATGGCCCATTTGTAATTTTCAAGTGGATGTTAATTATGTAAAACTAAACCTAGTTCTAAGTCTACAACTTCCTTTAGTTCACTGGGTTGTCTCCATCAAATTGGATCTATTGTTAAATGGTTAATATCTTTCCCTTCTATATTTTAGGTTATCGACAAGAGCCTGTATGTTTCAGAGTTTCAAGTGGACGAAACTGATCCAAATAGAGAATAAATGCTCATTACAGGCAAGTAGTATGTTACATTTTAAAAATGAATCATACATTATTGATTTAGATTAACTTAATGTTGGCAATATTCTTTACAAAAAGCCCTTTGTAAACCTTCAAATCTTAGGACGGGTACGTTTTATGCTCGAATTTGAAGAATTTCAGTGCAAATTTCCTATCCTTTGTAGTAGTAATCCATTAACATGATAGCTCATACACAACTTTTAGCAATTAATGTTTTGGCATCTATGCTACTCAAAATAATATAACCATTTAAATATTAATTTCACGTTCTCCATTATAAAATCTTTACCCAAGTCATGTAATTTTTTGTTGCCTAGATTAGTTCAATTTATTACGATTTTGTATTTAAAAAAATTTCAGTTTTAAAAAGTTTATTTTCCTTTCAGATTTTTAATTGTACAGTTCTGAGAACTCTTGTGCGGAGAGGCTGTCTTCATTTCAAAAGGAAAAAGTACGCTCAAACGAATTGTGTCCTGGCCCAGTGCAGCCAGTATTTATTTAAACTCTATTTATTTTCAAGCATTGAGGGGAGGTGAAAAAATTACAAGCATTGCTGCATCCCCAAAATAATCTTCCTAAGCTGCTCTTGCAAGAGTAGATTGTTGAAAGTGTTTTGATTTTAGTCTTAATTTGCGATTTTGTTCAAGAAGAAGGGAACTCTTGAAACGTAAACTTTTGTTTTCCCATGAGTTTCAAGAAATCGAAGACCGTTGATAAATTTCCTCACAAGGCTTTTCGTGCTGTGTAAATACCTGTGTACATTGGGACATTTCATGTTGGTGTCATTCTCTGTAAATATACACTCCCTCTTCTCTTTTGCGCCAATGGACCAATGCATTGGCACTTTCAGACACTACTGTAAGCTATGTTATGCTTATGTTATACAACACTACAAGCTGCGTTATCATATTTTGAAGAACGATTGTTTTCTTCGCAAGATGGTACTCGGTCAGATAGCTTTTTCGTCACTAGTCCCGCCTTTAGATGATTCGCCTACAAAAAGTAAACGGAGGACATGGTACCATAACATTAAGTTTGCTCTCTGATTGAGTACCAGTTTTATGTAGGTTTTCTACACCTATTTTTGTAAACTAAAATTCATGTCTTGATCGGATATTTCTCTGGGTTCTTATTTTATGTTTTAAAAAAATTCTTTATTTTTTTCACGTTGGCCCTATTGTCCATTTTTAAAAAGTGGTACTCGCCTAAAAGATGTTCACTACAATTTTTCCAACTTGAAAATCTGAGGTTTTAAGTGAACAAATGCCCCCTAGTACTTTCAATATTTTTTACTCCTGAACCCAGAGAAATATCTACGTAGTGTACATACAACTATATTGAAGTATGCTTTATGAGTGATCTCAAAGTTCCCACGAAATAATGTCTGAAATCAAACGGTGCAGCTCTGCCCTCTGCATCCAAGGACTTGATCTACATTTCACTAACCTGAAGAATAGAGGAAATCGCTGTGGGCTTTCCTTGGACGCTCGTACAAATGGAAGTGTTGAAATTGTAATTGTTTTCTCCTAAAGAGTGCCAACACACATGGACTTGAAATTAATATTTAGATTGTTTTAAAGTGAAAAGTTTTCAAGCCTCTATTATCAAGAGTGCCTACTTGTAACAGGATAACATCTTACCTGTGTATGATGATAAAACCTCAGATTTTCAATATTTAAGATCTTTAGGATCAGAGACAAGTGCTGGAGCTCTCTACTTTTTTTTTTATCTTTTCCCCCACGGCCTCTACTTCGGTATTTGTCTCTAATCCTAACTAACCAGGTGAAACCCACATTTACAGGTAGACCCGTTTACTACGAAATTGTTCTGATACGATTAGATTGGTCCTTCTGTTCAACTCTCAGTTACACTCTCTGCCTGTAAGTGTGGTTGGGTAATGGAATAAAAAAAAGTAGCCCATGGTCTTTGGATCCCCTGTGGGCTCGCCCATAGTATCACCTGGTAATTTCCAGCATGTGCTTTAAAAGTACCATCCGTTAGAAATACTGTGAATGTGAAGTGGATCACTAAATTTAAAAGAATTAACTTAAGACTTAAAAAAGTTTTACTTTTGGTCTGAATCTTTGTTTTAAAAGTATGGATTTATTTCTTGATGAAAATTAATGTTCTTCCTTTTTTTATTGAAATAAAATATTCTGATTGGCACTGTTGTAGTTTTATTGTCTTAACCTTATGTATGTAAAATATGAATTTTAACTAGGTTTGCACTTGAATTGAAATCTTAATTCAAAGTAATTGTACTCCAGTCAATTATCTGGTAACTTAAAAAGTATGGAAAGTAAAGACCATTTGAACATTAAATAAAATTCAAAGTATAGTTTTCGAACTGTTCAATTTTCAAAGTGCAAATGCTTTTTCTTTTGCTTTGCAACTTTTATCATAGTTCTAGGCTGGTATTATTACAGAAAAATGAGAAATCCCTCTTGTACTTGGGGAGATGGATAGTTATTCAAGGAAAGATTCTTACGAGGCGATGTTACGTAAGTTTTAAAGAAATGTATTTAAACAAGCTATCAGCCAGAGAGAAACGCGTCATTCTAGCTTTAGATCGGTGGTTCTAAATCGCGAGTCTTTTAGCATCTAAACTGTGGCAACGATAATTCAAACAGTTCTCTTCCTGTTATGGGTAGGGTCAACGAGCTTATAATAGGGGTAGAGCGGCCTAGGGAAGGTTTCTACTACGGAGCCGGTGGCACTCAGATAACTTCTCATACAGTCACGTGGTTTACCACGTGACTATGAGAAAGGGAAGTATATTTGGCAAGTTATCGTGCCGTTTGGCGCTTTTTGAAAAAATAGCGCCGAATTTCAAAAAATTTTGTCTTTGTTTTGGAATGTTTTTTTGGTTGGATTAATGTTGCGTTAGACCTACTGATTATGTAGGTCATTTGATAAACACTTCACTTTAATTTATTAACGGCAGGATATTTTTATGCATATTTGTAAAAAATATATACAAATGTGTTGTGTGTAAGAACACACTGTTCACTTCATTCAACTAATTTTGTGAAAAATGAGCCAAATCAAGCTTTCTAAAATTATATATATAATACTTCCTCCTTTCTTATGAACTTCGTTGCAGTTAAAAGCACAACAAGAAACAATCATTTTTGCAATAATTTAGCTGCTGCGAATATCACGAACCTTTCCTATACCGATTGCCATAGCAAAATACATACACAGCCTGCTCGTAGTAGGAGATGCAATCACGTGACCCTAGGAGGAATTCTCTTCATGTTGGTTCCACGGTATGGTTGCCATTAGCCGCTCTACCCCTTTTTTTAGCTCGTTGGGTAGGGTAGGGTATTTTACATATACATTCCGACTTGTGTGCTTGCTCTGCTCAGTGAGCCGCTTATAAGTCTTCGTCAAGTAAGACAGACACAGAAAGATTTTTTACTGTCACAAAGAGGAAATACGCCCAGGGCGAAGGCGGGAATCGAACCCGCGCCCGTTACAGCACGCAGACTGCTGGCCTGCGATGCTTATCACTCGGCCATCCGGGCCCCTCCTGTTATTTAAAATAGGTAAAGAAGAAAAAAAACTTAAGAACAAAAGGTTGCCAATCCCTTGGCATTTGGAGTGCATAGGGAAATGTTGGGTTAGTTTAGTTGGAAATATTGGTCACACAAAACAACACAAGTTTTGGTGAAAAGAGTATTATAGTTGTTTGCTAATAGGAGGCCGTCAACGATTGCATTTTTTTGCTATCTTGACTTGATCGTCAATCGATCTGCATCTGTAGTGTGTATTATTTAACACATTCAGTTCACTATTCCATTGGGAATCGCTATAAAATATAATATAGCTATGCAATAATAGCGAAGCTTATGGAAGTTCACACTACCATTTAATTGAGAATCTGTTTCTAAAACTTAAAGAAATATGCAAAAATAAAAGCAGTGAATGTCAAATATAGTAACGACGCTAGGTGTTCCCTTCCTTACTCTTTTTAAAAGTAGACCCTCCCACAATCAAAATATTTGAGATACTAAGAAATAACAGGCGAATTATATTATACGTCCCTCCTTCGATAACTTCTTAATGATTAAGCATGTTAAACTGCAGGGTGTTAACAGTTTACTGCTGTTATCTAGCCTTTTTTTTCATTAGCGATTTCTGACGATTGTCTCTTTCTTGCCAAATATGTCCTCAAGCATATACAGGGTGGTTATAAAATAACGCTCCCTATTCGGAGTGGTCTGTAGCTTCAATGAATAATCCAAATGCATCAAAAATTGAGACACTTGCTATTCAAGAAGGGGGGAAAAGAATGGAATCATAAAAAAGACAGAATCCTAAAGAATAATCACAAAAAAGAATAATCATAAAAAACAAACTCGTCTTTTGACCAGAATCTAAATTACGAGGCGTCGTCAATTATGGCAAATTACTGCCAACACAGCTAATTGCGCCTCGTAATTTAGAACCTTGGTCAAGAGACGAGTTTCTTTGAAAAAGAATGGAATTATAACACAGAAACTCGTCTCTTGACCAAGGTTATAATTACGAGGAGTAGCCAATTACGGCCAACACATCCAATTACGCCTCGCAATTTAGAACCCTGGTCAAGAGACGAGCTTGTTTTTTATGGTCCCATTCTTTTCCCCCCTCTTCTTGATTAGTAAGTGTCTCAATTTTTTTTGCATTTGGATTATTCATTCAAGCTACAGACCACCCCGAATAGGAGCTTTATTTTATAACCACCCTGCATACCAAAGTCACCAAAAAGCACTGAATGAGCGAGATGTATTTTTTTTAATGTTGAAAAGGTTGGTTGGTCTTTCGAAGTCATTGAATAAAGCCGTACAATTGCGTTTAGTTTCAACCTCCATTTTCTTGTCAAGTACTATCTCTCACAGAAAATTTCTGGTCTGCTTTTAGGCATAAGTGTGTATTTACAAAAGTATCTTAGCTTTATATTAACCCTCCAATTGTTACAAAAAAATTGTAGCTCAAAATATAAATATTATTCATAGCAGAAACTTTTGACGTCAGCTTGCTACTGTCTACAAAAGTCAGATTATAAAACCAACACATGAGCCATCAAAACATGTGAGAGTGCCATTAAAGGTACAAAACACTTTGACAAGTTGATTTTAACACAACTATCAGAATTATTTTGTGAAAAAATTAGATGCTTTTAATTTTGGACATTAGAAATTAAAATTATGCTCTTTTTTTTTTACAATAATATTTGGAAACCTAAACACAACCAATGACAGCATAAATGGAAGGGAAATTCTCTGTCATCTGTTCTTTGATAGTGGTTGGGAAATGCAAGGCACTTTATATGTTTATTTATTGTGAGATATATCCAAAAAAGAATGCCCATATGTCTAGTTCAAAAATACTTATATGATTTAAAAAAAAGTGATCATAAGGACGATGCGAAAATCCATTACAATACCAACATGCAGTATTCGGTGACGGTGACGCATTTAATTTTACATAGAGCAATGGAATTTTATGTAGCTTCAAATTTAACAATGGATATATTTATCGTTAGTAAATCTCCTACACGATTAGTTTCTGCATAAGTCTATAAACTTAGACCGTATACGCTCCATGTTTATGATATAAGTTTCTAGTACTGTAACACTTTGATAGATGTCGCCACCAAAATCTACGACCTTCCGAAGGTTTTCCTGGAAATGAGCTCGTTCAAAACCTGTTCTGTTGTTACTAGACAGTGAGCAGACGAAGTACAATCAATAGGGAGAAAGGGGTAGGGGGGTCGACTCCACATTATAAAACCTATTTGGGTCATGAGTTAAGAATTCCAGGAGTGGTCCAAAACCGCAAAGTTGATGCAGGAGCTGCAATATTTGCCGCAGATATCGAACGTCCATTAGTTGATGCTGTTTTTGTTCGCCATTTTTCTGCAAACTAAAAATTTATTTTGAGGATTTTTTTAATGTAATTAATGTATGCCCTAAGGTTATTTTTTCGACTTATATCAATTGAATCTAAAATTGTGTTTTCTTTTTACATCATTTTAATAAGGTTTTAAAGCTATTTTTGCTAGAACGAGTAACTTTCTCTGCCCAGTCAAGTTGCTTTACGGAGAAAGGAAATTTAAGGGGAGTAGGATGGTTCTATCTCACCCAGGTTAATTTCCCCAAATTTAGGAACATTTTTCTAAGGTACTATCGGAGATTTCATGTTGAACATTTTTATATTTTATTCCTTACACATGGCTCTTTGATTTAAACTGAAAATATTGCAAAGTATAAAAAAAATACTTCATACAATGATTTTGTTTTAAATATGTATTAAAAAAACCTTTAAAAAAAATCCCATTTAAATTTATATAATTTTTTTTTAGCAGAGATATTTAAAATTCCTCAGTTAAAATCAAAGAGCTATTACTTTGGAAGAAATAATAAAAAATCTTATTTATATCTTTTGTAGTTCCTGAGAACAATGTACCTAACTTTCGATAAACTTTATATTTCAGGAAAAGCAAAAAGTAAAGTAAAGGTAAGAGCTGATTTTAATAACACTTAATATACATGCTTATAAAAAGCAAACCACTAATAAGAAATCGATAATCTTGGTCTTAAATTAAAGTTAAAAATGTGCAGATTTAAAAAAAAAATGAAAGACAGAAAAATTAGCATTTTTGACCCAAACACCCATCAGACTCATTTAAAAGACAGAAAAGTTAGTAGTCGTTTAGAAAGCTGAAACTTGCGTTTCGGAAACGTGTACTTCATGAAGGAGTGGGGCATATCAAATCCGATATGGATCAAGTTTTCCAATGAATGATTTTCTTCTTCATGTATTCATCAGTTTATAAAAAAAAAACTTATTTTCAAATTAACCTAAATTATTTAATTTTGTCGTTTCTTTTATTACATTTGATTTTAAAGTAATAATAAACTGTTTTGGGGCTCTGCAAACATTTCAGAGCCAGAAGAAGGGAAGAGTATATATCCCTTTTTATATTGTAGCGATTTTTTAACCCGAAACTTCAAATATGTTACTCGAGTGGTGACAGACGTCATAATAGTAGGATTTTCGGGAAATCACGCATATGCGCCAGTGGTAGCTGCCATAGAACTTTTTTTGGTATTAAAGTTATTGAAATTTACTTAAATGTGTGATATTGGTTTATTGAGCGGTTCGAAGGCGTCGTGTAGCGTTAGACACCCTTAATTTTTAACTTACAATATTTATTTTTATACCAGACTCAAACTTTAATTAAAAAAAATATATTACACTGTTTAGGTAATTTAATAGTTTCCAGCTGTCCATTTTAAAGCCTCTATTTAGGAGCTTTAACACAACCAATTGCGCCTCGTAATAAAGGGCCCTGGTCAGGGCCGGATTTCTAAATAGGCTAAGTAGGCTGTAGCCTAGAGCGGCAAATTTTTTGGGGCGGCAAATTTTACAAACAATTAAAGCAGCATTCGGCATAAAAAATATTAAAAAGATACTAATATTTTAAAGAAAGAAATTAAATAATTTACATTAATGTGCAAATCGTAAACATATATATAGTAGTACTAATATTTAGAAACATGTACTCTCTCCCCCTGAATTAGAAGTTAAAAGACAAACATAGATGATGTACATAGATGATTCTAATATGTAGAAATAAAAAATAATAATAAAGAAAACTATATCTGGCGGCAAATCGATCGTAGCCTACAGGCGGCAAATCTTTAAATCCGGCCCTGGCCCTGGTCAAGTGACGACATTATTAAATTGTTTATTTTTGCGAACACACCTCGCAGATATGGAGACCAACCGCAGCCACGTGTCGCATCGTAATATTTTTTTTTGTCCCGTGCTCATTCTTTTGCATGTCTGGCAGGCGATCTCGGTTCACTGACGCACACACGAGACACTTCCGCTGGTTACAGTTTCAAAACAAAGGAAACATTCAGACACATGAACGTGTAAACGGGAATTCACAAAACTCATAACTCAAGGACCAATGTCGATGATTAGAATGATTGTTATGAAACTTCCTATTTAACTTATTGGTGGCTGGCAGCTCGGGGGGAAGGTCCCAGGTTCGGATCCGATCCGGACATCGCTAATTTTGCTAGCGACTTATAAATGGCCTGTGCAATGTGCATCCAAAAAAAAAAAAAATGTCCGACAAATAACATCCCATGTGGTACGAATAATATTCCCTTCAAAGTCTCGACGATGCGTAAGATGTGGCCCTTAAAATTAAGTTGGGGGCCTACTCAAGTGTCGACTCGTCCCTTGACTGCGATTCTTAATTATGATGCCCGTCGCCACTAGTTCTCGTGAAGACCTACCGTGTTTGTTGGAAACTAATATTTTTTTAAAAAATAAATAAACAATTTAAGTAAATCTCTCTGTGTATGTACTGAAAAAATAAAATTTTATGATATATTATTTAATCATAAAATTTCGAGAATTTTTAATCGCCATTACTTTATACTATGCGCCTGAGTGTTACTAGGATTATTTTTTTAAGTAATGCTTTTGTAAATTCTGATACACAATACAAAACACTATTTTAAAAGTATTCCAAAAAATGCATTACAAGCAATATTTAATTTCTGTTAATCGATACCATAAAAGTATTATTACTCATTTTATGGTAACCTTTAAAAAATATTTTCTTTCATCGAGGTTTTGAGCTGCAAAACCTACACTTTACCTAAATTATACACTGCTCAAAACAATTAGGGGAATGCATGGTTTTAACCATTTCGCCCCAAATGATTCCATTTGGTATCATCAGCTCCCGATTTTTTCCCCCACTAAGTTGAACTCGTACTTATTTATCGTTAGATGGAAGAATCATGTCTTTTGAAGAATTAAATAATGTTTGTTTTAATGAAATGAAAATATGAAAAACATGGTAAAATAAAATTCACTCCCAAAAACTTTTATGAAATAAATTGATTCTAAATTCTTCACGCTTGCATTCTTAGAAGTCTAAAATTTGATTTTACCTTTTCTTTACAATTAAAATTTTGAAAAAAAAATATTGTTTTAATTTATTCAAAAGTTATGATTCGAATTTTTTGCCCCTTAAATTTAAGTTTAAAAAATTAAGATTTGTTTCCCTGTTTTTTTACCATTTCAATCTGGATACATAAGGAATCTACTTCACCAATTTTAGATTTTAATAATAAAAAAATAAGAAGTTGGAACTGGACGGGTAAACAAAACTACGCAAATTGCTCCACTGATTGTTTTGAGTAGTGTATTATTTAACGCAACTGTATTAAAGTTTGGGACAGCCATATAATAATACCGAGAGTTGTGTAAAAGCATTTTTGAATTTGTAATCTCAGAAGTGTATGAAGAGTTCCTCTCCTTTCTCTTCTCCATATGCTTGGCGAGTTTTGAAACCGTTTCGTTTGTGATAACTAACAGGGTTTCTAAATTATACATCATACGTTAGAGTAATGTTTGTTGGTATTGACTAACAGCTCTGGGAGAAAAACCTCATTATGCAAATTTTTAAACTGTTATTTACTAATTTTCGAAAAGAACTATCATAAGTAGGTTATCTGAAGTTATTTCACCTTCTATTTTTTCTGCTAATTGGTAAAAAAAAATCCCAAAGTAACAAAATAAGGTAAACTTATAAGAGGTATTACATTTTTTTTGTAGTAAAATCAAATTACCTTAAAATATGCAATATGTGTTTTTTGTATAGTATATATTTATATATTCGTATGAAAAATTTCTACTGCAATTCATGTTTTCAAATTGTGTTAAACAATAGGTTTGATTCCGTACTCTCAACTTGGAAGGTTTGAAGGAATAATTTAAACTTCAATGAAAAAACAACAACGATATAACTTTCTTTAAATATTTTTTTTCTAGCATAATAAACAATAATACAGATACAAAAATTTCAACTAATTTATGAATTTTAATTTGGAATTTAAAACTGGACAGTCCGCTTATTTTACTCAACTCAGAACAACTCTTCCTTTAACTCAAAAACAAAATAATATTTCCATTTTCGCATCTCCAGCGCTCTCTTGTGGTACAGTTCTGTTTCAGACCTCGCCAAGCCAAGGATGTCACTCCCGAAGTAATTCACATTGGACTGATTTTTCTACACTATGTCGGATTTTCGTATAGGGGGTAGAAGGGTAGATACATATATATTCCAGTTTGTGTGCTCGATCAAAAACCAGTTTTATAAAACCTCGTCAAGTAAGACAGACACAGAAAGGATTTTTACTGTCACAGATAAAATAAGTACACCCTTCTTTTACAAATTTAAGTACAAATTTCTTTTAAATTGAAATAAAAAGTATAAATTCTAATCTTACAATGTCATTCCTATGGGAAAATCGGCTCACGTTTTGCACTCCTTTACCCGATCGAGTTCGAATTTTAAAAAAGTCGCTTCTTAAATGATGCCTACGATATAAAAAGAATATTTTCCTAAATTTTTCTTAACTGTACCGGGCTGGGGTTTGATACGCCATTGGGTCAGGACTTTGCCTTTTATATCCATAGAGAGTTTATAACAAACTAAATTATACTGTGAAATCCAAACTATACGAACTTCAGGCAGCATTAAAGTTACAGGAAATAAAACTACTTTAGCTCTTTCAAAACTTCTTGTTCGCAATAAGATGCTTATAGTTTTGGTAACGCTTGACACTGATTTCTTTTACAACTTCAAATCTTAAATTTTAAAGAAATTCTCCCGATTCTAAAGAAAAACAATTTTAAAACTTCATCAAAAGTTTGCCATTACAGAGTTGTTTCGTCTTGTTTGAAGGCAGATAATAATTCCGTTTCTAAAGGTAAAATTTTGATTGAAATATTTAATAATAAAAAAAAGTGTTTGCAATGCTTTCTATTTGTTTCATAATTTACAGACAAAATAAGTAAGCAAATTACAAATAATGAAAATTTGTTATTATTTAAGGTATTTTGTTGCCAAATATGTGTAGCTATAATGTTATCTAAGTTAGGCAAAGTTAAACTTTATTTCTATATTTTAAATGTTAATGGCCCTTCAATGCAATATTGACAACATTAATTCAATTTAAATTTTAAACTATGTAAGATTTTTTCACTTTAAACATGAAAATATTTCTCAAACAGTAAAAGAAAATTATTTTTCAGTAGCTATTATCAAAATATTCGTAAGCAATCCTACGCAATTTTCCATGAATTTAAAATTTGCACAAGAAATATATGAAACTTAATTTTTCACATATGCTTTTATTTTGCTATCATTACAATAACATTGTATTCATACAAAGTTAATTTCTAATATTCTAATACTTAGGAAAATACATTAAGTACAATTATCGTAAGGTACAACTAACTCATTAGCTGCAATTAACAAACACACACGTTTGGTTTTAAAGGCATAGGCCTACTTGTTTCCAAAATATCGAAAGAGATATTACGGATATAAGAGAAAAATTTGTTTGCATAAATGTTCAACGTTATACAACTTTAAAACTCTGAATTACAATATTTATATTTGACTTTTTACAGTTAAAAGTAAATTGTGATTTTCATTATTTTTTACTTTTAATTTGCAATTAAATAAATTATAAAAATGGTTTATACCAACAAAAACACAACCTATTATTCAATTTATAAAAACAATCTTGAATAGTAAAATTCTATCAAATGTTTTATATAATTATCTTAAAACAGAATAGTTAATGAGTATAGTATTATAAAACTAAAATGCATAAAATGTTTTAAAATATAGCATAAATGAAACTTTTCTACTACATTAACGATATTTAATGATCGTATCTGAACAAACATTTAAGGTTGTTAATATTTTACTATTAAACATGTCAAAACTAATACTGAAAGGTAAAATATATGCTATAACTAACGTATAATTGTAAAATTGAGCACTGTTCACTCTTGAAGTTAAATTAATTTAATTTCGTTAACTATTTAAATTTAAGGGGGTTCAGTATGTTGTATATCGGTAATGTTAAATTGGCCAATTTCAATGTACCTTTTCACAATAACTACTGATCAGATCATATTAAAATTTTCTGTGTGTATTATACCAACCTTATATATTAATCTTAGGTTAAAAGTTTTTTTTAAATAACTCTTAGATTTTTTTAAAATAAAATAAGTTTTAAAGTACCCAAAAAATCATGTAATTTCTCACTTTTTTGCCCCATAAATTTTTTTTCACTTTAGTTTTATTAAAATTCATAACCTCAGATTAATCTATACTATGTATTACATCATATAAAAAAAGATTACTGGAAAACATAGCATAGTTTTTGAGAAAAGGTACATCGAAGTTAAAAAAATCAAGTTCTGAGCAAAACGCGTTTAAAGTTTTTATTGTTAACCCATTTCCTTACGAAGCCATGACATAAAATGGCTTTTAATGTCAAAAATAGTTTTCCAATCGTCATGATACTTTGTGACATTATTAATAAAGACTGTAATAGTATTTTAAGCCAATAATTTTAGTTTTGATTTTTTCACCGATTTGAGGGTATTGAACCCCCTTAAGTAATTATTTTAAATGTAATAAATGATTTTAAATATTTTTTTTTGGTTTTTAATGTTTATTTCAGATCTGCGTACCATCATACAAAAATACTTATCAAAATTGTTGATTGTAATTGAGTTTGATAGAATTGATTAGAGACTTTCAATCGGATTTAGTTTCACTTGCAACACTAATATTTATATTTCCTTATTAAGTTTATTTACCGATAAAAAAACTAAGATTAGAGGCTATTGATTTTGTAAATATTCTCATATTGTAATCGATCTTTATGAAGACGTATTCCTATACCTAGAATTAATTGACTTTTATATGATATATTAGGTTTGCTGTGTTTTCAATATGCCTATTTAAGTAGAATTACAAATTGAAACTTTACCATAAACTACGAACCAGATGTCGAATTTCTACTTTAAGTAAGAACTTATATTTGTGCATCTTTATGAGAAGCATACAAAAAAAAAATAGTTAATATAAAAAGAAATGTATGTTTCATTTTAAAAATATTCTTTTAGAAAGTAAGTTGTATTTAGTGGATAAAACAACTATCTAGTTCATCGATATATTATATCAGTTAGGTTTGTTGGTAAGAATGTTCATAAATCAATGTAATTTTTTTTTAAAGTAAAGTTGAAGTATTCTAGAAATGACATAATTACACAAATTCAGAAAATTAGAAACATTTGGACAATTTCCTTTAATGTAAAAACAATAGTTTTGTAAGAGCTTACGTCAAAATATTGTAAACACTTGTAAAAAGTACTTTTATACAGCGTGTTCGTAAAATAATGTCCGAGTGTTAATGGTATATTACAGGAGTTTATTTTTTTTTTATTAAATGTTTCAAATCATACATGAAATTGAAAGAAAACTGTTTTTTTCTTTTAGAGATCAATGTGTGCGTCTTTAGTGATACGGCACACATCCAAACGAAAATGCAATTCTTTCCATACTGTCTGCAGCAAGTCCGGAGTGATGGAATAGATGACACTGCAACTGTGAAAACGATATAGTGGTACAAGCGCATGCACTTATCTGAAACTGTTGTAGTTATTCTTTATTAGTCACCTTCAACCATAACTGTCGAACGATTACAGCTGATACTATTACAATTTGAAAGTAGGACATTCTTTTACGGACACCCTGTATAAGAATATGCGTACTATTTACTTGTCAATATTCGTGGCAGAAAATGGAATTATTAATCGAATACATTCTATTGAAAATCTCAATACACATTTAATGACTTCCCCGTATTTTCGACGAAACATCTGCAGTCTAACCAAAACAAGGTATTTATAGCGAAAAATATGGTTGCAAATTTATAATACTTTGTGTCATAAATATTCATCGACACGATCGCGGTAGAATACAATCTGCTCATTAATCCGTTTTGAATAGGCATAGTAGTTAATGATGAACTGCTATGGAGGATATTTTTCTTTCAGTAAAAGCTCTTGAAATGCTTTAAAAACTGTTCCATTCCAGCATAGGATCATAAAAAAAATCTCGCCTTTTCAATGCAATAGTCGTTTCTAAAGTAAATCTTTTCATTTGCTGATTTATAAAAACATACTTTGCGAACAAGTTCGTGAACAAGTCTATTGCGATGCGAACCCCATGTGCGAATAAATGTTAAAAATGCCAGTAAGAAAAAATAAATATAAGCTTTTATTGATTAGAATAAGAGGGATTTTTCGCACGTGATTATGAAAAGTTGTGTTTCCTACACGTAAATTACTATTTTTTTAAAAACTTTTTATTTCACTGTATGTTTCGATTTTTCATACAAAATATGTGTAGTGTGGAATACAATCAATGCAACGAGATACTACATGCTCCAAGCACTTGATGCACACATTATTATTAGAAATTCAAATATATTTATTGATATTTAAAATACAATTTTTAATTTATATATTACCGTGTATCAAAGACGCACAAGATACAATGTTTCAGAGCATTAATTCCCAAAAAAATCTTTTGACGCATTCGAATTTGGCGCTAGGTGCGGCAAAAGACCACCGCGCAAAGTCAGACGATATCCCTCAGTGTCAGTGACCCTTCCGCCGCTCTCTCTCTTTCTCTCAGACGATAAAGAACAAAAATTCGAATAAGAATCCTTTCCATACTGCAACCAGCAGAGGCCGCTGCCACACAGCATCGATCGCTCGCCGTCTAGCGGCAGTCTAGACGGACATTGTGCCCTTCCAAACTACGCGTACACCGAAACAGCATCGATTCGGAGCTGCTGCAGACAACTCAACTCGGCCAGGTTTCATTCTTCTTCTCTTCTCTGCTTCTTCGCCATCCGTCGAGGTAAGATTTGGTTCTTCTTTTCGGTTATCCGGACACCCTTGCGTAATCGATGTACGGATGATCGGACATTTTCTTTTACCCACCCTCGGTTAACCGTATCTCTTTTCTCTATTAACACGGGATAAGTTTGTTTACATTCTTCTCGTTTCGTATTAAAAAATATATCTTCCTTCAAGGATGATATTTTTGTAGCATAGTAAAGTGCTTAAATACATAAAAAAAAATGCGATTTATTTTCAATAGTTAAATCAATTCGGCGTTATTAACCTATTAAACATTTAATTTCCCATATTTGGGAGTTGTTGTAAATATATTTTTGTAAACGAGTCGAAGTAAGATTTGATTTTTCTTTTCGGTTATCCGGACACCCTTGCGTAATAGATGTACGGATAAACGGACCTCTTATTTTACCGACCCACGGTTAAGCGTATCTCTTTTCACGGGATGAGTTTGTTTATATTTTCTCCCCATTCTCGTTTCATATTAAAAAACAACAACATATTCGACGCATTATGAAATGCGTAAATATTTAAAGTGATATAAGATTTATTTTTAATAATGAAATCAATGTCAGCTTTATTAAACTTTCAATAAATAATTTCTTTTTATCTTTCTTCTCTCTTCTTCGCCATCCGTCGATATAAGATTTGGTTCTTCTTTTCGGTCATCCGGACACCCTTGCGTAATCGATATACGGATGATCGGACCTCTTCTTTTCCCGACCCTCGGTTAACCGTATCTTTATTTCTCGTTTCGGAATAAGTCTGTTTACATTTTCTCTATGCTCGTCCGTTTTGGAAAAATCATCATCTTTGAGGCAATATAAAGCGCTTAAATATTTAAAGTAATATGATATTTATTTTCAACAATTAAATCAATAAGGCTTTATTAAACCTATTAAATATTCATTAACCTATATTTAAGCATTGTTACGTCGAGGTAAAATTGTGTTCTTAACCTTGCGTAATCAATTAGGACCACCGGATGACCGGACCTCTTCTTTTACCGACTCTCGGTCAACAGTATCTTTATGTCTTTTTCATGGGATAAGTTTGTTTACACTTTCCCCGTGTTAGTTATTTTAAGGAAATGTTAGGTTTGACGCAATATAAGGCTCGAAAGTATAAAGAAATATGAGATTTATTTTCAATGATTAAATCTATGTGATGGCTTTATTGAATAATCAATTTGCTATACTCACGAGTATTAAAAAAAATAACCAACCAAAGTTTTGTTAAATAAGAGTTGGCGATTTAACCCTTTCAGTCCCAATGACAATTTGGCATTATCATTTTCGAAAATTTTTCTGGTCATCAAAAGCCATTTATGATATCAAAAAGTACATCATTCGATTCTTCAAACTTTTTTCTATTAGAAAATATTTTTATTGATCCCAAAAGATGTCAGCCCTATTATTTTTAATTATGATAAGAAACATGATGATGCCAAATGGCATCACTGGGACTGTAAGGATAATGGTCAATCTCAATTAATCGGATTCAAGTTTACCGAATTTCCCGAATTTCCTCTGAGGTCTTTTTAAAACGATTAATAGTTCTCCTTGTATTTTGACAGACTTATTTTTTTTTATCAATTATTGTCTTTGATAAATCTTATCAATGATTTAAAAATAGAGAATTTTGATTGGCATGTTTGTACAGCCTATTTTTAGAATTTGACATTTTTATTTAGATAGGGTTGTAGGCCTGAATTGAAATGTTCTTTTTAATTCAGCTTTTTTAATGCTGTCAAATATATCAATCGAAAAAATATTTGTGTTGGTAAACTATATGGTACACCTGTGTTTTAAATAATTCAGCTTTTTTAATGCTGTCAAAAATATCAATCGAAAAAATATTTGTGTTGGTAAACTATATGGTACACCTGTGTTTTAAATAATAATTTGTAAACATTTTTCAAGTTGTTTACATGTTGAAAAAAAAAGGTCTAATCAAATGTAACATTATAAAAAAGCGTTAAATCAAAAGTAAATCAAATTTTTAATTTTATATTTAAATTTATGAAAAAACTCGTTGTAATGTCTGTGAAAAGAGACATTTTGTCAACACTTTCTTATTTTATATGTAAGTTATCTAGACCTGGACGGACAAATTAAAGTTGACTCCCATGTTAGAAGCAGTATTCGTACCGAGCCCACATACAATTATTCAGAAGTCAATGAAATGTATTTGGAATGAATTCAGAGAGATACTTTTAAAATTTCAAATATGCAAACCTGCAAGCCTTGCAAAATAAGAATTTTTTTTTCCTTTGCTACTATATAACAGGAGCCTATAAATCCTGAAAGTAACGAATTAATACAGAAATTGACAAATTAAATTTTAGCCAAGCATTAAGTAAAATATTTTATTTTATCTAAGGTGTTGCAAACTTACAGCACAAAAGATTTAATTTTTTTTTTTAAAAAAAGTAAAGAATTTTATTATTTATTTTAACAATATTAATCCTTATTATTCACACACGTAAAAAGGAAAAGAAGGAGGCTGACCCGTAAGAAAACCCCAATTTCTTTAATGATTTTACTGCTAAGAAAGTTTCTTTTTATATTATTAAAAATATCTTTTTAAACAATAATATGTAACAAAAAACTTTTTTCTAAATAAATTTTTATTTTATTTTGGCTTTTATTATTTCTTAAAAGTTTTTTTTAATTGCACAGAGAAATTATAAATTTCTAAAATCTAAAACTGTAAATCTCTAACTAAAAACTAAATTCTCCATTTCTAAAACTCTAAATCGTTTTTTCTCAAAGCCTTAGCATTTCAAGCATATCAAACATGTAAAATTTGGTGTTACGGAGATCTCTAAAATTTTTCTACGTCTTCTTCAAGAAATTTTTGCTACAATAAATCAAAAAGCATTTTTTAAAATCCTTTTTAAAAATTTGTAGTGAGGTTATCATAATTTATAAAAAATTGAAAAATATTATCAAACTCTGTTACTACGACCTTCTTACAAAAACAACTCGTTTTTAGTGCCGCAAACTTTTTGTCCTTAAATTGTCCATATCCCTTGTTATAATACCCGGCTAATAATGACAATTTTTAACTTCTTGGTTCTAATGCTAAGAATAAACGTTTTTTCCTAAAACTTTTTGTCTTCAAATTGTCCAGATCCCTTGTTATAAAATATCTGGATAATAATGATAATTTTTAACTTCTTGGTTATAATGATAAAAATAAACGTTTTTATGATATCCAAAATACCTTTAAAAAAACTTAAATTTCGTTTTATTTATATTTAAATTTTATTTCGCCAAATAATGCGAAAAGTTACCAAATTTTAAATCGGTTTCTCACTCTAAAAATAAAACCGCAGTTTTTGCTATTAACTGTTAAAATTTCATAAAACTCTTAAAGTGATGTTTATTATATTTATTTAGTTTTATTATTTACAGATTATATTGATTAAACTACTAAATACGCATTTCACATGATTTCTTATATTGAATATTCAACCTTGTTTATAACGTTAATCGTTTATAAATACTAACATCACGGTCCCTTCAATGGTGCTATGATCATAGCATCCTGTTATATAATCGGTATATTGATTACAGAATAGACATGACTGCAAAGAAATTTCAAACGTCTTCTTACAAGACTGTATCGACCTTTGCTTCCCGGACGACCCGGGGCAAGATAATTAAGGACGTCTGGAGACTAATTCGATCCGAATTGCGACGACAACGGATTCTAATGGGTTGTTTTGCATAAACATCCGTCACATGAAGAAGAGAAATTAGGTTATTTCGAATATTTTTTGGCAGTTGTTTTTCCACGACTTTTTTTTATAAGTCACTTTTTTTAAATATTTTTTTAATGTAAAATGGTTTTGTTACACGGGGAATCTGGCAACAGCTCCACGGTCTTGTTTTCATTTTTTTTTCGAATTACTTTGAGCTTTGAGTTTTTAAGAATAAGTTATTTTAATTGTTATTTTTAAAAATTACAACTTGTTGCTGTGCTGTTGATTGTTTTAATCATTTATCAAAGAAAACTTGCATCGAAAGTTAGAATTTTGAATATATACACATATAAAAAAAAATCCTAGAAAACTCAATTTGGAATACCAAAGCAAAAGTAATTCGAGAAAAATGAAAACAACACGTAGCTGTTGACAGATCCCACGTCAAACAAGCCCATTATAAAATGAATCTATAAATATTTGTAAAATAGGTGTGTGTAACATTACACGACTTTCAATTTCCACTCAATGAATCAATGCACCTATTTAAATTTACCTTACGAGGTAATTTCAATAATTTGAAAACTTAAAAAGTTCGATAGCATATACACTTTGCGTATATACACTTAAGCAATTTATCGAAGACTTTATTATGACTTCCTATACTAGGAACATGTACTAGGAATTCGTGTACCAAATTTGTAGCCTGTAGCTCTTTTAGTTCGAACTGTAAGGCGTTTCAGGACGACACACAAATGAAAGAATGTCCGAAAACTACTTTTTTAGAATCAGCACTTCCCCAAAATGTGTAAAAAACCCCACAAAATTTAAATTTTGAATTTTCAATCCCTTTGCCGTATATTTAATATTATTGAAAATAAAAAGAAAAAATGTATTCCTAGGTATTGACAAAAGACAAAAATTTACGCTCTAGCGTGATTGCATAGAGATAAATGATGAAAATAAAATGATACAATTTTATTATATATTTTTAATAAAAAAAATTTTTTTACCTGTTTATTATTGACTTTTAAAAGTCGCTATGAAAGAATAGTTAAATACTGATTAGCCAAATTAATTATTAATAATCGACAAAGGTTTATTTGATGTTAAAGGAAAGAAGCTACTTTCATAAACAAGAAACACAATATATATTTTTTTAATTTTATCCAACCATTACTTACAACAAGAAATATAATATGTTTCTAGGATTTAAAAAATATATATTTGTAATTTATACATTTATTTTTAAATGAGTTATGTTTTTTTAATTGAAATACATGGTATTAAATTACTATCAGTTTCAAAAGTTTAGTTAAAAGTAATTGTTTTTTTTTTTAATTTATCGACTGTGCATGTATATAATTTAACAGAATTCCACGTCTCCGAAAGTTTTAACTCAAAATAACTAAAGTAGATTTTCTAAAATGTGTTAATAGAACATCATTCAAAGTTTTATAACACTATATAGAGATAAAAAAAATTCAGGTTTAATAAAAATAGTTTACAAATGTATTTATATCATTACCTCATCAAATAAAACACATTATAGTTTATTAAAGTAAATAATTAAAATTTGTGCTTACGCATGTAATAAGACATTAAATCTCATGAACACAATAAATTTTTAATATCTTTTTATTTATTATTAATACATTATTTGTATTATGTTGGCACATTTAGTTCAAGCAACGCTCTGCGCTTCAGAATATAAATAAGTTACTTTTTTTTAAATTTAAATACTAATTTGATAATTTTACCTTGAAAATTTAAATGTCCATTTTCTAGTAATATCAATTATTTATTAAAATTTTCCCGGTTGGATAGAAAGAATCAATTTTGTTACAATCCGCAATCAAATATTGTGAAAAGTGGATTCATTTATATTGTTAAGGGGGAATGGTCGCGCTGGAACGCGGGTCTTCAAAGCAAAGTACGCCAGTGTTAATCCAATAGAGAAAAAAATATTTTCTCTGCTACATTTCTCCTACTGTATTGAATATTTTTACAAGCGGATTTCTATTGTAATAAAAGTAGCTGACTTGCAGGTCCCGACAATCCCACTTTTTGAAAATGGTTCGAATATTTTATTAACTTTCAGTAATTAATTTTACAATAAAAATTCGAAGCAATTTCAAAAAGTGGGATTATCGAGACCTATAAGTTATCTACATTTATTGTTTAAAAAACCGTTTGTAAAAATATTCACTACAGCCGGAGAAATGTGGCAGAGAAAATAGTTTTATTCCCATTGGATTAACACTGCTCTCTAAAAAATGAATGCTCAAAAACGACGAAAATTTCCTATATTTTGACGATTCCGTTTGCTGGCAAACGCTCCTAGTTTTCATTTCCTCAAAGTGAGGAAATTTGAATTGTCATTTTTTTTTGAGGATTTGAATGTCGTCTAATCTAAAGAAATATTTCGTCATTTTTGAGCATGTGAGTACAACAAGGATATTCAGTTTCTCAAAATCAAGATACAGAATCGTCAAATCACGTTCGTAAAAGAGAGGATTCGCGTTTACTCAAAAGTCACGTGAAAGTTTGACGAAACAATAACGAAAGCAAAAACGAACGAAACAAAGTTACGAAATGAGGCTTGAGGATTCATGAATCGTCAAAAATGAAAGTGTTATTTCTGAGAGTGTGAGGCACTTGAGTCTGGAGACCCTCTGTCTAGCGCGCCCATTCCCTCTTAAGTTTTCTGAGATTCCGCCCCAAAAAATTATATTGTGGGTGAAAGGAGAAAAAGCGATGAAGGACTGTTATTGAGTCAAGTTTCTCTTGTTGAAGGAAGTTCTGTAAAAGCATTTTCTCTGCAATAGGAAGCTGGTGGCTGAGAAGCTCAAATTGAGGATTTTAAGATAATTTTAAAAAATTGTTTCAACGGATGAAAATCAAATCAGTTTATTGTTTTACACATTTTTTTAAGCACATAATTGGTTTAAACATATGAGATGTGTTCAGCAGTTATATATGGGTCGGAGACCTGGACCTTGAATCAAAAGCAAGAAAAGATGTTAACTTGGGAGATAAAAATTTTAAGAGCCATATTTGGACCAATCAAAGAAGGCGATGGTTGGAGAAGGCGATACAATTTTGAAGTGTCGAAACTATTTGGAGAGAAAGACATTATTAACATCATAAAAACTAGGACAAATCAATGGCATGGACAAATGGAGAGAATGGACGATAGCAGAGGCACAAAGAAAATTCATTCCAAGGGGCAATGCCAGGGAGGGAGAAGAAGAGGAAGACCTAGAAAAAGATGGATAGTTGATGTGGAAGGAGATCTAAAGGCCATGAAAATTAAGAACTGGAAAGCGAAGAACAAAGACAGGCGGCTTTGGAGTCGCCCTATAATAGAGGCCATGGTCCAGCATGGACTGTAGTGCCGGGGAGTTAGTTAGATTCGTTCAAATGCTTTTTCTCATTGAATTTTACACTGCAAAAATTTGTTGTCAATTTGTTTCCTGAAACAGGTAAACGTTATCTTTATGGAAACGGTGTGCTACATTATTTTTGTATGAGAAAAGGACGAACTGAAATTCAAAGAATCTTAGAGTTAGTTAGATTCGTTCAAATGCTTTTTCTCATTGAATTTTACACTGCAAAAATTTGTTGTCAATTTGTTTCCTGAAACAGGTAAACGTTATCTTTATGGAAACGGTGTGCTACATTATTTTTGTATGAGAAAAGGACGAACTGAAATTCAAAGAATCTTATTGTGAAATATATTATGATGTCATGTCAAACTGATTTCTATCACGATACGTTATACGGTACGGTATGGTACATATATATTCCAGCTTGTGTGCTTGTTCAGAGAACAGCTTATAAGCTTTCGTCAAGTGGGACAGATACAGAAAGAATTTTTACAGTCACAAAGAAAAAAATAACACATAGACAAATAACAACATTTATTGACGGTCACAAACATCCATGCCTGATCGGTATTCGAACCCGACCCGCAGCTTTGGCCAGCATCCTAACGATTGAGCCACAGGGGCGGCTTCTATAAAGAAAATAAATGTCCTTTAAATTTCATTTATTATAAACAAAGGATTTTCATTCAATATTTGCAAGTGGCAAGAGTGATTTAATTCCATAAAAAATGGTCTTATTTTGCTTTTTAAACGAGTATTAAATTTCGCGAATTACAAATTCTAATAAATTTGTAATTCGATTTTTTTCTGAGATTTCCAAAGTCTTCTAGTGTCGATGTGTTGAATTTTTCGACTTATCACACTTGTCTGTAGTATTTGCAGTTTAGTAATGAAAATGTGTGACTGATACACCCTTATAAAAAACTTCAACTTTTGACGTTTTGAATGTAGTGTGGAAGCTAAAACATTGAACAAGTAAATCGAATCGTAAAACAAGAAGTTTTAAAAGAACTAAAATACCCTACTTTACTGTTATTTAAATACTTACTGAAATTGCCATAGGAAAACAAGTAGGTTTTTAACAGCAAATGTCATCTACAACCGTTTCTACCAAGATTTCACACATTAGAAAAAATCGCCTTACACACCATCCGGTTATATATTTATATTCCAAAAGGTAAAATCAACTGTTTTCATCGAATTTTCTTTAGAAGATTAAATTGATATCATTTATCGTTTGCTTATTTTACTTGTAGTTCGAAGAATAATTAAATATTTATCAATAACAAAAAAACATGAAACTACTCCAAACTGCACTAAAAAAATTAAAATAAAGTAAAACTAACCAAATTTTATGCAAAAAATGCCGCTTCTTAGTAAACAAATAATAAACAATTAAAGAATAACATTGTGATACATTTTATTACGTCTTTCCAAACTTTTATAACATAAGTGAATTTTGCTTCAAATATTATTTCTAAATAAATAAAGTTTCTCATGCCAATATTGATATGGCAACGGCGATTTAAACGACGTGAATTTTAATTTCAATGCTAATTCAATCTGGAATTTCCCAGTAGTTAGTAGACGGGTAATCGTCCGGACGTTCAGGCAAGCGAACAAAAAATATGAACTGAGGTAATTTCTTTCCTTAAAAAAAAGGAATTTTTAAAATCCAACATATAGAACCAATTTTAGAAGGGGGTACGGACGGACATCGTCAGCATGTCAATACCTACCTTTTCAGTTTTTCGTATATAAAAAAAAAAAAAAAGAAAAGTACCGTCAAAGCGGGTAACTTTGGCCACGGAGGGTAACTTTGGCCACGTGTCGGAAAAAGATTTGCTTCTTAATTTCTCTTCATAAAATGATCTCATCTTAAATTGCTTGACATTTTTGGAAAGGTGGAAACATCTCCTTTCATTTCATGTAAAACAAAATCTCATTCTAATTCAGGCAATACTACAAATGCTGTTTTCATTCTTACGAGCATAAAAAGACAAAAATCTATCTCTTCCAACTTTTGCCTGGAACACTTAAGAAAATATTGAAAATATTTAAATAAGACACTCTATTCAATTCTTTTATTTATGTTGAAGAATATTACACCATTTGTTTTATTCTAAATTGAATACTTTTTATGCTGTATTTAGATATTGGTTAATCGGGAAGCTTTTGCCGATGAATGCGGGTAACTTTGGCCACAGATGTAAATATTTATTTATGGAACTTTGCACTTCAAAAAATGTATGTAAAAGTGTATTCTGTTTAACTACTTTTGAAAAATTCTTACTTTTATGATTACTTATTCTTTAGATATTTTTTTTTTTAATCAAACTTTTTTAAACATTAAAAAGATAAAGATAGAATGCAAGAAACGTATACCACTCAAAATCGCAAATGTCGAAAGGTAAACACTTTCAGATTCCTAATTATTAATAGATTATTTTTTCCCCTTTTATAATAAAATCGTTTGCTTTTTATAAATATATTTGATATTACATCTTGCTTCAAAAAAGTTCTTTTTCCCTTATTAAAATAGAAGTTTATTTTTCTTTTTAGCGACAAACAATACTCATCGTTCATTCATCGTTGAGTATTCATTGTGTAATGCCATTCGACAATGCACTGCAATGTAAATGTTAGGTTATATACCATTTTTAATAACTATATGACTTATAACTTTGTTATTTTAAGTTAAAAGTTTTAATATTGCTATTTAATTCGTTAATACAGCCTTTAAGCATGTTAAAAAGTATGTTTCTTATGTATTTTATGGGTGGCCAAAGTTACCCGCCCGGCTCCTAACAGTGTCCTAAATTTTGAAATTGATACAAAATTTTTATTGATTTATAAAATTTAACAAAAATGCTTGAAAATTATTCCTAAAAGTACAATTCTTAGAATGCATAATTATTTTAAAGTGTTTAAATCGTTTTTGTAGTTAAATTTTTCTTCTTTTGTAAGAAAAGCTATGATTTTGGCCAAAGTTACCCGCACTGACGGTAGACCAAATGTAGTCTAACGCAATTTGTAGAGGTACACCGATTTGATTTTTACATTATTGCTGCAATATTTTTTGTATGCTTTGCACAACTTTTATATATTTTTTCTCTGCTACATATTTGTTGTTTATTTATATAAATACTCATGCGTAATTGGGAAATTTGAGGAGGTGCATTATTAAAGGTGCACCTTTAATAATGCACCTTCTCAAATTCCCCAATTAAGCATGAGTATTCCTAATTTCAAAATTCACTGGATTTCGAAAATATAATACAAATCTATTTGAGTAAATCTGATTGTTCATTAAAAATCAAATAAAGATTTTAATTGAATAAAATCAAATAATAAACCTAAAAACTAAATCCGCGTGCTCTTACGCTACACATTACCGCTGAAATTTATTTCCTTTCATAGATTATTTCTATTTCATAGATTTTTCATAGATTTCCTAGATTCACTTAGACTCTTTTCATAGATTTGATCTTTCATAGATTATTTCTTAGATTCAATGCCACCGAACTTTTCAGGCTTTTAAAGTTATTGAAATTACTATGTAAGGTATCTAATAACCTTTTAAGGTATTGATATAATGAGGGGTTATTTCATGTAATGTTTCGCATCTTCAATTGCATAAAAGTTGTAGCTCTCTATTATTTAAAAAAAATCGCAAAGTTGTAATCTTTTTATTCTAAAAAAACAATTGAAATTCAAACTATATATTTTATGTGTAGAATATAGTTTATATATAGTTTAATAATGTAAAATATATATTAAATTTTAATTTCAAACTCATTTTTCACCTTTTTTTTTAAGCGGACTCGATACTAGGGTCGAGTGAAAAAAAGTTTTTATTTAACATTTCTAATAGTGAAAAAGGTTGTTTCACATCCTACTGAAACATGGTATATAATTTTTTTAAAGTTTAAGTTAAATTATCAGGGTCCACAAGAATTTATAAGTACGAATATGCTGGCTATACAAGGGTAGTAGGACGAAAAAAGTAAATACACGATTTTTCATAAAAATCGTGTATATTAATTGGGAATTATTTTTATTATTTTTCATTAATCAGCATTACAATACGCAACTATTGAGCCGTATTAGAAGTTAGTACTCAAAAATTTACTTTTTTCGTCCTACTCTACTGTATAGCCAGCATATTCGTACTTATAAATTCGTTGTGGACCCTGATAATTTAACTTAAACTCAAAAAAAAATTATATACCATGTTTCAGTAGGATGTGAAACAACCTTTTTCACTATTAAAAATGTTAAATAAAAAAACTTTTTTTTTTCACTCCACCCTACTCGATACCCAAAATATTAAACCTAGTATTTTTATCGCTAGTGTTCCAATTAAACTATTTTTTCAAGGATTTATAAATAAAAAGTTTTTTTAGTTTAAAAATTTAACATTTTTAACGTTTTTCTTATGCTCCTCCTCCTACAATTTAAAGATATTTTAATGGATTTTTTTTTCAAAATGTTCCCACAACATATAATAAAAAATAGTATGGATATTCAGCTATCAGTTAAACAAAAACAGTTATGTAGCTTTATGTATAAAAATGGCCGAAAAATGAAATTTTTTTGTAAATTTTTAACTTTATCATTTTTAATAAAAGAATAATCTATTCATACTCGACCTTATCCTATACCATTTTTTGTTAAACGTATATGTTTCAACACAGGAAATTTTTTTTGGAGCTCTACATTAATTTACTTAACCCTTTCAGTCCCAAAAATTTACTACACTACAGAAAAATCTGATATTCACAAAATAAGCTTATTTTAGGTCAAAAATAACAGTTCCGTTGGAAAAAAATTCATTAAAAATTTTTATATGGTTTTTGAAATAATGCCAAATTTTTTTAACTGTGGAAAACAACAAAATAAAAATACACATATTACATAAAAACACTTCGAGTTATATTTTTTAAGGTATCTGACCATATATTTTTTTTAATTAAGTAATTTTTTAACCGAAAAATAGTTTAAATTGTGTTTTAAATATGTGGAAATGAACTGAACTTTTCAAAAATCAGGTGAAACGCTTGTAAGCTATTTTCTAAATAAAAAAATAGTAGTTCTGACTTCTATTGAGATTAATGTAAAATATTGTCTAATAGAACAAAGTATGAAGAATCGAATGATGTGTATTTGGATGTCATAACGGGACATAAACATTTGGAAAAAAAATATTGAAAGTGATGGTTCCAAATGGCATCACTGGGACTGAAAGGGTTAAAAGCCTAGGATTGCTCAAGCAAGGGTTTCACAAGCTGATGAGCCATTCACAAGCTGAAAATATTAAAAAAAAGCAATATAAAATTACCTAAATCATTTTACCATACCACTGTATTATTTTCAAGAAACCTCCACCATTATAAAGGATTCCTTCTTTTCTTTGCAATATCCTTAGCTCACAGCATTCGAGCATTTTTTTAATTATTTTATGGGCAGCCCTAAATTTTGGGCACCGCGTCCCATTAAAAAAATATATACGTTTTTTCAAAATAAAATAGATAATTTTTGATTGCAATTTAATCATTTTTTCAAATGCTATTTCTTTCTTTCATCCTTTTAAATCCTTTTCAGTATGAATATTTTGAGACCCATTAAAACCTTGAAAATATCATTTTAACATTTCTCAATACTAAAAAACGAATTATGCAATTCTTGTCTGATGATGAGTTTCAGCCACAACCTCTACGTAAAGAATAAAAAATCTTTTTTTTTTTTTTAAAGAATACCTTTGCTGTGCCGCCGCCGAGACGGCATTTGTTTTGTAATGTATTTTGGTCCTAAAACTTCCCGATTACACTACAATTATTTCAACGATTTTGTAAGCCAATTTTCCATTCATGGCTGCAATCTGTTTTCGTTGCAATGATTTTTCTTCTTTTATGATTTTTTTTAATGTGCAATTTTAGAAAAGAAAAAGTTTTCCAAAAGTTTTCAATTTTAATTCTCATTTTTCTCAGAAAGGTGTTTTTTCAGGTTTAGGTAAACTATATCATGTATAGACCTAAAAGTATATTACAGGGTAACTGTTTCAGGGTGTTTTGCTTACTACTTACGGGATGATTAAAAAAATTTTATACTTATGACTGTTTTAAAAAATTTGCAGAAGAGCAAAAGTGTCCCCTTTTGTATTTAAGGCAGTTAAGTACCATGTAATTTTCAAAAAAAAAGATTTTTTTTATTTTAGTATTTATGCAAAATACGTCTCAAGAGCTTTCCAGCGATGACCTTTGTATGTCGTTCAGACAACTTTAACCAAGTTAAATTTTATTTTGAATATGGATCAGCAGGGGGTATTTTCATAGGGTAAGTTTCTAATTTTAAACCTCATTTTTCTCAGAATGGTGTTTTTTCAGGTTTAGGTACCATTTTCTTAAAAACCATACTATGTATAGACCTAAACTTTTTACAGGAAAACTGTTTCAATGTGTTTTGCTTACTGGAATGAGCATTTTTCAAAATTAGGAGAAAAAAATATGGGTAATTTTGTGATGTAAAAATGTTTTTTGAAAAAACCTAACACATTACCTTAAATTATATTTTAAGAAAAAACTTCTTCACTTGATAAAATCTCATTTCAGTGTATTGTTCAAAGTGCATATAATACACAGATTTTTTTGTGTTGTTTTCTATGTTAGTTTCAAAGAAAAAGCAACATGAGAAAAGTCAATTTATGACTTGTTTGACTATGTATTTTCTTTCATTTACAAAAATGATTAATAGAATATTTTCTTTTATTATGTTCTTAATGAACTATTTCCAAATAAGTAAAGCTTCGTTTAATCCCAACGTAAATATATATCAGTAATCTTGGAGAGAACTGTGGAGATTATGAACGTGGCGTATCACCAAGTCTATGATAAGTCTGCGGTTTTTCCCACAAAATAAGACCTGGGGAAGGGGTCTTCCGCAAATCACGTGACGTATTATTTAGGGGGGGGGGGGTCATGCCGAATATCACCAAATGTCAAGTAAATACGGTGGGGGGGAGTCTCATCAGCAATCACAGAATTGTTCCCGTGACAAAAGATCATTGTAAATTGAAAGAAAATGGAGTCAAATTTCAGTGAAAAAAATCGGGACTCAAATTATGTGTTTTGAAGTTAACCGGTTATTAAATGTCCGAACGAAGGCTTTGAAATAAAAATAAGTTTCAAATATAAAAAAAATGCGAATTTCAAAAAATCTCACCTGAGAAGAGGGGTGGGGAAAGGGTCTCTAGACAAATTTCACAAAATTTCACCGGGGGGGGGGGTAAAAAATCGTCAAATCGTTATTTATGGACGATCCCGTAGAATAGAAAGGGGGTGAATAAAACGCGAATAAACAAACAGTTAAGGCATTTCCTGTAACCGTTGCCGACGACCTTGAGACAAAGTGAATAACCACATCCTTCTTCAGGTACACAAAACACGCAACTTGAAACCGCTTCTGGTAAATAAATTATTAATGTGGGCAGCTTCTCTTATGCAGAAATCACTACAGACAAGTTTCAAAAGCTGCAGTTTTCAAACATGTACAACATGTGTGTAAAAATTACCAAAATTGTGAAATTTTGTGTGTGTCGTTGTGGAATACAAGCAGTGTTCAATTTATTTTGTGGAATTGTATGTTTGGTATTAAAAAGAACAATATTCGTCTACCTTTTCAATATTTACAGGGTGAGTTCATCTTACTAAGCGTAAATAGCTTTGCATTTTCAGAGGTTTAACTTTTGCACTCTACACTCCGTGCCAACGTAACTTGGGTAAAAACAAAGAGTAAAAAGTCAGAGGGAAAAGTCTGATTGGTCCTTTAGCTGGAAACTCTTGTAAGGTAATATTTACATACATAATGTTTCGAATACAATTTATTCATAAATACACTTTTCATTCTGATAAAATTGCCAAATTGTCTCAAATAATATTCAAATCTGTTAGACCTTAAATGAAATTAATGGTTTAAACATGTTTTCTGGATGGATTCACAAATAATTTATGGAACTCTTTACATCCGCGGAAAGGATCTTCTCCATAGCATATTTCTATTTACCCAACTTACGTTGGCAAGGTGTTTATGCATCTACCTTTTTAGTATTGACAGGGTGAGTTCATCATATTATGCGTAAATAGCTTTGCATTTTCAAAAGTTTAACTTTTGCACTCCGTCTCAGAAAATGCATAATTTAATTGTAATTAATTAGAGGTACGAGCGAATACGAGGCTGCACGTGGAAATAGCCAAAGAAAAGTCTCGCTTTTCCCACAAGAAGATAAAAAATAGATAGATTTTTTATGGATTTTAGTTACCAAATAGTAATAAGTCTAAGCTCTCTCATCTTCCCAAAAACTTTCCTAAAAATCAACCTTTTTATAAATTCTAACCCACTAGTGAGATAAACCTGTTACCATTCTAACATGGAAAATGCTGCCATTTTTCAACATAATATTTTGTACATAATACCATTGAAAGCATTTAAACAAATTAGGTATATTTTTTAGACACCTTTTGGTAATTTTTTTAATCATTACAAAAATCAAATACGGCATAATTTTATTATTTTGTTCTTAATTTTAAAATATTTATTTTGATGTGCATTTTTAATGATGAACTAGTTATTTTAATTTAAGATAACGATAACAGCAATACCCAGAAATTATTGTTTCACTACGCAATGTTTTGTTACTAATTATTCTATTCTAACTGCCTTTTCTTTCTAAGTCTGTTTCAAGATTCATTTTCAATACCAGAAACTTTAGCTACTAGTTTTTTTAATATATATTTTTTTTAAAATTTGTAACCCACTGAGAAACAGAACTTAAACTGCCTATTTCTTAGATTTAAAAGTGTAGATTAGCTGTGTAGAAAGCGTATATGACGCATTACAGTTCATTTACTACTATTCTTTTTACTTCTCTCTTTATACTATATATTTATCAAAGAAAAACTAATTGATAGAATTTTCTCCTCAGCGAACCGTGTTATCTTTCTTGATGTGTGAATGTGAAATGTGGTAATTATACATTTCAAATACAAGTCTTTATTTTCATAAATTCATAAGTCAATATTCTCTAGTCGTGATTCCAATAGTCATATTATTCAATTCGTGTTTTGAGAGTCATAAATCAGGAGGATTTACATTTCACGGGGCCCGGATGGCTGCTGAGTGGTAAGCATCGCTGGCCAGCAGTCTGCGTGCTGTAACGGGCGCGGGTTCGATTCCCGCCCTCGCCCTGGGTGTATTTCCTCTCTTTGTGGCTGTAAAAAATCTTTCTGTGTCTGTCTTACTTGACGAAGACTTATAAGCGGCTCACTGAGCAAGCACACAAGTCGGAATATATATGTAAAAAATACCATACCCTACCCCTACCCCTACATTTCATGAAACAATAGTCAAGAGACATTTAACGGCGAATGAGACTGAATGTCTGAGGGTCTCCAAACCAAAACGCTTCTGTGTTAATCCAATGGGTAAAAAGGATTTTCTAAGCCACATTTCTCTAGCTGTATTGAATATTTTTACAAATACACTGCTCAAAACAATTAGGGGGATCATTTTATGAAATAAATTAATCCAAATTCTTCATGCTTGCATTCTTAGATTTTTAAAAATTGAATTAATTTTTTTAACAAATAAAGTTTTGAATAAATTATAACAATAATTTTTTTAACAGTTATGATTCCGATTTTTTTAAACTAAATTTCTAAAAAAATTAGATTGTTAGAAAAAAAATGAGAAATTGGAACTGAAAGGGTTAGCAAAAGTACGCAAAGTGCTCCCCTAATTGTTTTGAGCAGTGTAGTTTTATATATGATAAATGCAGCTTACTTACAGAGTTCTATTGCCTATAATAATACTTTTCGCAATTGGTTCAAATATTTTGATGTAACATTATTCAATGTAAATTACAAATTCGAACCCTTTTCAAAGAGTAAATTATAGAGCCCTCTAAGTCAGCAGCATTTAACATACAAAAAATCGTTCGTAAAAGTATTCAATACAGCCGGAGAAAATGTGGCTTAGAAAAGCACTTTTTTCCAATTGGATTAACACTTTGGTGTGGAGACCCTTGGTCATTCGGTCTCAATCGCTCTTAACCGGACTAAAAAAAGAAACTTAAATGTTCAAACACTTTTTCCTTATTATTACTTACTGTTCAAGTTTTGTTTCATTTAACGACAACGATTTATGCACATTGGGTTAGTAAATTCTAAATGTAATTTCAAAAACTAATGGTATCGTATTTTGTCGAAGACTTACAATTTTTTAAAAATAATAATAAAACTTACCTTTTTTAATGTGCAAAGGAAATGACCATAGTTATCTTTAGGAAGAAAATTGTAAAGAAAATTATCTAGCCTATTTCTTCGCAAGCATTTGTTAATAAATCTGTATATTCTTCACAAATATATTTTAATAAATTCAATATGAATATTAACATATTTAGTTGTTCATTTTTATTTTTAAAAATAAAAAAAGCCACTATCAAATACATTAACTTTTCATTTTAATCAAAATATTTTCAAATTCACTTTTACATAAATGTATTGATGAGAACTTCAGCTGAAACTATGCAAATATATATATATATATATATATATAATATATATATATATATATATATAATATATATATATATATATATATATATATATATATATATATATATATATATATATATATATATATATATATATACGTAGCCGCCGCTTAAATGAATCACATCCGTCCCAGTACGTTTTGAACCAATAAAGCGGCTGAACCATTTAACCGAAAGTCATGAAATTATAAAGAAAAAGTTGTCATCATGAGACATATGATTTTTTTAATACTTGTTACTGAGTAATACTAGTACTACATATTATTAAGAAAAATACGTTACGTTATGTTTTAAAAAATCCAGAGTTATACAAATTAACAGGTAGTATGCGAATACCTACAAAAATTTAATAATTTGAACGATATTATGTATAATTTTAAAACAAAATTTAAAAGCATAAACAACAATGTTTACTTTAGTACTAAAATTTAGTTAAATTTTGCTTACTTGAATGAATACTTCGTTGTTTTCGTCTTGCGTTGTCGTGTAACTGATAAGTTCGTTTACCTTCCTTTCATTGTCATAAGAGGAATTATAATCATCACACATAACACCCCGTTGCTCTTAAGTTCTTAATAATTGAAGAGCCCGGCATATTTTTACTCCTCGCGGCCTTAAAAAATTCTAATAAAGCGTTTTCTACGTCTTCTGCTTTGCCAACTCACTGACATTTCCGATTTATGTTGGGCTCTGTTTCGCAACTTTCTATAATTTCATTTCTTCTCTTCAAAATCCTACATAAAGTTGCTTGAGAAAGTCCTAATTTAATTGCAGCTTCTCTTTGGCTGCATTTTTCCAGATTATAAATATTTTTTAGGAGTTCATATTTTTTGGCTAAGGTAAAATCTTTCCGTTTAAACATCGCGATAACACTCCGAAAAACACGTACTTATACACCTTCATGCACACGTGTCGATTACAAATTCCTTCCCCTCTACCCCCTCCCCCACTATAGTTCTCTCTCCCCTTCTAGCCTTAATAATACAATATCTGCGATTTACCTTTTTTAAAGATGGATTCATCGGCGCCTCTTTGGTTCGCATTTGTAGTTAGAAGTCATGTGGGGTAAAAAAAAATACCACGAATCGTAAAAAAAGGAACTTTTATAGAATTTTTTGAGTCCTTAAAACGGCGGTAAAAAGGTGATTTGATTCCAAAAAGCGGCGGATTTTCAATGTAAAAAGTGATTCCGTTCTGTTCTACGAAATTTATTTCAATTAAGCGGCTGATTCAATTAACCAGTGATTCCAAAAAGCGGCGGCCACTATATATTATATATATATATATATATATATATATATATTATATATATATATATATATATATATATATATATGTATGTATGTATATGTATGTATGTAAATATGTATATGTATATGTATATGTATATGTATATATATATATATATATAATATATATATATATATATATAGTGATTATATATATATATATATATATAATATATATATATATATATTATATATATATATATATATATATATATATATATATATATATATATATATTGTTTATACTATCTTCTTTAAAATACGTTTATAATTTAGAAAATAGGATTAATTTAAACACATTACATTTGATTTCTTATTTTAACAAACTTCTTTACGTAAATATTTCTTGCGTCATGCTTATTTTTACTGTTAATTTAAAAAATCTTTTAGATCGTTAGTACTTTTTAAAATTACAGATGTGATACACCCACTGTAATCTATTTGTTATTTTAGAAAAAAAACTGACATAACTTAGACAATATCTATTATAACTGATATCTATTATAACTTATATGATAAAATAATTTATCTTGAATTAATAATACTGTAAAAAAGCTTAAAGACTGAAATAGAACCCTTTCAGTCCCAATGACAATTTGGCATAATCATTTTAGAAAAAAAAATTCTGATCGTCTCTTTTGCCATTTATGATATCACAAAGCACATCATTCGATTCTTCATTTTTTCCCCCAATTATATATTTTTTATTAATCCAAATAGATGTCAGTCTTATTACTTTTTTAATTATGAACAGAAACATGATGATGCCAAACTACATCACTGGGACTGAAAGGGTTAAACTTCTGCTGTACAAATAAACTTTTTGTGGACTTGGTTTATTTGTATTCTGGTCCACCCTTGTACACTGCTCGTAACAATTGTGGGGTGCTTTTTGCGTACTTTTGTGAAATCTTTCAGTTCCCACATTTTATTTTTTATTCTAAAAGTCTAAACTTTGTTAAATCGATTTTTTTTGTACTCGGAACGAAATGGTAAAATACATCATATAAATTCTAATTTTTTAACTAAAATTTAAGTTGAGGAGAATTGAAATCATAATTTTCGAATAAAATATAACAACAATTTTTTTAAACTTGGATTTTTAGAAAAAAGTCTAAGTTTTCAAGAAATCAAATTTAATCTAAAGACATCTAAGAATGCAAACGTTAAGAATTTGGGGTCAATTTAATTCATAATTTTTTTTTGGGAGTGAATTTTATTTCATTGTGTTTTTCATGTTTTCATTTAATTAAAACAAACATTATTTAATTCTTCAAAAAGACATGATTCTTCCATGTATCGATAAATAAGTGCGAAATAACTTAGTGAGAAAAAATCGCAAGCTGATGATTCCAAATAGAATCATTGGGGGTGAAAGGGTTTAAACCATGTGCTCCCCTAATTCTTTTGAGGGGATTCTATGTATATAATAAAGAAAAGCACCCGCATTCCGTATGGACATCAAAAATTTAATGGACTACTAAAATCATATCGATTTCTCACCGATAAGAAAAAAAAATTTCATTCAGAAATTGAGTGATTAGTTTCAGAAATATTTCGAAGTTTCTGAAAAAATACACCACTTGCATTCAAACCTATATTTAATATATTGCCATGGCAATAGAGAATTATGAATGAATTGAAAAAAAGAAGTATTCCTTTTTAGAATGTAGTCAAAATTTGAACTGTTTTTAAACCTTATAAATTAATTATTAAGTAACTAGAATTTAGTAACAGAATTTTTTTTGCATAAAATACTGTAATACACTAGAACACTCTAATTTCTCAATTATTTAAAATGAAATTAATAAAGAGACGATAAACCATTTGTCCATTTATAACATGATATATTGATTGAAACAGGCAAAAAATTATTTGGGGAAAAAAAACCTTGTGTATTAAACTAATACCTTTTTTTTTTAAAGATTTAATAAATATAAAGTCTTTTTTATTGGTCTTCCTCTACCCTTTGTTACAATGTTAGATGATAAAAGAAATCTAGATTTTTAGAAGAAAAAAGCTGTTGTAAAAGAGGAGTATTTTGAAAACGTTTTTAAGGTATTAAGTATAATCTTTAGAGCAGTTCTAAGAACCGATGTTAAAAAAATGCAGTGTTTTGGGAGGAACTTAAAAGCATGGTTGTTATAATTTTACCCGACCCAAAAAAAAGTGTCTTTAAAAAAAAACCTTGAAAAAACCCTTAAATAACCCAAGTGGGCAATTGAACTTAAAATTGCCTTTCCTGGAAATTAATAAAGTTAAAACGTCTTGGAAAAACAAAGAACTATTTATTTTATATGATTTTCATTTACATTTTATTATTATTATTAATATACATTTACTTTTTTGCACCCTTATTTTTTAAAATATATTTAAGAATTTAAATTTATACTAATTATATATTAATTAAATATAATTAATGCATTTTTTATTCTAATTTAAATTTCTATAGAGACAATATTCTGGGTTATGTAATTTGTTTACACGTACACCATACAATACATTTCAAAATTTAAATGCACATTTATACAATAAATAAAAGCACTTTTATTAGTTTTTAATTATTCTAATTTTAACTACAACATTTATAATTATCTCTATAGCATTCGCTATATGTTTTGTTAGTTTTTAAAATTATTAACAAATAATTAAAACTTCCTTAAATAAACCACTAGACTCTGAAAGAAGCATACAAAATACTGAAAAAAAAACCCTAACACTATGAAAAAACAACTAAAACCCTGAAAACAAAACAAAATCCTAAGTGGGTTTGGTTTTTCATGATAAAAAAGTTTATTTTACAACCCTGCTTAAAAGGTTAGGGAAGGTTGACTTAAAAAGATTGTGTAACTATGGTAATTTAATAACTTAATAACATTAAAGTATTTCGTAAAAACATTTTTAGGAATTTAATGCATTATTCATAGCATTAAATTATTTAAAAGTACGTTAAGCATTTTATTGTCTTACGCAACATAAAATGACACTATTTACATAACTTTGTAAAGAAAAAAAATCACTAGCAGTATATGAAAATAATATAAATATCAATCACATATTTCTCCTATTAAGTACAAATAATGCATTTATTAAAACTATATAACAATGTACTAATTTTGAAATAATTCTTTATTTCTTTATACTACTGAAACCAAGATATCACAAAACTTAAATTCCGTGTTAGGGTAGGGTAGGTGCATATTTATGACATATCCTCACTTAAATCCCTCAAAAACTTAGTTTTGTTACCCTCAATTAAATTTCATAACTTAATTTCCTTTCAAATAATCTTAATATCACTTAGCACTATAACATCCCAAACACACCCTATCCCGACAAACAGTCGTTTTCTCACGAATTTTCATGATTCATCCACCCACGCGTTGACCTTTTTAACAACCTTCTCATAACAAACTCTTGTCTCTGATTGGTCAGTCTGGATGGGGACCTCTCCGCCAGGTCGCAAGAGGTTAAATTCATTGAAATTAATGAATATAATAATTAATTTTTAGTATGTAATTACCTTTAAATGTGTCTTAGGATACCTTTAAATTGAAAGTTATTTAGTGTTACGCACCTCTAGTTTTATTAAGTTTTACAAATATACATGACCATTATTCATTTATTTATGGAAAACTATTCGTTTGCAAAGAGCACATTGAACAGCTTTGTTATTATTAATCAGTTAAGATACACAGTCAAGTTATTATTCATTGATAATGTTAAACCTCTAAATCCATTAAGTCCTGGAAATCCCAAAATTGTTCGTCACGAATATACTAAGCACAAAATGACGCGAGAAAAAAAAATGCGTCATAACATTGGGGTTACCGGGATTTTCTAAAAAAAAAAATATGGATTGCACCCTGTTGATAAATTTCTGCTCCTCAATATAAACGGTATTGAACTGTTTTTAAATTTATAAAACGTATTAATAGAGCATTTCAGGAATGCTCTTTATAATTAATGTAATTATTTGCTAATGCATATTGTCTGGCTTATAAAAATAACAAATTAATAAAAGATAAATTAATTTGTTTACATATATTTTTTTATTTTTCATGGCAAATAGACTTATTTAATCAAGTTATGCAGCACAAAAGGATAGTTTAACCGTGCGAAGGATAAACAATTGGTCAAGAGTAAACTTGTTTTCATTGCAAAACCAAGTTTGTTCGCTATTTAAATTTTCCACCATTTTTATTTTAAAAAATCGATTCTAAAGGGTTTTAACAGATTTCTCGGTACTTTGTGCTGCATAAATTTTTAATTGTAAAATAAATACGTGTATTTCTGGAACAAAAAAGGTCGCCTTACGGGTTTATTCAACATAACCCTATATCACCAAGTTGTTATATTTACACATTTTTTCCTGTTTAAAATATAATATGTAAAGTCGGCTTAAAAAAACTAAAGGCCCTGTTAAAGATGCACTCTGAATAAATTTCTGCTCTTAAGAGGTTTTTAAGGAAATGTATTTTAAAATAACAATTACGAGTAACTGTGGTTGTTCAACAAGAACTTTTATATTCCTGTTTTCCCAAAATGATCTACTGGAGAAACCCGAGTGAGTTTTCCGGGATTTTTCCCAGACTTGCGTCATCAGTGGGAAAATATCGTACGATACCTTAAACATAATCGAAATGTACCGCATTTTAGTTCATCTTTTTTATATTATTTAGTAAACTTATCATGATAGTTTGTAGAAGCACTACCACTAAGCCACTGGGCCTCGATTGTATCATTATAATGAACCCAAAAATTTCTACCATTTTGCATAATGCAGAAACGGTCTTTAAAAATTCGTCTACCAAGACAAAGCAATTACTTTTTGGTCTAGTTGACGTCATCGATTACTTTCGCAGTTCACCGAGGGAAAATCCTTTTTTTGCACGTGCGCAGTTGTCCCAAGAGATCACTGGGGTAACGTCTTCTGAATACGAATTACTAGGCTCTTTGTTACACATTACTCTTCAGATAAATTTGCATGCAGAAGATATTTGAACAAAAACAAAGTAGTTAATTTTTTCAATCTTGCAAAGGTCAAATAACCCGAAAAATGTATTACATTTCTCAATTTGTTTTGTTGAGAGCAGGTATATGTTAGTTTCTTTATATAATAGAGTAAACAACATTATACTTTCTATGTGTAAATTATATACAAAGTTAAAGAATGTATTATTAGCAAGTTTTTGAAAAACTTTCAAGTGAATAGGGAATTAGTAAACTGTTGATTTCATTTTAGTTTTTTAAAAAAATCAACTAACGTAAGTTATGTTCTAATTAAAGATATACAAAATACGGACACACAAAAATAAGAATCTTTGAAGTAATTGTTCTGAAATTCATAATTAAATCATTTTTAAACTCATATTTTTTTTAATAAGAACTTTTTTGTTAAAAACTACTTGCAAAATCCCCAACTTTTTGAAAAACTCTCATTCATAATAAAATCTAAACTTATGACCCTGAATGAATTAAAAGTACAAAAAGTAAATGGACCATTAAAGTTTCAGAAAAAAGAACACTGCCTTTCTCTCTTTCCCGCTTCTCTCCAGCTTTGGAAATCAGACACTAAAAAAAACACAAAATTCTTCCTCTGTCCCATTCCGAGAGCGCAGACGAGATTCTATCCGAGAACGTCGACTCCTGAGCGTTCTTTCTCGAGTTCCTTTTCCAAAAAAGAGCATTTCAGGGAATAAAATAATCGGTCTGGCTTTTAAACTTTTTTTCTCTTCTCTGTTGAAGGTGACCGTCGCGAAAAAGTTAGACACAACAACCGCATTCTTGCGGCTCCCTCCCTACCTGCTCGCAAGGGCGCCGATCCCGACTCATCAACCCGCTGACACGATTAGGGAACACTGGCTTTGTTGTTGATGGTTGATTCTCTGTATACATCAGCGAACTGAATATTCACGTATCGTTTTGAAGTATAATAAAAAAATATTAATGGTATTAAAACCCAGCAAAAATGTTAATGGTATTAAAACCCAGTAAAAATATTAATGGTATTAAAACCCAGTAAAAATATTAATGGTATTAAAACCCAGTGAACATATTAATGGTATTAAAACCCAGTAAACATATTAATGGTATTAAAACCCAGTAACGTTGACTTAGCAACGCTGACACGATTAGGGAACGCTGGCTTTGTTGTTGGTGGTTGACTCGAAGACAGCTAAAAAAATAATGACTGAAATTCCATGTATATACATTAGCGAACTGAATATTCACGTATCGTTTTAAAATATAATAAAAAAAATATTAATGGTATAAAAACCCAGTAAACATATTAATGGTATTAAAACCCTGTAAAAATATTAATGGTATTAAAACCCAGTAACTTTCACTTTGTAACGCTGACACGATTAGGGAACACTGCTTTGTTGTTGACTCGACTCGACAGCTAAAAAAATAATGAATGAAATTCCCTGTATACATTAGCGAACTGAATATTCGCGTTTCGTTTTGAAATAGGGGTAAGTGGTGTACCTTGGACGTATGTGTACCTCGAACCTATGCTGATTCTAGCTCGATTAGCTTAGATATTGAAACAACACCACATGCAGTTAAAGTATTTGCTACCAGGGATCTCAGTGAAGTTCTATCTGTTTGTTTAAAAGGTCAATTTATTAAAGAGGTTTCGAAAAACTAAATTCACAGTTCAAAAGTAAATTTTTGTCAGATTCTTTAGTGTAATTTTTTACTCAAACGTGTAGTGTTTATTCAGAAACGATGGTTATGCAATATAAAGCAAAGTTTTAGCTATAAAACAGTGTGCTTGAAATTAAGTTAAGTCTAACCTTAACTTGGTGATTAACTATTTTGTTTTTAATATCCAAGTGGTGTACCTCGAACCTAATACAAGTGGTGTACCTTGGACTGGTCCAAGGTACACTACTATAGGTCTTATGTGCTTCCGATTGTTGAAAACCCTTTTTAAAATTCAAGTAAATTCTTTCCTTTGAAAAATTAAGTATTTTAAACTATTAATATGCAACCCTGATTTGTAAAATCTAGAAAAATGGAAATTTGTAAGAAATTTTGATATGATGTGATAAAGAATTTTTTTTGTAGTTAATTATTTAGATTTATGGAAGCCTATAAGATTTTAACCATATTGATATAATATAGAAAATAATTATTGCATGCTCATCTAAAAAGATATTTTTTATAATAACTATCTAAGCAGAACAACCTTTTTACGTTTAGGCCTAGTTGAATAAACATAGGGGGAAATATTTGAGTTTTTTTTTTTCAAATTTAAGACAGAAAGGTAGCCAAATGTTTTTCTATGGCATGAAATAACAGTTTAATTTTATGCTGCATTTTAACGAATACACCCAAAAAGATTGCATTGCAGCTGAAAAAGCCAAAAGGGCACTAAAAAAACTAAGGCAATAAAACCCCTTACTGAGCCAATTGACCTAACATAACCAATTACTACAATCTTGGCTAGAAATAAGAGTAGGTTGTAAAATGTATATTTTGAATTTTATGTGGCTAATAAATATTGGTTTTCGGACTGTAAATCGAGTCTCTCTACCTGTTAATAATTGGTCCAAGGTACACTACCGGTTGGACCAAGGTACACCGCCGGTGGTGTACCTTGGTCCTAATTACAATTTTCTGTATTTATTTTTTTAATAGTTGAAATCATTTAAATAACATGTTAAAATAAATATATGTTGTATATAACAACATAAAGTATTCAGTAAAAATATTTTTATTCACTTTTCGCAAGTAATTAAGAAAATAAAAATTGAAAAGTCAAAATAGGTCCAAGGTAACCCACCTTCCCCTATAATAAAAAAATATTAATGGTATTAAAACCCAGTAAAAATATTAATGGTAGTAAAACCCAGTAAAAATATTAATGGTATTAAAACTCAGTAAAAATATTAATGGTATTAAAACCCAGTAACAATATTAATGGTATTAAAACCCAGTAAAAATATTAATGGTATTAAAACCCAGTAAACATATTAATGGTATTAAAACCCAGTAAAAATATTAATGGTATTAAAACCCAGTAACAATATTAATGGTATTAAAACCCAGTAACGTTGACACGATTAAGGAACACTGCTTCGTTGTTGATAGTTGACTCGACGACAGCTAAAAAAATAATGACTGAAATTGCCTGTATACATTGGCGAACTGAATATTCACGTGTCGTTTAGAAGTATAATAAAAAAATATTAATGGTATTAAAACCCATGAAAAATATTAATGGTATTAAAATCCAGTAACTTTGACTTTGTAACGCTGACACGATTCGGGAACACTGCTTTGTTGTTGACTCTACTCGACAACTAAAAAAATAATGACTGAAATTCCCTGTATACATTAGCGAACTAAATATTCGCGTTTCGTTTTGAAGTATAATAATAAAAAGCATTAATGGTATTAAAACCCAGTAAAAATATTAATGGTATTAAAACCCAGTAAAAATATTAATGGTATTAAAACCCAGTAAAATATTAATGGTATTAAAACCCAGTAACGTTGACTTAGCAACGCTGACACGATTAGGGAACACTGCTTCGTTGTTGATAGTTGACTCGACAGCTATAAAAAAATATTGACTGAAATTCAATGTATACAATAGCGAACTGAATATTTACGTATAGTTTTGAAATATAATAAATAAAATGTTAATGATATTAAAACCCAGTATAAAGTTGACTTTGTAACGCTGACACGATTAGGGAACACTGCTTTGTTGATGATGGTTGACTCGATAGTTAAAAAAATGATGACTGAATTTGCCTGTATACAATAGAGAAATGAATATTCACGTATCGTTTTGAAAAATAATAAAACAAGTTGGCTTGTTACAGAATCTGTCACTTACACCACTTCCACACAATATTTACGCTCAACAGAAAACGTACTAATATTATGCATATTTCTTCATACATATATAATGAACTATCAAAATAACTTTATTGTGCTATTACAATAATCCAACTTGAATTATATCATAAAAAATAGATATTTTTCAAGAGTTTTATTTTTATTTTAAATAAAATTACTCGAACTTTTGATGTAATGGCAACAGTGAAAATATTAAATAAAAATGGAATTTTCATGTTATTTCAATGTAGATTAAATTTTTAGTTATTTAAATTTTAAGTAAACCTCTAATTTGTATTTTTAATGAAATCCGGAATGTAGCCTAAACAGATTTTTTTGCTTCAAAATTACGTATCCACTTGTTTGTGAGACTTGTGGATCATTCTGTGAAAGTAAGTGACAGACAGACGGACTGAACGATTATAAAACCTTCCACTTCTTACGTTATAAACGAAGTGTGGTAGCTAAAAAATGATAATGAAAAATGATTAATGATATTAAAACCCAGTAACGTTGACTTTGTAAATGCTTTAACACCTCATTTCCGAATAAAAAAATAGCGAACAATCTAATGCAGAAAAGAGTTAACTCTATAGCTCAAAATACTTTGTTTAATGAAATACCTTGTGTACAGTGTTCATGTATTCTTTTAAAATATTATAGAAAAAAAATATTTGGTAATAACTCATATTAACGATGATTTTGTGCATACCATTAACACCTTCAACTCCTAATAAAAATTAGTGAACAGTCTCCTTTGTTGATGCTTAAGGTAGGCGAATACCCAAAATTCTAAAATTTTTATTATTTTTTTAATCTATTCCAAATTTGACATAGTGATTTCAAATATAATGAACAATGCTTTTTGGGCAATTATTTTTATTTAAATATAATTGATTTATTTTAAACGGTGTTTTTCAACTAAAAAAAGGGGTTTGCGCCAACACTTCTAGCATAAAAAGTTTTACATTAATTTACCTGAAATTTTTTACAGATGCTATTTCAATATATATCTGTGCCATGAACCTCTAACATCTGGTGTAAATATACAAGTTTTTTTTAAAAAAATGTCCAAGTGTAAGTTCATCGGGAAAAAAATCCTTTTTTGTGGTTAATTTATAACATTTTTCTTAATAACTTCTTTTCTTGTAATTTGTATGTAACTCTAGAGGGTCATTGCATGCATCAGTTCAAAACGAAGAATTTAATACATAAATAATGGTCATAGGAGGAAAATTCAATGTGGTAGACTTGTTAGCGTAAACCTCTTTTTTTAGTTGAAAAACACCGTTTAAAATAAATAAATTATACTTAAATAAGAAAAAATGCCTAAATAGTACTGTTCATTACATTCGAAATCACTATGCCAAATTTGGAAAACATTAAAGTAACAGTAAAAATTTTAGAAATTTAGGGAATTTTGGGTATTCGCCTACCTTAACTCGACAGCTAAAAACACGTTGATGACTAAAATTTCCTGTAAAAACTTTCTCTCGTATTCTTTTAAAATATAATTAAAATACTTAATGGTATTAAAATTCATTAACGATGAGTTCTGAATACCATTAACACCTTCATTTTCTAATAAAAATTAGTTTATTATTAATGAACAGCCTATTTTGTTTTGATAATTAACTCACCAGCTAAAAAAATTGAGGACCGAAATTCCCTGTAAAAACTTTCTCTCGTATTCTTCCAAAACATAATTAAAATATTTAATGGTATTAAAACTCATTAACGATGACGTTCTGAATACCATTAACACTTTCATCTCAGAATGAGAATTAGTGAGCGGGATTTGTGAACAGTCATTTTTGTTAATGGTTTATTCCATAGCAGAAAAAACTTTGATGACTGAAATTTCTTGTCATAACAAATTCAAAATACATGCATTATTAAAAAAAATAACAATAACTATAACGGAGTAGAACTTATTAAGGACGATTTTGTGACCATTTTGTGACCATCCATTAACACCTACATTTCCGAAAAAAAATTTATGAACGATTAGTGAACAACCTTTTACAGTTACAAAATAACTTTGCTCAATGAAATTCCACGAATTGAATATTCATGTATTCTAATAAAATATAATATAAAATTGTAATGTTATGCTTTAAAACCCATTAGCGATGTTTTTTTTAACATCATCACCAACTCCTTCATTTCTGAATAAAAATTAGTGAACGATTAGAAAACTATCTCCTATGTTGATGATGGTTAACTCTACGGCTAAAGAAACATTGGTGACTGAAATTCCTTGCTTAAAAATAATTTATTTATTATTATGACTGAAATTCCATGTAGATTCTTTTTCTCGTCTTCTTTGAAAACATAATTTTAAAAATAATGGTATTAAAAACCAATTAACGATGATGGAACTATTAACATATTCATTTCCGAATAAGAATTAGTAAACGCTTAGTAAACAATCCTTTGTAGTTAATGACTAACTCTACAGATTACAAAAAAAAATTACTTTGAAGAATGAAATTCCCTGTATTAATAAAAGAATTGAATCACAGAAAAATTTAATAGTATTAAAATTCATTAACTATAACTTTGTGAATACAATTGAAGCCTTCATTTTGCAATAAAAACGATAATTTTAAGTTTTTAAAATTCATTTTTCATGTAATTTAATTTGTTCTATATACATTTTTCGGGACTATGTTCTTTATTTGCCATATATTTTGTTTATTTAGTTACACTTAATCAGAAAGTTTATTTTTACGAGTCAAATTTTTCATTCAATTTTACATTTGGCTATTAAAAAATAAAGTGCCGTATGGAAACTTCCCTAAACTGCAATTGCACACCGTGGATTTTTGTTTAGAAGGATTTTCGGTGTCAGGTAACAAAAACCACCTGAAAGGGTTGGTTGGTAGATATACGTATTCAGGTTTGTGTGCTTGGCCAGAGAAATGCTTATTATAAACCTTCGTCAAGTATGACTTATGACTTCCTTGGTGGGGGGCTAGATCGCCAAGTACTGCGCCTTTAAGTCTATTGTATTCGTCAAGTAAGTCAGACACAACACACCCATAAGTGGATCCATCTAATTTTTAGAGACAAATGTCAACTAGAGGATTTCCAGAATTAACTTCTAGCACACAGCCAGAGAGGTATTGATTTGGTATAGAAACCTGGAGGACTTTGTGACCACGACGGATTTAACTTGCAACAGTCACCTTTAGCGTACACGGGACGGCGGGACTCGAACTCGCAACCTTAAGCCTTGGTTTCCTCGGAGTCTGTCAACAGAAAAATGCGACCGCTATTATACGAGGATGACGTCACTCTACTGGCCACCGCTTCATCGGCACGTTACGTTGACACGAAACTGGAAACCTAGCGAATTCACTCAACTAACTCTGTTGTTGTTTTGGTTTTCGTCTTAGCTTGTCAAAAATGGAAAAATTTAGGTTCTTCGTGATTTCTCACAAAATCAATTAGCATTTCTTCCTCAGCAAGCGTAAAACAACTCTCGCCTCCCGTCATTTCTTCAAATTTTAAATTTTTGGCAAGCACACCACGCAACAGACAACAACAAAAAACGTTGTCATCAGGATTTCCCCAACGCACTCAACAGCAACTCAATCTGGTGGTCGTGTTGAGTTGTCCGACAACGCTCGCGAGGAAACCACTCTAGCGTAATCAACGTCAGTAGTTAGTATGACGTCACTCACCGCACTTGTCCCACCGCTTAAATCTGTTGACGGACTCACGAGGAAATCGAGGCTCTAGGGATGCCACTCCAAGACCTTAAAGACCATGTTATCCCGGCCCCATCTGAAAGGGTATATTGTATATAGTATTTGGCTGACTTAGGCAGAGGGTAACAGAAAGCATCCGTTCAAAACTGAAAACAAGCAATTAATTACACACACACGATGCAATGCACACGTTGCCGACCAGACGGCGCAAAGGTTAGGATTCTAGCCTTTGGAGCTGCTGGGGTCGGGTTCGAATCCCGGTCAGGCATGGATGTTTGTGTTTCTCACAGTAAATGTTGTTGTTTGTGTCGTCTCTTTCTTTGTGTGTCTCTTGTGCTTGTGTAATTTCTGGGGTTGAATACAATAGACCTAGGTCGCAGTGTGCGGCGAACTTGCCCCCACCAAGAATGAGTTATAAGTCATGCACACGTTTTCATTCATTCTTAACCCACGTTCGCCTTACTTAATGCGACCCTGAGCTAGGATCGGCATCCGTTCTACCCGCTCTCAATTCATTTTCTTGACCGTCTCATGGAATGACCCTCTAAACACTCCCTTCGATCTGGAACAAAAGATGAATAAAAGACCTGTCATTAAAAACCGAATCGAATGTTTATTTTTGCATTCGGAATGTGGTCACAGGTGAGGGAATTTCGAATGCTTCGGAGAGCGGTGGAATTCAATAACAGAAGATAATGGTTCATTACATTGCGAGTGTTCTATTATCTGTAATCCATCTTACTGTGGCTGTCTGTCTTGAAAACTTTCGCTTCTGTAAACTTTTTTTTTTTTGAATTTCATTAACTTTTTTTTCTTTGTTGTTTTTTAACGATAGCCTACTGAAAATAATGCTGTGCATATATTCTTTGTATAAACATGTCTTTCAAAAATACAGGGTGAGGCAAATAAAAGTGGCCCTGGTCTAGAGATAGGAATACGTTGAAATGCTTGGCGTGAAAAACTCTTGAAGCCCCCAGAAACCTGATTTTGCATTGGTTGGATCGGATTAGCTTCACATTAGAGCTACTCATAGACTAGTGGCGAGTACAGATCTTAGTTCGTATTGCATGAAGATGTCCCATAATGCAAATTTTGTGTCTTGCTATCAATTTAGAATGTTTTGTATTACCAAAAACAAAAAGGTCCGATTCTCTTGAAATAACGACCGAAATAATCACTAGTGGGAACTTTTTTTTATCAGCTCTACAAACCTTATTAACACTTTACCTACGGGCGTCGACTGACCCATAGACTAAGAACACTCTAAGTTTCAAACTCTCATTGGAGAATTTCTACATTGAAATTGACATAGAAACTAGCGCGCCCCCTTTGTGTCTAAGGGAACTAATGTAATGGTTTCTGGCTGCCTATTTGCAGTCACCTTTAGGAGATTTAACAGAGCCAATGACATCTCGTAATTTGGAACCCTTATCAAGTGACGATAGGGATCTATTTTTTACTACAACTTATTTTCGACTTTATTTTTGAATATATACAGCTACTCATTGACTTTTATATCCCTCGTAGGCCCATCCTCAAGATATTTGACCTTGTGCTTCTTTTTCTCCATTAATAAACCTACAGACTGACTACGCTTGTCATTTTAGACATGGTCCCCCAAAGATCCACAAGTGATTCGATTGAATAACTCGTCAAATATTCATCCAAATGTAACAAAAACTTAGATTTAGGGGTTTTCGAGGGTTTTTCACATTTCTAAGTAATTAAAATTGGGTGTTGCTATTGAAAATTTCAAAGTTCGTAACATTTTTAATATTAAGACGGACCCTTATGCAAATTTTGTGTCATGCAATTAACTCAAAATGTTATTTGTTCACATAGTCAAAAAGGTCCGATGTAAAAGGATGACTAACGGTTGAAATAATCACTAGTGGGTAACTTTTTTTTAACAGAGAACATTACGAAGAAACAGTAGCTTTACAATTGAAAGTACAATTATGCCAATCAACAAATCAACCTTCAATAGTGTTTTAGTTGCATTCGACACGTTAGAAGAGCTGGGCATTAGATTAAGTTGCTGGTCTAGAAGATTTTTAGTCTACGGGTCAGTCGACGCCCGGAGGTAAAGTGTTAAGATTTCATTTCAACTAGCTTCTCAAACCATGGCGTAGTTACCGGCAAATAATTCGCCAAGCGTTTGTTTGGGCTTAATATTGAAGCGATCAATAGCTTCAGTTAGCTAGCCTGTTTTTGTATTGGTTTTTAACTTAGTAATTTTGGAGAAAAAAACAGTGTTTAACATTTGCTGAGGGTAATGTCAATTTTGTAGAATTTGTGGATATGATCTGTTAAAACACACATTTTCGATCAGTTATGAATTAGCAAACAAGCTCAGTCAGTTTTTTATTAATAGTTCATTATAACTTTTTATTAAATACAATATGTTCTATAAATTAACAGTTGAAAAACTTTTAAACAACTATTTGCAAAACATTCAAAATCTGCTTGACCCTCTTGGTACGTCATTTTTTTAATAAAATTAGTAAAATCAGCTGCTTCAGTAAAAGTAACTAATTAGATAAAATATTCAGTAAATAAAAAAAGGACTTAACTACTCCAAATTTTTCCTGTCGACTTATTTTACATATATTTAATTCTTACTTATATTTCAAATGTACATTGTTAAAACGTTTATGAGCAGTGATTATTAAATATTTTACATGCGTCAATAAACCCAATAGCTTTACGTAATTTTAAAATTCGTTTAATAATTATTGGTAAGTAAAAACATAAACACCTAGCAAAATTTATTTTCTCACTTTAAATGCAAATAAAATAATTTATTTAAAGCATCATTTTGTGTAATATAAGTTAACTGATGATTTGTAAGTTTGTTTAAAAAGCACGTATAATTAGCAATTTCCTTTTAAGACAGTTTGTGCTTATTTTGTTGTATTTTTCAAATGATTGCAATTTACACTCTTTGTCCAACAATTTGAAAAAATAGTTGTAATTTTGGGTTTAATTTAATACATATTAAATACATATTCATTAGAAATTAAATAGTTATGGCAATTTGTTTTTATATTAATTGAAGGCGATTTGATTTTTCGGAGACGTTATTAAACTTTATTTAATTGAATTTTTATACACATTTTATTTATTATTTTTATTTTTGAGGTTTGAATGTTGTCAACATTCTATTTAACGTAACACGTTATTTCAAGTGATTATTATTATAATGCCAAACATTAATATTAAAGACTGAATATATTCATTTTTTTATAATTCTCATAAACTTTAAAATATGTATTGTTGGTCTTGAATTAAAAAAGAAGCCCTGAAACGACTAGTGTACAATAGCTTACTTTTTTGTTACTTTATTATTAAATGAAGTTCTTATAGTGCGAAAAGACAGACATAACTCTTTTGTATTTTAAAAACCCATTCACAACTTGAAACCCCGGTTTTGCTACGCGTTAATCTATATTTGAAATAAAAATTTAACTTGGGAGAAGTTTGTCTATTTATAAAGGTCGAGGTTATTAAAGTTGGTAGTTATTGCAAAATCTTATCACCTACTATTTTCGTTTACAAGGAAATGATGTACAGTTCGATTGCTTTGTCTACCTAGCACCATTACATCACCCATAAAACACATTTTCAGAAATTATCGTGACACATCAAAAGTTTATACCTAACTATACTATTCGTATTAATCTAACTATTACGCAATGCTATCAATCACTTTATCAATATAAATGACTGCAATTTAAGAAACGAAAATTTTGATCACAGTCTTACCTAATATTTGTGACAACTTTGTTGAGCCAAAATCATAATTTACAAACATCGACAGAAACCATTTTCAATTTGGAATGTACATTAAAATAAATAGGGGGAAGTGCTCAGCTTTGGGACAGTTGTACCTGGGGACATGGGGAATAACTCGCTTTAGGGAAATCGAAAAAATCCTGTATTTTTAGTGGCAACACTACTAACAAAACTTTATCTTCTCTTGTTAAAGAAGGGTCGCCGAAAGCTACTGGGGATATAATAAACAGGATTTATTGATTTCACACATCTCGAGTAACTATTACTATCATTTTATATTTTGCATTACGTGTCGGTTTAATCTTCTTGTCGGCTCTTTTTAGTACTACTTAATAAACCATGTTTGAAGTAATTTTTAATCCTATTTGTGTTTTTCAAAACTTAACACTTTCTTATTACAATGCATTTTAAAAAATTACCCGATGTGCTGTTCCTTGGGACAGTATTTAGGTTGTACCTAGGGACGTCCCTAGGTACAACCAATTTTTCTGCTGCACTGTAAATTGTTGCGTACTGTGCCTGTTACTGTTTCTCTGTGTGATTTTTCAAATGTCCTTAAGTTCCGATCAGAGGCCACAGACCTGCTCTTCTGTATACCTTGAAGAAATTCGACAACTTTCAAAACACCAAAACAAACCAAGAGAGGCAGATAGGAAAATCTCATTTTAACCGATAATACAGAAGTCAAACAGAAAACGACCAAAAGCAAAAGTCTGCTCCAAGTAAAAATAAAGCAAATATACGTTTGAAGGATGTTTAATGGAAGGTTGGAACTCAACTCTGAATTCAAACATAAATATTTAAAAATGATTTGACACTAAATTTGCATAATTAATCAACAAATAATGATGAACTTCAAGTAGGGGACTTTGTTTTCGTGAGGTTTCTGGGGAAAACAACTGTCAAATATAACTTGGCTAACTTATTGAAGTACAGGGTAATGAATTTAATATAGAATACTTAAGAAATACTGAAAATTCGAATGAATTTACTAAAACTGAAAAATATACTGAAAGTTTTGAACTCGATAGCTGTGATACAATTCCTAAACTTCCAGCACCAAATTTTGTTAGCCAAGCCACTAGAAGAGGACAGCAGTTCTTTTCCTACGTCTTTTTGATGATTATATTATAATCTTGGGTAGATTTAATTATTATTATTTTTTTGGGCTTATAAGTTATCTCGCAAATTATGTTATTGAAAAATAAAGCTACTATTTAAAATTACAACAAACTTACTCTATTTCCAAGTCTTGGGGATTACATTTATTAGTTTGTTATAAATAAAAAAGCATTTTGGAAACGTATTCGTTAATTGTATAAAACGTATTTAGAAATACATTTTAAATTAAGAAAAAGGAACAGTTCGATATTTTTTTTAGAAAAATGTAAAGATGTCATTCTATACGAAGTCCAAAAATGCATTTGACTTCTTATTTGTACGACGGAATTGTGTTCTAGCCAATTTGGAACAGTGTCCTCAGGTACACCGTGCCTTGTCCCCAGGTACATCACTGAAGTTGTACCTGGGGACAGTGGATGTACCTGGAGACATCGTACCTGTGGGGTTAAATATTAAATAAAAAAATCTTCAAAAAATACCTTAGTATATGCAAGATTTTGTTAAAGGAGAATACCTAAAAACTTTTAAATAATCGGTTTATAAAAAAAATATTAAAATTAAAAATCTAAATCTGTCCCAAACCTCAGCACCTTCCCCTAAACAATAATAAAATGTCATCATTTTTGCCGAACCGTAAATTAGAGTACATTTGTACAAAGCTTGTACATGTTTTTGAAATATTCACTCCAATTTTAGCATTGCAATTTTTGGGGTAAATTAAAAAGTTTCTGTGTAGCTTATTATATACTTAGAAAGAAATTTTTTTTAAAAAATTACTCATTGACATTAAAATCTTAAAATGTTAACGAATATAGGGGTACTAGTGTGGCTGATTCCTTTCGAACCAAAATATGAAAATATACATCACTATATATTGCTTTCAAAACTTGAAAACCCTTGCATAAAAAAACTAGGCGTGTCTACACCGCTATCAATCAACACTCAATAACTCGATACCCTTAAAGGTAGTAATTGTGATTATATATTACTTATAATTTAATTTCGATAACTTTAAAACCTAAAAAGTTATATGGCATCTATAATTTGCGCATGGGTGATTTTCTCGAAAACCTTGTTATGACGTCTGACAGGTAGTTTAAACACGTTTACCAAATTTGAAGTCTGTACACTCTTAAAACGAACGAGCGATTTTAACTCAGTCTGATTAATTTTCACTCCTCCAGTCTGGAAAATGCACTTCTCCTTTTGGAGTGGATCTTTTGTGTGTTAAACCTCCGACGGGATCACTCCAAACGAGTGATTTTAACTCAGTCCTAGTTAATATTCATGTCTTTACAGTGTCGAAAATGCACTTCTAAAACTGGAGTGGATTTTACTCTTTTGTTTTAAGGTAGCTTATTTTTTCTGCAATACCGTTAAAACCAAAAAAGTTCTGCGGCAACTACCTTGCACATGCGCAATATTCTCGAAAACCATACTATGATGTCCGATTGGGTTATTATTAGAAACTCGTGTACCAAATTTGAAGTCCGTAGATTTTTTTAAGTTAGAGCTATAGAGTGTTTTCAGATAGACGGAATGACCTACGGACAGACAGAGCGATGCTCGAAAACCACTTTTTTGGAATCAGAACCCTCCAGAACTTGTAAAAAACAACAAATCTCCATTAAGGATTTTCAACCTCATCGCAATACTTCATTGCTTCATATTGCGTAATTGAAAGTAAAGTTACTAACAAAAATATATTGTGGAAAAACTACTTAAAAAACACGCTAAAGTAGTTAATTTTTATTCTTCATATGACGGGTGTTAATGCAAAACAACCCATTTTAATCCGTTGTCATCGCCATTTTGATCAACGTCCTTAATTATCTTAACCATGTAATGCATGTTTTTTTTCCATTCCGTGAAAATATATCTGTATCTTCAATACTCATACATTATCGGAAAAATACTGAAAAAAAAACTAACTGCACTGGAATTTAAATAATCTAAAATTTTTGCCATACGCAAAAAAACCAACTACGAAATTCCAATTTTGATGAGAATGACTAGAAAAAACTACTAAATATATTTTAAAATAACCCTCTTGAAGTATAATTATTTTTTAAGACAATTTATTTGTAATTTAGTACTAATATTATTATACTTTGAATACTGCCAGAGAAAAGACGTAATTTCACAACAGTTAATAACTTCACTCTATAATTTTGAATGCACTTATACTACTGTAATCTATGAGGGTTACTAGCAACTAAAACTTCAAAAGTGGAATGCAATACATGAAAAAACCACAGATTTGTCAAGAGGGAGCTCTACTTTAATCGAATAAAGTAAGTTATGTTACTTGTTGCCATATTTCAACATTGTACATTGGGTTAACTTAGATTTTGAAAAGCATAGTGGAAGAACGTGCTAAGTAACAAAAAGGAGAAAACGATCTTTCAAGGTTTTCGTTTGTACTTAGATACGTAAAAAACGTAGCTTACAAGCGTAAAAATTATACTTAACTTAAATTTTATGAAAAAAGTGAACTTTATCTTTAAAGGACGGAATAATATATTCTCATTGACACAAATATATATATATATTTTTTTCAAAATGTCACTTAACAAATTCTTCTACTAAGCTCTTCAATTATACTGTTTCTTCTACCATTTGCGCATTATCTATTTTCTCGAAAACTTTATTATGACGTCGGGCAGGTGCTAGGAACTCGAGTGCCAAATTTGTAGTCCTTCGTTTTTTTTTTATTGGAGCAATAGTGAGGTTTCAGACAGACAGAAGGACCGACTGACCAACCAATGTTCGAAAACCCCTTTTTTCGAATCAGCACCCTCCCAATTGTATCAAAGACAAAATCTCCATTTAATTACTCTCGAAACATTATATTTCAATATTGAGGAAATTAAAAGTAAACAAATCACGATAGGTAGCCTTCGAAATTTTAAAACCCTGTAGGGGCTGGGGAGCCCAGTCGGTTAAGCACTCGCTTAGCATGCGAAAGGTCCCAGGTTCGGGTCCGGGCATCGCCAAAATAGCTGCCGACCTATAAAAGGCCCGTGCAGCCAAAAATGTCCGACGAATAATACCTCGTGTAAGGGAGTGCAAGTTAAATATCCTTCAAAGTCCTAACGCTGCGTACGATGTCGCCCTTAACGGTTGCGTTGGGTGCCTATTCAGGTGTTGGCTCGTCATCTGACTGTGGTTCTAAAATACGACGCCTGTCGCCAATAGCCCTCGTGTAGCTCCAGTGCGACGATTATTCAAACCAAACCAATTAAAACCCTGTACATAAAATAAATATCATCCAGCACAAACCTGGACAACTAATTACTATTTTTTGATCGGTGTTCAGTGGAAAACGACCAGCTGTCGATTCGAATAATTCAAAACGCCGCCGTTTTCCGCCATTGTTCCTCGCCACTGCCATTAAAATGCGTGTTGTTGTTGGCGGCGTGTCCAGTCCGGGCACTTTTTTCTCCCGCCAAAGTGCGGCGAGGGCACTCACACCGTCTGTCTGTCTGTCTGACTTACCGTCTGATTTGAAAGGGCGTTCTTTTATTATCGGCCCTGGCTGGGGGAGTAGAGGATGGAGAGTTAGCATCCGTTTGGGTTGGTTTTCGGTGTTTTTTAGAAGGATTGCGCGACTGGGAAAAAGATATCGAAGAATTTTATTTTCGTTTTGGGTTTGTTGATAAGAGGTTGCGATAATAATTCTAACGAGAGTTTTTGATCGATGGGAAAACTTAAGACCTTCAGAAGGGTTTTTTTTATTAACAAGAACAGAAAATAATTGGTAGTAAGATTTGGACGTAGAAAATGAAGCACAAAATAAAGAATTGGTTATTTTTATAATTTTGACATATTTTTGTGGTTTTATTTCAAATTAAAGATTAGTTGGCAAAGACATTGTCATTGTTCAGTTTTATTATAATATTTATTAGTTCAGTTATCGTTGTATATTTCACCATTTGTTTTGTATGTTTGCCTTTTTTTAAAAAATGAATTATTGGATCTGGCTTGTTTAAACTTCCAATTAATTTATACATAATCTACAAAACCAAAATTTTATACTTGGACAATCCCAGTGAGATATTCCAAATATACTGATTAACTATCATTAATTTTGTCCATTAAATGTCAACTCTTAACTTCTATCCAAGCCTAAAAAAGACGTATCACCTGTCTGATTCAGATTATTAGACTGTCCGGCTTTAAGCCAAACGATGTTTATAAGCTTTTTAAGCCAAACAATTGCCTTTATTAGCTTAAATGATCTTTCTTTTACATCGGATAACCTCAAATGAATAAATTACAAATAATTAAATTCATAAACAATAGCAATTTTACAGCACTTTCTTAATTCATTGTTAATTATGATTAAAAAGTTTTTATGGAAATCTTATTGGCAATAAATTACTTTGACGTATTCCCCACGCCAAGATTACAGCACACACTATCAGTCAAATGACGTCACTCGCGTGCAATGTATGCACGCAAACGATGCTAATGAGCTGAGCGAAAACTTATTCGCAAAGCTTTTTAAAGATATTTTAACTGATTCACAAAGGATTAAAAATGTCTGGCATTTTATTATTTAGTAAATGATAGGTTTACTACTAATATTTTGGATTAAAACAATTGGAATGAGTTTTGATTATTTGAATTTTCTTTGAGATGGTTATTAATTTGTTCTTTGAAATGAGTTTTCTTGTTTTATCGAATATCGTGTGGACAAATTAAAAAAGCCTTTTTTAAATTAAAACAACATTTCACTAAATTTTCGCTTATAAAAATAATACACCATCTTCATTATTAGTTGAAACATGTGTTCAATCATACAATTATATTCCTGTTACATGCGATTATAAATAATTCCTCGATTCTTCAAACTTTAAAATTTAGTAAAATTATCAAATTTGTAATTTTAATTATTTTTTAATTATGTATTTTGCTGGAAAACCTGATAGTTAGGTGACTGGTTTATACATCTGTATAACTCAGCTCAGAGGGTTAAACTGCAATTTTGTGAAACACAAGAATGTTGGTAAATTGCGAAATATCTTTACTTTTAATTACCTAATCGGAAATTCAGTACTTATCGGACGTCATAATTAGGTTTTGGTGCAAATCACGCATGCGCAAATGGCAGCTGATATATAATTGCTTTCGGCAAGTTATTGAAATTGTATATAAAATTACCTTTAAAAATGTATTAATTTATTAACTGGTTGTTGAAAGTCGTTTAATGCTGCACCCACTTAGTTTTAAAACATTCAAACAATGGTAGATCCCTGAAGGCGTATAACTGTGGACCCAGGAAGATGAATGAAGTATCGCAAACACTCTAAATTGATTTCTTTATTTAATGTCTTGATATAGTTATATAGAGAATTTTAAAAAAAAAACCGTGCGCTATCGCTCACTATCTAGAGGGGAAATGGAGGGTCAAAATCTGTTTCCTTTGGACACCTCAACATGACGGCAGTTGCGTAGAAAATGACACTACTAAAATTGCGCTTTTTTTTTTTTAAGAAGCTGCTATTTTGAAGTTGGTGGCTCTTTGAAATTTTTTGTAGGCGTGGGTTTTGATTCGTGAATCAGGATGCTCTTTTTTTTTTGGTAGTTCTATTCTATTCAGTGAAATAATTTTAATATCAGACTCAATTTTGAATGACATTTTATGATTGGTTCGGCTTAACGATGATTATAAAATCAATAATTTCAAATTATCAATAAACAACTATGCAAATTTTCGGTTACTTAATAATATTATTTTTGACACTCACAAAAGGAAATTCGAAATATTTGCAGTTATCATTAGAATTAAGTCAACTATCAGGATTCTAAAAAAAGGGCAATTTTAGTACTGATTTTTTTCTACGCCAATCGCCGCCATGTTGAGGTGATGCTTCGGCACAAAATTCCCTCTTGTTTCACTCTTAGTTTCTCCTCTAGATAGTGTGCCATAGCGCACGGTTTTTCTGTCTCCATGGTTATGTCATACTAGCAGTATGGTCCCGCCTTACTGGGAACCCGTTAACTTCGCATAGCTTCCTTTTAGAGGCAGGCTTACTTGTGAAAATACACTCAAAACCAAAACAAAATTAAATTCGTGTTGGCCCATGCGCACTTAAAAAAGCAAAAACTAATAGAGGATGAAGCAGCCTTAGGGCGAGTGCATATATCTCAACCAATCAAACTAATAGAGGATGGCGTCAAGCCCCCGTTTCGGCCCGGTCCATGTATTTTCAAGCCCTGTTATAGTCCCGCAATTCCACGTGGATGACGTTTTTTTGAAACTAATTATATTAATTAAAAATCACAATCAAATATGAAAAAACTAAGCCTCAGGTGCACACGTAGGTATTAAAAGGAATCTATATTAAAAATTTCGAATTTTTTAGAGCTGTCTAAGTAGGTCTTTTGCGATCCACAGACATACACACAGACAGACAGACAGACCGACAGACAGACTCTTTCTTTTATTATTATAGATTCATCATCATATTTCAACTTTGAATAACTCCCCGATAGCGTTTTTAAAAGTTTTAATGATAAATATGGAGCATTGTGTAAATTGATGTTATAATTTTAGAACCCGACAAAAAAATTTCACCCCTTAGTCATGGTCTACTCAACTCTAAGCTTCGTGACGTCACGCTATTCGGCCGTAATAGCCCTCGTGTAGCTCTAGTGCGGCGATAATTCAAACTAGCCTAACTATCCGTTCCGATCAAATTTTCGGCTTTCTCGAAGAAAAAGTACGAAAAGTACTATTCGCACACTCCCAATGAAACTTTTCAGGTTCCGAACAGATATCGTTTCTTTCTTTCGAAACAGCCGACAACCCGCACCGGACGGATAGTGTGACGTCACAAGGAGCTTCTCTGGCCTTAATAGTTGAGTCTGCCATGCCTCAGTATGGACGAAAAAATTCTTCCTCCAAATGGCGTCATTTTTTCTAAATGACGTCATTTCTAAGAATTTCTTACTGTGATGATTTCATCGCGATGGGAAGTTCCATATCATGACTGTATCTGTTTCAGAATTCGTTGTACAAAAGTGGTTCGTTTTTAGCGAAAGCATTCTAAAGTCTATGCTAGTTATAGAAAAACGTGACATCAGTTTATCAATGACTTATCGGAATTTAAATTAGAATATCTTTGAACCTGAAAAATGAATCATTTAAGAAGCCGAGGAGAAAAAAGATAACCCGAAAATCACTCTTTCCTACTTCTTGATTCCGAAACCGATTCTTCCGCTCGGAGCATGACGATAACAGAAAACCCGATTGCTCATATTTGACAACTTTCACTGCGCAAAAAGACAGTCAGACAAACATTTTCTCCATTATTGTTTTCATTATAATAGACTTATTTTTATTTTTCTACTTATATAATATTTTTTTTTACCGTCTCTCTCGCCTTTCTTTATAGTGTCGGCGTAGTCGTAGTGATGAGACCCCTTTCCTCATTGGCCAAGTTGCCAGACGTCTGATGTCTCATGAACCGCGATTGGTCAGCGACCGCGTCCAATGCGCGTGCGCCAAAGGAGATTCCGAAAAAGCCGACAAGCGATGGTTCAATGAATGGCATAACAGATATCGTCTGCTCTTGGTCTGTGTTGCCAGGTTGACGTAGGTGTTCGAGGAGACACTGAACCCTCTCTGTTCTTTTTTAGAATGGGCGCGTTTGCGGGAAAATATGAACTGCGTCCGGAAAAACAAGGTATGTTACTAAATTATTTTCCCACTCTATGATTTTGGCTTCAATTAATTAAAATATGATACTTCAAGGTATTTATTTCATAAATTATATAATTTTTACTTTATGAAAGAGAAAACAATGAATTTTGTTTTGGTCATAAGAATTAAATATGTCGTACTAAATATATCAAAATAAAATGTAATGCGTGCAATACAATTATCATAAATGCGAGATTGAATAAACCTTACAATTTATTTTAAATATTTTAAAAGAAAAGGTTATTCGTGTTTTTTTAATTATTTAAAACATATTTATAAGCAAGGAACTCTTTAGAACGAATATCTTATAATGTTAATATAATATTTAATTAACAATTCATTTGTAAGTTTTTTTGCAAATCATTTACTAACAAAGTAACGCTTATCAATTTATTGTTTTGTTAACAATTATGAAAAAACAAAACAGCTCATTTTAGTTTTATATATTTTTTATATTAGTTTATTTTAATAATCTTTTTGTTTTCCACACAAATTTAATCATGCATTTGCTAGTTAAGTTGTACATCTTACTTTTTAATTAAATATAAAATTCAATGATGTTTATAATGGAAATCCATGTAATTTTATTTTGCAAAAAATCGGTATGTAATGTATTTATAAGTAAAAGTGCAAATATATTTACATAAATTAATATATTTATTTAATTCATCAAATATTATCAAACGCATTATTGTTAAAATATATTAACGAAGCAAATATGGGATGACAAAAATAAATAATTGTAAGATAATACTATAGTTTATCTATGATGCTAAAAACAACTTATCAAGGTCATACGATAAAAGTGGTTGTTTGACATTTTTAGTTATAAATTTATTAAAATCACTGTTTTATTTTTTTTCCTTAAAACTTATTTAAGTTATAATAATTTTATAATCAAGTAATGCGGTACTTCTTCTAAGTAATTAAGAGCCATTGCTAGTAGTTAAAAACGTACATTTTAGCGGACAAAATTTTCCCCACATCGCTTTTTCTCTAATCCGGCTTCCAAACTTGGTGGTGAGCCCGAGATAGTTAAACCTAAAAGGTGGCTTCACCAATTTAAACTTATATCGCCGAGAAATAGTTTTACAGTGAACCTTGGCGGGGCGCTTGCTCCACGAAAAAGTTATTTACAGGGGTGAGGAGAAAACTTTAAAATTGGTTATTTTTGGTGGATAAAGAATTCTTTGTTGTTTTTGTTGGATTAAGAATTCTTTGTTATTTTTGTTGGATTAAGAATTCTTTGTTGTTTTTGTTGGATTAAGAATTCTTTGTTATTTTTGTTGGATTAGGAATTCTTTATTATTTTTGTTGGATTAGGAATTCTTCGTTACTATATAAGATTGTAAATGTTAGTGAAACTTGCATATAATGTAGGAAAAAAATTAGGTGGCTTATTTGTAGAAATTGTTTATTCGTGATGGATTAAGACTTCTTTCTTACGATACAAGATTGCAAATGATAGTAAGAATTGTACATCAGGTGGGTAAAAGAATTTAGTTGGCTTATTTGTAGAAATTGTTTATTCGTGTTGGATTAAGAATTATTTCTTACGATACAAGATTGTAAATGTTATTAAGAATTGTATATCAGGTAGGTAAAATAATTTAGTGCCTTATTGTTTGAAATTGTTTATTCGTGTTGGATTAAGAATTGTTTATTCATGCTACAATCTAATATTGTAAATGTAGTAAGAATTGTGAATCAGGTGGGAAAAGAATTTAGGTGCCGTAATTGGTGGAAGTAGCTTATTTGTGCTGGATTTACAATTCTTTGTTCTTGGTTTATATAGGATTTTAAATGAAAGTAAAAATTGCACATCTGGTGTGAAAAGGAATTTAGGTGCTTTATTGGTGGATTTTTATTTTGGGTGGATTAAGAATTGTTTGTTTAAGTTACTTTATATGCTATTGTAAATAAAAGTAAAATTTTACATTAGGTGGATAAAGAATTTAGATGGCTTAATTATAGGAATTTGGTTATTTTCGTTGGATTAAGAATTCTTTGTTCACGTTACGTTATATGGGGTGAAGAGAAAATTTTAAACTGATTATTTCTGTTGGTTAGTTGTTCATGTTACGATATAAGATTACAAATGTTAGTAAGAATTGCTTATTTGGGTCGGATTTAGTATTGTTTGGTCGTGTTACGCTACGCAATCGTAAATGAAAGTGATAATTGTATATCAATTGGGTAAAAGAATTTAGGTGGCATATTGGTGAAAATTATTTATTTGTGTGGGAATAAGATTTCTTTGTTCAAGTTATGGTGTAAGATTGTTAAAATAGTATATTAGGAAGAAAATATCGACTTATTAGAGTGCTGTGTATGTATTGGGTTGTGTGAATATTATAGGTGCTTTAACGGAGTTTTAACAAAAGAGTTTACACCTGTTTTGAAAAATATGCCACTGGATTCAGAGAAAAAAGTATACAAAACTTTCATGGAATTTAACAATTACTATTGAGGCCCCCAACACATGACGTTAGGGACATAACTATTTGTTGGTGTTATTTCTTAAACAAATGTATAAACATTTATTAAAACTGTCTTTTATCCAACAGTTAATTCATTTTATTTTAATTTTGATGCTATACACATAATACTAAAAACATTCAGGCATTTTGGTACAGCATTCGTTGCTGTAATAAAAAGGGAATGTATTTTGGTTTAATTCTAGCATACTGTTTTTTGTTGTTGTTTATTTGATCTTGAAACTCATTAAAGGTGGCCTGAATAGACATCCTTTATTTTACTTGCTCTAAAGAGAATGCTTCGATTTGATTGTTGACTTTGATTGTGTTGTAAAGCAATTATCAAAGTGTCCAGCTTCAAAGAGGTGATATCTTGACGACGTTTTCCAACATCCAATATAAAAATTATTTTTTTATGAAACAACATCCTGATAGACTATTTTTTGAAGGCTTTAAATGTTTACTTAGTTTTTTAGTCTCTTTGTTTAAAAAGTTTCACAATTAAAGTATGTCCCACATCACAGTCATAATTAACCACGTTATCCATGATTCACGTTTCAGAGGCATAAAAAAAACTGTTATGCGTGATCCCTTTTAGTGGAATCAATTTCAAAATTTCAGTTTAAGTTTACATTTTAGTCTCACATTGGGTAAAGAGAATCCTTTCCAAATACGTAAACACAGGGCCAAAGAGCCTTCGAAGACTGAAAAGTGTTTCTGGAAAAAGCATTTCACATATCAATATGTTTTCATATGTGCTTTTTTTTTCATTTTTAAGTGAAAAACGGAAGAATTTTTTTAATCAGTGTGTACGTACATCTTAAAAGGTTATGATCACACCATTACTAGAAGTATACAAGTTCTGTCTCAGTTTCATCAGACGCAATGTTATGCGTGATCATCAGTGGGCCCAATTTCAAAATGTCATTACCGTCTAACATTAGGTTAAGAAAACCCCTTCCAAATAGGTAAACACAGGATCAAAAGGCCCTGAAGTCTAAAAAGTGTTTCTGGAAAATGCGTTTCACATTCCAATGTGTTTTTATATGTTTTTTTTTTTTCATTTTTAAGTAAAAAACGGCAGAATTTTTTTAATCAATGTGTACGTACATCTTAAAAGGTTATGATCACACCATTACTAGAAGTATACAAGTTCTGTCTCAGTTTCATCAGACGCAATGTTATGCGTGATCCTTTTAGTGGGCCCAATTTCAAAATGTCATTACCGTCTAACATAATGTTAGACGGTAATGACATTTTGAAATTATCAAAATGTTAGTAACATTAGGTTAAGAAAACCCTTTTCCCAATCGGTAAACACAGGATCAAAAGGCTCCGAAGTCTCGAAAGTGTTTCTGGAAAAAGCGTTTCTCATGCCACGATCTTTTCCGGTGTGTTTCGCGAAGTGAGTGGGCCGGCCGTCTGGATGTTGCGTCACGGAATGACATCGGGACGTGACGTCACCTCCCGCAACATCAAAAAAAGTCGTCTGCCATCGTCCGCGAGACTGCGTAGAACGTTTCCCCCTTCCTTCGTTCGAATTTATTACGCGATGTTCGCGTGTACCTGAAGGAATGGTTTTTTCCGGCGCGAAACTCCTGGTACATTTGGACCGACAGTTTTTGACATTTGCATTTATTCTACTTTCGAACGTCCGATGTTGATCGCAGTGAAGATAGCTATCGTGTGTGGGTTTCAATAATTTCAAGCGAGAGATATATTTTATGATTTCTACCTGGGATATGTTTACACTATTGCCGTAGAAATGATCGCATCTAAGTAAGTTTTGATATTCTATTTTGATAATTGTTTTAAAGAATTGAGTTTGATTAGCTGCGAATGACGTAATTTTGCAATGAAGTTGGAAGAAAAATTTGTGGATTTCAATAATTTATGATTTCTGCTGGGATATGTTTACATTATTGATGTAGAAATGATCGCATTCTAAGTAAATTTTAGTGTTATATTTTGATTTTTTTAAAGAATTGCGTTTGATTTTGAAAACCTGCAAATGTGATTTTCGAAATGAATTTGTGGCTTTTAATAACTTCAAGCAAAATATATTTTATGATTCTTCTGGGATATGTTTACACTTCTTCTGCATAAGTGATCGCATCCTAAGTAAGTTTTATTATTCTATTTTGATATTTTTAATAAAAAAAAATTGCGTTTGATTACCGTTGAATGGGATAACTTTAAACCTGAAGGCTAACTTCTGCCCTAGCTATTCATCAGCTTGAACTTTTCATTAAAGACACCTTTCAAAAAAATCTGCTTACGTTTTTTTTTCAACGAGTTGCTACTCTGCCTTGAGCTGTGAGTAAAAAATATATATTCAAGAAGAAAGTCAGTACCTAGGTTTTGTGCTTGGGTCAAAGTTACCTAATTTGTTTTGTTTATCTTTATCCTTAAAACAAATCTAGTTACATTTTTTAGTAAGTAGTAAAATTCGATAGAAAGAAATGGAAATTGACAATTTACTTGTATAGTATTGTTCTACATGAGTGGGAAATGATAGAATTCGTAATTTCTTTGTTGTTATATAAATATCACTTTTTTGACTATCTCCTTGGCTGTGCAATCAAAATTGGCTAGGTGATGAAATCTCAAATGAAGCTTTGCTATGAAATGCTTTTGTAAAACATTAAAAACAATTTTAAGTAATTCTATTTTTAAGAGTGTTTGAGATTTAAAAAAAGACTGTATAAATTTAAAAATTTAAGTAAGTAACATAATAAGCGTAATAAGCATAACATAATAAGTAAGTAACATAATAAGCAATTTCTCATGACAAATATAATTATAATAATTATAACTATTGAACAATATAAGACAGATGTCAAGTTAACGATTAGTTAGATGAGCTCTTGCAAATAACTTTATTTAATTAAAACAGCTGGTTTAAACTATTGGTAGTAAAATAATAGAAATTGACGATTTCTATATATTTAATTAAACAATTTATCGACTAACAATTTTTTTTCGACTAACAATTTATGTATATTTAATGAAAATTCTGCATTATTTTTTTTAATGAATTCAATCATTTCGAGTACAAATAACCAATATTGTGTACTAAAATTTTAAGTGTGACCGCTTTTTTACACTCCTATGTAAGCAACTGTTATTTCACTACATGATATTCTATTTAATGAATTGCAATTTCTATTTATCAACAAAATTGTGAATCTAAATAACTTATAAAATGTTCTAAAATATAGTACGTCTTAAAGAGTACGAATAAAGTTTATTTATTGCACTTTCAACAATATTTTTCATTGATTTGTTTTTTAAAAAAATCTAAATTGCTTGTTTTGAAAAAATTGTACTTGGTGATAAAATTGTCTTATTTCTAGAATAAATATTTTTCTATAAATGTATACATTGTAATAATTTAAATTCCTTAAAGGTTAACAACATCTTATGAAAGTTTTATGGAAAAAATCTTGTTTTTATATTTACTAAACGGTAATTTATTAACTATTTAGTATTAACTTAATTTATTGATTATATAATAATTCATTTATATTTTTATCGAAAAATGCTAAAAATTAAAAAACTTTAAGTAAAAAGCAAGATCCTGAAATCTCAAAAATTATCAATTAAATTAAATCAGTTATTTTTAGCCAAAATTTTAATCAAATTAAGGCTTTATAAATAATTGAATACAGAAGGAGATTTTTTTTATCTCTTGAGTAGGACTTGTATAATGTTTCTAGTATTTAAAAAAGGAGTGTATACTCTTTTTTCACAAAATTGATTGAAAAGCGTTAAAAAATTAAATCTTTCGCAAACAAATGCCCTTTAACTCAAGTAAATTAAAATATAATTATCCAAATTCGTAAAATACAATCAAGAAAATTTAAAAAAAAAAACATTTATTAACTTTATTGCTTTTAAAAGGACAAATTTTTAAACATTATTAACTCATGCAGATCAAAATCTAATGATACTTAAGGATATTCAAACGAATTGTATTTTTTTCCCATACTAAAGTATGTAATAACAAAAAGTACTAATAAGAAATAGAAATTTAAAACTCATAAAGGGAAACTTTTTAAGGTTTTAAAAATATTAATATTTATATTCTTTTGACAACGCAAATTATTTAGTAACTATTTTATGTTAAAATGCACTTTATTAAAGTTCAATATAAAAAAAATTGTATTGTGTATAAACGGAAATTAGCAGTGAATATTTTCATGTACGCGAATGCAAAATTGGTTTTACTTCTTACTGTATGATATAATTTTATTAGTTTAATATTTATTATTAGTTACAGGTTCATAAAAAATGGAACTATAATAAAATACTCGTAATATAAATAATAATTTTGTTTACTTGCTTTCATCAAAAAAATACATATGTGGGATACGTTAGCAGAAATTTTATAATTGGGGATTCTCTACGCTACTTTATCAGTTTTATTTCATGGAGAAAGCAAGTTAACGTATTTTATAAGAAATAGAAGGAGTGTATACATCAAAATCTAAGCACCTAATTTTTTTTTATAAAATGAAGTATTAAAAAAGTTATTAAGATGTAACAGTTGTATTGAAAACTATAACGTGCTTCTTACACAGATACGCACTCCTAAAATCAAACTTAGCACAAGAATACATGGTTTTAGAGAATATATATGTTTGAAGTATTTGAATTTATCATTTCTCAATTTTTAAATACTCGCGTTCACGTTTTGATGAAATATTTAACACACTAAATTGATTTTTAATAAATCTGTGACTGTCTACTTAAATTGTCAATTAAACGTTGATTTAACTGATATTTAGTACAGTTGTTTTGTTTGAGAAATGTTTGCATCCGTTTATTTACATATAATTTATATGAATAAAATATGACTACAGCTTGTTTGCAATGAGATCTTTACTGGCGACCTCTATCGGAATCGAATGAAATTCTAAAATTTCGATTTGACAAGGAACATGATACCTAACTCTTTTAGATCTAACGCAAACAATGTGTTGTTAAATGGATTCGTATTTCGATTGAAAAAGCTATGTGAGTTTAAAAATTACTTTTTTCTCCTACGAGTAGGGTCAAGTGGGGTAAGTGTGATAGGGTTTCTGCATTTTTCATTAAAAAAATTCGTTCTCTGCTTCAAGTATATTCCAAATCCTAAAATTGGAAGTGAATTATTATAAGAAACATACATATGTAGAAAAAAATTAAAGTTTGAATTCCAATTTTAAGTGTATAAAATTTGCATTTCAAAATCCATTGCTGTATATCACACTTACCCCACATAGGGAAAATAATATAATAAAATAGCATATTCAAAAGCTCAAAACTTTCTTTAAACAAAAAATAAGGTCAATATTTCTTTTTAGTTTAACTATAAGTGGTGTAATGTTATATATTGCAAACTTTCAGATTTTTAGAATGATTTCCAAAGTTACAAGAGCTGTTTATCACACTTACCCCACTTGACCCTACTATTTTATACAAATTAACAAAGAAAGCTTCTTCATAAATTAAATATTTTTTCCTGTCTCTTAATTTGCAGTAATGTAGTAAGTACAATATTATAGCAAATATTTTCGATAGTTGTGAAACCTTCAAAGTGGTAAACCTAAACATTAACTTTATAATATTTTAAAAGATCCTATTAACTATTTTTTGCGTAAAACACGTTTTTTTTTTTTAAAAGTTCATTAGTTAAAATTATGACAAAACCCATTGTGTCTTCCTCAAGTATTTTCGTAATATTTGTGTAGTTTTTATAACTAATACACAAATCTTCGAAGTTTAATTTAAAAAACTTGTATGCTTGTAAAGAAATCAAGATAGTTTTAAGCTTCATATCGCTGTACGTCGATAATGAAGAAACTTTTTGGGCCATGCTTCGGATAATGATTCGTTTTGTAATTTCTCTTTTATAAAATTATTCTATCTAAGTTGTTTTTCACTTTTGGAAAGGTGGCAAAATTGGCTTTTATTTCATGTAAAAGAAATGTAAAAGTCATTCTCATTTTTGAAACACCATAAATAACTTTTGTATTCCTACAAGCATTCAATGACAAAAATCTATTTCTTCAAACTTTTGTCTGGAACGTCCAAAACAATCTTGAAAATAGCTAAAGAAAACAATCTATGCTATTATTTTATTTATTTGTACGATGCAGAATTTACTATTAGTTTATACTTTTATATAATGGAATACTTTTTGACTACAAAAAATTTTGAATGCTAATCAGGGTAACTCTGGCCCAAGATGTAAGGATTTCTTCATAGACATTTGCACTTTCAAAAATGTATGAAAACAATAATTCTGGTTAACTGAGTTTGAAGAGATTTTCTCATGATTGTCCATATTTGAGATGTTTTTTAACAAATAACAATAAAAAGATAAATATAAAATCTAAGAAAAATACGACATTCAAAATACCTATATATTCTAATACCTGAATGCAAACATTTTCAAATTCCAAATTGTGAATATATTATTGTCTTCCTTTTGAAATGAAATCGTTTGCTTTTAGATATTTGTGAATAAATTATTGTCTTCCTTTTGAGATGAAATCGTTTGCTTTTAGATATTTGTTATTAAATCTTGCTTTTGAAAATAATTTAATTTCCCATTGACAAAATCAAATTTCACGTTTTTCCTTTTAACTTGTCATCAATAGAGTTATTCATAGTGTAATGTCATTCTACGATGCAGTCAGTATAAAGTAAATGTTATCAAAACTATTTTTAATACTTTTGTAACTTTGTAATTTTTGTCTTTAGACACAATATTAAATTACTATTTAATTCTGTAACATCGCCCTTATCCTCTTGCGACCTGGCGTCTTCATTTGGTTAAATTTTTTAAAACCTCTCTACAAACAATTAGCATGTTAATCCGCTCCGAAATTGACCTGGTCTGATAGAAGAAGATCCAAATATCAATTTTTCAGCCTTTGCTTACAGGTATAAGCCATTTATTTCTATAAAAAAGAGAAGTTGAACGAGGGACAATACGATATTTGAGTTCTTAAAAAAATAAGTTAAACTTTTTTTCATACTTTTCAAAAAGTTCTTTCAGTATAAGCATTTTGCATTAAAAACAATGAACAATAAAATTAACTGTTAACTACGAATAACTGATACTTTTTTTTGCATTTATACCACAAAAATGTGGATTCTTAGAGCTTAAGGCGTGTCTCTAAGTGACTGTTAAACAAAAATTGAAAAAAATATTTTGCACAACATACTTTTTAGCATATATTTGTACGAAAAGTATGCTTCGATTAAGAACATACGTGAAGGATTTTGCTTGGGTCTTAAGAGGTTAAAAATATTAAAAGATATGTTTCTTAAGTATTTTATGTTTGTGTATAAATTACCCCACCTCATTATAACCTTGTCGACTTTTTTTTAAGTAACACATTTTTTTTAATTAGAAAATCTAACAAAAAATACTTTGAAATTATTCCTTAAGGTAGGCGAACACCCAAAATTCTAAAATTTTTACTATTACTTTAATCTTTTCCAAATCTGTCATAGTGATTTCAAATATAATGAGCAATGCTTCTTAGGCAATTTTTTTTATTTAAATATTATTGATTTATTTTGAACGGTGTTTTTCACCTAAAAAAAGGGGTTTGTGCCAACATTTCTAGTATAAAAAGTTTTAAATTAATTTACCTGAAATTTTTTACAAATGCTATTTCAATATATATCTGTGCCATGAACCTCTAACATCCGGTGTAAATATATAAGTTTTTTTTAAAAAAATGTCCAATTGTAAGCTAATAAAAAAAAATCCTTTTTTTGTGGTTAATTTATAACATTTTTCTTAATAACTTCTTTTCTTGTAATTTGTTTGCAACTCTGGAAGGTCATTGCATGCATCAGTTCAAAACGAATAATTTAACACATAATTAATGTTTATAGGATGAAAATTCAATGTGGTAGACTTGTTAGCGTGAACCTCCTTTTTTAGTAGAAAAACACCGTTTAAAATATATAAATTATATTTAAATTTTTAAAAATGCCTAAATAGTATTGTTCATTATATTTGAAATCAGTATGCCAAATTTGGAAAAGATTTAAGCAGTAGTAAAAATTTTAGAATTTTGGGTATTCGCCTACCTTAAAATTCTATACTTTAAATGCATAGGGATTTCTAAGTGCTTAAATAGTTATCAAAGTTTAATTTTTCCCTCAATATAGAATTTTTGAAAAAGTTACTCTCCTTGGTGGTACTTTTGAATTCATATACATCCAAGAAAAATAATTATTTTTTTGATGATAAATAGTCAATAGTAATGATGTAATGATGTGTAGATAACAATAATGTTATGTAATGATGTGTAGATAACAATAATAATTTAATTTTCATTTGCTTTCAAACGATTCCACACATAAAAAGTTTTAAATTGCTATATTTGAAACTTGCTTGATAATTAAAAAGCTAACAATGATCTTACATTAAAGTTAAATTCTAAGTTTTTATAATAGAACGAGTGTATGAGGAAAAACTTTATTATTATTGCACTATTATTAATGTTATTTGAAGTGAAGTCAAGATTTTTTCAGTTCTTTGTTGTATAATTCATTTTATTAGTATATCATATATATTTTTTAAAAATAAATCTGAAGGGTGTTATATTAATGCGTTCATTTTTAGGTTGTTGTTTTTTACGAAAAACAATGTAACAATATTCGAGACTTGTCTTAAGTTATTAGTGCTCAATTTCTTTCTATAATCTTTCATATGATATGGCCTAAAATATGTTTATTTCTGTCGTTTATTAATAAAGATTGGCTTTATTATCTAGCATTAATATAGTAGTGAACATTGATGATCGAAAACATCTATGTTCTAGCAACAAATAGGATTTGATCTGGTGATTTTGTAACTGAAACTATTGAGTTCAATTTATTTCTAGAATTAGGCGTATCGAAGAGAGGAAATCAAACATTAATAACTAATCTTTTTAATGGAAATTTTTATAGAATATACTTCAAAAAACATTTTAACTGAACCTAAAATTTAAATATAATAGTTCCATTATAGTTCTGTATTATGTATTTTTAAAAATATGTGTTTTCGTTATATTTCCAACGAAAAAAATAAGAATGACATGCATACACAAAATTTTAACATTTTATTGTGCTTTTTAGTATAATTTGTTAATTTTGGCATTTTGAAAGGCTGCAAAAATATATACTTTTTCTGAAGTAGTAAATATATTGGCTTTATTCGACCTTTTTGCTCTAACGTACATAAAACAAATACACATACTTTAAAATACAAGTTATGAAAATGAAGTGGAAAGTTTATCTATCCTTTTTTTCTGCTACTATTATGCCCTTGTGAATGTAGACATTTAATTGAAATAAAAAGTTTTTTGTTAGAATTGTTAGTAAAACTCAAAAATATTTTTTAATGAATCTTCACGATAATTTAACCCATATTCTCTGTTGGGTAAACCGAACTATTTTGTTTTCTAAAATATATACGGATTTATTTTAAAATCAGGCTTTTGATTTTCAGCTGTGGGACAATGAAATATGCTTAAGTGATTATTCCTCAACGTTTGAGTTGAAAGAATAATATCTCTTGAATGTTTCTTTTATTAAAAATTCTATTAGCGCATGTTATAAATTGTGGAGTAATAGTAATTATGGTGCGCATAGTATGAATTCCTTTAACGAATAATTTACAAGATTTTTATCAGTTTTTTTTCCTCAGGTATTTATCCAACAGAAAGCCTATATTATTACTGTATGACACTCCACTCCTTTTTATTAGCTTCTAAATTATCAAATATGCTTCAATGGTCATTTATTTAAATAAATATTTACCAAAATATGTTGAAAAACTAAAATTTCTGCATTATTTCTGCATAAAGCTATAATTTATTGCAAATTTAAATTCGAACCCAAACGGGTGTAGGAGTGCAAAACGTGAGCCGATTTCCCCACAGCAATAGCATAGTAAGATTCGAATTTATACCTTTTATTTCGATTTAAAAGAAATTTCAGCACTTCAGCGTGAGCGAAAATTAAGAAAAGAGCAAGTGTGTTTAATTTGCTGGATTGTTATTTGAATTATAATATCCTGATGGAGTGCTGACCAGTGGAGAGTGAACAATGGGTATATAACATAAATAAAAAACACCGTTATTGAAGGTACACCCGTGCAACGCGAGGTTTATAAAGCTAGTCACTTATAATTATTACCGCATGAGATTGATGAAATATAAAATAAAAATTTGCCCGAACTGAATTTTATTTTAAACTTTGAAAAAATGACAATTCAACCATCAGCGGTGCTTGTAAGATATTTTGCCAAAGTTTAGTTTCCATAAAGAAATTTTAGTACTTTTTATAAATCTTACATTTAAATCCGGTAGTTCAGGTGAAAAAAACGCATGGCAACAATGATGAATTGTGATTGCTGCCATATGATTGAGGTGAGAGAATTGGTGTTGCCTTTCAGTAAACTAATAACTAATTCCGAGAAACAACGATTTCATAACACACGATTTTTTCAGAATGATGTTTGTGCATAAATTTCCTTCTTTCAAATTCTTTTATTTTAACTTTTAAATCATAAACCGTAGTAAATATTAACTCTCTATGATTTTTTACTTGTAAATAATCTTTCTGAAAGCAACAATTCTACTCATTTAGTATATTAATTTTTATTTTTTGTCTTTATGTCAAAGTGAATTTTGAATAGAAAATTCAGTTTTATTTAAAGCTTAGTTTGTGAAAAGTCGATTTAAATAGCAGTCGATGATGAAACTGTCTGAACTTTGAAAATTTGAAACTTTTTTGAAACTTTAGAAATACAAACCTACCTAGAGCAAATATCTAGGATTGTAGTTCTAGGGTTAATGTTGTAAAATAAAATTTTTATTTATTATTTACCGTGATGAATTTGGTTTCTTAAAAATACTGTATTATAAAAAAAAAACTATGTGTAATTATATTAAATATATCATTAGTAGAACATACTATTGTATCATAAATGTATTATAATGATTTTTTCTTAGTAAGTTTTACTTAAAAGTGTAATAAGAAATTACCCCAAAAAGTTTTTTTAAGATTGAATTACAATTGCATTAAATTGTACTTTGAATCTAAAAAGAAAAGGAAGTTGTTAAATAAAAATCTGTTGGAATGTTTTTAATTTAAAAATGCATAACTTTCTCACTAAACACTCTGTATTTAACTTTTATTTATAATTTGTTTTTAAAATTTGATAAAAAAGTATTTGCCTACTCTTTTCTGATAACATAGTTTTGAAATGCTTCATAAATTTCATTCAATTATTCTAATATACTTCTTCAATTGCTCGAATAATATTTCCAGTTACAGATGTTTTAATCTTGAGTATATGTAAGGTATTAGAAATAAGTAATAAGAGTATATGCAAGTTTCAAACTTAGTAAAACTTGTAATTCACTTGTATTCAGTTCAAAGAACACTTTTTCGGTAAATTTCTTATTGTATTTTAAAATAAAATCTACTAAGAAAAATGTTTGTAATATATTTATGATACAACATATTTTATTCTACTAATGATCTTTCTAATAAAACTAGACCTAGTTTACATTATTAGAATAGTATTTTTAAGCAACAAATATAATATAGGTAAATAATAAATAAATTTTTTTATATAACTCAGATTTGATCATTTTTTATTTGTTTTAAAACTCTCGTTTATAGCTTGTATTTTTCAGTATTTCTTTCTTATAGAAATATTCAATAAATGGAATAACTTATTTTATTTATCATGAAATATTTATGCATATTTGAAATAATAAAATATTTGTTAATTCTAAAAGTATGTACATAAATGTTTAGATTTGTTTAGAAAGCAATTGTTCATAACGTGTTAAAAATACGGTATAGTTTTTAATTAATTTATTCAAATATATCCTTTGAAATTATTTAATAAAAAATTATCTATGTAATTTTTTTCCAACTTGAAATACATGGTTTTTAGAGTTATCTATGCTAGTAAGTGATAAAGAACTATAATCAGTAATCTTCTAAAATCATAACAAATATAATATCCACCATAATACTTATATATTTAGTTGCAAAGTTTATTGCTTAAATGTTTTAAACAATTTAAAACTTAAATAAAAGTTCCACATTACGATTTATATTAAATTAGTTTCTTTTGAAATTAAATAATTACAATATGTATTTAACGTGCGAACAGTTGGAAAACCAGTTTGCAGTAAGAACTTTTAAACTGCATATATGATTTGTAACCTTAGTGTTTTCGTTGAATTTTTCTTGCAGAGAATATAAGCAATGATCTTTGATTGTATGCTTACAAAAATAATGCAATTGTAATTTTATGCACTTTAAATACTGATGTGGATTGTGAAACTGTCTAGCATATATGGTCGCTAGAAATATAGTAATGTTTCGTTAGAATTGAAATACACTGATTGGATTAACAATTAATATCAATTAAGGGAGCATTAATGGATTTTTAATGGAATATCAATTAATACTTCCAACAAAAATTTTAAAATAAAAAAAATCGATTGAAATTGATCCCATATTACAACTAACGAGCGAGAATTCCATTTTATGGGGAATCGCGCAAATTAACTTGATAATATCGAATGTATCTTTCATAAATATGTACTTCTTATTAGACATTTAAAAACTTTTGCGCATCTTTATTATTAACTTTGAAAATAATACATCTCCAGTAATATTTGTGAAGGTTATATAATCCAATGCAAGGTTCTCCAAAAACAGAAAAAGTAAGGCCGGTCGAAAACTTTTCGTTCAAAAAACAAAAGAAAAAAAATTTAACCAGCACCTACTCTTTAAAGTTAATGTCATTCAACAAAGATACATACTTTACTCCATTTGAATTAGTTTCTATACTTTCCTATCTAAAATATAACAATCTCTTTGGGATTGCCTAGTAGTAAAGAAATTATTTGACATCCATTATAGAGGAATCCAGGAAAGCCAAGAGTCTTTGCAAATGCAACTGCTTCCAGCACCGCTTTTTTAAGGGTGTGAGAAAAGTCCTTTCGTATAGGGTCTCTCCCTTATTTTAAAGTGAACTCGCACTCTCTAAAATGCAAAACAGTAAATTTATTTTTTATTGTTTATTATTCTCATTCAGTTTACTTACAAATATTATTAAACAAATAGAAAAGAAAATGGACAGTTTTAAGAAAGATGTAGTTTTATAGTTCGAGATGAGACACCTCGGTTCGCCGAAAAAACAATGTTAATCAATAAAGTTGTTTTGCAAATTCAAAATTCTGCTACCCACGCAATACCAACAGCATCAACATAAAAGTGTTAGTATACATTGTTAAAATTTTGTCGCTTGGTTTCACCATAATTATGGTTCCTAATAGTTGCAACTATCGAGGAATATGGTTCTTCCTCCGTGGTTGCAACAGTTGCGCGGTGAAATATTCCTCCATTATATTCCTTTTTTCGGTATTCGTTTAAACCATTCGAAAATCTAAAAAAAATTTCAACCGAGTACTGACAGTTTGGTGAAACATTTCACCATACAGTCATTGTAGCTACTGGGAACCATTATTATGGTGAAACCAAGCACAAAATTTGAGACAATGTAAGGAATGAATACGTTTTTTTTCTCTGGGTTAGGTTCACATAAGGCCTCGCAGCTGCTAGTTCCTGACTTTTTCTCTATACTGTCAAAATTTTAGTGCTAGATTGCTCTGGAATCCTAGATTGGCATTCTTAGGTAACCGCTATTTGGAGCTTTGATGTGCCACTTTTAAGGAGCATCAAAACTGTTTAACAACAAAATTGGTAAATCCACTATCCAAATTGTGATGGCAGCTGGAAAATACTAGGATTCTGGTGCAGTCTAGCCCTATGAAGGGACAAGCAAATTGGCTGAAGTGTAAATTTGTTTCCACTGCATGAGATTAAAATTTAAATTTTTATCTGAAAATCGTATTTTCAAAAAGGTTTAACAGATATTTCTGCTGAAGATGATTATAAATTAAAGTTTGATACTTCAAATTTTTGAAATTTAGATGTGTTGCTAGAAAACCTGATAGTCATTTGACTGGTTTACACGTCTGCATCCCTCTAAGGGGTTGATACCAAAATTTTCAACATACTTTGAAAAACAGTTTGACTTCCATCGAAACTAAGTCCAGACTTTAATCTAAACCAAACAATCGATTTCAGACAGTGAAAGGGCGCCCTTTTTCGTGTCGCTCGGGTCGCAGACAGCAGACCAGACATGCACGCGCGAATCACCAGACCGTTTGAAAACTGTTGTAGGGAAATGCACTCTGCCAGTCCCCCTCCCCAAGCCTAGCCAAAAATACAAACAGCGTGACGGAGCATGTCTTTCAAAGGTCTAGTCTAGATATTTATTTTTTCAAAATAACTATTTTTAATGGAATTTGCATTGCCAAAAAAATAAAATGTTGTGGCTAAAGTAACGGGCGATGACATAGATTAAGTTTTATCCCGAGATAAGATATATAGAAATTGTTTTATTTCCTTTATTTCCTCCCCGAACGGCCTGTGAGGGGGCAAATACGTATGGCTGTTTTCACTGCAAAAATTTTTAATATTTTTTTTCACATAAAATATTTATTTAAAAAAAAATCAGAATTACATTTATTTTTGAAGAGCGTGATGGAGCACGTCCTTTCAAAGCTCTAGATATTTATTTTTTCAAAAATAACTATTTTTCAATAGGATATATATTGCCAAAAAAAAAAAAAATGTTGTGGCTAAAGTAACGGGCGATGACATAGATTAAGTTTTATCCCGAGATAAGATAGATAGAAATTGTTTTATTTCCTTTATTTCCTCCTCGAACGGCCTGTAAAGGGGTAAATACGTATGGTTGTTTTCACTGCATAAATTTTAAATATTTTTTTTCTCATAAAATATTTGTTTAAAAAAATCAGAATTACATTTATTTTTGACGAAATGATTTTAAAAACATTTCTAAATGAAAAAAGTACATTATGAATAAAATTTTAATTTTATAAAATTTTAATTTTATAAAATTTTAATTTTATAAAATTTTAAAATTTAGGGTTATTGTAAGAAACACTGATGTATAATATGCGGAAAAAAACGAGTCAAAAGCTTGAATGGTTTTAAATGTAACAATACTCAGTCAAAGAGTAATTGCACTAGTTTTTGACTTACAATTATCGAATATAAAATAAGATAATAAAAGTATTGCGATGAGGTCGAAACTACGAAATGAAAGTTTTGTGTTTTCTACGCGTTTTAGAGGGTGCTGATCCCGATAGTTTTTTAACATTGGTCCGTCTTTCAATCTGGCTATCTAAAACCACTCTACAGCTCGAACTAAATGATCTGCAGACTTTAAATTTGGTACACAATTCTTAGTGCCTGTCGGATGTATAATAATATTTTTGAGAGAAAATCGATGATAATGTGTTTAGATTGATTGCAGTTGATAGATAGCTGCATAGAAGTGTTTTTGCTTGAAGTTGTTAAAATAACCGGCATAGAATTACTTTTAAATGTATTGCTTTATTGAGGAGTAAATTCGTGGTGTTACACACACCAATTTTTTTCATATACTAGCAAAAACGTGTTATTTCTATCTCTATGGTTATTTGGCCCCCTTTAAAATGTATTCAAACCTACTCAAATCGAACAAAACTATTTTATGTGTAGATAGGAATATCCAAATTTATCATAAATTATAAATGGGTTGAAAGGACTCACCTGCACTTAACAACTTCAATGTGTTTTTAATCAATCAACTTTGAATTAATTTGAAGATGTACGAGGATTGGTTTTATGTTAGATTGATCATTTTGAGTCCTTGATGACAGTGGAATATATCTTTCAAGCAGAAAACGGTTCAGAATATTCTGATAAGAAAACGCGGTCTAAGCCCAGAAACCATGTCTGCGGAAACTAGAGAATTGGTTACACATAACCTTACATTCGTTTTTCCCACCTTGCATGGCTGAAAATGGTTGCTTGGTTGCGTTTGGTAAAAACAAGAGGAAAAAAAGCGGAAAACAATGTGGTCATGGGAAGGTATTAGTGATGTTCTAAAATAGTTGGATAATATACATTTTGTATTACAAAAATCTTATAAATATACTTCATTGCTCTAAAAAGTTAGTTTAAATAACTTCATTCAACAAAATACAGTGTCATTTAATTTCTAAATGATAAAACCTTATATTTCATGATAAAATCAAGAAGATCAGTTAATTTTATACTTTTGTTGCTTAAAACATGATTTTCTTTGACGCACACACTATTTACAACATAAATATTTCACTTTCTCTGAAATATTTGTTTGATAGATTATTCGTTCTAACATTTTGATTGTCATATGAGTTGCATTCTACCCACACCTTTCGTTTCTGAGATGTTCCGGCAGTTAAAAAATATCTATTTTCACAATCCCTTAAATTTGTTCTGTGGTTGTCTATATACTTCACAATATACCACAGTATTCAATGTAGGTCCATTTGCATGCTCGAAAAACTTAACTTGGCTAGGATTTTTTCCTTTTAGCCCCTTTTTATATTGTGGCAGTAAACATGTTAAAAATGCGAATCCTATAACAACTTACCAGTGTTATTTTTATTCACAGGCTCTGCTACGAAACATCACCTAACACCTCCAAGCCAGAAGCTATCCACGTGTTAGACATTTTGAACACTATTTTCCTATTTGGAAGCTTTGAACATCGTTTACTTACTTGAACATTATGAAGTTCTCCTACCTATTTGGTCAGTTCGGACATCGTCTACCTATTTTTAAAAATCGGACATCATCTATCTATTTGGATATCATCTACCTAATGGAAGACTGCGGATAAATTCTACATATTTGAAGAGTTCGGACATCATCCACCTATTTGGACGGTTGGGATGTCGTCTTAGTGTTTAGCCTGTTTGGACATAGTCTACCTATATTTGAAGAGTATGGACATCATCTACCTGTTAGTCAGTTTGGACATCGTCTTCCTATTTGAAGAGTTCGGGCATCATCTGCATATTCGAACAGTCTGGATACCGTCTCCCAGTTTGGACATCATCTCCCTCATCTGTGCAGTTGGGCATCGTCTTCCTATCTGGGCAGTTTCGACAGCTTCTTCCTATTTGAAGAGTACGGACATCATCTACCTGTAGGACAGTTCGGACATCGTGTCCCTATTTGAAGAGTTCTGGCATCCTTTGCATGTTTGAACGGTCTGGGTACCGTCTCTCAGTTTGGTCAGTTTGGACATCATCTCCCTCATCTGTGCAGTTTGGGCATCGTCTTCCTATCTGGGCGGTTTCTACAGCTTCTTTCTATTTGAAGAGTATGGACATCATCTACCTGTCGAACAGTTTGGACATCTTGTCCCTATTTGAAGAGTTCGGGCATCATTTGCATATTTGAATGGTCTGGATACCGTCTCCCAGTTTGGACATCATCTCCCTCATCTGTGCAGTTTGGGCATCGTCTTCCTATCTGGACAGTTTCAACAGCTTCTTCCTATTTGAAGAGTATGAACAACATCTACCAGTTGCACAGTTTGGATATCGTATCCCTATTTGAAGAGTTCGGGCATCATTTGCATATTTGAACGGTCTGGGTACAGTCTTTTGTTTGGCCAGTTTGAACATCAACTCCCTGTTTGACATCATCTACCTTCGGGCATCATCTGTATTTTTGAACAGTCTGGATACCATCTCCCTATTTGGCCAGTTTGAACATCAACTACCTGTTTGGACATCATCTACCTATTTGAAGAGAGTTCTGACATCATCTCCCTCGTCTGTGCAGTTTGGCCATCTCCGGGCGCATTTTCCGTGTCGTTCCTCACGTGCTGCATCAGGTTCTTGTGGCTTGGTCCTCTGCTTTAAAGTCAGGTACCTGAAGTAGCGCGCGGAGGGACCGCGGACCACTCTTCGATCTTCATAACACTGTCGTCGGACCAGTTGGCCGCTTGAATACGAAACTCAGGATAAGAAGCAATGCACGCTGCTCTGGTATTTTAGCCTTTTGAGTGGGAAACACAGGAGTAACAAGTATGCAAGTGAGGTATTTGAAACTGTTTTAATTGCTTAAAACCTTTACGTAAAACAAGGCATTTCATTTACATTTTTTACTTATGTCTTATAACTGAACTTTTTGAAATTGTTAAAATAGAGTAATTTTATTGGTTTATTCTTATCATAAAACTTTCAACTTTACGGTTGAATAAGCCAGAATATCCGTGGGTCTCCAAACCGAAGTGCCTCTGTGCTAACCCAATAAAATAATAATTTTCTAAGCCACATTACCCCAGCTCCATTGCATGTTTTTACAAACAAAAAATTATTTCCAATAAGTAATCTTACAACATAAGCTCTGTGAGCCAAGAAAACCGTTTGTAAAAATATTCAATACAGTCGGAGAAACGTGGATTGAAATCCTTATCCCTCCCCCCCCCCCCCATTAGATTACAGGGCTCCCAACTGGTCCCTTTTTTCCCTAAAAGTCTTTTTTTTTACATCCCAAGTCCCTAAAATTCCTCATTTCACAAACCTGGTCCTTATTTTCCTTTTTTCACGAAAAACAGGCGGATGTTTTCTTTTTTCCCTGCTTATTAGAAAGGAAACGAATTTCTCTTGACCAATATAGGATTTATTCGACATATGACATCATTGAAGATGTCACTTTGGTGTGGTATAAGCAAGCTTCTGGCAAAGCAATAAACAAACTACCCACTCAAACAAACAAATACTTAGGTCTTCGGGGATTTGCGCTCTGATAGGTTTTCCAGCACAGTCATTTCATCAAAAACTGCATCTGAGCTGATTGCTGTTCTGCGTTATTACTTCAAAGAATGGCCTTCTAGAAGGGAAGATCTTATGAACATCCAAAAAGACATTTTACTAAGCATATAAGTTCTTGTTGGCTGGACAATCATACCCGCAGCAAACAGTACTTGAGCAATGGGACGCTGTCAACAATGAAGTAATGTAACGATGAAGGCCATGTTAATGTTTCTATTAAAGAAAAACTAAATTTTCTGCCCTTGGTCTTCAAGAGCCTGAAGACAAACTAAAAAATTTGACCCCTGTACCTGTTACGAAGAATACAAGATATCATTTGCCTTGATATTTTTAGGTCCCTTTTTCCCTTTTTTAAAAATGCTGAGTCCCTTTTTTCCCTAGGGACAAGCTGAAAAGCTGTTGGGAGGCCTGGATTAACACATAGGCACTTCGGATTGGATCCAGCTTTCATTCCCCTATAAGTAATGATTTCCGTTTACAATTTTTGCTTATACACTGAAGAGCTAAAATAACTGGTATAGGCATGCATCTACGAAAAGAGGTGTATAAAACCAATCGAAGTTCGTCGCTATGTTCAGCAGCGTCTATGTGCTGTTATCACAAAATGTTATGAAAATTGAAGGGATTTTGAAGGTATTGGGGGTTGAGAATTCCATATCCATGCATCTACGAGGTGGAGATGAACGTTGAATTTTCACTTACGACAATTTCATGAGTGTACCATGAATATCGATAATCCAGTAAAACATTAAAACTACGACACAGCTGCGGCCTAGAAAAGATCATGCAAAAACAGATCATCGACGACGGACGAAAATCATTAAGGGGGGATCATAGTTAACAAAAACCAAAAAATCGAATTTTTAAAACCAGTATTTTCTGATAGATGGAAGCCCAATCTATCGAATAAGACCAATTTTGTATCGATCGGTTAATTATTTCTTATAAAAAAATTAAAATTATAAAAATAAACAAATGTGCCACGCCTCCTTTGAATTAGGGGAGAGCAGGGGAATCCCGCCACCTCGGGAAATGCCGCCACCCCTTGTATCTCGCCAGCGGTGTGTGTGGGAAGGGGGCTGTGAGCGCTGACCTGTAGCAGGAAACAAAGTAATTTGTAGTATAGACGCTAATGGCCGTGCGGTGAGTTGGTGTAAAGTCAGTGGTTCTCAACCTTTTGTAAGTGACAACCCCCTAATGCCACGAAATAACTTCGCGACCCCCCACCCCCCGTCCTACACATGCTGTACTCTTTATTAACTATTATATTTGGGTACATTTTTTATTTTATTTTACGATGGCTGTCCCGTGGGAAGGTTTCGAACAAGTTATTTGAGCTGCGATTTGAAATGCTGATATTTTTGCAAGATGCTAAACCCGAATTGGCCGGATGTTTTTTAGCTCCCCAACTTGGTTGTTTCAACTTTCTTACATATCAGACATATTTATGCACCTAAATGAGCTAAATACTAAGCTACAAGGTCGAAATATTACAATAATCAAAACCCAAGACAAAATTAATGGATTTTTAATGAAACTAAATGTTTATGCTGCTAAAGTTAAAAGGTCTAATTTTGAAAACTTCCATTTATGTTACGAATTTAAAAGTTCCGACAAGCAAAAGTTTCTCATTAGCTTGTTGCAACGTAACGTACTAAAATTAAAATTATGTAATAATAACATCAAAAAGTTGAAAGGTAAATTAACCAAGATATAAAGTAAAATAATGTGTGTTGAATTTTTTCTTCCATTCTAGTTGTAAAAGTATTGTATAAAACATTACTTAAATATATATTTTATATTTAAAAAAACTTTTTGCGACCCCCCTAGGATCCCTTCGCGACCCCCATGGGGTCGCGACCCACCGGTTGAGAACCACTGCTCTAGAGGGTCATTGCATGTATCAGTTCAAAACGAAGAATTTAACACATAATTGATGTTTATAGGATGAAAATTCAATGTGGTAGACTTGTTAGCGTAAACCTCTTTTTTTAGTAGAAAAACACAGTTTAAAATAAATAAATTACATTTAAATTTAAAAAAATGCCTAAATAGTATTATTCATTATACAGGGTGGCTACAGGATCAGGGAAATCAGGGAATCATGGAAAAGTCAGGGAAATTAATCAATCTGGAAAAATCAGGGAAAAGTCAGGGAAATTGGTGATTTTTGTTAAAAATCAGGGAAAATTTCCAAAAATGCCATTTTAACCGGCAAAAGAAAGGATAAAAAAGTTTAATCCGGAAAAGGCTTTCACCTAAGTGGATGAGTTGCTGCTTAAAGTCTTATCATAACTAAAAAAATTATTATATGGGCTTTAACGCTTGCTTTTTTTATAGATTTGTTTTAAAAAGCTCATTGTATATTGCGTTAATTAAATTTATTTTTTAAAAAAATCTTTTTTTAATGTTAAATAGACTAGAAAGGGGTTTTACAAATACCGGAAGGAAACCAGCATGCTAATATAGTTCATTGCCGTTAATCAGGGAAATTTTTTACTTTCAGCCTGGAAAATCAGGGAAAAGTCAGGGAATTTGTTTTCACAGATTCTGTAGCCACCCTGTTATATTTGAAATCACTATTGCAAATTTGGAAAAGATTAAATAGTGAAAATTTTAGAATTTGGGGGAATTTTGGGTATTCGCCTACCTTAATTCGATTAAAGTAGAGCTCATTCTCGAGAAATCTGTGTTTTTTCAACTATTACATTCCATTTTTAAGTTTTAGTAGTTTTAGTTTAATGCTAGTAACTAATAACCCTCATGGATGACAGTAGTAAAAGTGTATTCAAAATTAAAGAGTGAAGTTATTAACTGTTGTGAAATTGCGTCTTTGGTAGTAATAATATTAGTACTAAATACAAATAAATTGTTTTGAAAAAATAATTATAGTTCAATAGGGTTATTTTAAAATATATTTAGTAGTTTTCTAATCATTCATATCAAAATTGGAATTTTGTAGTTCGTTTTTACCATATGACAAAAATTTAAAAAATTGAAATTATTTAAATTTCAATTAGGTTAATTTTTTTCAGTAATTTTCCCATAATGTATGAGTATTAAAGATACAAATATATTTGGTTGGGATGAAAATAATTCATGCATTACAGGATTAAGTGCGAATGAGCCCGATTGACTGCTGTTATCAAAAGCTCGGGGGAAGCATCGCTTTTCTAAACCTAACGCGTTTGAGGTTCTGTTGTGAGGTTAACAATCCGAACAGTTCAAACCCAAGTGTGGTGGGGAAAATAATGTTCACGCTCTTTCGAAGATAGCCACTTGCGGGGATGGGAAAGGGAAAATGCTTTCGAGGCTCCTATTCTAGATGGACAAGGTATAAAGATGTTATTTGCTGTTAAATTATAAGTAGATCCTTTTGATTTTCAACTATGAAAAGTGATAGTTTTACGACAAGATTAAGCTGATGAAAGTTGGTTTCTTTAAGAAATGGCATATTTTGAAAAGCCCTTTATAAGATCACTGACGAGCCAAAATAACTGGTATAGGCATACATCTGCGAATGAAGGTGTATAAAACCAATCGAAGTTCGTCTCTACGTTCACCATATCTATGTGCTGCAATCATGACAGAATATGAAAATGGAAGGGATTTTGAAATTATCGGGGGTTGAGAAATGGAATTCCATATCCATGCATCTCCGAGGTAGAGAAGAATTTTGGATTTTCACTTACGACAATTTGACGAGTGTACCATAAATATCGATCAAACAGTAAAACATTAAAACTACGACACAGCTTTGACCTTAAAAACATTGTGCAAAGCCGGGTCAATTGACAATTGATCATTAAATGAGATAAACGTCTATGTTGATTCAATGTCGTAGAAGTGTCGACTTTTTAACCATTTAATGATATTCACCGATATGGGCTTCAGGAGCCGTATATGTCACGCATCCGCAATATATCATGTTTAAGGGAGGATCATAGTTAGCGACAGCAAAAATGACCAATTCTTAGTATTGATTTCGAAAGGCTCTAAATCATTAAAAAATTTTGGTACAATAAAAAAAATTGTACCAAATTATAAATTGTACTTTTATTATTATATTTACACCTAAGAATCTTATTTTTAAAAATTATTATTTTTGAAAAAAGACATCTTTTGAAACATACAATTACGAATTTTCAAAAATAGAAGTATTTTTTCGGTACACTTTTCCCCAAATCTATTAAATATTTCTTAATAATTTCGTTTGTTAGTTATAAAACCAGTTTAGATCTATTTAAGTCACCTATTTTTTTTGCCTAAAATAATTTTTAAATTTTATTTTAAAAACATTATATTCTACATTCATAAAAATTCTGATTTTCAATGAAGAAAAGTGTAAAATAATAATATATTTTTTTTTAATTTGTAAGACTAAATTAGGTGACTTAAAAAGATCTAAAATGGTTTTATAACACAAAAAAAAATATTAAAAAATATTCAATAGATTTGGTGAAAAGTGTACCTAAGTGTTGAAAATTATAGTTTTGAGAAAAACGCGAAAAGCAAATACAGTCGATCCCGTTAACACGAACTTGAAATGACCACCGAAACATTTCTTGTTAACCGAATTTCATGTAAATCGTCAGGATTTTTTTTACATTGAGCCAGTGAATAGTTTTCAAATATCAACACAAAAAAATTCATATTTTATAATGTAATACATAAATAATACAAGCATACAAATAGTAGGGGAGAGAAGGGGAATGGCGCCACCTTAAGGGAAATTGAATTTTCATGCAGAATTGTGTTGCAATTAATGTAAATTGTAATAAGCATATCATACTACAGTTCATAACCTATCTTGTAGTGATTTTTTAAATTTTAAATCTTTAATAGAAACTGAATAAAATTGTATTTTTCTAAAGCTCGCACAGTAGCGGGATTACCCCGGTATCTGGGGTAATGCCGCCACACCACTGGGGTTATGCCGCCACATCAATAAACAAAGCAAATAATCAATAAATAATGGAAAATTACATAATAAAGCAATACATATAGAACTAAAATAGGTTTAATTAACTTTGGAATGGTAAATTGTACAGGTTACAGCTCTTTTATTAACTTTCTATGTGCAACTAACTATGCAGTTTTTTTTTTAAAGTTTCGTTGGTCTATTTGACCAGTTCAGTTTTTCTTTTTCGGATACGTGGCATTTCTAACGAAAACTAATAGGTTGTAGGAAGGGCATATATAAGAAATTTCTATTTTACGGATTATGCCGCCATCCTTTTGCATGTGGCGGCATAACCCCAGAGTGATGTGGCGGCATTACCCCAGTAAGACAAAATGGCACAGACGGCTTTTTTAAAGAAAGGTAGTTAACTTAGCGTCCAAACTAACGACGTGATAAAATAGCCAAATAATTACTCTTTTAAATTATATATAACTGATTTATCTAACTTAGAGATAGCAGTCACTTATCGCTTAATTTCAGAAGGCTCAAGATTAGATGAAAATCACTAAAAACCGTATTTTTTAAATAACTTTACACCAGTGGTTCTCAACCGGTGGGTCGCGACCCCATGGGGGGTCGCGAAGGGATCCTAGGGGGGTCGCAAAAAGTTTTTTTAAATATAAAATATATATTTAAGTAATGTTTTATACAATACTTTTACAACTAGAATGGAAGAAAAAATTCAACACACATTATTTTACTTTATATCTTGGTTAATTTACCTTTCAACTTTTTGATGTTATTATTACATAATTTTAATTTTAGTACGTTACGTTGCAACAAGCTAATGAGAAACTTTTGCTTGTCGGAACTTTTAAATTCGTAACATAAATGGAAGTTTTCAAAATTAGACCTGTTGTGATCTGAGACATTTACACGAACGACGTCAGTGGTAAAAAGACAATAAGAACAATAGTTTAAACACCAGTAATTTTGTAGCAACTCAACTTAACTCCATGTTCTTGATATACAATTAATTCTCCCTGGTATTCTTAATCATTCTGTATTCTGATCTCATTAAAGTATGTTGTGTTAACAACCCGTCCTTCGCACGGTTTTGGATAGCCTCCATCCGGATCTAACAGAAGAGCGGAGAGCCAAGCAGGAGATGGTCTATCGACAGGGTTGTGAAGATCGTGGCCTACGACATTTTCTAGAGAATGACTCCGTCTTGCTGAGAAACTACAATCCCGGCCCACGTTGGATTCCAGCCACAGTGATAGAAACCACCGGTCCTGTCTCTTACCGGGCTCGCACCGAAGATGGACAGATCAAGCGATGCCATGTGGATCAGATGTTAAGGAGGAATGCCGAACCACCAGTTCCAATAACTTCGGACAATCCTGCCTCGGATGAACCACCTTCTTCGACAAGTCCACCAGATCCGATGGGTCCTGCAGAGCAACAGTCCTTTCCTGCTGTGCAAAGTTCCAGTGAGGAGCCTAAGTGATCCATCACGCATCTCCCGGACTTTGCTCCTGAACCTCCTAGACATTCCTACAACTTACGACCGCAGAAACCTCAAAGTTGATGGGGAGGAGTGTTGTGATCTGAGACATTTACACGAACGACGTCAGTGGTAAAAAGACAATAAGAACAATAGTTTAAACACCAGTAATTTTGTAGCAACTCAACTTAACTCCATGTTCTTGATATACAATTAATTCTCCCTGGTATTCTTAATCATTCTGTATTCTGATCTCATTAAAGTATGTTGTGTTAACAACCCGTCCTCCTCTGTTCAGAGTATGTAACAAGACCTTTTAACTTTAGCAGCATAAACATTTAGTTTCATTAAAAATCCATTAATTTTGTCTTGGGTTTTGATTATTGTAATATTTCGACCTTGTAGCTTAGTATTTAGCTCATTTAGGTGCATAAATATGTCTGATATGTAAGAAAGTTGAAACAACCAAGTTGGGGAGCTAAAAAACATCCGGCCAATTCGGGTTTAGCATCTTGCAAAAATATCAGCATTTCAAATCGCAGCTCAAATAACTTGTTCGAAACCTTCCCACGGGACAGCCATCGTAAAATAAAATAAAAAATGTACCCAAATATAATAGTTAATAAAGAGTACAGCATGTGTAGGACGGGGGGTGGGGGGTCACGGAGTTATTTCGTGGCATTAGGGGGTTGTCACTTACAAAAGGTTGAGAACCACTGCTCTAGAGTTACATACAAATTTCAAGAAAAGAAGTTATTAAGAAAAATGGTATAAATTAACCACACAAAAAAAAGATTTTCTTCGAAGAACTTACACCTGGACATTAAAAAAAAATTTCATTTTTACACCAGATGTTAGAGGTTCATGGCACAGATATATATTGAAATAGCATCTGTAAAAAATTTCAGGTAAATTAATGTAAAACTTTTTATGCTAGAGGCGTTAGCGTAACCCCCTTTTTTAAGTTGAAAAACACCGTTTAAAATAAATCAATTATATTTAAATACTAGATGCAAAACCCCCTGCTCGCTACCGCTCGCCAGCCCCCAATAATTTTTTGGCAATTCCTCTTTGTTTGCTCCGCAAACAAACGTGCAAGAAAATATTTTAGTTAAAACGTCCCGACCAGCGGGGAGAGTGCACAAGACGAAAAAAGGAAGATGCATCAACTTCGGCTGTTTTAATGATGCGTGGCCGGAAACTCAAGACCGAAGCCAACACTTGAAAAATAAGCTAGTTTCCGTGGGACTGCTCCAGGGCATCACGTAGCTCTAGCGCTAAGAAACGATCTCTATCAAAGCCACGGGACACAACCTGAAGCAGCCCTGGCACAAAACAAGCACACCACCACACTTTCAGCGCTTCTAACTGGCTGAAGCCGCGTAAGTCACGTGGCTTTCAAGCGTCCGACAATTACAATTTTATATTATATAAAGAAAAAAATTGCCCAAAAGCATTGTTCATTATATTTGAAATCACTATGCCAAATTTGGAAAAGATTAAAGTAATAGTAAAAATTTTAGAATTTTGGGTACTCGCCTACCTTAAGTGGATTACGTTACTTGTTGCCATATGGCAGCAGTATGCATTAGAGGGTTAAACTTTTTGCGTGTGTGTTTCTTTTGCAGATAGGTGTATGCGTGGGACCAATGACGATCTCACCCTGTCCTTTGTACTACCATTAGGTGCTCTGGTGTCATTCAATTCCAGGCACCTGAGGTTGTGCAAGCGATAAGTGATTTCTACCGTCTAGGGACAACATGGCCGATACCAGCGAAGCGCCGCCGCTTCCAAGCTTCTAAAAGGAGTAAGTGCATGTCTTAACCTTAGCTAACAAAAAATAGCGTGTTCACTATTAATAAAACATCTAGTTAATATGGATAACAAAACCTGAATTGTTATATTTATCTGCTAGCATAATAGCCGATTATGTAATAACGACTTAGTAGGCTTTGCATTGCCACGACACAGGTCGGGGGATCGAGTCCAGGATTGGGCGAGGTTGACTCATCTCTCATCCCTTAAAAGTGCGTCGATAAAAGAGGACCAATCATGCTTGGGAACTAAACACTAAGGGTTCCGCGTGCGGCTGACCACCTCACCGCGTCGTATGCCTATCACCCCAGAGCCCTTGGTCAAGTAAGGAATGGGCACGACAGGCCTTGGCCCACTAACGGGCTGTTGTGCGGAGGAGTTAGTAAAGATAAAAAAACATTTTCAAGTTCATCAACAAGTTCAGACCTTTTAAAATGTTGGATACTTTTCCATCGCCGGCGATAGAGTCGCCAAAATGTACAACCACCGCAAAACAGAATAATTCCAATGGTAACCTTTAAACTGTGCATACTGTGGAACCTTAACTGTGTGTGCTTTGGTACTTTAACTGTGTATAATGTGGTAGTTTACCTGCATATACTGTGGTGGTTAAAGTAGCAAAGTATACACGGTTAAACTACCACACCATACACAGCTAAACTGTGTTTAGTTTCCAAAAATCCATTTGACGAGTTTTGCGCCCGCGAAATGAAAATAAAAATACCTAATATAATTTTACCTCTGTATAGGAAAAGGCAGGTGGAGCTATCGTGCAGGTGATTATTCCTTCTAATTAAAATTTCGTTGAAAGTTATCTTTATAGTTCTTCCAGAATTATATTAGTTTTTCTCTTTTCTTATAATTATGTTATTATTATTATACCTTTTATAGTTTTTGTGTGTATGGTAATAGATCTCTATGCTACTCAATTGGGAAAATATTTAAACTTATTTCTGAATATAAAGTTTGCGACAGATACTCTAGAAGCTTTTCTCAAAAGTGCAGAACTAATTACTGCCCTATTTAGTAAATAAAGTGATTTAAAAATAGCTAACTCTATTTTGTAGATAAAGTGTTATTAATAAGCTTTAATAAGTTATATAATAAAGAGAATAATTATTTAGAATTCAATATTAAGTTTCATTGTTTTTACGCAAATCCAATAGATGGCAGCACCAAATGAAATCCTTTCTAAAATTTTTTTAAAGCAGTTTAAAATGTTTAATTATTGCTCTTTTAACTCTTTCAGTCCCAATGACAATTTAGCATCATCATTTCAGAAAATATTTTTCGGTCGTCTATATACATTTATGATATCAAAAAACACATCATTCGATTCTTCAAACTGTTTTCCTATTCGAACATATTTTTTATTAATCCCTATAGATGTCAGCCCGATTATTTTGTTTAATTATGATCACAAAAATGCTGCTGTCAAATGGCATCATTGGGACTGAAAGGGTTAAACTGCTAATTTCCAATCACTCTATCTACTAAATAGTGTTATTGTTATAGTGTTTCGAGGGAAAAAAAATCGAGTATGTGTCGCATATTTTATTCAAAAATTAATTTTAAAGTTTTCCCAATATTATTATTATAGAGAGATTTGTTACCAAACCCACTATAGCCATACAAGACCCTTACCGTAAATTTTAGTTCTTATAAAATGAAACATGGGTTTATAAAGAAGTAAAAACGTTGCACCCTTATGGTTAGCTTCTTTGCCATCCATGTCTTATAATAACAAAAATACTTTTACAGGCTACATGAAAGATGACACACAAAAAGCATGGGAACATTGCTTTTCTATCGTCAGTTTTTACAAATAATTCATTATTATTATTGTTATCTCAAATACTTTTTACAGATTAATAAGATTAATTAAAATATTTTAGTTATTTTAGTCCCTTCTTCTTGGCTATTAAATTGAAAGACGAATTAAAATTGTGTTGTATATTATGTTTATTTATATGCTATTATTGTAACGTTGTATAATTTTCTAAACAATTTACAATTCTAACTTTGAAATGAATATATTCTCTATGCTTTTATTATAGCTTTAAAAAATCAAAAAATTTTGAGATCGTTAAGATTTTGGCTCAAACGAAAAGAATTTTTTAAACGTTTCATATATTTGTTACGTTTGTCCGTACTTCTTAGCTGTCAAATTAAAAACTGATTTAACCAGCAAGAATATTTTACTCATTAAATTTTTTAAATGCCAACTTTTTTGCTGTGCTTTTGGTTGTTGAAAATATTTGTTAAAGAAAGCTTTCATAAAAAAAAAGAAAGAAAATATTTTCATTATAGCGGCCATTTTAAATTTAAGAGCCAGTTGTAACTCCATAACATCCAGTTGTAACTCCATTGTATTTATGTTTATGTATACGTTGTATAAGAATCTTTTTACAATTATAACTTCCAAATGTTTTTTTAATTATTATTTATATTAGCGTTATTATTAATATTTTTAGAATAGCGTTTTTGTTATTACTGTCAAATAAAAAAATCAACAATATCTGCACCTATTGTCTTTCTTACTGCTTCAATTTACATGTTTACAAAAAAAAAATGTGAAAACATTTTAATATTTGTGTTTTAACTTAGTAGGGCTAAGTAGTAAGTGTTTTAATTGTCCAATAATCGTTTAAAAACTATGATTCATAAAACTGTATTTGAATAATTTGAATTAATTTAGGTTTTTCGTTTCTGTGAGACAAAATTACAGTTTAATTTTTTAAAAAAGCCAAGAGATTCTATAAAATATAGATATCAGGAAACGGATATAAATAGTTGTTCTGCATTTTTCTGGTTTAATGTCTGTATTGAATATTTTTGCAAACGGTTCTTTATGATAAATGTAGCTGTCTGAAATGACTAGATAATTCCGCTTTTTAAAATTGGTTTTTTTTTTACCTAATATAATATTGAAATAAAATATTCTTTCCATTTTCAAAAAATAGAATTATGGAGACATTTAAGCCATCTTTTTTTATGACATAAAAATTAAAGTCTGTAAAATTATTCAAAGAAGCCGCTGAAATGTGGCGTAGAAAGTTGTTATCTCCTATTGGATTAACACAGAGAGGACTTCCATTCGGAGACCCGGCTTCTGCTCCCATATTCCCCCTTAAAATAGGGCTGTAAGGTGCCATGTGGTCAGTGTCTCGATCTACGGATCGGAAGGTCCCGCGATCGAGTCCTGGTCGCTGAAAACTCACCGAGTATATGCGGAGTACGTGCTCGTTAAATCTGTTGAGTCCGAAAGTTTTGTGGGCGGTCATTGCGAAGTTTCCCACGGGCACAGGTTCCTGGAGACTATTTCCCTCCCCTTCAGGGACGTGTCTAAATTGTGGAGGTGGCGCGTGATAGATGGCAGCATCTGTGACGTATATGTGTGTGTGAGTGTGTTGTGACTGTCTTACTTGAAGGTTTATGAGCGGCTCTCTGAGCAAGCACACAAGCCTGAAAATATATGTATACCAACCGCCCAACTCTTGAAATAAAACGTTCACGAACCTGTTTCGAAGCTTCAAATAAGTTAATCATAAAGCTTAGATTGTGTACGAAAATACTGCGAACAGAAGTATAATTTACATTTCTGAGAAATATCTTCGGTCAAGTGACCTTCTTCATTTATTGGAATCCAAATTACGTTGCACAGCTCCTCGACAATATTTTTCCTGTTAATCAACACTTTTGGGTGAATACCTATAAGCGTTTAAAAAACATGTGTGTTTAGCAACTACACTGCTCAAAACAATTAGGGGAGCACTTTTTAATTCCAACTTTAACTTCACTCCCAACTTTTTAATTTTTATCCTATAAATCTGAAATTTGTTAAATAGGTTCACTATGCATTCGAAATGAAATAGTAAAAAACAGGAGAAAAAATCTTAAGTTTTTAATACTTAAATTTAAAGGGGGGAAATAGAATAATAACTTTTTAATCAATTATAACAATAATTTTTTCAAAACTTTTTTTGTTAAAAATAGTTGAAATATATTTTTAAACATCTAAAAAATGCAAGCATGAAAAATTTAGAGTCAATTTATTTTCTAAAACTGTTTTAAGGTGAAATTTATTTTACCATATTTTTCATATTTTCAATAATATTTAAAAAATATAAATATTAAATTCAAAATACGTTATTCTTCCATATAATGATGTATCTAACGATACATAAGTTGCGAATTTAACTTAGTCAGAAAAAAATCACAAGCTGATGATTCCCAATGGAATCATTGGGAGCGAAAGGGTTTAAAACATGTGCTCCCCTAATTGTTTTGAGCAGTGTATTATAATGGAATTTTCAAAAGTAAATTGGAACACATATTCTTAGGGTGACTAGACGTACTGACTTTCGCAGTATAGTTTAATTTGTAATTAAACTATTCAGTTATAAAGCTACCCAAATAGTTATCCATTTTGATTGCTATAGATTTTTTGACTGAAAATAAATAAAATCTGATTTATGTAAATTTTAAAATGGTTTCATAATAAAAAATTTAGTCACTGAAGCAAATCTGATCATTCTGCCTATTCTTAAAATTAGACGTGCAGTCATTGAGTTACTAGTATACTTTCGGATTATTGCTAATTCGTCACTTAAGTTCCCAAATGTGCTATCTCACTTTGCACAATGGATCAGATTTACTGTACGGTAACAATTGGCCCGATTTGTTTTTTAGATTTGGCGATAAATAATTTTTGCGGCAACATGTCTGACTTCGACTGATGATTCGAATTCTTTGTTCTTTGACTTCGCAACGATGAAGTTTTCCAGCAACCCTGTTATTCATTAGCGCAGTATACAAACTTTGGGTGCGATTTTGGAAAGATCGCCAAGAGTTACTATACAGTAAATCTGATCCTTTGTGTAAAGTGAGATAGCACATGTGGGAACTTAAGTGACGAATTACTCTTTTACGAACTTTCTAAACCTACCTTTCTTGCCTACCATAATAAATTTAGGTGTTTTCTTGTCGAAAAATATGTATCCTTTCAGCATTGTACAGGGTGGCGAAAATAAAAGTGGCCCCGTCATATAGTGCGGTAAAAATGGGTGTTTTTGGACAAAAATCCGTATCTCCTCCAATATTATCTTAAGTGCTTAGTATTTTTAGGATATGTTTTAGACATTATGTAAAAAACATTAAGTGAAAATAAAAGTCATATTCAAATTATTTTTGAATTTAGGATCAAAAACTATAAAAAAAAAAATTAGAATTTTGATTTTTAGTAGAAATAAGTTATTTTCCGTAAATTTATTAGAGACATTTATTATTTTATAGGACACATTTCAGACATTGTATATAATATATTTACTGAAAATAAAAGTCATATTCAAATTATTTTTTAATTTATCAATATAATTTGGATCAAAAACTCAAAAAAAACTATCATTATTTGATCAACATTTTAAAAAAATTAGATTTGTGAATTTTTAGCAAAAATTAGTTTTTTTTCTCCAAATTTATTAAAATCAATTATTATTTTATAAGATACCTTTCGGACATCATGTGAAATATTTTTACTGAAAATAAAAGTAATATTCAAGTTGTTTTTGAATTTATGACCAGGACCTGTTCTAGGAAATCTCAGACTATAGGCACAACCTATTTTGGAGGCCCCTTTATGAAAAATTTTATGTTGATTTCTAGTAATGATGATACTATACGACTGATGTATCAAATTTTTGCCACAATTTTGTAGGCTTCCTTAAAAACATCGATCAAAACAATCATGTTAGGTCAAAATTGAGAAAAAAAAACAAAATGGAGCATCTGATTTTTTTTAGTTTACTCATATTTCGGGGATTTACAGTATTTAGAATATTAGAAACTGAAATAGGGGCTCCTAAAATTTGGGGACCCTAGGCCCGGTCCTACCAGGCCTTCTGGTAAAACAGGCCCTGTTTATGACCAAAAACTCAAAAAATTTAAGCTTATAAATTTTTAATAAAATTTAGTAATTTTCAGCAAATTTATTGAAATTAGTGATTGTTTTACACGTCAAACTAGGTTTTTTGCCATTTTAAAATTTTATCAATAATATTGGCGATAAAAAACCTCACTTTGAGAAGAAATCGCAACAACCAATGAAATCGCAGGGAATACAAAAAAAAATTAACCTCATCATCTGAGGCGCCTCATTGGATTAGAAATCCTGCTCGACCACTTTTTCCTGTGGTGGGTTTGGCATTCAATGGATTCGATGGCTCGTGTAAGGCGCTTTTACATGAGCCCTCAAATCCATGGAATGCAAAAACCCTCCATTTGGGGAAAAAGTGGTCGAGCAGGATTTCTAACCCAAATGATAATCTGTGGCCGAATCCATGGAGTGAAACATCAAACTCTCCTTCATTGAAGGGTTTGCGAAACCCTCTAATGAACCCTGCAATTCCGGTTCTGCCTGGGGGAAAATCCCCAAAAGGGAAAAATTGCAGAGTTTGCTCTTTATTCCATGGATTCGATAACTCATGTGAGGCGCGTTTACATGAGCCATCGAATCCATGGAATCAAGAGCAAACTCCACAATTTTTCCCGCCTCTTGATTTTTGCCCAGGCAGAACAGGGCCATCTAGAATAGGGAACGGGCCTAACTGCAGGTTGCCGCCGGAGATATTGCGCAATGCTAGTGGGCCCAAATTTGTAGCGTAGCGTGTATGGATGGTGTGTATTGTTGTGAATTGGTAACGTTTCAGTTTGTTTTGATAATTTTTAATTAAACAAAGAAATATCTTCAAATTGAAACACGTGTTTGTAAACATTTCGTTTCACACATGCGGCGTTTTCCCTGCTCGTTGAGCACGGAGTAGGTTGTGTTTTTTTCGGCACCGGCTTTTGTGGATTCTCAGTCGTCCTTCGAGCTTTGTTTACGTTATTTCTTTTAAGAGTAATTAACTCTTTTTGTTGAAGTTTCTCATTCCTTGTTTATCAAATCGGGTATTTATAATTTTTCTATCTCTTTGAGAAAAGAGGGCACCGCCCCCTCTGATACAGACAGCATGGCAGGTAATTCACAAGGAAAAATGGACTTTACCACTACCATTTCCAACCTTCTAGTATCCCATCTTAATCATAAAGAGGTTGTTGACACAGTCTTTAGTTCTGGTTTTACAGGTGAATTCATTATTACTGTAAAAGGCAGCACTGCTATTCCAAGATCAAATCCAAAACTTTTGAAAGATAACATATCCTTAAAAATCAGTAATCCTATTAAGCTGGCTAGTATCCAACATACAAAATCTGGTTTAGTATGTTCAACTTATGATCACCAAACAGCTAAGGAACTCCTTGACATTAAACTTCTTCTTTCAATACGAACAAAAACTGAGTTAAACTAAGCAAACTTCACATCTAGATTTGTCCTTCACAACCTACCAACTGATATTTCACTTGATGACATCAAATCTGAAATCGAAAATGAAAATAATATAACGGTCCTTGAATGTCGACGTTTCACCAAGAAATCTACTGAAGGGTTTATGCCAACTGAATCGGTTCTTATCACAGTAGTCGGTACTTTCCTGCCACCTAAAATCAAACTTTCTTTTTTACGAAATCAAATCTATATCCCTCTTTGTTGACAAACCTAGAACCTGTCTAAACTGTTTTTCTTTCACCCATCCGACAAAGTTCTGCCCTGAAAAAAAAAGTGCTTCAACTGTGGTAAAAATCACGATAGAGCCACAAGCACAAACCCTCAAAAATGTCCAAATTGCGGCGACTCACACAATGCCCTAAGCGTTGATTGTCCCAAACGCATTGAAGAAGCAAATTTTTTAAAATTCAAATGCGAGAACCGTCTATCATTTTCAGAAGCACGTAAAACTTACAAAAAAACAAACAATAGCTATGCAAAAATCACTCAACTGAAGACAGACCAATCACAGTTCATCTCCCGCGACGAATTTAAGAGTAGCATTCTAGAGATTCAATCAAATTTTGAAAAAACAATAGTTAATGCTCTTAGAGAACAGGCAAACTCTATTTTCCAAATGTTTACTGCTGCGCTCCAGAATTTGACTCAAACACCAACTCCTACCATTCCCGACCCCACTCTTAAATCCAAAGGAATCTCCATAGTCCTCCAGACAGTAAGAAAATCAAACCAAATTCTACTATTCAAATTCCAGTTCTGCCCAACATACCTCTCACACAGTCCCTTAAAGCCCAAACAAATTTGCCAATCACATCGTCTCCTGCCACCCTTCCCAACACACTGACAACTTCTGATTTTATCGCCCAATTGGATGAGCTCAAGCCCAGCAATTTCTTTGCCCTTGCAAATACTAAAGGCGTTAGCTCTATCGAGCCTGACAAACCTTAAGATTAAGCTTTCGACTATTTCTCTTTCTCAGTTTTTTTTAAAAATCATTTGTCAATCCTAGCATTTTTTTCTTGTCAAGTTTTTCTTGTTGATCTTTTTATTAAGATATGCCTTATCTAAGCTCTGATCCTCATAGTCTTAAGATTGTTCAATGGAATTCTCGAGGAATTTTAAATAAACTCCAAAATCTGAAAAGTGGAAACTTTCCCTTTTTCGATATCCTTATGTTTGTCAAGAAACTTTTTTAAAATGCCATTTAAACTTTCACTTATCTGGGTACACCACATACAGAGAGGATCGTCCCCTCCCTATTAAAGGTGGTGGACTTCTTATCTCCCATAAAAATAATCTTTCAAACTCCATTCTTAAATTACAAAACTTGCACAATAAAAGCATTGAAATCATGGCAGTCAAAATCGTCTCTCCTCCTTATCAGATCTCTATTATTAATATTTATTCTCCTAAAGGCAGATTTTCCGAGTCCTGGCTAAACTGTCTCGTGGATCAACTCGTTCCTCCATTTATCATAGTGGGGGATTTCAACATCTACCATCAATCATTGGGTTCTCCTAGCAACTCTGCTCATGGAGAATACGTCATTAACTGGATTATCAATAATAATTTAAGTATTCTTAATACCCACCAACCCACCAGATTTTCGAAAAATTCCTCATCCCTTCTAGATCTCTCCATAGTTTCCTCTGATTTATACACTTCTTGTTCTTATAATGTGATTCACGATCCTTTTGACAGTGACCATTTTCCTATACAAAATTACCATTAAGAATGACATCCATCCTAATGTTTCAGTTCGTAAAACTATCATCTGGAAAGAAATTGAAAAGTATTTTAATGCTAACCCCTCAGTTCCCTCACATATACGGTCCTATAGTAACTTTCAGAACTTTTGTACAAACTTAATTAATAGTAACTCTAAAGTAATTAAAATCAAAACTAAGAAATTTATCCCTTGGTGGAATATCCAATGCAGCTTCCTACAAGGTCAAAAAAGAAAATTCCTGAGGCTAGCTCGTAAAACCTGTTACCTATCAACCTGGATTCTTTTTTTAAAAAAACCTCATCAAAACTTAGAAATCTGGTCAAAAATTTAAAGAAAAATTTTGGAGTGATACATGTGAAGAAGGAGCTGATTCAATTTTTTTTTTTAAAAATATCAACAGCATACATAATCGTACCAATTTACCACCTAGTAACAATCTTATGATTACTTCAAATAGCAGTACTATTTCCGACCCAGGTATCCAATCAGACCTTTTTGCCCAACACTTCTCTCAGCAAAATAATATTGTCCCTATTCCCTACACTTTCACGGAGAGTGATCACAACCTTGATTATAATAAAAACTTCACTCTCACAGAAATTCAAAAAGGTATTAAATCTCAAAAAAAACACTTCTCCTGTAAATGATCAAATAAGCGCAAAATTTCTTAAACTCCTTCCGATTTCTTACATCGAGACTCTTTTAAACATTTTTAACGGTATCTGGAACTCTAATGAGTTTCCGTGTGAATGGTTGGTCTCGAAGGTAATTCCAATCCTTAAACCTGGGAAGCCTTCACATGAAATTTCCTCCTACCGCCCTATTTCTCTTACGTCCGTCTGCTGTAAATTATTTGAAAAAATGTTTCTTTCACGTATCATTAAATGTACTGTGTCGTCTAATTTCCTTAATAATCATTGTGGTTTCATCCCTCATAAAGATTGTACCTACGCATTGTCCATGATTCATCATAAAATTATCTAAGCTAAAAATGAAAATAAAAACTGTTTCTTTGTCAAGCTTGATATCACCGCAGCATATGATTCCGTTTGGAGAGATGGTTTAATGGTAAAAATCTTAAACTTAGGAATCCAAGGTAAGGTGGCATTTTTCATCCATCGTTTTTTAAACAATAGGAATATTTTTGTTTCCTGGAGGAACTCCGTCTTGAAATCCTTTCCCTGTAATTTAGGAGTACCACAGGGAGCTTGTACATCCCCATTTTTATTTTCCATTTACATGCATGACATCTTTGAAGTTATTCCTGACGAAGTCGAATGCTTTACATATGCAGACATTTTCATTCTCCACAGTGATAAAGACCTCCAAAGATTACTTATCAAAATTCAGCTTACTCTTGACAACATTTATGAATGGTGTAAGACCTGAAAGTTAAGCATCAATCCCACAAAATGTGAAAGTATCGATTTTTCAAACAAAATTGTCAAAAACTGAAATTGGTTCCACTTCAATAAACAACCTATCCTTTCAGTTGACAACATTAAAATCTTGGGCATTATTTTCATCAAAAGTCTTACCTTTAAACGGCATTTTGACCATTTAAAGAAAAAATCGTTGAAAAAACTTAATGCTATTAAAGCAATTGCATTTAATTCATGGGGCACTAGATCTTTTCATCTGGTAAAAATTGTTAACTCATGTATTAGGAGTTCGCTCGAATATGGTTGCCCGATTTTTGCGACCTCGTGTAAATCTGACTTACAAAAGCTCGAAACTATCTACAACCAGGCCATCAGGATTGCAATTGGTCTTCCTCGGTGGACACCAATTCCAGTCCTCTTAAAGGAGGCAGGGGTTACCCCTCTCTTTAACCGGTTCCTCCTTCTAGCCCAAAAAATTTATTTTAAACAGTTCGCATGCCCTAAATCAGATCTCCCAAATTTGTTCCTGGGTCTTACCAGATTTGATCGCCTTCAACGTTCATTTTAGATAATGAAATAGCTGACACGGCAGCGAGAACGGCATCAGATAAAGTGATTCTGGAACAGTTTCAGTGGAAGATATTTCTCGATACCTAAGAGATCTTGCCTTTAAAGCCACAGTTATTGCATCTGGCAACACCTGCAACCGAATCGTTAGGGCATACAAATCCATTCTTCTATTTTGTTTCTACTGAAGGAAGCACGTGCGTTTGTATGTTCCAAGAAAAATTGGCCACACCCGTGCCACCGATTTCATCCAATCAGCGATCGTCAGAGGTGCAGAGGAAAAGAGGTGAAGAAGAGGGGTGCAACAGCTCTGCATCTGCTCCTTCCACCAAACAGAAAGTTTGATGTCGCTTTATCTCGGTTTCGAACGAGATCCTTCCCAACAAACTATAAGGTACGTGGAAATAAAAAAGTACCCACTTGAGGTTATTTTGGCCATTAGTCATCCTATAGAATCGGACCTTTTTGACATTGTGAACAATTAACATTCTGAGTTAATTGCATGACACAAAATTTGCATAAGGGGCCATCTTCATATTAAAAATGTTACTAACTTTAAAATTTCCAATAGCAACACCCCTTTTTGAATCCATATTTCAAATCTCTGACCTATGTTAATACGAAATGCCAAATTTTGTTAGTTTTTAAGCATTATTAGAGGAGTTAGAGACGTGCAAAGTTTAGGTCCCATAATGTTAAATGAGTTGCACATAAAAAACTATCCCGATCTATAAATAATTAAGATAAGGAAACGAATTTCTTACTGAAAAGAAATTATAATAACCCAAACAAAATGCATTCAATATTGGGGCATTTAAAACAATTTTTATATTTTTAAATAATTATTATATTAATTTTTTTAAAAAATATGAATAGAAACCCCTTAATATTTTTAAAGAAATAAATTTAAGACAAGAAGTTTAAGCGAAATCCCAATTTTTAAAATTTTTTATTCATAATTTGCTGAGTAAATCACAAAATACTTTTTAATTACTCTTTAGGGGACTATGTATAAGATTACGTGTGTAATTGATAAATAAAGATGGCTTTGCATGCATGCTTGCTTGTCATTTTAGAGATGGTCCCCAAAGGGTCCACAAGTGATTCGATTGAATAACTCGTCAAATATTTATCCAAATGTAACAAAAACTTAGATTTAAGGGTTTTCAAGAGTGCTTAACATTTCTAAGTTATTAAAATTGGGTGTTGCTATTGGAAATTTCAAAGATCGTAATATTTTTAATATGAAGACGGCCCCTTATGCAAATTTTGTATCGTGCAATTAACTCGGAATGTTAATTGTACACATTCTCAAAAAGGTCCGATTCTATAGGGTGACTAACGGATGAAATAACCTCAAGTGGGTACTTTTTTATTTCCACAGCTGTACATTATCTTGATCCTAATATTTCTCCAAACTGTCCAGTTTGTAACATCCCAGAAACAATAGATCACGTGGTTCTTGTGTGTGATCGGTTCAAAAGCTCTAGAGACAAGTTCAGAGAAAAAATGGGTATAATCTCACTCTCCTTCAATTGGATATTTGACTTATCTGAAAATGCCTCCCTTAAGAAGCATGCTACTATTAGGTTCACATCAATGACATTTTAAAAATTATCCAACCTTAAGGTTTCTTTTCTTTTACCAGTTTTCTCCTTTTCCCTTCCAAAAATCTTTTTCCGCCTTCCGGACGACTGAGATGAAGCAGCCTTAGGGCGAGCACTTCGGAGCACCTTGATCACGGAACTTCCATAGGAATAACATGGAGAACCGCTGTAGAGAATTTTTCATTGAATTTTTTCGTGGAGATACGAAAATCGGTAAACTGGTTTTGCGGAGAGATATAGGTAGCCAATCAGCATCAAGTATAGCTCTGACGTCTTGTTGGCAAAATCGAGTTTGCCAAATGGAGAAAAATCTACTTTATGCTCGCCAATGTTGATTTTTGTAGTTAGTACTCTCCTTGTTAAACCGGCTTGTGGGGAGCCTTGTGGTTAAGATCTCAATCTCGTTATCGTAAGGTCTCGCGATCGAGTCTCGGTATACCACTGAAGACCCACCGAATATGCGGAGTACGTGCTCGTTGAATCTGTTGGAACCGAAAGTCCCACAGACAATCATTGTAAACAGACATTCCAATCGGAATTTTTTTTTTGAGAGAGTGACGTCACCAGCCACCCAGCAGATTAATTTCGAACTAATGATGACGTGACTGGTTAAAACTGCGCGCGACTCCAAGGTGCGCGCGCAACTTGTACTAATTATGCTCAAACTTGGATAAATGAATGCGCGCTTGCGCGCTACTTTTGAAATGGATTGCGGAGAAAAAGAAAATTGCGACTCGAGAGAGGCTTGGAGAAAAATGTTTTTGTTGCATTCTTTTCTCGTCAAAACACATTTTTTTTTATTTATTTAATGAAATTATTTTATGTTCCCAAGGATATTGATAGGTAAGTGTTTTAAATATTTTATTTAATCAAATATTCTTGTAAGTTTTCTTTCATCAGCGCTAAATGCTCGATCACTTAAGAAGGATTGGTCATTTTTGTATTGAAAATTATTGATATATGTAGCTTAACATACCTAAAGCATCTGGGTTTATTTTAGTCTTCGGTAATTATTTTTTATTTAAAATAATTAAACGTTATTAACTACTTAATGAGTTGCACTTTTTTTCGTGTAACTTTATTAAATAAGTTAAGATATATGTAGAGTTAAAATATTATTGTTGTTAGTTTTTAAAACTATGTTTTAAACAAACAACCTAACTGATGACCTATAAACGGCCCGTGCAGCTTAAAATGTTCATTGAATGTAACGATGTAGAGGGAGTGCACATTAAATATGATAGATGCAATATGGTTGTGTTGGGTGCCTACTCAGGTGCTCCCTAATGATCCCTTATAAATATATTATATGAATGGACCAGTTACCACCAGATTTGTAGGAATTTCTACTCCCAAAATAATAAATTTTTTAGGCAGGATAAATTTACAGTTTCCAAAAATCATTAGATAAATTTCATTAAATTGTTTACTTTTTAATTTATGTCAAATGTTACGTGTTTTTAGTACCTAATTATTCTTTAAATTTTTTTGTAAAAAATCTTGTTTAGCTGTATAGTTAGAGCTGATATTTCCATACAATAAGCACTTTTTGATTCAAAACTTACTATTTCATTTCACTAAAAAATAATTTGATATATTGGCTATTAAAATTTAAGGTCTAACAATATATATTGTAAATTAATTGCTTCGCTTTAGAGCATTTTAAAAATGTTGTGGATTTTTATTCATAATTTTGATGTGTTGTGTTTAAAAAAGCTTTTTCTTCATAGGATGAAGAAATAGTTGAGCTTATTTGTGTGAAAACTCATTCCATAACCTCCATCTCCAAAGGGCCAATTAACACCTGATTTGTTGGAACACCTACTCAAGTGCACCTACTTCGCCAATTATTCCTTGAATTGTACAAAATTACTTGCATGCCTCTCCCTATATATAAGTTTATTTTTAAATATATTACTCTGAGTAAAAAATTTAGCATTTAGTGTAGGTACCTACGAATAAAATTTTGCTTTATATTACTAAGCTGAATATAAAAATACTTAAAAGATATTTTGGTTTTATGATGTTCTTCTAGAATTGAGATGTGGTTAACATATGTTTTTTTAGTTGACTTTTTTTGGATGGGTAGTTATTTTTTTTATTTGGTTATTATTTTTTTAAATATATCTCACTTTATTTAAAAAAATAAATATTTTGCATTTGTTTTCTAACATTGTATAAGTTTGTGATTACAAAAGTGCCGCAATACATTTACTAATGATTAAACAATGTTTTGATACATTTATCAGAAATTATGCCTTTTTCCGTAAAGAACTTGTAGGCTGTAAATTATTCATATTTCCCCCCCTTAATCATTGGATTATTTAGAGAAATGGAGTTATTTTTACTTGCTCTAGAAGCAAACTCTAATTTATTTGAGAAAAAAAACATTTTATAATCAGACACTTTATTTGTAATAACATTATTTCTAGCTTCTTGTATGTTCTGATATTATACAAACTATAATTGGCTGTGTTATAGAATAATAAGCAAAGGAAATATTAATGTTTTTGTAACAAGGAAAAGCCATTGAAGGAAAAACTACTATATTTACCATTTCAAAACTTGTAAACACCCAATTCAAAACTTGTAAATGCTTTATTAACTTTAAAACTTGATAATTAATTGCAAATTTATCTACATACTTATTATTTTGAGATGCGGTCTCATTATTACTAATTCCTTTCTGCTGAAAATCATATTTTAATAATATTTGGAAAAGTTAAATTGAAATGATTAATATATATATGCCTGAAATTGATATTTATAATTTTTAATACAAAAAAAACCCTTATACAGATGTAAAATTTGGAATTGTAAATTAAAGGTTTAAAATTCTTTTTCATTGTTTTGTGGTAATTTCTGTTTGCATATTTACTTAAATTTTATAATTTTTTTTATCATATATAAAATATTATAACAGTAGTTATCATATATTTCAGTAAATATATAAATAATATATTCACTTTTTAAATTAAATAACAAAGCTTGTTTCACGTGGGAACTAGCAACAGCTCCACAGTCTTGTTTTCATTTTTCTCAAATTACTTTTGCATTCTATTTGCTTTGGTATTCCAAATAGAATTATCTAAGAATATTATAGTTGTTATATATTTAAACCAATTATTCCAACTTCTTTTGATGCAAGTTTCCATCGTTAAATTATTAAAACAACCAACAGCACAGAAAGAAGTTGTAATTTTAAAATATAACAACTAAATTAAATTATTCTTAGAAAACTCAATTTCGAAAAAAAAACCACCAAAAGTAATTCGAGAAAAGTGAAAACTAGACCGCGGAGCTCTTGCCAGATCCCAAAAACAAGCCCATTAATATAATGGTTTCTGGCTGCCTATTTCCAGCCTCCATTCTGAGCTTTTACACAGTCAATAACGCCTCGTAATTTAGAACCCTGGTCTAGTGCCGCAGTCTATTAAGAAAAGCGAAAATTACACGAGTTACAAAACGTTTATAGCTGTGTTAAAATCTACTTTTGGAGGTAAAAAATAAGCAGTTAGAAACGTTCCAAACTAGGCAAAAAAGTAACAAATTTCCTCACTGGACTAGGGTTCTAAATTACGAGGCGATATTAGCTACGTTAAAGCTCCTAAAGAGCTAAAAACAGGCAGCCAAAAAACGACTATACTTGTAGCGCCCCTACCAGATTAATTGGTTACTACGCCAGGGGGGTGGAGACTTTTCGCCTCATTCACCTAACGTAAATGCGCAGTCTGTTTAGATTCTTGTCTGTGGAAAGTCCTGTGAGTGGTCATTGCACATTTTCCCACGGTTACAGGAAATGGCAGCATCTGTCACGTATGTGTGCGTGTGTTGTGTCTGTCTTACATGATGAAGGATTATAAGCGTGTCTCTGACCACTGCCTTCTCTATTAATACTGCCTGTCCGACTTTCGCTTTTCCCATGCTACGGCAGGATGACGATAGTACACCAATCGGCCACTACGAGCGCTCGTAGCCTATAATCAATCTTGCTCTCTCGCCATAGTACAACTGTGAGGAAATTCAAACTTCGTTTCGCTTTTTAAATCTTATTCAAATTAGTGTGGCAATAAATTAGTCATTAAAAAAGTTTTTGCTTATGAACCCAAAAAATAGTCATAATTTTATATCATGTAGGAGTTTTAAGAGCAAAATGTATAAGTTCTAGTTATATATATATATCTATCTGAAAAAGGACGAAAATAGTTATTTTACATATATAAAAATGACTGATTAGTGGAAATCGCCACGTGCTATGACGTAGGTGTTGCCCATAACTTGAGCAACTCTGTCGATTAATCGCGACAATCTGAAGTACAGTAAGCTAATTGACACAAAGAGGAAATAGAACTCTTTCATTTAACATTTCTTCTCATTTTTCGATAAAAAATGTTGAAAAGTTGTTGTTTTTAAACGAAAACTGTTACTTTGAGCCAATTCCACAAGATTTATTTATATATCTTAGGGGGAAAAATCATTTGTCACAGCTTTTAGTTCAATTTTAAGCGTGGATCATTTCCGCCACTAAACAATAGTGTGAAAGAAAAAACTAATAATTCTTAGAGAAATCATACCCATGCGATAAAATAAAACTCAAATCAATAAAAAGGTCCGTTTTTTTATAAATTGTCGCCTACTGTAGAGATACCGTTTTAGTTGTGACAATCGGAAAAGAGAAATCTTCCCCTTCTCTGGCAACCCCTTAACAATTTTTAGGGGGCTGAAATTGGAGGTACCAATAGCACATATTTCACCCTCTATCAATCAATCAATCAATCAATCTTCAAATTAACCTACAGGTAACTTCTTGAATGTTTTTGTCTCTTTACTTTATGTTCGAATTATATGACTATTAATGACTTTTGATGGCATTGAGTGTGTGTTAGTGTTTGTTAACCATAGAGCTTTGTGAACTATCACAAAGCTGGTTGATTTTGTTATAGAAACGCTTATGTTTTGTGCTTAGTTATGTTTTTTGTTCTTTTTTGTTATCATGTTGAGATTTATTTTAAAATATGGCAGCATAATTTTGATTTGAAACGAGTTAGAATGCGTTTGCGAATAGGATAAAAAAATTGTAAACAAACATTCATTTGTGATTATTTTATATTATATACTAACTAACCTATGAAAATAATACCGTATAGTTAAAGAAAATATGTGTTCCTTGACTATTTGTCCTTAATTTTGAGGTATTGCATGTTTATTTTGCTTTTTAAGTGTTTGAAATTTATGATAGATTCTGATAGATTCTTGTTTACATTCTATGTTCAATATATTGATATAGTAATTTAGTTGACTTGTATTTTAAAATATATATATATATTTTAAAATACAAGTGAACTATGTGTCTGAATATGCACAATGTGTCTGATATATATATATATATATGTATAAATAGGTAAAAACAAATAAAGATTAAAATAAAATAAAAAAATTATTGCTTTCAATAAATTCTTTAAAATCAATAACTCATGCATTAAATTTCCCTATATTACTATTACACCAAAATTTCATAAGACCCCCCTTGCTTTTCGCTTTATTACTTGTGGTTCCAATGCCTACATCAACAAACCAGGATTTATTTTCTTCAATATTTTACAAAAACTTTATAATTTTATCTCTAAAGAGGGATTTACATGGATCATCAATAATAATTCATCTGTGCTTAACTATTTAAATAACAATAACATCAACTCCATCGATACCTATGACTTTAAAGACCTCTTTCCTAGTATACCACTTAATCATTTAAAAGATGTCCTGACCTCCTACTACAATGATTATAGAAATATCCTCAATATCAGTCCAGAATATTGGAATAAACTTATCAACTACTGTATTTTCAATAATTTTATTTTCAATGGTGAGCATATTTATCTACAAACTATTGGCATACCACAAGGTAGCAATTTTAGCAGCCTTCTTACAAACCTCTTTCTTCACTGGTTTGAGAAAAATTATACCTTTCTCAACTTCAAGGCTTTTCGATTCATTGATGATTTGATTGTTTTCAATAACCCAGATTTTAACAACATTTGGCATGAAATCTACCCTAGCGAACTCATCTTAAAAAAACCAATAGCTCTAATTCTATTATTCATTTCCTCGACATAGAAATCACTTGCAATAACTCTACTTTCACTACCTCCATTTATGATAAACGTAATGACTTCAATTTTAAAGTTATTAAATTCATTCCCTGGTCCTCGAATCTCTCAATTAAAGTATATCGTAACACCATTCTTAATCAGTTTCACAGAATAAAATCCATCTGCAACAATAAAAATCATGAACTCACTCATTTAAAGGATTTTTACACTTCCTTACTTAACAATAATTACCCCTTGTATTTCATTAGAAAATATTTACCACTACCTATTACGTCACCTCCATAAACCCCATGTCATTACCCTTCTTATCTTTAACCGCCAATAGTTTCTCTTACTTCGCATTTTGTT